>OX465532.1:4026155-5368207 GCA_950022985.1 Udea ferrugalis | reverse complement strand
TATACCTGGATTACTACTCGAGAGAATGGTGGACTCTTGCAGAGGAAAGGGAACGATGGAAAGCTTTGACCTTTGCCCAGCAGTGGGATCTTGCAGGTTATAAAAAAAGGGCTATACGTCTCACTGCTGGACACAGGCCTCACCTCAACTATGAAGTGGAACGACCCATACTAACGGACTCCTCAGTGCGGATTGTTAGAGGGGTGTAAGATTAGTGAGCAACCTTAATGTCAGATGTTATCAAGCCGTCCTTAGGCCTCCGACTAGGCTCAACGATCAGTCGTTAAGCCTAGTAGGTGACAGCATCTAGCTACGTCAACCTTGACCAACAGCATAAGGGCCGGAGCCCACTATCGGCATCAGCACGCTTCAGGACTTTAAGGTGGCAAATAGCAATATACTCTAACATAATGGCAATAAAGTAGAAAATGCCGAAACAGCAGCCTCAAGCATACCGATTGTTTTTACGAGAACACATCACGGAAATTTCTACTTTATTGCCATAATGTTAAAGTTTATTACTATTTGCCACCTTAAAATCCTGAAGCGTGCCGATGCCGATAGTGGGCGCCGGCCCTAACGTGCCTTCCGAGGCACGGAGATGCCCGAAACACGCATCACTAAATTTTGGCTGGTCACCCATCCCATTTCCGACGCGGCGGGTATTGCTTTACAACAGCGATCGCCGCCGATCACTGTGACAACTGCGCCACGGGCCTCTCAGCTCTCAGTTTAATACCGCTGTATGTATAGCGTTTCACGCAGAATGGCATAGCAGGTCAGGATTTCGTATTAATTAATTATTATATTTTCAGTGCTGGACAGTTCAGGAATCAGAGTATACTACACGCCGGTACTGCGAGCCCACGATGCGGCTCTTCTCGGCGCTGGTATCGGGGTATCAGCACTTCACGTCATACCGCCCAAGCAGAGGCAGTACCGGACCGTCGGAATCTGCAGTCCAGAATGTACTGAAAATGTAAGTTTTAAACATATTCTGTTGGTACACTTTTAGGTGAGAGTGGTAAGCTGAATCCTAAACTTTAAGGAACTTAGGAAAAATATCACAGGAGGACAATAATAGACAAGAACGATAACTGCATAATCGGTTTAAAAAAAATGCGTTAGCCAGGAATCGAACCTGTAGGTTTCGAAAAAAACTCACCTGTAATTATAACGCGATTGGTGTGTTGCTTAAAAACAAAATTCTGGGATGTAACATTATATGGCAAATGAGAGGCAAGGTCTCATTGTTTTTATGTTCCTTACATTCACAAAACTTACTAATCTTTTTTTTTTGAAAAGTCACTTATTATGAATATATTGCTCACAAGCTCATGGTGTTCAAATGCAGAAGATCTTTCATTTATTTATCCTTAGATTGAGGACCAAGGGTCCCAGTATCCCAACAACAGCAATAATGGGCTATTATTGAAGCCTAAGTTCAGCAGTGGACATATTGTAACTGATGATAATAATTGTTTTTTTTACAGACCATGCCAGAACAAGGGATAAACATAGTCTCAGTTCTACTACACGCCCATGGAACTGCCAGGAAGATATCGTTGAAGCACATCAGAGGAACACAAGAGCTGCCTACTATATCCGAGGTATGTTGTTATTGTTACTGATTGTACTTGAAAATTGGTAACTTAAATAAGAAAAAATATAAAAGTATGGAACTTATGAACTTATTTTTGTAATGCTTAGAGAGTAAATCCCTCTAGTGAAAAAAGATCAAACTTTAATGTTAGCAATAAGCATGCTTTCTCTTGCTTGAAGCAAGTCGTGTAGCATGCTTGTTGATGAGGAAACAGTTCACGCACCCCGTTAGGTGTCGTGATAAGATCTGTTACGAATTGTTTTCGCTAGATGGCGGTAAATCTGTGATTTTAGATTTTTATATTATCTTTTCAGGAAAATTCCTATGACGCCAGATACCAACAATCCAGGGTAGTGCCCCGCGGTAGGAAGTTCAAGAAAGGAGATACACTGATCACAGAATGCACATACGACAGCACGTCAAGAGATAAGCCCATTTTAGGTGGCTATTCAGCGTCACAGGTGAGTTTCATATTGTTACTTACACCCTTTAAAATTGAGTTTTTGTGGGTATTTAAAGACTACGCCGTCGATATTTATGTTTTTCTCATTTAGATTTTATTGATGTATTGTGTCTCCAGGAGATGTGCCTATCCTTCGTGCTGTACTACCCGCGCACCGAGCTAGCCGGCTGCTACTCCATGACTCCCGTCAAAGAGTTCTTCGAGACCTTCGGCGTGAGGGAGTTCTATGGACTAAGCATGATGCAAGTGGAGAATATATTCCTGTCTTCTGGGTAAGTACTATTATTTGTCTTGCCCTACCGAATTCATCGAACTTTTATATGTATGTATTTGTGTATTGATAGACATCGCTCTCTAGCGATAAGACCAGCAATATTGTACATTGGTCTCTTATTCAACATTAATGTATCTCAATCCCGTAAAGCAACGGTTTTTACATCGTTCAATTTTGTGTATGGTTACACACAAACGATTTAATAATGATAACTTTTTTTCGTCATTAGAAAACCTACTAAAATAAACAGAACTTATAGAATTCATAACGTATTTTCAGAAACCTAGAAAACTTGCCACCACAGCTGGAAATCGACATGCAACAGAAATACAGCGAAGAAACAGCGATGCAAGGGGACGACCAAGGAGTGGGGCTTATGAGTAAGTGTCAACACATTAAAACAGAAAAAATACAAACCCCCTTTTTCATAAAAACGAACGCAACGCTAAAGAGCCAGTGTAAGCAATTGACATGTTATGTCACCTACTGGCAAATCTTCGCAGAAACTTCAACCTACCCGCCATATTGCTTGCATATCTGTGGGCGCTTGCTATGTTTTCTATTTATTGTTGTTTTATACTTAGATGGTTTTCTCTGTAAGTGAATTTCGTATTAATTCTTTTTGAGAAAATAAAGAATCTTTAACCTGATTTCCCCAGAACACTTGTACAAACCTTCCTTTTCTTCTGCAGAAGAGCTTATAATCCGCGAGCCACCTGAGTTCCGCAACAAGACCTTCATGGCTCACCTGAACGAGATGCCGTGGTACGAACACCTGCTTACGGAACAGATCGAGAAGACCCTATACCGAGGCATGCACATGACCTTCTGCAAGAAACGAGACGACACTTGGGGCGCGGTGAGTTCAATATTAAAGTAGTATTAATAGTAGTATTAAGTATGAAATTTTTATGCCTAGTTTAAAAAGTGCCTCGTGTACATAATGTATTTTATTTAATTGTTAACCATGAAATAAACTATGAATTAACCTAGCCATGGTTAAAATTCATCTGAACGACTAATACTAGTCAAATACACTAAAACACTCATTCTTATTTGCCCAATATCGTTATGAAGGAAGGAATTAACTATGCACATTCAGATTAAGTTTATATTATAAAAGATACATAAATTATTGTGGCAAATAAAATCTTCTAAGTACTAATTAGTAATACTACACATTTTTAAAAGTACTTTTTGATCTTCAAATGTTTAACCTATGTGTTTTGTTACAGCCGATACAAATCCAAGTATATCCGAATTACACCGAGCTAATTAGCAACGAGACAGTAGAAAAGTCGTGCAACTACAAAAGCGTACGATTACCTTCCGTGACCAAAGCTTCGGCGACTACCCCCCTTCCTGCGGTGTCAGCCATCTTGGCTATATCTCTCGCCGTTATCATCGCACGGTAAGACTGAAAATATACGGCGCGTATAGAGACAAAACCAATTAGTCACCCTTTTAGGTGTTTTTCTGTTTTTCAAATCCATTGAATTTAGTATGTTCAAACATGCACTAGGTCGCAGGCAATGGATCTTATTCAAAAATCGATAATAAATTCGGAATTTTAGGTTCGTTTTTATAAATCGGACGCATGTCGTTTTCAGAGACGCTGATGGCTTGGATAAAGATGTAAAAAAACCTGGTCCATATTTAAATTACTCCGCATAAACTTTTGCTCTGGAATTTTTAAGGGTCACAAAAGTTATGGCCAGTATGAACATTGTCAAGTTTTCACTAAAAAGAGCTTGAGCTACAATTATTTGAAACGCTACCAGTGGTATAACTGAACTGCGTCATATTAAAAAAAAGGGTTTACAGTTAAAATTAAAAATGGCTTCCTGTTGCTTGTAGAGAACAAAAAATAAATACTCACAGTTTATGGCCTAAAAAACTTATTTCAGCAAAAAAAAAACTCAACTTACGCGCCGTATGTTCTTAGTTAAAGGATTGCCCTTTTTTTAAAAAGTACACCAATGAGTTTCTACGTTGTTTTTTTTCGTTAAGAATGTTTATGAATAATTGACCAGTTGATATCCGATCCGAATGATATAGTATTATTTTGCCAAATTATGTATCATAATTTTTTCCTAAGCAATTTCCTCAGTTAGTTTTTAATCATTTTCAGTAGTTCGAAAAAAATGCTAAATGGAATTGTGATTTTTGGTATTACGGCACAAGTGTTTATTATAATGTTATTTTTATTTATGTACAAATTAACTTCTTGAAAATGATTAAGAATGTCCTAACTACCTAGCAAGTTGTCTGTCATGAGATTTTGCGCCACTATAGACTTTAAGCCAAAGGTTTTAACGTCTGTATTGTATCGACAGATTTTTTATAAGCTATACATTTTTCGTATGCGAATGTTTGTCTTTGTGATTTTGATGAGTTTATTGCTCATATGTTTTTATATCGGCAAATCTCATTACTGGAGCCCAACTCTTGTGCACCCCATCACACAATATAATTATCATGAACTGTATTTTTTATTCTTGTATAACTTGAAAATTCTCGGTATATTTACCTGATGGTGTAGTTATGACGGATGCACGGCAGTTAGGCCCCTGTCATATCCAAAACTATATCTAGATGTTTTTAGTACAACTATTCAACTTGGAGATATTGTCTTAGCTGAACTGACGCGCCCCACTGCATCTACGCATCCGAGCAAGCACTTATATGCGTAGATGCGGTGGACGGTCGCGTAATTTTAGCTTAGACGATATCTACCTACTTTTGGATATGTCTAACTTTAGGGCTAGTGTCAGTACCAAATAATGGTATAACTTACTTTTATAATTTATTACAAGTAAAATTCCGTTGTGACTGATTTTTGTGCGTTGAGATTGTAATTGTAATGTTTGTTTACACAAAATGCATGCAAATGCTATGTGCCTTTGTTATTTTAGGTATTTAACACAGTTTGGGGACAAATTCGACTTGAAGATAAACTTATAAGCATAGTTTTATTGAATTAGTTCCTGAATTTCGCAAGGCTACTTTAGTTCGTATTTCTCCTTTTACATACAAACAATCACTGGTATAAATATTTGCAGTGTCAAAGCAATTTTATGTTTGTTGAGCCCGATTGTACTTATTAAGATAAGTATTTTATTTTAGTGAGAAAATGTTATAAATTACCCTATCTACATACTTTTCCTAATATTTATGAAATCTGCCTGTTAAATAAGAATTAAGTCTGACTTTAGTCAGTCTACAATAAATTCAATGCAATAATTAATTTTAAGTATACAGTTTAAATTAGGTCTGTACTTTGTCTTCTATTCCTGTCTAAGAAGACTACAAAAAATACAAAAACAGGCACATTTGTGATAAGAATCACAAATGTGCCTGTTTTTGTATTTTTTCTAACAATGGAATCGCCCAAGTGAAGCTAGGTGCTTAATGTAGTTAAAAGCTGTAGTTAAAGTTTGCAAAATAGAACAATCCCTACAAATTCAGATACCATGAATGTTTAGTAAAGACAAATGAAATCATTCAATCGATTCAGCTATCTTTGATCATTGAGTGATTTAATGATTTTTATTTGTTGTTCTCGGCATTGGATATAAAGCGATTGTACCCATAGTCCGATCGCATTAAGAATGCAGTGATTTTTAACTTTAATTCTGTCGCGCACAAACTCAGATCCACAACCTTTGCGTTCGAAAGTATGCATTCAGCTGGTCACTGTGGACTTGGCTTTCTAATTAGGAACGATTTGATTGGTAAGGGGTGCTAGGTCGAAGGACAAGTATGAAATCACTGCATTCTTAACGCGAACGGACTATAGTCGAAAGAGACAATTAGATGAATGATGCTGGAGGCCTGTTAGAGATTTTAAATGTAATTACTGTGTCCAAGTAGCCCTAAGCTCGTAGCACACTTTGCAAGCACGGCAACTGCAAGGTTTCGAACCAGAAATTATCTTGTCATTCAAATTTGAACCTTAAGTTCTAAGGACGCGAGCTGCGAGTTGAGTAGTACAGTAGCGGCGAGCGCGCTAACACCTCGAAGTTTGCTTTCTCATATTGACTCACACTACTTAAGGTTCAAATTAGAATGGCAAGATAACTGTTGAGTCGTGGCCGTCAGGTGGCCGTGCTGGCATAGTGTGCTATGAGCTTTAGGCTGAGGCCTCAATAGCACGTTGCGTGGCGTTGTATTGTATTTAGATATGTTGACACGTTCATGGGACGACGCAACGCAAAATGTGATATGTCAGTTAAAATATATTTTAAACGCAGTACTTGCACTAACGAGTCCTCACCCGTGATTGGTTGAAAAACAGACCTCAGTATCAGTAAATGCTAATTACAACTAAACTGGCGCTATCTTTATAGTTTTGTTTGGGATTTGATTAAGAATCGCTGTGTTCAAGATTAATTATGAAGTATATACTCAATTGGACAAGACTGTTCACCTAATTGGCTCAATAACCCCGATGTAGTGTAATAAAGTAGATTTTTGGCTTCAGAAATTGACTTCAGCTTTTAAAAGTTTTATATCTAGGCAAACAAGAGGTTACTCTCGTGGTTATCGTATTTAAAATATTCGTAGTAAATAGCTTAATGTTTAAATCATACTTAGATTCAAAATTTAATTTAGAGTTTTATTTATTTTAAGCATCTTGTTTCATTGTATAAAATCCATAAAACTTAAAACATCACAATATTCACGATCGTTTTTATTGGTTTTAAAGCCTCTTAAAATGTTAACGAAACTTCGTATTTTTGTGCTGGAGTAGAACAAACTATGTTTTTCTTATTTTTTTTTCTTGCTTCTCTTTCTTCGTTTTTCATTTCCATGTTTATACTATTTCTATTTTTCTAAAATTGTATACTTCAAAATGTTGATAAACATTATAGGGCTGTGCTTATGTCTCTACAGTAAACATCGTTTCTACAATTACAGTTAACTATTTTTGTAGAATTTATGTAGTATAGTAATCAATACAAATAGCAGCTATTAAAGATGAGCTATGTTCACATTAAGCAATGTTTGTATTATTTATGTATGAAAATGTTTCTATTTTGGTTTTGTGCTCGAATGATTAAAATGGAATCCTTAGGCATTATTTTCACTGACCTACTAATCTAATTGAGATGTTTCTAACAGTTAAAATTTCAGAGCGTAAACTATCAGTTTGTAAAATTCTGCCTAAGTTTGTTTAATTGAATATAATCATTAGAATACCAGCTAATAACGCTCATTATGCATATTTACCTATGTTAAAAGCATTATAACCAGTTTTTTTGATGTCAAAGAATTCATTTTAATATTCCATTCGTTGCCTAGTGTGAACCTAGCTTTACTCGCACGTAGGTAGCTGTAAAACATACATAAATAGGATTTCAATTTCCAATGAACGAAGTGTTCCAGTCATATTGTTAGAACAACAACCGCATTTCGCAATTATTTTTTAATTTATACCTTTTTATAAGCTTAGCTGTAAGATTACGCTTAGTAATTAAGTTTTATTTATTTAAAAGTCAATATAATGGTTTATTACTTTCAAAATGGCTTTTATTTAATCATTTCTTACTTAACACACATTACATGGTATAACTCTACGACAATTTGTATGTTTAATCATCCAACGGAAATCCGTGAGTTAATGATAATCTACGGCTTCAAATTCACATACACTTAATTAGTGACTTTCCCCCCATGAAAGATAGATCAGCACTATAATAGCATTACATTAGTTACTGAAAGTCCTCTCACTCGCCTATGTATTCTGGAATAGCAGTGAAAGAGACCAACCAGTCTTCAACTTAAAGTATTGCTACAAGACTGTTTGAGCTTTTACGAATAAGGAAGTTTATTATTACGAGTATTTAATAATTTCTATTTCAATTTTTATCACTGTCAGTGCAAACTCAGTCAGAACGAAACGGTCACGACCAACGGCAATATGGCACCAATGTGACAGTTGCGAGAGGCCTGTGAGCGGCGAGGCCAAGTTCATAAACTACCTAGTTATCAAACGAAGGCATCCTAGGCTTGTTACTCATATGGTTTCGATGATGCATAGACATTTTTCCGTTGTCTTGACTGGTTGGCACTGGTTTGATTCCACTAGCAAGCTGTGCATTTGACCCAGACTGCATGAAATTAGAATTCACTGGAGCCATATTACTCCCGAATTGTGCGTTCATTTGTTGTTGCTGCAAAAATTGCTGTTGCTGTTGTTGAAATTGCTGTCGCCGTTGGATTTCTAGTGCCATTTGCTGTTGTCGCTGTACTTGCTGTTGCATTAGCTGTTGTTGCTGCAGATTCAACATTTGTTGGTTTGACATTTGTTGTTGGTTTGTCATTTGTTGTTGGTTGAACATTTGTTGTTGGTTTAACATTTGTTGTTGGTTGAACATTTGTTGTTGCGTATTTGTTTGTGGCTGGTTATTCTGTGGTTGTTGGCTGTTGGCAGGATCCACAAACACATTTGGCCTGTGTTCAAAGGTCTGTGGGTTCTTTCTGTGTGCCTCCAGCGCTTGCCAGTTGATCAACCAGAAAGGTTGCTGGTCTACTGGCAGCTTGCTGAGCCGGTCTACTAAGTCTCTGTCGCCGTTGGCTTCTATCGGCAACCGAACAGTAGTAGCATCCTCTTCACCGAATCTGAAAATGACAGTATTGTTGTTGCATTAAATTGTGGGTGGGTGCATCGTGTTGAATCCTTCATAATCATAATCATAATCATAATCATTTATTGTCGGTTATTGGTGTATATGTACGGTCGTAAAATACAAAAACAGTTCACAAAAACCTGCCTTCTAGGCGTACAATATTAAAGTAAAACAAAATAAATAAAATCTGAACACATAAAAACAATTAAAATAAAATCAAGGTAACAATAGAAAAAAGTTGCTAACTTAAATTATTAAAATATTTAAGTGTTTTCAAAACAACATGTAACAGCAAAAATAAACAATCAAACTGTACAAAACAAAAAAACTAAGCCACTAAAACTAACTTCAAATTAATTTCTTGTCATCAAAAAATTCTTGAAGAGAATAATAACATTTTCTAACTAAAATTTCAAAAAGTCTCCTTTTAAAACTATTCATGTCTAACTCTTTCAAACAATCTGGCAAATGATTAAAAATTTTTGGTCCTTTCGCATAAATACTATTGTCAAAGAAACTTGTGTGGGATGTTATGTGTGGGAGAATATCTATCTTGTTCTTGGTTTTCCTATGATATCTAGGTGTTCGAGTTTTAAAGTAATTTAAATTAGTTTTAACAAATAGGCATGATTGAAATATGTACATAGAAGGAAGGCAAAGTAATTTTAATTTTATGAATAGTGGTCTACAACTGTCCCTTTGATATGCTCCGCACATTGCTCTGACGCACTTCTTTTGGGCCCGAAACATAGGCAGCAAGTTGATATCAGCTGAATTACCCCAGTGAATCACTCCATAGCGTAAATTTGAGGCTACAAACCCGTGATAGGCAGTCAGTGCTGCTTTCTGCGATACAGTTTGTGTTAATTTTCGCAAAGGGAATGTTGCTTCCAACTTATGTGCTTGTCGATCATTATACCAAGGAAACGTGTTTCTTCTACTTCGTCTATTGTGAGATTATTGTGCTGTACAGATATATTTTGTTTTTGTTGTTGTGGTAGAAAAAATTGCATAAATTTGGTTTTGGATAGGTTTATGGCAAGATTATTTGCTTTTATCCAATCAATTATCTGTTTAAGGGCTGAGTTTACCGATGTCTCATATGTTTTTATAGCGTCACCTTTGATAAGAACTGTAGCATCATCTGCAAATAGGATCATTTTATGACTAACGTGCTTGGGGAGGTCATTAATATAAATGAGAAATAAAAGAGGCCCTAGGATGCTACCTTGTGGTACACCGTTTTTAACAACTTTAGGACTGGATTTAGTGTAAATTTCGGTTTTCTTCTGGTCAATATATGTTATTTCGGTATACTGCATTCGGTTTGATAAATAAGAAGCTAGTAAATCAAGAACTGGACCTCTAATACCATAATTGTATAATTTTTTCAACAAATTTTCATGGCAGACAAAATCGAACGCTTTAGACAAATCCATGAATATCGCCGCTACTGGGATACCGTTATTAAGACATTCGGATAGTGTGCGCATAAGATGGTAAATAGTTAGATTAGTAGATCTGTCTTTCCTGAAACCATACTGCTCATCTGTTAAAATATTGAACTTTTCGAAAAACTTATACAATCCATTGTAAATATGTCTTTCAAAATTTTTCGAAATTACTGGTATTAAGGCAATAGGACGATAGTTCAAACAGTCATCCTTATTCCCTTTTTTGTAAATTGGTCTCACTACTGTTATTTTTAATTTGTCGGGGTAAACACCCGTACTTATAGATAAATTTATAATATGACTTAGGGGTCTAGACAGTTCATCAGAGCAATACTTAAGAACTTTCGTACTTATGTCATCGTATCCGACACTGCGTTTGTTTTTTAAGTTTTTAATTAGCTGTGTTACACCTTCAGATGAAAGTGGGTTTAGGAAGATGGAATGCGGGTTTTTCTGTGTGTCATATGAATGGGAATTATTTGAATTTTTGCTACTGTCAATGAAATCGGTATTGTTATTACTATGCATATCTACTAAATCTATAAATGAATTATTAAAAATAGTTGCAATATCTTCTGGGTTAGTAATGGTTTCGTTATTATGTGTTAATTGTCTTATAATTTCTCGAGGTTGCTTATATTTGTTTGAGTTAATGATATTCCAAGTAGCTTTAGTGCTATTTTCTGCTGTCTTTATGTACTTGTCATTTTGTATTCTTTGTGATTTATCTATAATGTTTTTTAATAAATTGGAATATATTTTGTATTTAATTTTATCACCCTTGGTTTTAGAGTTAAGATAGAGCCGTCTTTTTGATTTACTGGATTTTTTTATTCCTTGTGTTATCCAATGAGGCGTAATTTTTGACGAAATTTTAATAAGTTTCAGTGGAAAACACAAGTCATAATATAATTTGACATTATAGAAGAAAGAATCATATGCCTCATTGACGTCACTGCTTTGATATACTTCGCTGAAAGACAGTGCCTCTAAACAGTGCTTGAATTTTATCAAGTTCTCTAAACAGAAATCACGTTTTTTGATATACCAGTGTGGCAAAGAATAAGATTTTCTAACAGGGTACTTTAGAAAAAGTGCTGAGTGGTCAGAGATACCCAAATGTAGCACACTACTTTTACAGCCTCGACTATTGTGGAGAATATTATCGATACAAGTTTTACTTTCTAAGCGAGTAATTTCATTAAACTGTAATTTAAAGTTATAAATAAATAATAAATTAACAAAAACGCTGCTCACATTATTTGTTTTCAGGATGTCGATGTTGAAGTCACCACAAATAATAGTTTTTTTTGTTTTAAGTTTGCTAACTTTCTTTAACAGTTTTTCAAAATTTTCTAAAAAGCATGACAAATTTCTTGAATAAGGGGGTCTATACACACTTATTACAATCGAATTATGGTGGATGAGCTCAACACCGCAACACTCAAATACATTGTTAACAGACATTTTTTTGTATTGAACTAATTCTTTGTAGTAAAGGCCTTTACGAGTAAGAATACAAGTGCCACCATTTTTCATTGGTCGAGTAAACACTGCTGCTAGGTTGTAGTTTGGCAGGGTTATGTTATCTTCGTGTTCATTCTTAATGAAGTGTTCATTTAGGCAGAGGACATCTATAGCATCATCTTTTTTGCACAATTCCTCAAGTGCCACAATTAAACCATCCTTTTTTTTAAGAAAACTGCGTACGTTCTGGTGCATTATGTTTACATAGGTCTGTTTTTTAGGCAAGAAAAAGCTGATCTGATTCTAATACATTTTCTGTAGATTCAATTTCTTTTGCGAAGTTATCTTGGACTGTTTCTGACTTATGAGTTGAATTCATCGTGTTCCATGAATCAATGTCTCTCACCAATTTATTGAGATGCCTAAAAATTACTCTTATGCCCTTGTTGTTTATGATACCTGTCTTAAAGTTGAACATAGTAATGTCGTAATTAAGATGAAGGTTTGAATCAAATAGGTAAGCATGTTCATGTAATTGGATATCTGCATTCAGAAGTTTATTAAACTTTTCTATTCTATGGTTGAACATGTTACTGTACCAGGTACACTTGAATGTTGGCGAGGCGATTACAAAATTAGTATAATCGATGTTTTTTAAAGCTTCTCTAAGTAGCATAACTTTTCCACAGTAGTCTTGCGTTGATTTGAAGTCTTCATCACCTATTAATATAATGCAGAAATCTTTCGTTGTAAAGTCTTGAACTTTCAATTCAATGCCTTCTATTAGCTTATCTATGTTACCATTCGGTAGCAAATAATGGCACAAATTATAGTCTTCGCTTAGTGTTTGTTCTGCGACGGTTAATATTTTGTTAAATTTGTTTGTGCTCAGTAGACATACATTACTTTTTTGGATTTTTTTAACAGATGGCGTTAATTTTGTGTTCCATGTGAAACTTTGTTCGGACTGTACTGTAACTTGAGAAATGTTGTTTGTCAGATAATCAAATTCTTGTTGTGCTTTTTTTAAATCAATTTGAAATTTTTCTATCTTTTCTTTCAGGGCTGAAATAGTTTCTGTCGCAGTTTTTTTTACAATTTTTCCTTTTTTTCCTTGTGACAATATGCACGTTTCTGAAAGTTCTTTTATTTTCAGTTCACACTCAGTAATTTGATTTCGTAACTTGAAGTTCTCGGCTAGTTGGTTTTCCAATTCCTTATCACTGTTAGTAAGTTTTTCTTGCATTTTGATCAGAGCTAGTTTCATTTTTCTCATTTCACTTAAATGTGTGCTTTTGCTTATGCTAGGATGGCTTCTATCACGTTGTAATATTGGAGATGGTGATGGATCATCATCACTATCATCATCCAAGCAACCAAAATAATTGTGTAGTAGTACATTGGCTTTATATTCTACCTCAACCAAAGTATTTTCGGAGCAATCAGCGGATGAAATAGAGCTGTCTCCAGATGATTGATCAAATTTATTAGGGCTCGAAATACTGCTTTGAACAAGGCAACTCCTGCATATCCATTTCTCTTTGCGCGTTGGATTCATCAAATAGTAGAGCTTTTCTGATGTGTTAGTACAAAGTACGTGATATTTTTCAAAAAAAATTGAACAAATTAAGAATTGTCTATCTAGTATAGCATCACTGCATTTTTTACAAGTCTCTCCACAAAATGACTGCTTCTTGAAGTGATTTATCTTTTCAGTATTCATTTTTGAATATAAAAGAAATATTATTCAATTATAAAATTTAAAAAAAAAACTGACGTTTGTCAGACTCGAATCCAGTATAACTTTGATAATTTTCTGCCGTAATTCCTTTACAAAAGATATTTATAGCGTACAAATAGACATCAGAGCCAAGGGTCAGGCTCGATCCTGGGGAAGGCGATTTCCGGGACGGAGGTTACACCCAATGGGCTAATTTGACCGTAGTAGTTCAGACGAAATAGATGATTGGGTTTAGCTGTGTAAGGGACGCTATCGCGGGACTTCGTTAAATTTTTGAATGTTGAATTATGCACGCTCACTAAATCATGTTCTTAGGTTATTTTCTTAACTTGCAAATAAACTAAACTGTGTGAGTTTAAGGTATTGCTTCAGCACGTATTTATTGTTCTTTAAGTTTAACACTGTTTAAATCAATTGTTTATCCACTATGTCACTTTTTTGCACTGTTATTGCTTAAATTTTGTTATGGTGATATTATTATGTTATAAGTCACTTCAAGTCGGGATAACACTTGCACACGATTATTATACTGTATATTCACTAAAACTTATGTTTTCGCCAAAGAAACACTGGAACTTTTATTTTTACGTGATTATTTTAGACGGAGCAGTTCTTACAAGACGCACTAGTGGCGCCAAAAATAAGCAAAGCAAAGCTTGTACCACTTTGGGAACTAGACACTGGATAAACATACTTATACACTTTTTTTGTAAATACACCCCTGGGTATAGGTAACACCCAGCCCAACACAAACAGTGTTTATTTTGTCATCATGCATACGAATGACAAATATTTGCACAAGGCGGGGATCGAACCCGCGACCAGAGGTAAGTATTGCAGCCAGTTTTAACCATTACACCAAATCAGTCAATCGAAATGAAGGGAAACAATAACAATATTTACTAACAATTATGCTATCAGTCTATATAATGACGAACGCGTAGGGAAGTTTATTAATGTAATAAATATTGTTTTGTTTATCCAATTAGTTATCCTGTGTATGAGACTACTAGGCCCGTTTTAGGCCCAGACTCCACCAGAGCTGAGCGGAGATGTGCGGCGTCGAGCTGTGTTTTCAACAACCAATAGAATCACATCTCCACATCTCCATGTGTGAATAACGCAATTCCATTGGTTGTTGAAAACACAGCTCGACGCCGCACATCTCCGCTCAGCTCTGGTGGAGTCTGGGCCTAAAGCTTATTGCAAATACGTCATATTGGCAATTAGTCAAATTCTAATAATGCACATAATTTAAAATTAGAAACAAGGAAAATTTCAAGGGAAATACCCTTTTTTTTGTTTTGTCCTACAACCACAATATTAACGTTCCCGGCAACGGTGATCATTTCTGAGGTTTAGTAGGTGTGGTTACCTACTAAAGGGTGAAAATAACCGTTTGGATTTTTATTCAGTTTTGTCTGTTCATCTATCAGAAGCAGAAGTGTCAGAGCAGCTTAACTTTAGCCAGCAAATACCTTATACTTTTACATATGAAATCATTCCCCAGTAGTTCTATATTTAGACATGAATGTTTTTCGGAATGTAAAAATAACAACACTCAGGTAAAACCAAATGAAAACGAAAGTGGTTTCGAAATCAACTTTAAAAACATTAAAATACTTAATGATACCTAACGGTGTCTCAATGTCCAAAACAAAATAGGCTTAGCGAATATCTGGGCTCTTCAATTTTATTCATAGATACATAAGACAAAATATGCTTAGGACGTTTTAGTTATGCTTTGATCGGTTTTGTGAATATGTCGATTTCATATTACTACTAATACCTAATAAGTATACCTGATAATTTATTAGGTTTATCCTTACCTGTTCCCTAGTTGAGCTTCGGTTGTCGGTTTGATAACCTCGGGAAAGCCTATAGGCCTGGATCCCGCAAATGACGGACGTTGACCCGCAGCTAAGGTCAGTGACACTGCCATCAGCAAGACTTTTTTTAAAGGCATCTTCTGTAATAAAATATGTTAGATTAGTAGGTAACAATTTCAAGAGGACAGTTGCCTATTTACTAAGCAACTGGGTAAGTCCTTAATTATTATTAAACTAACGTGCAAAGATAGGAAAGTAGGTGGTCACATACGAACGATATTTATGACACTAATCCTAGTAGTACTAGGTACTACACAAAACTTATGCTAATCAGAGGCACTTTTATTGTTGCCACCTTGGTGAAAATAACATTCAGAATCCCACACATCGCCGCTTATTCGAATGAACCGTGGTAAAGAGGCGAACCTACAGCCGTGGACTACCTACTGTAGAATAGGTGATTACCCCCTTTTTAATAAAAACTTAAACAGCTCTTCAACAACATTTTAACTTTTGTATCGCTTTGTCACTGTCATTCTTGTTGCTGTCACCATTTGCGAGTAAGTGACACAACACGTCAATTTCTTTAACAATGCTTCAGCGTTGCGTTCGTTTTTATGATTAAGGGGGTTTCCCCCAAAAAAACAAAAGATCAGTTTTGTGCATTCGTAAATAAATGCTCGTTTGTTATTATTATTATCCTAAGATAGTTCAAACCAGTTCATTAGAGTCAATCAAGTCACATGTTTCATACGGTGATAGCCTTTACTGCCCTTTTACTGATAGCTAATAGTTTTAGTCTTAAGTATTTCTTCAAGGGCCGTATTAAGCACAATCTTTCGAAAATAGGGAAGCGCAACTTATGACCTAAGGCGGGCTTGCTATTTTTGTATCAGAACTTTTGACTTACCTCCTTATAAACTAAAAATGGTAATTCTGCTCTTGGTAAATTCAATACCCAGTAACATAGTAAGGTTTTTTTAAAAAATCGGGCTGTACTTTTTATCCCTTGGGCCTTAGGTGCACTTGATTGAAAGGGTTACGAAGTCTTATGCCCAAATTATGTAAGTAATGTATTGTATGTATTTATTTTAGCTTTCATACTTGATGCATGAGCTAATTAATATCATAGAATTACGAGTATGAAAATGATGCAAGTATAGTTAAGATCTCTGACAAGTGTGAACTCTGACAATTATTGAAAAGTTTGGAAAACATAATTATTGAGGTGCATCTTGGCAATGCACCTCAGTTGAAGCAAGTGAACAATTCATAAGTTGCTTGTTAATATTTTTTTCACAATACACCAATATTGTTGTTATAATATCTCCTTAAGAAGTAGGTATTTGGTTGCTAAACACTTGATTGTATGTTTAAACAATATTTTCCTGAATGAAACAGGATCCAGTATTTATTTCAAACGACTTATCCAAGTAGGTGGAGTAGAGGCAGGTTTTCAATTAAAAAACGACCATTAGAGGTGGTCCATTATGTACAAATAAAGCTTAGACCAGGTTAAAAAGTGTACCGGTTTCAGAGGTAACGAGGGTTATGAACTTATAACAACTTATTTTGTGAGACTAAATATTTAAGTATTCTCGTAAGTATCGGTATTCTTCATAATAAATTAAAATGCGCATTTCTGCAAAGATACTATAGTTCATGTTTTTAGGAATCAATACATAGATCAGATATTAGATTGCCTAGTAGAATATTTTCGGCTGTAGTTTGTGTAATCCAACTTACAACTACGATAAACGTAAGGAAACCTGAGTCATTTATCAATTAGGTACTTACAACCAAACCCATTTTTTTGACTACATGTTAGGTAACATTTAACTAAAACGCTAGTTTTAGCTAAGCTTAATTTACTTGTTACTTTAATTTTTAATGATAATTCCCACACTGTTAGAATATAATAGAATTGTTGGCGCATAGGAAGGTAAATTCCGATTATAAATTCTTAACAATGACACAAAGTTATTCTATTTTTAGTCTCACAATAAAATAAACTGCCAAGAAGTAAACTTTAGGAATTACCCCGGATGACTACAAGTTCTAGATTAGATTAGATTAGATTAGATTAGATAATTTATTTCTCAAATTAAAGTTCACTACAAATTACATCAGATGTCAAAATATAGGTCATTCAAATTGAGATCGTCAGAGAATTAAAATTACAATTAAATACAATAAAATAAAAATTAAACTAATTGAAATCAAAATTAGATCGAATAAAAATACAATAAAATAAATGATTAGATTAATAAAAAGTCACAAATAAAATCAAAATAAAAATAAACAATGTCAATAGGATACAATAAATTAATTAATTAATCATTTCAAGTCAAAGTTTATAAATTCGGCTGTTGAATAAAAAGGATTTTCCAATAAAAGGTTTCTCAGCTGGCTCCTAAATACCTCGTCTGACGGTTCACTTTTAGCTTGGCGGGCAGCTTTTCATAGTAAGTGGGCCCAATGACACGTGGATTCCTCTCCGAAAGTGCCATGCGACGAGGAACTGATTTAAGACGGCCTGCAAGATGGCTCCGTTTATTATCATCCATACATTTAAAACTTGGTAAATTTGTCCTGACGTATATCAAGATTTCAAATAGATAGACCGAGTAGTGGGTCATTATACGATTATACTCAGTCATATTTTTTTTACTTATCAAAATTATGAACATAAATCAAGAAACACAAATCTGACAGAAGTTTGGTTCTGAACACACCCTTTCGCGACAAAATAATAGCGGTACCTGTTAGTTGGATAAATTTCTGTCTACTTAAACTTTTAAAATGGAATATTTACCTTTTTTCACCGTTAACTAAATAAATAAACTATTCAAATTATCACTTTGCCGGTCCGTTCGAGAGTGACACAACACTGCAACGGTATAACTGAGACTGGTCGTCGCAAAACAACAATACTTTTTATATGTGTATGAGGAAAAACGTGTCTGCTCAACTTGCTCAGGAAATACCTCTGAACGGGGTGAATAAGCACGTATTTGTTTATACCTAGTTGCCAGAATTCTGGATACGATCTCAACAACAACTTCATAAAAGGGTAACTTGGTACCAAATAGAACAAAGTGTGAAAAGTAGAATTTTACAGGTAGGACGTTTTTTAAATGGCGACAAACAAAAACATTTCAATTTATTTAGGTATGTTAAAAACTGTAGGTAAGTAGGTTTTTTTACTACTTTGTTTTGTAGAAATCTAGTAAGGAAGAAGGAGTGCAGATTTTATGTGTCAATGAGGGTTTACCCTTGTTTGATCGAACAACGTTTCGTCGAATTTCAGTTGGTCGAACAACGTTTGAGAAAATCATCACTTTGTATAATATCATTTGATCGAATTTTCAGTTCGTCGAATGTTTATTTGATAGAATTTTCAGTTCGTCGAATGTTTATTTGCTATAACAACGTTTGCACTAATGATCAAAAGGTAGAATGTTCATTTGATGTAATTTTCAGATGGTATAACATGCCAAGCAGCATGTAATGAGGCAAGTCGTTTTTTTGGGTTTAAAAAAAAAAATAACCACGAAGGCTTAAGGCGGGAGCTACGCTCCGCTTCGCTCCCGCCTTAAACCTTCTAACCTAATCTAACCGAGTCGGTTCCGCCCAAACTATAGTATAGGGCAGTGACGAAATTCGATAATATGAAATTAGTTCAAATGAAATTCGGTCAAACAAATAATTACATCAAATGAAAATTTACCAATTAAATATTCGGTCAAATGAATAATTTGACCAACTGAAATTCGACCAACTGAAATTCGACGAAACGTTGTTCGATCAAACAAGGGTAAACCGTCAATGAGAACTTCATTGATTTTGCAATGTTTTATCATTATGATTGTCAGTTTGAATTACATTATCAAGTCTGGGGTATGCGTAGAAACGGAACACTAGTTAAAAACCTAAATTTGTAGATCTAATCTCTGAATTAAACTTTTTAGAGCCGGTGATCTTCCATATGCTAAAAAAATGTCAAAAATTGAATGAAAATGAATTTGTCTCCTGAGAGCTAGCCACAGTCAGGTCCATGAGTTGCATACGTTTAACTGATTCATCTTAACACCCCTTTGTTCCTTGTATCCAATCTTAGTAACAATGCCATCCGATTTTCGTTCAGGGGTGCTAAGTATTCCGGCGGACATCACTTCACATCTCGGTGCTTCACGCTTACTTATTTCTCATATTATTACTCATATCTCTCATATTTTCTCTCTTTTTGTGTGTAAATAATTAAAAAATGTTAATTGGCTTAAATCTTTTCTCTCAAACGACCCCAGTTGCAAAGAAATTTAATTTTAAACTTCATTCACCACGAGCGAAGTGAGTTTTGGCGCCCTCCGAAATACCATAGCAGGGTGAAAAATAGGTTCTTTTATGAATTAAAAGTTAGATTTATATTTTCCCCCACACACTCAAACACACACTAAAGTAATTTTTGTCAGGTTAGCTAAGCGTTTGACGTCATCAAAGTCCCCGCCATTAAACATTTTAAATTCTAGATGGACCTGTTTCTTTTTGTGAATGAGTCATTTTGATAAAGATGTGGCGATAAAGATAAAGTTTAATTTCGCATTATGATTTTAAATTTATGTACAACGAAGGTGAAAAAACTAGTTTTCCTATTTTGAGATAGGTAGCTATTTTGGAAATGTTTATAAATACATTTGTTACATTATCCAGACCGTTTTGGAGTACATACAGTTAAAGGTTCTTTAGCTGAAAAAGGTAAGTAGTACCTTTCATTAGCACAGGTACTTAACATTCGTTGTGTGCACGAGCATGTTTTCATTGGTCATTGGTTTAAAAAAGAGGCTTTTATTTGTTTATCCTGTGTCTAGGATTAGTAAGCCATTCTACTACTACTTACAAGGTATTCTCAATTCGGGGCTAGATGGCGCTGACTGTGAGGATAAAATTATGTCTACATCTGTTAGGAGAGTTGGAGCGACTTTACAGTGATTAAAGTCTAACCCCATTATTCATAAAAACTTAAACAGCTCTTCAACAACACTATAACTTTTGTATCGATTTGTCACTGTGATTGCTGCCACCAATCTATTGGTAGGACTTACAATATCCTTTGTACCTACAAAGCTGAGATATGATCAAAGACTGAAGTAGGAATTTTAAATGTATTTAGGTTTTTCACATTTTTAAGTGGGGAAACAGGTTGCGAAAGCTATTCTATTATAAAAACGGACATAAAAGAGTGTGCAGCTGCGAGCAATAGCTAATTTCTTACATTAAATAACTAATAGCAAATCTTTATTCCGCAATACATCAGAGTTATAGCTATTGAATAATGCATGTGCACTTGGCTGTCTAGCCCTAATATGAACGAAGCTCATACTAGGTGCCAGAGACTGATATAATATTCAAATAATTCAACTCAGCAGACCAGATCCACAGACAAAGCTAGCTACTGAGAAGATTTCCCACCATTTGTAGTCTCTAAAGTACCTACTTCACCTCATCGAGTCGATCTACTCGATGATGCAGGCAAAAATACACTGGGATCTCGGACTATGGTGTCTAACTCCTCCTTTTTCATTTCAAACCTCAGAACAAAGGAATACAGGGGCATTCCGTCAGCATAAAAATTATGCAAACGCAATTATTCAAATCCCGAATACAGGCTGCATTCTAAATCTACTCATTTCAAAGTACATGCACTGCAGTACAATTTGTCAATAAACAGAATTTATAGTGCATTCTAGTGTTGCGTGTTACTATAGATGTCGACACCGACGTTAATTTCGACGGTATTTTATTAAACACCAAAAAAACATTACCTTCATGTCACCACCAATCAGCAGTCGATTGGTTATGGAATCTTAAATTTAATTTCCACGTCTATACCTTTCTATTTTTCTAAAATTGTATACTTCAAATGTTGATAAACATTATAGGGCTGTGCTTATGTCTCTACAGTAAACATCTGCTTCTACAATTACAGTTAACTATTTTTGTAGAATTTATGTAGTATAGTAAACAATACAAATAGCAGCTATTAAAATTAAGCTATGTTCACATTAAGCAATGTTTTTCTTATTTATGTATGAAGATGTTTCTATCTTGGTTTTGTAACAGAATTATAAAAATGGAATCCTTAGGCATACATTTCACTGACCGACCAATCGAATGGTGATGTTTCAAATAGTTAAAATTTCCGATTGTAAACCTAAACTATCGGTTTGTAAAATACTGCCTAAGTTTGTTTCAATTGAATATAATCATAAGACTGCCAGTTAATAACGCTCATTATGCATATTTACCTATGTTAAAAGCACTAAAACCAGTGTCAGTTTGTCAAAAAAGTATTTTATGTTCCATTCGTTGCCTAGTGTGAACCCAGCTTTACTCGCACGTAGGTAGCTGTAAAACATACATAAATAGGATTTCAATTTCCAATGAACGAAGTGTTCCAGTCATATTGTTAGAACAACAACTGCATTTCGCAATTATTTTTTAATTTATACCTTTTTATAAGCTTAGCTGTAAGATTACGCTTAGTAATTAAGTTTTATTTATTTAAAAAGTCAATATAATGGTTTATTACTTTCAAAATGGCTTTTATTCAATTATTTTTTACTTTAGGTATATACACACACATTACAGGAGTGGGTATAACTTTACCTCCCGAATTCACAAACGTCAATCAACGCTAAGCATGCGCTCACGCTCATGCTGTCACGTAAAATGTCAATAGAACTAAAAGGGACAGCATGAGCGTGAGCGCGTGATTGACGTTTGTGAATTCGGGGGTACGACATTTTGTATGGTTAATCATCTAGCGGAAATCCACGGCTACAAATTCACATATACTTAATTAGTGACTCCCCCCTTATCCATGAAAGATAAATCAGCACTATAATAACATTACATAAATTACTAAAAGTCCCATGTTGTCAGCCATAAGAATGAAAGAGACCAACCAGTCTTCAACTTTAAAGTATTGCTACAAGACTGTTTGAGCTTTCACGAATAAGGAGGTTTATTATTACGAGTATTTAATAATGTCTATTTCAATTTTTATCACTGTTAGTGTAAACTCAGTCAGAACAAAACGGTCACGACCAACGGCAATATGGCACCAATGTGACAGTTGCAAGAGGCCTGTGAGCGGCGAGGCTTAGATCATAAACTACCTAGTTATCAAACGAAGGCATCCTAGGCTTGTTACCCATATGGTTTCGATGATGCATAGACATTTTTCCGTTGTCTTGACTGGTGGGCACTGGTTTGATTCCACTAGAAAGCTGTACATTTGACCCAGACGGCATGAAATTAGAATTCACCGGAGCCATATTACTCCCGAATTGTGCGTTCATTTGTTGTTGCTGCAAAAATTGCTGTTGCTGTTGTTGAAATTGCTGTCGCCGTTGGATTTCTAGTGCCATTTGCTGTTGTCGCTGTACTTGCTGTTGCATTAGCTGTTGTTGCTGCAGATTCAACATTTGTTGGTTTGACATTTGTTGTTGGTTTGTCATTTGTTGTTGGTTGAACATTTGTTGTTGGTTTAACATTTGTTGTTGGTTGAACATTTGTTGTTGCGTATTTGTTTGTGGCTGGTTATTCTGTGGTTGTTGGCTGTTGGCAGGATCCACGAACACATTTGGCCTGTGTTCAAAAGTCTGAGGGTTCTTTCTGTGTGCCTCCAGCGCTTGCCAGTTGATCAACCAGAAAGGTTGCTGGTCTACTGGCAGCTTGCTGAGCCGATCTACTAAGTCTCTTTCGCCGTTGGCTTCTATCGGCAACCGTACAGTAGTCGCATCTTCTTCACCGAATCTGAAAATGACAGTATTGTTGTTGTATCAAATTGTTGGTATTTACTTCGTGTTGGATTCTTGTGGCTTATTTATTTATTCATTATTTATTGCACCACTGTTCGAGAGGCTCGCTTGATGCCGATAAGGTATTCTCTACTAGTCAACCACTGGCAAGCTAAGCCTAGCTTGTACTTACTATGGGAACTAGACAACGGATAAACATACTTATACACTTTTTTTATAAATACACCCCTAGGTATAGGTAACACCCAGCCCAACACAAACAGACATTTATTTTGTCATCGTGCACAACGAATGACAAATATTTGCACTGTGCGGGGATTGAACCCGCGACCAGAGGTATTGTAGCCAGTTTTTAACCATTACACCAAATCAGACAATCGAAATGAAGGGAAACAATAACAAAATTTACTAACAATTATGCTAGCAGTCTAATGACGAACGCGTAGGGAAGTTTATTAATGTAATGAATATTGTTTTGTTTATCCAATTAGTTATCCTGTGTATGAGACTACTGGACCCATTAAAGCTTATTGCAAATACGTCATATTGGCAATTAGTCAAATTTTAATAATGCACGTAATTTAGAATACGAAACAAGGAAAATTTCACGGGAAATACCCTTTTTTTGATTTGTCCTACAACCACAATATTAACGTTCCGGCAACGGTGTTCATTTCTGGGGTTTAGTAGGTGTGGCTACCTACTAAACGGTGAA
The DNA here is from genome assembly GCA_950022985.1 of Udea ferrugalis. NCBI lineage: Eukaryota > Metazoa > Arthropoda > Insecta > Lepidoptera > Crambidae > Udea > Udea ferrugalis. Next base: position 5,344,206 of record OX465532.1, on the reverse strand, counting down.
AAGAACTGTTTGTTTTTTATTTAGTTGTTCTGTGTGTTTATCTATCAGAAGCAGAAGTGCCAGAGCGGCATAACTTTAGCCAGTAAATTCCTCATACTTTTACATATGAAATCATTCCCCACTTAGTTCTATATTTAGGCATGAATATTTTTCGGAATGTAAAAATAACAAGAATGAGGTAAAACAAAATGAAAACAGAAGTGGTTTCGAAATCAACTTTAGGAACATAAAAATAACTAACGGTGTCTCGATGTCCAAAATAAAATGGACATCACTTAGCGAGGGTTCGTCGTTTCATAGATACCTACATAAGACAAAATATGTATATGACGTATTAGTCATGCATTCATTCGGTTTTTTAAATATGTCAATTTTATATTATTACTAATATATACCTAATAGGTATACCAAATTTTTTTTTTTGCTATATCCTTACCTGTTCCCTAGTTGAGCTTCTGTTGTCGGTTTGATAACCTCTGGAAAGCCTATAGGCCTGGACCCCGCAAATGACGGACGTTGACCCGCAGCTAAGGTCAGTGACACTGCCATCAGCAAAACATTATTTAAAGGCATCTTCTGTAATAGAATATGATAAATTAGTAGGTAATTTTCAAGAGGACAGTTGCAATTACTAAGCAATTATAAGCTAACTAGGTAAGTGCTTAATTATTGTTGAACTGACATGTAAACATAAATACACACACATCCAAACAACACTTCCGACACTAATCTTATCCTAGTAGGTAGATAGATAGATAGATAAACACTTTATTGCACACAAAAAAAACACATTTGTAAGGAATACATGTTTTCATAAATGTACAATTTAGGCGGTCTTATTGCTAGAAGCAATCTCTTCCAGACAACCTACAGACAACCTAGGTAGGTACTAGGTACTACACAAAACTTATGAATGACTCAACAGGCTAATCAGAGGCACTTTGATTGTTGCCACCTTGGTGAACATAACATTCAGAAGCCCACACATTGCCGCTTATTCGAATAAATCCTGCTAAAGAGGCGAACCTATCGCCGTGGACTACATACTGTAAAATAATTGTTGTTTGTAGTTTGAACTACCTTAGGATAACAATAATAACAAACGAGTACCTACCTATTTATTTACGAATGCACAAAACTGATCTTTAGTTTTTTTGGGGGAAAAACCCTTATTCATAAAAACTTAAACAGCTCTTCAACAACATTCTAACTTTTGTATCGCTTTGTCACTGTCATTCTTGTTGCTGCCGCCATTTGCGAGTAGATAAGTGACACAACACGTCAACTGCTTAAACAATGCTTCAGCGTTGCGTTCGTTTTTATGATTATGGGGGTTTCCCCCAGAAAAACAAAAGATCAGTTTTGTGCATTCGTAAATAAATACTCGTTTGTGATTATTATTATCCTAAGATAGTTAAAACCAGTTCATTAAAGTCAATTGAGTCACATGTTTCATACGGTGATAGCCTTTACTGCCCTTATACTGATAGCTAATAGTTTTAGTCTTAAGTATTTCTTCACGGGCCGTATTAAGCACAATCTTTCGAAAATAGGGCAGCGCACTTTATGCCCTTAGGCGGGCTTGCTATTTTTGTATCAGAACTTTAGACTTACCCCCTTATAAACTGAAAATGGGAATGATGCTCTTGGTAAATTCAATACCCAGTATCATAGTAAGTTTTTTTAAAAAATCGGGCTGTACTTTTTATCCCTTGGGCATTTGGTGCATTTGATTGAAAGGGTTACGAAGTCCTATGCCCAAATTATGTAAGTAATGTATTGTATGTAATTTTTTTTAGCTTTTATACTTGATGCATGAGCTAACTAATATCATAAAATTACGAGTATGAAAATTATGCAAGTATAGTTAAGATCTCTGACATTTGTGAACTCTTTACAATTTAAGGGTACACATAGATAATTATTGAAAGGTTTAGAAAACATTATTATTGAGGTGCATCTTGGCAATGCAGCTCAGTTGACGCAAGTGAACAATTCATGGTTGCTTGTTAACGTTTTTTTCACAATACACCAATATTGTTGTTATAATATCCCCTTAAGAAGTATTTGGGCGCTAAACACTTTGTTTTATGTTTAAACAATATTTTCCTGAATGAAACAGGATCCAGTATTTATTTCAAACAACTTATCCAAGTGGGTGGAGTAGAGGCAGGTTTTCAATTAAAAAACGACCATTAGAGGTAGTCAATTATGTCCAAATAAAGCTTAGACCAGGTTAAAAGTGTACCGGTTTTAGAGGTAACGAGGGTTATGAACTTATAACAACTTATTTTTGAGAGACTAAATATTCTTCATAATAAATTCAAATGCGCATTTCTGCAAAGATGCTGTAGTCCAAGTTTTTAGGAAACAATAATTTATGTGGACCAGATATTAAATTGCTAAGGAGAATATTTTTGGCTGTAGTTTGTGCAATCCAACTTACAACTACTTACGATAAACGTAAGGAAACCTGATTTATTTATAAATTAGGTACAACCAAACCCAATTTTTTTTGGCTACATTTTAGGTAACATTTTACTAAATTGCTAGTTTTTGCCAAACTTAACCTCCTTGTTACTTTAATTTTTAATGATAATTCCCACACTGTTAGAATATAATAGAATTGTTGGCGCATAGGAAGGTAAATTCCGATTATAAATTCTTAACAATGACACAAAGTTATTCTATTTTTAGTCTCACAATAAAATAAACTGCCAAGAAGTAAACTTTAGGAATTACCCCGGATGACTACAAGTTCTAGATTACTCAGTCATATTTTTTTTACTTATCAAAATTATGAACATAAATCAAGAAACACAAATCTGACAGAAGTTTGGTTCTGAACACACCCTTTCGCGACAAAATAATAGCGGTACCTGTTAGTTGGATAAATTTCTGTCTACTTAAACTTTTAAAATGGAATATTTACCTTTTTTCACCGTTAACTAAATAAATAAACTATTCAAATTATCACTTTGCCGGTCCGTTCGAGAGTGACACAACACTGCAACGGTATAACTGAGACTGGTCGTCGCAAAACAACAATACTTTTTATATGTGTATGAGGAAAAACGTGTCTGCTCAACTTGCTCAGGAAATACCTCTGAACGGGGTGAATAAGCACGTATTTGTTTATACCTAGTTGCCAGAATTCTGGATACGATCTCAACAACAACTTCATAAAAGGGTAACTTGGTACCAAATAGAACAAAGTGTGAAAAGTAGAATTTTACAGGTAGGACGTTTTTTAAATGGCGACAAACAAAAACATTTCAATTTATTTAGGTATGTTAAAAACTGTAGGTAAGTAGGTTTTTTTACTACTTTGTTTTGTAGAAATCTAGTAAGGAAGAAGGAGTGCAGATTTTATGTGTCAATGAGGGTTTACCCTTGTTTGATCGAACAACGTTTCGTCGAATTTCAGTTGGTCGAACAACGTTTGAGAAAATCATCACTTTGTATAATATCATTTGATCGAATTTTCAGTTCGTCGAATGTTTATTTGATAGAATTTTCAGTTCGTCGAATGTTTATTTGCTATAACAACGTTTGCACTAATGATCAAAAGGTAGAATGTTCATTTGATGTAATTTTCAGATGGTATAACATGCCAAGCAGCATGTAATGAGGCAAGTCGTTTTTTTGGGTTTAAAAAAAAAAATAACCACGAAGGCTTAAGGCGGGAGCTACGCTCCGCTTCGCTCCCGCCTTAAACCTTCTAACCTAATCTAACCGAGTCGGTTCCGCCCAAACTATAGTATAGGGCAGTGACGAAATTCGATAATATGAAATTAGTTCAAATGAAATTCGGTCAAACAAATAATTACATCAAATGAAAATTTACCAATTAAATATTCGGTCAAATGAATAATTTGACCAACTGAAATTCGACCAACTGAAATTCGACGAAACGTTGTTCGATCAAACAAGGGTAAACCGTCAATGAGAACTTCATTGATTTTGCAATGTTTTATCATTATGATTGTCAGTTTGAATTACATTATCAAGTCTGGGGTATGCGTAGAAACGGAACACTAGTTAAAAACCTAAATTTGTAGATCTAATCTCTGAATTAAACTTTTTAGAGCCGGTGATCTTCCATATGCTAAAAAAATGTCAAAAATTGAATGAAAATGAATTTGTCTCCTGAGAGCTAGCCACAGTCAGGTCCATGAGTTGCATACGTTTAACTGATTCATCTTAACACCCCTTTGTTCCTTGTATCCAATCTTAGTAACAATGCCATCCGATTTTCGTTCAGGGGTGCTAAGTATTCCGGCGGACATCACTTCACATCTCGGTGCTTCACGCTTACTTATTTCTCATATTATTACTCATATCTCTCATATTTTCTCTCTTTTTGTGTGTAAATAATTAAAAAATGTTAATTGGCTTAAATCTTTTCTCTCAAACGACCCCAGTTGCAAAGAAATTTAATTTTAAACTTCATTCACCACGAGCGAAGTGAGTTTTGGCGCCCTCCGAAATACCATAGCAGGGTGAAAAATAGGTTCTTTTATGAATTAAAAGTTAGATTTATATTTTCCCCCACACACTCAAACACACACTAAAGTAATTTTTGTCAGGTTAGCTAAGCGTTTGACGTCATCAAAGTCCCCGCCATTAAACATTTTAAATTCTAGATGGACCTGTTTCTTTTTGTGAATGAGTCATTTTGATAAAGATGTGGCGATAAAGATAAAGTTTAATTTCGCATTATGATTTTAAATTTATGTACAACGAAGGTGAAAAAACTAGTTTTCCTATTTTGAGATAGGTAGCTATTTTGGAAATGTTTATAAATACATTTGTTACATTATCCAGACCGTTTTGGAGTACATACAGTTAAAGGTTCTTTAGCTGAAAAAGGTAAGTAGTACCTTTCATTAGCACAGGTACTTAACATTCGTTGTGTGCACGAGCATGTTTTCATTGGTCATTGGTTTAAAAAAGAGGCTTTTATTTGTTTATCCTGTGTCTAGGATTAGTAAGCCATTCTACTACTACTTACAAGGTATTCTCAATTCGGGGCTAGATGGCGCTGACTGTGAGGATAAAATTATGTCTACATCTGTTAGGAGAGTTGGAGCGACTTTACAGTGATTAAAGTCTAACCCCATTATTCATAAAAACTTAAACAGCTCTTCAACAACACTATAACTTTTGTATCGATTTGTCACTGTGATTGCTGCCACCAATCTATTGGTAGGACTTACAATATCCTTTGTACCTACAAAGCTGAGATATGATCAAAGACTGAAGTAGGAATTTTAAATGTATTTAGGTTTTTCACATTTTTAAGTGGGGAAACAGGTTGCGAAAGCTATTCTATTATAAAAACGGACATAAAAGAGTGTGCAGCTGCGAGCAATAGCTAATTTCTTACATTAAATAACTAATAGCAAATCTTTATTCCGCAATACATCAGAGTTATAGCTATTGAATAATGCATGTGCACTTGGCTGTCTAGCCCTAATATGAACGAAGCTCATACTAGGTGCCAGAGACTGATATAATATTCAAATAATTCAACTCAGCAGACCAGATCCACAGACAAAGCTAGCTACTGAGAAGATTTCCCACCATTTGTAGTCTCTAAAGTACCTACTTCACCTCATCGAGTCGATCTACTCGATGATGCAGGCAAAAATACACTGGGATCTCGGACTATGGTGTCTAACTCCTCCTTTTTCATTTCAAACCTCAGAACAAAGGAATACAGGGGCATTCCGTCAGCATAAAAATTATGCAAACGCAATTATTCAAATCCCGAATACAGGCTGCATTCTAAATCTACTCATTTCAAAGTACATGCACTGCAGTACAATTTGTCAATAAACAGAATTTATAGTGCATTCTAGTGTTGCGTGTTACTATAGATGTCGACACCGACGTTAATTTCGACGGTATTTTATTAAACACCAAAAAAACATTACCTTCATGTCACCACCAATCAGCAGTCGATTGGTTATGGAATCTTAAAAGTTATAACGCCTTATTCTACATTTGCCGCAAAACTGCAGTATCACGACTAATTTTTTTGGTCCAGTAGGGAATCGACCTACGACTTAGTAGGCATAGCCAATTGAGCTAGAGTTTGTATAGAACCTTAAATCTAGAGATTCATACCAAGACCAGGGTAGGGTTAAAACAAACTGACGAAAGATTTTCAATATGTCACCTTCACTTCTCGCTTTGACGTCAAGATATCGGTTTACCCTTGTTTGATCGAACAACGTTTGATATAATATTACTAAATCGAACAACGTTTGAGAAAATCATCACTTTGTTTATTATCATTTGATTGAATTTTTAGTTCGTCGAATGTTTATTTGCTATAACAACGTTTGCACTAATGATCAAAAGGTAGAATGTTCATTTGATGTAATTTTCAGATGGTATAACATGCCAAGCAGCATGTAATGAGGCAAGCCGTTTTTTGGGTTAAAAAAAAAAAAAAACCACGAAGGCTTAAGGCGGGAGCTACACTCCGCTTCGCTCCCGCCTTAAACCTTCTAACCTAATCTAACCGAGTCGGTTCCGCCCAAACTATAGTATAGGGCAGTGACGAAATTCGATAATATGAAATTCGTTCAAACAAATAATTACATCAAATAAAAGTTTACCAATTAAATATTCGGTCAAATGAATAATTCTCCGAACAGATTTTATTGCAACTGAAATTCGACCAACTGATTTTCGACGAAACGTTGTTCGATCAAACAAGGGTGAACCCAAGATATCTATGACAAAAATCCATCAGTTTGTGGTAATTTGAACTGTTCTCTATACATTGACGATAGTATCCCCATATTGATCAGAATAAAAACAGACTATCTATGCAGGTGTCGATATTTCAAACGTACATCACTAGTGCATTGCGATTGCGAGGCGTTCTAGGCGATACATCGCATTCGTTCGAACAGTTAGAACTCTGAATAATGGCCTTTCAGCACGAGAACGTGCCAGCCAAGACCAAACTTTGTTGACAAACTTTTCACTTAGTCAGCTTATTTTACCGTTTTTAACTAAATGAATAGTCCGCCGCGTTTCATAAAATTTTCGCTAGGTTTTTAAAATTTCAACTTCTCTTCTACACTGACTGTTCCAGCAGACTCGATAGGATAAATTAGGAGCCTAGAACACTTCGATCACAATAATGCTGGTTCCGATATTCTTCTGGTTCTGGTGCAAATTATTAAAATAGTAGACATAGTTTTGACGCTGACTTTTCACGTCAAAAGAAAAAAATCGTCCAATGCCTGATTTGAAAGCCTTTTCTCGAGGATGACATTTTGAGCGCTTCCTGCTGCATCTACCACTTTAAATTAGGATCAAACAAAGCTATAACAGCTGTCTATTGCTATTCCGGTTGGCGCCAAAATTCACTGCGTTCGAGGTGAGTTATCTTTAAAATTGAGTTTCTTTGGGACTGCAGTCCCGACCACATTTTAAATTATTTTTTAAATTATTTGAGGGCAAATACTAATTCAAAGTAAAGAGTGTTGATGATTGAAATAAGCGTGAAGCACCGAGATGGGAAGTGATGTTAGCCGGAATGCCATCCCTGGTCGATTTCAGCTGATTTTAGCAATGATGCCGCCTCATTGTACCGTTTTTCTAACTTGTTTTATTTTTAATTTATACCATATAAAACAAGTTAGGTGCTGAAAAGAACTACTCGTAATAATGAGTAAGTATAGAGCTAATATTGCTTATTTTTACTAGATTAGCGGTGGAATTCACAAAAGCAAATTAAATAGTTGAGCGTTTAACAAATACTTGAACAACGCTCAAACTGTTTTTTCGCATTCACAAAGGTTCATCAATTGCTCCTCCTCTCACGTGATTAAACTAAGTTGATTAAGCACTCAAACGAGAAAATCGTATTCATGAAAGTCAATCAGCGTGCCACAGATAATAAAATGTCATAAAATGTGACAAATAGCATGCTCAAATATTTAAAAAGTTGAGAGCGGTCGCGACCTATCTTAAATATTTGATTTGGAAGTATTTCAGCTTTAACGCCCGTTTAAAGGACTTTGGTAGAAGAAGTACCCCTTGTTAGAAGTCTCTGTAATGTGTAATACCTAAAAACACTACAGAAATATGTCAAAACGCAATTTCAAATGCTACTAAGAATTGCAGTTTCCATCAAAAGAAATTAGTCAGCGCGTCCCCAAATTGGAAGAAAAGCAATCAAGCAACACAGCCAATATACGGAATACTACTCGCTCTCCATCATTATGCCAACAGCAGTTATCAAAGACCCAAAATCAGAACAGGATACCACCATTTCCGAAAGACTCTTCCAGACTCCAATGTTTGCTAAACTGTAGCTTGGATGCCAATGCCAGTTATCAAAAAACCTGGGTCAAAAGAATAGTTAGTACCATTATCAAAAAGAGTCCAGTGTGTGCCTTTCTAGGGTGTAGTGAACTTGGTGATTCAAAGTGTGGCTACCCATGTTTCTATCTACATTTTAATAGCTGCTGGACAAACACATTATTGCCTCATTAAAGGCTCTGGACCACAATAAAGAGACTGTTTGGTATTCTCTAAAGAAGATTTTCTTGTCCTTAGGTATATCAATTATTGGGAATAGCCTATGTTGGTATAGTTATAATCCCACCAACAACAGTGGAATGTGCAGTGTACTTACTGTGGGCTCTGTTAGGAACACATGAAGTTAAGTCGTTGGTGTTGTGTAGAAGGCACCTAACATAATGTAATAGTGTAGTGAACTGTATAAATAAACACCGTCAAATCAATATTTGTTTTATTTAACAACTAATTATTACACAGTTCTAAAACACAAGTTCTTTTCCTAATCTATCCACCCATCATGTCTCATTGCAGGGGAAAAGCCATCACTCCCAGTTTTTAAGTTATTGAAATAAAAAAGGTGTGCACCTACTTATTACTTAAGGTTGGATGTTTGTTTCCCCCTATACACCTAAAATTGTGTAATGAATATTTGTGTCTATCCTGTGTTTGGGTGTTATATCTATTTACTAAAGTACCTATGTACACACATCAAAACTGTCTAGGGATATCTTTTATCTAATTTTCATAAAGTTAAGTTTGTTTACAAGTTGAGCATTATCTTAGAATAACGAGAGGACAGAGTAAAGGTTAAGAATATTACAAAAAAACGTTTGATTTTGCTAAAATTTTGACACCTTTTAGAAGAAATATCTGTCTTTTTTTAACGTCCTTACGATTGTACAATAATGCTACTACAATGGATTTCTTTATACAATCTGAAAGGGCAGATAAAGCAGTTTCTGGGTCCTAAAAATGTCTACGTTGGTATCAATATTTTAATATTTACAGCCTCCCAAATAGCTATACTTTGTATGAAAATGCTTGAGATATCCCTAGACACTTTTGAGCAGTGTATTAAGAAACAATATTGTTTGTTCAGTCTTCATGATCTATGCTAAATTTTGGGAGCAGTGACCCCAGTGTAGATCTCGAATATAAATTATGAGTTTCATGATAATTAATAAAAACACAAAACGAAAAATGAATAATTTATTTTCAAAAATAACAAATAAACTAAAGGTTCACACAGTTGAAATAGAACATTACAATGTGAAATCACAACTAGACACAACAAGATAACAATTTGATAAGATGAGGAACACATTATTGCACACTAAATTATTAGCAAAATTATTGGTATGAAAGTAATACATTTTCACCATGAAATACAACTTAGGCAGTCTTATTGCTAAAACAATCTCTTTCAGACAACCTACAGGCAGAGGAATAGTGATAGAAAAGGTTAGCAAGTCAAGCTAGTTTGTAGTTGAAATACCCAGCAGAATGGTACTGTCTTTTTAAAAAAAGGCTATCATTTTAAACACTTTATTTATATCGAATTATATATTCAGTGTCCACTATTGAGTTGATGCAAGTGGTTAAAGATTCGAACAGCTATGAAATACATATTTTGCTGTAATGCCTGCCAAATTAAAGTTTATAGTAAGTTATGTGTTTTACAAACAATACTAATACATACAATACATTAAATGCTCCTCAGTGTCAATATTCTATTGAACAAATAGTCTACTACCAATAAAATTGATTGTTTTGGCATAAACATAATTCTTCTTCTCTTGCACCTTCTAGGTCTCCTTCTCCATATAAAGTTAGTCACTATAGCGGTCACAGTTGGCAAATAATATGCAATATCATCATATTTTATGTTCAACTTTTGTGGTAGTACTGCCTTATTAATTATTTCCTTCATTTTGGTTATCTGCTACTCTTTGAAGAGCTGGAAAGTAAAATACTTGTTAATTACATTTGTTTTTCAGCAAATAAAGAAAGATAGGTAATGGCTAAATTTACACAGTGGAACTTTTAACATCAAACAAAAAACTGTATTGATTTTAACTGACTGTATTGAAGATTGTAAACACAGCTAAATAGAGTTATTTACTTACCTAATAATCCATTTCCAAACTATACATTTTCAGCTTGGCTTATTTTATTTGAGTTATTGTCTTTGCAGGTACTTTATCTGCAGTCAAGATCTGATAAGATCAAATGCAAGATCTTACACTGACTGTAACGATGATCTTTCAGAAACCCAGATAATTACTTGGAAATGTAGTTACATGAATAAACAAATTTAATTTAATACGTAATTCTAACCTAAATTCTTAAAAAGACTGATTGACACATATTTGACATTTGGTTGCGTTCCGTTTTTGCATGAATATTGTTTTAAAAATGAAAAAGTATTGTTTTGTTTATTTCATTTATTTTTTTGTTCAAACATGCGTAAATTTAGAATTAATAACCAAGCTACGTTACAGTCATCTTAAATTGAGATAGATCTGTGAAAAAACCCAAGAATTGTTCATTTCCAGCAATAATTTCGACAAACAACGAAACGAATCGAGGCACAAAACCATAGTTCCATCAAATGGTTAGCGAGAACGAATGATTCTTTTTGCAATGTTGGCATTTCGGTTTGTTTGAAAGATGCTCAGCTGATCACGGTAGAAAACTGCTTAATGAACGTTTGTGAATAGCATTTAAGTTAAGCGTGCGATTAAACTAATGGCTTAATTGGTTGAGTGAGTGATCTGATTTGCCTTTGTGAATTCCACCGTAGGTCAGTCAAGAATTTTGTGATCATTGTTTAGTTTCCGACCGAAATTTAGTGATGTGTATTTCGGGCATCTCTGTGCTTCGGAAGGCACGTTAAACAGTTGGTCCCGGTTGACGTCGCTAGATGTCAGTCGTTAAGCCTAGTCAGAGGCCTTAGGGCGGCTTGATAACATCTGACAATAAGGTTGCTCACTAACCTTACACCCCTCCTACAACCCGCACTGAGCCCGCGTGTTGGAGTATGGCTTGTTCCACCTCATAGTTGAGGTGAGGCCTGTGCCCAGCAGTGGGACGTATATAGGCCGATTATGTTATGTTATGTATGTTTAGTTTAATGTTTCCATATTAACAGAAAAAAAACCCGAACGTAATTAGAACTTACTCATTGTTATTTGGTTTGGTTGACTGTTATCTATTCGGTGAGAGTTTATTTACTTGCATGAAATACCTACTCTGGGTTTCGATTATCTGAATTGAAACTAAACGTAGTAAGGTTATCAAGGTTTCTTGGGTTTTTACCTACATATTTTTTTTCTAACGGAGACCTAGTTGCAAGTTTTATTGCAAACACAAAGGATCGAAATACTCAGAGTGAAAAGATGTTTTACAGGACAAACCACCCACATCCCGAAAACCATAAAAAGAAATTCGGCTTCAGGCGGGAATCGAACCCGCCTCTTTCGCAAAGCGGGCGACTGCACTGCACCGGGCACTGCTAGGGTAAACATGCTAGAAAGATTCGGCCGGTTTGTTAATGGTCTCGGTAGCACAGCGATTAGTTCAATCCCAGTTTGCATAAGTGGCGGGTTCGATACCCTTTTGTTCTTTTTCTGGTTTTGCAATCTTTAGAAAGAAAGAAATAAAAATTGTATTTCTTCCTATAGTTTAGTTCGTATAGGTTCCTGTCTTATGAATTTGATACTTACCATCGGACCACCTTATCTCGTTGTTGAGACAGGGCCTTCTACTGTTTAATTTTAGTTTTGTTAGGCATTGGAATTTAGATACTTGATAACTCATGATTTTCTAATAACCCGGGTGTCTAGTCATCTTGATTTACTGAAGTTCGTTCACAATTTAGGTTCAGTTAGCGGACAGAAGTCAGGTTTTCAGTTCGCGGTCAACTTTTGATACGACGTTCCATGAATCTTTAACAACGTCAGGAAAATCAGAAGTTTATTTTACCATTGATGTTGTCAAAGTTACTTCTGGTAATTGAAACCTGTCAGAAGTGGCTTCTCTAGATTTTCCGCAGCTAAACTCTTATATAACAAGATAAGAGAAACGGTAATAATTTATTATTAGTTAGGTGTGTAGGTGATATTAAAGCATTGTAAAATTGAATGAAAAAATTATCATCATCATAGTCAGACAAATGAATCCGACTGTTCAACATAGGCCCCCTTGAATGATCACAAGAATTTATTAAGGACAAGAACTTGCTAAGTATTTCTGTTCATATTAGAACTAATATAATAATAATTGAAACTCTGATTGATTGATGATTAGCGGTCGTCATTTATCTTAAAAAGCACCTTTTCAAAGGAAAGTAACTGCTGAGTTTCTTCCCGGGTCTTTTCTATGTTCATTGAGTGGTTTTTTTTTTTGGCGATTCAAAAGTAGAACTAAGTTAAAATGGTCTACTTGAACAATGTGAACATTGAATTTTCTTGGCATTACTCTTCCTGATATCGTCTACCAATCACTAGATACTAACTCATTAAAAAAGTTATAAAATGTAGGTATTACTTACTTGAACAAAATGATAGTCACTTGTCTTCCATGGCTGATGGTAGAAAAACTAAAGAACTATTTCATTTCTAACAGTAATTAAGTAATCCCACCAGTTCATTCGTATCAGTCCAAATCACGCAAGTTGCTTAAGAATCGTAAGGTGAGTTCGTGACAAAGAGTATAAAACTTGGTGTCACGGTGGCTTGGCAGACTGGATAGCCCAAGGTCGCGCGTGTCCCGGCGTCCTTGACGTTTGAACCCAAGGATTAAATCCATTTGAAAACATATACTCACATATCATGATCATACTTACATACAGCAATCACTAGCGATATTTTCTTCACCTAAACTTAATACCAACTGTTTGTACCTACAAGTCCTCCGTTTTAGGACGTGGTCACATATAACTAGACTGAAGGTATGATTCCGAATCACTGCACACAGCAGTAGGTACTGCCGCAGCAGTGCTGCCGCGACACTACTGGTGGCTACTCCCCATACAATTAGTATGAGCTTAAATGAGATTACACTCTGAGCTAGGCAGCAATGTCGCAGCAGCAATGCAGCGGCAGCACTGCTGCGTATCAGTGTCACTCTACCGCCGCAACAGATCAGTAGCGACACGTCTGCCGTCGCATCTTGTCAACTCAAAGTAAACTAACCAATCACAGTAACACAATCACCGCGAACAGAGCGACACTGCCGCCTTGTTCGGAATCAGCGCGGCAGGCAGCACTGCTGCTTGCTGCCGAGTTTGGAATCAAACCGTTAGATGGCTATTTATAATCCAACTATGGAACATACACAAATATAATCATAATCATTATGACTGTTTTAATTCATAAGAAAATTGAATCTTTATGGGAATCGAACCCAAGACTACACAACAGAAAAGAACGCTGACGAATTCCCAAAAAGCTTTTCGACTCAGACAAAGCCACTTATGATAAATAGGTATTCTAGAAGCGGAGTTTTTGAACTTCAACATTGTGAATTCAAACTATCACTTCTCGATCCAGCAAACGCTTTGTTGCTTAATTTGCAAGTAAGCACCTAAAAGCTGCTCAGGTATTACATTTACATTCACATGCAACTGATTGAGTTGCAGTTTTCAAAGTCTAGACATTTCGCGTGTATGTCAAATTGAAACAATAGAAAAGTCTGATGTATTATGTACATACAGAACGTTGAACTCACAAGCGTTCAAAAAAATAGACGAAAACAAAACTTGTTTATAGAAACTTTATTATACTACACGGTATAATACAAAGGTAAATATAATACTTTTGACAATATTTGTATTAACATCATCGTAAATAAATTACAGTTCTTTGTTACCAATAAACTATATAAAAATAACGGCACGACTATTTTTCCAGAGATCAATTGTTATGACAACAAAATTAATATAAAATGTAAACCTATCAAACTGTATATTACTCTCTTCGTTATAACAGAATCAGTGCCTGAGTCCTCGGCAACTTCTTTACAACATTTTGTGCCAATTTCCACAACTTTCGGGTAGAAATCTGTCCAAAACTCGAAAGCTTTATAATTAATAGTTTCAGAAGTGCTCATTGTAAAATTTTGTCTGTTAATTATTAAATATCCCGGCTTTTCTATTTCAAACGGCTCCCATTCGATAATCACACCGGAATTGGTTGGGTTTGAGTACCATGCAAAGTTTGACCACATTTTCATGATTATTTCCGATATGCTCTTGTCTCTGTAGTCCCATTTGTTTAAATCCTCCGGTAGGGCTAAATACGGTAGTCCGAAAGTGAAGATCAGATCGAAATTATGTGGGACACCAATCCATTCAGGGATTCCTTCATTGGCTATTTCAGAAAACGCTTTCAAGTCAAATCTATAAAGATAAACGGGAGCTTGCTCGCACAAATGCTTAGCAAGTTGATAAGTTGTGGCACCGTGAACTTTGTCGGTGTAAAAATCTAAAAACAACTTTCGCAAAATAGTTTCATTTGTAGTAGGCGGTATCGGTTTGTAAAAAAAAGCTACAGCATCTTGGATGTGATGTTGATTTGTGAAACAAGAACTATTGTCGATCGTTATATCAGAAAGAACGACTTCCTCCCGCATAAGATCGTACTCTCTTTGACTTATTCCGGAATTATCTCCCTCGTTGTGCAATAGCAGAGCATCTTCCATATTCGTGTAGCCAGTTAGGACGGGTACGTTTGAGAAAATTTTGTCTTTAAACATTTTACTTGGTATATCTGGTAAGAATGGTGATGACGTGTTGCTGAATCCAGTATCCACTATTGGTTTCCATTCTGCTACTGGTTCTCCTATATCTAAAAGTGCGTTTGCTGGGACTCTTCTCAAGCAATCTAAAAGTTGAAAAGTTGGTTTTCGAAAGCAACTGAAAGCGTTGGCCACTCTATCAACAGTTTGTGCTTCCTTTCGTGGTGTGTTCACAGTATCGGGAGAAAGGACATTACCACTCATTGCAATAGCCTTTTGATAAAGTCCAGCAGAGTAGGATGATATGAGGTGAAGGCCTACACTGACTGCACCAGCATCTTGCCCAAAAATGCAGACGTTGTTTGGGTCCCCACCGAAGGTCTCAATGTTATGCTGAACCCATGTCAACGCAGCTACTTGGTCTAATAATCCAAAATTTCCTGGAGCTTCATGGTCTAATGTGGAGAAGAATCCAAAAATGTTGAGTCGGTAGGCGACCGAGACGAAAATTACCTGTCAAAAAAAGAACACAGTTCAAAGAGAATTGAATATTTAGGTGCAGTCTAAGCTGTCTGCTAACTTTGCAATAAATTTAATTAGAACATGCAACTTCAATTTACGAACTTGTATTTTAAAACTTCAGATTTCAAAGCATTGTTTGCTAACAAATTAAGTTGCAATCTTAATTAATTATTTTGCAGAAAACTTTTCACAGACAGGCCAACAGACCAATTACTAAACAAGGTCATATTTCAGATTTTCAAGTGATTTTTCGCATTTATCTTGTCGTTAAATTAGAAATATTATCATGAGGGTTTGCCTATATTGTTAGCTTTTAATTTTATATGAATACAATAAAATCATCATTTACCTTTTGTTTCAGTACGAACTGAAATGGGTTGATATTCTGAGGACTCCCACGCACGAAGTCTCCACCGTGGAAAAACACCATGACAGGGTAGCCTTCCACCTTGAAATCTGCAAAGAACGAGACAGTTAATTAACGATGTTGGCTTTGCAAAACAAGGGCCAGGTAAAAGTTTCTGTAATAAAAGTCACTATGTTTGAATCAAAAACGATTTTAGCCCTGAAAATGACATTTGTTGGCCACAAAATTTCTTCGTCCATTTTTCAAAAGTCGAATTTCGGAAACTTTTAGATTTTTATTTTCTTTAGTTCTAACATACTATTCATACATTCACGTTGTACTGTAAAACATTGGAAAATTTAAGAAGAGTAACCGCTGGGTTTCTTGCCGGGTCTTCTCAGGAGAAACAAGCTTTCGACGCCACGTATTGTATGTATTGTTTATACATATATCGTATTGTCATGTTTATGTTTATTAAGTGGTTCAAATAAAGATTCTTGACTATTCGAAAGTACTGTGTAACGGTCATAATATAATTTGATTAGCATAGGACAATTTCAAGCATAGGACTTTCGTCGTTTATTATTGCTCTCTTGTAAAATTCTAACCACCTACTAAATTAAATTTTACTTCTCTAATAACAGTAAGTTACGTTACCAGTTTCTCCGGGAAATTGAAAATACGAGAGAAATACTCAAAACAATAACAGTGGTAGGCATAAAACTTGACTTTATTTCAACCCCAGAGACCATAAAAACTTTTTTCATCCGCCTCATTACCTTACCTCGAATTCACTTTGTTTTATTGACTCCTGAAAACAGGCCCTTTTTTCATTTACCATAATATTAAAATAATTTTATTCAACGCAGCCCCTTGGTCCGATCTTAATGAGTAGCACATTTCAAAAGCCTTTGTAATTGAAACAATATTAACTAGTCTTGGAATTTTCTAGGTATGTGCTTATAATTAGTCTCTTATAAAGAGTCATTTTCTAAGAGAAAAGAATAACTGAATCGCGAGCCCTGACGTTTATTTTGCCTATGAATTTGTTTGTGTGGCAGAAAGCTTTTTTTATTTCATTTTTATCAGAAATAGTTTTGGACTTCCGAGAAACAACTGAAAAGAATGACTATTGAATTTCAGCGGTTATTACAGCTGTTAAAGTATAATGTAAAACTGGTTTCAACTAACTAGAGAGTAGCTAACTTTTTATCGACAATATTCTGGAAGAAGAAGAAGAAAAGAAGTTGGCTACTACACCAAAGGTCGCGGGTTCGATCTCCGCACAGTACAAGCATTCGGGTACATGAAAATGTCTGTTTGCAGGCTGGTCTGGGTGTTATCTACGTGCACTATGGATGTATTTACAAAAAAAAAATAGTATTCATTTAGGGCTGGGTGGCGCTGTATGGAATATGTTCAGTGATATTTATTATTATTTTTGTTAACTCCTTAGTTAGTAAGATGTAAAAAAACACTTATATGAGTGTCAAAATTTGTGCGTTGTAAAATATAGTGACGGAAACCAAGATATCATGGAGCGATAGAACCAAACCGCTAATAAAGAAAAGGAAAACATTTAAGCATCATAGTTCTTTTCTAAATTACCCACTGCCCTCATTTGCTTCATCATACGGGTCAGACGAAGATTATGCCGATAGGCCTCGCGCAGACGAAAGGGCAGAACGCCGAACGTGATTTATGAACGACAAAAGAATGTCGTGTGAAATTGCTTTCCGGTAGTGCGTCAGGGAAGCCACCTAGGGCTTTTTCTCTTCCTTGTTCTCTGGTCAGTATTTATCAGTAATAGTGTTGGTAGTATTTTGACTACATGTGATTAGTTTTTCTTTGATATTATTTACTGAAGACCAGGCATCAAGTGCTTGGGTGAGCATGTTGAATTGCAGTTGTGTTAGTATTCCGAATTTCTCGGCCCCCAAATTCTCTCCTATATTTTTGGAAGCACTGTACAGTACACCTCATTGTATTGTTAATGAGTACGGTGTAAGTCCATTTGAAAGAGATCTTAGCAATTTGAATAGTTTTGTTTGGCAACACACAAAGCTTTTATTTTCAACTTTGCATAGCCTCAGCCGGCATAACTTCGGCGCAGCGACTCAGAGTGGCACGGAATACCTACATTAATGACGGAATTTGCCTAACCATGAAGCCTAACTGCATAATTATAGTTGTGTATTAGCATAGTGAGTCACTTATTCGCCGTGTCACAGTCATTACAGACGGGTCACTCGGTCAATGTTCTGTAAGTCAATACTGAGTACTGGTGCTAATACCGGTTTTGGGTCAGAAATGAGTTAGTAATTGAGCTGCTTCTGATTTTTAAATAAAAAGCATTTAATTGCATGCACTGCATGCGGTCTAATATTATATATAGAAGCCCGTTGGTTTAATGTGTAGAGTCCTGCTTATAGTGCTAAAGGTGTAGGTTCCATCTCCACTGTGTTGGTTGGGTCACTGAAGGAGGTTCTACACTACTACTATCAAGCTACTTTTGTTATTTTAAAATGATACCTAATAATAATTCTAAAAAACACATTGCTGGTTTTCATAACAACTCAGTTACCTTTTTTTCAAAGGTGGTTCAGAGACAACTCAGAAACCATTGAAGTGTCACCTACAATCTTTTCACAGCACGTCTTTTCACATAGTTGGGAAGAATCTAAAGTTTCGATAATTGACCTTTAAATTCAGTTGCACTATAACTGGATTTTATTCCATCGATTTTAGATATTTTGATATGTCTTTCCATAATGAACTATTGTTCGTCTGTGTTTGAGCGCCACCGTTATCTCATATTTCCCTCAAAATTGAGCAGAACTCTACCAAACCATTAAAATTCAGTGGCTAAAACACTAGCACAAATAAAAAACAAGATGACAAAAACATTCGTTGCATATTTTCTTTTCGCTTGTTGCATTTTATGTTAAAATTAAATTATACAACGCGCGTGTTACCTAATGGACGCAGCTTGGTTTTGTGAATTTAAAATCTTGTGTGACTTTTTAAGAGTATGTAATGTAACCAAAAAAATAAACACCTGCTGTTTCTGTCTACGAATGTGTTTTAAGTATTTTTTGGCAACTACGGAATAACTTTAAAAATAAAAAAATTGGACGCCATTGCTGTTAAATCAATTTACACATTTTAGGTAGGAGAATCAAGCTCCCCATTTTTCATATTCAAATCGTACATAGCTACCAAACTGTAACGACACATCTTGGCAACTTTGAATTCCTTAAATAGGTAAAGAATTATGTGATATCTAAAAATAAACTTATTAATTATCACTCTACTTCAGAAATTCCGAATGACAAACAGTGCAGTGCAGGATTGGGAGCTCATGTTTTTTTTATATCAGTCCATAATATCACCATTGAAAAGCCATCGCTATTAACCACATGTGGCTCATGGGACAGCGAATGGGTTAATTATTATTTAATTCTGAGAGAGTTGCAAACGAGCCCAAGGGTCACCTGGATGAAAAGTAATCGGTTCGGTGAAAAGTGTCGGTTTTCTACAGGTTGCATTTCGGAGAGTGTGCGAGGGAGTTGCATGACCTAATTCCTCCAGCTCCTTTTCTTCATCGGACCACTAGGCGCAGACTGGCTTTCCACCCCTATGTTGTTGACATCCCGGCCATCCGCACCAACCGTTTTGGTAACTCATTCATAATGCGGACAGCAAGGGAGTGGAATGAGCTTCCCGCTGAAGTGTTTCCACAGCAATATAACTTGGGCCTCTTCAAGAAGAGAGTGAACAGCCATTTGTTAGGCCGGCATGTACCACCTTAGGCCACATCATCACTTACGATCAGGTGAGATTGTGGTCAAATGTGCGCCTAATTGAGATGTAAAAAAAAAAAAAAAATCACCTCCGCCCATGTACTCTATTTTCTGGAAGGCTCTGATGTCATTTCTTTTCGGAAACAACGCCGCTGGGAGGCCGTTCCATATTTTAGCTTGTCGCAGTAAGAGTAATGCGTTTACCACACGTCCGCTCAGTGGAAGAGCGTCCATTCAGGTAATGAGCACAGGCTTCATTATCACATAGGTATGACGTGTTGATGTGAAGTTTTTACTCTTTTGAGTGCCGTACCTAGAAGTTAAATCGGATCAATAACGGGAACAGGTTAACGCTTAAAACTTTCACATAATTAAGTTGTATAATATTACCTTTAAAAAAAACTAGCAAAATAAAAATGAAATAAATATAAACTCTCATACAACGAAAGTAATTTTTGGCCAATTCCTTACTCAATGTTGGTACGGCTACCAAACCCTTCGAGAGCGAGTCCGACTCGCTCTTGGCCGGATTTTACTACTAATAGAGAATATGCACTTGAAACAAATGTGCTCATATTATTTTTTTGAGTAGTATTTTGAATTCTTAATGCGTATCTATCAATATTTCTTAATTTTATTTCTTTGTAGATTCAAAAATAATTATTGAAAAATGCAAAAAAATGTGGGAAAGTGGTTGAAATAGTGGGTCGAGTGACGTCACAGTCCAGGCGTATGTCACTGTCAAAAGAGTGACAAGAAGAAGAATTCAACAGTTTGTAGGATACATTTGTGTTGTCATAGACTCGCGTGACGTCCAAGTCCATGATAACGGAGCCCGCCATAATGGCGGCGTTTGAAACGCTTGAAAAAGTTTGCATTTTTGGTAATGAATATTATTCATCAGTCATAAAAAGATATAAGCTATCATAATAAAAAATATAAAAAAGAACAGTGCATATTCCCTATTGTATTTTTTTTCTAGCCTGAATTTAAACAATGGTGCAGTGGGTAGGCGAATAACGCGTCGGTGGAATGTCATGCGTTGTGGTAGCTTTATTGTTTCGGATTTTGATAACACAAAGGAAAACCTTACTTTGGGACATGAAGGTATACCTAAAATGTTGGTTCATTTAGAAAAAACCTGGGACACGATGATCATCTCAACCCGATCTTAAACCTACTCAGGGTATCTGATAACATAACATAACATACCCTAATGGGTTAGTCAGAGGCACGCTGATTGTTGCCGTCATGGTGAACGGAACATTCAGAAGCCCACATTTCGCCGAGGGAAATTGAACCCAAAGTGGTAAGGGGCGAGCCTACCGCCGTTGATATACACACATACTTAGGTCTGATATACATACCTAAGATATTTCTGGAACCTTACTGAAGTGGTCAACACCCAGACACAAAACAAACACGATTGATCTTCTCATGAATGTTTGTCTTAGGCGGCGATCGACCTCTCGACCTTTGGCCGCCATGTGAATGATTTTTATTCATTGATCAAACGGTTCAAACGATTTCAAAAAACGCTTTTTTGTACATTGAGACCTCATGCAGCGCATTTTTGCCAAATGTGTAGGGTCCCAGTTATTTTCTCATTTATTTCAAGTAGTCTCTTAAAATCATTGATCCACTGGGAGAACAACTTCAGCCTGCTATTCGAACGTCGTCATTGCTGTCAATATTGAAGTAGAGAAGGGTCTCCGACGAAGCTTGGGAAAGTGGAGGTCAAATGGCCATTCTTATAACTTTTCCATCGACCGCACAGCCAGTAAGTAAAAGTATAAAAAGTATTTAACCATGTTTTATAATTGTTTTAGCCTTTTCCATGCAGTATCTTTACTAATGATCTGAAAACCAGAAAAAGACATTTGGTCATATTGGCATCAGGCAGGACTCGGACCCGCATCTTTAACATTGATAATATACCAGAAAGATTCGGCCGGTCTGTTAATGGTCTCGGTACCATAATTTGGTAGTGCAGTCGCCCCGTTTGCGAAAGATGCGGATTCGAGTCCTGCCTAATGCCAACATGACCAAATGACTTTTTCTGGTTTTCAGATCTTTAATAGAGTATTTAACTGTTCATGTAAGCTAGAAATCCCAGAAAAAAACACTCGATTTAGGCGGAGATCAAAGCGTTTTACGCAAACCGGGTGTATGATCTAACCACTAAGCTACCGAGACCCTAGTAGACCGGTCACCAAAAGCTAGCCTGAATGTTTTTCTGGGATTTCCAACTTTAATAAAGATGCAGCAATGAAGCTAATTATCAGAATAAATAATCAAATAGCTAGTTTCATCTTTATCGAAAGTAAAAATATTTGTTTCGAAAAAAAAAAAAAGTTTTTGAAAATATACCAAAAGATGCGGCTGACTCGGTTTCGTATTTCGTTGATATTTCTTTAAGATACAGCATACATACATTATTCATTTTATTTTAGCATCATGGATAATCTTCTTATTAAAAACAGGAAACCCAGAAAAAAACATTGTATCGAATGTTTTTTTGTGGTTTTAGTATCTTCAGCAATCTCTCTTTTTGAAGAAATGCACCAACTCTCTTCTGATTCAAGCCTGTGGCGTTGTGGACAAGGAATTACATACGAACACCTTGATACCAACTGGCCTGTCATGCATAAATTGTGTTCGGTTCTCGTTGGTGCAAAAATTGAGCCAGATAAAAATTAAACATGAACAAATGCGAAAAAGCAAAATAAACAATTCGAAATAGAAGTTTAGTTTTACAACAGCGTCAATGAAATAAAGTAAGAAAACCAGTAGAAATGAGGTCACTTGCCTATTAAAATAATTGTGCTCATTAAGAACGCAAACTAATTGAAAGCAATTTGCCCGCAGTTAAGTTTTTTAACCCTGGGGTGAAAGGATTTTTCGTTTTCCTCGTTAAAACCTGATGCCAATAAGTAATCTTAGTTTGAATTTGCAGAGGGCTGCGGCGAGCCTCTCCCTCGATCAAACGCACAGAAACGTAACGGTTACGTTAAACTCGCCAATTGAATCACCGTTTACATGCGCGTTGTGGTCATTTATTTCATTTATTTATTGCTTTCTCGTGTGTGGTCACTGATTGCACCTTGCTCTATAGTCCGTTCGCGTTAAGAATGCAGTAATTTCATACTTGTCCTTCGATCTAGCACGCCCACTAAACCAATCAAATCGTTCCTAATTAGAAAGTCAAGTCCACAGTGACCAGTTGAACACTTTCGAACGCAAAGGTCTGGTGCTGAGATTTTTTGTGTACAACAGAATTAAATTTAAAACACTCTGCACTCTTAACGCGAACGGACTATAGGTAGGTACTTAGAGTGGATATTGAGAGATCCAATCACGACTGCGTCAACGCGAATTTATGTGGCATTTGAGGTGGCGTCTCCGTGTGTCTCGGTTGGATGTAACCGTTTTTTTCTATGTACGAGTTAACCCGCATTTACGCGATATTGATTGAATAGTTAAAAAAGTAGTAAAAAATTAAAATAACCCAAATGACCTGATATTCATCTGTGTCTCACGCCCATGACACATTGACTATTCCAGCGTAAATATTTCATATACATGCGACCGGAAATACGTCTCAGGTTCCATTGAAATCCAAAAAAAATAAACATAGAATATCCTATCATAGGAAGATATCCCTAACAGCCAGACAAATGACGGCAATCATCAGTCCTCATAGCGAAGGGGAAAAGGAAAGATTTTTCATCGTTTCCCGGAAATAACTCGCCCCGAAAACAGTTTAGGGTGCAATTGTCTCGATTCGGAAGAATTTATTTCTATACGATTTGCTTTATAGTTGTTTTTGCGATGAAGTAAATAAGATTTACACTATAAAACGAAAACTACTGAAAGTCAAGAATTTTATTTGCAGTTGATAAAAAAACAGAAATTATTTTACGCTAAGTATGAGATCTTGGGCAGAACAGCTGTGCTGCAGTCAGCGCTTATACAATTACTTATAATAGGTAAAAGTTATTGGTTTACAAATTCAGGTTTTATAAAAGTTTTCAACGAAAAGTATTGTTTTTTAGAAATGGGATTGATACCTAGTAGTATAATGGATTGCTAATTATTACTTACATATTATTATCATGCCTCTTAACTAGAAAAAAATGTGAGATGTCCACCTGCAAAGTGGACGGATGACCTCTTTTATTTAGCAGTTTCGGTAGATGCACGTCGCCTACATTGGCCTCAAGATCAATATTGCGATCCGTATTGCTAGTGTATGGTGTGTTCTGATCCGGTCCAAGATACATCAGTAAATATCACGATATTAATAACGATAGTTATTGAAGTGTTGCGTTCGTCTATAGGGACAGCCAATACTGTGCAACAGTGGACGTCGTGTGGCTGTTTAAGGGTTTTTTTTTCAGATAACAAAAAAGTGGTCCCTTAACCAAAATTATTAAATAATTAAGCTGACCAATTGTTTCTGAAGTACATGCTGTTATAATTAACCTCAAATGATGAGAAATTACGTAAATTGTCAACCAAATAGGCATCAGCTGGGTTAAATAGCTCTTGAATAGGCATTTCCAGTAGCTATGAATAGTAATGCGATTCATTTGTGGAAATGAGGTGCATTATAATGGTAGCTGAATATTCGTACCTATAATAAGAAGTTGAAATTATTTATAAATTGCATTAATACCTTATTGCGTTTAAGAACTTAAATTATGTTTTATACGTCTTCAGAGGTGCCCGTGGCGCAGTTGTGACAGTGGATCGGCAACGATCGCTGACACGCCTGGTCGGAAATAGGATAGGTGACCCACCCCGACCGTAATTCAGTTCTTTTTCGGCCATCTCCGTGCTTCGGAAGGCACATTAAGCAGAAAGTCCCGGTTGACGTTGCTAGATGTCACTCGTTAAGCCTAGCCGGAGGCGTAAGAGCGGCTTGGTAACATCTGTCATTAAGGTTGCTCACTAACCTTACACTACTCTGGCAATCCGCACTGAGACCGCGTGTTAGAGTATAGCTGGCGCCACCTCATATAGCTGAGGTGAGGCCTGTTGTCCAGCATTAGGAGGTACTCGTGTAAAGGTTGTTACAAACGGTTGTTACAAAGTCGACGCAGCTCGGAGGGGCGTCAGTAATCCAAGACTTGCACTTATTTATCTCAAACGTTACGCCATGCGATGCAACTTATAAGAATTGGTGTGTCACACATATTGTTGAGGCTTGGTAACCACTAATTTTCATTTTTGTGTTTTGGTGCTCTAGTGTAGTTTATTGAAAAAAATATGGGAATGTGTCGTGTAAAAGTAAGCTCACAAAATATTCACATACCGTTGTTATTGGTTTGTTTTTTAAAAAGTATTTAATGAGTAGAACTATGCAGTTCATTTTATAGTCTGTAGTGAAATTTAAAATCAACTCCATTCATTCAAGACATCTATCATCTTACACCCCTCTGAGAATGCTTACTGAGCTGAGCTGCTGAGCTGCTTATAGAAGTCTGTCGCGCGCCTCCTCATCATTAACCTGAGACCTGAACCTAACAGAGTTTCGCTTAAAACCTTACGTTTTGTTTATTTTGTTGCTTGCAAATGTGGGTTCACACCATTAGTATTCGTGGTATTGTCGCTCGTCTGCAACTGTAATCGATTGTACTTATATTTATTGGTAAATTATTTTGGTCCATCCTAAGTACCGTTTGAGCATAACAACTTGACTTAAAGTTGCGCGAAATTGCGACGTCAAAACCTCAGTTCTCCAGATTTTTGGCATACCCACCTAAACACATACTTAATCAGGTATGGCTAGTATAATACCTTGAAATCGTCTATAAATTAATCAATTTCCGCTTTAATTAAACGGTACGAATGTCAAACGGTCTATAATTACATGGCATCGATTTATGTAAACTATTCAAGGTTCCCCCTTGCCTAGCAAGTGTTCCGTATCACACGATATGGATCTGGATATACGAGTGCCTTGTGCATGGTTATTAATAAATCCACCACACTGTTCGAAGAAAGCTAAATTCAGATTATTTTGCCTTTATTTACGAGGGCTGATAATAATACAGGGTGGCCACAATTATTCTTAGGTAGGCGTTTTATCAGCTCAATGGAAAACATTTGTTTCGCAAAAGTTAATAGTTAGAAGGAAAGTTTTTTTAAATTCAGTAACACAAATGGCTCTTGTTTAGAAACTTATTCACTGAGCTTTTTCTGGTAGGAAAGTTTTCATTAATTCTGATCTTGCTTGTTTTTTTAACTTATTCGTGATGATTTCCTGCCCGCCCAAAAACTTATTTTCTCAAATGGTATGCCCATCTATAATCTTGTACACCTAAGTCTCCATTTAATATCTAGATATTTATTCATGATCTTAAAAACATCTTTGGAGTATGATAGTCTACGCAAAACATAACATTTTTGTGCCACTGTAAATTGGCTGTAAATGGGCTGTATACCCTGTATAGTACGAGATGCTTCGCTACAATCATATCAGTATAGTGTTCATCTAAGAAAGTAAAGCAACATGAGCTTTTCAAGCTGTTTAAAGAAAAATAAAAGCAACCTAGTCGTGCAAAATAAAATGTAGTTCTTGACACGCAAGTTTACATTTCTAAGAGTAGCGCGAGTAGTTAGGACTAGTGATTGCATGCATTTGCATCGCATGCAGCCTTCGACCAAATCAATTAGACCTGCTAACTAGTTAGTTGAAAAAGAACCGCGTAACGAACTACCACTGGACGGTAGACCAGGCTATTCTGGCCGCTAAAATAAGAACAATCGAAAGCAATTCGAATTTATCGCGGTACCTATGTTAGCATTTGTGTAAACTTTGACCTGCAATAATTTAAAAAGTTGTCGGCACTGTGCTGGATATAGCTTTCTAGAGCGTTTAATGTTATGATAAAAGGCATACTGGCACGTTTTCTTGGTCAGTACCTAGTAGATTGTTCCCTGCCTACTCTGGCCCATAACGTTCATTTGATCCCACACTGATAACTGAACAGCACATTTGAGTTAAGTTTATGTATTTCAGAGATACGAAGTATGTAACGCAAAATGGTGGCCTGATGGATAGTACCTTTTGATATTTGGCTTTTCTCCTGCCATGTTCATTACTGGTCGAGAATGCCTTTTGGAATGGAGTCTACCATTTGTACTCTTTTATGTGCAATAAAGAATAAATGAATAGTTATTGAGTCACGAGCCAAAATCAGGAAAGACATTATCGGTGACATATTTTGAAAAGAAAATACCCTGGCTAGTCTTAACCATTGATAGGTATTTAAGAGTAGTTTCTTTAACGAACAGCAAAATCATTTCACCTGACCTTTATAAATCGTGCCATCCTCAAGGTTTGGGAGAAATCATTATAAAGACGATCAGAAATAGGCTCAAAGCAAAAATCTCTGATTTGTCTACTCCAATCAGTTCGTGAATTATTCAGGCAGCCTTTCTGTGACTTTGTGACGGATGGAAAAAACTCAATTATTCGCTTTTGACACGATTTTCCTTTGCGTTGGAATATTTTTTCGGAAGGTGTTACTCTAAAGGCGCTTCCTCACTGGGAGGATTCGCGTGTTATGTTAGATTATAGATTCGACTTTGAGCATTACATTACAATACTACCTGTCTAACTGACGAGTGTATAATGTATCGTTTTGATTTGAATTTACGATCATTTACTTTTGATTTCATTAGTTGTTTGTATAAAGCACGTTTTCATGTACGAGTTGTTTCAAGTATTGTACCACATTGCAACACATTGTACCATTACATGGTACGCATGGTTATAATCGGTTCTCCTTCTTCTCTGATATTGTGAACTCATTTTGTATGGTGCCCGCTGTGTACTTACTTCCACACTCATGTAAAGGCCAATGCATACGTGACGGGAACGGGACAGGAACGGAAAATTCATTCAAATATTTTTCACGTCACTGACACTCGCCCGAAGAAAGATTCGCAATATAAGTGTCATAGTTCTCGCGAAAATAGTGAAGAAATGAATATGTATCCACGAGTAGGTATAACGATATACCAACTCGTATTATTGAAGCTTTCCACATTTTTCCTCTTCAGAAGTCATACGTAGAAGTACTCGTATTAGGCGAAATACACATGTAGTGACTTCTGTCACGGTGCGTATGAATTGACAGTATTGACACCATGTCCCCGTATCGTTTCCGTCGCGTATGCATATGTCTTACCTGTCGAATTTATAACCACGGTATTACCGTGCTATAAAGTTGCAGTACACGCGATCGCTCCAGTGAGGGAGGGCCTTTAGTCTAAATCAAACCTGTCATCCTAATTTCAAATACCTTAATCTTACCGTTTTGTCT
Organism: Udea ferrugalis; assembly: GCA_950022985.1. Lineage (NCBI taxonomy): Eukaryota > Metazoa > Arthropoda > Insecta > Lepidoptera > Crambidae > Udea > Udea ferrugalis. The sequence continues at coordinate 5,316,130 of OX465532.1, read as the reverse complement.
ATCTTCTTGCTTTTTGCTTCAAAATGGCTTTAACATAGAGGATTATCAGCAGTTCTTTTCAAATTACTAAGAGCGACTTTTACGTTTTTGCTTCCTTCAAATATACAGACTGATTTTTTTAGACTGGTATTATCACGAGAGGTGGATCAAAACAAGGGGGTTCAGACGGGAATTAATCCTAATTTTGACTAGGCTGACGTCACTGGGTGTCACTTGTTAAGCCTAGCCGGGGGCCTTGGGGCGGCTTGATAACATTTTAAGAGCAACGTTTCTTATTAGCATCGACTCCTACAACAATAAAAAAAAACAAAAGCAAGAAAGGCTAATTCTGTAAATATTCTCATACAATTTTCAAATGCTACTCGCATAAGAAAATGCCATGAAAAGCAGATTATTCGTCGACATCTGCCCTAAATATTTAGGTGGATTTTCATTAATATGTAATTATGCGTATAAATTTAAATCTCTTTAACCGTGCGTGTGCTGTCAAGTTTGTACCACATCGACGTGGCACGCATAATAATTATTTGCTGTTATTAAACTGACCTAGATGTGTAATTATTTCACTTAGAAGCTATTTTTTCTCTGCTTGGAACCTTGGCAGTGTATGTAAGAGTTTACGAATTAAAAGTATTCAGGTATGCTTATCGGATGTACCTATACAAGCTTTACGTATTTTCGTGTAGATTAATGTGCAATGATACTTATTTTTATTTTTGCAAAGTAATTTGACTGTGTAATAGAGTAAGTACCTGATTCCTAACCAAAGAAGTTATAACTCCGATAAAAAATGGGTCAGATTTAATTATAATTCAATAATGTTAATTCTTCAATATGTTTTGAAAAGTATTGTTTTTATTAATTAATTCATTCATATTATTCATCAAAGAGCAGACCCTCACACGAAACTAAAGCGCTGGGTGGTTTCCCCATAAAAGGTGGAAGGTTATTTTCATATACCTCTCAAGATTCACCACTTAAGTTTGTTCGGGAAAGCAATTAATAATAATTTTGCCACATCCAGGTCTAGTCATTAATGAGTGACTAACAATAATTAATTTTAAACCTAGGTATAATTAATACTGACGCAGGTTACTAGTAACAATGGAAAATGACGCACTTAAACTATTCCATAGGTTATTCTTATTACTATTCCATATGCTACTACTTTTATGTCCTTCTTTACAAAATAAAATGTACTTAAGCAAGCAAGGGTTACTCAATTTGTGGCTAGATTGCGTTTTGTGGGTTAATGTCGTCTATTTGATGAAAATGTTAATTAATTCTTAAGTTTCAAGATTTCCCACTGATGTACTCGTAGATAGCTAGCAAGTTTTTGCGATTTGCTGTCATAATTCTTGGCTTGTGAAAGATTAGAACCTCATTGTCATCATCATCATCATCATCAGCCTGTTGTAGTCCGCTGCTGAACATAGGCCTCTCAATCTCAATCTCAATCTATCATTGTCAATTATCTTTAAAAAAACAGAAGCGCTGGGCCTGATATGATGTCGACTGTACCTTGCCACCTCAGAAGAAGTATAACGTCTTGTGCAGAAACAAAAAACATTAAAGGACCTTTTATCTCCTAAATACCTACGTTGTATGAAACCGTTTATATTAATACATTTTAATATCTATTTCTTTCTTCAAAGCCGGAAATTTGTGCAGAATGAGAGGAGAGCAAAGATTCGCGTAGGGTTGACGCCGCATCAGTATCTACTCGTAAGTATTCATAATTTAAAATACTATTTAGCCCGACTGACGTCTTTTTGCCAAAGGCTATTGGACGGTGACAGTTTAATAAAACAATATACTACTGACTAATATACTGATGAATAATGTCCAGGGATAAATCATTTCAAATCTCTATGCAGCGCGCTCACTTTAGTCGTATTTTAGCTTCACCTTGGATTAATAGTCTCTCATTTGTATGAAAATAACTTTAAAATCACATTCAGCCTAGTTATTTTCATTCAATCTATCACAGTCGCAAAGTTATTGCCAAAATCATGATATTGAATATGCAAGGTTTCAGTCGCAGCAAAATTTGGCATATTATCTAAAGCCATTTTTATCGATTGGTAGTTATATCAGCTAACTTTTGTGACTTGACAGGTTCTGAACCTACAAGTGCCCACTCACCTGAATGAACACTAAACCATTTGCACAATGTGTACGCAATCAATTCGGAAGCGATCATGCTTTTATTGATGATTTCATGCTGACTCAGGCGTTAAGGTGAAAAACACATCGAAAACTGTAAGTCATAAGCAGGGATCGGATAATCGGACGCATGTTTACCTAAAGTTGGGGTTTGGAATGCATTTTTGTATCGGAAAATCCCTTCCGTAATCGACCAATTTAGTGGTTTTGATAGTGAGACATTTCAATCACTATCCATTAGGAGCGACTTGGTAGCAGGAACTGAAAAACTAAATAAATAAATGTGTGTAGTGATTAAGTAATATTAAAGGCACGGATTTATTAAAAATAAAAATCTTATTCTGAACGCACCCCGTTCATACCATGTTTGGGATTTATAAGTATTTCAAAAACTTGTTTTAAGAAGCCACCTCCATAATTTGGTAGTGAAAATTAACTTTGAGCGCTATGTAGCCAGTTAAAAGTCACAACCCTAGGAGCACGGAAATCAGAATTGTACTTAATCCAATTTGTTCGAATTACCTTCCAGTGTCTCTCAGTCGTACAATAGCTAATTTAAAATTATATACGTAAATGTGAAAAATTTTTGCTGTTACTTAGCCATTTTCTTGTTGCAAGATTAGTTGACAAAACGAAAAACTACCTAATCACCTAGTTTGTCACAGATTTTTTTATTGACCCATGACTAATATGACCATACAATTAAAAAAAAAATCTTTGAAATGTCCTTAAGTTGAGAAATGGATGATACCCCACCAACTGCCAAACATTATATCGAGAATTTGCTGCGAAAACTAGGAAGCGGTACACAATGAAATATTGAATCGTAAGTTATAGAACGTAATATCTCAAAACTAGTTGCCTTTGCACTCAGCTGGTTTTCGCAGTAAATCTTCGTTATTCCTGAACATCCAGCCGGGGAAAGAGCCAGAACACCCAGCCGGGGAAAGAGCTAACTCTTTACTACTATTTCCTTTCATGAATTGACACGACTGGGTATTGAACTTAGAATAAAATGATTTTGAATGAAATTTGTCTCTTTGTTAGCTTGTTTTTGACTGTGTTCTGTGTTCTTTTGATTTCATAGAGCACTATGTAATATAATGATATAATTGAGATCATAATTATATGATACAACGAGTTGGTTCACATTTGTTGGTCGGTTTGAAAAAAATGCCTCCTGGCCGACTTCGACGACAGCGGATAATTTCAGTGAGATTTACCAGGAACGCAGAAGATATTATCATGCTGCACAAGTGTCTGCAGAATACACGGATGCACTATCTTCCATAACGTTTCTATGACATGATGACCGAAGACCGAAGAAAAGCGAACCGGTGAGACCGACTATTTACATGCCTACCCGGTATTACGGTCCCAAGTCTGCTCATTTTAAAACGCTACCATTGAATCGTAGTTGAGTCTCAATAGTCAAATTTGACATATTTTTCATAAAAAAAGTGTCAAATTATACGATTTGTCAAAAGTGACAAATTATATTCAATTGAAGTGTTCTAAAATTAGCAGACTAGTTATCCTGGTTGATTAACTGGTTAACCAATCCTCGTTTGCGTCTTGCTGTACAGTGACGCAATGACAAGTCACTCACACCAGTTGACCTGTCTCTAAACACATGGTAGTAATCAGTATCTGTCGGCTAAGCTCATCTGCCTGTAATGCCCTCAAGAGGTTCTTAGTCGATTTCCCTAATTGGCAATCGTTAGCAAGACTTACGACCGTTCCCTGGATAATTGTCACGGGATTCAGTAATCGCTGAACGTTGACGGGTATTTGTGGATCGTCTTTGAATGGCTGCAAATCTATTTCAATTTCGGATTTATGTCCATTTATAATTAGTTTGAGATGTATGAAATTATGATTGAGATTAATGGTCATTTTGGACTTGAAAGAGGATAAGGCTAAATGCTTCGTTTGGTCGATATAACTTATAGGTTTGATTGCAAGATAAGATAGAAATAAAAAAATGATTTTATTAAGTTTTTATAGTTTTTGCCAAGCATTTTATGGTTCAGCCAGTTTCAAATTTAGAACAAATACGCTGCTATCATCAGTCATTCAATACTTAATATTTTATATGCTGAAATATTAATAACATAGTCATAACCTTTTTATCTTCATCGGAACTTAAATATTTGAAATAATGTTTCTTCCGGCTGTTGAAGGTTCTGCCTTTAACATTGGTGGAATCAGCCTGGCTCACAAGGTAAATATACCAGAAAGATTCGGCCAGTCTGTTGATGGTCTCGGTAGCTCATTTGCTGAAGACGCGGGTTTGATGCCCGCCTAAAACTTAGACCAGGGTTTCTCAAAGAGGGGTACGCGTACCCCTAGGGGTACGCCATTCGAGGGCAAGGGGTACGCGACAAAATTTACGTAATGGCGGCTTGATAAAATTGACCAAAATTACACCTAAAATTGAATCCCTTTGCGACAAGAAACAAGCACATCCATCACATTAATATTAAAAACACATTTCTTTTGGCACTATGTTTGTTACCTTTTATTTAAAATAAAAACCTTATTTTCTTCAATAGTCAATTTTATTATTTTCTTTGGGGGGGGGGGGGAGCAATTAATTAATTTGGGGTACGCTGTCACCTGGAAATTTTAACAGGGGTACGTGGTGCCAAAAGTTTGAGAAACCCTGACTTAGACCAATATCATTGGTGGTATTGATAATTATTTATTTATTTCATCATTAGTTACAAAACCGGTTTGCAATTAGATTGCTCGAAGTACTTCATTTAATAGTATCTATACGACTCCTCTTGGCCTTCGTAGCAAAAAAAGATCCCTATTCAAAGATTAGTAACATCTTGTTCAAACAGTCGTTTCCAAGGGCCCGTTGATCGATCTATGTAGTATCTAGGCCTGTCTGCCAGTTGTCAAGAAATAAAAAGGATGGATTATGGTAGATCCTTTTTGGATATCGTTTCTTCAGATGTTTAGGGTTATGAAAAGTAATACATTACTTCAATATTGCCATCTAAAAATACCAAATACATAAAAAATATAATTTCAATAACAGCTCTCGCATTTTATTGCATTCCAGGTGGTGATAAAGTATTTCTATCTATTGACGTACTCAATTTGTATTGCGGAAGTTTCTAGGCAATGTCAAAATAAAATAATTTAAAGAACAGTAAAAACATATATTTGCTGCGTTAAACTCACTCGAGTTCTTCAGTAAGAAGGTACAAGTTCGGGTTTTGAATGAATACTACGTTTCATAATCGGTACTTACGTTCGTTTCGCTCTAAGTTTTAGTAGAGTGTACAGTCAAAAGCACATCAGGCTATCCATTTCCATTTTTTATCTTGCTCTTGTCAAATTACATTTATTTGCAATAGAGTAAGTAAGACTGACCGGAAATGGGTAGCGTGATCTGCCGTCGATGGTACATACTGCAAGTAGGATTAATCTTGAATCAGGAGATATTCATGCATAGACGTATAGCATAGCACAGTGTAGTACGTTTAAAACAAAAATATTAACAAATTAATTGTATAATAGTGGTTCGAAAATGACATCCATAAACGGCCTATATACGTCCCACTGCTGGGCAAAGGCCTCATCTCAACTATGAGGTGGAACGAGCCATACTCCAACACGCGGGCTCAGTGCGGATTGTTGGAGGGATGTAAAGTTAGTGACCAACCTCAATGGCTTAACGACTGACATCTAGCGACGTCTACCGGGAACAACTGCTTAAGGTTCCTTCCGAAGCAAGGAGATGCCCGAAATACAAATCACAAAATTTCGGTCGGGGTGGTCACCCATCCCATTTCCGACCCGACGTGTGATGCTTTACAACATTACAGCGATCGTCACCGATCAAAATGACATCCATTGCAACGATATAAAGTGACACCAACTAAATTAATCACAACCGGTTGTTCAAGATACAAGCATAGCCTAGCAAGGCTAGGTTGTTTAAATGTCTATGTTTAATTGTTATTGTTGTTTGTGTAATGCTAATTTATTATGAAATCAAATAACGTAGACAATTTGACATATTTTGTCATAATCTTAAATTTCCTGATGTCTTCCAAAACATATTAATTAATTAATTAATGAAGAAGAGCTTACAGATATTTTAATATCTTGCTTCATCTTATCTTTTAATGTATCGAAAATTAGATCAGTTGTAATTTAGGCATAAAGCAAACGAGTAAAAATAATAAATGAATCTGAGGACAAATGTGAAAAAAAAAATTACGAATTGCGCATAAATGAAGTAGGTACACAAATCGCGAACTTAATGAAAAAAACCTTTTTACCCGCCATCTGTGTCTCGGTCTGCCAACTTGAATACCTAATTAGTTGCTTAATTTTGAATATGCACAAAACCCAAGCCTTCGTTCCTACACCCAGCCCTACTTATCTTTCCGTTCACAGATTAGTAAAACCTTACATTTCCATTCATTTATCAAAGGTAGTTAGTTACGTCAATGGTGACGTCACAGCTGGCAACTGTCGTCGCTGAGAAATCGAAGGGTTATTCGCCAGCGAAGGGCAAGGATAGGCCCTTACAAATGGCGGCTCGTGCTCAACTTGACATTGCGAAGTGGGGAGTGGAGATACGTGTTCGAGATATATCTGCTATGTTCATTTGTTTGAGCTCAGCTGAGTACAGCGATCAATTCGATGATAAGGTCTTGACATGGGCGTTTTTTCGAACGCGCAATTTCAGATTTTGGTAGAGCCTATCCTTGCCAATTCGCAAGCGCATTGTAAGATAAAATATGCGTAAACCACACAAAAAGAAATTGGATCACAAAATTAGTGCCATCCGCTTCACTCCGCTTCTTGAACTAATAAGGCTAGATCACTGTAATATTTTTTTGTTTATTATCGAAAGACCTTTCATTTACGTTAACAATCCTAAAATAATCATTTCATTAGGATCAATACTACCAGAGATATCACAAATTGAAATGCACATTTTTGGACTTGCCCAAAAACGCTTCATACGAACGTGACGTCACGTCCACAGTTTTTGTAAGGAGCGCGTGAGGTACTTGTTCGGTAGCTATATTAAATATTGCGTTTATGAAAATGGTTTCCTAACATAATTGCTTCATAATAGTATGGGCCACAACATAAGTAGTGATAATGTTTTACAAAAAATTTACACTTTTGAAATGGACTTGCCCACCCAAGTATTGCCCACACAAGTGCCATTTTGAAACAAATTTCGATTGTGGTTCCACAATAAAACTTGAAACCAGTTATTATTCTTAGGGAACATAAAAAACATGCAAAATGACTCATAGTCATCTACCCTATTGCGTATGATTAAAAAGAGAGAAAGTTAGACGACACATTCATTTCACTTTAAGAAACAGACAAATCGATTGGTAACATCCACAATCCAATCGGACGCATGCCTAATGAAAAAAACACAATAGTGACTTGTTGAGTTTGTTGAGTTTACTTGCCTTGAGATGAGAGAGTGAAAATATCCATAATTCTTCAACTGTGCATAAAAAAACAGAAAATTCCCTTAATTTCACTCGATATAGACGAGAGGACACCTTGAACGATCTTTTAAAATACCTTTTTGTTCAAGAACTTCAAGCTTCAACCACTTACATCCCCGCAGGGTCAATGGCCTCGTCAGTGCGCGCGTTAATAGTCGCTTTTCAGACGCTCCGGCAGAGACCTTTCCAAACGAAACGGTTTTAACTGAAAAATGCTATAGCTGTTGACGAAACTGCTGCTACTTATGCCTTTTTTGCCTTTGAGCTTTCTTTTCACTAAGTTACGCTACAAAAATGGTCAGCGGAACTTTTATTTTACGCTTACGCTCGTGACTGCATGGAAGGAAGTCAAAAGCACACTGACTTTTGCCGTCAAGGTGAACGGAACTTCCAAAACCTAAATTTTGCGGATCGGCGACCATCGGTGCTGTAAAGCAACACACGCCAACGGAAATGGGATGGGTGACCACCACGACCGAAATTTAGTGATGTGTACTTCGGGCATCTCCGTGCTTCGGAAGCCACGTTGAGAAGTTGGTACCGGTTGATGTCGCTAGATGTCAGTTGTTTAGCCTAGTCAACGGCTTTAAGGCGGCTTGATAACATCTGACAAGGTTGCTACTATACTACGACGCAATGGTTGATACTGCGACAAAACAGCCAACGCAACGCACTAATGAGGCCCCACAATAACAGTATCTAATTGTGTTAGCAAATTAAAACTTTTTCCAAGAAGTTTCCCTAACTTTGTGTTCTGTGAATTTTTTATTAAGTTTGTATGAGTTTTTTATTACTTATCCCGAGGTTGTAAGAAAGTAATCAGTCAACGTATGTTGCTATTACGTTGGCGTTCCGTGCTTGTGCAAAAGTTTCCTTTTGCCGTGAGTTTGGTAGGATAACCACTGTTTATTCTTTATTGAGGAAAATAAACTGCTAAATATCTTTACGATTTCTTTTAGAGGAAATGAAATGAAATGTCCTCTAGTTGATAGCGTTTAAGAGGTTTATAACAGTAACTGAATCCGATATAAAAGTTTTGAAAGTCTAAATAATACAAAGAAATAATAATAGGTATCGGTAAGGTTAACATCTAAGTTGTTTCTGTTCTATGATTCTCACTGTAAGTAATATTAAGTTATCCTATCACTCACTGTTGGCGATGATTTACGTGAAAGAGCAACAGGGCACATCCAAACAAATAAATTTTAGCATTTATAATATTATATTAGGTGCCGCATGTGGCGCAGTTGTGACAGTGATCGGTGACGATCGCTTCTGTAAAGCAACACGCGCCGGGTCGGAAATGGGATCGGTAACCACCCCGACCGAAATTTGCTGATGTGTATTTTGGGCATCTCCGTGCTTAGGCACGTTAAGTCTTTTACCGCCGCCGGTCACTTTAACAATTGAATTCCTATTGTTTGTGACCGGCGTGGCGTTCAACGTGTTAAACAGTGGGTCCGGGTTGCCGTCCGTCATTAGCTGTCAGTCGTTGAGCCTAGTCGGAGGCCTTGGGGCAGCTTGATGACATGTGACATTAAGGTTGCTCACTAACCTAGGTTTACACCCCTCCAACAATCCGCACAGAGCCCGCGTGTTGGAGTATGGCTTAATCCGCCTCATAGTTGAGGCGAGGCACAGGCCCAGCAGTGGGACGTATATAAGCCGTTTATGTTTTGCATGTTGTCAATTGATATAAATGAAATGGCGCGTCTGTAATTCGAACATACACGTCCATACGCTCATGACTATATTCTTTAGATAGAGTAGGCAGAGGAATAATGATTATTGCCGTCATGGTGAACGGAACATTCAGAAGCACAAATGTTGACAAGAAAGTTTGTAGCCATCGAAGTGGCGCGAAATCCAAGCACAATTTTTTGGTCACCAAAGTTGCTTAATTGTACTCGTAGTATTGGTAGAGAACCTCACAACGGTGGCCATTCTCCCACTGAAAATAATATTACTACGGCATAAATCATTCAGACCCCTTTCTATGCCAAGCTTAGCAAAACAAGTTAATAGCAACTTGACCCATTATTATATTGTAGCATTACCCTGACTTTTCCTAAAAGATAGCATTAAGCCGTAATTTATATTAGCGCCTTGATAAAATTATTTCTCTACCGCCTCTACCGTCTTGGAAGTACTCGAAATGATATATTATGATAAGCGTAGGATTATCAGAAATCGGAATATGGTCCCAAGGCGATATATTTAAATAAACATGATATATCGCGCGTTAAACTGCGGGGTGAACCATAAAGACACGGTACGGTTCAAGACACCCGTCTTGACTTTTGGAGTACCATTTGAGTAAAAAATCTCTAAAAAAATCGCAATGGATGATTTCATAATAATTGTTATACTTACAAACAGATTTAGGGCTAAGTTTATTTGTTCTTAATTTCACAGATATAGGTACTAAAGACGGACTTAATGCCAATTCTCTACCAATCAACCATGAGGCTGACTATAAATACCACGGTAAGGTCGCGGTGTGTCAAAAATAATGTTTAGTATAAATTCAATTATGGTTTAGAAAATGAAGAGTTGCAGCCATACGACAACGAGGCATGAAATGATGGTAATTTAATGATTAATTAATTAATTTAATGATTTGCTAGTCTCTAAATGAATACTAAAAGTCTACTTGGGACTTATGTTTATATTTATTTGGATTTTGAGCAAAACTCATGCCGCGATGCCTGTAGCGTATAAGCGTGCCTTGAGCCAATGGATTCGGAAAAGAATGATTTGAAATTTGAAGACAGAAATATTAAAATAACAAACTGTTTAGCTAAAATAAAACATTATACAAGACACTGTTTCGGTATCACGTGTCAAAAATAATGAGAATTTAAATCTGATCTCAAGATTGGAATTGGCTTATCTATAATCCGCACAAAGCCGAAGAAGTAATTCTTTCAATTTCGATACCACTTTCCTTCAGGTTTTCTTGGAAATAATGATCACAAAAAACACAATTATGTGCCTATTTGTTTCTTGAGACTTTATGTAGGTGGACCATCTCTACAAGACGAAAAATTTTTACATGCCTAGTACCTTTTGGGGGTCATCCATAAAGTACGTCTCACGTATTTCATTTTTTTGTGTGACGTCACAAATATGCGTGGGAGGTACCTAACGTTCTTTACGAATAGTATTAGACCTAGGTTTCCTTTGTATAAGCCCGCGCCCGCGTCCGCGTCACGCAGTTTCAGGCCTTAATAGCATTTCCATATAAAATCTAAGAAAAATTAAAGTGTAATGTTCGAAGAGCGGTTCGAGAGAATTTAAAAATGGCGAATGCTCGATTTTCTGATACAAAGAAATGCTCTAGTCTTGAGTGAACCTTATGAAAGTAGTTTGTATCGCGAAATATGACCTTATAGGGTTGAAATAAGTTCGCTACAGAGAGCTAATTTTACCAAACTCCTCGTGGATGAAAGCTAGTACCTACCTACTTATGTAAAAATGATTAAGTGCCGTACCGCGCAATTACATATACTTATGAGCTCGTTACGCTGAAACTTTCAAAGGCAAAATAAGCGACCTTGTCAATAATTAACCCCCAACTACCCTAAGACTGGCAAGCCCGCCGAATGGCAATGAAGCTCGGCAGCGCCCCCACACGGCAAGAAAATGACTTTCTTATCAGATCGAGGGGAGAGCTTGGCTTCGGTATGCCTTGGTTTCCGAAAGTAGGTTAACGAAGGACCTATTATGCTGTATCGGATGATAGTAATAAAGTTGGAATAATTTTAGCTTACGCAAAAGAGGCTACGTGTTTGTTTTCTTGGAGAATATTTTGCTTGGAAAATGTTAAACGATCTGTTTGCTTTTTTGTACAAAATAGATGTGCGCTTCGACAAAATTTTGTCACGCATTATCTCATGCAATCTGAATGACACTGGGTATATCAAAATAAAAAAAAACAAAATGGCGGATTTTTGGCGCTAAATTTAATGTTTTCACGCTCTGCAGCCTGAACGACTAAGCGAATTTTGGCTGGAGGAATTCTTACAGTAAATACGAATCTAACGACACCTCACAAGCTGAAATCCATTTATCCATTAATCCTAGGAAATAATAATATTTTTTTAATTTTAAACTCAAGTAGCAGTCTAAGGGTTAATTGTAGACGGTTCTTGTGCTAAAAAGAAACTTTCAGGGCGTCATTTCCAATAGGATGCCAGTATTTTGGTCTGGTCGGCACTTTCATTTTTACGGGTACGAAATGGAAAAAAATGTTTGCTATAACCAAGACTGAATAAATTCTCAAAAAAAATGTTTTAAACTAAGTGTTTATTTTTTTAATATAAGTATATGTTCTCAATCCAAAAAAACGTGTATTGTTACGTGAACACTAATATAGTCTTGTAATAAATTCTTGCAATAAGTAAAAAGTTTTGGTTCAAGAATATTACTGTTTCATTCGAAGAAGATATCCGTTTTGCCTTAAGACTTTGAAAATATTCGATATCAAGATGATATTGTCTTATAGTAAGATGATATTATCATTCATTTAAGACAATTCTATTTTTGTTGACCGAAGATAACATTATTTCTTAATCTAATAAATGTTTACTCTAAACAAGAATAATTTTACTCCTTTTAACCCTATTTAATTATTATCGGCTGAACAAAATATATTGTCTTGACCTAAAAGACGTTTTCTTTATTCGAGAACATAGCACTCAAAAAAGGCTATGTTTAACCAAGACAAAACTGTTCTCAAAAAAAATGTTTTAATTCAACAGTTTATTTTCTCAACATAAGTATAATGTTCTTAATCCAAAAAATCGTGAATTGTTACGTGAACACTAATATAGTCTTGTCATAAATTCTCGCATTAAGTAAAAAGTTTTGGCTCAAGAATATTATTGTTTTAATCGAGGAAGATATCCGTTTTGCCTCAAGACTTTGAAAATGTTCAATGTCAAGATAATTTTATCTTATAGTAAGAAGATATTATCATTCAATTAAGACTATTTCATTATTGTTGACTGAAGAGAATATTATTTCTTAATCTAATACCAAAATGTTTACTCTGAACAAGAATAATATTACTTCTTTTAACCTAATTTAATTATTATCGGCTAAACAAAATATATAGTCTTGACGTAAACGACGTTTTCTCTCTTTGAGAACATAGCACTCTCGTTTCTAATAATTATTATCAACTAACCTCAAGAATTATAAGTTTACCTGTATTCTTAAATCAACAATCAGTCAATTTACGTCCAAGAATAACTATATTCAAACTGAAAACTAAAAATATACTTGCGGTCAAAATTCATTTTCGTATGCAAAGAAGCTATTTTACTTGATGAAGTAATGTCGCTTAAATTTCACTATCGTATAGGTATCGTGGATGCTCCATTGGTTGATAACGTACCAATCCTGGAAAGGTTCGTTCTAAATCAGGAAAATAAGGAACACCGTGTGTTTAATAAGCTAGGTGAAATTAGAATTACAAGATTGAACATCTACCGGTCCTCTCGCTGAATATTACTTCGACCCTTTATCATGAAATGGTGCGATAAACGAAATGAGGTGTGCAATATTTTCCTTTCTGAAAGTAGGTGAGTTTGACATTTTGTTGTAGATTTAACAATTTCAAACTACAAAATCTAACGATGTTTGGCAAGGAGCTCTAGGCAAGATTATTGCCGAACATAGTGACAATTCACGCTAATCACTGTAAACCTAACCTATGTTTACAAAGAATGGTACAATTGTAATGAAAATTATAGTTCTCTTTTGATTTCATAGTGTTTCTATTGATTGATGAGGGATGACTCACAACTCAATTTTAGCTAAAAAATGATTTATTCTTAGCTAAAATGATCTTTGTTGTCTGGTCTATGTATTTATTAGCTTTGAAATTCAACACTAATCGACAAAAATACTAGTAAACTCCAAATATTTCGAGACACGCCATTTAACCGGTAGTTTTGGCTGTGCTTCAATCGTTTCTCAGGACAATGACTGTCCAAGACTGCAATAGCACCTGCAGCACTATAAGATTTCGGGGTGATTTCCGTGAAAGATTTTGGACAATTTTTTTTCAAAATGCGATAAGATTTTCAGTTTTTGTCATTGAATTAAATGCGCATATTACCTGATTAAATCACTGTAAAATGGTAGTAGCGAGATTCAATGAATAGCAAAAGTTATAGCTTGAAATATAGGACTCTGAGCTAAACTGACCATTATTGGTACCACCACGATAGGCATTAGGTACTTCGTTTCAAAATATGCCATAACCCTTATACTAATTTCAACAAAACGTTATCAAATCTTAAAACTGAAAAGAAACATTTTTGAGCCTTGCCACGTTGTGGGCTTCTGAATGTTCCGTTCCCCATGACGGCAACAATCAGTAGGTATGCCACTGACTACCCCACCTGGGAAATAGTCGTGGGGGTATGTTTGATCCGATAACCTACTACACTTTCAAAAAATAATAAAAGGAGACCTTACTTTGTATACCTACATCTAATTATGCGGCCAACATGATGACTAAAACATATCTTCTTGGTTCACGAATTTCTGTCTTGAATTAAGTAGTTATAACTATGTGCCTACGAAATCTCTATGGCAAGTCACGACGAAAATCAAGACATCTTTTTCTTGCCTTAAGTATTTCATCTTCTCTTTTTTGTAAGAGTTGCCAGAAATATAAAATAAACCTTTTATTAGTAAATTATCAATATTATTATCAGTATGCTTAGTGAACGAAAATGTATCTCAGATACGCTGCGGAAACATATTTATATGGTAAACTTAAGGTAAAACTTAGCAGATTGACATTCTGGGATATTTTATATTTACTTAAGTAACTTATTTACAACAAAAATGGAAGGAATTTCATATGTAATACATATCAAAAAAAAATTAACACCCCGAATCAGAATCAAAATATTTATGGATGTACATATAGCTTCCAACGATCCTACTAATATTAAAAATAGGGAAAGTTTGTATGTGTGGATGTGCCGTGTTGCTCTTTCACGTCAAAACTATTTCATGGATTTAAATGAAACGATGGAATAATGTTGCTTTTACATCTGAATGGCACATAGGCTATAATTCATTGAAAAAATACGACATAGCTATATTTTTTCACATTAGTTCTCGCAGACGAAGTCGCGGGCGTTCGCTAGTTAGTTCATAAATATTAGCGTAATGAGAACGAAGTATAATAACATAAGTTTATTTAAAACCTGTATTTTGTTACTATTGTTCATTTTTAATACACGGCCTTTGTATATTTTCACCTTATAATTCAATATACTTATGGCAGTTTTGAGTTTGAGATACGGCAACCCTAAAGACCGGCGCGCGCGGCTTTCGCACATCGATCGATCGCGTCCGTCAATGGCGTCAATTCAATAACTTGCGCGGTCAGTGATAGCGTAGAACCTCATTTAGATTATTTCAATTTATTTAAAAAGTAAGGTAACTATCCCTATTCATTGTATTTTTATCAAGTGATTGTATGGTGAAAATGGAGAAGCTGAGAGATCTGCGTTTGGCTTGGAATAGCGAAAAACAGACCATCGAACATTTCAAAAGTAAGTTGCGCAGCATTTATCCTTTGGTTCGTTTTAAAAGTTCTTATCTAACATAATTACAAGTAATAAGTCCTCCTACTTTTTATATTATGCAAGTTTTTTTAGTTTATGTACTTAATAAAGTAAAAGATTTTTGTATCAAGAAAAATATTCTTCATTGCACCTACTGGTTTTTGTAATTTTGATTATATTTGAATTAAATTTAAAAATGATTAAAATAATTTGCACAACTACTGAAATATCTTTGACAAAAAATCAAAAACTGAATGCAACTCTTTTTCTGCAAGTAACATCTTAGGAAAATAACAAATTTTCAGTCAGCTTGTTAGATGTGACCACTAAATAAGTTGCTGTTATACAAATTAACTGCCTTCTTGCTTAACCAGTTAAATACCTTATTTCTTTTTAATTGCAGGCAATGGAATTGAAGAAAGTCATTTCAAAGACCTGACTGATTAGTAAAAGAGCTCTGTCCTATATAATCAATGAATATCTAACAGCTGCGCTGAGGTTAGTAATTTTTGTTTTATTTGATCAAAAATGTAACTAAACTGATGATCGGTTAGTCGAGGGTTTCTTGAATGAGTTTCTGAAATATTGCATGTTTAGGAATGACTACAAAACGATTTTGAGGATTACCACATATAACATGTTATTCTTTTTATAGCACTGCACAACGATGATGTAATTTGGCTTAAGTACAATTCAGAGCCTTGGGAAGATGTTTTCAGAAAATGTAAAGAGGCATATGAACTCCTCAAACCGCGGATGGTACTGATGTTTCAGTACAAAATTTCATAGAAAAGTAGCCTGTATTGAACGATACGAGAAGCGATGTTTTGGTGAGTTATCAAAAAATAAAAGTTATATTATTAATACTATATATTTTTTTACATACCTCTTCTAATTTCATTTTTTTTGTAATATCAGATTCATCTGGACTTCAATGCTAAATATCCTGATCGAGAAAACAAATGAAACATATTGTGGAATACTTTTTCTAGAGGGTCAAAAACATCAAATAAACAAACAGTAATGATGAAGCAGCGTTGATCGAACACTGGATTAGCTGCTGATGTTTGGTACTATATTTCTTTATCCATTTTATTAACCCTATGAGTACTATTTGCTACACAAAGTAATTTGTCCTTCTTTCCGATTACAAAATAATTTACTATGTTTTATTTGCGTATTTCTTGCAAATGATGGATTATTTTATTTATTTTTTGCATTTACTATTCAGATTATTAAGGTATACTTACTATAGGTTGACAAATAATATATTTTTTTTTTCAGAATACAAACTTCCTTCTTAAATAAAATTGATTTAGTAATTAGTTCCTACTAAAAGCCGCTTAAACAAGCAGCAATAATTTTCCACCACTGAGTGCACCCAAAGTTTCATACAAAAGAAACTCGACGAAATTTTGACGGATACGTCAGGAAACAGAAAAACTGAGCAACCATACATCATTCATTGCACAACCAAAGAATATACTGGTGAAATATTATATTTAATTAAAGACAAAGTCAGGTATGTTTTTCAATCGGCTTATAAAGCTTTCGACACGCTGTTTGAATGTTATCACGCGCTTCGTGTCGTATCCAAAAGCACCTGTATTTATTGTTCCAAACACGATGTCAGTACTAAATACGAAGTAATCCCACCATACATTTAAGATCATTTCTTTTGAATGTGGTAATGAATATTATTAGTTGATTATTGAAGTGCTGTATTTGCCACATATTTCTTTATTATTGTTGTCACTTAGATAGCTGTAAGAATGTCAGATATCATATTTTATATTTTTTAATGAATGTTATTACCTAGTTGATTATTAAGTACTATACTTGCTACTTATTAATTTATTATTTTAAGTCTCTTAGATAATGACAAGAACGTCAGAAGTCATATCTTTTGAATTTGGTCATGGTTGTTATTATTTGATTATTGAGTGCTATATTTGCCTTATATTTCTTCATTCATGTTGTCTCTGAGAAACCGGCAAGAACGTCAGATACCTTATTTTTTTTAAATTCGAAAATGAATGGTATTAGTTGATTAATAGGCGCAAGATTTGCCACATATTACACATACACATACCACCACATTGTATACGTAAATGTGCATATACAGGATCTTCCTGAATGGTTCAACCGAAAACCTGACTGACAAATAACTGATTAGAACAGTTTTTTGGAAATTCCTCAGGGTTGCCAAAATATATATATATCTTTTGAACCACTCATTACGGAACAGCCTGTATATTTTTTTCATTATGTTTTGGTAGTCAAAATGTGAAATCAACACCTACGCGTCAAAATGTTAACTAATTAAATATTTTAAAGTTTTAAGTTGATTTAAGTAACGTTGAAGAAACTACTTCGTCATGTAATCATGTGGTACATTATTAATTACAATTTTGTAAAAATAAAAATTATATGGTTGAATAAATACATTTTAAAAATATATATTTTTCATTTATATCTTGTTCCATTTTGATCTGTATATCTACTCGTAATGTAATATATTGAGATACCTAATTGTTTTCTTAGATGTTTCCTGCTAAAATAATATTATAATCTTAGATGAAATTATTACTATTCTTAGCTGAAGAAATATCTTTTATATGTTTAAAGCCTCTTAAACATACAACTGATTCAACATACATACAGTTAAGAATAGCAATAATTTCAACTAAAAATATTTTATTTTAGCAGAAAACATACAAGTCTTGTTGCAAAACAAGTATCTTTTCGATTGAGAATAGCAGGGCTTTCATAGAAGACTACATTATTTTAGCAGGAGACATTAAAGGTCTTGACAGAAAGCGAGAATCTCTTTGATAGAGAATAGCAGAGGCTTCATCTGAGATTAAATTATTTTAGCCGGAAACATTTAATGTCTTGACAGTAAACGAGAATCTCTTCGATTGAGAATAGCATAGGCTTCATCTAAGATTCAATTATTTTAGCAGGAAACATTATATGTCTTGATAGAAAACGAGAATCTCTTCAATTGAGAATAGCAGAAGCTTTATCTAAGATTAAATTATTTTAGCAGGAAACATTATATGTCTTGACAGAAAACAAGAATCTCTTTGATTGAGGATAGCAGAGACTTCATCTAAGATTTAATTTATCTTAACAGGAAACCTACAAGTCTTGACGTAAAACAAGTACCTCTTCGATTGAGAATATTAGAAGTTTTATCTGAGATTAGCTGGAAACATATGTCTTGACGCAACACAAGTATCTCTTCGATTAAGAATATGAGAGGCTTCATCTAAGATAATATAATTTTAGCAGGAAACATAAGTCTTGACGTGAAACGAGTATCTCTTTGAATGAGAATAGCAGAGGCTTCATCTAAGATTAAATTATCTTAAAAGGAAACATACAAGTCTTATCTCAACACAAATATCTCTTCAACTGAAAATAATGAAGTTTTGACTTTACACAAATATATCTCCAGCTAAGAATAATACGGCCAAGAATATAATTCCTAAGAATATTATTGTCTATTTATAATACCAATTTGATTATTTATTTAAGACTTTGGAAGTCTTATTTCAAAGATTAATATCTTAGACGAAGACAAAAAATCCGAGACAATATTTTACTTTGTTAAAGAATATATTGTTTCCGCCATATGGGAAACTACAATTGTCTTGACCAAGTCGATATTGTCTTCTTTTAAGATACTTTTTTTTTCTGTGTGGTTGTTCTCCTTCCCCTGTTGTTGGCTATGACAAGTTTAAACTCTATTTTCGCGTAAAAATGCCCCATAAAGTAGTATTTTTTTTGTAGCTATTTTAAAGTTAAGGAACCCATAAAGTTTTTAAGATTACTAAGAAGTTATTCAGTATGGCTAAAGTTTTTTTTTTAATTTAAATCATGTGCAAAAATATCTCTAACACTAAATTTCGTCTTTTGATATAAAATTCGAGCTGTTTTTAGTTAGAATGTAGGTGTTTTGTATTTTTTTAGGATAGCACAGATCCCAACCACAATACTGACAAGAAAAAAAAACAAGGAAACACCACTCAGAAAAAGTTACAACCAAAAACATCTAAAATAAAAGAAAAAAGAAAATTAAACTAAAAAAAATCATATCTCCTAAACTATAACATTTCGCTGAACATACATGGGGGTCCAATCGATTGGTATTGGTGTTCCCTAAACACAGACTTCCGCTGGTACAGGTTTCCTGGGACACCCTGTATTTCTACTACTTAGCTGATGAGAAAGAAATAAGGTACCATTGCAACACAGCAGTGCGTTTGCGGTCTACATTCACAAGCATATTTTTAATAATTTAGGAATTACTAACTATTAAAACTGTACGTGTTTATATCTTATGTATAGCTTAGTGAATTGATTGTGGTTGTCTGAGATCGCTTTTAAGCGATAAGGCCACCAAAAATACTTCTGATTGTGTCATGTATTTGTAACTGTTTTGTGCAATAAAATATATCTTAATTTATCGTATTAAGATGTCACATACACGCAAAAATTATACATAATACATGTTTCAATATTTAGAAATAACCTAAACTTAGCACAGTATAAATGTCATCTGATATAATTATTGTATACCTTGACTTTCACAAAAAGATAAAAATAAGTAATAATATCCTGCTGCCTTTCTATGTTTTTGATTTTTTGTTAGAGATTGTCTAAGCTGAAATGACGCGCCCCTCCACTTCATCTACGCAAACAAGTAAGCACTCTTGTATGATGCGTAGAAGCGGTGGAGAGACGCGTCTTTTCAGACTAGGCGATCTATAAGATGGCATGTTGAGTAAGTCTATCGTTTTCAAGACTAACTAAAAATTATATCGATGTAAGTGGAAAACCTTCTTAAAACACCGGTGTTTATCATAAATAACTTCATTGAAAGTAACTTTTCTTGTAATTATAGGGATGGTCAAATGGAAGTTAATGTTGTAATGTTGTTGTACGGCTGTTAGAAGTATTAGAAATAGTACGAAAATCTATAAAACCTTGTCAGTTTTCAAATTTTCACGCAGACGCACAGTGACAGAAACAACAAAAAAAAGGTACGGTCGTTCTGAACGTACAGACCTACGAACTTATCTGTGAAATGGCGAAAATTGGAACTACGACCGCCATGTTGAAATGTCATTCGATTGTCCGTGTCAACAAATTTTGAATACTATGGTTGTTTTATTGTGATATTTCGGAATTTATGAAGTTGAATATGCCGAAAGCCATTAAAAGTGATGCTTGAAACATTATTCTTAAGGTTGAAACCTTTTTCAAAGCAGAAGCTCGGGCGAGGTCTCCGATTATTCCATTTACCAAAATATACAAACGAATTTCGGCTGCAACAGGTTAGTGTTGTCAACTTTATTTTCATAAATACCTATATACTTAACCAAATATTTAAGTTCACGGAATATTTGTATATATTCTTACTGTAGGTTAACACAACGGTAACGCACATCTAATATGTTACCTGTTAAATGGGTGAGCCAACTAACCTGCCGGTTTTCAAATTTCGATGAAAAAAATAATCCTATGTTTCAGGTGTGAGTCGAGGACTCCTTTCAAAAATAGATAAAGAGGGGCATGCAGCAGAAGACCCTGTTACTAAAATTCGGACACCAGGCAAGGAAAGATAGAAGTGGAATCATACACGTTGATGATTTTGACATGGAAGTTATACGGAGGAGTGTACATGAATTTAAATTCTGCTAAAAACGGGGTGCCTACTGTTAAAAACCTTCTAAGAGGTCTTAAAGACAAATAAATTACACAGGACAGCGATGATGATGTCGGTAGTGCAGGTTCATCTAAAGATCATTACTGTAACGCTGTTTTTTAATAAATAATTGTAAAGCAATTTGTTTTTTTTTATAACATGCATTAGGTACAGTCAACAGCACATCAGGTTGCCTCTTGCCAAATGTCATTTCTTTGCAATAGAGCAAGAAGGACTGACCGGAAATGGGTTGAGTGATGTGCCAGCCACCTTACTTACTACTGCGAATTATCATTAATATATCGTTGTTAGGGTTTTGGTACGGTCTCAACTAAAACCAGCAAATAGTACCAGGTAACTGATGCAGGGAGGGTACATAAATCACATTGAATGAAAGTTTGAAGTGTGGAACATTTAGTATGATTGATAAGTTTTCCAGATTCTAGTTTACCTCTCTATCAAACCTTAATATCTGCAGGATTTCCATTTCACTGGATCACTTTCTAAATAAAGCCATTTTTAGTCCTGAAGTACAACTGTTTAGCGTACCTACTTAACTACAAATATATTTTTTTATTTTATTTTTTATTTATAAATAACTACAATATTTAATTTCATTATTTTTATTTAATACTTATTTTATTTATGACAAATTACCTACTTCTAAAACTTACTTAATTTTGGGCACCTTATATTAATTAGCAACACTGAATCGACGGTGTCGTCCTCTTTCAGTTCACAGATAAGTTGGTAGGACTGTATGTGGTTGTGTGCGTACGTACCTTTTCAATAGTAAAGTCGACATTTATGATCATAAAACACCTGTAAACAGATTTCTATCTTATTTAAAACCGGTTTATTTAAATCAATTACCGGCCAACCGATAATAAATATTGTTTTTAATTTAACCAGGGTGGAGCGAAATCATGCATTGTGTTTGATGAATGCCTAGGTAACCTACTGGGTAATTGATTTTTGTTTATCATTATTAAGTACGATTGCGAATTGAATCAGTTGTGATAAATACGAAACGTAGATATTGACCCGAAAATGAATAGATAGATAGATAGATAGATATTCTTTATTGCACACCAAAACAACAGAAATCAACAACAAAGAAACACAGATTAACGAATGAATGTGAAAAAGGACCTCAAAATTTCGGCTGTTTTATTTCAGGTATTGTCAGGTTTTGAGACATCAAAGTTCAATAAAAAAATAAAAGTGCTTACCATCAGGAACGTAGACATTCAAATACAGACAATCCTCCGACACGTTTTTATTCCTCGGCGTCTCCAACTGCGAATCCAGAAGTTTCGAAAACAACTCGTCGTGTTTGTGCCAAGGGATCAGTACATCTTCCTTTTTGGGTTCACTTTGCATACAATCCGCCTCGTACACCGTAGCATTCCTAACGCCCTCCCATTGGGGCAAGTCGGTGTACTCGGGTGGTGTAAATCTTCTGAAGTCAATCGGCGGCTGAGCGTAAGGTATACCGACGTAAGCGGCTATCCTCTTTGTCCTGAATCTCGTTAAGTACATCCCTGCTATTGTGCCCTGGTTCGCCAGACTTATTTGCTTAGGCTCTCTTGCTGATAACGCAACCGTTATTAGCTCTAGCAACAATAGTACGCGTATCATTTTGCCGGCTTGTGTTTAAACTAAGCGAAGTTTGTGGAAGTTGATATTACTTGGTACAAAGTTGTCCATGATTAAGATTTTAAAACTGCGTCACATTTTGGCGCCACTCTTATAAGAAGAACAAACGAGTAGCGGATTAATAATGGCGAGCGTCTTTTGTTTTTATGTAAAGAAACAATCAAGTTCGATTTTCGAATGCGCGCGGAATGGGTGCAGCTGTTTTTAATTTCCGCGCCAAACGCGTTCGTTTGTTCGAAGTTCGGAATTCAATTTGCTTTTATTTTTTTCTGCGGCACGGCTGGTACGGTGGGCGGTCTGGTTCGACGGTGGTGCGTTACTGCTTCACGTGCCGAGTTCGGCCTGTAAACAGTGGGGCTGTCCGTCGTTATAGCGACCAAGGAATTGCTTTTGTGGCCATGAAGTGGTTTAGAAGTGGCTTTTCTTGTGTAATTCTTTCGCTATTAGCTGTAGTTATGGTGGTTCTTTCTGGGAAATATGTAGCAAGTAAGTAAAAGTATTAGGTTATGCTCGAAATATAGTATTTCGATTATTTATCATTTAGTTTAGCGAAGGCAAACACTTTTGTGTACCTACGTTGCAATATTTTCCCATCAAAGATTAAGCCGTTGCATAATAATTTTCTTCTTCCTAATATGAGAAGACCACTGATCTGCTTAATTCGACTCATACTCAAAAGTTCACGAGTGCATTTCCAGTGCAAGGAAGAATATTTCTTGTTAAAACTTGAATTTTGATGTATGTTTGCTATATTGTTAAACTTGTATTGGAATATAAACAGACCGAATTGGTGTGATGGTCAAGAAGTTGGTTATTACATAAGAGGCCGCGGGTTCCATATCCGTACATTACAAACATTTTGTGAGCATGAATATCTTGATATGTGTTAATTTGGGTGTTACTAAATCTGTTGTCTAATATGCCATAGTACAAGATTTCCTCAATTTGGGGCTGGAATCATGCCCCAAAATAAATAAAGTGCAAAAATATATTTCAAAAGCCGTATCTACCTCGTTCATAAGTCGGTGTGAGCAGGCACCGAGTTCGCGTGACCGAACGAAGCCTGAAGTCATTGCATTGCCTCTGCGCGCTACGTCGCTCCATCTCCCCCTATGTGGGTCATATTCTAGACTGGTTGTACTTTTGGACATTATTCAATGGGAATTATTGGCTGTTTGCCATGCACGTATTTTTTTTGTTTTCAAAACATTTGTTATATTCGTCAAGGATTAGGTACCTACTGTTTTTTTTTTGTTTTTTTTTCGTTTTCCCAGAATGACGATTGCCATTGTATCAGTTGACCTATTAACAACTGTTTTTTTCGTTTGCCAGACGTGTCATGAGGTCATTTAACGTTTCACCGATGTTGTTTTCCCGGAATGACATTCGTTCATACATACCCTCACGACCATATCCCTAATGGGTTAGTCAAAGGCGCACTGACTGTTGCCGTCATGGTGAACGGAACATTCAGGAGCCCACATTTCGCCGAGGGAATTTGAACCCAACGTGGCAAGGGGCGAGCCTACCGCCGTTATCCGGGTTGCTTGGGTTTTATATCGGTGTTTTCCATCACCGGAGAGATAGCCGCAAATTTTACAATGAACACAAAGTAGGTGTGTTCCGGCCGGATTCGATCACGGGACCATCGGGTTCCGAGTCGGAGTGTTTAAACACTAGGCCACGACGCTCTCATTCACATTCGACATTCGTTCGAAGTATTATTTGACCGAAAATTCTTCAGACCACTGTTTTGAATGCCATATTTTTACATTACGAAAGGATCATAAAAAAGTTCCAGGTTCAATGCTAGCAGCATACAAGCAGGCAAGTCGTTTCGGCGTTCATTTATAGTAAACGGCGGCAGTTACTACGTTGGGTTGGAATTCCCTCAGCGCAATGTGGGCTTCTGAATGTTCAGTTCACTATGACGGCAACAATCCTGTTCCGTTCACCATGACGGCAACAATCATGTTCCGTTCACCATGACGGCAACAATCAGTGTGCCTCTGACTAACACATTAGGGATATGGTCTTGAGGATATGTTACGTTATGTTTTGTTAAGTATGTTTCTCTTTCAATAAATATCCATTTTGTCGAGGGCAACAGTCGCCTCACTTAAAGGCCCTTAATCTGAGGGTCCAACTGTCGATCCCTCATGGGTTTTACAAGCTTAAGAATAAAACGCGCTCTAATCCAAACATAAGCCAAGGAATGGACATAAGCTTTCATTAATTTATCTCGGGAAAAATCGATGGTACTACCACACTGTATGATTTGGTGGTTTATTCCTTTTCTCTGTGTAATAAAATCCAATTTTAAAAAGAGTTACTGCTGAGGGTCTTCTTAGTATGAACAATTTTCTGACGCCGTTGGTAGAGTCGCATTATGTACATGTATTATTACATTATTTTATAGAGTTTACGCATCGTGTTATTATCTGTAGTTCATTATGTGGTCAAAAATAAGTTTTTTTGACGATCCGAAAGTACTGTCTACTAAATTGCTTTTACATTTTGGACCAAATTACACACGGATGAGGCCGCAACTAGTGATCTGAATAATTGACTAAAATAAATTAGCTTTCACAGAAATGACTTTTCATTTCAGCTTTTGTGTCATGTGTAACATCACTTATCCCTGGATTATTAACAATTGTAATAACATATGTAGTTATTTAACCACTCCATTTTAGTGCAAATTAACTATTCGTGTTGAACATTCGCTTGCAGTTTGTTACATGTATGAAAACGATGTGAATATTTTAAGGTAACAACCACCCATTTAAACTATTTGGAATTGCAGTGAAGCGAGATTATACGATTAACTATGCTTCACAATGTGTGCTATGTGGCTACATGCGAGCAATACTATAAGTGCACAAAATATTGATAGACTAAGAGAACACTGTTATTAAACCTATCTCATCGAGTGCCACCACGACTCTGTCATAAATACATCAGATCACGACAAGATATTTAGACGCACACTGATTGGTGCTGTCGTGGCGAACGGAACAGCAGATTTTTTTTACCCGACGTGTTAAGGTGCATATAACAGGGTTTAGCAGCCAGGAAGTTTGTACATAATTTCCATTTTCCATCACCGGCTGCAAATTGTACAATGAACATTAAGTAAGTATTCTGGCCGGCTTATAACTCAGGACCCGAGTTCCAATGCAGAATGTTTAGCCACTGCGCCATGACGCTCACGCTATGTGGTGTACTTAAGAGCGATACTACAAGTGCATATATTTTTGATTTAACTTGGCATTGTGAGCTTACCTGATTGAATACCACCATGACCCTATCTTTGCAACAAAGAGAAAAAAGGCAAAGCTACAGTAATACATTGGCAGCTTTTGCCCTATACCTATCTTCCTAAAACTCTGGTCGGGCGATTCTCACTTTTTCATTTTACTCTCCGAGATATCTGAGATTTTATTGCTTTTTCCTTTCCTCACAACATTCATTTAATGGTGGTACTGGATCAGGTAGGGTCACCAACAATGTCCTCTTAGACTATAATATCTGCGAAAAATGTATTTCCTCGTATAATTTTTATTGAATTTCACGAACACGTTCGTTCGTTTAATCATTAATTAAACTGCACTGCCAACAGCAGAAGTTGATGATGTGATGACTTAGCAAACTTTTATATGGAATTTGTTAGTATACAAGTTAGCTAGTTGAACACGAGATCTGTGACTTTGGAAATGTGTTTTTTGAAATTGTATACCTGACTAAAACAAAGTCAACGTGACTTTTAAATACACTTGTAACCCGGAAAGTGCTGGTGTGATTTTCATGATTTTTGCTTTGTTAGATTGGTCTCAGTCTTGAATAAGAGAAGGCAGGATATTAGCTTTCTTTTAAGTGTATGTTAGGTAAGTGAACTTTCAGCATGTTTAATCTTATTTAAACTCTGAATGTGATGTTGTAGTGTAATTGGTCAACATTAATCCACCTGAAATGCCTAACAGCTACTCTTGAATGCAGATGTACACAACCTTTTTCGTAAGCACTCTTAACTCTCTTAAGTCCAGCAAGACGTAATGTACACAAACACTAAAGCATTTGAAGCAAATAGGGCCGAGAGTAAATAAAGGAATGATTCAATGTCAACATTCCTGGAACATAAAGTGCCTAAGGGGTAGCACACAATAAGACGATACGACGTCGCATCGTGCTGCGACGCGGCATCTTTGCACGGCACGACGTCGTTTAAAAAGGGACCGCTCTAGGCGTGACCTCCTCAGGCGGATATAAGAAGAAGATTCAAGATTCTTCTTCTCAATACCAGTAGGGATACACAGATATTACACAGAAGATACTGGTTGGTTACATCCATTTTTATGTCAATCATGAAAGACGAGTTGTGAGAAGACTATTCAACGTCGTAATACGATGCGGCGTATCGTTTATTGTGCACGATCTAATGATATTATGATCAAAAAGAGGTAGATAGGTTACTTGTGCTATGAAAGTGCAGGCACACGAAATCAGAACGATCGTGCACCTGAACACAGCATTGACAGTGTTGACAGTTTGAGACGACAATACGCAACATGTATCTGTCTCGTTTACGCTCTAATCAATAATCATACTCTCTTGTTCCCACGGTCAAATTATACAGGTACGTACGCCAGAGACAATTTTGGACTTCGCATCAGTACTGAAATAGCCTATCTACCTCTTTTTTATTATAATATCATTGGCACGAGCCGTATCAGCTACTCTCAAATGCAGATGTACATAACCTTTTCCATAAGCACTCGTAACTCTCGTACGTAACGTACACAATCACTAAAGTATTTGAAGTAAATAGGGCCGAGAGTAAATAAAGGAATGATTCAGCAATTTAGTTACGCAAAGGGAACGAGTGATCGAGGCCTTTAGGACGGAAGGTTGTTTGTCCAACGCTGTGAGGGGAATATTGAGAGGGTCCTCAAGATTAGCCCCTATTAGACAGAGCACACAGATGCGTAAATCTACCTTCAGATGAAGTAAATTGATACTATTTGAGGATTATTTCCTTTTTCGAAGTGGGTATCAAGTCGGTGCTGAGTACAAACTTATACAATCACACTAGAAGGAAATTAAGCTTTGTTGGTTTGTGTATATAATGAAAATGATTAGGTAGGTAATAATATTTTATTAAAAATGGTCTTTGAATTTTTCAATAAACGTTATTTTGCAGAATGCAGCAAATAGCTGGTCCATATTTTTATCCGTTCATGTTGTGTTTGGGTGCGCACATTGCCTTAGCATTAAAATGGTATTCCCTTACATAATATGACCATATACACACTGCTACTTCACCCTGCTTACCTTTGTTCTAATATCGCTATCGTTCTTCTACGGATGTCCTCGTTTCTGAATTAAACATGGTGTGAAATACCGATCATAGCCCTCGATGACCTTATACAAGTTTACCATATAAAATTAAGTTTATAGATTTATGAAATAGTGCATAAGACGTAACGTTTTCAATATCAATAGCCCAAGTTATAACCAAATACATTTTTCTCGGCCCTGAAGGGCACACTTGTATCCCAACTTTATGGCATTCGGGCACGTAAGCGCTGCAGTGTATAATTTTATAGGTCCACTTATTACTTACATAAAGTTAGGAACTTTCGAAAAAGCCTTCAAGGTCCCCTGATTATAACCCGCAGTGTTAGTCATTGCAGACTGTAATTTAAACCGAAACCGAACCGGGTTCGGTTTTCTTGGTACTGCAAGTTCGTGTTGACATTTAGAAAGTTTATGATTATTATTTCTATTTAATCTCACGCTAGGATTTGTCACTGCAAGGGACAAGCTAATGTTAATAGAAATTGGGACAAAATTTCTGTAAAGTTGTTTTAGCGAGGTAACTAGAATTTATCTTTGTGTAAAATACAGTCTCAGTCTCTCCAGGACCCACTGTATTTTTCCAATCAAATCAGAGAAATATTAAATTTCACTTAAATTTAAAAAATCCCCCGTTTGAAGCTGCCTCGCAAAATGTCAGCCGGGCGGGCCAGCTTTCCTTGCAAATATTTTGAGTGGCATTTAACTATAATCAAGTAAAGAATTAAACAATTCCAAAATTCCAAATGCTGCTGTATTTTGTTTAAAAAATGCTTAATATATTGAAATATCGAACATCAATGCAGAAAATACTTACTTAAACACGGTACTTAGATTTTGTACTATGAAAAGCTTTTAAAGTACTTAAACATTTAGTTAAATGGCATTTTGGGCGGCGGGAAACAGAACTGTTATGTATCTTATGTAATGAGTACTTTTGTAAGTAGTTTGATTTTGTAAATTTTAAACGCGATTATTTCAAAATATCGATGAAAAGAGAGTTAATGGACATTATTACCAGTTGTTATTCATATTATCGGTTGCACAGATACTAAAGTGATGTCTCCCACATTTTCACAAAATCTTGCAAAGCTATAGCTCCTTATTATGAACGACTTTTTTATAGGTTAGCATTGATCCTGAAAATATCAACAACATGTTCCCAGAAGCTCCAATCACAGGGCCGGATTTAAACGTACCCTCGCCGGATATTGATGGGTTAGCTTCGGCGATAAAAGTGTAAAGTCGAGAGATAAACGAAATTCCAAAATAAAATTGGTTATCAAGTGTGTAGGAAATTTACTTCGGCACGTTTTCTGTAAGGACTACGTCTTATTTTTAGTAGGTACCTACCTAATTTTGTTTGTGATTTTGTTATAACGGATAAATTTAAAGGGGACCTTGGGTCGTTTCACACCACGAGAGGTTCAGACCCCGGTGTGGATAACCCATTAACTTTTTTAAATGGGTCGATACGATCCGCAGGTGGGGAACAACATAAACAAAAGAAATTACAACACTTTAGTGGTTTTTGAACCGTGGTCCAAATTGACACTTTCTAAAGTTCACTTGGGCCATTTACACCTCTGCAACCCTGCAGCCAAAAAGGACCCATTTAAAAAGAGCTTTTAAGCGATTCGCACAGCGGTCCGAACCACTTGTGGTATGAAACGACTCAAGACCCAAGGCCGACTGATTTTAGGCAACAACCAAAATTTAGCGATTTTTTTCAGATCGTTTGTCTACCCCCTACTTCCCAACTTTTCCCATCAAACATCCATTTCATGACTTCTCTGCCCCAACGACCAATACCTACCTCTTTGCACTAAGTGTATGTGATTGCTTACACAGGCAGCTATTACATGCATGTTCATTGAGGCATGTGTATTGGGTACTTTACGGGGAATTAAGGTAAAAATGCTTCAACGTATCAATCTTCATAAATCATTGGCTCCCAAGGCAGACATGCCTAAAAACCTTTTCAATATATGCGGTTTTTCTAGAGTATGTTTTTTCGCCATTGCTATACCGCTTGGCCAATCTGATAACGACAATTGGGGCTCATGAATAACAAAATACAGCCTTGAACTGTTTATACTGTTAGCTGGACGGTAGCCTCAAAATCAAGGTTAGATCCAGCAGATTTGGAAAAGGAAAAGAACTTGAAAAATTCGAGCGGTTATAGGCAATTAAATGTGGTATACGTCACGAATCACAGTTACGTCAGGGTTACAAAGGGAAACATTAGCTTTGAATAATAAAAGGAATCTAAAATTACCGTAGCTCGATAGAATCTAGGAAACGCGAAGAACGTCGTAGTACAGGCTGTTGAATTAAAAAGGATGACAGAAAGCAAAGATTGTCTTCTAGTACTCTGTTGAACTGGAAAGAATTTACAAAGAGGGAAACAACAAGTAAGATATCTTTTTCCCCTGAATTCACATAAGCCGATTGAAGATACACATGAAGCGGTCTTCTGTCAGTACTTTCAGCAGATATTTTACTATTAGTGCGATGCTTTGTGACTACGCAACGCAACGCAACGTCAACATACATACATACATATATTTTTAGTCACATTGCTAACTAGCGCATTATGTCGTCCAACGCAATGTCATATAAGTTGAGCAGCGCAGCGCACCACAACGCCAAGCACTAGCAGCAAGTACATACACAATAGCACGACACGACGCGGTCCGTGGGAATACGAGCAAGGGATTTCCTCACGATATCGCGCCGTAGCACGATGCGGCGCGACGTCGTATCGTCCAATTTTGTACGAGCTCAAACTGAGGCTTCCACTTTACTAGGGTATTCCGCTACAACATCGAATAAGAATTGCAGGAATCTGTAGACGAACTGAACCTACTGCCAGAGCTCAGGGGATAATTAAGAAACCATTTCAACTTGAATAACGTTGTGAACTAATGGAATGAAAGAAATAAGTACTTACTTAGCAGAACTTCTTCATTCAGGCTAGACTTTAATAGGAAAGCTCCTTTCATCGCTTGTCTCTATAAATAAGACAAGCAAAGCGTTGGTAAAAGAAAGGCTCTTTTGATATAATTAGTGCACTTTGAATTTAATGAATAAGTTAGTTTAGTGCGCTTCTATATTTACTTACTGCATTATTGAAAACTCACCTACTTAAAAGACAACTCGCTATTTTCTCTGTTGACGTATTTTCTAACATCTCCTCCACTTTTTTACGTTGATTAATTTAAAATAAAAATTCTCAGAAAAAAAAGAGTGACGCAATTAAAATCCATTTAACGACAGAAAAATCCTCATCGTAGGGTATCGTTTAAAAAAGTGACTACCTTTATCAAAGCAAATTAGTCAAATAACTCAAAGACACAAGTCTCGGGCAGTTATCGCAGGAAAATGGCGAGGACAACCTTATTCTGACCAGCTCTTTATAGCTGAAATAACACGTCGTACGTCGGCTATCTTTCAAGTATTTAAATAAAACAGCAATACAATAAAATATAGTATCGCTAGTCACGCGATCGTCTAGCAATCTATTGGTGTGAATAGATTTGTAGATAGCCGTAAATAATAGGCTGTAGTATGAAAATTTGCTATGTTTTTGGGACGAAGGTTCTGTGTTCTTAAAATTCTGACAGTTGATTTATATTTTATTTGAACATGCCAACTGTAACACTGCTTTTCTTGACCTTGGGAATAGCTTGTAAATAGATATTTTAGTGTAAACGCCAAGACTCAAACGTCATGACTGATGCTTGCATGGCATAAAATCAAAATATCTAAATAACTATCAATCGATTTCATGCAACCATCAGTCACCACCTTACACGGTAGGTTATATATCAGTCATGACCGTGACTGTAGTAAAAACTGACAGCAGAACCTATCGTTTAATGAACGCTTTAGTAGTAGGTACTTCCCCTAAGATGTTGTGACAGTACATTTTATTTTTAAATATTATTCAGAAAAAGGTCGATTTACACTTAAGTTTATTTACACCGATCACGTGGAAGGGGACATCCTTTCTTGTTGATAAGCGTCTCGGTCAAAAGCGACCTCACTCAAAACATCCAATAGACTTTTGAAAGGCTAAGGAAATGAGTCTTTTTAAATGTGTACCTTTCGAAAAGGGTTAATACCTTTTGATGTTAAAAATGCGAACGTAAGAAGTTAAGTTGAAAATGGCTTTTTGACTTTTTATTTATATTTCGTGCAAGTAGGTATTAGTCAAATGAGAACCGAGAAGAAAGTATTGCAAGCCCATGAGCTACAAATTATTTACAGGAAAGTATTAAGTATTACTGTATAATTTCGGTTGTTGTTTAAAGAAGATATTTTAAATGTAACAGAAACTACATTAACCAGGCTCACAACAACAATAAAACAAAAGCGGGCATAAAAAGCAGCTTAAGGGTCAACTGGACGACAATATTCTCGACCTCTGCATAGTGCATAGGGTACTCACATCAGAATACATTACAATTAGAGTATCTGGTGGAAATCACGATTTAATTCATAAAATTAATGATATTTAAAAGAGTAGATACGTTATGTGGATACGGTATGTCAGTTCTGATGCGAAGTCGAAAATTATCCTCTGGCATACGTACCTATAATTTGACCGTGTGTGCAAGATAGTATATATGATTATTTATTAGAGCGTCAACCAGATAGATCCATGTTGCGCAGTGTCATCGCAAACTGTCAATGCTTTGCTCAGGTGTCCGGAGTTCTGATTTCGGGTGCCACTTTTTCAGTAAAAGTAACCTATCTGCGTCTTTTTAATAAAAATAATTATATATTTTGCCCAAAATTCAGTCAGTCTCAAAAATTCAATGAGGGGAAAGTAAAAAAAAACTTTTACAAAGATTTTGATCCATTGCTTTACATCGGATAAAACAATTTCCGATGGCCCAGCAATAAATAAACTTCCTTAGCCTTTTAGTAGTCCGCAAAAAGGTTTTAAATGAGAAAAGGAAATTTACGGTTAAAAAAGATGAATCTTAATAAAGGGGTGAAAGACGAGTAATTTGTTGTGGAAATGGATTGTTAGATTTAGCTTTAGGGTTGAATTTGGTCGAAAATTAAGAGAATGGGGCAAGTGTTATAGTGTTCTCATAAAGTAGCTTTTGCGTGCGGCTTTGGACGCGAGGAAAGAATTAAACCTTTTCTCCTTGTTTCTCTCCTAAAAATATGAATATGCAAAAAACCTGGAACGCGTTATGAAAATTCCCAGCAGCTGTAAGTAATTCAAATTTACATGTTTGAAGTTAGTTCAAAAAAAACAAAAACTTAAGAGGGGTTAGGCGGTCAGCGAAAATTCAGATTTCGTAGCTCTTCGCGCCTGAGGTAAGGGGGTGGGGGAGTAGGTGATTGTACGCGTTTAGTATGGAATCAACGTGCTCGAAACTGAAAATCGTTAGCGCCATTCACATTTTTATCAAAAAGCGAATGAAAATATTTAGTATTTTCAAATCTAAAACAGTCACGAAATCGAGAAGGTCCCTATGTTTTTGTGATTTTATACGAGATATTATCGTAAAATGCGGTTGTAATGAGCATTTATATGGTATTTTAGAGGCAACTTCAGGATTTTTTACTATCGAGCAAAGTTTTTCCAATCGTGTTTTGGAAACAGTCATCCCATCACACATAGTTACGTTCTGTAATACATATTAGAAATTTCAGTAAGAAAAACATTCAATATTTTCAATTATAGCTCATAGATAACAGTCCATTTTGCCGTTTCCACCTACTAAGGCCCCTTAACCGTAACTTATGATAAACATAAAAAGTTAACCCCAAAACTGCGACCCTTATTATCGTTTCTGGATCTAACTCGTAAGGAATTCAAAATAATCACTATACATATAGTGTTAAGCAAAGATTATTTTATTTATTCATTCGAAAATATATAAGACGAGGTGCCACTTAAGTCTGTATTCGAGGGTGAGTTAATTAAAAACTTATCTGTCCTTTTCTTATAAAATTTGTAAAAAAGCGCTTTCAAAACTGTGAAAATTCCCCAGGAACGGTGCAAAGTTATTAAAAATTATCGACTAAGTTTCACTAATCCGAAACTTCTAACAACTCGCAACTTTTACAATTACAACATTCCCGCTATGGGATCACTTTGAACGAAACTTTAGGTGTAAAATGTGTTTCAATTAATTATTGTTACTTATCTACAATGTCGGTTGGGCATTCGACAAGATGCGCAACGGTTTCTAATTCAACTACTCAATATTTAAAAGAGGGAAGTCAAAATCAGTGAAAACAGTATTAAATAAATATCACTGGAAATTATTCCGAACAGCGCCATCTAGCCCTAGATTGAGCGAAAAAATTGCTTGAACTATGGGATACTAGATAACGGATAAACATACTTAAAAACTTTTTTTTTGTACATACATACTTAACATATATAGAAACATCTTGACCACTACAAATCTACATGTTTTTGCACAAGCATGTTTGTACTGTGCGGGGATCGAACCCTTCGACCTTTGGTGTAGTAGCCAACTTTTTACCATTACACCAAACCGGTCGTCAAGGACTAACTTGTGGATCCGTTGCGTAGTCTTCAATTGAAGACTTCGTTATCTTAAATTATTTAGAGTAAGTACTGTAATTTTCCTTTGAAAAAATAAAGGCTTAAAAGTGGGGTGGCTTTTAAACCTATGTAGAGGCATCTGCAGAACCGTCTCTGAAACCCCATTAACCCTTCATCTGGCTTGCTCGACCGAACTCATTAGGGAAAGTAAGATCCTTCTCATAAGTTACTTCCCATTATTCAGCATACCTTTGAACATATGGATAACATACAAATTTATACACTCGTAAGTGTACCATGGCGTGACTTCATGGTGAACGGAAAATATATTTTTTATGCTTTTGCTAAAGACAATGTCAGAACTACGTTATGTTTAGCTGAATTGGTGTTGGAACTGTGAATCCGTTACGTTATTTACGTTATTTGAATAAGAGATTACTAATTGCCTCAGCCATGTCTTGCTATACAGGGTGGACTTTTAGTCAACAACAAATATTTCAAATAAGCTCGGTATAGAACAATATTAAAAACTACGTCTTCATCGTTTCTTATAAAGTAGTGGTTTAAAAAAAATGACCTAAATAATAAGTCAATAAAGAATTGCGCTTATTTTAAAGCACAACAATGGCTTCTACACTTGTATTTCAACTCGTGACGTACGCTGGCATAATTTTCATGAATGTGGTTAATTGTCAATTTTTTTAAAAAATACCACATGATTAACCCAAAAAAAAGAACAATTTTTTCTCACGGATATCTAGAGTTCCCGATACCAAGTTGCTCCTAAAAATTCGGATAGTGATTAAAAAGTCCCCTGTATCTCAGTTTTGTTGAGTAAATATCCAAAACGGTAACGAAAATAAATTGTATCCAAAGTTTGTGAACCGCTGTGTTTTTTTCATTTAAACATTAATCTCAATTTATGGCAACCAGGGGAGGACGTTCATAAATAAAAATGATCTCTGCCCTTTAATACATTGTCTGTCAAAATAAGGAAAATAATATAAATAAATGAAACTTCACTTTCGTGTTTCTATTAACCATCCTGTAATATAAATAAAAGTTATACAAAAATCATAAAAAAAACAAAAGGAAATATTGCATTTTTTTTAAATCTTTTTTCGTGTTCTTTTTAATATTAATTACACGTCATCCCCAATATCTCCCAAACAAAAAAGCTTAGGATGTCGATGCTCAGTCCCAGACTGCTAAGACCCGACCCTACTTAAAAGTTTGATTAATGGATAATTGAAATCTGACCGGACTCAAAGTTCACGTAATCTGTGGCTATCAAATATTACGTACAGATATTATTCACCTCAGTTCAGAAACAACAGTCCGACACCGGGTAGTAGAATCACATTATGTTTGTGTGTTTTTTAGTGGTTGGTGGTGGAGTGGTTGAAGTGGCAGTGGGCGGGACACATAGCGCGGAGTACCGGCCGTTGGGGCGGTATGACGACCGCGTATCGGACGCGAAGTTCCGTGGGCAGGCCCTCCACAAGGTGAACCGTTGATCTGGTCAAGGTCGCGGGAAGCCTCTGGCTGCGGACAGCGCAGGACCGATCGTTGTAGAGATCTTTGGGAGAGGCCTATGCCCAGCAGTGGGCGTCGTTTGGCTGAAATGGTGCTGATGATGAAGATATTTAATAATAAATAGATAAATTTGCACACATGGTTAGCGTAAATATAACTTTGAGAGTCTCTCGTCTCGACTGATGTCAGGAATAAAGTCGAAAAAAGCAATAGTATCCTTTTCCTAGCAGATTTGAGTTAAAAGGTTGTAGTGAATTCCATGTTATATTCAGTTAATGGCGGATGTGAAATGTTTTCCAACAAAATAATGGGTAATAAAACTGTCTAGGAAGTTTTATGACGCAGGGCATGTTACATGAAATATGTCCAGATTTATATGGTCATTGGTCGGTTTTTTGGCTGATGTTACTTTCGACACTTAAGTTAAGCAGCTGTTAAAAGTAACTTAATGATTTGCGTGACAGAATCTTGCTAATATGTATTATACAAGCGAAAGTTTCTTTGTGTAGATGTGCCGTGTTGCTCTTTCACGAAAAAACTACTGAATGGATTTGAATGAAACTTCACAATAATATTGCTTACATCCGAATAGCACATAGGTTTATAAAAAAATATAAGTCCTTCTTTTTTACTTATGTCCACGCGGACGAAGTCTTGGGCGGCCGCTAGTATAGATATCATGGGATCACACTTATCCAACCATCCTCCAACAACAGAACCTAATTTAAATGAATTAAAAACCTATAACAACACAAATATCTATAGCAGCAGGTCTCCCGTATTCCAATATACGCACGTAGGTTCAAATATAGTCTGATACCTTGTCCGTTTTTTTTTATTTCAATATTTAGCGTCCTTTCTCTTCAATTTAAAACAAAATCATGAAGATTTAACAAGAGCCGCCTTCAGCGAAGCCTACTACAGTGCGTTAAATTGAAGTGGGTTCAAAATGGTTCATAAGTTTGGTCTAATCTCCGAGGGTCTAGAGTAAGGACCTGTAATTGGGCCCTAAAAACCCAATGAACTCGCTCCCTTGTCTCTGCGACCTACTTAATTAGATTTAATGCTAAGATATTTTTTACTTGATACTGATATTCGTTTGAAAAAACAAAGAAAACAACCAATATAATTTCCCCAGCACCTTTTTCTATTTGTATTCTAGTCACGATTTTTAAGGAAATCATGAAAATGGTATTTTATATATTTATTTAGTGTATAATTTTCAAATGTCACCCTTGAGTCGTTGGCAAAATGTAAAATACAAATGCTTTCTTTGGTTTAAAATAGGGGTACAGTAAATGTCGCTGTATAATGTACATACTCAGGTGAAGGGTTTTTTGTCCAGCTACGAACATGCTACTACTATATTAGGCGCTTTGCTACGAGATTGAGTCAAAATTCAGAGATTGACGCGGACAGACGCGGCCGTAGCGATTGTAGCAGAGCTTAAATTAAATGAAAATTAAATGGAAATTAAATGAAAATTAATGATTTTCAGAGCATAAGACCCTCCCGGTAAACAATAGGATTCCTTTTGTTATAAGTGGCCTGCCAGCACCACCTGTGAACTAAATGTCGAAAACAAACCTGAAGCGTTTTTCTTGCTTCTAAATATAAAACACATCATAATATTCAGTGCGCAGACCTCGTATTATGTATTTCATTTAACGAAGCTATTTGTATTCAAACATTATTAAGTGGGCAATTTCGAAGAGCTAGTGCATTTTAGCTCTAATCCAAGAAATTTATGGCCGATTTATTTTAAAGAAGAAATTGCGAAAAATCTCTGCTAGAGCGCACGAAATATTTTAAAATTGGCAATATTTTTTAAACAGCCATGGACTTGTGACAAAACTAAAAACATAATTTTTTTTTAGTTCAAGTATTTGCTGGTTAAATAATAAACAGTGTTATAGGGACTCTAAGCTTTCAAAGCTCGAACTATACTAAAAAAAAAAAACTTCCTATGTATGCATGTGCCCGTGGCGCAGTTGCGACAGTGGATCGGCAGCGATGGCTGTTGTAAAGCAACACACGCAGGGTTGGAAATGGCGTGTGTTGGAATGGTCATTCCAGCCGAAATTTAGGGATGTATTTTTTGGGAATCTCCGTGGTTTGGAAGGCACGTTAAGCAGTTGGACCCGGTTGACGTTGCTAGATGTCTGTGGTCAAGCTTAGTCGGAGGCCTTAGGGCGGCTTGATAAGATCTGACATTAAGGTTGCTCACTTAGTCAGTAAGCGTGTAGGATTATGGCTCGCGCTACCTCATAAATGATTGAAGGCCTTTGCCCATTCCCTGACAACTACCAGGTATAACAAAGAATTAATAAATTTTGGGCTGTGTAAAATAAGTAGACATATTGTGGCGTGTTTCACTGGGGCTGAATTTTTTATTTATTTCGGTCGTTAATTAGATTAATTAGTAGAATCCTAATTGAAATGAAAGAGATAAGTAGAAGTTTATGGAAAATTATTCATAGCACTGCTAATCTAGTACGACTGGCTAAAGTTGAACTCCTCAGTGGGTTCTTAAATAAATGAATCCTACTAATATTATAAATGCGAATGTTTGTATATGTGGATGGATGTAGGTGCCGTGTTGCTCTTTTACGTAAAAACAGCTGAATGGACTTCAATGAAACTTTACAGAAATGTAGCTTATACGTCTGGATAGGACATAGGCTACAATTTATGATAAAATAATAGTTATAAAAAAACAAAGTCCACGCGGACGAAGTCGCGGGCGGTCACTAGGATCTTATTTTATCTTAATCATCTATTAGGATCCCACTGCTGGCCATGGGCCTCCTCCAGGTAAGTATATTATAAGCCTTGCTAGGCTAGTAAATACAAAAACTAATCATGTAAATATTAATATTGTGGGATACTAGACAACGGATAAACAAACTTGATGTCAATATGTAGGTACTAATTACATATTTACTCAGGAAACACGTGAACCCAAAAAGTTTGGACTGTGCGGGAATCGAACCTGCAGCCTCTAGTGTACGAGTAGTAGCCAATTTCTTGGATCTCATAAAATTTGCAACAATACTTAACAGACAGCGACTCCAGCTAAACTAGCTGTCTTCAACTTGTTATCAAAAGAGATAATATTATGTCCGAAGCTTCGCCTAGATTTCCAAGTGTCTGTAAACGAGGATTTAAATTATGCTGTTGCTGTAGGGGCCTTTGTTACACAGACGCTATGCATACATAAATATATGTATAAGTAAATTCTTTCCTTACTTTTCAGAATGCACAATAAATATATACATCGTCACACATTTTGTGACATAGAATAAGCACAAAATATTGTCGCTCATCCTGTGGTTGATAACCATGGGATGCACACACCACACACAGTTATACACACACGCACGCGCGAGCACACACACACACACACACACACGCACACACACACACACACACACACACACACACACACCAACACATCACGCCGGAGTTTTATTGTTTTCTATTCGAGTTTTTATCTCCACCGATAACCATTGCCTGCCATTATGCGAGCCTAACAAGCACAAATTTTACAACATTTTATCCTAACAATGTTTTTTATTTTTCTTTATTGCTTTAATTTGTTTAATTAAATTACCCTATTTCATTACTTTTCTGATCGTTATTATTATTTTTTGATTTAATTTTATTTATTTAAATTAATTAATTTCTCTAGGGGGCGTTAGAATCGACGACCTGACGTGAGAGGCGACTAAAGGGGGGCACTCGGGCCTTCGGGGTCACTGGGAGTGCACTTGGCGAGGGCTGCGTGTCTCCATTCCAAATGGCCGAGGAAGGGGAGGTCTACGTCCAGCAGAAGCCTAAACTGGGCTGATAGTGACGATGATAATGGATAATGATCGCACCTTCCCTACATTTTAATGTCGTGCAAAACCCGACGGCATCTGTCTGTGATAGAGCCTTGACTTACCAAGACCGACTCGTGAAGTCTTCAGACTGCTATCATAATGAAATTGGAATCTTACTGTCTCAAAATAGCTTGTTTACTTTCTGTTGCTGAATACAGTCTATCATCTTGGCTTAAGATTAGGAAAAAGTAATTCGTTGGCAATAGTGTGTCATTTAATTTAAATACAAGCAAATCTACAAATATATAAAAGATGTAACTTAATTATGACAAGTACGCAAACTGGACTTTTTGGGCGATTTCACTTCCTGAATTAATATAACAAAACATAAACGGCCTATATACGTCCCACTACTAGGCACAGGCCTCACTTCAAGTATGAGGTGGAGCGAGCCACACTCCAACACGCCCCGGCTTAGTCCAGATTGTTGGAGGGGTGTAAGTAAGGATAGTGCGCAACCTTAATTAATATCAGATGTTATCAAGCCGCTATGAGGCCTCTGACTAGGCTTAACGACTGACATCTAGCGACATCAATTTGGACCAACTGCGTAACGTGCCTTCCAAAGCACGGAGATGCCCTGACAACATGTGCCCTTTTTTTTTTTTTTTCATAGTAGGGGAAATGCCTTACGCATACCCGTCCACCGGGGGACGGACGGGTTATGTCGGACTCTCCACTGGAAAGGTGGTATACCAGTGGCCCTACCGACTAAAACCCCTACTACTCCCTCTGATCGTCCGTAGTGGGGGAATACGCCGTATAGCACGAGGCCCCGTGCGCGTTCCCCCGGACGGAGCCCGCCTGCATGGCGGGCCGGAAGTGACCCCCCCTTCGTGAGAGGAGGCCAGAAGGGACGGCCGAGGATGTCAAGCCGTCCCTACCAGGCAGCGGTGACCCGTGCAATGCTGGCGGCGGCACCCCCGTACCACGCGCCAGCTGGCCACCGTACGCAGACCCTACCGGGCCCGCAACCACGAGCCACCCAAAGGGCGGCTCCGCTGCCGTAACCTTCGGTACGGCCCCGCCGGGCCACGACGCACAGGGGGGATCAGCCTTGGGTTACTGGCCCCCGCCAACCGGTTGTGCGCCGCGGCCCCAACCACGCGCCTCAAGGCGCCTGCAGGCCCCACTGGCCCCGCATCCCCGCGTCGCCCTTACGGGCCGCAGCGACCCTTACTGGGCCCGCAACCATGAGCCACCCAAGGGGCGGCTCCGCTGCCGTAACCGACGGTACGGCCCCGCCGGGCCGCGACGCACAGGGGGGATCAGCCTCGGATTACTGGCCCCCGCCAACCGGTTGTGCGCCGCGGCCCAAACCACGCGCCTCAAGGCGCCTGCAGGCCCCACTGGCCCC
The DNA here is from genome assembly GCA_950022985.1 of Udea ferrugalis. NCBI lineage: Eukaryota > Metazoa > Arthropoda > Insecta > Lepidoptera > Crambidae > Udea > Udea ferrugalis. The sequence continues at coordinate 5,274,817 of OX465532.1, read as the reverse complement.
GCAGCTCCACGCCGCCCTTACGGGCCGCAGCGGGTGGGTGCTCAGTCCACCACGCTGCCACGCCTGGGTTCTCTTCGCTTCCCGGTGGTGCCCCTACCACCGGTAGTAGGCCCCCTCGCCACGCCGAGGCGAGAACCCATGAGGGGGGACAACATGTGCCCTTCCTTCAAATGTTATGAGTGAAATTATGAAGTTAAAACTAATTAGGTCCTGTTACTCCCCCCTGTGGGTTTGAAATTGCCACTCATTCTAGAAAATTATTAGAAAGAGCTTTAATACGAACTGAAAAGGTGATATCCTGAAATATCGCGTTTGTGAAATTAGGACTAAAGTAGGTATTAAGTATGGGCTAACATTTCTAGTATTAAATCGAATAAATAATAAAATGAGCTAGGAATTTACTCAATATTAATTGTGTACCTGCCTACCTAATAATATGAAAAGATTAGGATAGGAAATAAGAACAGCGACAAGGAGTTTCAATGATATTTATATTAAAACTTTCAACAGAATCTACCACCGGATCGGAACCTTGATTCTACTGAGAAGATCCGGCAAGAAACTCAGTAGTTAGTCTTTTCAAATTGAGTATTATATCTTAGGAATATATAATATAATCTAAATAAATAGAATCTGTTTCACTTCAAATTAAGTCAAGAGGCAAACACAATATGTAAAACATTAATTTCTAGAGAATTTATAGAAACATTTAAAACATTTAAACATTTAAACATGGTGTAAAACATGACTATCAATATCTAAAATCAATATCTGTGTAGCCTTGTTTGTAAAAAGGACGTTGTTTCAAAAAGTATAAAATATTTATGAATGGCATTAAATATTAAGCTCTTTGTAAATAATAAAAAAGCCATCTTCTAAAAATATCGGATCAAGGTTTTTGTCCACTCATCAAAGTAAATGAGGGAAAAATCCTTTGTTATTTTCCGCTTATTACATCGAAAAGTAAGATTCATCGTTCAGAAAAAATAACTGTGTCAATATGATTCAGTAAAAATGCTGTATTGATACCTATCATTTTCCTCGTACTACCGAGTTAACTCAGGGATTAGCTACCTCTTTATAACTTATTAGTATTTTCAGCCATCCATAAGACTGTAATTTTTGAGTTTGCGTCAGTACTGACATAACGTATCTATGAACCCAGGTATGTACTAAGCTTCCAAGCACGACAAGCTGTAGGAGGTAGAATCACCGGGAAACCAAGAGGGCGTCAGCGCGTGGTGTCGTGGTCAAGCCACCCATCAATGCCCACCAAGAGGCGTATCAATGCCCACCAAGGGGCGTGGTAGTATTGTTGCAGGCCACTGCTGCCTGCCCTCGGACGCAACCGGTACACTTTTGCCTATAGAACACGGCGCTTATCGAAACAGCGGAAGTGCTTCTATACTCAAGGCAAGCGCCGTCTGTTGAGTGGTCATCTGGATGTTGGCTCTGATGGGCGTTGTTGTGAAACCTTGATAGATAATCTAGCTACGTCACCAAAGTCCCGAAGTCCTGAAAAAAAAAATAGTTTAATAATATTAATAATTTATATCTCTCCACAAACTTAGGAAAACGAACTTATTCTAACGTACATGTAATGGCCATAAAAGTGTTTGCGGGAGACTGGAGTCTAAACTAAGCAGTAAATATCTCCCTGTATTTTAGACACCAGGCCTCCATACCTCGGTATAGCTACAATATTAACCATAATTCTAAATAAGAATACAATAAAATTGTTAAGGAGAGGTGAAAAACAAAAGGTGCAGAAAACAAATCTAGAAATAAACAACATGAAGTAACATTTTATGGATATGCATGTGGATGTCCGTTTGCTGCGTGTGAAGGTGTGTGGTGTGTGTAAATTTAGGCGAGTGTAAGTGTTGTGTATGAGTGTGAAGGGTGCGCCTTAGGCGGTGCCCGTGTAGACATAAAAAATAGTGGTGGTGTATAGTGTTTTAAATTTTTTATTCTTTTATTTTTAAATCATTTGTACCTATATTTTATCGTCTCACCGTATTAATAATGCTTTCAGTATAGTTGTAAGTTTTGTCCAAGCGCCATTGTGCTACGATTTCCTTATGTTTATGTTTAGGTTTAGGATATTTATATTAAGATTTTTGTTAATGTTGTTAATTTTGTTAATACATCCCTCATTTTGCTCGGAGAAATCACCCGTACTTGACCTGGCATGCATAGCTTAACATAGGTATTCCGATCTACTGGGTCAGCGCATTTTGCTAAGTAGGTAATAATAACGTCAAATGCACCAGGTTGGCTGCTCTTTAGTACCCAATTGATATGCGACCAAAGAGTGCCTGAATATTGATGTGACAGCGAGTGCGCGCGTGCCCGCGAATACTGTGGCTCGCGGGACTTTAGTGCTGTATAGGGTTGCCAGCGGTCAACGTTTAAAAAATAAACTGTTAGAAACAAAACACGAATCATCTGATGGTTGTAACGTTCCCCCCCTTTGTAAATAATGACAAAATAAACCCCTTTCCTAATGATACAATAAATGCAAAATAAATAACCTGGCCAAGTGGATGTGATCGTCTAACTATGGTAGGACCGTTCTACGTTGTATTGTTTTGTAGTAGACCCAGTATTCTTTTATGAGGTATGTAAGCAGTAATCTAAGGTTTGATAGGACTCAATTGACGAGAAATAATGTATCTAAACTATATCCGAATAAAATGTGTCAATAACTGACATTTTTAAGCATATAAAGAAGCGAAGTTCTCAAATCTATTGCCTTCAATAGAAATAGTTGAATTTATGTGTAAAACACTATTTAAAGACATAATAGACGCAGTGTGGCAGAATTCATAAAACCCATGCAAATAAATTATATTTACTTAAAAGATATCTAATTTATACATAAACAGATTCACCACCGTTCGATCATTTTTAGCAACAACACTAACCTTTATCGTGCATGACCTGACGAGTGCCGAATAAGCCAATGCATAATAGGTATAATAAAATAATTGGAATGACAATCCATAACCTGTCAAAATGTACATCATGGAGATTTGTAGATGACGTATATAGGTATGTGTGTCGTATATTTTATGTGATACGAACATTTGATGTACATGCCTACAGGCCATGTAAGGTCATCACCATTAACATTCAAATTGAACTATAATTATGGAATAGTAATTGAATGAAAGGCTTTTAAAAGATTTGCAGCTAGGTTTTATGTGGTACATACGTGAAGTTTGTTGTAAAGTAGCGTAAATAACTAAAATCGATATTATGTCATGGTCAAATATTCTTTGACAGCATCTTGTCACCCAGTTTGTCTCAGATGTTCCGTAGGTAAAATAACGCATCGCATTAAAATGTCAAATTCACTCATGGCAGGGTTTAAAACCCTATAAAATACCAGTAGTACCAGTTATTCATTATCGTATGAAGTATAACCGAAAATCAACCATCATTTACGTATCATAGCGAGAATCGAACTCGCGTCCGTCCAAATCTTAAACAGCACTCGAACCACTGCTCCAAACAGCCAGTTAATTATAAGACATGCGTTAGTGCGAGAATCGAACTCACATCCTTTTACGTCTCAATTAGTCCTCTGACCAACACTCTTATCACTTAATCAATTCGAATAATTATGAAGCACAACCCATCCTCGCAAGTAAATATTCAATAGTTTATTTGACAGAACATCACTGGTGTGGGAATTGAACCCATAAACCTTCTGGCCTCAGCCAGCGTAAACGACCACCGCGCAGCTTGGTTTGACAACTATTCCTATGGGTTAAGTCTAAAACGCATAACGGAAAGATCTGACCTGATAATATTCTCCGTCTCGCAAAATCCCCTATCTCCGCCTAACGTCTCGTACCGCCTTGTCTTGTACTCCTCTAATATCCAGTCTCCAGTCCCGATATTGATTCACTTTGAGCACTAGTTACCACAACGGTTAGGTAATACGTCTAGAGCTTAAGATTTTGACCATTCTTCCCGACGTCTAGATCATGACTGCCGCCAAAGTTTGATAATGCAATTAGGGTCTGATTTATGACCATGAGAAACAAAAACACAAGGGTTTCGTTGTATCAGCATCTCAAGTGCCTTCGCCTCTCTAGCAGTTTTTGTTGTTTATAAGAAGTGTCAAATTTGAGATCTTTATTATACTAGATTTATGGCCGTTGAGCGTAATATGAATTTCAGTCATATGAGTACGTAGGTACTTAGGTATAATAGAACACTACTAACCCTTTTCAAAAGACGTGGGAACGAATTCTTAAATATATTACTGATAACTATCCTTATCGAAGAAATTTACAACCTGAACCAAAATACGCTTGTCTGTTCGTCCGTCGTCGGTTAGTTGTTCTACTTTGACTTAGACTTAGACGTCAGGCGTCAGGTGGCCCTGCCGAGTATAAATAACCAATTTACGTAATAACTATAAACTTTATTAGCGCGAGCTAAAGGAGTATAACGCCATCTTCCGGTATCAATCATAATTAATTTATCTGTTTGCTTGCATAAAAAACGAATGAAAAGGGGTATCTAAGAGCGTTCCGTTACATGGTCATCATCAGCCCGGCGCAGTCCACTGTTGGACATAGGCATCTCCCAAAGTGCGCCACAACTCCCGGTTCTGAGCCTTCCGCATCCATTAAAATCCCGCCACCGTTCTCTGGTCATCGGTCCATCTCGCTGGAGGGCGCCCTACACTGCGTTTGCCGATCCGCGTTCTCCACTCAAGGACATCTGATGGTGAGACTATGGGTACTGGATACTGAACAGACTGAAAGATATCAACGCCTGTTATCGTCACTTGAAATGCCTCTTATAGAACTCAACGTCTCGGAAAAACGTTTAGAAGATGAAGTCCTAATTTGATGGAGACGCATTATGTTCTGTTAGACAACTACTTGAATAATCTAAAAACTTGAATAATATAAAATAAAAAGTTGCCACACCGCTTACTGTAATTTTATGGTTAGCCTTCCGGTTCCCTGATAAATAATGCCTTATCGGCATTAAGTCCACCCATTATACGTTGTCGTTCATAACAAAGAAAAATTAGAAAATATCCGAAACAATGAGCTTTCCGTCGGTTTCCTTTACGGACATGGAATCTGTTAAAATAAATTAGAAAGACAACAATTACCAAAGCTGTTAACTGGAGCCTTGTAATTTTATTGGGTCCAGCCGGTTCCTGTTTCCACCACTGTGCAGTATTGTGACGCGACGAAGGGTTATTTCTAAACTGTGTTAACCCTACGCTATAAGTAAGTGTATAGTATTGGGACGTTTTATTTGCCACAGGTCCATAAAGTCGACCTTTATTTGTTTGCCGCCCAGATTAAAATACTTTTCCTTTTAATTTAGGGCTTTCACGGCGTTCTAATGCAAAGTATGTACCTGCTGAGAAGCTTTATCTTTTTTGTTGCCTGACACTTTTCAAATTATTCGTCTTCATCTGATTTGAAATGGAAAATAAAGAAATTGCTATTGCGACTGAGACCGTTTTCGTAGTAAACTTCAATCCTTTTAGGGGCCTTATTATGATCTTTTTACAGCTCAGTTTTAGCTCAGTTTACGTCTTTTCATTCATTGAAATTTAACTAAAACATTCTAAAGAGACCCAGAAAAAGACATTTGGTCATGTTGGCATCAGGCAGGACTTGAACCCGCATCTTTCGCAAGCCGGGCGACTGCACTACCAATTATGCTACCGAGACCATTAACAGACCGGCCGAATCTTTCTGGTATATTTTGCCCTATGAGCCAGGGTGATTTCATCAATGTTATAGGCATCCACCTCCAACACTCGGAAGAAATATTTTTTCAAATATTTAACTCCCGATTAAGATGAAAAAGCTATTACTATATTTTATTATTGTTTTTAGCATTTTCCATGCAGTATCTTTCTAAAGAGACCCAGAAAAAGACATTTGGTCATGTTGGCATCAGGCAGGACTTGAACCCGCATCTTTCGCAAGCCGGGCGACTGCACTACCAATTATGCTACCGAGACCATTAACAGACCGGCCGAATCTTTCTGGTATATTTTGCCCTATGAGCCAGGGTGATTTCATCAATGTTATAGGCATCCACCTCTAACACTCGGAAGAAATATTTTTTCAAATATTTAACTCCCGATTAAGATGAAAAAGCTATTACTATATTTTATTATTGTTTTTAGCATTTTCCATGCAGTATCTTTCTAAAGAGACCCAGAAAAAGACATTTGGTCCGAGACCGAGACCATTAACAGACCGGCCAGAGTAGCATAATTGGTAGTGCAGTCGCCCGGCTTGCGAAAGATGCGGGTTCAAGTCCTGCCTGATGCCAACATGACCAAATGTCTTTTTCTGGGTCTCTTTAGAAAGATACTGCATGGAAAATGCTAAAAACAATAATAAAATATAGTAATAGCTTTTTCATCTTAATCGGGAGTTAAATATTTGAAAAAATATTTCTTCCGAGTGTTAGAGGTGGATGCCTATAACATTGATGAAATCACCCTGGCTCATAGGGCAAAATATACCAGAAAGATTCGGCCGGTCTGTTAATGGTCTCGGTAGCATAATTGGTAGTGCAGTCGCCCGGCTTGCGAAAGATGCGGGTTCAAGTCCTGCCTGATGCCAACATGACCAAATGTCTTTTTCTGGGTCTCTTTAGAAAGATACTGCATGGAAAATGCTAAAAACAATAATAAAATATTAACTAAAACATGCAAAATAAGATACTACAACAATGAAGAAAAAATTGGTTGTTTGTAAAGTAGGTATACGATCGAGATGTTTACGTGATAACGTCTAAGTTTCACGGAATGACTGGCAGCGCTCGAGATGAGACGGGAGATCGGTCCGTCTCTCTCTCGTTATACCTGCGATCGCGCTCGTGAGGTTTTGGTGTGACACAAGTCTCTGAACATGTCACCCAACTAAAACGATTTTAAAGACGTTATCACGTCAAAAAAAGGTTTTTTGAAACTATTTAGCCCACAAAACACGACTTGTGACGGTAAATATGCAGCTCAAAAGCTGAGCTTGTAACTAAAACTGTCAGGTTATAAGAAATTGTAATAGAACCTCTGGACTGTGTTTTGCAGAGCAATACGAGGAGTTGAGAAATAATAATACAATTTCAAGTGCGATGCGCGAAAAAAAGATCAGATTGCACTCGAAATTGTGTTACTATTTTAACAACGAACAAACAACCGTCCCTATACGTTGTAACCCCAACTTCGAGTTGTAGCGAGCCATACTCAAACACGACGCTCAGCGTGGATTGCTGAAGTGGCGTAAGGCTAGAAACATTGTTCATTAAAACTGAGTACCTACCTGAGTGTCTGGAAGAGATTGCTTCTAGCAATAAGACCGCCTAAATTGTACATTCATATGAACATGTTTTACTTTGTTAATTCAGTGTGCAATAAAGTGTTAATCTTTCTATACCCCTAACTATTTAAACGATCTCGGTATAAATCTATTTTCTATTGACATACATGTTACGGCTAGCACTGTGGGCCGTATCACAAACTATTGTTAGATCGGGGCACTCTATCACGTGTGCAATAAAAACAAATGGCGCATTTTATTTGGTTACCGACATAAATGGCTACGTTTTTGCTGATACCTAGGATTGTAGATATAACCGACTGATATCTAGCCTTTTTATATCTATTATTGGCAGATGGGTTACAAAGATAAGACAAAAATATTGTGAAGATAAAGCTCAAGGATTCAGCTTTTTCCAGGGAGAATTGCCATAGTAGCAAAATTTAAAAGAGGGTTATAAATGACATACACACATTGAGGTTCTTCGCATAAAGCTTTAGTCTTTTCGCTTTGACTGAGTATTTTAACTAGACGAAGAAATGATGATTTACTGAATCATAATTTCATTGTTTTTCCTTCCCATTGTAATAGCATATTGCATAGACTATAGTAGTAAAAAAACCGAGACCTGTGTTCAATTCGAACTCACCAAGAAAAGTGAATCGAAAGTTCTTTGTTTTGGTCCTGGATTTATTATGCGATGCACTGGGTCCATCTTGACCTGACAAAAAAATATTTTTACTGATTTCTGTCCTGAACATATTATTTATTGTAATCTCAATTAATAAAAATGTTGAATACAACATTCTGCAAAGCTATTTTAGCTGGCATCAAAACCAGTCGTGATGATACTAAAGTTAGGCACTATCATAAACGGTCGCTTAGAAGGAAACGTACTCATGGAGTAACAATTTGTAACTCTTGTGCACCAGTTTCCTCTGCATCAGTTGGACCGCGTTATACAAGAGTGCAACATAAAAAAAATCGTTCCGGAAGAAAAATTCACTGAAAGTAGATCTTTGAGGTAGCTATAGATGGAACAAAAGGTTCTGCTGCCTTGACCACTGTGCGGTAACTTTTTAAAGTAAGAAACACATAGGCAAAAATGCCTATTTGTTTCTTACTGATGAGCATGCATATTTGAGGACACAGCATATTTTCGGTAATAACATTACCTACCCACCATCTACCTCTTTTATCATCATCATCATGAAAAAGAGACCAAAAAGTATGGCAAGTTTTAGTGACCGAAGCCAACATACATTTTTATAGTGTTCCAAGTAGATTGTCGTGATTAAACACTCTGGCTCGCAGCCCATGTGGCTATAGGTTCAAATCTCAAAGCTTACGGCTAGCTCTCTGGTGATGTAAAACACCGGTTCAAAACCTGAGCAAGCCGGATCCGGAGCGGAAGCGGAAGTGTGGGCTTTTAAATCTTCGGTTACCATGGCAACTGTCGGCGTGCTTCTGACTACCCCCGTTTAAGATTTAGTCGTGAGCGTATGTTACTCGTATTTGCAAAAAAAATAGGTGACCAAAAAGCAATGTTCTCCTTATAAAATCCATAAGTTCGAAATTTAAATAAAGTCGTTGCACGAGTACATTAATCTCATCAAACAACGATCTATCATCCACGACCATATTACCGTAACGTATTTAGTTCAATGTAAAACGCATTAATAACCCACATCATTAATTAAAACTGAAGCTTATTTCGGACGTAATCCGCCATGGAAATTCTGATTTCTAGTTGGAAACATTAGAATAATAAATTGCACATAAAATATACGTCCCAACTGCTGGGCCTCACTTCAACTATGAGGCGGATTGAGCCATACTCCAACACGCGGGCTCAGTGTGGATCGTTGGAGGGGTGTAGGGATAGTAAGAAACCTTAATGTCAGATGTTATCAGGTCGCTCTGAGGCCTCCGACTAGGCTTAAGGACTGACAACTAGCGGCGTCAACCGGGATCAATTGCTTAATGTGCCTTCCGATGCAGGAAGATGGCTGAAAATTAATTTACTAAAGAAGACTGGCGAAGTTCCTTGAGTTTAAGCCCCACTTAAATAGGCCTCGTTCATGAACGAAATTAACCAAGATTTGTACAACTTAACACTGCTATCAAAATTATACTAAAATTTACCCTCTAAAAATTAGGAATATAGAGATATAAAAATAATAAATTAAAGAGGATAGGTTACAATAACATCAGGTTATAGAGAGTTTTTCATTAATTTCTGCACTATTCATCAGAGCACTTTATGGCTTCAATCGTAAGTCCGAGAAACACGCGTAGTCTAAAGATAAATCACTGTTAAAACACCACGAAATCTTTGCAAACGCAAGCAAGCACGCATGTCAGCCTGACTTGACACAATTTGGCGTTTAAACGTTCCATTACTGGCATTTATTCAATTTATTTTTCTGTTTGACTTGCTGTTGAACCATTTTGTTAAAATCTAGTCTCTTGAAACGTCGTAATCTAGTTAGAGATGCTTTAATAACAGTAAAATAAGTACAGCAAAACTTGTCAAAACAAAACAACCTAGATGAAGGTTCAGTTTAGAAAAAAAGTAAAATAACACTGATGCATGAACAGGAACGTCCTTGACTTATCCGGTTTTCTGTTTAGTTTCATCGTTATTTTCGACGTTTTGATAATATACTGCCGTAAATTATTTAAAAATCAAATCCCCGATTTACAAAATCCTATAAATTATGGATAGAAATCTACTAATACCAATTTATAATGTTATTATCAGTCTCAACGTGAACGTTCCCAAATAATGGTTGGGCCGATTTTCGCCATTCTTCTTTCGGTCGGTGGTGGTCCCCTTCCCATTTCCGACCCGGCGTGTAAAAACATAACAGTTAAGTAATAGTTTAGTCATAGCTTCACGGAATTCAGGCAGTCAGTATATAGGAGCTTGAAGAAATCGATTTCCGATGTTTTTCCCGGAGAAATAAAATGAAATTAGAAATATTTAGGTTATTTTTATTTTAGCATTAGGTATAATGCATAATCTTTGTACTAAAGATAGAAACCCAGAAAAGAAACGCTGACGCTGTTTCGAGTCCCACCTGAGCCCAAGACCGAATGTTTTTTTTCTGGGTGTCATATCTTTGATATTTTATTTACCGCAAAACCAAGAGCTTCAAGACCTGCGTCACGTTGCTTCCTTCACGTTTCACGTTAAAAAAATGTTTCGCTTCCGTTTAAGATGATCCATCATTTGCTTAAATACGTCGTCGCATAATGTGGCCGCATAATTTAGCAGGTTGCAAGTGACGCGCGACGGCACTGGAGAAAATTGCTCATATGTGCGCAGTAGTTGCCAAATACTACATTTTCGACGTAACATTATCAGGTGTCGAGGTTCTGAAGTTTAATCAAGAGAGCCTAGCCATAAAGCTAGGCTAATATTAACATACTCTAATAAGAATCAATCTTTAATTTGAGTAATGCAATGCTAGTGCCAAGATTCGGAACAATTGGGGTAGGTATGTGGGAGTCAGTACTATCGGGAAACAAAGACATCTACCCTATTAAAACCTGACGGGGTTAATTCTTCTGTTCACTCTAGCGATTGTTGTACGATTTTACGGCGCCGCGAGCTCGCTTTGATTATTTTATCACGGCAACTTCAGCTTCCCAGACTTAGGCCCAGACTCCACCAGAGCTGAGCGGAGATGTGCGGCGTAGAGCTGTGTTTTCAAGAACCAATGGAATAACGTTATTCAAACATGGAGATGTGGAGATGTGATTCTTCTTGAAAACACAGCTCGACGCCGCACATCTCCGCTCAGCTCTGGTGGAGTCTAGGCCTAACAGCTTTAACTGTGCTCGAATAGTCAACACAGACAAACGATCAACATAAATATGATCATCATCATCCGCTAGGCATAGGTCTCTTCCGGTGCGCCATAACTACCGGTTCTGACCCTTCCACATCCAGTCCGATCCTGCCACCCATAGTAAGTCATCGGTCCATCTCGCTGAAGGGCGTGCTACACTGCGTTTGAAGATCCGCGGTCTCCAGTCAAGGACTTACATAAACAGCCTAATACGTCCCACTGCTGGGCACAGGCCTCACCTCAACTATGAGGTGGATTGAGCCATACTTCAACAAGCAGGCTTAGTGCGGATTGTTGGAGGGGTGTAAGGTTAGTGAGCAACCTTAATGTCAGATATTATCAAGCCGCCCTAAGGCCTCCGACTAGGCTTAACGACTGACATCTAACGACGTCAGCCGGGACCACCTGCTTAACGTGCCTTCCGAAGCACGGAGATGCCCGAAATACACATCACTAATATTATATTATTAGTATATTTTCAATTTCGAAATGGTGAATTTATTAGAGACCATGCCTGAAAGTTCGAGAGCAAATTATTTAATGAAAATTATTTTATTTAGAAAATAATTTCGTTTTATATTAATTAAGATATTATCTTGCTCATTAAGACGATTAGGTTATGGATGAAAAAACATGCAAGTGAAGGTAAGAGTCTTTGAAATTCAATATTATTTTCGAATTTCTAAATAAAATTGTAATATTAATATTAATGGAATTAAAATAAATTTAGTCATCTCAGTTCAATTCAGTGTAGCTTGTGTTTTCTCTCTTAATGTTGTAGAGACTGAAAGGTAATCGATGAAAAACATGTTATTATGTATGTAGAAACTAATTTAACATTTGGTAAAGATACTGCATGGAAAATGCTAAAACAATAATAAAAATAGTAATGGCTTTTTCATTACTCATACTCTGAAAGTAGGTCATTACTGACCTGAGAAGCGGGCTGAAAGTAACACTTTTCATCCCTAGGGAGAATCACTTTCAACTGACAGCTGTCAAATTATTTTTAAAAAAACTAGTTCTTTTTCACATATCTATTGAACCATGTTCCAACTTTCTATACAGCCACGATGTAAAATTTGAAATAACTTAAAGTTAAGTATTGATCAGAGAATATATATGTTTTAAAAAACTTTATTATAATTAAGTTTCAACAATTTCTTTAAAATAACTTAGCTTTGAGCAAAATATTTGCCATTTTTCCAGTGACGAAAATAAAAATTTAATGGCTGAATAGCGGGCCGGCCACAGAAAAAAAACAAACCAAATAGGCGGGAAAGCGGCAATTCGATCTTCATTTATTTTTCTCATTTTTTCTTTAGCAAATTCATGTTTTTATTTTTACTTTCCTCGTATTTGTAATGAAAAGCACAGTGTTTACCTCGGGTAAAAGACTTATTTAGTCCCTCGAACTATTGGCGCCCTCACTTCGTTCCGGGCGCCAAACCCCGTCTCGGGACTAAATAAGTTACTTTCACCCCTGGGATAACAATGTACTATTTCATCTTAATCGGAAGTTAAATATTTGAAATAATATTCCTTCCGAGTGTTAGAGGTGGATGCCTATAACATTGATGAAATCACCCTGGCTCATAGGGTAAATATACCAGAAAGATTCGGCTGGTCAGTTAATGGCCTCGGTAGCACAGTGGTTAGTGCAGTCGCCCGGTTTGCGAAAGCTGAGGGTTCGATTCCCGCCTGATGTCAAAATGACTAAATGTCTTTTTCTGGTTTTCAGATCTTTAGTAAAGATACTGCATGGAAAAGTTAAAACTATAGTAGATAAACATAATTTAATATTGTTGTTATTGGTTATCCCTTGAGCTGTAGCCTTACAGAAGCGAAACCCGTTGAGTGTCTTGGCGCTGCGAGCTCTTCCGCGCCTCAAAAAATGGTTGTATTAAATGCAAGATATCTTAGGTTTCATGATATGCACATCGTTAATATGTGAACTACAATAAAACATGAAAACCAATTTGTTCCCTCCTAAGCAAACCGACCGCCCCAATCTCTGCGATTCAAATGGGCTTCGAAGTCGCTTTACGATTTAAAGTGTGACTAAGTGAAGTCATACCCCTATGTTCATTAAAACTGAAACAGCTCTTCAACAACATTTTAACTTTTGTATCCCTTTGCCACTGTCATTCTTGTTGCTGCCGACATTTGCGAGTAAGTGACACAACACGTCAATTTCTTAAACTACGCTTTAGGGTTCGTTTTTTATGATTATGGGGGACATTATTTAAATATACTTGCCGGATTAGAAACTGGTCTTGCATGTGACTTTGACGTGGCTCCTACAGTACAGTTATGAAATTCATGACAAATGCATTTTCCGTGAACGAGGTCAAGCGGTTCCATACAAGTAAATTAAAAACCACGTACGGGATCGGCTTCATAATAGTAGAGCAAGGTCCTCGTACGAACCAGTCCCGTATCGCAGGTTCTATAAACGGCCGAAGGGTTCACTACATTTCGGTTGGTGTGGTCACCCATCCTTATCTAATCTGTCGTGTATAGCTTAACATTTGGTGCCGATCGGTTGTGTTATACCGCCGACATTTTTGGTTTTTCTTGTATTTGAAGATACAACTCTAAATATTTACCTCATCCTTGTGACCTCAACGTGAGTTGGGAAGTTAATATCGGAAGCACACCTCTGATATTTGGCAAGTGCCACAAAGGGCAAATCCTTGCCCCGAAGGTACATTGCACTCAGATGATAAATAATGAGTCGTAAAGTAGAATTTTGTACATTACATTGTGTTGAAATAATACGCGAAAAATATACGCTTTACTTTGTTAAATATATAGGTCTCTACAGGTGATGATATCTTTCATTTCAGACTTGTACGAAATTCATCATTATCATTATTTCAGCCAAACTACGCCCACTGCTGGGCATAGGCCTCCCGTAAGGATCTTCGCAAACGATCGACCGATCATGCTGTCCGACCTTGACTAAATCGTCGGTCCACCTTGTGGAGGGCCTGCCCACGGAATGCCGAAAACGAAACGAAATTCGTAGTTGAGAGTGTTGTAATAGTATGTTCAGTTTTCTTGTGATACCCTTTTTTATTAAAATCCTGTTTTGCTGATACGATAATGATATTGAACAGTTTCAAACATAAAGCTATGTAACAATTACCCATAGGTATGCGCGAACAAACGATATAATTTTGATTGTAACGAATTGGCATTTTACAAAGAAAATTGTTGATTTATAAGTATGACGGTTTCAATCAACGATCGGACTTCGACGTACGGTTTAGTTAAACTATGACTTATCGAGATTGTCACCACCTTTTTTTTTTTTTTGTTTTTTGTTTCTTTATGTTGTCACTAATATTTATTACTACTGTTTGTTATTTTATTTTGCTGCGTTTTTTATTTTATTTTTTGTAACTTTGGTCCAATAAATGTTTTTTCTTTCTTTCATCTTCTTTCACCTTCATTTTAATGTAATGCCTATACTATAATAGTGCCGACTCTATTATAGAATTGGCACAGCTTATTTTACACAATCGATTTTAACCATGTTGCAGACTTAATCCACAAAATGATACCACACCAACCACTCCCTCCATCATAAAATGATACCACACCAACCACTCCCTCCATCATAAAATGATACCACACCAACCACTCCCTCCATCATAAAATGATACCACACCAACCACTCCCTCCATCATAAAATGATACCACACCAACCACTCCCTCCATCATAAAATTTCAATGCTGTAGCATTCAATAGTTTCACAATAATACCTAATAGAGTTCTGTCACTTAATAGCAAATGATAACAGCAATTAGAATGAAAGAGACAAAACTTTATGCTACTTGAAGTAGCGGTGTTTGAGTTTTTATGGAGACGACATCCATGTCGGGAAATCTTAACCGAATTGACCTAACAGCTTTTCCAATACATTTTCTTTTACTTTTTCTGTGGACCATGTTATCAGTTCGTTCTTACATGATAACTTTATGTCATTAAAGCCCAATGAAATTCGTCGATTAAATAGTTGCTAATATAAAAAAAGTTTTGAGCGCACAAGTTCATATCACTCATATTTTTACTCAAAAACATCAAAAGGACTAAACATAAAACTATAGAGGACACTTTTATGGTTTTAAAGATCCAGTTTTTATGTAACAAAAACTAAGCATGTACGCGTATATTAAAAAATCATGTCTCTGTGAGAAATAATGTCTCGTAAGTTATTAATCTCGTAAATTAGATTTCAAAAACAATACGAAAATAACCATAACTCGAAGAACCATAAACTACTCAAAATCGGTGACCATACACTGTGGTGGTTAAGGTCTAGCACATCTCAGTTTAAGCTTTTTAATTCGTCATTCAACATGTTCCTGGAATTTTCATTTCCAAGAAAAAGTTACCGGGCAGCATCAGTTCACTGGTTGCTCAACTTTGTCATGTTTAACTATTTGGAAAGTGACAACTTTTAGACAATTCGCTCCATTTGCTTTCATTGAAAGTCCTATTCAGTGTGCATGCTCCATTAGTACTTATTTCATATTTGTCAGAGGCATGATGACTGTATTTTTTTTTTGTTTATTATCGAAAGACCTTACATTTATGTAAACAATCCTCAAAGAATCACTTCATCTGGATCAATACCACCAGAGATATCACAATTTGAAATGCACATTTTTGGACTTGCCCAAAAACGCTCCATACAAAAGTGACAGCGACAGTGACGTCACTGTCGCTGTTTTTGTAAGGAGCGCGTAATAACTTTGTTCGACAGCTATATTCAATATTGCGTTTATGATAATGGTCTCCTAACATAATTCCTTCATAATAGTTTGGGTTACAAAAAAGTGATATTGTTTTACAAAAATTTAACACATATGAAATGGACTTGCCCACCCAAGTTTGCAGGCCTATTGTAGCCTCATTTTGAAACGAATTTCGATTGTGGTTTTACAATAACATTTGTAATCAATTATTATTTTAGGGGAACATAAAAAAACATGCAAAATCACTCATAGTCATCTACCCTATCATCTGAGTGACGTTAATGTTAAAAGTATGTTTTTCCATTGTTTTAAATCCTGTGTGAGTCAGTTTATTGTTTGCACGATGATACTCCGAAGTGCTGCGCGTAGCCACGCGCAGGCATGCTAATGTGGAGTTGACTTCGAAAGCTTCGTGATATTGGCTTGACTTACTATGAAACTACAAGACAGGGCTCTGTCAAAAATAAAACAAGAATTTTGTGACTAATTACTGTGGTGCCAAGGAATAAAAAAAGCAATACGGGTAATTTTGTAATAGTAAAAGTGTTAAATTAATTGCAAAAAATTGTATAATTGAACTTTTGACCTGCAAAATTATACGATTTATGCATATTTTATACTTGTTTTAATCGGGTACTCAAATGCCGATCAGTTCATAAAAAAGTTCAGCAATTAGTTTTGCCATTGAATGAATGACCTACCAATAGTGAACAGGCTGATAGTGAAATAGTCACATTATAATTCAAAATTTATTGTTTGTCTATTTTTTCTTACTTTTACAGAACGTAAGTCGGTAACTTAAGTTTTCTGAGTTCGCAAGACACTAATAATTTACGTTGGAATGTAGAACCCAATCCAGTAAAATTATTTATTTGAAATAGCTTTTTTTTATAAAGTAAAAAATAATTTAGAATTTTCGACTGCTCTAACTATACTCAGCTCTACAATCTGAACATCTGATCGATAAGCCTGGTTACAAGAACATGAGTTGCTATAAATGTTGGCGTTGAACTAACTGTGCGAACATTGTGCTACCTACTGCGGTCCCGTTTGTGTACGTTTGTGTACTTCTGTCATCGCTAGTTCGAACAGGTGGGTTAAATATTGGCATTAGGCGTAGTTTACTAATTAAGTGGATAATTGAAATGTGCGTGGGTAATTGCAGTGGGTTCAGGAAGCAATTATGTAGCGGTTAGTTTGAGCTATATCGAGTGTGCTGAAAATAGGGGACCCTCAAATCACTGCCTTGCGTGCTTCCCGCTTTCAGTAGTCTGGGAATTGCTGTTTGGTATTGTGTTTTTGGTAAAAAATCGGAAGCAACCTTCTGGCATGCACTGAAAAAACTATGGGTTCATTTAAATTGGTTTGAAAAAACAACGCCGTTTGTTAATTATATTTTTTGCCGATTTCTGTAAGACTTTTAAAGTGTATAATAGAAATGTGTTCACTGACTCTACCATAATAACGAATCATGGTACGACGAATTGAGGCGTGATCAACAAACGTTGGATTAGACATTTTTTTTTCTAAATATAGGCTATTTTTACCTTTACCATGTTATCAAAGACATGAAAATTTGCTAAGATTATAAAAATATTTAGCTTAGTATGCAGTGGAGGGTCGCGTCTTTCACCTTAGACCTAGCACTCAGCTGGTTGGGTGCTCAGCATCATGTAATTGGCTCAATACGACGCTTGTTTTTTGCTTAATTGTATCAGAAATAGAGCATCCATCATTTTGGCATTCTTGTGCGCTATTTAACATGCTAAATTGTCTTTATTTCAGATTTAACAATGTTTTCCACGTACCTCATCCTTCTATCTATCACTTTGCCGTGCTTATGCCAGCGTCCATTCTACGCCGGAACCAGACCCATTGGTTATCCAGACATACCATCTCCAGCATCTGGCTTCAGAGGAGACCTGCCACCAGAGCTGAACGGAGATGTCAACTACGCCAACAGACTGGACCAGCTGCCTATTGATCAGCAACCGTTCTGGTACCTCAACAGGGCACAGTACGATAATCTGCGACAGAATCCGCAAAGCTACCCGCAAAGACCCAGTATATTTAATGATAATTAGACTACAATTATTCCAAATTTTACCATCTCCTATTCACCAGTGAAATAAATATTGAATACCGCTGAATTTCAAACCAACGAAAATCAAACTTGATCACCGCTTTCAAGTATAGCTGTCGTCACTACTTAGTTCTTTAAACAATTTACGCGACGGCATATGTTCAATGACGTCATCATCATCATCAATAGCCACACGACGTCCACTGCTGAACATAGGTGTTCAACCTAGATTGACGCTTGCCAATTTGGGTTAAGACAAAAAATACGTGAACGGTCGTCAATATTCGTCGTCTGACTCTACGTTTGCCGAGACGCAGTCTCCACTCAATCCACTTGTGCCTACTGAGTGGGCAGCTAGTCACCGTTTGCGGATGTTAAAAGTTTTGAATCAATTTATCCACCCACTGTTTTAAAATCTGAGCTAAGGCACAGATATTTTTAGTAAATACCCATCATTCGAGTGGTTCTGTAAACTCACTTCGAACTTAAATTCGTGTTTAGTCACTATAGCTTATTGCAACGCAACAAACACCAGTGAAGGTGATTTTTTTTCCATCAGGCGACACTCAAGCTAGCTTATTCCAAATTCAATATTTTTTTTAAATGATGATGAATGCAGTGAGTCATTCACTAACTTTATTGTTAAGTTCAGTGTCCAATAAATTTTATTACTTTTTTTCAATAAATAAGGCATTTTAACATTTTTTATTATTGTTTTAGCATTTTTTTTAATGCAGTATCTAGGTTGATGAAATCACCCTGGCTCATAGGGTAAATGTACCAGAAAGATTCGGCCGGGCTGTTAATGGTCTCGGTAGCATAATTGGAAGTGCAGTCGCCCGGTTTGCGAAAGATGCGGGTTCGAGTCCTGCCTGATGCCAACAGGACCTTTTGTTGGTTTTCCGATCATTTTAACATTTCTATCATGAAATCCTTTTTTTTAATGTTAAAGGTATCTTAACAGATAAGTGAATTGAGTTTCGCATATATTTACAGAACCGCTCTACTGGTCTATCGGTTATTAGCTGTATTTTTACTGTACTGTTGTTACTTTACAGTATGTTATGTTATGGTCTAGTTGTGATATACTGTACATTACAGTTGTAGCTTAGTTCGTATGAATAAGTTAGTACTAGGTATAAGTGAACCTAGAAGTACGTTTCTCTATAACTTATTGTAGGCGATAGGAATACAAAGACTTGAGCGTTGCTTGCTAATGTGCTTACTGGGGTGCGTGCGGGTGGCTATCAGTGAAACAACCTTTCGTTAGCGCAGTTGGTTTAATACTAATTCGTCGAATGACGCGAGAAAGGGGGCGGAGTCGCAGCTCTCAAAAACCGGGAGCGTATCGCTACAGTTTGACATCAATTTGCAGTGAGTGAAACGTAGTTCCACATCGACATTATTTAATTAATTTTATTAACATTTTTAAACTACATTCTCATAAAGTTGATACAGTTATACATTTACATTATTAAAATCAATGTGCGGTGCGTCGCCTACAATCTGCCTCCTTAGTGCTAACTTTAGTTAGTACTATCATCTAGTGGTGACAGTAAGGCGACGCGCGTCACTGGCCTACGCAGGATTCCGGTGCGCGTGCGAACGTCTACGACGCGGACTCGGCCGTCCCTACCTATATGGGTCGCACTCACTACTCCGTGGCGCCACGCGCCACGTTCGATGTTCGGTTCGAGTAAAATGACGTAGTCATTTACTCGTAGTGGCCTGGACTCTCTAGTCCATTTCTGGCGGGGCAATAAAGTAGGGAGATACTCTTTCACCCATCGTGTCCAGAACATGTCAGTAAGACGTTGGGCCACTCGCCAATGTTTTCTTAAACAAAGATCTGAATTGTCATACTTACCAAAGTAGGGAGTTATTGATGACGAGCCTATCAAAAAATGATTGGGGGTAAGAGCCTCTGGGTACGACGGGTCACTCGACACGTGTGTGATGGGACGGCTATTGACCAGCGCCTCCACCTCAGCTATTAAAGTTAAAAGGGTTTCAGAGTGAGGTGCTCGCTCTTTTAATATTACCTTTAGTGATGACTTCACCGTGCGGATCATCCTTTCCCACGATCCACCCATCTCAGGTGCTCCAGGTGGAATGAACCTCCACTCTACACCACGGATAGCTCCAGCTTCGCGCACTGCCTCCTGGTCTAGCTCAGCGATGCTACGCTTCAGCTCCGAGTCGGCGCCTCTAAGGTTAGTACCATTATCTGAAATAATTACCTGCGGCATACCACGGCGGGCAGCCATGCGTCTGAGGGCCATAATTGTGGAGTCTGTGGTGAGGGTTTCAGTCACCTCAATATGTATTGCTCTCATTGTAAGGCAGGTAAAGAGCATGCAATACCGCTTAAGTCGCCTGCGGCCGACTGTCACTTCAAGAGGGCCGAAGAAATCTACCCCAGTGTAGCTGAAGGGACGCCTATTATGCTGCAGTCTAGCGGCGGGCAGGTCAGCCATGCGCTGCGGTTGCGGCGCGGCGCGTCTGTAGCGGCAGTACAGGCAGCGAGATGCAATAGTGCGAACTGTCGGTCTGAGTTTTAGCACCCAGTAGTGCTGCCGTAAATTATTTACGACTAGTTCGTTCGCACCGTGCAATGCTTGCCTGTGAAAATATTCCACGAGCAAACGCGTGATCCTGTGCTGTCCATCTAGGATAGCTGGTCTCTTCGCATCGTGATCTACGCCTGCAACAGTGTCAATCCTACCGCCAACACGCATGACGTCACCTTCGTCGAGGTACGGGGTCAGTTGTAATAAACGGCTGTTAGGTGGCAGCTGTTTATTATGTTTTAAACACGTGATTTCCGAGCTGAAACTGTCGAGTTGACATTTTTTTATGAGTAGGTACTCTGCCTCCTTCATTAGAATAATGTCTAGTTTGCAATCTTTTCGCTGACATTTTCTAATGAATAGCAATACCCTAGCAGTAGCTCGTACGAGGGTAATCCAACTTGAGATATTATTTTCGTTAGGTAATAATACTGAATTGTTATCAGTTAGTACCAGGTTTACAGTACGCTCCTCACACTTCGTTTCCTCTAGCGCTTTAGTGAACCTACGGTCCTTGGGCCACTGATCTTCACTTTGCCTCAAGAAAGGAGGACCTTGGAACCAGCCACTAGAATAAACAAGCGGGGGGGCGTCGTCTCGTGTGGCCACGTCTGCCGCGTTCAGCGCGGTGGGCACGTGCCGCCACTCGCATGACTTGGTCAATTCGTCAATCTCACCTAGACGGTGGGCTACGTACGGCTTGTAGTTGCGAGGATCGCTGCGGATCCACTGCAGCACTGTACTTGAGTCAGTCCAATAATAGCGCTTTCCAGGCTGAATATCTTTGTGCTCACGCTGTATAGTATCAGCGAGCCGCGCCCCTAAAAGCGCGCCCTGTAGTTCCAGCCGGGGAATGGACACAGGACGTAGCGGACTTACCCTGCTTTTACTGGCGACAAAACATACTAGTACACGCCCGTCAGAGCGTGTTAAACGCCAATAAATAACCGCTGCGTACGCCTTAGACGAGGCGTCGCAAAAAATGTGCATTTGTCTATCAACAATATTATTATTGTGACAATCTGTATTGTTCGGCTTCCATTGCTCGCCCGAGTAGCATTCCGCCCACTCGTGCGCATTGCCGTAGAACCGTGGAATACGCAGTGAACACAAGCTACGTAAGTTCTCGAGCCAGCTGACCCAAAGTATATGTTCCTCGGGTTGGATGCGGCAATTCCATTCGAGTGCAGATCGGTGGACATTTTGAAAAATTGCCGCATCCAACCCGAGGAACATATACTTTGGGTCAGCTGGCTCGAGAACTTACGTAGCTTGTGTTCACTGCGTATTCCACGGTTCTACGGCAATGCGCACGAGTGGGCGGAATGCTACTCGGGCGAGCAATGGAAGCCGAACAATACAGATTGTCACAATAATAATATTGTTGATAGACAAATGCACATTTTTTGCGACGCCTCGTCTAAGGCGTACGCAGCGGTTATTTATTGGCGTTTAACACGTTCTGACGGGCGTGTACTAGTATGTTTTGTCGCCAGTAAAAGCAGGGTAAGTCCGCTACGTCCTGTGTCCATTCCCCGGCTGGAGCTACAGGGCGCGCTTTTAGGGGCGCGGCTCGCTGATACTATACAGCGTGAGCACAAAGATATTCAGCCTGGAAAGCGCTATTATTGGACTGACTCAAGTACAGTGCTGCAGTGGATCCGCAGCGATCCTCGCAACTACAAGCCGTACGTAGCCCACCGTCTAGGTGAGATTGACGAATTGACCAAGTCATGCGAGTGGCGGCACGTGCCCACCGCGCTGAACGCGGCAGACGTGGCCACACGAGACGACGCCCCCCCGCTTGTTTACTCTAGTGGCTGGTTCCAAGGTCCTCCTTTCTTGAGGCAAAGTGAAGATCAGTGGCCCAAGGACCGTAGGTTCACTAAAGCGCTAGAGGAAACGAAGTGTGAGGAGCGTACTGTAAACCTGGTACTAACTGATAACAATTCAGTATTTTTACCTAACGAAAATAATATCTCGAATTGGATTACCCTCGTACGAGCTACTGCTAGGGTACTGCTTTTCATTAGAAAATGTCAGCGAAAAGTTTGCAAACTAGACATTATTCTAATGAAGGAGGCAGAGTACCTACTTATAAAAAAATGTCAACTCGACAGTTTCAGCTCTGAAATCACGTGTTTAAAACATAATAAACAGCTGCCACCTAACAGCCGTTTATTACAACTGACCCCGTACCTCGACGAAGGTGACGTCATGCGTGTTGGCGGTAGGATTGACACTGTTGCAGGCGTAGCTCACGATGCGAAGAGACCAGCTATCCTAGATGGACAGCACAGGATCACGCGTTTGCTCGTGGAATATTTTCACAGGCAAGCATTGCACGGTGCGAACGAACTAGTCGTAAATAATTTACGGCAGCACTACTGGGTGCTAAAACTCAGACCGACAGTTCGCACGATTGCATCTCGCTGCCTGTACTGCCGCTACAGACGCGCCGCGCCGCAACCGCAGCGCATGGCGGACCTGCCCGCCGCTAGACTGCAGCATAATAGGCGTCCCTTCAGCTACACTGGGGTAGATTTCTTCGGCCCTCTTGAAGTGACAGTCGGCCGCAGGCGACTTAAGCGGTATTGCATGCTCTTTACCTGCCTTACAATGAGAGCAATACATATTGAGGTAACTGAAACCCTCACCACAGACTCCACAATTATGGCCCTCAGACGCATGGCTGCCCGCCGTGGTATGCCGCAGGTAATTATTTCAGATAATGGTACTAACCTTAGAGGCGCCGACTCGGAGCTGAAGCGTAGCATCGCTGACCTAGACCAGGAGGCAGTGCGCGAAGCTGGAGCTATCCGTGGTGTAGAGTGGAGGTTCATTCCACCTGGAGCACCTGAGATGGGTGGATCGTGGGAAAGGATGATCCGCACGGTGAAGTCATCACTAAAGGTAATATTAAAAGAGCGAGCACCTCACTCTGAAACTCTTTTAACTTTAATAGCTGAGGTGGAGGCGCTGGTCAATAGCCGTCCCATCACACACGTTTCGAGTGACCCGTCGTACCCAGAGGCTCTTACCCCCAATCATTTTTTGATAGGCTCGTCATCAATAACTCCCTACTTTGGCAAGTATGACAATTCAGATCTTTGTTTAAGGAAACAT
The DNA here is from genome assembly GCA_950022985.1 of Udea ferrugalis. Taxonomy (NCBI): domain Eukaryota; kingdom Metazoa; phylum Arthropoda; class Insecta; order Lepidoptera; family Crambidae; genus Udea; species Udea ferrugalis. The sequence goes on along the minus strand of OX465532.1, from coordinate 5,251,092 downwards.
TGGCGAGTGGCCCAACGTCTTACTGACATGTTCTGGACACGATGGGTGAAAGAGTATCTCCCTACTTTATTGCCCCGCCAGAAATGGACTAGAGAGTCCAGGCCACTACGAGTAAATGACTACGTCATTTTACTCGAACCGAACATCGAACGTGGCGCGTGGCGCCACGGAGTAGTGAGTGCGACCCATGTAGGTAGGGACGGCCGAGTCCGCGTCGTAGACGTTCGCACGCGCACCGGAATCCTGCGTAGGCCAGTGACGCGCGTCGCTTTACTGTCACCACTAGATGATAGTACTAACTAAAGTTAGCACTAAGGAGGCAGATTGTAGGCGACGCACCACACATTGATTTTAATAATGTAAATGTATAACTGTATCAACTTTATGAGAATGTAGTTTAAAAATGTTAATAAAATTAATTAAATAATGTCGATGTCGAACTACGTTTCACTCACTGCAAATTGATGTCAAACTGTAGCGATACGCTCCCGGTTTTTGGAGCTGCGACTCCGCCCCCTTTCTTGCGTCATTCGACGAATTAGTAATAAACCAACTGCGCTAACGAAAGGTTGTTTCTCTGATAGCCACCCACACGCACCCCAGTAAGCACATTAGCAGGCAACGCTCAAGCACCCCTTTCTTTTCCTATCGCCTACAATAATTGATTGTAGGCGACGCACCACACATTGATTTTAATAATGTAAATGTATAACTGTATCAACTTTATGAGAATGTAGTTTAAAAATGTTAATAAAATTAATTAAATAATGTCGATGTCGAACTACGTTTCACTCACTGCAAATTGATGTCAAACTGTAGCGATACGCTCCCGGTTTTTGGAGCTGCGACTCCGCCCCCTTTCTTGCGTCATTCGACGAATTAGTAATAAACCAACTGCGCTAACGAAAGGTTGTTTCTCTGATAGCCACCCACACGCACCCCAGTAAGCACATTAGCAGGCAACGCTCAAGCACCCCTTTCTTTTCCTATCGCCTACAATAATTGGTCCTTCGAGCCGGAGAAACATAAATTATTTTATCGTACTTTTTATCTTCGTTTTATTATTGCACAGAAAATGAGAGATCTAAATAAACAGAAATTCACAAGGAACTTCAAACCCAACACAAACTACGGTTTAAATAACAAACATTCGTGTTGGTGCGGGAATGGAACCCGCGACCCTTTCAGTACTACCCACCGCTCGTACACTGTGCAAAAGTATTTTAGACCTTGTGAATTGAACCAAATAAGACTTTTCCTTGAAGTTATGTTAGTTTAGATTTATTTACACGAATCGTTTACAACGTTCTGTTAATTTAACTTCTCCACATTAAATTTCTTAATTTTGACAAGATTCACGTAATAACGTCAGGTAATTATGTACACAAGCAATTAACATATGTTGGCAAATCCGTAATATACAAGTTCTGCGTCATACAAATTACGAACGACTAGATATTTAGTAGGTACAGCAATATACAGTACAGATCAATCATATTATAATAAAAATAGGTAGATAGGTTACTTGTGCTAAAAAAATACACTTCTATTGACACTTTATGGGACCTTGCGATTTAGCGGCCCACTTTTAGGCGCAGGCCTCACCTCAACTATGACGTAGATTAACCCATACTCCAACACGAGGGCTCAGTGAGGATTGTTGGAGGGGTGTAATGTTAGTGAGCAACGTCAATGTCAGATGTTATCAAGCCGCCCTAAGGCCTTTGACTCGGCTTAACGATTGACATCTAGCGACGTCAATCGGGACCAACTGCTTGACGTGCCTTCCGAAGCACGGAGATGCCCGAAATACACATCACTAAATTTCGGTCGGGGTGGTCTCCCATCCCATTTCCTACCCGGCATGTGTTTACAACAGCCATCGTCGCCGATCACCGTCACTACTGCGCCACGGGCACCTACGACTACCACAAACTAAAATTTCAAGCAAAACATTTAATTCGCCGGCGATTCTGCTCTACGCTCTACTTCCCGACTGTACCTTTAAAACTTTGTACAAATTTAATCATTCTAGCCTTGAAGAGCTTAAGTTAAATGAAACAATTTTATATTTACATTTAAGTTTACAATTCCCGGCTTACCCCTAAGTTGTTTCCGTAATAATGTTCGCGTTATAATTAGAAGCCATATTTCAAAAGTTATCTCTGGGGCCTGCAGATTTTATTGTTTAAGGAAACAAAGTATTAGCAAAGTCTTACTTTGCGAGGGGACATTTATTAATACCTATTTATTTATAGGCTTTCTTGTTTAATTTATTAGTGGTTTACAGAATTAAAAATACGAATATCTTATTATCAGACTAATTAATTGATCGTAATTCATGAATTATAATTACTCAGACACTACGATTAAGATCATATTCAGATGTTGAAATATATTTCAGATATTCGATGATGTTACATAGAAATTGATAGAGATATTTAAGAAACAAAAGAAAATATAGGTTAAGTTTGGGTTATAATTGGTGTTCTTCGTGTAAGTTTTTTTCATCGCGTCACAGTTTTAATCGGTCTGTTTAAAATATGAATTACCTCTTCTTGCTAAATAAACTAATAGTGCTGTGAGCTTGTCTTTTTTACGTCTATTTTATTTCTTAAGACAAATGAAAGCATCAGGTGTAGTCAGTCTGATGTTGTATGCTTACAGAATACTCAGTCAAAGTAAGAAAAAACAATAAATTAAAATTCTAGAATCTCGTGTCTCCTTTCCGGCGTCAATCAAATTTAAAACAATACGATTTTATTCTGTAGGAATAAGTTTGATTTTCTTTAAAATTTAAGTTTCATATGACCAATGTGTGCTTCCAAACAACACATAATGTTAGAGCAGACTGTACAACAATATGGACAAAGACAGTATTGTTTATCTACTGAGATTCGTTCAGTTGTAATTGTTTGTTCATTGTGTTTCAGTTGTTGTGACAAATGTGATTTCTGATTACATCTTCCGAGAGATTTTCGTTCATTGAATGTTTATTTTCAATTACTTAGATCTTGTCGTGAATTAATAAAATTAATAATTTGTAGATTGTCGTTGTATTGTTTGTACTGATATTAATTAGGTATTCATTTCATTACCTGTATAATAAATTAAGCAAATAAAATAAATAAATTATTTTGTAACCTTTCCCTTCTCACGGGCACAAAAACATCGATGCTGAAACGGAGTTGGTGTCTTTATTTTTGAATGATATATTTATGTCAGACCCAAACGTCATGGAGGTGTCATTCCAGTTAACCGTCAAAGAACTCCAAGACGAGGGTCCATGCCAGTGTTCCATAAATATGTCAATTTGGAAAAATAATGACAGGTCGTATTGCTCGTTTTATTACTGCGTCCTATTACGTCATTCTCTTGTGTACAGTCGACCGCATATCAGGTGGTCTAAAAAGGCGATATTAGATGTTTCATATCTTTAATTTGATTCATTTTTTATCCTAAAACGACACTTATTAGGTGAATCATAATATATTATTATCATAATATGATTCAGATCTGTTCATAAATCATAATATGAAACGTCAAATGTCGCCTTTTAAGACCCCCAAGATATTGTAGAAAGAAGTAAAACACTATCTTTTTATAATGCTTTTTCAAAAATAAACATCATGCGATATCCATATTGCTACCTAGTTTTCTCACCACAAGTTGTACAACTAGGCCCTTGAGACAAGGCAAAAACTTACCACAAGCCGAACAACAGAAGTCGGTGGACTTAAGTTTTGAACATCCCATAGGACGTTTGAACGTGATACTCGTTCAGATTGAGTCATTGATGTTTCATAACAAGTTTAATTAGTTTTTCAGTTTTCGTTCACGTATGAGATTCATGTTCATCCAGTGGAGGTAAATCTGACGATATCAGCATGTATTAAAAAAAATATTCGAATATAATTTTGTAAGTATTGCGTCAAAATATCGCATGGGATAAAGGTACTGAGCCCAAAAATATTGTATGAATTGCCCTAATCAATTTATCTATTTAAATAATATGATTTTTGTATTTCATTTTAAGTACTTACTTGTGTTTTTATGGGAATAAATGTATTTAAACCGAAAAAGTTACATTGATTAATTATTATTATATCCTACTTACAACTAATATTAGAGATCCTACTAATGTTATAAAGGCGAAAGTTTGTATGTCTGGATGTGCTGTGTTGCTCTTTCACGTAAAAACTACTGAATGGATTTCAATTAAACTTTACAATAATGTAGCTTATACATCTGAATCGCACATAGGCTACAATTATTAAAGAAATATAACTTTTTGTTTGCCTACGCGGACGAAGTCGCGGGCGGCCGCTAGTGCTAAATGAATGTTAAAGATGATATTTTTTTTGTATGTGTGGATGTGCCGTGTTGCTCTTTCACGTAAAAACTACAAGATGGATTTTGATGAAACTTTACAAAAATATAGCTTATGCATCTGAATAGCACATGAGCTACAATTTATAAAAACATAGGTATCACTTTCTCTTGAAACATGAGTCCGCGCGGACGGACTCGCGGGCGGCTGCTAGTTTATTATACACTAGCGACCCGCCCCCGCTTCGCACGGGTGCAATAGGATGTTATTATACCTCTTGAATCACTCTATATATTAAAAAAACCGCATCAAAATCCGTTGCGTAGTTTCAAAGATTTAAGCATTCAAAGGGACAAAGGGACAGAAAAAGCGACTTTGTTTTATACTATGTGTAGTGTTCTCGTGTAACACTAACTGATGAACACTAACACTAGAACTAGGAATAATGTGGAAGTACTTTAATATCGGCTTGCTTGCTATGCACCACGTCTTCACTCCACGCCTGCCAGTGATAGACTGACTCGCTCTAGCGCTCACTCACCGCTATGTCACGTGGCCCGCGCAGTGCTTAGCCGAGACGACAGATGTCAATGTCAATGTCATGTCAATAGTAGTTTAGTAGAATACTACATCTCTCCCTTGTTTTATTTTTATTTAAGTTCTGCTAAAGTTGTTTCAAATTGGTTCTAGTTTTATGAATATTATTATTCAGTTCGATGAAAACAATTTCTCCAACCTGTGTTTTATTTAAGTGTCTCATTCTTACATTGTAATCTAACTAACGTGTTTTTTACTTTTGTATGAATTTACATTATCATTTACTTTTGTTTCAAATCATCCAATTAAATTTGCTCCTTGGTTTATTTATACCTCTTCCTCCTCAGCCTCACTAACATTTTATATTCTGTTAAACTAGCCTTAGCGTTATCAACCACTTGTCACTTGTCAATGCTACGCTACTTCCTCTTTTTTTTTTTTTTTCCATTAAATCCATTGTTTCGAGATCCTTGCATGTCATATCCTGCATCTTAGGTAGTTTATTAGTCGTAGTTCCTGTTACAGTATAAGTAGGGCTGTTCTGTGCGATTTTGTCGCTCCACTTCACCATTCTGTTGCGGTAAGTGAGGTACAGCACTGAAAATACAGCATTATTTCCTGTTCTGCGCAAACTGTTCTGTTCTGACTCTGTTCTTAGAAAAAATTAAATAAGTCGCACTTAGTATAGCATTTGTTGTTCACTTCGAGCGTCCTTGTAAACCAACCACTACACACACTTGCACTCAATAACTAATTTTTAACTAGCAACCATTTTTTATAATTAATTTAACTAAATTACCAACTCAAATTTTTGCATGTTATTATTTTAAGTAGCATTATATGTTTCAGTAATTGGCTCATGTTCAAATACCTTGTTCTCTATGTACAAATATACTGTTGATACACTGTTTAAATAAATAAAATAACCTTAGTTCTTCTCTGTGTTGTCCCATTTATCGCTGTACAGTCCCGCTTTAACTTCTTGTGTTTCCGAGTCCTGCGTAATTGCACTAGTTTTTCCTTCAAAGGTAGTGCAATGGGTCTAGTTTGTTCAACAATATGATGGCCGTATCTAATTATTATAACGCCGGTCGGGACTCTGATCGTCTGCATAGTCTTAACGTATTTGACTTCGAACTTATACGACAGCATTCTCAGCACTCTTCGTTCAATAGAGGCGCAAGGCTTGGACTTGGGACCAAAAGTGATTTTCTAAGGGCCTATGGTCCCTTACTAGGTATCAGTTTTCCATATAAGAACATATTATTGAAATGTTCTGCTGCCCAGACCAAAGCTCATGTTTAATTACCAAAACCGACTATGCGAAGTCCTTTGTCATCGATCTGAACAAGTGCAGCTCCTAAGGCACCCGGACTAGTAACAATTGATCCATTATGGCCAATAGATGATTTTCCCACTTGATGGCTAATTTAGCCCGTCTCATATCTATCGCACACAAGCGAATCTCGCCGGTTTTTTTTTTTTTTTTGCCTGCTTAGTTGGTGATATCAAATTAAAAGTATCCTTAACCTCCTAAAACATCTTCTAAAAGTAGTTCCTCAATTACTGTTATTTCTTATACTTTCACATTTAGTGTATTCGTATTCTTCTGTGTGGCTGACTCACTGCTGGAAATAGATTCACCATTTTTTTTTTTTTTTTATAAAGTCACCTCTGAACCTTGGAAAAGCCTGATACTCCAAAGGCCTTACATTAACATCGATCTTATGTAGCCTAATAATAATGCTGTTGCACGCCCTAGTAAGTCGCGAGGACCGCCTTTGGTGACGTAAAATTCAGAATTTTCGATCCGTTTTCACTTTCAAGTTGCTCTGAAAAAATCTTAGTAGTTTTAAGGTAAGGTATTCACTTCCATGTGGCAGGAACCTTTTCTGAAGATTGGAATGTAGATGTGTAACAGATGCATTATTCCATATCATTCCAACACAGTTTGTTCTTTGCTGGACAGTTTACAATTATTATTTCATTCGCGATATCCCGCATCCTCTTTCCGTCCAACATTTTCCTTTCTCCAATCGAACAGCTACCGTGCTCGTTTCACCCTCACATTCGACACACTATTTGGGCAATAATCTGTTGTAGACACTAAAACTTAATATTGTTTTTTTTTGACGTGATAACGTCTTTAAAATCGTTTTAGTCGGGTGACATGTTTAGAAACTTGTGTCACACCAAAACCTCACACAGCGCGATCGCAGGTATAACGAGAGAGAGATGGACTGATCTCCCGTCTCATCTCGAGCGCTGCCAGTCATTCCGTGAAATGCCGTTATCACGTAAACATCTCGATCGTAAACCTACTTCACAAACAACAATTTTTTTTTTCCGCAATCTAATGCCAACCGTAGAGCCTCCTTCTCGGTACGGTCCCCATTATACTTTAATGCAATTGAATGCAGAACATAACATTACGCAATTTAATGCATTTTAATCTTCTGCGCAATAATTGATTGCAATTTCTCGAATGCATGGGTTACCTTCCAACAATTTAATGTATGGATGGGTTACCTCATTGCAATTCAATGCCTCTAACCACTTCTTATACACAAGCCAACGCAATTGAATGCCTATCGCAATTTAATGCCTCTCGCAATTTAATGCCACTCGCAATTTAATGCCTCTCGCAATTTAATGCCACAGTTATCGCAATTTAATGCCACTGTCATCGCAATTTAATGCCACAGTTATCGCAATTTAATGCCACTGTCATCGCAATTTAATGCCACAGTTATCGCAATTTAATGCCACTATCATCGCAATTTAATGCCAGTATCATCGCAATTTGATGCCACTATCATCGCAATTTAATGCCACTGTAACCGCAATTTAATGCCACTGTAACCGCAATTTAATGCCACTGTAACCGCAATTTAATGCCACTGTAACCGCAATTGAATGCCACTGTAACCGCAGTTGAATGCCGTTGTAACCGCAATTCAATGCCGCTGTAACCGCGATTCAATGCCACTGCAACAAAAATGTAATACGACTATTATTGCAATTTAATGCTACCTGGTTTTGCAATTAAATGCCGCCATATTTATCACAATTAGCTTGTGAAATCTGTACTTGGATTTAACGTCACAAGGTTCGCACCGTCATTATGTATATATTGCATATAGCAAAACACCCGGACGGAATGATCTAAATTATGACACTACTCAACAAAATACTGTTGTGTCAAACATAGTCACCTTTTATGTTTGGTTTTTTCCCAAAACTCAAGTTATTACAATCAAAACAAGGTAATTATCATACCTATCATTCCCTTTTTTTTGCGTCGGACAACCTTATTAAGGTCGACGCCATAAAATTAATTTTTTTTTACGAATAGTCCAATAAGTTATTTATTAAATACAAGAAAATCACTATTCATTTCAAAAAGAATAGAATTTGTACGCTTCAGAAAATAGCCTATGAAGCTAAAATTGAAATGAATTCAATAGAATAAGAACCCCAGAACCAGTCCAGTTAGGATATAATAACAGCCGCTTAGATAAAATTATAGAATATATGTAGGTTGTTTACGAGTCAGACGCACGCGCAGCCTTTGAACGAGTAAAACTTTAGTTGAATATAGTTCCGAATCATTCGATGCATCACATTGTAATAGTTAGGTATACAAGTAACTATCTAAGAGATTCGTTTATAATACCGCCGACCTGGAAAATGCTGTAAGTGTATGGTGAAGGTATATTAAATTCTTAAGTGAATTTACTGAATATTACAATGTAGTCTCCTACTCCAATCAAGGTCTTTAGTTGTGCTTACATCATCAACATCCTGACTCCAATTATTTGTTTTCCCCGGCGAAAACCAGTGCTGCAATGGGAATTGAACCCATGACCACCCTTTTCAATTTGCGCTCAAAAGACCGTTGCGACTCAAAAACAATATTATAACCTGAATTAACATTTCACATATGCTTTACCTAGTTATGGTACGAAGTAGGTACCTGACGTTTGCTATAATCGTTGTTCAAATGTAAATACATTATTTCTTGGGTTACAGCCTAAATCGTAGGAGATGTAATCGACCGGATCCTTAGGGAAGATTATTCGTCCCTTGGCTTCACCTTGAAGGTTTAGGGTTTTCTCCCTAATTTCTACAAAAATAATCTTGGACATTTTGCCTAGCTCTCATCACTCAAACGATCACATTCGCATTAATATTGAGCTCCACTAAACGTAAGAGTACAATCTCACTTCGAAGTGAAGTGAGATGCCACTGCAGAATGTCTGCCCCATATAGCGTAGGTAACATTGCTAAAAGGTACGCTAAGTTAAGATACAATTAGTACCTACTTTTCAAAAGCCTATCATTTATTAAGTTTAAAAATTAAACAACAATACTTACTCTGATCAGTTCTCTTAGACCGTTCTCTCACCACCTACCCTGAAGTGGTGGTGGTCAGTAAAGCTCTGCTATTTTAGAAGACAACACACTTACTTCTGTAGAGAAATACGCACCATGTAACAACATACTCGGAATAAACAATTCAACATATGTATTTCGACTAAACTACAACGATTCTTAATAATTTACTTATTATTTTATCTTCGATAGTTCATGTTTTTTTTTTTATTTTAATTTATTGTAAAATTACCAGCTGTCCCGACAGACGTGGCTCTGCTGTCAAACACACAGTGTTTGACCGGTAGAAACAGCCACCAAGAGAAAACCAAAATGTGTTCCACCATATCCATTTCTTAGCATTTCTTCGCCACCATGCCGTCACGAATCTTGACGTTCTTCAGCCATATATCTCGTCATGGTAACGATTACATAGAACATCTCGTGATTCTCGTGGTACAAGGGAAAATGCAAGGCACCAATCCACGTAGTAGACCGCTGATGAGGTGGACAGACCACTGTATACTTGTATATTATTGTTCATTTGGGTATTTCAAACATTATGTTTATTTTGTTTACCCGTAACAAGCTTAAGGTTAGTACTTACCTTTAGGTATTTTATTTCTTATTTATGTAGACAATTTCCAATCTTAAATGTTAATTGTGCACTTGCGAATCCATTCTATCATATTTCCTTCGCTTGTAGGCTGTCTGGAAGAGACTGCCTCCAGCGACAAGACCTAAATTGTACATTCATGTGGATATATTGTATTACATACCAATATGTCAATTTAGTATGCAACGAAGCGTCTATCTATCTATCTATGATACATACATACCTGATACATAATGGTGACCTCAACCACTCTGGCAAGAGCTGTGTAGTCACTAAGAAGCATTTATTCATGTTCACTCACTTTTCCAACCTAACCTCCGCCAATATTTCAAAACAAAAATGAGCCAAGCCCTACATAGACCAATGAACAGCTATTGATTCTTTTATGTAAAGAGATAACGAATACCGATTATTGTTAAATCAATGCAACAATACCGTGTTGTTGCATAATCTCTACAATGCATACTAATAAACTAATAAGTTCTGCCTACATATTAATAAAACATTCATAAAACCACTGTGGTTTCTTATTCAATCTCGTATTTTTAAATAACCTAATACGAGTATGAGAATGGGACGTTCGTTAATATTTTTGCAATTTTAATCTCTTTATTTAAAGTACAAGCTAAGGTAGTCAATAAATATAACGGGGAGAAGTTGTTATTTACGCCTCAACCGAGCATTTGCACGAATTGTTGTCTTTGTTCCCGTACCTTCAGGAATTGAAAGGATAGCTAATACAACGTGCATTTGACCTGTAACGTACACTTTGTGTGTACGTGTGGACTTCTGCATATGAATGTTCAGTTTAATAATTTATTCCACCTGACACTGGAATTTGTCTAGCAAGTATCACGCCCGCAATTGGTTTAAAATACAGTACAAGTTGTATGTTTTATCATAGTTTTGTGTTTATCATTACAAGTCTTCTCCTCCTTGTTTTAAACTACAAAAATATATCATGCTTTTTACTTACAGATATCCTTTTTACCTCGTCGCCAAAATGTAGTGTTCTCGTGTAACACTAACTGATGAACACTAACACTAGAACTAGGAATAATGTGGAAGTACTTTAATATCGGCTTGCTTGCTATGCACCACGTCTTCACTCCACGCCTGCCAGTGATAGACTGACTCGCTCTAGCGCTCACTCACCGCTATGTCACGTGGCCCGCGCAGTGCTTAGCCGAGACGACAGATGTCAATGTCAATGTCATGTCAATAGTAGTTTAGTAGAATACTACACTATGTAGGTAGTGATATACACTTCTCAAAAGTGTCTAGGGATATCTAAAGCATTTTCATACAAAGTATAGCTATTTGGGAGGCTGTAAAAATTAAAATATTGATACCAACGTAAAAATTTTTAGAACACAGAAACTGCTATATCTGCCCTTTCAGATTGTATAAAGAAATTAATTGTAGTAGCATTATTGTACAATCGTAAGGACGTTAAAAAAAGACAGATTTTTTTTTTAAAAGATGTCAAAATTTTAGCAAAATCAAACGTTTTTTTTTGTAATATTCTTAACCTTTATCTTATGCCTCTGTCCTCGCGTTATTCTAAGATAATGCTCAACTTCTAAACAAACTTAACTTTATGAAATATTTGAAAAATGATATCCCTATGATATCCCTAGACAGTTTTGATGTGTGTAGTAGTCAGTTTATCTTATGAACTGCCTTTGGCCAAAACATCCCAAAAAATAATATTTCACAGAAAATGTTGCCTCAGTTGCATCAGTAGTCTATTGTATAAAATTAGTGCTTAGCTTTCATAGCAATCAGGATCCGAGTGCTTACGGATAAGACAATCTTCGGCTTCAGTACTTCCCAATGGAGCCTCGAGTGGCCATTATTCAGAGACACCGAGCCACGAAGCTTACTTGAAGTGCACTTTATCTCAGAAACTATAGGGTTCATAATGGATCGGGAAGCATTATCAGTTAGTTCTTTAAGGTATGCAGGTATCGCTTCGTCTCGTCGTTCAGGTATTTAGTAAGTTTTGTTGCTTTGTAATGGATAATAATAGTGTTTGCAAGCGATGGTTTACAGCCGCTAGAGTTTCTAGAGGGCATTTAATATCGCAATGTTTACGAAGGTAAAAATAACCGGAACATGCAATTAAGCAGAGCTGATGAGCGTCTTCCTACACGGACCACATTCCTCAAAACGCCGCCAATCGCATATTTCCTTAAAACCTAACTAACACAAAAATAAGTCCACGAGAGTGAAACCACGTGCACAGGCTAGTATTTTATATTTTTATGAAAGTTTTTGATTTAGTAAACAAACCCATCATAATTGTACTTAGATATACGTTTTGGGAATTGGACTTAGTGGGAACCGTACATAGTGGAAATTGAACTTACCGGGAATTGGACATGGGAAATGGATATTCTGAAACCGTTTTAGGAATTGGCCATTCTGAACGTAAAGGCGAATTCGTGTACGCGTGCATGCATGTGTGCGTAGCCTTATTTAGCGCACGAAGTAGGAAGCCGCCATTCTGGGTGTAACTATTAGATACGTGGTATTAAGGTTGGTGATGAAGAATGATGAAGCTGACCGAGGTATATTAGTTAGATTACTTACATATCGTTTAAAGATTCACTTTTCAATTAGTGTAACAGCTAGAATGGTATTTTTTATTATTGTTTTAGCATTTTCCTTGCAGTATGTTTACTAAAGAGCTGAAAACCAGAAAGAGACATTTGGTCATGTTAGCATCAGGCAGGACTCGAACCCGCATCTTTCGCAAGCCGGGCGACTGCACTTCCAATTATGCTACCGAGACCATTAACAGACCGGCCGAATCTTTCTGGTATATTTTACCCTATGAGCCAGGGTGATTTCATCAATGTTATAGGCATCCACCTCTAACACTCGGAAGAAATATTATTTTATTAGAAGTGCAGTCGCCCGGCTTGCGAAAGATGCGGGTTCGAGTCCTGCCTGATGCCAACATGACCAAATATCTTTTTCTGGTTTTCAGATCTTTAGTAAAGCTAGAATGGTAATTTGGTATTTTTGTCTTAAATGACCTCTAATAAGTAGGTAGTTAAACACACGCAAAAACACACCCCATTCCAAATTTCATTTAAAATAAGGACATTCCTCCCTTCATTGGATCGTGGATTCCTCCAGTCATCGGATCTTGGACTCCGCCATTCAACGGATTTTGGATACCGAGTTGTTTGTATTATGTTTATTTAGGTATATGTAAGTTTATTATTTTGCTTAAAGTACTGTATGTATGTTTATTTTAAAATTGGAAAATTAAATTTTGTTTAAATATATTCATATTTTCTTTTTAATAACCGTCTTGCACCACCGCATCTTCTTCCCTTTCCAGTTTCTCTACCTGAAGGTTGTCTGGAAGAGATCGCTCTTAGCGATAAGACCGCCTGTATTGTACATGCTAAATATCTTTAAGTATCGTTATGTAACTTGTTTTCTTTGTGCAATAAAGTATATCTTATCTTATCTTACCTCCATACATCGGATCTTGGATTCCTCCATACATCGGATCTTGATCCCCTCCAAACGGTGGTTGTCCTAGATTGCCCCCATACGGTGGCTGTCCTTGATTCCCTCCAAACCGCCCTTGATTACCTCCAGATTGTCCTTGACTGCTACCAAACTGTCCTTGGTTACCCCCAAGTTGTCCTTGATTACCTCCTAATTGTCCTTGACTGCCTCTGAAGTGTCCTTGATCACATACAAATGGTCCTTGATCATCTCCAAATTGTCCTTGATCATCTCCAAATTGACCTTGATCATCTCCAAACTGTCCTTGATTACCCCCCAACTGTCCTCCCATTTGTGATGATTGTCCAGGGTTTCCTGAGTTGACAGGGTCCAAGCAACCGTTTTCTTTCACTGGATATGTAAGTGGATTTTTTCTGTTTTCTTCGTTGGCCTTCCAGTTCAGGAACCAGCAAGGTTGCTGGTTTACTGGCAAGTTGTTGTAGCACTCAAGCAGTGATGCGTCTCCATTTACTTCTATTTGCAACCTTTGAGTGGTAGCGTCTCCAAATCTGTAAAGTTAAAATTTAAAATAGTAGGTAAGTCGTTGTTATTTTTTAAATCCTAAAATGCAAGGGTATATTATTTGAATACCAGAGAGGCTTTAGCGCCAAGTTGAGCATCTTTACAAAAGTGGTCGATTGTGCCCCATAGTTTCTTAATGAAACGTGGAATTCATGAGGTGTGAAGGATCTGTTGGAAGCATAGAGACTGAGAGACTAGCGGAGATTCTTTTAGGGCTGTATAAAAAAGTGATAATATTTTATATTGTAAGTACTAGTCTAAAATATTTATTCGGTACTTCATATTCACTCCTTGACAAATTCCTCTTGGTTCCTTGGTTCTTAATAAAGGTCAAAAAGACACATTATGGGATAGACCAGAATCTATGTATACGGAAAACTTAGAACACGTCCTATATAATGGAATATAAATCTATTTTCAGAGCAATCGCTCTGCATAGGAACAAGCATAGTTTGGTAAACCTGCACATATAGCTCAAATAGCTTACTTGGGAAGTGAGTTTGGATGTAGTTACCTATACACTCACAGAAATATTAAATATAATTATGTGGTAATTCTGTTGATTAAGTCCACAAATTTTGTTCATTTTGATCTTACCTATTTTGTTCTTTGCAAATAACAACAGATGGTGTGGCTACGAACGTGGCTTCGTCAAGGTGCATCACCAGTCCTCGGTAGGTCTACAGGTTATCTTTTCACCTAGTTGGAGGGCACCGTACACAGCGTATGCCGATCCGAGGTCTACACTTAACAACTCGTCTGTTCCAAGAAACATCGGTCATTCGACAGAATTGACCAGCGTCTGCCACTCAGACTTGCTGCGAGCAATTCTGTCATCTTTCTGACTTGATTTTTTATTAATGGCATATTAGTAGTATAGTTAAATACCTGTTTCCTAAAGACCCTGAGCTGCTAGCGGTTGTAGTCATGATTTCTGGTAGCCCCGTATGGCTGCTGCTATCCGGGTGCTGCGGTTTCTGAGACCAGACTGCGCAGACCAGAGTTGTCACTGTGACGATGATGATTTTGTTCCTCATTTTGGAATCTGAAAATAGAAACCTACAATTTATGTTTTAGAACAGTCTACACATTCATTCCTATGGAGTGTAAAATCAATTTAAAATACTAATAAAACCAAAAAGAAAAAGAAAGACTGGTCCGAGTAGTGCAAATACTAATAATAACCATTTTCAACCTAAAGCAAATTCAAATTCACGTCCAATACGCAGTCAATACAAAAATAATTTACTTATTCTAAAAATGAATACCTATTTATATTATAAAAGCACCTTTTGCACAGGTATGAAAATTTTTAACCATTTGCCTCCAGATATAAAGCTATGCACATGCCAAAATTTAAAATGCGGCTTAAAAAATGGCTAACTGAGAATGTTTTTTATAATTTAAATGAATATTTCAACTCTAAACATTAACTATTAAGTTCCTACTGTAAACGCTCCTATAATTTTTCTGTAAGTTGTAATTTATAAGTATTGCATACCCGAAATGGGTAAACTGTTCATGAACTTCATATTAAGTTGCAATGACACCCGCAAATTGTAATACCTACAGTTAAGAGCAATAAAGATTTCTGATTCTGAAATGTAAACTGTGGTGAGAAATTTAAAAATAGTGACACATAAAAACTTTGAAAATAGTGAAACGCATCATAGGTATTTATTTGCCCTATTTTTTTTCTATCTCATTAAAAGTGCACTCTTCCCATTATTAAAGTTTCAACTAAGTACTATGACCAAATCAATTTTTTTTTTGATCCAGATTATGATAGTTAGTAATTACCCGTCCAGAAATTTAGAACGAAAGCTGTTGGGTCGTCAAGAGCTGGGAAATATTGGTTTTTAGTTAATAGTTTGTCAATTCACCACCCTTTTACTCAAACTTCATATAAAATTAATTGAAACGCAACCACTATGTTTTATAAAATTGACACAGATAAAAAAAACCTTTCACTATTAAGTCACAGACAACACACAGTCATAATGGTCATAGCACTCAATCAATTTACCTTCTAAATAAAAAAATACAAATATAGAAATAGCTCTTCAAGGTGAAATATTTTGGGGATGTATAGCAAACACACTGTACTGTATTTAATAAGATAGTAAAAAAAAAGACCCATCACTCCTAAGCCTCTGTATCAAGTACTGATCACTAACTCACTTCAAATACTAGAAACTGTAGACCGCAAACTGTTAATGTATCTAAACTAATTGATTTCCAACAAACAGGAACACAGTAATTAAACCTATAATGTTTATTGCTTTGCTTTATTAAAGTCTCAAGATACTCAGAAATCATTTATTTATATCATCGTCTTGAATAAAAGAAAAATACAAGATGGGGACAAGTTTTGACGTCATTAACGCCTAAATTGTGCATTACTTTCAATGTATTACTAACCTGTAAGTTTTTTTTTTATTTAAAATGGGTTTGCATTTGACCTCAGACTCACCTGATGATGACGAGGCCGAAGGTGGAACACGCTTACCCAGAAAATGCCTATTCACTCTTACCTTGAAGACACCAAAGTTGTATGGATCCGGAAACACAGACGCAGGGAGGGCGTTCCACTCCCTAGCAGTGCGGACCAGAAAGGAAGCACCAAACCGCTTAGTTCGGACCGCTGGAAAGTCGACCACATGGGGGTGAAAGCCCTCACGGCGTCTAGTGGTCCGGTGGTAGAAAGTGGAGGGTGGGATCAGGTCATGAAGTTCCTGCGCACACTCTCATATACAGGGTGTTTCAAAAATACCCCTAAAGACTGAAATGGCATAGAAACTGAATGAAACTGAAATAGTAGGTGTTGTCCCTTTTTTCATATCTCTCATGGTTTCCATAAAAACGTACATCGAAAGTTTACAAAAATATCGATATTAATTCCCTCACTACCTGACAGCTGATAAACGGTCATACCATGTCATCGAACCCATTTCGGTCATCGACCCATAGAGTTTAAAAACAACAGAATGTAACTTATCTGTACTTTGTGCCTACCTCCTTCGTCAACGTGTAAAAAGGATGCTTGGGCCTTGATAAAAACAGCTAACTTGAAATTGGTACTCAATACCACTTCACATGTACGTAAATTTGAGAAAAAAATGTGAAAACTTCAGCTATTAAAGTCAAACCACTTGAAATGAATTAAGTTCGTACATGATTCATACTTCCGATAGCCACATAATTATTGTTAACTAGGTACGTTAATATTCCAAATACTGCGGACGAAATAATTAAGTAATATTTCAGGTAGCTTGCTTTGCCGTGATTTCGAGCGACTTATCTGAAGTTATTCCATCTTTAAATGCCATTTGCCTTAGTCTTTTAACCTCCTCCGATCAGTACCAGGAGTAAGACTTTCATTGAGTTCCGTATAAAAATGAGCACGCTTTCGAGTGTGGAGTGGCCTTTTTGGAGCGCGGAACTCCATTTCAACTATTAGGTGGTACGAGCCATACCCTAACACGCAGGCTCTGTGAGGATTATTGTAAGGGTGTAAGGCCAATGATAAACCCTACTGTCAGAGGTTATCAAGCTACCCCGACGAGTCTTAACGACTGTCATCTGAGAAAATGGATTACCTACTACATTTCCATCCAATCACCCTAGCGTCCGTTGCCTAACATGTTATCGTATCCGCTGCACTATTACCACTAAGCCATGGACACCTGTAATTAGTGTTATTTCGTCGTGAATTTGATTTTTAAAGCTGTGACACCGCTCTCCAAGGAACATATTTACCAGGCACCGCTCACGATTAACGCTTTTTTACGCAATAGGACCTACTACTACGACACACGTGCTTAACGCAGAAAATCGCGCGGCGCCCGCCTGACATACGAGTAGGCAGGTACCTACGTATCAACCTTGTTGCAATTGCGATAAACAAATTCAAAACAAAAACACACGAGTGATTTGGAAAATTGCATTTATCATTTAGGCAAAAAGGCTTTTATTTCTTACCTGAGGTTACGTATTAGTTCAATAATCATTGTTCGAAGTGGCCGCCTTCCTCGAGGATAACACTATTTTGTTGTCCTCCCAGCTAACATCAATTCACATCTCGGTTCTTCACGGTTGTACTTCAATCAATTATACCTACGCTTCACTTTGAATTAGTATTTTCAAATAAAAAATGTTATTTGGCTTTCTTTTCTCTCAAACGGCCACGAAAGAAACTGAATTCTAAAGATAAATAAACCATTAATCTCTTCACGAGAAAATTCACACAAACACACTGCAATCCGATTAACTTGACGGACCTAATTTACGTAAAAGTAATAAGGTCATCACATTTACCGTGGTCACGGTCACGTCACGGGACGCGGCAAGTGCAAAAACAAACTGAAGTCGATTTTCACAAAGTTTAGGACATATCCTTGTCCTTGGGCACCTCTGATTGGTGGGGGGTGGGGGGTGAGGCGAATTTCGTCTCTATGCGCCCGAGTTACGATTCATATTCATATGATGGGTTTCTTTGGTTTCGTTTCCCTTTTCGGCATTTGCTAAGCAGCGCGGGTGCGGCGGCGCCCTTTGACATAGCTGGTAGGTAAGTACGGCGTAAGGAAAAGTGGTGGCTAAGGGGAAACTATGTGAAGGATGTGGTTTTAGAATCTTCCTATCTCTAACCGTTTTTACGTAAACGGGAAAACAGTGATTTTTCCTATTATGACAAGGTTCTAACACAAAAAAATTTAATAGGAAAAAGTTTTTTCCTTATTCGGAAATTACAAAAAGATGCTACACGCTTTAACTAACAAACTATTAACACAATCAAAATTTTTTACTAAAACTTATATTAACTAAACCAAAGACCTTGGTGGTGCCGCGTTGCCTACCGAGCCGAGCCGCTGGTTTGTTTACATTTTTTTAGCTAGTCGTGTCGCAGCGCGCAGCCGAGCTAGTGTGTACGGATGGCGGATTCGTGGAAGTGGTGGAAGCGCGAGTGATTAAGTGTAGTTTCGTAATTAAGTATTAGTGCGTGTGTTTAGAAAAAACTAAGTGCGTGTGTGAGTTAATGTGCGCGCTATCTCACTTTTTCTATGACGGCTTCGCAAGCTAATGACTATTTAGGATTGATAACCTCTCAATGTAATTGTAACGTCTCAATCACAAAAGCTTCACGGGCGTTCCGGCAGTGCCAGTGGTCTTAGCGAGCAACGTATTTAGGTAGGTACCTATTAATTTTAATTAGGGTGGCAAGACTTAGTAGGTACACAAAATACATACCATAAGGACACGTAACATGTAGCCACTTGCCGTTTTGCGGAGCCATACAGATAGGTAACTACGAACCTACCTGCATACTTCGTCTCAACGTAACGATAAATATCCTTGTGTTACACGATTCAATGGATCAGACAGACAAGGAATATGTAGTACAGGGCCGTACTGTACTATGCTGATGTGCCGTTGACTGTACAGTTAGTGATAATGAAAACGGCACCAGAGGTTGTGTGTTCGATATCTATCTACGATTTCTAATACGTACCTACCTATAAAAGTTTTAGCCTAAATGTCTCCGGTTTGATTGACTACATACCTACCTAACTACCTACCGGTTCGTGTTAAACTTGTTACGTTGATAACAATACGAATTTATTTTTTGCGGTTGAAATATTTGAGGCGTTCACATGAATGAAGCACCTTATGCTGCTGGCTCAAGACCCATTTTGCAATGAAGGTCTTGAGGCGTCACATAAACCTTTTTTACGTAAGGCACCTTATGGTGCTAGCTTAAGACGCATTTTGCAATGGTTTTGTACAGGTGAAGCAGAGGCGATCGTACAGAGGTACTAGGCACACAGAACTTATTGGTTGGTTGCCGCCACTTGAAGTATTAGAAAGAGAGACAGTTAGATAACGTAGGGGCGTGAACAATGGAGGTCGCTCCTGGTCACTCCCGGTAGGGTCAACTCGGGTTCATGAACCCGAATTTGTGCTGGGAATTTCTATGATCGATGTTTTTATTTTACGTTAATTTATTCGAAATTCTAATTATGAGCTACGACTCTAAGAAATTACCAAGGGATTCTTTTCAGGAGTTTGTATAACCCACTTCAGTTATTAGGGGTATTTTTGTAACACCCTGTATACACCTTATAAAAAACCAATAAACAAGCAACTTTACGCCGATCCTCCAATCTCTGGAGCTTGGTTCCAACGAGCATTTTTAATGTTAATGTGCAAAAGAGAAAATTATCTATCTACCTATCTAAATGCATGTTGGGTAAATTATGATAATGATGCAAAGCTGCTTTCATCATATGCTAAAATTGAAATAAGGCTATTTTCAAACGAATTATCATTTTCCTCATACTAATACACAGTCAGCAATTCTAAGACATTTTCAAAAATAGAAAGCATTTGGTCCACACCAGATGCTTTCTCGTACATAGGTACGAGTACTACGTTTATTAATGCTGACCTACCATACCTACCTTTTTGTTGGTTTCGTTAGGCCGTTAGGTTTCGTTAGTTTATCACTTCTTAATTTTGTAAGTATAAAAACAAATAAAAAAGAATAGAATGACTGACTAATCTCCCTTTTTTATTTATGGCTGTGTAGCCGTGCAAAAGTAGGTATTTAGCGCCATCCGAGCTGCGCGTAAGTTGGTCCGCCCGGACGCAGCGCGAGTGAACTCACTTGACCCCAGCCATTGACACAGTGCAGAAATAAGCAGTCGAACGAATTTAACTGTAGGTACTTCAGAAATTCAGATTTAACAATCTAATTTAGTTTACATAAGAGATTAATATTCAGGGTGCATCGGCTTTTTAGGCATCAACATAACATAAACTGCCTATACAGGGTGAGTTTTTCCAGTGGGTGTGGTTAAGGCCAAATTCTAAAACTATGAGAAATATCGAAAAATGCTGAAAGGAGACAGGTGACTGATTTTGACAAAAAAAATAACAGCTTACTCAATTTTACATAAAACATTTTCCGGGGAAAGGAAACGAACCTGTTGGTTTTGAAAAAAAAGGTCTCCTGTATTATTATGCCATCTCGTAGTGTCGATTAAAAGGATATTTTGTAGGAAGGCACATTATATGGCAAAGTAAAGGAAAGGTCTAATTTTTCATAAAATCTGTTTATTTTCCTTACGTTCACAAACTAACTAAGTATACAAATTGTTTGAAGAACACTCATGATATGAAATCCTAATTATTTGCACCAGTCAATTTTTCACCTGTGATAGAGCGCGCCGAGTTCAGCTTCGTATTGCAGGCTTTTAATTATTTTTTTAAGTATCTTGTCAATTTTTGTTTAAATGTGTGGAAAAATTAAAATTTTGGGAAGTTACATCATTTAGCTAACTAAAAGAAAGGTCCCATTTTTAATAAAAATATGTTTTATTCTCCTTACATTTACAAAACTAACTAATCAAATTTGTTCAAAAGGGTACTTGTTATTTGAATTTCTAATTATTAGCGCCATTATTTTTTTACCTGTCATTGAGAGCGCTGAGTTCAGCTTCACTGGAGTCAATAAAAAATCTGTATCTATACTTAGGAGCTACTTATTACTAAGGAGCTATAGGGTTCATAATGGATCGTTAAGCATTATTAGTTTGGTCTTCAAGGTATGCAGGTATCGCTTCGTCTCGTCGTTCAGGTATTTTGTAAGTTTTGTTGCTTTGTGATGTATAATTATAGTGTTTTCGAGCCATGGTTTACAGCAGCTCAAGTTTCTAGAGGGCATTTGATATCACAATGTTTACGAAGGTGAAAATAAGCGGAACATGCAATTAAGCAGAGCTCATAAGCGTCTTCCTACATGGACCACACTCCTCAAAACGCCGCCAATCGCATATTTCCTTAAAACCTTACTAACATTAAAATAAGTCCACGAGGGTGAAACCGCGTGCACAAGCTAGTATTTTATATTTCTATAAAAGTCCTCATGATTTAGTAAACAAACCTATCTTAATAGTACTTATATTGGACATTTTGAGAAGTGGACATAGTGGGAATGGTACTTAGTGGGAATCGGACATTTTGGAAACTGGACATCCTAAACTTAAAGGCGAGATTCGTGTATGCGCGCATGCATGTGTTCGTAACCCTGTTTAGCGCGCGAAGTAGGAAGCCGCCTTTCTGAGTGTAGTTATTTTGTGGTATTGAAGTTGGTTATGATGAAGCTAACCGAGGTATGTCAGTTAGATTACTTACATATCATTGAAAGATTCAGTTTTCGATAAGTGCAATAGCTAGAATGGTAATTTTGTATTTTTGTCTTAAATTCCCTTTAATAAATACGTAGTTAAACATACTCAAAAACACACCTAATTCCAATTTTCACTTAAAATGAGGCGATTCTTCGTTCAGATTTTTAAGGTTTTCGGCAGTAAAAGACTTAAAATCTAGATAAAATGTTTTATAATAGTAAAAAACAATTCAGTTCAGGCAATAACAACTATCTTACTTTACAAAAAAATACTACGTGCCCTGTTTTTTAGTGACAGGCTCTTCTTTAGATGACTCTTCTTTATCTTCATCTTTAGCTTTAAATGGTAGGAAACCTCCAAACAGCGGATCTTGGATGCCTCCATACATCGGACCTTGGATTCCTGCATACATCGGATCTTGGATACCTCCAAATAGCGGATCTTGATCCCCTCCAAACGGCGGTTGTCCTTGATTACCTCCGAGCTGCCCTTGATTACTTCCAAATTGTCCTTGACTACCACCGAACTGTCCTTGATTACCTCCAAGTTGTCCTTGATTACCACCGAACTGTCTTTGATTACCTCCAAGTTGTCCTTGACTACCACCAAACTGGCCTTGACTACCACCAAACTGGCCTTGATTACTTCCAAGTTGCCCTTGATTACTACCAAATTGTCCTTGGTTGCCACCAAATTGTCCTTGGTTGCCACCGAGTTGTCCTTGATTGCCACCAAACTGTCCTTGATTTCCCCCAAATTGTCCTTGATTATCTCCAAATTGTCCTTGACTACCACCAAACTGTCCTTGATTACCTCCAAATTGTCCTTGACTACCACCAAACTGTCCTTGATTTCCCCCAAGTTGCCCTTGATTAGTACCAAATTGTCCCTGGTTGCCACCAAATTGTCCTTGGTTGCCACCAAGTTGTCCTTGATTACCACCAAGTTGTCCTTGGTTGCCACCAAATTGTCCTTGATTGCCACCAAACTGCCCTTGAGCACCTCCGATTTGACCTTGATTATCTCCGAACTGTCCTTGATCACCTCCAAATTGTCCTTGATCACCTCCGAACTGTCCTCCCATTTGTGATGATTGTCCAGGGTTTCCTGAGTTGACAGGGTCTATGTAACCGTTTTCTTTCACTGGATATGTAAGTGGATTATTTCTGTTTTCTTCGTAGGCCTTCCAGTTTAGGAACCAGAAAGGTTGCTGGTCTACGGGCAAGTTGTTGTAGTACTCAAGCAGTGAGGCGTCTCCATTGACTTCTATCGGCAACCTCTGAGTGGTAGCATCTCCAAATCTGAAAAGTTAAAATTTAAAATAGTTAGTCGTTGTTATTTTTTAAATTCTAAAATGCAAGGGTATATTATTTTAACACAACGTGGCTTAAGCGCCAAGTTAAACATCTTAACTAAAGTTCTCGATTGTGTCCTATAGTTTCTTAATATAACTTAGGATTAATGAGGTGTGAAGGATCTTTTGGAAGCATAGAGAGAGAGACCAGCGGAGATTCTATCCTAACTCTACTTTTCGAACCGATTCTTCGTCAAGTTTTAGTAATGTATAAAAACCTATATACCTATATGTTGTTTTTTTCCCTTTTTTACTAACAGTAGTATTCAAATGTTGTGCGCGGTTGTCATCGAAATGCAAATTTAATATTATGTATTTAGATCAATATTTCCATGTGTATGTACCGATTTGGTACTTCATATGCACTCCCTCACAAATTCCTCACGGTTCCCTGGTTCTTAATAAAACCCAAAAAGACACATTATAAGATGGATCGGAATCTATGTATACGGGAAACTTAGAACACGTCCTAGATAATGGAAGATAGATTGCTCTGCATCGTAACAAGCATAGTTTGGTAAACTTGCACAAATAGCTTAAATAGTTTACTTGGGAAGTGAGTTTGGATGTAGTTACCTATCCTCTCTTAGAAATATCAAATAAATGTTTTAATTCTGTTGATTCAGTCCATAAATTTAACTCTTTGGATCTAAATTTCTTTTTTGGAAATATAAAGAGATGGTTTGGCTATGAAAGTAGCCTCCTCAAGGTGCGCCATAGTTCTCGGTAAGTCTATACAGGCCACCTTTTCACCTAGGTGGAGGGCACCGTACAACAACAACTCATCTGTTCCAACGAACATCGGTCATTCGACAGAATTGATCAGCATCTGCCACTTAAACTTGCTGCGAGCATTTCTGTCATCTTTCTGAGAAGGGGGGCAACGTCACTAATTGGTCCATAGGTTTTTTTTACCAATTGTTCAAATTATCTGACGAGTCGAGGCTGTGAAGTCGATACACTTATTCTTAATTGAATTGAATGTTTAGAATGTCAGTTTTTGCTTTCTTTGCCATTCAAAAACGCTGCACAGTAATACGACATACCATGGGACCGTGCCACCGTGTCGCGTAACAAAGCAATTAGGAACGTAGCGATGCGACCGCAGCAATGTGTATTGGGCAGCTGCAGCGCTGCTGACGCGTGGCTAAATCGTTCTGTGGAGCTATCAAAGCCAGCGGCAGCTTACAGTGGTATCTTTTAACCGCTTGAAGGCCCGTGGGGAAACGTTGTCCCCAGATTTTTGTTTTTTTTTTTTTGTTTTTGATTTTTTTTCAAAATTGACGATTCGCCCGAAATGTAATAGGACCTGTCAATTTTTCTGTGTCCTATTACATTTCGGGCGATTCGTCAATTTTGAAAAAAAAACAAAAACAAAAAAATCAAAATCAAAAATCTGGGGACAACGTTCCCCAAGTGCCTTCAAGCGGTTAAATAGAAAAAACTTCAAGACAATAATTTTATGCTTGACTAATTATGAATTTATAATAAGATACCTACACCAACAGTAATGCATACAAAAAACACAATACAGTAGACATGGGTCTCTTAGATGAATTATATCGTCGCACATTACAAGTAAACACGAAATATACCATGAGTTGCCGGTTTTAGGTATTTAACAAACACTTCCCTTAAATTACTTAACAAAATGAGATTTTTTAAAAAATGTTTTTTTTTTAATTATTGGTATATTAGAAATATAATTAAATACCTGTTTCCTAAAGACCCTGAGCTGCTAGCAGTGGTTGTAGTGATGATTTCTGGATACCCTGGATGGCTGCTGCCAGCATATGGCGGTTTCTGAGACCAGACTGCGCAGACCAGTGATGTCACTGCGATGATGATGATTTTGTTCCTCATTTTGAAATCTGAAAATATATATAAATAATATAAATTTTAGAACCGTCTACGCATAGTACTGGCTCTGTTTCATTGTGGCATTGTACTATTAAATACCTTTATTTCTATGGAGAGTAAAAAACAAATTAATTAAAATACTAAAACCAAAAAACTTTTCCTGTACGTGTAGTGCAAAAGCAAACTGTGGTGAAAACTCAAAAATAGTGCAACGCATCATATTTGCACTATTCATTTTTTATCTCTTGAAGGGGCACTCTTCTCTTTTTTACAACTATTTCGACTAATTTGACCAAATCAATTTTGTTAATTTTTGATCCAGATTATGATAGTTAATTAAAAAGAAAGCTGCTCGTCCAGTGCTGGGAAATATTTGATTTTAGTTAATAGTTTGTCAATTCACCACTCACTCAAACATCAAATAAAATCAATAACCAGGCAAACACTTCGATTTCCAAAATTGAAAATGAGAATTCCTGTCACTACTAAGTCACAGACAACACACAGTCATACTATTCATAACTCTCGATCAATTTACCCTTCGAATAAAAAAAAAACAGACAAATAGCTCTTCAAAGTAAAATCTTTTTGGGTCGTATAACAAACACACAATTTTATAGGTACTGTATTAAATAAAATAATTAAAATGCCCACTCACTTCTACGCCTCCGTGTCAAGTACTGATCACTCACTCACTTCAAATACTAGAAACAGTAGACCGCAAACTATTAATGTGTTTAAACTAATTGATTTAAATAAACAGGAACACAGTGATTATACCTTTAAAGTCATTACAAAGACAAGTCTCAAGATACTGTTATTGCAATCAGAAAGCATTTATTTATATCATCAACTTCATTAAAAGAAAAATACAAGATGGGGACAAGTTTTGACGTCATCAACTCCTAATAAATGCATGATGGGTAAATTATAATAATGAAGCAAGGCTGATTTTATCATAATATGCTAAAAATGAATATTAAAGCTATTTTTAAACGAATTATCATTTTTCCTCATGAGATACACAGTCAGCAATACTAAGACATGTTCAAAAATAGAGAACATAACTGGTACTCTACGTTTATTAATGCCGACCTACCATACCTAAATTTGTTTTGGCTTCGTTTGAAAATGAATTTTATGCCGTTATGGGTTAGGCCAAGTTTAACAGTTCTTAATTTAGTACTTTTGGTCTTTGGTTTTGTATAGTTTTGACTATGTATAAGTATAAAAACAAAAAAAAGAATGGAATAACTGACTAATCTGCCTATTTTCCACTTGTTAGATGCTGATTAGCACATACAGACTATTTCAAAAATATAATCAAGCATCTGGATATTCACTGGAGGTGATATGAAATTTCCCTGACAATTTCTAGATAGTTCCATTTTTAGAGCGTATTAAACTTGAATCGCAACTACGAATATGTCTAGAACGCTCACGTCGTGAAGCGGGCTCCGACATAAAACTCTTATAAAGCAATTTTAAAGCATATCCCTTCTTAGTAGTATAGTATCAGACATAATGTTCCTAGATGTTGTTAGTATAAATTAGTCTGTAAATGAAAAACATGAGTTTTTAATAAAATAACCTAATCTCATTGCAGTATGAATACCAGTTATTCATTGTTAGATTTTGGCTTTGTTAATTGATTTTAACCGCATGATTAAGGCCACGTTAACAAACGCATATTGTTTCTATCCTGAATAAGAATACTTACCTATCATCGATGACTATGAGTGGCCATAACTGTAGTGTGCCTACTGGGGAATCACAGTTTTCCGTTAATTAAAAACAATAAAGACATAACCTAGGCTAATGTCGCGTTCATTACGCCTTCATTAATGCAAGTTACCAATGACTCATACAATTTACACACCTGGCCTTTTTAGGGTTCCGTACTGAAAAGGTAAAAAAACATATTACAAAGCCCCCGCTGCCTGTCTGTGTGTCCGTCACCAGGCTTTATGTCATAGCCTGTGATAGCTGAAATTTTCTCAAATTATGAATTTCCTTTGCCACTTTAACAACAGATTCTAGAAATAAAAAAAATAAAACATTAAGAGCTCTTTACAATGAACGCCTTTTTTTTCGTACTTTTGCTCAATATCTATAACTATAACAGGTTGACATTGAATTTTACACAGAATTTTAAAACTAGAAACAGGTAAGTAACGAGGTACGTACCTAATGGTCCGAGTATTAATCTCCATAATGATTCCTTTTTGCATGTTAAAGTATAAAATCTATAAATAAATAATACTGACGAACACATACTATGTATTTCAAAAATTTAATGAATAAACAGTATTCAAATATGCTGGTTGCATCTATTAAGACTACGAGTGTAGTACCTAATTGGTACTGATGTCAACAGCAAGAATTATTAATAGGGGCAAATTATAATAATCGCGTCATTGGTTTTTATAAACTGCAATGTAGGCCGGTTTTCTTGGGAAGCACTGAGGGCACGATATTTTTAATGTTCCGAACTAGTTTTAAGATTTCGATAGTCGTAGGTTGACCTCTTGTGACTTTCATTTCGGACAAAAAGATATTTTAACATCTTTGTTATACGCCTTTTAAGGAGGGAGAAATAAATAGAAAGTGATTAAAAAAGCGATATTCTGACCCGGCACTGCAAAAGACTCCATAGCTATTCATAATAAGTGTAATCAAGATTTTTTAATGTGTATTTTGAATAAGTTTGTTGTTATGTCAGTGGGGACCGCCTGCCTCAATTTGCAATTGAAGCAAATGCAGAAAAATCATTACTTAATTTCGTCGTCAGAGTCACCCTACTACCCTGACTGACGTGTGAAGTCAGTCATCGCTAATTATTGCCAACCGGTTGCCAAACATCGTTGGCGCCAAACTTAAGCACTTCAACTTTGACTTAACTCGCTCGCTGACACACAAATTAATCAAAATTCGGTGGCTCGTATACTAGGCTGCTTCCATTCACCATACAAACTCAAGGAGTAATTGCATAAACATATCACATGTAACATAAGTAATACTTCCAGCGGCGCGACGTACAATGTTATCGACTAAAAGTATACATTACTTTGCAGAACGTACAAGATAGTCAGTGGTCTATTTATACCCACGGAACATTTCTGTTACATGTTTATACCAGTCTATACCAAATTCCATCAGCTTAGAATAAAATGAGAGAGAGTATGAGTAGAGATACTCATACTACATACATTTTATACACATTTCATACAAAACGTCTGAAAATGTCTATTGACGTGTCGTTCCCCTAAAATGTCAATAGAACTGAAAGGGGCAGCATGAGCGTGAGCGCATGCTTAGCGTTGATTGACGTTTGGGAATTCAGGGGTCAGAATGAAAATCATATAATTTATTCATTCTTTATTGCGCAACAAGATATAGTTACAAATGACAGACTTGATGCCAAAAGAGGTATCCTTTACCATACAACCAAAGAATAATATCTAAGAGTCGGGCTGTTCCGCTGATAGTGTTAAGCGTTGTTTTTCCCGTTAATAGCAGCCTGTCAAGTTATCAAAAATAAAAATCCGTGTAAAGTTAAATACGTAGTAGCTTAGTTGTAATTTCAGTTGTGGATTTAACCGATGCTCACTACATGCTTACAGCAGCACAATCTGACGAACGTACGTGTAAGTACCGTGAAAGAAAGTCCAAAGCATTTTTCGCAATATTACTGAATCCTACGCAAATGCCTACATTGTAATTATGACCACTTATTTTCCTGTTATTGCGATAATGTTTTGCTGTGACATAATTTAACAAAAACACATCCTGAAATACCATACAAATGCGCGAATAACGCCAGCTACGTCAGTTGTATAGAAATGCTTTGCGAGGAATGCCTGCCCTTATGACTAATTCGACATAATTAATGTGAGCAAAAGCCAAAGAGAGCTGTGGTATTACACATTACTCGCGGCAATCGTTTGTGATCAAATAACTCAGGCTCTGTTTGTAATTAAATAGAACCCTCACATACTGCTCGAGTGGTACAAAATCCGTGGAACATATTCGGTAGTTGAAGTTTAAAACTTAGCTGATTTAACTTAAACAACAAACAAAAATAGCTTTATTTAAACAGACCCGTTGCAAAGTACTTTTAAATCGTCAAATCTAATTAACAAACAAAATACAATTAACAATAGACATGAATACTATAATATTGAATGTATACAAGAAATATAAAACTATACTTAAATAAATGTGACTCTACCACCGGATCGGAAACTGCCGCTTTTGTATGTTTCTACGTTTTTGTTGATCGTTTGCACTATGTGCAGTTACAGTAATAGGGACTTACAAATTACTTTTTATTTTTTAAGAAAAGAGGAAGATGGGGTATCGTCGTACAAAAAGTGGCCACCCTAGGATAGGTCCAACGGACCTGTTTGCAAGCCAATATGACAGCGACTTGTTTGCGTGCACGTCATTCATACATGAATATCATGTGCCAGTTTTGAACGTAACGTATCTTCCTTTTTTTATTTATATTATTTCCTTGCCTCTTGCTAGTTAAACGGTTGTTATTTAGGTATTGGTACTACTGTCTACGATTTGGTTGTTATGATGTTTACCACGGGTCGCGGGTTCAGTCCACATCTAGACAACCATCTAATAATAAATAAATAAAACAACAAGAAGATTTTATTTAGGGTCAGATTAAATATTCAGGTGTAGGATATTCCGGACTTAATATATTTATTTGTTTATCCTTTGATAAAATGGTTTTTCATCCTTATTTAGATAAGTTACCTGCCCATCCGAGAGCTTGTCAAGTCTGGAGTTTATAGCCCGGAAAGTCAATCGTGTGTTTTCACCTTGAAGTTGAGATAAGTGCCCTTGACTTGAGGTAAGGTTGCTACGATGTCACAAAGTAAGTAAGTAGTAGGGTAAAGTGTACGGAATACTACTTACTAAATAAACATTGGTCCGATTTGGCGTAATGGTTCAGAAGGGCGTATTGGTTGATATAACTTCATTTGATATATTTTCATTTCAATGACGTTCATGAGATACAATAAACGTTTGGTATAACAACTCTTCGAATAATTTTCTTCAACATAACGTTCATTTCATATAATGCATCAAATGATATAACGTCATTTAAGATAACAATCAGTACGCCCAACAACATTTAATATAAACCTTACTTAGTATAACGTAGAAACGTAAACGGAAACGTAGATGGCAAGAGAGCACGAGGCAGGTCACCTCTGCGATGGACAGATCAGGTTAAAGTCGCAGTTAATGGTCCTCTCCATGAATGTACCAGAAAGGCCGCCGTGCGGGATAACTGGCGGGGGATTGTAATGCGTGCCACTAATCCTGTTATAATGACCACGACCACTCTGTAAAGAGTGCAACGACTAAGAAGAAGAGTATAAAGCACATTTGATGTAATTTTGTTTAATCTAAATTGCATTGCATAATAACCTTCATCTACTATATAAAAATAAGTCGGGTTTTCCTTCCTGACGCTATAACTCCAGAACGCACGCACCGATTTCCACGGTTTTGCATTCGTTGGAAAGGTCTCGGGCTCCGTGAGGTTTATAGCAAAGAAAATTCAGGAAAATTTGAACAGAAAAGCGGGAAAATCTTTTTTCACATACAGCTAAGTCCACGCGGACGAAGTCGCGGGCAGCTGCTAGTATGAAATAAATGTTATTTGTTATAAAAGCTAATTGGTATACTTGTCTGCCCTATACTCGAGTCGGGGCGAAACCGACACGGATAGATTAGGTTTTTTTTTTTTAAACCCTAAAAACGACTTGCTTGATTTGCTTGCTGTTTGCATGATGCATGTTTGCTTGCATGCTGCATATCTGATCGCATACTGCATGCCTGCTTGCATGCTGCACGCCTGCTTGCATGCTGCATGCAAACAGAAATCCCCTGACAAAAAAACCTCGACTTGCCGTCTTACTTGTCTGTTCTTTACTAGTTGGAACGAACGAAGAAAAAAAAAAAAGAACGCATAAAACCTCAAACAGAATAAATAAATAAACACTGATCAACAATTTTTTTTGTCATTATTTTTATATTCTAAAAGTGTTAGTTGTTTTGAATAGTATACCATGTTAGCTTTATAGCAAACGTTCATTATATCAAACAATTTTATATCAGTTGTCCGATATACGTTTCAAAATTATTTCATTTGAAATTATATCATTCGTTCATTATACGGAATGAATAATTATATCAAACGTTGGTATATCATACGACTGTATATGTTCTGAGTGATATACGATTTGTAGTTATATCATACATTACACACCCGTTCAGAAGTGGGCTATAGTAATAGGGTTCGATTCCCGCACTGTGCAAACATTTTTGTGTGCATGAACACAATTATGTCTGTTTGTACTGGTCTTGGTATTTCCTATGTAATAAGCATGTTTTTATAAAAAAAATGGTATTTATGTCACAACATTTCAGTTGCTTAGTTTTGGGGTCCAGTGATATTATGATTATTATATTATTAAACAGAGAGCCCATGCCAGTGCTAGGCTAGGTGAAAATACGGTCAACACAGTGGTTTACCAATATTCCTATGTAACTGTAATATTATAGAAAATAAACGCGGCAATACAGGAAGCAACAATAAATTATAAACGGTTCTATGAATAAATAACATACAATCATGGTAGACTACTAATTACTCAATAATTCTGCAAAATATGTTGTGGTTAAAATGAATAATTCGAAAACCTTTAAACTAATGAGCTATGGTCGTAATTAATACTGCTTTGATAGCTTGTTTCATTACAAACTACCTATATCGGTAACTTCTTGTTCTATGAGTATTTAATTAAATACCAATAATTGAGTCAAACAACAACATGCCTAAGTTTGCATTTTACTGCAACTGTTTATTAAGAAGCGAAAATATGTGAAAGTAAGTAATACCTATATATTAATTTGTGAAGTAAAGCATGAGTAAATAATTTAATTCAACTTTCTTTAATTTGTGCACAGCTGTTTATCCACCTTAACTTAAAAATATTTTCCTGTCAACGTGGTCTGCTGGAAGAAATCTCTTTTTAGAGATAAGCTCACCTGTACTTTTAATCTCCCAATTGTCTGTCTATTGTAATTGTCTTTTTGTGTACGAACTAAAAAATAAATAATAATTTAAACCTCTATTACTAATTAAATATTTTATCTTTGTCAAATATAAAGTAATTCCTTTTATCAATCTTTAATGCAAAAAATTGTTACATAAGGCGTAATTAATGGTAGAAATATTATCTACCAGTTGACCATTGGGCGAGACAGAAAACAGTTGGTGGCTTGTTAGCGGTGCAAAATTCGGATTTAGAATTTTAATCAAGATTTTAACAAACCCAAGAAATCCCGAGGATATCATAGCTATACGAGTATAAGGTGCATTTAACTAAGTATGGTTACAG
Organism: Udea ferrugalis; assembly: GCA_950022985.1. Taxonomy (NCBI): domain Eukaryota; kingdom Metazoa; phylum Arthropoda; class Insecta; order Lepidoptera; family Crambidae; genus Udea; species Udea ferrugalis. Next base: position 5,218,349 of record OX465532.1, on the reverse strand, counting down.
AAGTTATAAAAAAACCGCCCGAAACCGGAGCGCGTCGTAAACTTGGAGGTTTACGACGATGAAATTATTTCAAAGATTTCAAATAAGAAACAAATCTGAAAATTATATTCACCATTATTAATTAACTGTCAGTAAAATTATCCGAGATGATATCAAAACGCGTTACGAAGTAATTCAAGAGGAAGCTGTTGACACACGATCTCCTTGCTCCGTCGCCGAAGGTCCACAAAATTAAAGAACGGATTAAAATGAGGCTCACGTTTCGGACCTCTTGAAGGCGCCATCTTTGTTTGTTCACTTGAATGCGTTGTTGTAACATTGCAAAGTTGGGTTTTGTTAAAATTAGGCTAATGTGTCTAAATCATTGCATCGCTAGTGGCATATTTTGTCCTGTCATATGCAAAGGGCAATTGTGGTTATGTTTAGATTAGAAACTTATGTTTTTTAAATTAGGTAAAATATCATTTTTCGCTCTAGATAAAAATATAAAACACTTATAAATACCCGAAGGTCTAAGTACTAACCATGAGTTTGCGTTTAAGTTCTAGCTAGCTGTTTTAGTATCTGCTAGATATCTTTAAATCAACCCTACCCTCCATATATATCTTGGAAACAGTTTTATTTGTTAAAAAGAACTCAGAAAAAAATCCAAAACTTAAAAACAAACGACACAACTATAAAATCAGCATGCCTCCGAACAAAACGGCTTTATTCAACAAAAGCATATTTTGCATGGCACCCCGAGTCTTCAACCACCTGCCCAAATCTATCCATGAGTTGGGAAGTTTTGATGAGTTCAAAAACGCCGTTAAAGGATTGCTTCTTGAGAAAGCCTATTACAGTGTAGAAGAATATTTATTAGATAAACTTTGATGTAAATTTTAATTTATTGCAATGTTAAATGTTAGTTAAGTGATAATTGTACCTAAACAATAATATAATAATGTAATTTAATGATCATGATGATAACTGCAATTGACCCTATAATGTAATGTAATAATAAAGTACTAATTTTGCATGCCGAATGTTTAGTAGGCTAAGTATGGTGAAACATCACACTCTGTATTCCATCTGCATCTAACACCCATATTTTGCAAATAAATATTTGATTTGATTTGATTTGAAATATCTGATTTCGCATAGTGCGTCTGGCAAATAGAAACAATTGCCGATATTCATTTAACATGATTTTGTTAGACATTGGTCCCTGTTTTTAATATTACAATAGCGATCTAGCGATCCCACCTGATGGAAAGCGACTATGCGGTCGACGATGAAGCATGCTTGTCTAGAATCTTCTAGAAAAGTACGCTTCATCGTCCTACCTACCTCCACCCACCGTCCACCAATTCACTCTTTGCTAGAAGACCCCCAAATTGTACTCATCGGGAAACATAGACCCCGGCAGAAAGTTCCATTTCTTAAGCGTCCCTCAAAAACATTTTCTAAATCTGAATTAAATAAATTCAAATCTTCGTAACAAAACCAATTTCATACAGTGTCTGCAACATAGCTCTATTTCCTCAGCGTAGCCTGAGGAAATTTTAACAATATAAATATATTTTTTTTCAAACTCTTGTTTGCGAAATAATACTTATTATTTAAAACTATCTATGGTTATTCCAAGTCCACAAATACAAGTCAAAGAAGTTAACGTCGCTTTTTTACTATCTAAACTGGATCTTGTTGTTTTGAAGTTGTGATAGCGTCAAAGGTCAGTTGAATCGCAACATCATATCTATGACGTTTATCCTCTTCTCGTTATAAATACGTCATCAAAATTTGCATTACATTATTCTTATTAGTGTACTTCAACATAGGAAGCCACAACATTGCTTTAGTTTTCCCGGTATTTGTTCCCATGTCAATAATGTAATGAATTGTGTGGAATTATTGTTGTAAGGACGCGTATTCTAAATGAAACATATTATTCGTATCTGATCTGGGTGTTTGGGTTGGGATCTGGGGTCTGGGATGTAAGGGGGCGAACCTCCATCTATCGCCCCAAGTCAACCTCACCTGCTCGCGGTGCATCCTGCTGAGTAACGAACGAGGCTCTGGCGACCGACCGACGGCGGTATATCCGTCCTGAATAGGCGAGCTAAATACCACAGGCCGGTGACGGGCAGCAGCGTCACCGGTGCGAGAAGCTTCGCCCTGCGATCGCCAACCCGCCTGCCCAGCGTGGCGATTATGGGCATAACCTCCTATGAAGACACAGCGAAGGCCACGGCCCCCAGTTCCCGGTAGCCCCACTATTCCTGGTTATGGTGGCGACCATGGTAACGGTGGGGCGGGGGGTGCAAAGAATCTCCGGGCTACGGGAGGCCACCACAACCGACTGACCCTGGCGACGTATAACGGACGCACGCTGCGGCTCGACTCGCATCTGGCGCAACTTGAGGTGGAACTTGGGAACATCAGGTGGCACATACTAGGGTTATGTGAAGTCCGAAGAGAGGGAGAGGACACCATAACTCTCAATTCAGGCCACCTTATGTACTTCCGAGAGGGAGACCAAAAATCCCAAGGTGGCGTTGGGTTTCTGGTTAATAAGTCCCTAGCTAACAACGTTGTGGAAATGTCTAGTGTGTCGAACAGGGTGGCGTACCTCATCATCAAGCTCACCGAGAGGTATAGCCTCAAGGTGGTGCAAGTGTACGCACCGACCTCGTCACACTCGGACGATGAGGTGGAGGATATGTTCGATGACATATCGAGGGCCCTCCACTCCACTACCAAGACCCATTTCACCGTTGTTATGGGGGACTTTAACGCTAAAGTGGGAGTACAGAATTGCAGTGAATCGGTAGTAGGATCCCATGGATATGGAAGCAGAAATCATAGGGGGCAAATGCTCGTCAATTTCCTCGAACGGGAGGGGCTCTTCTTGATGAACTCATTCTTCAAGAAGCAACCCCAAAGGAAGTGGACGTGGCAAAGCCCCGACACTATGACAAAAAATGAGATCGACTTCATCATGGCGGACAAAAAGCACATATTCAGAGACGTCTCCGTGATCAATAGGTTTAATACCGGTAGCGATCACCGACTCGTCCGAGGCTCTCTGAATATCGACTTCAGAGCTGAACGAGTCCGCTTGATGAAGGCCAGGCTCCGACCAACTCTGCTTCAAACTATGATGGGATCTGAAGCGTTCCAGTCAAATCTGGAGAACCGATTTGCTGCCGTGGAAACCACAACTGACGTTAACCAGAACCTTGAAGATGTGGTTCGAGTCCTCAGGGAAGAAGGTACGAGATTTTGTAAAATGCAGCGCAAGGGCAAGAAGTCGAAGCTTTCCGAGGAGACTTTAGGGCTAATGAAGAGACGACGAGAAGACCCACCCGTCACTTCGTCAGGGAAACGGACTCTAAACCGAGAGATTAGTAAGCACGTGCGACGCGATCTCCGTTGCTCTAATACCCTCTCGATTGAGAGAGCGATCGAGCAAAACCGGGGATCAAAAGTGTTCGTACGATCTCTTGGAAGAAGCCACCTGACGAAGTTGACCATAGAAAGTGGAGAAGTCGTTGTCTCGAAGCCAGCAGTCCTTTCGGAAGTAGAAAACTTCTATGGCCGGCTATACGCTTCGCATGCATCTCGACCTGACCCCGGAAATGAGGACTCTAGAGCCACTCTAACACGCCACTACACCGAAGACCTGCCAGAAGTCAGCATTGACGAAATCGAGATCGCTCTTGGGCGGCTTAAAAATGGAAAAGCCCCCGGAGAGGACGGTGTTACAACAGAGTTGTTAAAGGCAGGAGGCAAACCCTTACTCAGGGAGCTTCAAAAGCTTTTTAACGCTGTCCTCTTCGAAGGGAGAACTCCAGAGGCGTGGAGTAGGAGTGTGGTCGTCCTGTTCTTCAAAAAGGGAGACAAAACCCTACTGAAGAACTATCGACCCATTTCCCTTCTAAGCCACGTCTATAAGCTGTTCTCAAGGGTGATCACGAACCGTCTTGCGCGAAGACTCGACGAATTTCAACCACCGGAACAGGCTGGGTTTCGGAGCGGATACGGCACCATAGACCACATACACACAGTGCGGCAGCTTATACAGAAAACTGGAGAGTATAATCAGCCCCTGTGTCTAGCATTTGTGGACTATGAGAAGGCCTTTGACTCAATTGAAATCTGGTCTGTTCTGGAGTCTCTGCAGCGATGCCAAGTAGATTGGCGATATATCCAAGTGATGAGATGTCTTTACAAAGCTGCCACTATGTCCGTCCAAGTACAGAATCAGCAAACAAGTCCCATACCGTTGCATCGGGGTGTGAGACAAGGGGATGTTATCTCCCCGAAATTGTTCTCAAATGCAATGGAGGATATGTTCAAGACGCTGAACTGGAAAGGACGTGGCATCAACATCAATGGCGAGTACATCTCTCACTTGCGATTTGCTGACGACATTGTCATCGTGGCGGAAACGCTGCAGGACCTACAACAGATGCTGAATGACCTGGCTGACTCTTCTGTGCGCATCGGTCTACGGATGAACTTGGACAAAACCAAGGTCATGTTCAATGAACATGTACTACCGGAACCGATTGCGGTACACGGCGCCGTTCTCGAAGTTGTTCAAAAATATGTATACCTCGGGCAGACATTGCAGTTAGGTAGGAACAACTTCGAGAACGAGGTGAATAGAAGAATTCAGCTGGGTTGGGCAGCGTTTGGGAAGCTACGTCGGGTCTTCACATCGTCGATCCCACAGTGCCTAAAGACAAAAGTCTTCAATCAGTGCGTCCTACCCGTCATGACATACGGAGCCGAAACGTGGACACTAACGGCACGGCTGGTCCACAAATTTAAAGTCACCCAGCGGGCTATGGAGAGGGCTATGCTCGGCGTTTCTCTGCGGGACCAAATTAGAAATGAGGTGATAAGGCAGAGGACCAAGGTTATCGACATAGCCCACCGGATTAGCAAGTTGAAGTGGCAGTGGGCTGGCCATGTAAGCCGTAGAACCGACAACCGTTGGAGTAAACGTGTTCTTGAGTGGAGACCGCGTCTGGCAAGCGTAGTGTAGGACGTCCTCAGGCAAGGTGGAGTGATGATTTGCGCAGGATGGCTGGCAGGAGCTGGATGCGAGCAGCCGAAGATCGAGCTCAGTGGCGTGTAATGGGAGAGGCCTATGTCCAGCAGTGGACTGCAACAGGCTGATGATGATCTGGGTGTTTGTGGTACGTTTGTTGTTTCTAGTATAAGAGCAATATACATAAGACAATGTTGACTAATATTGTTGTCTTTATTTATTTAATTTTACCATTTAACGCAGGTTTTTTTCTAGGTTGCTCACTAACCTTAGACCCCTCCAACAATCCGCACTGAGCCCGCGTGTTGGAGTATGGCTAGTTCCATCTCATGAAACAGGACTCTTTGTAGGTTTTTTATGAGATATGGGAGCAAACGGGCTAGAGGGTCACCTGATGGAGTCTTATCACCTCTCCCCATGGACAACTGCAATGCCGCAGGTCAAGGGCGTACCCAGGGTTTCAGGTCGGTCGGGTATATTGAAACAAAAAAAAAACACACTTGTAAGGAAAATTGACTTCTGGGGGGGGGGGGGGGGGGGCGCCCACATCCGTCATGCCTGTTCTGGAGAGAATAGTAGGTATGATTGCTTATTTAGTCGGCTAGCTACCATGAATGCTATTATAATTTACGTTGATTATATATTTAAAACAAGTAACTTTGTATTTGCACTTTTTGCAGTCTGATAAATAAAAAAATAAAGAAATGAGGTATTGGTCATCAAAAGCGAGGGTCGTAGCCCAGTGGTTAAACATCCTGGCTCGGCAACACACCTCTGCTTTGTATACAATTTGCAGCTAACTCTCCGGTGATGTAGGCTCGCCCCCTACCACGTTGGATTCAAAATCCCTCAGCAAAATATGGGCTTCTGAATGTTCCGTTCACCATGACGGCAACAACCAGTGTACCTCTGATAACCCATTAGGAATACGGTCGTGAGGGTAAGTTGTCATTAAAAACCTACTTTTCTTATTATTTAACAAGGAACACAAAAAACTGTATGGTTTTAAGTGTAATCTATAACTTTACGAACAAGCAGCATAGTGTTGCGGTCTAGCCGTTATTCCACTTATCATAAAACAATGACCATTAATTAAACGATGTAACGATCTATTAACGAGCCATAAAAGGCCTCCCTAAGGGCCCTTGTGACGTAGAACATCGCAGATAAAACATCCAAGTAGGGCTCAGGGCTCACTCCATTGATATTATTATGGAAAATTGAGCAGATTCTGAAGTGGAGACGACCACTCAAGTTTGCTTGCCGCAGGAAAATTCGGTAACGATCACCAAGAGCTACTTGAGTTTAAAGATGGTTCCGTAGGAGTAAACAAATGTTCTTATCTATCTTCGCTTTAAGTTTTGGAAATAATATAAACGTGTTATTTGCATGAACTTGCCTCATTCTCAAAAGAGACTGAGTATCGAGTTAGAAACACATTTTAATTGCCTAAACGAGATTAAAAAAACTACTTTGTTCAAAAACCAGCTATTTTATGACTAAATGACATAGGATGCATGTCACCTACCGGAGCTCAGAAAATTAACAGTCAATGGTATACAGGCTGAGTTTTTTCAATTGGGCGTAAGAGGCCACATCCTAATCTATGAGGCATTCATAATAACGGTCAAGGGAGTCTCGAGACCGATTTTGACAAAAAATAAAACTGATTTTTACTCAGATTTTTCACACTGAAGAGAAGACTTTTTTCTTAGCCGTAGTCGAACTTTTGGGTTTTGAAAAAAAAGTGCATCCTGTTTTATACTGCTATCTTGTAGTGAACTCGGTCTCGAGACTCCTTTGACCATTTTTCTAAATTAATCATAGTTTAGAATTTGGCCTACCACGCCCACTTGAAATACTCACCCTGTATAACTTAATGTTAAGTAGAGGTCGTCCAAGCTGAAATGACGCGCCCCATCACCGCATTTACGCTCACAAACCAAATTCAAATACGACGATCTCTACGTAGCTTTTAAAACCGAAATACGTATTTTGGACCATACCAGTAAGCGTGTTGTGTCTTGTAAGACCCAATAAAAATAGAATAGCCTATCACTTTTACAGATGCTTACGTTGTTTGAAACCTACGAACAACAAAATATTTATCGGTTGTTGTTGCTGAAACGAATTATCTATTTATTACATACATGTTTTACTAACTCACAAGGGTCGTATGTCTTTACTGTTTTTTCATTTATAATCAATATTTCTTTCTTCCTGCTCAGATTTTGAAGGATGCAAGGAAGTATTTATACTAAGGCTAGCTAGATAAATATATAAGAATAAGAATAAGAATAATTTATTTCAGTTTTGTACATTACAGTGAGTGTTAGGTGTTAGTGGTAACCTTAAGAATAAACAAAGTATCACGTAATGTGGATAGTTTGAAAACCATTACCTTCCGCGCTAGTAAAACTGTGTTGCGGCAAGGTAATTCATTCTCATCCCATTGAACACACGGATCATTTTTGCACTAACTAGACTCGCCGACACTATACAATACAAGGCGATAAGCTAATACAAAAGAAACGGCCTGCCGCCTTTGTATTGAGTGAGCATCGAGTAGTAAACAACTTTTTATAATGATGAGACAGTATATGCAAGACAATCAGATGAACAAATATAAGGTAAGTTTTGTTAATGCAAACAATGTTATATAATTTACTAGTAATTATTGTAAATGTTTAGTTTATAGGTACTTAGTTGTGAAAACATTTTAAAGTTTTTAAATATAAGAAGGTATGCAAGAGCATGCAAGTTTTTTTTTTTTTTTTTTTTTTTTCGTCGTATTTCCTTTACCGTTGTTTGATTATTAATTATTAACCTACAATATGATAACTTATATATATAGAATACACTATAATGTATGTATGTAATTGATTGTTTTTTTTTTTTTTTTAGAGTAAATATTATTTGGTAAATAAATAAAAGTTCGATAGAAAGAATGTATTATATGTATTGTATGTATGTATATATATCGATACCTCCCACGTAAGTTGTTGTATCCCCAAAACTGCAATTTTACAGGAGAGCGTTTTAAACATTCAGATTGGCCTAGAAACTGCGTTTATTTATGTAGCTTTGTGAAAGGACTTGATCAAAATTTCATAGACAAAAAACCTAGAATCGCCAGCAACGAAATGTATAAAAATGGGTTCACTAAAGTAACCCTATTACGTATTCAAAAAATCAACCTCCTAAACCATACAGTATAGAAGTTATTGTACTGTATAACTTCATTAATATAAACAAAAAGAGGAAGATACGGCATCCACGTACCAAAAATGACCACATAAAAAACAGGTCCAATGGACCTGTTTGCAAGTCAATATGGCAGTGACTTATTTGCATCCCACGTCATTCATACGCCAATGTCATATACCAGTTTCCGAATATTTAAGAACATAGAATGGAATGGCAATGACAAATAGGATGATGAACATTGACATAAATGAGTAAAAAGTGAAATCACAATGATAAACAAAAGAGACTATTCTACTCTTTAACACTCTTCCTTAAATTCACACGTGTTTTGAGTTTGATCACGATTTTAACATACATTTAAGCAAGGTGAGTTTCTCAAGTGGGCATGGCAGGCGAAATCCTAAACTATGAGGAATTCAGAAAATGGTCAATGTGAATGTAATGAAAATAAATATTTTATTAAAAATGAGACCTTTCCTTCAGTTTGACATATAATATTACTTCTCATTATTTGACCCTTAGAAGCGAAACTACAAGATGGCATTGTAATACAGGGTGTCATTTTTTTCCAAAAACATCTGGTTCGAACCCAGGCTATACGAATGAAGTTTTAAAAAAAAACTGAGTATACAGTTTTAATTTTTGTCCAAATCGGGCTAAAGACTCCCTCGACAATTTTTCTGAATTCCTCATAGTTTAGGATTTGGCCTACCGCGCCCACTTGAAAAACTCACCCTGTATAATATTTTCACAGAATATGATATGAAACTTTAAAATAACAACTTTTCTCATCATAACGACCCAAAAGACTTCATAGATGACGGCTACAATAGATTTTTCAGAACCTAAAAAATACAAATATTGATTTCATTAATCATCAATATCTAGTATACCGCGTGGCTTTTGTAGTAGATTTTTATATATTTTTGATCTACACATTATGCTCGTTAAAATAGCATATATGGCATTTCTGGCGATTCTAGGTTTTTTTTTGATCAAGTCCTTTGTTATATGAATGAAATATATGGTTTTATTGACTATGTTGAAACAAATATATGAAATAATTGCATATTTTCTGAGAATTGTGGCTTACAACATTTTACTACGGAATCCAGACTGTGACAACTGTTGTATCTCATACATACAACATTATACTGTGGAACACAGACTGTGCCAGCTGTGATATCTCATACTTACAAGATTATACGGTGGGGTCTTGGTTTCATCTTTAGTTGTATCTCATACTTACAATATTATTTTATGATGTTTAAGAAAAAGTTCGCTGTTGTAAATGATTCTAGTCTCACTGTATGTCACATTAACAATACAATTTCAAGTGTATATTATTGATATTGAATAAATATTGTCAGTTAAGAAATAAAAGTTCAATTATTAATACCAAAGAAGAATGGTCACGTCCCATAGAAAAAATCCCAGGCCCGACAGAAACGTAACATATCTCATTTTTTTTGGTATATTGTGTATTGTTAAAATACATATACTTTATATTCGAAATCAATGGCTAACACCAAAAAATATTGCCGTATGTTTTTATTCAGGCAATACACTAAAAAAATGCAAAACGCCTATTATCTATAAAATTCGTATAACTATGTAATTAAATGACGAAACAATAGCTATGGTATGTATCTAGGTGATCAAGAGATGCAGTTGGATATATAAATAAACTCGTAATACAACGATCAACTTAAGATTCATTGAAATCGTGGTAGGTTTTCGATTATTTAGTAGCATCTATCAATTGGCGGTGGAGGAGGCCTATGTTCAGTAGTAGAAAGCTATGGGTTTAAATGATGATGATTATGATCTATCATTTGAGTTTCAGAATTGAAACAAATAAAAATAAAACTAATAGGTATGTCGATATAAAGTTATATTGAATTTCTATAATATTTCTTGAAACAATGTTGTTTCTGCAGCCTATTGCCGCTGGATGTCTATATATTTCCATATTATATACTCCCGCGGCTTTTAAATCAATACGACCGTGCTAACCTCACGTGATAGGTGCTGATTGAGAATTTAATTAACTCTTTAATTGTTAATTGTGGAAAATGTCAAATATCCTGATCATTTCCAGTCAGTTTGTTTTAAACACTCCTGTGAAACGACACACTTTGTCGGTTTAAATTATTTTCCTCCACATACTCAGATAATTGATTGGGGCGTTGTATATTTTGATTACTTATTTCAATGAAATCCTCTGTGTATGGAATGTCTCCGTAAGGATCTTCAAAATAAATAATTAAAGCTGCAGCAATTTCAAAATGTTTGTTAAATAGTCTGTTTCTAAATATCTTGAAGTCGCGCTTGAATCTCCCGTTTATAGTTTCCACGACCCATCGCACCATTGTGATGAGTCGTGATTTATTAGTTTCTTCGGTGCTGAATTGCGTGTCTTGTGGTCGTTTGGTTGGCGGCATGTGAGCAATATAGCCGTATGTTTCTATTAAAGGAATAAAGCCTCGGTCCAAAATAAATGAGTCTCCTACATAGGAAAAAAGTGGAACGGTCCGTCTTTAATGGGTCCATCATGGTTTTGCAATCTCATTTTCATTATATCAGCATCGGTTGTCCGTACAGAGTACGGACCTATTATATCCAAAATCATCCGCGCACACGATCATTAATGGTTTTATTAAGTTCCTATACTTATGAAGGCTATAACTGCGGCGTTGAAATAAAAAGTTAGAACTTTTTTCTATGTAGGTTCCATCGAATATAACTATTGGTTTTGGTGACTCTTCGTTACCAAACAAAACATTTGGCAAAACCCGGTTGCGGGCTATCACTTCGTCCCTGGTAATATGGTCCAAGTCTAGGTGCAATGGAACAAAGTCAGTAATGAGACACTGCCTGACTTTATGTATTTTTCTTCCAATGGTACGCTCGGGTATATTAAAAAATTAAGCCATTCTATTATTCGGCTCCCCTGATCGAATTTTGCACAAGTAGATAGCCAAGTCATTTCTGGGAGTATTTGAGGACCGATTAAGGCTTAGCATTTGACTCAGCAAATCGTTGAACGTGGCTCTGTTTCCTCAGTCCAAAACCATAACTCGTCGTCAGAAACGTCATCTACTTTGAACGTATCGTATAAGCAGTTTGTTATTCTGTTGTGTAATCGAAAAAATCACTAACTATCAAATTTGCAAGCTCATTCATTTCTGATTCATTGAAACTTATTGAAAGAAACAGATAAAAACATACAGAACAAGGTGGTTAGGAAAAAATAAAACAAACAATAGAAAAATAAAGAATAATTTCGACCAGGCAGCAGTGTCACGATGTCCAAAATTAAATTAACCCCACTCAGCTAATGCCTGGACCTGATAGGCTCAGAAGCTGATTTTCAGTAGGGCCTACCGAGTGGACGCACGGACATTCGCAGCGACTAAGCAATGATAATTATAAAAATAAATATTCAAAATACATAAAATATAATGTGATGTGAACCTTCCCAGTGTAAAAGTGTGCAATACAATACATGAATACTTTGGGGGATGTGTATTGGTAATGGAGACTCTAAAACAAAAATGAAATATGTCATTTTATTGCTTGTAAGCAAGCTATCAATTAAACGATCAAGGTTACGGCTCTTTATCAGTGAATCAGTAAAGAGAGAGCGCTCTATAAATTACTTTCCTAAAAATATAGGAATATGTCGTAACTTTAAGCAAAAAATAAAACAAATTTTGACTATCAACTTCCGATGCAAACATTATAATTTACTACATACCACATTTATTTTTATTTTATTCCAACGTAACACATTCTATGTATTACATACAACTTTTTTTAATGGACGCTTTACAACGTAAAATGTTGTATGTATCACAAACAACATTTTCTTATACTCGCTCAACAGCGTAAAATGTTGTATGTAAAACATACAACATTGTTGAATGTTTACTTGACAACGTATACTGTTGTATGTAATCTATACAACGTTTTTGGTTGTTACATAGTTATAACGTGTTCTTATCAATTATCAAGTCCTAATAACGTAACATGTGCGGAAAACTTGAAGCACTTGACACACGGACCATTTCAGCTCTCTCTCCGGCGTAGTCTGTTTTATCTAACCCATACAACACGCGAGCGCGCGATCTGCCCCGCCCCGGGCACCGCGTAAACGGTTGTCTAGGACTATACAGTGTTATAGTCCGTTCCCGTTCAAAAGTTACAACTCTTTACGTCTCGAAATTGCATGAAGTAATTGAGTTTTCGTAAGTTTTAATTTTTTTATGCATAGATTACTAATAATAAAGCTCATTTTTAGTAAAAACGCTAAATCGCATTTTTGTGGGATACAACAACTTACGTAGGAGGTATCGATATATATTTATATATATATATATGAATATAAATATATAGATTCGTTAGCGTAATTTATCTTCGTTATAAAATATATATAATCTGCATAAATATGTTAACTTTGTACAGCAAGTATATTTTCCGTTCCACTGTAGTCCATTTTCAGTAAAAAATCATCCAAAGCCTTCCCACAGGTGTACCCACATTTATTAGTCAATTTAACCTCTTTACTGATTCGGTTGTATAAGAATGGTCCCAGAAAGTTGAAAAACGTCTGCGAGAAGGAAGTGTTGCATACTGGAACATCATAAACTTTATGGGGTCTTCTCTTGGATATATCCGTCTTAGTGGGGTACGAGTGTTGCCTCGTAACAATCAATTTTATAAACAGTCAAATTCTCTCTATAGATTTAGATTCACGGTAAGGTTTTGATCATTATAGTTGGTATGTCACCTCATACGTTTGGCGTGGAACCCCATACGTACAGAACAAAACTGCAGTTAGTATTATTGAAACTTTTGTTCCTAGACCAAACCCGTACTGACTGACAAATGGGAGATGCAATTTTTTTGCTCTATTTATTACTAGGAATTGATTAAACTGATCTTAAATGGGTGAAAAGTGTCAGATCAGTGTTATAGAGCTAGAAAAGTGGCACCCAAATTCAGAACGATCGTACACCTGAGCAAAGTATTGACAGTGTTGACAGTTTGAGACGTCACTGCGCAACATGTATCTGTCTCGTTTACGCTCTAGTAAATAATCATACTATCTGTCAAATTATATAGGTACCTACGCCAGGTGACAATTGTCGACTTCCTATCAGTACAGGCATAACCTATCTGCCTCTTTTTTCATTGAGGGCGGTCGCCTCCGTAAGAGCTTGACTGGGCAAGCTTTTGGCTCCTTAGTTTTTATATTGTAGCGACTTATAATTATTGTATTCAATATTATTTATATTGTAATTGTATTTTTTGTGCATTATGGAATAAATAAAAAACGTGATCATTTACCCTTCTTAATTCTGTCTTGGATTCACGTATAATTTTAGATAGATAGATATTATTAATTGTACAAAAAGATAACAGTAATGTTCAAATGAGCTAACGAGCGATCTCTACCAGACTTTCAAGTAGAGAATAAGTATTGTTAGGATAAACTGAACCCTAAGATAAGAATGCTTCTCCTACGCTTTTACTCACAATGCCTTTTATTCAGAAGGACCGCCGGTTCTCAGATTGAATGCCTTTTATTACTATATACCTACTTAATATAATAGGCTGTGTTATATTTCAAAAGGGTTGGAGTCTGTGAAAATATTACCGTCTTCAGAAACAGAAGAAGCAAATATATTTATGTTTTCTGCTCAATATGATTTGTTTTACTGCGTAGAGTAGTAAATCAAATATTGGTTTGTAATAACTCGATATTGTCAAACCATTTTGGGCTATGCTTTATAACGTTACTTTGGATCAGGTATTTTATTTGGTACATGATTGAATCCGCGAAGGGTGGAAGAGGTCCTATATCAATGTTTATAATTTTATTGGTGTATAATATTTGTGATGTGATTTGTATAGCCGGTAGATGCTAACGGCGGCACAAAGCCGCTCGTCGTGGCGCTCCTAGGGGGAGCCTACGTCCAGCAGTGGACTTCGAGAGGTTGATGATGATGATGATGATCCGATTTGTGGCGTGCGCATTATTCATTATTTTGTATCATCTGTGATATTGCTTGTTGTGTTTTAACTCTCTATTTCCGTTATTATAACAACCAACATTCTCTGTTTCTCTCTTTACCCCAATTATGATATACTTATTGATCTTTTTCCCTTCTCGCAACATTTTTGATTGCTTGTCCACTTTTTGTCATATTTTATAACCAGCCTTTCTCAATTATCGGACTGCTCAACACAAAAATATTGTTTAATTCGAACCAGTATTGTCTGAGATTAGCGCATTCAAACAAACTAACACACAAACGAACTTCTCAGCTATATATTAACAGTATAGATTTGTGAGTGTAACACCAGGATTCACAAATGCAAATCAACGTTGAGCATCCCCCAGAAGTAAAGCTGTAAACTTTAAGTTCTATTGACATTTAACGGGACAGTATGTGCGTGAGCGTGTGCTTGGTGTTGATTGACGTTTGGGAATTTGGGGGTAAAATACAATAACCCCTCCGACTATATCCCAAACGGGGTAGTCAGGGGCACACTTCTCTCTGGGTGAAGGGAAAATTCAGTAACTCACATTTTGCCGGGAGAATTTGAATGTAACATAGTAAGGAGGCCAGCCTATAGCGCCTATACCGCTATCCGGGTAACATACATTACAACAAACAATGTAACATACAATGTAACACACAATGTAACATAAAAAGTAACATACAAATGTAACGTACAATGTAACATACAATGTAACATAAAATAGCACTTCTTCCAGTATTTAACGTACGAGGTATTTCGGGCCACAAGATTTTAAGTTTTGGATTTGTATTAACTTTCGCCAAAAAACTTATTTCGTCAAGGACGATATGAATACAATAATGAGATGAAAGTCGCGGCTTTAAGTGAAAATGGAACCTATATATTTCGTAGTACGTGAGAAAGCTGATCATAACCTGCAACCTGAGATAACTGTGCGAAATTATTCACCACATTATTGTTTGAATACCATTTTGACGTTGTACATTGCACAGCCTTACACTTGACTACACCTACTGCACACTTGAGGCCGCGACTTATTTGCGAGTATCATTATTATTTTATTCATATCCTTCCAAAATGTATGTGTGTATTTAAGCCCAGTCGAAGGCTTAAGGACGTCTTGATAACATCTGACGGCAATGTCTATCATTAATCTTGATTCCTCCAAAAATCCGCATTAAGTCCTGTGCCCAGCAGTGGGATGTTTAAATGGCTGTTACTTGTTTTGTTCTTAAATATGGTTCCTGTCCTGATGGTGAAATGTTCTTGTGGAGTTAAGTAAATTCCTTCTCCAACTCACTAAAATGCATTCTGAGACCATTCTTGTAACAACTTAATGCCTTTGTTCATTTTCACGACCTATAGAAAGCAGCTGACTGCTGAAAGATAATAATTAAGTGGTTTAATTTGTCTCTACTGTATGCATCGGACCGCAGTTCTACTATGCAGTGTCTGAATAGTTCCGAAATTATGTTCCGCTAATGGCACCCGTGGGAACAATTCGCACCCCCCCTGGAGAAAAGCTGCAACTCCACTTGTGCGTATTTTTTTTTATTGCACTAAAAGATCAAGAAAAATTCAATACGTATTGTCAATTTTTTTCATATTTTTTGTCCTTAAAGTTAAGGAAATAAATACAAATAAGTAAAATATTGCAACATTATTATTATTCATGTTTCCATCATGGAAACGAAGTTATTACATTTGCATTTTAAATATTTACTAAATTCCAAATGAATAATACCATATGTAAACTAACAAAACTTTCGAACGAAGACTTTGAAAAATAATTTCGTATAACTATAGCTGCTTACTTCTCGTGGGATTAATTTGGCGATTTGCGCTGTGCAAGTCTAGTTGCGTATTTCTTCCACGAAACTTTTGTCGATATTGTATTTTATAACTATTGATACGTATTCATTTTACTAAGAGTTTCAAAATGATTTTGACGTAATTGGAGAAATAGCTTAGTCTGACGTTACGTTTTGTTTTAACAGTTTCGTAATTAGTAATATATATTTATTCTTGGAAGCAGGTCTATGAGTTTTATGGCGCAAAAACAATTAAGTGAAACTAGCATTGAATTTATGTGTCGTAATAAGAGAAACATACTTATTCCTACCTAAAAGTAACAGTGCGATTTATGGCAATCGTTGTTATTGCGTGGGAAGGGAGGCTACGCCGCGTGCCCCGCCTCCTCTCCCGCTCTTGAGCCCCTTAGGATTGTGGATAGAAACTAGTCGTGCGCTTGCCAGGGTTGCCAGACCGTACCAAAAAGTACGGTTTTCCGTACTATTCATCATACAACCGTACCACAACCATACCTCAGTGTGGACCGTACCTTTTTCGTACTTTCGCTATATTAGTGATTTATTTTTCAACGAAAACAACAGAGTTAAAAATGGTATTCACCATGTCCTGTTTTACTCAACATTCTTTGCCTTCCTTATTCGAAGGCAACGAATTTATAAAAACAGAACATAGTTTGCGGGGCTATCACCGATGTCTATAGTCACCGATGTCTGGACCAAGATCTGTCTTTTAAAAAGTTTTAAATTTTAGTTTATTATTTGAAATTTTATCTTGTCTTTCTATGGTCTACTTAAATAAAAATAAAAGCGTGCGCACTTTTGTCTGGGCACTATTAAGAATTTCGTGCTTCAAGTAATGAAATGAAAATGTCATGTGAATTGCGACTTTAAACCAATGAAATCACAACAAAGTTCCATGACGACGATAACCATTCATCTCTATCTTCTTCTTCTTCTTCTCAGCATTTGTGCGTCCACTGCTGGACATATGCCTCTTGCATGGCCCTCCAAGAAGATCTGGATGAGGCGAGTCTTGTTCAGGTCGGTCTTACCGTCTTTTTTATATCATCCGACCATCTGGCAGCTGGTCTGCCAACACTTCTGCTTCCTGTACGAGGTCTCCAAACAAGGGTTCTGTACGACCACCTGTTATCATCTCTTCGGCATACATGACCAGCCCATTGCCATTTCAGTTTTGCAACTCTCGTAGCCATGTCAATGACTTTAGTGCGTCGGCGAGTGGTCTCATTTCTCACTTTGTCCCTCAGAGAGATGCCAAGCATCGCTCGCTTCATCTCTATATGTATATAAAATTGATTGCTGTTCGATAGTCTCACCCTCTCTAAAACTCGGTAACGGCTGGATCGATTCGGCTAATTTTGGTTTTGATAATATGTTTGTTGAAGCTCAAGACAGCTCACCACTCGAAGAAATGCTAGGAATACCTATAGTAAAAACCACAATTAAGTTTCTCTTAGCACCCGTTTCTCCCTGGCACGTGACACTGAATGTTTGAAAACATAACGAAGTTTAGTCTATTGAAACACCTAGAAATAACCCCCTCATGAGTTCTCGCCTTGGCGTGGCGAAGGGGCTTAGTAGCGGTGGTAGGGTGAACCGCCAGGAAACGAAGATAACTCAGGCGTGATAGTGTGGTGGACTTGCCACCCACCCACTGCGTCCCGTAAGGGCGACACGTAGGGTTGCGGGGCCAGTGAGGCCTGCAAGCGCCCTGAGGCACGTGGTGGAGGCCGCGGCGCACAATCGGTTGGTGGGAGCCAGTGATCCGCAGGTGATCTCCCCTGTGCGTCGCGGCCTGGCGTCCTGATGAGGTCATGGCATCAAAGGAAGCAAAACCACTATCACACAGTAGCTGACTGGTAAGGTTAACGCCTTTAATTGATGAACATGACTTGCTTCGGGTAGGCGGCCGCATCGACACCGTTGTAGATGTCGGTATGGACGTGAGGAGGCCCATAATACTTGAAGGCCTGTATTCAAGCTCATAATCCGACATTATCATGTCAAAGCAGCACATGGAAATCAGGAAACCATAGTAAACGAGCTTAGACAAAGGTATTGGCTATTAAGGCTTAGGCCTACCGTCAAGTTTATTGCCTCGCAGTGTATGTTATGCAGACTGCGATGCGCCATTCACTTATTGTGGGTTGGACCTCTTCGGTCCAATGGAAGTCACAGTGGGTCGTCGAAGGGAGAGAAGGTATGGTGTATTGTTTGTTCACTTGTCTTACAGTCCGGGCGGTCCACATCGAGTTAGTTGCCTCTCTTACAATGGACTCGCTTATAATGGCGCTGCGGTGGATGACTGCGAGGCGCGGTTGGCACCTGTACTCCGATAACGGAACCAACTTGCGCGGCGCTGACACGGAGCAGCGGCGGTCCATACTTTAGAGAGTCCATACTCTAGATACCAAGGTTCTTAATGCTGAAGGTATCAACAATGGAATAGACTGGACTTTCATCGCCCCGGCAAATCCTCACTGGGGTGGGGTATGGGAAAGACTAATAAGAAGCGTCAAAACTTCTTTAAAGGTAGTCTTGAACAAACGGGCTCGTAGGGACGAGGTATTGCTCACGTTGCTTGCCGAGGTGGAAAATATGGTAAATAGCAGGCCACTCATGCATGTCTTCGTTGAACCGGATGGCGTCGAGTCACTTACTTCAAGTCACTTTTTCATAGGCTCATCCTCGAACTTGCCTGTCATCGGCGCATTCGACGACTCCAACCTCTTCTTGCACAAGCAATGGCGTATATCCCAGCGGCTGGCCGAGATGTTCTGGCAAAGTCATGTGACGGGTCATTCCATTCCCTAAAATATGGTTGAGTGGGATGAAGGCTGGCTCACACGTCAACTTGAAAACAGGGGCCACCTTCGGGAACTGGTCTGCTCAACATTCACTGTGTATTGTAAAACGTTGGACAGTTTAATAAGAGTAACTGCTGAGTTTCTTGCCGTGTCTTCTCAGTAAAAACAACCTTCCGATGCCGGTGGTAGAGTCACATTATGTACATGTATTTTAAGTATTGTTTATTTATTGTATTATAATGTGTATGTTTATTAAGTGGTTAAAATTAAGATTCTTGACGATTCGAAAGTACTGTTTATTGGTCTACTTGAATAAAGACATATTGAATTTGAAAGGTCGGTTAAAGAGGTTCTGCCTGACCTCTTACCAAGGGAAAAATGGCACAAAGAAAAGAAACCACTCCAAGTTGGAGACTTGGTTCTTGTGGTGGACGCAAACTCCCCCCGCAACATGAGGTCAACCGCACTGGTCTCAGAGGTGTTAGCTGGCAAAGACAGCCGGGTTCAGCTGGTCGAGGTGCGGACAAGGACCGGTACGTGGCGGCAGAATGCCGCGCGCGTGGCTCTCATCTCTGTGAGTGCTTGAGTGCTGTACCAGCACTGAGGTGGGGAATGATAGCGCACTCATTACCAACTTTCAAATTATTGCAAATTCTTATTCTGATTTTTGAAAGTAGTTTTTTTAATGTAAATGTTAAGCAACCTTTTGTTTTTGAAAATATCAGGCAGTCAGTCCTTAGCTGACCGCACTCTTGTCTGTACGTGTAACAGTGTCGATTTCAAATAAACCACCATTTTTGTGAAAGTTCTGCGTTTTGGTGTAAATCATACCTGAATCCCCTGAGTGTCTAACATTGACCTTGAAAATATGTGCTCGGCGCTAGGGGCAAATTTTGTTGGAAAATTGCCTGGCGGTTAAAAGGTTAATGTTTAGATAATTGGACTCATAATGCTTTCCTTGACATTTCTTTTACATTACTCATTAAGACATAATTATTAGACATTGATTGACCCGGTGCAAGTCAAATGCAAACTCCGTCTTTCTATCCTGTCCATGGTAACAAACCCGTCCTTTTGAAAGCTTATCCTTTTGACAGCAAATACATTTTCCCAAAAGATATGCAAAAAATATTTCAACCTATTTATTTTTAGTTAAGTTTCAATTTCAAATACTACCATAAGCAATTTCATGTTTCACAAGATAAAAGTATGCAACCATTTTTACTTAAATGAGTTGTTCAAGGAAAACCTACGTAAACCACATTTACACATTGAACACACGACTAAATCTGAACGGTCATAAAGCATTATCTGCAATAGTACCAAACAGTTAGACTTCTTTATCATGTCAACAATGCAATATACCCAATTACTTCATCAAGTGTTTAATATGTTTCGTGGAAAAAGTACGCAACGCTCTTTTTTCAGTTTTTCTCGAAATGTATTAGGTAAATTTAAAATATAGACACGTAAGCCCATCAAGGATACTTTTAGCTATCATTTGATGTATAATACATATTTCTAATTGTGTTCGTTAATTTTTAGGACAGTTTTTTTACGCTCCTGAAAAGTTGTCACTTTTCACTTGCAGCTTTCTTCCAGGAGGGGTGCGAATTGTAGACTAAGACAAAGGTCCATTCCACCAGTAAACGATGAGTTCAGTGAATGTTTGTGTATTAATAGCGTCTTCAGGTAGCAAAGTTTAAGCTATTTTCTCCATAGGGAAATCTCAGTTTGCCTACAATGTCAATGTTTCAGCAAACATGTACATCGTTATCGAGATATCCAGACACGTGTAACGACGACTTTCGGAATTCTCCTGGTGCAAGGTATGGTCTGATGATGATGAAGAACAACTTTTGCTAGGAAACACAGTAAAGAGGATACACTCCTAAACTAATTAGAGTTTGAACTTAGGGTTTCTGAAACCAATTAACCCACAAATTACATTATTCGTACATTACTCTAATACAAAGGTCATTTTTAAAACTACACAACAGATTTTTAACCATACCAATAAACTGGTCCTTCTAGCTAGGTGAATAAAGCTGTTTATTCTGCGTCCACCCTTAACCCGGTAAAATAAACTTGTTCATGCGGATGAATTATCGGAAAAAAGCTAGTATAATGTTACCTCTATATTTCAGAACAACTTTGGTGCCCTTCCTGGAATAGTTATTCAACTCTTTATAACTAATAAATCTTGTAAGATTCGTCCCGCCTACGTGGGCTCACAAACAAAAGATATTGGTTTTCGTATTGGAAATCATCCAAGAGAGATTGCTTTTAATATTATTGGGTTGTTAGACAATTTTTACCCTAAACAATAATCTTACCGATTCGCATAATAAACAAATGGTTTATTTTTTATTTTTAGTAGGTTCGATTCCCGGTTGAGAATAGCAAAATTTAAAATGATTTCAATACAGTTTCATTTCTTTTAAAAATAAAGGGATGGTGCCTTTCAATAAAAAGAGCTGAAGCAAAGGATTTGAAGTTAAGGCCCATAACTTCTTTCCACACTGTATATAGCTCACGCCATCTCATAGTTGAGGGCGAGGCTGTATCCAACAGTGAGTGGTTTAAATGAAGTGTTTTTTAAATTGTACTTGAAACTTTACTTATCAATAAGTACAAAACAATTTAAAGTACCTATCATCCAGAAAACCAGATACACACTCAACTTGTGTGTTAAAAACTTTTTTAAGTTTGAAGACAAACAAAATAATAATAACACATAACCACCATATTTAACACAGACTGTTGTTTTTAAAAAACTTCTCTTATGCCAAATAACTTGATTGATTCACTAAAATCTGGGAAATAATTTTAATACCTATACAGTGTATAGTCAGTAAGAAGCCAAATAGTTGCTTGAAATAAATGAATACAAATAAAATAAAATAAAATAATATTGCCGCAATATAAAGTGCCGAGAGCTTTATTTGAAACTAATGATTTTTTGATTTTCCATTTAGCAATAGGCCTCACATCAATTCTACAGCTTCCAGAAAGCTGAAGCTGCGGCTAAGTTTAGATACCTACTTATTTAAAATCTGGATTAAAATCTTGCAAGTTAGAGACCACTACTTGTTCTTTGAAAATATTCTTCATGAGATGTCGCTGGCAGAACTCGAGAGGAACTTCCACATAGCCTGAAAAAATAAACGAAATTATTAGCTATTACTCCTGCTGTTTCTCAAAATTGTATTGAAACATCAATTTTGAATTCATTAAACTACTAGTTTAGAATACTTTCACATTAAATTATTATTTGGAAAAAACCCTAGCATTTCTGGTGCCTGAGCGAGTGCATTAAAGGACAAAGCTTCATAAAAAAACAAAAAATATACTATTGAATAGAAATCGCGTTAAAAGACACCTTTTATATTATACTGAAAGAACTTTTAAATACAGTACTTATAAAATTTATGACTAACTTAAGAAAACTAAAAAACATTTTTTTTTTTACGAGATGCATAATACAATACAAAAATATTATGTGATTATTACCTCCTGTAACATGGCTATTGCAAAATATACCAAATTGTTTTTATTAATATTGTTTCAATATCTACTATGCCATGTTTATTATTCTGTATCTTGACAAGGGCGACCAACCATGCAGGTCCGCCCCTGCCTAGATACTGAGGGTTTAAGCTCTCGCTCCCGCCCTAGGCTTGGCTCGCGGTCCTAGTGCAAGCTCGGCTTCAGTCGGCTATTTGCTCCTAGCTCCTACCGGAAGCCATTGCGCTCGGGGTCCCCGTGAAATATTATATTATGACTACAAACCTTAACAATTGACTTTAAATGCCTGCTAACAATTAAAATTAAGGTAGGCAAAATTATAGATTTTAACTATCGATATTATGTCAAACGGAGTATAAGATACCATACTCTACGAGCTTTACTCTACTAGCAGCCAGTTAATATTCAGCCGCTTCAGAATTTCAACTATGCTTAACTTTCTAGTAAAAAGTAGTATTATATTTCGTAACCTGATCACTTTTAGAGTTTTTTGTGATGGCTTACAGCTCTATCAATTCTGCTAAGAACTTTGAAGACAGATCAAAACTAAACATACCTAAACCCATAATAAACCAACTCGTTGTTTAATACACAACTGGGGTTCAATCCAATTATTGCAGTCTGTGCTTGAAATTGGCTCATCAAAAAGCGATTAGTAACATTCCTACAAAATTCACTGGACATTGTGTCCACACAGCACCATCTAGCCCCAAATTAGCCTAATTCTGCTATCCTCTTCATGAGCAGATAATCAAACTGTATCTGTCCTAAAAGAAACCCTTTTCACGAAAACAAATAAACACATGCGAATAATCACTTACGGCTGACCTTTAATTTCTCTTCGGTCAAAAAACCTATAAAATTAACTTTTTGATAACCCTAGTTTCAAAATAAGCTAACAACTACTAAGCCACTACCAGTCAAAGGGTTAAAACTAACCCTATGCAATAACGCTGTAACCAAGACGCTAAACTTTAAATTTGAAAACTTAAGAACAGAATTCCTACTTAAACTTGAAGTTATTAAGTACTATCAAACCGCAGACGTTATCCATTGTATGCTTTCGTAGATAGACACAAAGTCGATTTTAAGTTTGAACAGACTGAACTAAATGATAGTTTTGAATTAAAAATAAGGGGTTTTCATATCAGGTTCAGCGAGCGATCATATTTGACTGCGGCTAGTGTTAACGGGTTTGATTCCAAGCAGGACAAGCCAAAACAGAAGTGGTACTAGTTTTCATAGAACCTACTTTAGTAAAATCGTTGCTTTAGGACCAGGACATTATTTTTTGTCCTTTGAGACAATTTTTGGCATAACATTTACTAGGTGAACTGACAAAGTTGTTGTTCTCCAAGTGTTTTTATAAACTAGATTTTTTTGTTTTGGACATATTACCGTAGAATTCGAACCTAGGCCCTCCAAATTTCGCACTGAGCACAACTAGCCACCGAAAATATACCTGATTCCTCTTCTTCTCCCCTGCAGTTGACCATGTCCAGATAGCAGGCGTTGTTAAAGGTCCTGTACTTGTAAAACCTCAGCTTCGAAGCTCCACACACAGGCCGGTAGTGGCTGGGACAGAAGACCGGGCAAGACTCCCCGTACATTCTACGCGCGCTGTTCATGTGGTCTTTGATGCAGAATTTTAATGATGTTTCCACAAATGCTGGAAATTGAAACGTACTCAGTTTGGATGTGTGAAACATTTTGTTTACACTGCCTCATGATTACACTGCAGGTTACTACGGTGGCATAATGAGTAAGACCCTATTCCAGTTATGTTGTTGTTCCGCAGTGGAAATAGACCAACAACCGATTCTGTTGTCTGTCTAACATATTTGGGATTTGCTTAATCACAAGTTACTTATAGTATCCAAGTAACAATTTGCAATACGACAGTGTCAAAGTCAATGAAACTAAAGAATACACTCAGCACTTAGTTGTTGCCGTCTTGATAAGAGGTAAGCTTACCACTGTTATCCGGGTTCCATGGGTTTTAATCTCTGTTTTCCTTCACCAGAAAGTTAACCTCAAGTTTTTGCTATGACCACAGAGCTACACTAGTCTAGCTGTTTCGGCCTGACTCGAACTCGATTCAAGGTTTCCAGGCCACAGTGTTAAAGCACTTTTTCCACGACGCTATTTCTGGTAATGGCGTTTGAAGTAAACCCTAGGTTTTAAAACATAAAAGGAGGAAGGAGGAGGTTAAATAATAAATAAAAAAATGTGTCAATATTTACCAACTTCGTAGCAGTCCGCGTGAGCCTGCAGTGCGCATTTGGTCGGAAACATTTTATACGTGTTCCCTTTTATGTCGTAACCGCACGTCATATCCGGTGGCGCTTCTGGGCATTTGTTCTGGCAGCCATAACCGTGTGTGCTGTGAAAAACTGTTAATAACGAAAAATACAATGAGACAGTTTAATTGTAGTATGTATAGTCCGTTCGCTTAAGGAATGCAGTGATTTTTAAATGTAAGTTCTGTTGCACACAAGAAAACTCAGATCCACAACCTTTGCGTTCGAAAGTATGTGTTCAGCTGGTCACTTTGGACTTGACTTTCTAATTAGGAACGATTTGATTGGTTAAGGGACGTGCTAGGTCAAAGGAAAATTATGAAATTACTGCATTCTTAACGCGAACGGACTATTGTGTCTAAAGTGTAAAATATCTTTTAAGTCGACGGGGAAAAAACACGCAGCGTGAAACACGGTCATGATCTAGTTTTTTGAGGGGATTGTGGTTGTGTGGGGTTCCCCGCGCGAGGCTGTTGCCCATAGAACGTTTCGCGTGTACTTGTACGAAAATTTAAATAAATGTCCTTGGACATTATTTAAATTTTCAACCACAACACAACACAACTTTCAACCACACAGCGCCATCTAGTCTCAAGTGGGCTAATTATAGTCCGTTATTATGGGATACTAGACAACGTAAACATACTTAAATATTTTTTCTTTTGTAAATACCGGGTGCGGCAATTGAACTGTCCGTCTCCTTGTAACTATTTTAAAATTCGAACTACTGAATCGAACGCGGCAAAAATTAAAAAAAATAATCTGTGACACATTATCTATGTTACTTCAAAACCATTCGGTCGTGAGAAGAAACGTTTCAATTTTAAATTATTGGATTTAAAACGCAATTCAGTGATTGCTCTTTATTTGGAGGGAAAATCGAACATCGACATTCGTCGAGCGCTTCCAAATCTTCAATTGAACGAAAAATTTGTGCGTCGTTCTATCCAAAGATTTAACGAGACTGGGAGTGTTAAGAAACGCTACGGGGGCGGTCGACGCTGTACTGCAACGGCGTCACCAGTTGTCGAAAAGGTGCGACATCGTTTACGCTGAAATCCAGCGCGCTCAGCAAATCAGCTCGCCCAGGATCTTAAAGTGAGCGACCGCAGCGTTCGTCGTATATTAAAGGAAAAGCTTAAGGTTAAACCATTAAAAAAAAACTTTTCGCAAGAACTCACTGCTTTGCAAAAGAGCAAACAGCTGGCTCGATCAAAGGAGCTGATTCGCTTGCTCGACACTGGCGAGTTTCCCAACTTGGTATTTTCAGATGAGAAAACTTTCTGTGTTGAGCAGTTTCTCAACAAACAAAATGACCGTGTGTGGTTGAAAGAACGTGTCAGCGATCATTCAAATGAACTGAGAGTCACTCCACGACAAGGAGCCGACCAAATCATGGTATGGGCGGCGGTGTCCGAAAAAGGACGTTCTCCGCTTGTTTTTCTACCAATGGGTCGCAACCAAGCCAAAATAAATAAACAAATCTATCAAAATGAAGTCTTAAAAACAGGATTGATACCGTGGGCACGCAAGACATTTGGTTTGGAGCGTTGGACGTTCCAGCAAGACTCGGCGCCATCGCACAGAGCAAATGGGACGCAGAATTGGTTGAAAGCGAACGTTCCTGTGCTGATCGACCAAGATATGTGGCCGTCGTCTTCGCCCGACTTAAACCCTACAGACTTTTGTATTTGGGGTGTTTTACAGGCGAAGGCCTGTGCTTAAAAACACACATCAGTGGAGGCGCTCAAAACTACTCGTTACACGAGAATGGAACCGTTTAAATGACGACGTTATTCGAACAGCCTGCGCTTCATTCAGAAAGAGACTCAAGCTTGTAGTGAAAGCTAAAGGCGGTTGTATTCCATTAGAATGAATAAGAATATAATTTTGGACCTTTTATTTTCATAATTATGTAAAAAATATATTAATAAATATTCAAAGTAAATAAAAATATTTAATTTTTTAATATGGACAGTTCCATTGCCGCACCCGGTACATACTTGATATACATAGAAAACACCCAGACCAATACAAACAGACATGTTCATGCACACAAATGTTTGTACTGTGCGGGGATCAAACCCGCTACCCTTGGTGTAGTAGCCGACTTCTCATCAATTACACCAAGACGGTCGTCGGTTGCTACTGCACACTAAAAGTTTTTTCAATATTGCATGCGTTACTGCTTTCCTTTTAGCCGTCGGGGAAAAATTCAGTCGCTCTTGCTCATACAATTTATCAATTCGGGGAATTAGATGATTCATAATATGAATCATCTAAAATGTTGCCTTTTTAGCCCCCCTGCACCTTGAATTTTCTCACGGCCTAATGGCCTAAGGCTTGCACTGCCAGCACTATTAGGCTGGATAATGATGATTTTTCATTAAAAAAAAAATTAATTCTGCATACACTTTTTCAGTTTCTACACTAAAATGCGGTTTATTCAACCATACAGATAATTATTTATGAAGTAAGTAGGTATGCGTCGTGCACATTTGACACCCAAAGTACAAGCTCTGCTTAATTGAAGATCAGATAACTTTTATGTATGTACTCTACAGATCTTGCTGAAATCTGTTTGAATCGGCTCAGATTTTGTTAATGGAATGTGCAAATTTTTTTCATGACAGAATAAATGTATCTTCAAAAGCAGACAATTATTCGACCCGTCATAAATAATGGATGAAGTCGTTGAGTGTTTCGATAAATTGTGTTAGAACATAGATATAACACGAGTAGGTACAGCATTTTATTGTTGTCGTTTTTAATTTGGATGGCATATAAAGGTAGCAGTCACTAAACAATTTGCTACGCGCGGAAGGTAAAGTTCCTATGGTCAAGGGGCCACCAGTTCTAATAAGGGTTTTTGAATGCGTCAGAGAATTTCGCCCTGGGGTGGCATTCCGGATAACATCACTTCACATCTCGGTGCTTCACGCTTACTTCAATCACCAATACGCTTCACTTTGATGTAGTATTTTCTCTCAATTTGTAAGTAAAAAATTTAAAAAAATGTATTTGGCTTAGTTCTTTTCTCTCAAACGACCAAAGTCGCAAAGAAATTGAATTTTGACGATAACTGACCACGTGGGAAGTAAGTTTCGTCGCCTTCCGGAATACCATAACTATGGTATGGATGATGGAGAGCATGAAGCACCGAGATTCACATCTCGGTGCCCCACGCTGGGCGCCGGAATGTCACCCCTGGTGCTAATTCGCATAGTGCTAACGCATTCAAATACCTATATGCTGGTCTTGTATCAAAAGGACACTTGCGGATGTCAATCATACGGTCGCCTGATGAAACCCGCACGATATCTAAAGTCAACCCTTGACCCTTGCTTACTAAATAAGGTTAACTAATTAACACATTTAAATTCAGTTTAAACCACTGACCTTTGACGAAAGTAAAGTAAATTTTAAAATTAACAGAAATACTTCAGTTTTTGTATTCGTGTAACAAAAAAAAATCTTGTCCTCATTTTTGGTGGTGAAAGTTACAATCGTTTTTATGACATAATAACCATTTAAATAAATAGGCGAGCAAGAGTATGTAAACAAACGTCTATACACGCAGAATAACTATTTTTTTTAGCAAATTGGTCTACATAACTCAATATTACGCCCAATTACTGTGTTTGTATACTGTTGTTTTAATTCCACAAACAAAACAAATGAAGCAACCCGATATTTGAATAGTACATTGAATTACTCACTTTGAAGCCATATTACCGTAGTCAAAGCGTAAAACATTTCACTAGATTCAATTACAGAACCAGACAACATTAATTGAAGTGAGTTCACGCCTACAGTGACTTTATAGCTGAAATTCAATTAAGATAAATCCGCTATTGACCTAGCCATGCCAGGTTTATTTCATCGTTAACTTCTCGCTCACTACCTGGAGTCACAGTGGGGAAGTGGTACGTTTTTTAGAAAAAGGGGAAATAGTGATGCTGCTTGTTAGACCACTATCGATAAAATGAAATAAAAAAGTATCTTACGGTTAGGTTATTTTCCAATTAGTTAAGTTAACAGAGTAAAGAGAAAATATCTATACTTAAAAATGAATCGGCTTAATTAATTGTAGCTGTGCATAGCCTTAGAACGACTGGATCAAATCAGAATGTTATTTATTGTTGTATTTGTTATTGCCAGAAGAAGGTTTGTACAATCAATTATTCTCAAAAAAAGGGGATAACAAGATAAATCCGCTATTAACCTAGCCATGCCAGGTTTATTTCATCGTTAACTTCTCGCTCACTACCTGGAGTCACAGTGGGGAAGTGGTACGTTTTTTAGAAAAAGGGGAAAATAGTGATGCTTGTTAGACCACAATCGATAAAATGAAATAAAAAAAGTATAAGGGAGCAAGTGAAACGCCAATGTCTTCGGTTGCTATTTATTTAAGCATCTTCATACATGGTACATTCAACTACTTATACTTAGCCTAACAAGGAATCAGAGCGGACTGCGGGGCTATCGCACTCTTATCCCATAGATGATCTAACCTAATCAGGGCTTGAGAATGGACTGCGGGGCTATCGCATTCTCTTGCCGTACTGACTGTACTGGAGGACTGCGGGGCTATCGCTCCAGCACGGTCGCTAGCTGGGAAGGTAATGACAAATTTGTATGGCGCGCGGCCGCTTAAATAGGAGTTCGGCGAGGCGCGCCGTGCGTGGGGACTCGATGGTGGGGGCTCGCGTGACGTACGCAGGCTTGATGAGTGAGAGGGACTGCTGTGCGAGAGGGACAGTATTCGAGGCGGCGCGGCAGGCGCCGATGTAGGATTTATGTTTGTTACAATCTCCCCCTCTGGTACTCGCTAACGTCCCGTAAGAGTACCAGTCATCACGTCGGGGACTAGTCCTTGGTTGTCTTGCTTGGCCTTCCTCGTCTCCGAATAGGTATTATTGGAGCTGGTGTCTCATTGCTTCGTTTCTCGAACTTCATTATTGCGGATGTATGATATCTTCCTATTGATTTTTGAGGCTCTTTTACGTTGGCAACTTCGTAAACCGAGCTCCCATGTTTATTGATTATCACATATGGTCCATCGTGTCGAGGAGCAAATTTAGCAGAGAACTGTTTTTCTTGGCAACTTATAGTATGAGTTTCTTTTTCAGTGACTGTGTAGTTGCGTTTTGAGGTTGTCAGAAGTATGCTGGCATATTCAGTTAGGTGTTCTTCGGCACCCTCCCCCTGCATCAAAGCTACCCCAATAGCATTATTACTTGCTTCTGTTTTAATAGTGAACGGTGCTTCATAATTTGCTTCTTGCAATATTCTTGCTGTAGTTAAAGCAGCTTTCAGGCTATCATATATCTTTTCAGTTTGCGAATAACCTGATTTATGATCTATTGTTGACAAACATGGCATTGCCTTTGCTTGATGTAGTATGCCATCTATTCGTGGCAGAGGGTATCGATCAGGTTTTGTAATTTCATTTAACTTTCGGTAATCAATACATACTCTTATGTCATTGTCAGCTTTGGGAACTAGGACCACAGGCGCTGACCAAGGGGAATTGAATTCCTCAATAATGTTTTTACTAATCATATCATCTAACTTTTCTCTAAGCTGCTGCTGTCTAGCTGGTGAGAGCCTATATGGTTTGACTGCTATAGGAGGATGGTTACCAGTTTCGATTCTATGCTGAGTTTGAGATGTATGTCCTCCATTTTCATCAAATATGTCGCTAAATTCTGATAACAATGAGTTTACCTGTGTTTTCTCTTCATTAGTTAATAAATGGCCTTCGTCAGGTTTTAATGAAATATCAAGAGAGTACTGTTGCATAGGATTTATTGGAATATAATTAATGCGAGGGTCAGGAGTATTGTTAGGGTCAGCTGGTTCACGTGGGCGGGACGGACGTGGTGGAGTATCCAGCTTGATGAGCTCCCAACGTGGTCTCTTCTGAGGGCTGCCAGTATCACGTTGAGGTGATGGTGTTGCAGCAGACATGGGTGAGAGCATTTTCAACTCACTGGACCATTTTAAAAAGTCGGATAGGCCAGTGTCGAATTCAATCTTCTTTTTTATTGATTTTTCGGTTTCCAGTTGTAGGAATTGGAAGTGTTCATTTGGTTTATCAATAAACGACCAAGCACGCTGCGGTAAGTTCAGGGTGATGCCTGCAGATTCCAAAAAGTCTATGCCTAGCAGTGTACGGTTGTCTGAGGCGTCAGGCATGACAGTGAATGCTATGGGCAAAATTCTGTTGCCAATGATCATGTCGACCGTGCAGTTGAGCAACTTGTGCCTTTTGGTGGAGCCATCTGCCAAGCTTATGTCAGCTGTCTTGTGTTTGAACTCAACACCACAATCTTTGAGCACTTGGTATAGCTGTCTGCTTGCAATGCTAGTTCGCGCTGCTGTGTCGATGAACGCGTAGCCTTCTTTACCTTTTATGGATATCTCAATTGTTGGTATCTTCACATGTTCTTCCAGCGTCGTTTGCAACGAGTAGAAAGAGACTGGCTTGGTAGGAGATTCCTTTGTTTTACAAGTGTCACAATTACTTCGAAATACGCCTGGTGCACCGCAACCGTAGCACTTGATGGTGGGTTTTTCGGTTTCCGCAGCTTCCAGTGATTTTGAGGTGACACTTGCTAACCGTCTGCGACAATCTTCCATAACGTGGCCTTTCTTGCCACAAAAAGTGCAACGTTTAATTATGCGTCGTTTAATTATGCGTTTAATTATGGGTATAAAGAAGTTGACACGAAATTTGCTCTTGAAATTAATTTAATTTAAAAATATATAACAGTATTTTTACGAGTTTTAAATGTGTACAAAATAAGTGTTATCACCTACCAGCTATATCCTGCTAATTTTTCCTTAAATTACAACACACACTATATCACTTGGTTTCACTGAGCACCTTGAACATGGACAAGACGACTTTTCAGCAATCCCTTGAAGAGGTTAAAGCAATGTTCGTAACCAAGATGACGGACTTCCAAAGAAACCTGGATCAGGCTGCCCCATCAACTGCTAAAACCACCATCACTGCAGTAGCCGATGACTTTGCTGCCTTCAAGAAATTTATAATGGGCACACTGGTCAATCTTCAGCGGCAAGTTGAGCTATTGACTCAAGAGTGCGATCGCCAGGAGATGCGGAGCCGGCGGAAGATGTTAGTTCTGCACGGGCTCCCTGAGACCGAAAGTGAGGTCGCCAGCGGAGCTGTTCTGAAGGCTGTGGCTGAGCACCTGAAGTTGCCGTTGTCGTTGGACTCCATAAGTCGTTGTCACCGGTTTGGCCGGGTTTCTAAAGAAAAGCCCCGACCTGTCATCTTGAAGTTCCACCAAATGGATGACAGAGAGAGAGTGTGGTATGCAAAGACAGCTTTTAAGGGGTCTGGGATCACTGTGTCAGAATTCCTGACTAAGGTACGCCATGATGTCTTCCTTGAGGCTAGAAAGCGACTAGGAATTTCGAAGTGCTGGACGAGGAACGGCATGATAGTGGTGATCGCTTCGGACGACAGGCAGCGCCGTATAACAACACTCGACGAGCTGAACAACATCTGCAGCCCCACCGCGCCCGCCAACGCTGAGGCACCGAAGGTTGGCAGGACTGCTGGCGTCCAGGGGGCGAGTAGCGGCAGGTCCCAACGTAGGAAGTGAAGTAAAGTGGTGTATTGTGTCGCTTCGATAAGTTTTCTTCCATCGCTTCGTTTTTGTCTTGCCCAGTCCATTTGATCCATTTTTGTATTTGCTTGCCGATAAACATTTATTGTAATTCCATAATGGCGGTCAGTATATTACCACAAAATAATCTTAGGTTCGCATTACCCTCAACAGATTTTTTAATGTTTCCTGTTTCGTAAATTGTATTTATTTTTAGTCGTCGCGTCAATATGTCACTGTCACAGTGTCACTATCTGTCATAATTCAATCAACTGACACGCTAAGTAACTTTTTTTTTTTTTTTGCTTGGACCATGGGCTTTTATCCAATTCTATTTTATTTTTTTTTAAATTATTATTATTTTTTACATCGACCTCATAGCCGATAGACTCCTAATGACAGGTGAGAGGCTATGGCCACAAGTCAGACAAATACGTCAGAATTCGGAATCTACTACCCAATCTTACAAGAAATCGAACACCAGGCGTCTGGTGGCTTTGAGGTCGCTGTATTTTTATTTTATATAGTGGTTAGTAAGTTGTTCCATCTTTTTTTTTTTTTTTTTTTTTTTTTTTTTTTTTTTTTTTTTTCGAGGGGAATCCGTTTGCGGACTTCCCGCCCTCCGGGGGTAGGGCGGGGGTGTGTCAGACTCACCCACCCCGGGTAGGGGTGGGAATACTGACTAAACCCCCCGGTGCTCCAACGTTGCCATCTGTTGTTCGGATTTGTGGGAACAAAAGTCTTCCATAAATCCGGCAACGGCCGTCCGGTTTCGAACCCATCCTTGTTTTGTGCACGTGGTGCCACATGGTGGTCAGGGCGTGCGAGGAGCACTCAGCACGCCCTCCAACCTTCGGACTCTTGCGGGTGGCAAGCAACCCCAGTTGTCGTCACCCGCAGAAATCCTTTTTAGGGCAGCGTCTGGCGATCGAAATCACGCCTTCTGCGCCCGACCCGCCTGCGGCGGAGTGGATGGGACATGGGGTCCTCCTCACGTTCTCGCTCCGCCGCTTCTTTCTCTAAGAGGACCTCCTCGCAAAATGCAGAGAAGGTTTCCCAGGATTGCTCATTGCCAGTGATGGCCTGGACAATTGCCGACAGGGAAAGTTGTTCCATCTACATTATAGTGTGTTAACTCTTGCAGATTGCTGGTGGGTAGAGAATGCTTATTTGCTCATTGCTTCATATATATATTATATTATAAATATATATTTATTTTATTCTTATATATTTTATTATTATAATTTTATATTATTTTCTATTGTATGATATGGTTATGGATTCTCCCAAGAGTTACAGTGATGAAAGCGAACACTTTCTTTCCTTCTCATCTTCATCGGCAGAGGATGATAGTTTTCACTCCACCTCAGCTCCTCTCCATGACGTTTTACAGAATATTTTTGCGGATGTGCCTAAATATTTGAATCTAGTGCACATTAATGCCCAGAGCATTCCAGCTCATTACCCCGACTTGTTGACAGCTTTTGACAATAAAAACATTCACGCTGTTCTTGTGTCGGAAACCTGGCTCAAGCCCTGTACCCCATCCACATCCTTTTCTCTTCCTGGTTTCGTCCTAGTTCGGAATGACCGCATTATCAGATCTGGAGGCGGAGTTGCTATATATGTCCGTTCTCACATAAAATTTACTATTGTAAAGCAGTCTCCTCCAACTTCATCTTCTGACCTACCCTTGTATCTTTTCATTGAGTTGTCTCTTTCTCACACTAAAGTTCTTCTTGGCGTTTTTTATAGTCCCAATATGAGTGTCAACTACTTCCACTCCCTTGAAGAAACTTTAGAAGACCTGGTTCCCTTGTACAGACATACAATATTAATGGGAGATTTTAACACGTGCCTACTCAAAAACGACTCTCGTGCTCGTCGCTTGAGTTCTATAGTACATGCAAATAACTTAAAAATCCTCCCCCTTAATGCGACTCATTTCTTTCCCAACAGCAATCCATCTCTGTTAGATCTTTTGGTGGTTTCCTCGACTGAGAACATTGTCAAGCACGGACAATGTTCGGCCGATGCGTTTTCGTATCATGACCTCATCCACATGTCGTACAAGGTCCGTCCTCCAAAATACAAGGGTAAGATTCTTTTACAGCGCAATTTTGGTGGTATGGACATAGAGGAAATGCGACAGGACGCGATTAATATGGATTGGTCAGTGATTAACAGTGCCAACAGTACAGATGAAAAAGTTGAACTGTTTAACTCACTACTGATTCAGCTATTCGATAAGCACGCCCCTGTCCGCCCGGTGAAAATCAAACATTCTCCTGCGCCCTGGCTGACTGATGACCTCAAAGCTCTGCGAGATAAGAAAAATGCTGCCAAATCTAGGTTTAAGATGAATCCTTCCGATAGAAACCGCGAGAAGTATAGGGATTTGAGAAATCGCTGCAATAGGTTATGTAGAGACGCTCAACGACGCCACATTCACGAATCAGTTCAGAATGGTAATCCTGCCAAGGTCTGGAAATTTCTTAGATCACTAGGAATTGGAAGATCTCGTAATGACCCTGTCTCTAACAATATAAACATTGAAGTCCTTAATGATCATTTCTGTTCGACCGCCGCCATTGACGGTGGTACAAAAAGTAATACTCTCTTTCAACTTTCTTCTCTTCCAACTCCTGATTACTCTCCTTTTGATTTCGCGCAGGTATCCGGCTGTGACGTTGAGAGAATAATTTTGTCGGTGGCTTCTAATGCTGTCGGTAGCGATAGCATTAGCCGTAATATGATCGTTCCTCTCCTTGACATCCTAATTCCAGTTATCACCCACATCCTAAACCACTCACTGGCATCCAGTTCCTTTCCTCTCGCCTGGAAAGATGCCCAAGTGATTCCCCTCCCAAAGAAGACCAACCCTAAATCTCTTTCTGATTATCGCCCAATTTCCATACTACCTTTCCTATCCAAAATCCTTGAGCGTGTCGTACACCATCAGCTCGGCTACTTCCTATCCAAAAACAATCTCCTGAATCCTTTACAATCCGGCTTCCGCCCCGGTCATAGCACGACTACTGCATTGGTCAAAATTACCGACGACATTCGTCTTGGAATGGATGATCGGCGTCTGACGGTGTTAGCGTTGCTTGATTTTAGCAATGCTTTCAATACCGTCGACTTTGACATTCTTCTCGGCGTACTTCATTCTCTTAACGTATCTCCAGCGGTGCTTGACTGGTTTCGCAGTTACTTGTGTGGACGCCGGCAACGTGTTCGCGTGGTGGATTCGTCGTCTGCCTGGCGTAACATACGCGCCGGTGTTCCTCAAGGTGGTGTCTTGTCTCCTCTTCTCTTCGCCATTTTCATAAATGCTATAACACATAATCTCTTTTCTTCCTACCACCTATATGCAGACGATCTACAAATATACTATCAGGGTCACCTTGAAGACATTCATGGAGTCATTCAAGTCCTGAATGATGACCTCGCGCGTATTCGGGAATGGAGCAGGGCTTTTGGCCTTATGGTAAACCCTGATAAGACGCAGGTTATGGTGGTCGGTGGTTCACAGCTGGTCTCGAGAATCGACTGGAAGTCCATGCCTCCTATTTTATTTGACGGGGTTCAAGTTCCGTACAGTAAGGTGGTAAAGGATTTAGGCATATATATTGACAGCTCTTTAAACTGGGACAAGCAGATTGGCGAGGTGAGTAGGCGAATGTTTGCATCCGCTAGTTCGCTCAGTAGGCTCCGGAATTTCTTGCCCATACCCACCAAGATTGCACTTGTGCAGGCTTTGCTACTGCCTATTCTAGATTACGCAGACTCCTGTTATCTCGATATTACTGAAAACCTCCTCAATAAGCTCGAACGACTTCAAAATTTCTGTATTCGTATTATCTTCGGTCTACGTAAATTTGACCATGTTTCCCATTTTCGTGCACAATTAAATTGGCTTCCGATACGTCGTCGACGTGACCTCCATGTCCTCTCTCTACTTTACACTGTCTTATTTGATCCTAGGTCACCCCCTTATCTCAAGCAGCGTTTCTCTTTTCAGCAATCTGCCAAAGGTAATGATATGCGTTCTTGCCGTAAACTGCTCCTAAAATTTCCTCCTCATTCTACTGACTATTACTCAAATTCCTTTACTGTCCAATCCGTTCGCCTATGGAACTCCTTACCCTCATCCATAAGGCTATCCAAATCCCTTCCTATTTTCAAATCCCGTGTGAAAGCACACTTTCTATCGCCTTGACCCAATAATCTTCCTTTTCTCTACTTAACGTAATCGTCCTGTAAATCCATACCGAATTGTTTGTATTATATTTATGTAGGTATATGTAAGTTTATTATTTCGCTTGTAGTACTGTATGTATGTTTATTCTAAAACTGGAAAACTAAATTTTGTTTTAATATATTCATATTTTCTTTTTAAATACCGTCTTGCACCACCGCATCTACTTCCCTTTCCAGTTTCTCTACCTGAAGGTTGTCTGGAAGAGATCGCTCTTAGCGATAAGACCGCCTGTATTGTACATTCTAAATATCTATGTGCATCGTTATGTAACTTGTTTTCTTTGTGCAATAAAGTATATCTTATCTTATCTTATCTTATCTTATGCGTCTACTGTCTGAAGGGCGCGAAACAGTCGAATCAGTTTTGTGTTCTTCTTTTTCCAACACTTCCAAGGCGCGGGCGCGTTCGAGCAGTTGCGCAAATGTCCGAATATCACTTCGCGCAATCTTCTTTTTGTGTGATAGTTTTAATAAACCATACACGAAGTCAATTTCTTCTTCTTCTTTGTGTCGCTTGGGCGGTAACAATCCCAAAAGTGCTCGTTTCCGACAGAGAAACTCGTCTATTGTTTCGTGGTTACCTTGCGCCGTCGCAAAAAGCTCCAAATATATCTCGTATGGCTGACGTTTTGGTGCAAAGGCTGAATGCAGATTTTTCAGGGCCACCGACCATGTTTTAATGTCAGCTCGCACACCCTGCCACCAGATGCTCGCGGTGTCCTTCAGCAGTAACGGGAATCCAGTTAAGGCGTCGTCGTCTGATATGTTTTCGATCGTTTTATAGATCTCCACGGCGGTGGTGAACTCTTCAACCTTAAAATGGTCACGCTCTCCGTTGAATCGTAGGTCGCAACGGGTGAAATTTTTGTTGGACATTGTTGATGTAAGTTGTAATCGGCTTAGTAGTTGATTGAATTGTGAATCTGATAGCTGCATAGACGGTTGAGACATTGTTAGTTTTTCATCAACTACCTTCAAATCAAAATATTCTTCGTCAGTCTTGGCCATAGCCGTAGCATTAATTCTGTGCCTCCTGTGAAAAGTGGTATTAGTCGACTTATATCGAATTTGACATTATTGTTGCACCTTCATCAGAAAAAAATACTCTTTTTTTCTGTGTTATCAACGTTTTTATACGTCTATTAGTTTCCGAGATGGTATGATACATCTATGACCAAATGACGCGTTTTGATAAATATTTTTGTGTAAATAAATACATATTGACATGTATCGTTCAAAGTATTGAAGTTATGAAATAAAAAAATGTGTATAAAGTTGTATCTCAAGAAGTATTGTTATTTACATTTATTTATAACCATGTAATAAGGTGTCACTTGATACATATTTAGTTGTATCAATTGTCACGAAGTAAAATTTGCACCCTCCATCGGTACAACTAAAGTTGTATTATACGTCACAAAAATATAAAAATACAGTTTATGTGTAAGATGATACATACAAAGTTATATCAAACACAACCGAGAAATATTAAGGTTTTTAGATCAAAATATGTGCAAACTGATACATCTTCTGAACGCGGGGGTTGCGCGGGGCGCCGGGGACGCAACTGCGCCGTCCGCGCATGGTGCCGCAGGGCCAGTGCCGCATAAGCTACGAAACGTGGTGTCCGCGCGCGCCGTCAAAGCAAATTCAACATGGCGCAGAACCTACGTATTAGATGTATCATCTTACACAAAAAATGTTTCCTTTTGTGCATTTTTATTAAAATACACTTATATCAATTAAAACAAAATGACTATTCCAGTTGCATCAAATTACACAAAATCTATTGTGTTTTTGAGTAATGTAAACTTGCTTTTAATATCTTTCTATCTTATGTTTTTGGACGGTCTATAATGTTCAATGTCATTGTTGCAGCGTTCTTCTTGCCGTGCCAAACGCATGTTGGACATAATAAATATAGATTGTAATAAAAATAATGAAGAAAATGATGATTCCGTGAAGAAAAATATTTCTTCTGCTTCCTGTATAAAAAGTAATGATAGGAGTAGTACATCGAACAACAAGGGAGTATCATTAGAGCAGAGCCTTTCTAAACATTACTTGCTACGAATCGTCTCGCCCGCATGTTTGACGACTTCAAACCTAAAAAACTATGGAGTCCAAAAAGACAAAGAGTATTTTTGGAACCCGGCTTGTTCGGGAGGTAAGGTAATGGCACTATTACCATAGACCACATTTACACGCTGCGGCAAGTTATACAGAAGATCGAAGAGTACAACTTGCCACTTTGCCTAGCATTCGTGGACAGTGAGCCCTTTGATTAGATTGAGACCTGGGCAGCGCTTCAGTCTTTCCAAAGGTGCCAAATAGACCACAGGTACATCGAGGTGCTAAGATACCTACACTAAAACGCCACCATGTCGGTTCGATTACAGAACAAATAGATGTTATTTCTCAGAAATTGTTCTCAGCTACGTTGGAGGATATTTTCAAGCTTCTGGACTGGAAAGGACGTGGCATCAACATCAATGGCGAGCACTTAACACACCTGCGATACGCCGATGATAGCTTATGGCTGAGACCTTGGGAGACCTGAACATAAAGCTCGAAGATCTCGGTAATGCTTCTCAAACATTGGGTCTTAGGATGAACATGTACAAGACGAAGATCATATTTAATGCCCATGTTGCACCCGCTCCAGTTAACTTTGGGCACATTACACTCGAAGTTGTTTACTACTATGTTTACCTGGGACAGTCCAACTTCGAGAAAGAGATATCTCATCGAATCCAACTCGGAATCGGCTTTCGGGAAGCTCCGGTATATATTCGCGACGGAAAAGCTCAATGACTCAAGACGAAGTCTTTGACCAGTGTGTGTTGCCAGTAATGACATATGGGAGTGAGACGTGGTCGTTAACTTTGGGGCTCACAAGAAGGCTCAAGGTCACCCAGCGAGCAATGGAGAGAGCTATACTTGGTATTTCCCTGCTTGATCGAATAAGAAACGATGAGATCCGCAGGAGAAATAAGGCAACCGACATCGCTCGAAGGATTGCATCGTTGAAGTGGCAGTGGACGAGACACATAGCGAGGAGAACCGATGGCCGATGGAGCGGAAAAGTTATGGAATGGCGACCGCGTACCGGACGACGTGGGCAGGCCCCTCCACGGGGTGGAATGACGATCTGGTCAAGGTCGCGGGAAGCCGCTGGATGCGGACAGCGCAGAACCGATCCTTGTGAAGATCTTTGGGGGAGGCCTGTGTCCAGCAGTGGGCGTCGTTCGGCTGACAAGACGAGTTAAAGTTATATTTGTTGATTTATATCATAGATATTGTTAATGCCTTTTTAAGTGTTCATCATAAAAACTTACATAAACTAGGTTTTAGTTTAAATTGGAATAATTGATCTCTCAGGTATGTGTAACTTGTTACTTGTGGTACTCTTTAATAATGAATATTTTTCATTCTAGTCCTTTTTTTCATTCCCTTTGTCTTTAAACATTTTCTTGTATCATAAAACACTAATTTGAGTAGAGATACAAGTCAACATATATCAAAAAACACAGAATAACACGATCGCTATTTTCGTGTAAAATGATATGTATAGCAAAAAACACAACTTTTGACAGTTTTGTGCTTTTAGTGCTTTTGCAGATTGAATAATTTGACTTATTTGTTTTCTCTCAGGGCAATAGTTGATTCAGTTTTGTAAATAAACTACCTGACAAAGCAACAATATCAGCTTTCACCAAAGCTATAAACAATGTTTAAAGTGATACAACTCATTTGGAATCATTATACACTATCATTCATTTGGTGCGTTTTGATACAGCAAACACTTTTTTTTAAATATCTCTTTGTATAGGTATCGCTTTTAAGCAGGAACTTAACAAGTTGTGGACTAATACAACCTCTATAAAATAGTATCATTACTATTTAAAAATAATTATTCGAACTCGGTTTATGAATTTTTAAACACAAAACCTTCATTACTGTAAAGTTGTCTTTTTTGACATGTACCACTTTTCACAGGACGCACAGAATTTTAAGGCGGTTTCACACTTTTTACTTTTGTTGGCTATAGTGCAGTGGTCCAATGCCGGGACTTTGTTTTTTCTTGATGACTTGTGACGTTTAACTGACAGTGATAGATGTTTGTTTGTTATTGTTCAATTTCTTGATTTTCTTGTATTTTCCGGGTTGTTATTTCTTCGAATGATGCATATTCGTTGTAACAATTTAATTACGTTGGGCGCCACTAAAAGGGAGCAAGTGAAACGCCAATGTCTTCGGTTGCTATTTATTTAAGCTTCTTCATACATGGTACATTCAACTACTTATACTTAGCCTAACAAGGAATCAGAGCGGACTGCGGGGCTATCGCACTCTTATCCCATAGATGATCTAACCTAATCAGGGCTTGAGAATGGACTGCGGGGCTATCGCATTCTCTTGCCGTACTGACTGTACTGGAGGACTGCGGGGCTATCGCTCCAGCACGGTCGCTAGCTGGGAAGGTAATGACAAATTTGTATGGCGCGCGGCCGCTTAAATAGGAGTTCGGCGAGGCGCGCCGTGCGTGGGGACTCGATGGTGGGGGCTCGCGTGACGTACGCAGGCTTGATGAGTGAGAGGGACTGCTGTGCGAGAGGGACAGTATTCGAGGCGGCGCGGCAGGCGCCGATGTAGGATTTATGTTTGTTACAAAAGTATCTTACAGTAAGTATGTTTCCTGATTAGTTAAGTTAACAGAGTAAAAAGAAAATCTCTGTACTTTAAAATAAATCGGCGTAATAAATTGTAGCTGTGCATAGCTTTAGAACTACTGGATCAAATCAGATAGTTATTTTTGTTGTACTTATTTGGTATTGCCAGAAAAAGGTTTGTACAATCAATTATTCTCAAAAAAAAAAGTATAACAAGATAAATCCGCTATGTCTTATTTGTTTATTTCATCGTTAACTTCTCGCTGATGTAGTAGGTTTTTTATAAAAAGAGTTAGACCACTATCGATAAAATTAAATAAAAATATCTAACGGTTATGTTTCACAATGAG
Organism: Udea ferrugalis; assembly: GCA_950022985.1. Classification (NCBI taxonomy): domain Eukaryota; kingdom Metazoa; phylum Arthropoda; class Insecta; order Lepidoptera; family Crambidae; genus Udea; species Udea ferrugalis. Next base: position 5,176,654 of record OX465532.1, on the reverse strand, counting down.
TTAGTTAGTTTTTTATGTAAGGTTAGCAAAGTAAAAAACAAATTTCTACTCTTTGAAATGAATCGGCGAATTTAATTGTGATTATTGTTATTAAACAAACAGACAAAAATAACTCTATTCGAATAGACCTGTTACAAAGTGCTTTCAATTACATTTATGTTGTGCTTGTTATTGCCAGGAGAAGGAGGGTGTAGTGTAGTGTAGGTTATTCTCAAGAAACTAAGATACTCGTAACTGTTCAGAAAATTTGTAATATTCCATTTTGCATAGTTCTTATCTAAAATCGAAAAAGTTGACGTGGATCCTGATAAACACACCGGCCACATTTTACTGAAAAAAAGTATTATTTTGAGATTCAATAGATAATTTATGTGGACAAAGAAGGATTTTGAATAATGTATTAGTTGAGAAATATTGTCTGAAAACTTTTATAAAATCTTTGTGAAAGTTCAGAGTTAAACATAATTACAATAAAAGGGGTCAATCGATTTACCTCTTAGCTCTTCGGCGAACGTTGCACGTCAATAAATATCATGTTATTTAGTGATGTATTTTGGGCCGGATCAGAGCACACCCTACGCCATCAATACGGATCGCGTCAGTATCTCGCTTCGTGCTGAAACGATAAATATTGACAAGCAAGATCACGGATCATATCAAGAATTTCCGTGAATCCTGCGATAAATATTGTGATCCGTCCATATTATGCTACCCTACAATAAATATCGTAATCCGTCAGTGTTTATTGACGGATAGCAATATGGATCTTACGTGTAGCGTTCGCCTCTGTATTCTGTACTTTCTGTACGATGGTTGTGAGTTCGATTCCCACCAGTGATAACAAGCCATGTGAAATGAACATAGGTATTTATTTTTTCATTGTTTTATTTTAACTCAATAAATGAATATCTAGGTGTTTATCCTTTCTCTAACTGCTGCATTTTGAAGTGTGCCTAGGAATAGGCATGATGACTGTATTTTTTTTTTGTTTATTATCGAAAGACCTTACATTTATGTAAACAATCCTCAAAGAATCACTTCATCTGGATCAATACCACCAGAGATATCACAATTTGAAATGCACATTTTTGGACTTGCCCAAAAACGCTCCATACAAAAGTGACAGCGATAGTGACGTCACTGTCGCTTTTGTATGGAGCGTTTTTGGGCAAGTCCAAAAAATGTGCATTTCAAATTGTGATATCTCTGGTGGTATTGATCCAGATGAAGTGATTCTTTGAGGATTGTTTACATAAATGTAAGGTCTTTCGATAATAAACAAAAAAAAAATACAGTCATCATGCCTATTGAACTTGTAGCCTCGGCTTAGGGCATTACTTGAAATCCATTTTTTTCATCCATTTTTTAGTTCATTCTACCAATTAACTAGGGCCTCTCAATCGGCTAATTTAACACATTTTCTATGAAAAATATGTCAAATTAGACTTTTGAGACTCAATTACGACTCAATTGAAGCCTTCTAAAATTAGCAGACTTGGGACCCAGCTGGTAATGATAAATTATGGCGGTGCACAAACACACACTTCCTTAAACTTTTGTGAGCCAAGTGACAGAACAGTGCATTTAGTTAAAGTAGTTTCTAAAGTAAAGATAACTTTTTATGGATAAGGGGTTGAAGCTAAGGAAAAACTGTTTCCTTGAAATGAAAGTTTCGTGAAAAAGTGACGTCTAATTTTAAGTTTGTTTTGACATAGACAGGTCATCCATCATTTAGATAGTATGGAAGTGGATGGTTTGAGAGGATCATGTCCAACTATGGTCCAGCATTTCCTCTTGCTTCAAGTTGGGTTTTTTAAGATCCACTGTTTCAAATGGAGCATAACTTTTTAGGCCTAAAGATTATTGTGTAAAACATTTAAAATGAGGACGTTGATGTTGTCTCAGGTCCTACGTTAGGTGCCTATTATGTCATCATTTATTTAAGTAGGTACGTAACTGATTTTGTTTTGTTGAAAGTGAAACTTACCATTAAATAGAAATAGCGGGAATAGAACCCGCTACTTTTGGTGTAGACGCCAAGTTCATATTTATTACCTCAAACCTCAACCTCCAGTCCAATAAAACAAACAGCCATTTTCATGCATGGGAATGTATTAACTGTGCGGGGACCCGCGACCTTTGGTATAGTAGCCGAGTTTTTAACCATCACACTAAACCGTTCGTCCAATCTCATCTACATTGTTGAACTTTAGTATGGTATTCAAAAACGTTGTATCGACGAATAGCCGTACACAATCAAAAAGAAAAATACCAACCCTATAACAAGGGAAACTTTGGCTTCCTCATCTTAGGAAGTTCAAATTTCAAAGCAATATTGTAATGTTTAACTTTCAAAATTGTTTGCAGTGCTGTGCGCGTGCATATTTTGAGAGTTATATGCGTTGAGGAGAAATTTTTGTTACTAACATGCAGTCAAATCAATATATGTCTATTCTGAAAGACCTGCTATAATCCAATCTAATCAAAGAAATAATAAATACCTTCTGCTTAAGCTATTAAACAGCTACTACTGAATCGGGAACAGTATGTATACTGTTTGAGATCAATCATATCACAATCGTAGGATAGAAAATAAAGATCAAAATATCCCATTTACAGTCAGCATCAAAATGATGTATGCTATCAGAATGGCCAAAAAGGTATTGTCGTTTTGACAGAAGCAATTTTAATACTGCAGTGACTGAGTCGTATGTCATTTGAAGCGTTACCAAACTCTATTAAACAAGTGAAACAAAATTTTAATCCTGTAGTGATAAGATAGCTTGCCACTGAAATTTCAGGCATATTTGACCACTCTGTACGCACCCGTCATTTGATGCTGACAGTAGAGTTAGTCGACGTCAGCCAGGGCCAACTGCTTAACGTGCCTTCCGAAGCACAGAGATGTCCGAAATACACATCACTAAATTTCGGTCGGGGTGGTCACCCATCTCCGACCCGGCATGTGTTGCTTTACAACAGCGATCGTCGCCAGTCACTTTCACAACTGCTCCACGGGCACCTCCTGCTGACGTCGTAGATGTCAGTCGTTAAGCCTAGTCGGGGCCTTAGGGCGGCTTGATAACACCTGACATTAAGGTTGCTCACTAACCTTACACCTCTACAACAATCCGCACTGAGCCCGCGTGTTGGAGTATGGCTCAATCCACCTCATAATTGAGGTGAGGCCTGTGCCCAGCAGTGGGACGTATATAGGCCGTTTATATGGAGTTTGTTACAAATAAATTGTTTCATGCAAGAACAAGTGACAAGAACTCAAAATGTTTTAATTCCACTGTAGGCAGTCCAATCTAATAAAATTGCCAGGTCGGGAAAAATCAGGTGATTGACATTTGGTTACTCCATCGAGTTCTGTTTTTGCAACTTAAAAATAAGATTTTCTTTTTTTTTTAAAGTATGATGCCGCCACAATAATGATGAGGTCTCAAAAACATTTTTTAATTTTTTTACACAGACTCAGATTTCAAAGGTTATTGAACAGGTTTTTTCAAAGAGGTTCTTTGAAAAAACCTTGTACGAGCACGCTCGACATAACAACTAACTTTGCTGACAACGCGTCTTAACAAATTGATGCTTTATATACGTAATTTGTAACCATTTATTTTTTAGTGCAATAAACACTCTCAGCGGTGACGGACACTTTTATTCAACATTCTGATCCCGCCTAAACTTACTACATTTTCTAACTAACTACCTTAACTTAACATACATCATCTTATCTACATAATTACATATTGCTGTAAAGCCTTACAACCTTTACATTTCTTCGAGCCGGATTCTTACATCAGTGAGGTGTGAAAACGTGATAAGTGATAAATCTGTGATAGCGAATCGGTTGACTGGCCTCCCACAAGCGGGTCTCACCAGTTCAATTGAGAAGGCGCACATATTGCAGAGGAATCTCTGTCACGTGCTAACACCATCAGGAAATACACCACAAGGTAAAACGTTCCAACTTAATCAACATGGAGGACTTACTTCTTCAACAACAAATTACTGCCGAAGGGATCGAGAAGATCGTGGTAAATTTTAAGAAGGACTCTTCCAGCCGGAAAACAAAGGAGTACGCTCTCAAACGCCTGGAAGCCCTTGAAGCACTATGGGGTGAGTTTGACGTCAATCACAACCAACTTCTCAACTTTGAAGACACATCTGACGTCTACTTCACCACCAAGGCTTATGAAACTGTGACCTTGAAATATGAGACTCTGAAAGAAGCTCTCCAAAGGATCATCCAAGCAGAGGAAGCCCCTGTGCTAGCAGAAACCGGTGGCTTGTCGAAATCTGACGAGCTTATCGGTCTTCAAATCACCAACTTCCGTGCCTTCTCTCGTTTGGTACGTAACATTGACATAAGCACGCTTACTGAGAAGTGGGAACTTGAAGATAAACTGCAAACTTTACATGCTCGTTGGCGTGTCATAGACGAAACCCATTGGCAGATCGACCACCTTCTGATCGGCACCAATTTGGAGTACGAAGAACAGTTTTCAAGACGTGAAGCTGAATTTGAGGCCGCCAAACGAGAATTACATCGTAAGTTGAACACAACCAAACATCAGCAACGTTCTTTGCCGCCTATTGAAATCCCAACATTCACTGGCAACTATGCCCAGTGGCCAACATTCATGGATTTATATTGTGAGGCAATCCACAACAATTCAACACTTACGTCAACGCAAAAAATGCAGCACCTTAAAGGTAAACTGAGAGGAGAAGCGGAACGCATCATCCAACATCTCGCTGTGACGGGTGAAAACTATGAGGCCTGCTGGGACATCCTCACTCTTCGGTACAATAACAAACAACTGCTCTTCACCAGGCAGGCCCAGGCTTTCATGAATCAGCCTTCCATACAACAACAATCCTCGTTTGAGCTAAAGCGACTTTATGACACTAGTTTGGAGACTATACATGCGATCCATAATCTGGGAGTCGACACAACAACCTGGGACTCCATTCTAGTGCATATCTTGGCTGGCAAACTGGACTCCGAGACTTACGCGTCCTACATGGAAACTAGAAGAAACCCGAGAGAACTCCCATCCTTCGACGAATTTATGGAGTTCCTTCAACGAAAATTCATTGCCTTAGAACCTATAAACAAGAAAAGGCTGCAAAACATTCCTACTTCAAGAACGATCCAACCAAACAAGGACAATCCTACAACATACCCAAAGGCGTTTCAACACTCAAGCAGGCCTAAGGCTTATTTTGGCAAAACATTTCATGTGAACACCGAAAGAAATTGCCCGCTATGCAAAGGCGGTCATTTTCTACCTTTTTGCCAATCTTTCAAGCTAATGACATCCGAAGCCAAGTTGAAAACAATTTCGCAACTCAACGTGTGCAAAAATTGCATGTTCTCACACAACGACAAGAAGTGTACATCGATCAAACGATGCCGCGTTTGCAATGGTCAACACCATACTTCGTTACATGACATGTTACGCGAAGTGGACACATTGAACATACCGACAAATACGACGCCGCAATCTACTTCGTTATCACAGTCACCGCGTAAAGCGAATCATGTTACCGGCGATTTCAACGAAGTTTTACTTGCTACTATGCAACTAAAAATTAGGTCAGCTGATGGCACTTACCTAAACCTGAGATGTTTGCTCGACCAAGGGTCGCAGATAAATCTGATTACAGAATCAGCTGCCCAACGTCTCGGATTACAACGCCGAAAACAGAGTGCAACCATTTCTGGAATCGGGTTTTCGGCAAATCAAAGCCACGGAACAGTTCAACTTGTATGTGAATCATTATTTGGGAATTACTCTTTCACTACTGAAGCGCTAATTATGACCAAGATGCTCAACAACCTCCCCAACTATACATTTGAAAAGCAGCAGTGGTCACATTTAGATAACATCAACTTGGCAGATCCAGATTACAACGTATCTCGGCCAGTCGATATTCTTTTGGATGCCGGAGTATACGCCGACATTGTCATGGCTGGAGTACTTAGAGGCTCTCCTGAAGCACCCATTGCCCAACAAACGAAACTCGGGTGGGTGTTAATGGGAAACGTCAAAACATTTAACTGCCACGTCATACTAAACAACATAGAGGACATCTCGAGATTCTGGGAAATGGAGGAGATCACGGGAACACGCCCCGAGTCACCTGAAGGTCACTATTGCGAAACGTTGTACAGCAACACAACGAATCGACGGGAAGACGGCCGATATGAGGTGAAAATACCCATGAAGCCAAACTTTGAGAAACATCTGGGGGCGTCTAAGCCACAGGCGATTGCACAATTCCGACAACTAGAAAAAAGGCTAGCCAAGGACGAGCAGTTAGCACAGAGCTACAAGGAATTTATAGACGAATACCTCGAGCTCGATCATATGAAAGAATGCACTAATCCACGTGAGCCCAGCTGTATCCTACCTCATCATGGAGTCATCAAACCCGACTCTACGACAACAAAACTCCGTGTCGTATTTAACGCCTCAGCCAACACATCATCAGGTCATAGTCTGAACGACCTGATGGAACGCGGCCCGAACATACAACAAGACCTTCAATCTATCATCATGCGATGGAGGTCCTTCCAATTCGTATACACGGCTGACATCGAAAAATTCTACCGACAGATACTGGTCCGTGAGGAAGACCAACACCTACAAAAGATCGTCTGGCGCGACTCCACATTGGACCCCATCAAGGAGTACCAGCTGTGCACCGTCTCATACGGTTCCAAGTCAGCATCCTTCCTGGCCATGCGCACCATCAAACAGCTAATCAAGGACGATGCATCCAAGTATCCTGCAGCCGCTCCCATTTTGAAACACCAGCTGTATGTGGATGACCTTCTTGGTGGGAGCAACAGCATAGCCGAAGCACAAGAGACCCAGGACCAACTAATCAACATGATGAAGGGCGGAGGTTTCAACCTGCGCAAGTGGGCCAGTAACAATCCCAAATTACTAGAAAACTTACCTGCACATCTTATTCATCAAAACATGTTAAACTTCAAACATGCGGAAACTAATAAAACGCTCGGTATCAATTGGAACCCGAGCACGGATCATTTTACCTTTCTACATGATGAACCTAACAACAAGCCCGGTGTTATCACAAAGCGAAGATTGCTTTCCGACATTTCAAAACTGTATGATCCATTGGGATGGCTTTCACCTATGACTATGAAAGCCAAACTGATATTTCAACAAACATGGACCTCAGAAGTGTCCTGGGATGAGCCCCTACCAGACTGCATTCAAAGTGAATGGGAGCAATTTCGCCTTGATCTGCCTCAAATCGACAACATTGAGATACCGCGGTGGATGGGAAATACGTCACAAGCAATCGAGTTGCATGGATTTAGTGACGCATCTGAAAAGGCCTATGCGTGTGCCATTTACTGCAAGTCGTTCGACCATCAAGGAAGATACGTCATTAGATTAGTGGCTGGAAAAAACAAACTTGCACCACTAAGAACACCGATTTCGCTACCTAAATTGGAATTATGCGGAGCGCTGTTGTTGTCACAGCTTATGAAAAAGATCATAGAGTCAACAAACATACAGAATGTAACAGTGCATGGATGGACCGACTCAATGGTAGTACTTGGGTGGTTACATGGAGACCCATCTCGTTGGAAAACCTTCGTATCTAACAGAGTTGTGAAGATAACAGAAACCATGCCAGCTACCTGTTGGAAACATGTGAAGTCGGAAGATAACCCGGTGGACTGCGCCAGTAGGGGTATAACCCCATCTCAACTTCTATCACATCCTTTGTGGTGGGAAGGCCCCAGCTGGTTGAAACATGAAAAATGTACATCTCAAGAAATATTCCATACTGACGCTGAACAAAAGAAGATCAAACAAGTCTGCGCAACACAAAAATCAATGCCATTAATAGAGGAACTTCTGAACAATAACAGCTCTATGGCCCGCGCAACGCGAATCCTAAGTTGGGTGCTACGATTCATAAACAATGCGCGTGACGTCAGGAATGCCAAGCGAACATCGCACTTAGCAACGAGCGACTTGAAAAATGCTCACAATGCAATTATAAAGGCAATACAAATAAATTACTTCGCCGACGAAATTGCACAACTTATTAAAAATAACAGAGTGCGATCAACGAGCAACATTTTGAACTTAAATCCCTTTCTGGACGAACACAACCTTCTACGTGTTGGAGGTCGATTGGAACATGCTGAGTTAAGTCAAGAACGAAAACATCCAATCATTTTACCCTACCAGAGCAAGTTAACAGAACTATTGATAGACCAAGCGCACAAACGAACTTTGCACGGCGGACCCCGTCTTACCCTATCTTATCTTCGCAACAAACACTGGGTGATCAGCGGTTTAAGAGCAGTGAAGAAACAACTTGTTAAGTGCGTCCGATGTCATCGTTTCAAGAACACCTGTAATAATCAACTTATGGCGGACTTACCACCACAGCGCGTCAAACCATCACGCCCTTTTACGCACACCGGCGTAGATTTTACCGGACACGTGGAAGTCAAAGCAAACAAGGGCAGAGGGATAAAAACTATGAAGGCCTACATTGCAGTATTCGTGTGCCTATGCACTAAGGCGATCCACCTAGAGCTGGTCTCCGATCTCAGCACAGCTGCCTTCATGAACGCCTTGAAACGACTATGCGCCCGCAGAGGAAAGCCTCGACACCTCTACAGTGATAACGGCACAAACTTTGTGGGAGCAGCTAGAACACTAGAGAAACAACGAAAGGAGGCCCTACAGTATTATATCAACGATGACGTCATAACAAACCTGTCAGAAGAAGGTATAGAATGGCACTTTAACGCTCCCTCATGGCCCACGGCCGGCGGACTTTGGGAAAGAGCGGTACAGAGTCTCAAGCATCATCTGAAACGAGTACTCGGGGACCAAAAACTAACCTTCGAAGAGTTTTACACACTTTTAACGCAAATCGAAGCGTGTCTCAACTCTCGGCCCCTGGTAGCACTAACAGAAAACATTGACAACATCGACTATTTAACCCCAGCACACTTCTTAATTGGCGAACCACTCTTGGAACCTCCTCTGTCAGCAGAAGGTGATGACATGACCTTCACCACGAGATGGCAACTTATGGAAAAAATGTTTAAGGATTTTTGGAAGAAATGGTCGATTGATTATTTACAAACACTACAAACACGAAGCAAGTGGAACTTCTCAAGGACTAATTTAGAAATCGGAGACGTCGTTATCATCAGAGAAGACAACATCCCCCCCGCCAAATGGATTCTGGGAAGGGTGACAGAAACTCACCCCGGTCCGGACGGTCGGGTACGAGTCGTGACGCTCAAGACGAAAACGAATTACACGAAGCGACCGGTAACGAAGCTGTCACGCCTGCCCCTGGAGCCCCCAAAAGGTTCTACCACTGCACCATGTGACGACAAACCTGCCAAGCCTAGAATACAATGTAGGCGCAAAACGAACAACAGCAAAAAACATTTTAACAACTTCTTTTGCGCATTACTGATGACGTTTACAATGTTCGTGGGGCCTAGTATGCAGCAAACAACTAATATTACAGAACTGAATCCTGCACGGGTCATCTATTTTGACAAGGTGGCTGATATGAAAATCATTCAAGATGAATGGAAAATGGTCGTATACTACAACATGACGACGTATTGGCGCAGTTTGGTTAACGTTCAAAATTATGTCAACCACTTCAACACCCTTTGCAAGGACGAAACATCTTACCTGTCAATATCATCTCAGTTTCAACACGAACTCAACGAAATTCAACATTATAACGAGATTTTGCATTCTGAACATGCCACTTATCGACGAAAAAGAGGACTCATTGACGGCGTTGGCTACGTGGCAAACTCACTTTTCGGCATTCTCGATCAGAGATTTGCTGACCAATACGTGAACGACATCCAGATCATACAGACTAATGAAAACCACCTACTAAACCTTTACAAAAACCATACGTCAATATTAGAAGGCGAGTATAATCTGATTAAGAGAAACGAAAAGGTAATGAACACCCAGTTTCGAATCATAGATGAACATCTCGCCGAAGTTCAACAAAGAATAAAACTGAGTCAAGACAATGCAATGTACGTGACTGCTACCGCCCTCGCAGTGAACATGATGATCTCCAACATACGACAGATTCAACAACAACTGCTGGACTTGGTAACAGACGTCCGTGATGGAAAAATGGACACCCATCTCATTAAACCTGATCAGTTCGAGGAACAGCTTAACATCATCTCTGGTCAACTACCAAGCGGATTATCACTGCCATGTGTGAACACACGTCATTGTACGCGAGGCCTGTACAAGCTGGCGCGAGTACATGCCCGCCTAACAACTTCATACCTTCTGTTTGAGGTAAAGCTGCCGCTGATAAGTAACGAACAATACGAACTTAATCGCATAATTCCCATACCGAAAATCACCGGACCCACAGAAACAAATATAATACTTACATCTAAATACATGGCTGTGAATCTAAAGAGAGACATGGTGGTACCCTTAGAAGATCAAGATGTGGATTCCTGCACCAACATACAAGAAAATCAATTATTGTGCTCCATAAATCAACCTATTTATAACATCAAGGTCGCAAAATCATTCTGCGAAGCGCAAATAGTAAACAATGGCGACTTATCAACGTGCCGAACAAGAGTATCGGATTGCACCGACCGATGGGTGCGCTTGCACAATCGCGGCGCTTGGCTATTCTCCTGTTGCGAAGAATGCACTACGCGCATTTTCTGTCCAGCTGGAGTGACGTCACAACATTTACGCGGCACAGGAATGATAACACTCGACCTTGGCTGCATGCTAAAGGGAGACAGTTTCATTATTAATGCTCGCAAAGACTATCACAGCGAGTTGAAACTGACTCCAACAGAAGGAAGTTTTTACATACGGGAGTCGAGCATAAACCACATTTTGACCGACTTCAACTATACCTTTGTACCGGAAGATCACAAGGTAGCCCTAGACGTACTGAAAAACAAAATAGACAAGGTTAAAGAACAACAAGAAACGTTGAATGTACAATCACTGACACATGAGACACATCGTTATCTCCTTTACTTCGTGATTGTATTTGTCTCCATCACATTCATAACATTGGGAGCTCTTCGATTGAGAAGAAAATATCGCGGATGCAGCATGAATCTACATCAGACACGAGACACCAGCAACACCGAGCAGCTAACTGGAGGACCGACGTCGCGACCCGAGCAGCGCGTGAACTCCGACAGAGTTATCGACGAGGTGATCGTAACTGCTGCTCGTAAACTAGATAAGGCATCATCGCCCTAAACTTTTCCTTTTTTCTTCTTTCTTTCTCTTAAATTTGGCAGCATGTACGAGCACGCTCGACATAACAACTAACTTTGCTGACAACGCGTCTTAACAAATTGATGCTTTATATACGTAATTTGTAACCATTTATTTTTTAGTGCAATAAACACTCTCAGCGGTGACGGACACTTTTATTCAACATTCTGATCCCGCCTAAACTTACTACATTTTCTAACTAACTACCTTAACTTAACATACATCATCTTATCTACATAATTACATATTGCTGTAAAGCCTTACAACCTTTACAAACCTGTTCAATTAACAGATTGTCCTAATTAAATAAAAGTAAAACAACTTTTTAGAAGCGATTTCGAACATCAGATATTTTTTTTGCCAGAAAAGTTCTCCCAAACTTGTTTTAAATAGTTTTCCAAACCTTTTCAGTGTAACATCTTGTAAGCGTTGTTCTAAGTATCCCTCGAAAATTTTGGCATGTTTGGAAGCAATATCTAACTATTTAACCTTCAGCTATAGAGGAAAAGTTACAGGAAAAAATAGATAAAACAGTGTAAATAAGGGACGTTGCCACGAAACAAAGTCACCCCTCTACACTCAGAATGTGCCTGCTAGAAATAAAGTGGACCTTAATTCGATTTCGGAGTTAAGGTCTGTGGCTTTCCCGGACTTGTACAGTCAACCACAATTCACGTGCTTCACTAGATCACTTCGTACTGTCTTTGCGAAGTATGCGATTTCATAGTAATAAGGGCTCTGGGTATGTTAGTGTTACCGTTCTGTAATTGTTGCCGCCTGTATTCATTAATGAGTTTTGTGGACTCCATACAAATAAATTCTTACTTTCACAAGGAAGCGGTAAGATATGTGTTAGATAACCACGGAATAAGATTCTATTTTAGTATTGTTTACGCCACGAGTAGCAAGTAGTTAGAGTTTTCTGCCCGAGATCTTGCCGAACGACTTTTACGACGTATCAATAAATAATTTGCCACTGTGGAACAATTAATTCAGGTCGATAAAAAGTAAAGTACATTGCCACATTCCACTAAAAGCCATGACATAACATAACATAACATAAACGGCCTATACACGTCCTACAGTGGGACGATACGTGCTGGGCATTCATAGGCCTCACCTCAACTATGAGGTGGAACGAGCTATACTCCAACACGCGGGCTCAGTGCGTATTGTTGGAGAGGGGTGTAAGGTTAGTGAGCAACCTTAATGTCAGATGTTATCAAGCCGCCCTGAGGCCTAGGCACAAAAACTGTATTTGCACTGTATGTGGAGATAATTCAAGAGGTGTAAGCAAGTGTAACTATTCTAACCATTACACAGCAATGACGGGAAAATTCTCACTCTTTTCCTGAAACCAAAAAAAGTCGACCCTTCATTTGCATCGCGTGGACCGGGTGTATTTCGGCACGGTAATGCGACGACTTTCGGAGTGAAGGGTTATTCTCACAAAGCTGTGAGATTTGAATTTTTGTCGACAAACGTGCCTAAATGCATTTTGAAGTCTCATGTAGATTACAATGTGGGCGGCTAGCTCGGAAAAAACGGTGTGGTCGTGAAGACTGGACTTTTTCAGAGGAGAACAATGTGAGCAAGGAAATATTCTATGCAAAACTTAATCAAATTTTATACCAATAATGACAGTCTGTACCTGAAGAGAAAAACTAAATAGTCACTTTACCATACGTCAATATGCGGGCTTAGTTGATTTTCAATCCCTAATTTTATTATAACCTGTTACTAGCGCTAAGTTAATCAAACTTGAATCCTCTGCTGTAAATATTTCAGCTATCCTATTTAATCAATCATTCAGGTAATACATATCAAAATGCAACCAGTAGGTAAGCGAATGAGTAAATAATATTCTCATGAGAATTAATCAAATTCTTTAACCAAAAAAGAGAAGAAAAATCGACTTGCGCTGGTCATCATCTAGGTCAGGGTTTCTCAAAGAGGGGTACGCGTACCCCTAGGGGTACGCCATTCGAGGGCAAGGGGTACGCGACAAAATTTACGTAATGGCGGCTTGATAAAATTGACCAAAATTACACCTAAAATTGAATCCCTTTGCGACAAGAAACAAGCACATCCATCACATTAATATTAAAAAGACATTTCTTTTGCCACTATGTTTGTTACCTTTTATTTAAAATAAAAACCTTATTTTCTTCAATAGTCAATTTTATTATTTTCTTGGGGGGGGTGGGGGGAGCAATTAATTAATTAGGGGTACGCTGTCACCTGGAAATTTTAACAGGGGTACGTGGTGCCAAAAGTTTGAGAAACCCTGATCTAGGTCATCAACATCAGCAGCAATACGACGTCCACTGCTAAACATAGGCTCCACCCATAGATTTCCAGAGCGGCTGGTTGTAGGCGGCCTGTATCCACCGAAACCCTGAGAACTTTATGAGGTCATCATCTAGATGGAATATTTTTTTACAATACGAATACCTAAAGATAAAATGAATCAATTATGGTTTTCTGATTTCCTAACCCTAACGGTCCATTCTGTGATTGTAAATAGCCTATAAAACGTTAATTCACATTGTCTGTTTTGATTCTTTGTTAAAGCTTAACGACCTTTATCTAAATGTTTCCTAAAACAAACCCTTTTACCACAAACTTTATCCTGATTGCATCTTGTTTTATTTGGGTGGGAATTATTTGGACATAAAACCGTAAAAGCTTGGTCTTTGGGATTCCAATCCCTTTAATATAACGATATAATTGCCAAAGTTCGTACAGTTCCAAGTTGGAAACTACTAACCACAGTGGGCTGGTTTTGCTCCTTTCTAGTCAACTCCGAAACACAATCGCTAGATTCTTTAAAGTAATAATAAAACAACTGCACTTATGAGACCAAAACTCCAGTATTTCAAAAATGCAATAGTTAAAGATCTCGTTCAATTTAAGTTTCGGTGAACGTTTGCATGGATAATTTCTTTTTGTTTTATCTTTCTCTTATTTTAATATTTGTAGGGGGGTGAGCACATTTCATCACTCTGGAAGTGTCTCTCGCGCACGATTGAACGATGACGCGTCGTAGCACAACGCGACGTCGTCGTGTCGTGTCGTGTTATTGTGTAGGGGCCGTGAGATACTATGGCATACAAATCTAACAACTCAAACGAGTTTTAGAAACGCATATTGTACGCGTTTAATTGCGTTCAATAAATAAATAAATATTGACACATTGAAGGGGACAAGCCAACATGCGTCTAAACCATTGATTTAAACGAAAAGAGGAAGATAGGACATCTTCGCACCAAAAGTGGCCACCCTGAAACAGGTCCAATGGACCTGTTTGCAAACCAATATGGCAGCGACTTGTTTGCCTGTACGTCATTCATAAGTCAATGTCATGTGCCAGTTTTCGAATTCGCGAAGTATGAACGACACGATACACATTGTCATGTAACGCGTAGTTAGGGCATGTTTATCGAGAAGAAACCCTGTGAGGGTCTTCTCAGTCCACTTTTCGGTAATAAAAAAAAAATTGCTATTTTTGATGCGACTATAAAGTCGTATCAAAAATAGCAATTTTTTGTTTTTCGCCAAAAATTCGCCTTGATAACATTTGACAGCAAGTTTAAGGGGGTGTAAGGTTTTACACCCCCCCAAAAATTCGCCTTGGAGGGGTGTAAGGTTAATTAAACTTGCTGTCAAATGTTATCAAGCCATCCTAAGGCCTCCAAGTGGGCTTCACGATAAACATAATATAGCTAGGTCTGAACCGGTATATCCATCCTGTTTCCGACCCGGCATGTGTTGTTAATGTAGGTATATTATGTATGAAATTACAAAAAAAAGTGTTTATGTACGTTTATTCGTTTTCTAGTTATTTGGTGCTCAATTTGATGCTAGATTGCTTTGTGTGTCCAGTGATATTTTTAGTTTTTATGGTAAAGTATTTATAGTTTGGTCAACTTTAAATAATTCCAGTAACGGTTGTCTAAACCACCTTGATTTTTCCTACACAGCGCAAAGATTCACATGAAATCTCTTACACAAATAAAGATTCTGCTTGCGACTGATCTTATACATTATTCATTTAATTGCCACTTCAGAGATAGTGGCAAACTGGTTTTGTGTACTATTGGGAGCATTTGATTCTTATTACATTGCTTAATGTACTCGTAAGAAGGTAATAAAGGACGAAAAAGGTGGCTGAACTATCTACTCAGCAGTGGTAAGGAAAGAGTTGGGTGGTACAAGGAGACATGAAACTTAATTGATCATAATGTTGAATATAACATAACATTCCCGAACAGAACCAGAAACACAAATTTCGCCGAGGGACTTAGAACCCAACGTGGTAAGGGGCGAGCTTACTGCCGTTATCCGGGTTGCTTGGGTTTAGATCGGTGTTTTCCATCACCGGAGAGTTAGCCGCAAATTGAACAATAAACACAAAAGACGTGTGTTCCGGCCAGATTTGATCTCGGGACCAGAGGTTCAAAGCTAGACTGTTTAACTAACTGAGTTACGACGCTTTCTAATCCCTGTTCAATCTAACCCCAGCAAAAGAGTACGTGGCGGCTTGAGACATCATGAGAAAGGTGGATATGATAAAAGTTAATAGCCTATCAAACATCACAGAAATGAAGGTGCGATGACGTATTGCCACCGGCCATCATTCAAACAAGCGGCACACGTTAATGCTGACAGGTATCCCTGATAACTCAAAAAAAAAATGGGGGAAACCATGAAAAAAACCATCCTCTAAGAAATAAAAAAACCTGAATTGAAATAACCTATCAAATTCTCGCTAAGAAAAGCTAATAACATACAAAAAAGGCAACAGAGCAATTTTGAAATGCTTTTAAACGCTTTTATCCAGCTGTTTAACCGCTTTCAGAGCTTACAGTGCGCAAACAAGAGTGCTTTTTGCAAACTCGAGCCAGCCAGCGTCCCTAATCTATAGTAAAAACGCCGATAAGAAGGCTGCGAGTGCCTGAGCGCCTGAGTAAACTGGTAATAACGCCTGGTCGTAATGACGGACGTTAAGATAGAGGTGATTAAGTTTGTTTTTGCTAGTTTCAAGATGTTAGGCTTCCACACTTTTGATTATTTGAAAGGGGTCTAAAGCCGCAATTAAAAGGGGTTTTAATAACCGAAAGGTCGATAGCTTGTAAGGTTCCTTAATAAACGGACCCTAACTACACGGTACATGTGTTTAGACGCACGTTGGCTTGGCCCCCTGACTTGTTAGATCGTCGAGAGACACTTCCAAAGTGATGAAATGTGCCCACCCCCCTACAAATTCTAAAATAAGAGAAAGATAAAACAAAAAAAAAATATCCATGCAAACTTTCACCGAAACTTAAATTGAACGAGATCTTTTAATATTGCATTTTTGAAATACTGGAGTTTTGGTCTCATAAGTGCAGTTGTTTTATTACCTATAACTTTGAAGAATCTAGCGATTGTGTTTCGGAGTTGACTAGAAAGGAGCAAAACCAGCCCGCTGGTGGTTAGTAGTTTCCAACTTGGTATTGTACGAACTTTGTCAATTATATCGTTATATTAAAGGGATTGGAATCCCAAAGACCAAGCTTTTACGGTTTTATGTCCAAATAATTCCCACCCAAATAAAACAAGATGCAATCAGGATAAAGTTTGTGGTAAAAGGGTTTGTTTTAGGAAACATTTAGATAAAGGTCGTTAAGCTTTAACAAAGAATCAAAACAGACAATGTGAATTAACGTTTCATAGGCTATTTACAATTACAGAATGGACCTTTGGGTTAGGAAATCAGAATACCAAAATTGATTAATTTTATCTTTAGGTATTCGTACTGTAATATTCATTTTACCTACATGATGACCTCATAAAGTTTGCAGGGTTTACGTGGATGCAGGCCGCCTACAACCGGCCACTCTGGAAATCTATGGGTGAAGCCTATGTTCAGCAGTGGACGTTGTATTGCTGCTGATGTTGATGACCTAGATAATGAATGCAGCGCAAGTCGATTTTTCTTTCCTTTTTTGGTTCAAGAATTTTATTAATTCTTGTAAGAATGTTTACTTATTCGCTTACTGGTAGCATTTTGATATGTATTACCTGGATGATTGATAGGATATGATAGCTGAAATACTTACAGCAGAGGATTCAAGTTTGGTTAACTTAGCGCTAGTGACAGGTTATAATAAAATTAGGGATTGAAAATCAAATTCTCTATGAGGATATCTCTAAATATAGGCCTTAGAGGAGGGCTTTGCGGAAAGGTAAAAAGACGTCTTATGAAAACCTGCAAACTAAAATTGAATGCTACAAGGCGCTGGTGCAAAGGCTTTTTTTAGAAGAGGCCTACGTTCAGCGGTGGACCCACAATGGACCGATATTATTAAATGATGCTGATGAAGAAAACAACCTCTGCACATTAAAAGTCATCATACTTAATAATATGATGACAAACGTGTTTTTTAAATGTGTCACTAGTTCATCAAAAATTGAACTCTTAAGACTCCCTTGAGGGGATTGTACTATCTACGAACATCACAATTTATTCAGACGATAAAGCTAAGTCAGTATTGGAAACATAAAACGGGACGTGCCAAAGCTAACTAAATAGCATCCATCACACTCGACAGCCTAAATACCTCCTCAATATTTTACACTGCCACTTAGTGGACACTTAGCCTTAGGTCACGTAGGACCCCCCCCCTCAGTGAGTGCTAAACCTAGCTGATCATTAATCTTTCCCGAAATACTGCATTAACTATATTTGACATTCTGACCAAATTTTGCTTTTAGGCCGTTGATAATACTCATATTACTGTAATGACCAAATAATTGGGGTCGCACTGCGAGTCGTATAATAACCAAAGGTTTCACGAAAATCACGAGGATATATTTATTTTTTAGGAATGTTTGGATTTTTTGGCACAATTAGAGCGACGAGAGTAGTTTTTAAAAGAACATTAGGTACGGTATATGTACCGGAAATTCGTAACTTTTGACGTATAAACGATTCTGGCATATCTGCATAATAATCGTTTAGGCAGGTAAAATGACCAAATACATACAAGTTAATCTATCTAAGTGTTACACAACCAAAAACATAGAGTTAATTGGATTAGGTACCTATCGGTTTTAGTTCAGCAAAACACAAAATAAATTTTCTTACTTAAAATCCATTTTGTTCTAGTAATTTAGCCATTTATCGTTCGTCCTCGTTTTCCTAGCTGTTTTTCGTGACCACGCCAAAATAAACTTTGGTAAAGTTGTTACATCTGAGATGAAAAGTTCCTGAATGATAACAAAAACAGTGAAAACAATTATTTCGTGTGTTAATCTAGACTTCTTGATTCATTCGAATACAACCCAACGACGAACTTTACGTAATATCATAGAGATTCCGAAAACGTATATCTTATTCTTCTCTTATAAATAAAAATCAATTGCTGTTCGTTAGTCTCGCTAGAACTCGAGAGCGGCTGGACTGATTTGGCTGATTTTAGTTTTGAAATATTTATATAGGTCCAGGAAAGGTTCAAAAGGTAAGTAAACCTGAAAAAATGCTAGGAATATAGTAAAAAACAACAAATTAGTTTTCCTTAGTAACACTTGGTACCTGTAATTGACAACAGAACAACCTCGGTCAGGACAGCTAAGTAGGTACTTATAATTCGTGATCATAATGCATGCCGCATTTCATAAAAAAATGCTCCAGCATCTAATCTAACGAAATTAAAAACGCGACACCAATAAGAGCCACGAATAAATGAATTCACAATTCAAGTTCGAGTTATAACGCTCCGAATAACCTGCAGGGAAGTTATCTGGTAAATATTCAGCGAGCACTCCTCTTCCGTATCTTGCTGAGTTTATCTCACGTAGAGTTGCTTCAGCCAACATTTCTGATTTGATACATTTGAATAGAAGATATTGGATACACTAAGAAAATAATATAATTTATGATCATAATGTGCGTCACGCATTACATAAAAAGATGCTCCAGCATCTAACCTAACGAAATTATTCAAGTATTGAATTGTTCAAGTATTGTTAAACTACTTATCTTAGCTATGTATCGATTGTAATCTGTCAGTGTACCTATTTTTAAATAAATAAATTAAAATCGCGGCACCAATAAGAGCCACGAATAAATGAATTCACAATTCAAGTTCGAGTTATAACGCTCCGAATAACCTGCAGGGAAGTTATCTGGTAAATATTCAGCGAGCACTCCGCTTCCGTATCTCGGTTATATCTCACGTAGAGTTGCTTCAGCCAACATTTCTGATTTGATACATTTGTTTAGAAGATATTGGATACACTGAGGAAATACAAGATTGTCTTACTACCGAATTCACAACCGTTAATCAACGCTAAGCACGCGCTCACGCTCATGCTGTCCCGTAAAATGTCAATGGAACTGAAAAGGACAGCATGAGCGTGAGCGCGTGATGAGCGTTGATTGTCTTTTGTGAATTTGGGGGTTAGAGTTAGTAAAGTGGGCGCGCATTTGACCACTATCACCCCTGATCTTAAGTGATGATGTGGTCTAAGTTGGTATATGCCGGCCTAACAAATGGCTGTTCACTCTCTTCTTGAAGATGCCCAAGTTTTATCGCTGTGGAAACACATTAGTAGGAAGCTCATCCCACTCCCTCACTCTTTAGTTGGATTAAATGTCCCTAATAGATGAAAAATATCTTTCTTCATTGTCCGAAAAATATTACGGTGGTAACTAGGTATAACGTGTGAGTAAATATTATTCACTGGATACTAAAACTACAACAATTGCCAACAATTTACCTGTAAAATGAATAAATTAACATAAATGTACAACTTGGGCGGCTTTATGCCTTAAAAGTAATCTCTTTCAAACAACCCACAAGTTGAAAGTTGATGAGACGGGTAGGCAAGTGCACAAAATAGCAACCAGATAGTGATTTAAATTGCAATAAAATGCAATAGGCAGTTATACTACACTTAAAACTTCAGTATTGTGATTTATATTTCTTGAGGGAACATACATAAACTATGAGGTGGAACTAGCCATACGAGGGGTGTAAGGTTAGTGAGCCACCTTAATGTCAGATGTTATCAAGCCGCCCTGAGGCCTCTGACTAGGCTTAACGACTGACAACTGGCGACGTCAACTGCTTAACGTGGCCTCCGAAGCACGGAGATGCCGAAAATACACATCACTAGGTTTTGGTTGGAGTGGTCACCCATCCCATTTCCGACCCAGCGTGCGTTGCTTTACAACAGCGATCGTCGCCGATCACCTTCCACAACTGCGCCACTTGCACCTCAGGGAACATATTATTATAAGTAAGTAACTACGTTATATCAAGTATACGCTCGAAAGGATTCCTTTATTCTGATAGAAAGTGTAGTCTCAAGCTTGTGCTGCTATAAGATAATTAGACTTAACGATAAGTTCGGTTAGCCGTAGTTAGTAAATCTTGAATCTACGAGGCAGACAAACTTTGCTGTTATTATTTAACTATCGAACTTTTACCGAACAAGCTCCAGTGAAGAGGTGGAAAGAGCTAGAGAATCTAGAGCTATCTTTATTTTAAATAAAAAGTTTTTTTGCTGTAATGATTATATTCATTTTAGTCAGGTTATCATCACCATCAAAATATCCCATAGATTTCCAGAGCGGCCGGTTGTAGGCGGCCTGCATCCACCAGAAGCCTGCGATCTTTAGCAGGTCATCATCCCACCTTGCGGCACATGCTTAGTTAGGAACAATATTTTAACAATCAAGTAACAAATATCACTGGAACACTATTTCACACAGCACCATCTAGCATCAAACAGAGCAAGTAAATGTTTATGATATAGGAAACAAGACAACGGATAAACATACTTAAACAGTTATTTTTGGTAAATACATACTTAATACATAGGAAATACAAGACCAGTACAAACAGACATGTTCATGCACACAAATGTTTGTACTGTGCGGGGATCGAACCCGCGACCTCTGGTGTATTAGCCCACTTATGCACCTGTCTATAAATAGTCTACATCGATTTATTTTCCTATGTATGACAGGAAGAAAATTGACCGAAACCTTTCGTCCATGTAACGTTAGTAACAACTTTTTTCACGAGCACTTATTCGTAAAATGAACCTGTGATTCAAATCAAACTTCCAATATTCGTTCCATCCAATAACCAAATATTATTGGGCACAATCTGATCCAATTAATGAAAGTCTATCTACAAAACAAAATTGGTTTGAGTTGAAAATCTCTTTTCATTCATGTACAGTCAATGGATCATCAGCCTACCCACTCTTTTGCGTGTTTGTCTCGCTCTTGCCAAATGACGGTACTTTGCAATAAAGCAAGTAGGAATGGCCGGAAATGGGTAGCTTTTCTTGCCGCTGACAGGTTTTTTTAAACTATGGCAATATTCACTGAGTGAAGTAACAGGCTCTAATGACTTCACCACCACTCATATTGGTTCCTGGTTAACCATTTCCCCCCTAAAGTCACAAAATCTTAATCAGTGCTTCAACAACACGTTAACTTTTGGATCTATTTGTCCCTTTCTTTCTTGTTGTTGCCGCCATTTGCGAGTGAGTGACAAAACACGTCAACTGTTTACCGTTCGTTTTTATTAATAAAGGGGTTAATTTTAAATAGAATGTCACAGTTCTACAGCATTTGAAGCACTTTTAGGGCGCCCAAAAGACTCTACAATGACATGCTGATTATTATATTCGTTGGTTAGTTAGTGGGTATACATGTTAATTATGAATAAATCACTGCTCAGACCAATGCTGCAATGGGCTAGCCAAAATAAGTTATAAATCTAGTTATGAAACCTACTGAAAACAAAACAACTTTACGGATTCTACTCGCGGTCTTATTTCCTTTTATTTTCTAACCCGACGTTTCGACTACTTTACAGCAGCCGTGATCACGGGATGACAAAGATGTTTATGTCACAAAACAGTAATTTTTTTTTAGCAACCCTCACTTAACTACCGCCACTACCACTATCCACGCAGTACGAACTAACCGTATCTTGAGACCTCACAGTATTGTGCTACCCTCTGAGATTGATCAAGCGTATAACAGGATACCAAGCTGGTGGTGAATTCCAGTTCCGTAAAGTTGTTTTATTTCGATGTATAGTGTTCGCGTTAATATTAGACAACATTCTGCTAAAAACAGTTGAAACTATAATTTCCTCGGGCTTTATACTATCCTGCTTCTGAAAGTGGTTTTCTGAGCTTACTCAGCGTTCTCTTAATTATAATTGATAAACATCCCCTACTAATGTATCAGACAGCCATTAGCGTGGGGAATCGTACGTGACATCGGGGGAGGATCGGGAATTAGGTCCGAATAATACAAACACCTTTTAGTCTTTCCGATTCACCATTGTTTTGAAGAGTCTTTGTTCGAGGGGGGGAATGAATGTGTTATATATTAGGTTTCTGGATGTTGGATTAAGTACGTCATGTGTATGTTCAGTCAGAGTTGATAAGAATAGAGGCAGTTTGAAGTAGGTAAATAATATCTCAATGTCAAATCACTAGATTTGTTTAGGAAGTTATAACATGTTATATTTTAACATCCTCCATGATTTGATCGAATCTAATAAGGATTCGACTAAATCTGTGTTTTATCATACCTTGCGAAGAATGCATAATATAAATACACGTGCTACGGGGAACATGGTGGACATACATGTCACTTATTTGAGAAATACATACAAAACATAGTGCAGTCACACGTCGTGTGTCTCATTGATCATGATGATGATGATGATTCATCATCATCATCATCAGTACTAGATAAAGGGTCTCCATGAACTGCGTTTGTGTATCTGGTTGATTTTCAGGAATGAAATGTTGGTGTGTATGATTTCATTAATGATTTTATAAACTAAAATACAGGTGCTGTAATTAAATAATTGTTTTATGTTAATGGGTTTAGTGTCTCTGTAGTTTTTTTCAGTTCTTGTTAAATAGGGTAGTGAAATAACATCTTGATTATTTTATTTTGGGCTAATTGGAGTTGGTTTAGTTTGGTTTTGTACGCAGCACCCCATATTTCAACCAGATACAAAAGATGGGACTTGACTAGCGAATTGTAGATGGTCATGCGGACTTTACGTGGAAGGCTTCTAACTACGCTTCTGAGCGAGCCCATTAGCGAAGACAGTTTACTTATAATGTGGTCTATGTGCGTATTCCACGTCAAGTGGCTATTAATATGTAAACCAAGATATTTTTCTTTTTTCTTTTCTGCTAATAATATGTTATATGGATAAAAAAAATTAACGGTGTAAGCGGTCGCTCGCTTCGCCCGCTCCGCCCACTCGACGCCTAACAACCAACCGCTCAGCAAATTTACGTCATGCGTGGTGACGATGGCCCCACAATAATATACACCGTGGTTATTCCTCAAAAACATTACCAAAATAACCCTTAACTACTCAAGCCGTTCATAACGACAACACGTGTCGAGGGACTACATGGTTACTCAAAAGTCATCACGAGTTTGTTAACAGGCGTCCCATAGGAGCTGGCTGGATTAGAATTAATGAGAATGGAATATACTGTAAGCCAGTTTTAAAGGGTTAACTTCAAGGCGGATGTGTTTAGTTTTGAACAGATTTCAGTTTATTAAACCTTAAGTGGTTTGGTAAAATTATTTTCCCTATCATTAACAGTACATCAAATACATTTAAGGGCTGATTTTTCAAAAGTTAGATACATTTTATCAGACTAATAATTTACAAGTCCGCAGATTTGTAATGTTGGATGTCGAAATTTATAATTGTGTCCTTAATTGCAATATGTTATTTTGATATACATTTCCAAATTTGCCAAGTTGTCATTTATTGGTCTGATAATTTCTATCTGAATATTGAAGAAACAGCTCTAAGTATAATAATAAGTCTTGCTAAGTCCACTCCCATCTTTTCATGCTTTTTCTGTGACAATAGTTTTAATAAAAATATCAATTTATTCAACAACAAACAATAAATATTAAAAAACAATGAATGAATACATAAGCATAAACTATGAACCAAATAATACAAACTAAAAAATAAAACTTAAGCTAAAAATCATTTAAATAATTGTGTCCATGAGGTAGGGTACCCAAGATGCTGGCAGCATTCCCCCGTTGAATCGCTAGACTCACACGCTGTGCAAGGAATGTACCAGCTCTTGGGTCACCAGTTGTTTCAATTAGTTTTTTTGATAGAGAAACAACTAGGTTGGAAGCACTAGGACCCCACGGACCAAGGGTTTCGACTCCGAATGGTACAAAAATGTATTCGGAGCCGATGTCCCTATACTTGTGCGCTTTTTTTGTTTCGGCCGCCTCAGCCGAAGCACCGACCCGTTGACTCGTTCCGGCCACAAGGGAAGGGGCTAGTGTGTCGACGCAAGTCGCATCCCACACCAGCGGCCGGCCCATGCTCCATGGAACGAGTGTCATGCCATCAGGCCTCTTACCGTCGTCACGTACAATACCTTGCGGCTCTAATACAGCCGGTACGTTAACGGAGGCAAAGGCCCGACGGATGACATCATTCAGGGTGGCATGGCGAGAAAAGCGGCCCGCACTCCTAGCACAAGACAAACCGTGGTGTCCCAGTGCATCCACCCTACTACCACATGGACATGTGTGCGACACACATAGCTCGGCTCCAAGGCGCAAACCTACAGCGATCCGTAGCGTGTTCGAGTCGAGGCAGTTACCCGTATTAACAAATGGGTAGGCATTTAGCCAGTGTCCAGATTCTCTACGGGAAACTGCCTCAAGTCTTGCACGCTCGGAGCCAGAGCTGTTAGAAATTAAACTCTTGTGTACAGCGTTGCAGGCTAGATTATCCCAACTCCTCTTGGAGTTAGGGCACGAGGGAATTTGGTTTGGCCAAGCCATTTGCCATGCTTTTTTAGCGTCGTCTAAATAAAAGATTTCTGAAGCCGGAAATGAACGGTAAAGAATTTTTTTTGAGAGTTCAGATGTGCTATGGACAGATTCGTTTAGTTTAATGTTAATGATACACTGCTCAAAAGTGTCTAGGGATATCTCAAGCATTTTCATACAAAGTATAGCTATTTGAGAGGCTGTAAAAATTAAAATATTGATACCAACGTAGAAATTTTTAGAACACAGAAACTTTTATGTCTGCCCTTTCAGATTGTGTAAAGAAATTCATTGTAGTAGCATTATTGTACGATCGTAAGGACGTTAAAAAAAGACAGATTTTTCTTTTAAAAGGTGGCAAAATTTTAGCAAAATCAAAGGTTTTTTTTTGTAATATTCTTAACCTTTATCTTATGCCTCTGTCCTCGCGTTATTCTAAGATAATGCTCAACTTGTAAACAAACTTAACTTTATGAAATATTTGAAAAATGATATCCCTATGATATCCCTACACAGTTTTGATGTGTGTATTTTCCAAAGAGTGTCTAATTAGGTTGTCAATCGAGTGTAGAAGATTTGTCTTGGACCAAACAGGGGTTGACATACGTACTCCGGGTACGTATGTAAATTTTGGTACAAACAAACAAAATTTCAAGATAAACATTGCCGAATGGGGGCTGATTTTCACAAGGCGGTCGGATTTTTCTTTAAATTTTGAAATTGAATTTTCAATGAAAGGCTCAAAGGAGTCTGGGAAAATAGGAGACCCTAGGAGACAAAGAGAATTTTTGTCAATAATTTTGATATCTTTCGCCAAAAGGTTAAAAGTTTGAATTATTTCGTCCTTATTCTGAATATTATCTGGTAGGTAAAGCTCGCATTTTTGAAAATTTAATTCCAGACCCATTTTCCGGAATTAGGTAATAATATTTTTTAAATCATGGAGTACTTTATCAGCTTTATCTCCCAAGGTTCCGTCGTCCAAGTACCAAACGTTAAATTTTGAATGAAGATTTTGAATTATAGGATTTATACCTAAACTAAATATGGCCGGGCCAAGAGGATCACCTTGTTGACAACCGACCGCCGATAGAATTTCGTTGTTTTTATGCATTAATTTTGTAGGTTCTAAATAGCAATGGTTTAGATAATTCGTCAGTTCCGGAATATTGTGCCAAATTTCTGTCAACATGGTGGTCCTGTCTAACGAATTGAATGCGTTTTTGACGTCAATTTTGAGCAGCCCTCATCATGTGAACATGATTGGAGAAATGTGCGGGCTGAATGAACTGCGGCTTCACATCCTCCACTTACGTTGAAACCTAACTGGACTGGCGAAAAGTGATTACTTAGTTTGGGTTTTATGTATTTAACGGCAATTTTGGAAGCAATTCGCCTGAACGTGGAACCGACGGCTATTGGTCTAACACCACCGTCTTTTTTCGACAGCGCTATTAGATTAGCACCGTAGAGTATCGGTATTACCTTCGAGCTAACTTTTCCAGCTAGCATCATGTTTATCAAATTTGTAATTGAAATAATTAATTTTTGTCCAGCGTCACCGATGCAAGCCGAGGTGACTCACATTTCTTTACTGAAGTCGTAACCTACTACTACCTGCCTTAGGTATTAATGATCAGACGATTGCGCTGGTCGCCCAAAGGCAGGTGAAGCCAAGAACAACGAAGGTACCACAAACACCCAGTCTCGCACAAATATCTCTTTCATCAACAAACATTTGTGAGAATTTCTCACTGTGTGCGGAAATCAAAACCGCGACCCGATTTCCTGAATGGTATGCCTTATCATGAAAAAAATAAACATAACATTTTGGGAGGACACCGAAGAATACAAATTTTGATACAAATTTTGCTACAAAACAGTATCTGTCTTAATAAAATTATCTCCAATGCCACAGAAACCATGAAGACAATTGTATACACTATCTCAATCAAACACAGAACTTAATTAAAACAAAAAGAACAAAGAAAACCGACGAATCCTTAAACCTCTCTTCGTGTAACAACTCTCTTCGGACCGAGATAAGTTGTAACTGTTTGTTTGTATAACTTATTTTAACGTAAAATATTTTTTTAAGCGCATTGGCAAAATAAACTCCTTATAATTTTGAATATACTGGCAATACCATCTACTTAAACTAAAAAATAAACAAGAACAATAAAACTGGAGTTACCAATCTTTGACCTGGTATGGTATAGTAATATTGGTAATCTACGTTTTGGGTTATTAGGGCGCTTTCAGTGACGATCGCTGATGTAAAGCAATACACGCCGGGTCGGAAATTTGATGGGTGACCGTTCCGACCGAAACTTTGTGATGTATTTTGCGGACTTCTTCGTGCTTCGGAAGGCACGTTAAGCAATTGGTCCCGGTTGACGTCGCTTGATGTCTGTCGTTAAGCCTAGTCGGAGGGTTTAGGGTGACTTGATAGAATCTGACATTAATCCGCACTGAGCCTGCGTGTTGGGAATGGCTCGCGCCACCTCATAGTTGAGATGAAGTATTTAATAATATTCTTAATGTTAATTTGTTTGTATGAAAAATCAAAATGACAAACGGCAGATACGATATGAGTAACGATATGAATTCGTGAGTAACGATTTGCTAATACGAGGTGTAGGCCTTTAGAATTAAATAATAGATATCCCATGTCGAGGAGATGTTGCTACTTAGATAGGTCACATAAATCTTAAGGCGTCTGTACTTGTTACTCGGTAACGAATACATCAGTTCGCTATAAGCTCTAGAGCTCACTGAGCAACAGGGGGAAGCGGAAAAGTAATCCATTACTTTTCGATTCCCAATTATTGCGCAATGGAATCGCAATGTTGAAGGTTCAATAAAAGTGAAAACGTTTGACTAATCGACTTTGTAACGACTTTTCTCTGAAACATCGTCTTTTCTTGGTCTTACCTGAAAAAGATAAAACAATTATTGACAAAATGATTATTGATTTACATAGCCGAAGCTTAAAAATAGATTTTAAAATGTCGCACAAGAGTGATCTTGATTGCGTCGTGATAGTCACGTGTTTATATTTCATCTAATTACCAAGACCCAACCCAAATCATATTGAGAGTCATCATAAATCCATTAACCTTCTTAGACAGTTGTAGATTTACGTTACCTTTGTTTAAATGAAGCCTGATATAAAAATAATTAATTTTTAATCCTTCTCAAATTATTGGGCACGAGTCGTAGTTTTACAAGATATATTTGTTATAGGTAATTGCTTCTCAAAGCGAACGATCCACTGTTACAACAGAGTGAACCAAACGTATCTAAAAGTTTTTATCCGAAATGAGATGGTTGATTGGGATTTCTGGTTACGAAGCAGACTTCGTAAATTCCGTAATTTTGTTAAGTTTTATTTTGCATATTCGTAGTTTCAATTAAAAAATTAATGTGAGTTTCCAACGATTTCACTCACATTTAAGGTATTAATGATACTACCATCATCAAATGCGGAAGAGTGTCTCGATTTGACACAGATGCTTATTTTGTAGTTAACAGAGGGAGTCCACAACTGATTTGTTAACTGTTACAGCTGTTACTGAATAATAATGAACAACAATATTTTTTTTTAACTTCGAATCGACACAAAAGAGTGACTCTGGTGCATGATCCGGCTACAGGATCGTTTCGCTGTATGGGCCCCCGAGGGCACTATGCAAGCTAGACATGTTAAAGTGGGCACTACTGTTTGGGCGAGTGTTTCAAGAGGACTCGTTAGGACTACTGTATGTTGCTAGGATAAAACTTGGCAGTCATCTTCCATCTTAGGATTCATATTGATTTTTCAAAGTAATGTTTATAGTGAGTTAGTAGTACTAAGTCTGTAGTGGTCGATGTTATAAAGCGTGTAAGCGAATTGAAGTGGAGGTGAAGTATGAGGATGACAGATCGATCGGCAAAGCGATGATTGGGACGGCAATCGGTGGGCAGACCACCTGCGCAATCGTCTGATGATATCACTGTGGTCGCTGGATGGATGGCATAAATGCGAGTACTGAGAAGAACGGGTAGAAAAGAGGAGGAAATGGGCTCAAATGATGATGATGATGATTATAACATTTTAATCGAGTTTGAACCCAACGTGGCCAGAGGTGAGCCTACTGCCATTATCCAGGTTGCTTGGATTTTCTATCAGTGTTTTCCATTATCGTAGAGCTATCCGTAAATTGTACCATGAACACAAAGCCGGTGCTCCGGCCAGTTACAAACTCGGGATCACCCGGGTTCTGAAACAGTGTTTAAGCGTTGAGCCATGACGCTTTACAAAAAGACAGAATTACAACTTTCATTAGCAAAATATCGCACAGACCTCCATTTAAATTTTGGGGCAAATCGCTTATTCCGTCAATGGAATAATTGTAATCGAATGCCATACAAACGCGTCACATGAAATTTTATTGGGACTCACATTTGAATGTAAATTGACCTAAAACAAATAAACAAAGCTAAAATGGGAAAATTTTAATCGAAAGTTTGGTGGAATGGCTTTCGTCGTTTGAATTTATCGTTCAACTGATTCAAAATAGAAATAGGATTTTGTAAAACAGTATAATGCGTTTTCTCTATTTTTATTTCAAAAGGGGAATTCTCGTTTTTGGACTGAAAAATGTACGTGACGTTATTGTAATTTAGATATCGGTTATTTCTAATACCTAAGTTTAAGAAGTAGGTATCACTGCTTTATTTGCTCAAAGTTATAATTACTAAGTGAAAGGTGAGGTGAATATTACAACCAGGTACTTTTTAGGAATTCTAAAAAAAGAAGTCAACTAAGCAATTTACTTTTCTTTATTAAATTTGTTAAATTAAAATGAAAATAAAATGAAACTTTATTAAATTAAAATAAAACTTTATTAAATTAAATAAAACTTTATTAAATTAAAATAAAACTTTAATAAATTGTAATGACTCACAACGAAGTCAATATTAAAAGGCGTTTTCTATCAGTCAACCGGTCAGAAAAATAGAGGCAATGCAGGAGAATAACAATGGCATTACTTAACTCCATATTTAAATAACAATAATGACTGAACACTGTTAAAGTACACTTTAATTGAATAAGCATATTTATTATTGATTATGACAATTTCAGCCCTTATGGTGGATGTACCTTTATTTAAGTTCTGAATGATTAAAAATAAATCTTGTTTGTATAAATAATAAATATTTATTGACACTTTGTCTGCAATTTACTTTTGCAACTATTAAGTTTAACAAATTAATAGTTGCCACAGTCTTTTCCATCCTAATTTAAGTAAAAGTAAGTAGGGATACTCACTTTTACTTAAATGTTCACCCCACAAAGAAATTGCAAAATGAACGCCACATGTACAGAGTTTTGAACACAATATTTTTTTCTTTCTTTTCATTGGTCGATGAAGTTATTTGGTTTCAACTGCCACGTTTGAGGCTGTCTCCTCATAGCTTCGTATGCTTGCCAGTTGATGTACCAAAAAGGTCTACTATCGATTGGCATGCTTTCTATCCGATTTATTAAGTTGACATCGCCTTTTGTTTCAATAGGTACTGGTGCGTCTTCACCGAATCGGTTTGATAGCTGTTGAGTTTCCGATTCGACTTCAGGGTATCCGATAGGCCGAAAACCGGCGTAAAAAGGTCTCTGTGCTCGGATTGTTGTGAAGCTGGCCACTAATAATAAGAAGACGGCAAATGTAGGCGCCATTTCTGAAAAAAAAAAGACAAATGACATTTATGAATACGCGGTTTGTCGTCAATCCAGTTTAGTTTAGAACTGGTTGATCTTGCATGTTTACAAACAAGTTGCATCTACTTGAGATGCAGCTGGGTGACAGCATAATTATTATATTATGCAGGCACTTAGTCTTCTATCCTCTAGGAAATTGTTTATTTATTCTGTTAGTTCACATTAAAAGCCCTTCAAGAGTAGCTTATGAGAATTTATAAGTAACAATATTTAACTTACTTAGTTATTATTCTGACGGCGTAAACAAAATTTGCAATTAATTAAGTGAAAATAGAAATACCAGAAAAACTTTCTGTCTTTTGCGTCTTCCAAATACGTTGCTCTACCCCTAAGCTACCGAGCTGGCTGATGGAATAACCCTAGTTTAGGCAGAATGTTTTTTCTGGGATTTTTTGTATTTAATAAAAAATAAATAATTAACAGAAGAAAATGATGAATTAAATAATTTCTTCATTTCATTTTCTTCCACGTTGGCATATATTTATTGAAAATCTACTCATCATAGTATAATTTGCATACATAACCAATTTTTCACAATAAGTAGGTATTTTTTTAAATAATTATCAAAAAAAAGCGAATTTTATTCATAAATATAAAAAAAATACACATACCGAAATTTTTTCGCTGCGATAGGGACAAAATCGAAGTTTTCTACAAAGAGACCGACTAGCGTAAGAAGCGTAAGCGTTCCTCTGTCGTCCGATGCACTCAAGTACTGACTATCACCCGGCGTAACTTCAGTATAAATATAAACTGGTGTAGCGTTATCACTACACGTAGCACTTAACCTTACTAGAAAGGACACTGCAGTATTGTTCCAGGAAACAATTTGCGTGCAATTGAACTAATTCAGTTAAGTTAGTTACTTACTGTCACTTTGAAGCGATTTATTTTACACAAATGATGACGGGTCGTTAGATATGTTTTGAGTTTAAGAAATATAAGTCAGAAGTGTGTATCATTACGGGATAAAGTACATGCGGATATTCCTGTTGTCAGATTCAAGTGGACTGAAGTTTAATTGCTACTACTACCTTTGTAACAATATGACTAAATTTGGCTCAACTTTTTATTTTGACAGACCCTTTGTTCGGTAAAAATAAGTATCGCCTAGTATTTAACACTTGAAAACTAAAAAAAATATCTTCCAACAAGTTCATCTTAAATAAGACAACAAACTGCAGTCCTGACTTAGACATGTCTAAATCTTCTAAAGCATTGGTAAAAACCCACTACCTCGTAACGGATTCACTAAGTACCTACTTCAATCACTGTCCAGCCAATAGGAGCTCTGTTTTGAATGATTAACTTAGCAGGGATAGGTCCATTTACGCTGGTATTTACGTTTTATTATATATAACATTATCGTTTATAGGTAAACGTTTTGCAAGTCACGGCTGATGTAAACAAAGGCAAAAGTCATTGATGACTGGTTTCATTCAGTAATAAAGACTTACCGGGCTATCAGTGTAAGGAGAAAGTTAGTCGTAAACAAACGAAATTCTACTTAATTTGGACACAACACAGTTAAATAGTTTTATTTTATTATTTGCAAGAATTTATGTACAAACCTTCTCCGTAGTTACGAAAGGATCATCTCACCAGTAAAGTTGGCGCCACTGTTGACTGACGTCTAGAAATATTAACATCTCCGTCATCAGCCTTTGCTAGTCCACTGGACGTAAGCCTCCTCTAAAGTGCGCCATCGCGCCCTATTCTCCGCTGGACACATCCACCTCCTAAGAAAATCAAATCGAAATATAGCCATTGATCGTTTTTATTAATTTGTGTATTATTTAAGATATTTAAACTAATTTGATTACACCAGCTTTGATTGTATTCTTAGCTACACTGTTCAGTTGGAGAACTGAATACACATAATTAATTGAAAAGGTGTTGAATATTTGCAAAAACCGTCTTTTGCAATTTCAGTCGTACTAAATTTAAATCATATACCTAGACGAATAGAAACCCTGTCATATACAATTGTTTTCTCAATACCAAGACAAATCATCCATTGACCTACTTTTATTCAAACAAAAAACCGGTCAAGATTGATTCGGACTACGCGCTTTAAGGAGTTCCGTGGTCACCGTAACATGCAAACTTTCCACTTAGAAGGAAATACGTTTAAATAAATTTAGGACACTGCAAACTTCCCACTTAGAAGGAAATACGTTAAAATAAATTTAGGACATTTACCTAAATATTAATTGAACAAAACCCAAGAAAAACAGGAAAAAAACAGATTGCGGTACCACAATGTTCAAATGAAGTGGACCCTACTCAGCTGATACTTCGGCCTGATAACCTGCCTGATACGCTTATCATACTTCAGTTGGTTGGTTATGTTGGTTGGTCTCACTCTCAGTTTACACTGAGTTTTCCCTGTTGAATAAGTACCCACCTTAATTTGTATAACTTGTCATATTTATGCGTTTAATTTCTTGTATCCTGTATGTTTCTTTAAATACTTTAAGGCTCAAGTTCTGCAGACATACAGTGTGAAGGACTATTATGCTCGGGATTTGTTTGTGTTTACTATTCATACACATAAGTCTGAAATGAAGACATTCGGACAAGAATGAAAGTTGATGGTTCAGCGGGTGAGCAAGTTGAAGAAGCAGTAGGTGGTGTACATAGCGCGAAGAACTGTTGTTTTTTGAAGCCGGAAGCAAGGTTCAAGGTTGGATACCATTTTGGGGGGAACGCAGTGAGGAGCGCAATGTAGACTGAGGACCTTACGAGGGGCGCAAGATTTTGATGGTGCTCTGGAAAATGGGGGTTGCCTATATTCAGCGGTGTGATTAAGATTGTCCAGACCACACTGCTCATTACGCTACCCATTTCTGTGGTTTATTTCGCTCTTGAAATAATAATTATTTGCAATAGAGCAAGGACGATGATCGGTTATGGGTAGCTTAATTGTTATAACAGGCATGCGTATACGTCCCACGGTTGGTGAAATCTCCTCTGTTTTACAAAGACTACCCGGACAGATAAGATAAAGATGAAAATAAATATAAGAGACATTTGTTGACTACGAAACCCTAAAAGACACAAACAATTTTACTCTAAACATTACGAAGCGTATGTAAAAACCCATCGTAAATGCTATCGGCAATAATGACGTGATCACATCCATTTTAACATGAACTCTCACTTCCTGCGATCGCTTAGCGACTAGAGGTCCACGACTTTGAACTTTAAATTTTAAAGAGCCGCATTTTCAACGATTTAGTTAAGAGCGACAGGTCTTTAAGCTCTGGTGCGAATGTTTTTGGATTAGTCTGATGCGCTTAGTGATTCATCGGGGAAGCCGTGTGTTAAAAAAATGCAAGTCATTATTATTTGCCTACCCCGTAAGGAAATAATGATGAAATGTATTTATTATGAACATATGTATGAAAGTCATTATTAATATGAAGAACTTCAAATGTTTTAGCTATAATTTTAACAGGAAACCAACTTTTATTTATAAACTCATTTTGGTCAACAGGAAGGTTTGCTGTAGGTACCTAGTTAGCAAGTGTTTCACGACCCAGCTGTTCTCAAGTCACTTTTTGTGTCATCAGTTGAACTAGTACCTGATATCCCGTAGGCTTCGTGCTAGTCAGTTCCCTCCACTTGGACGATGAGAGGGAGTCGATGTTTTTAGTGGGGATGCGTCTACGTGCCCCCTTCCCAGGGGTAAGTCCCACATGACCCACCCAACCCCCCGTGGACGGGTATGCGTAATGTCATTTCCTCCGGGTCAAAAAAATATAATATAATTGTGATTGAATTGATGTTTATAATACTAAACACAGTGGTTAAACACTCTTTACCGTGCTCTGGCTCGGAACCCGGTGGTCCTGAGTTCAAGACCGGTCGTAAAACGTTTTTTTTGTGTTCATTCGATCACTGATATAAAACCCAAGCAATTCAGATGATGGTGGTAGACTCGCCCTTTCCATGTTGTGTTCAATTTCGCTCGTCAAAAAGTGGGCTTCTAAATGTTCCGTTTCCCATGATGGCAACAATCAGTGTGACTGCCCCGTTTGGAATGCGTTCGTAAGCGTCCCCACACACGGGCCACAAAACGCTACCACTAGAATATTCCTATAGTTTGTAGCGTGTGGCGGCCACCGGCGTCTCTGTGTATGGCGAGTCCATGTGAAATATATGAAAAAAACTCTAGAAAATATGCCGACGTGTGGTGTACGGGGACGTTTACAGTCAGGCAAGAGTGGCCGATCGTAGGCGGCCTGCAACTGGTAAATTCCTGTGACATTCATCGAGTCATGCCACCCTTCAGTTATTAAAACGAACAAATGGCGACCTTGATGCCATGAGGCGTCTACTCCACTTTTCTGTATGTGCCCTCTATGTATGAATTTATTTCAACCAACAACAGTATCAAAATGCATAAAATAAACAGGTTTAGAATAATGAATTGTAGGTGTAGCATCAACATTGTTGAATAATTACTTATCGCGCTGTGATGTTATCAATCACACAATCTAAGCACGAACGAGATTTGAACCCGGATCAAGCTTCAAACACCCGTCAGGTTGTACTGAATTAAACCAGCTTATAAAAGTGATGTTTTTCTCCATCGATCATTTTAGTTGGAGTGTAGGTATGTCTTTTATACTTGAGTGCATACGTCCGATTGACGCTCTCGTTCGGCAAGGCGCTCGGCCCTATACGCCCACGTTTTTCGCTATAATGTTTATCCGCGACGCCCTTTTAAAATTTGTGGGCGTCCCGGCCGAGAACCTTGCAGAACGAGGGCGTAACGGCCGGACCCGTCCGATTGCAGTAACGCCTTGGGCCAAAGCTCGAGGCGGCACCCTTTGGTGGTTCAAAACTTCCTGCTTACCCCATTGTTTGGTAAAGCCATTGATACACAAAAAGAGGAAGATGAGAAGACGTAACGTACGTTCATACTTTACGAATTCCAAAACTGGCTCATGAAATTGACGTATGAATGACGTGCACGTGAATAATTTTCTGTAATATTGGCTTGAAAATAGGTATATTGGACCTATTTTATGTGGCCACTTTTGGTCCGCGGGTGCCAAGATACGGCATTTTGTGGTTTATATCAAAGGATGAAGCTGTAAAAGCCTACTTGGTAGCCCAAGTTGTAGCGTTCACACAGCTTATCAGAAAAAACAACTTCTCTACCGGTTGTCTGGAAAAGATCGCTTTGTAGCTATAGTTCTGCCAGAATAGTGGGTACAATATTTTTATTTTCTTGAAAGAGATGACATCTGAATTGATTTACTTATATAAATACAAGAGGCCTTCGGCATAGTAAAGGAATATACCTTTTAACCGTGCCTTTGGCTTTTGAATGTAAGACAATTTAATGTTTTCGTTAAACAAGCGATTGACTAAAATTATTAAAAGTTAACCCATTCGTTCATTTTTGGACAAATGTTTTTATAATTGTAAGGAATATTCTGACTGGCGACAACATACTAATATTTAATTTAATTTTATTTTATTTAATTCAAACGTCATAACTAATTATAATTATTTTAATTTAACTTATTTGGCCTCAATATTATTTGTATTATAATTGAATTTTTGCACGTCTGCGAGCAGACTGAACATACGCACTACTTACTTCTAATGTCATCTTTATATTTACTATGTTCTTAGCAAATAAACGCTTGAGTTTTGAGTTCGTTCGATAATGCGATTCAGCAGTTGGACGAAAAAAGGCTGTTGTTTATTTTGTCCGCTTGTATGTAAAAGAAGTCGTGTGATACTACATACTTTGCTACCAGTAGCAAAATAAACAGTTGATTTTAGGTACCAAC
This sequence comes from Udea ferrugalis, assembly GCA_950022985.1. NCBI lineage: Eukaryota > Metazoa > Arthropoda > Insecta > Lepidoptera > Crambidae > Udea > Udea ferrugalis. The sequence continues at coordinate 5,139,874 of OX465532.1, read as the reverse complement.
TAGAAAATGTTTATCTACTGTTATCAATAAATCTATGCAGCCTCCTTGATGCTTAGAGTTGAGTGTAAATTTTCACTTATATTTAAGTGAAACTCGTATTCGCAGCGTCTGCGTAAGTTATTTGGATAAAATTATTGTAGTAGGCTTCTATTGAGCAGCTCTTCTGGATAGTTAGTGAACTACTGAAATGCTTGATAAATAATTCACGTAGCTTCTAAACGTAAACCCTTTGAAAAAGAGGATTTTTCTTAGAATACTAATCAAAAACTTATTTAAATGACAAACAGTAATATTTATTAACAACAAAAACTGCAAAATAACATCATTTTGAGGTTTTACACAAAATCAACCACACTGGTTCTTCACAATAGTTTGCGGTCATGTTCAACCTATTCAGGTATTCCGTGGTTTAGCCTAGTTAACTAACAGCAGGTATGTACTCAAACAAATGCAAAACAGTTACAAAATGTAGGTTGATGTCTGTCTTTTAACAATGTGATCGCCGAGTCATAAACTAGTAGTTATTCCATTCCATAGGTTTTTTTGCACTGCTGCTCTGCCACAAAAAATGGCCAGCTCAAATCATGTCTGCGTTCCGCACGTTCACGATTTCAAATTTAAAATTCGAACGCCCCGATTCCATCTTCAATTTATTTTTATTTTTCAATAAAGTTATTCTGTTTTAACGGCCAGGTTTGAGGTTGTTGTCTCAAATAGTCGTACTGTTCAGCATTTATGTACCAAAAAGGTCTGCTATCTAATGGTAGCTCTTCCAGTTTGTTAATCAAATTCCTGTCCCCTTTAGTTTCTATTGGTACGGGTTCATCTTCTCCGAACCGGTTCGAGAGCAGGCTTACGCTGGTTTCCATTTCAGGATATCCAATGGATCTTGTGCCCGCGAAGAATGGTCTCTGAGATTGCACTAGAGTGGCCATTACGGTGAAAACTACGACGATTGTGTAGCTGTGCGCTGCCATTGTCTGTGAAACAATAGAAATAACATTGAAAACTTCTGAGAGCGAGTTAAACCTCGGTTTGGCTTTCCGCATATTTCTAAAAAAAGGGTTTATGAATGGGTTATTTACATGTCAAATTTGTTGTTTTCAGGCAATTAAGGTATTCAAATACGTTATTTTCAGAATACAGGACTTATGTTTTGAAGGTTAAAATGTCAGTTTCCTATTAATATAAGTACATTGGAGTAAAATAGTGCAATAATGATATTATGGAATTCTGTAATTGTGTGCATACCTATATTTTGAATCTAACAAAATTGTTGCTAAAAACTATGTTGATTACGAATCTCAGCGATAAAACACAAACAATAGAAAACTTTTTTGACAAAAAAAAATGGACAGCTGAAATATTAAAAAATGACAATAATTTAAAACTATAATTTACCTTTATAAAATGTGATGTTGTGTTTAGTATGAAACTGTTCCAAAACTCGACCACGATCGACGTGTTGAACTGAGTGCGACTCAAGGTGAGAATGATGCCAGGCTGAGCGGCTAGACGGTATTTATGTGCAAAGCTTGCTGTGGGTACAGACACAAGTAAGAACAGAGCGGGCAAAGGGTTTTTGCGGATAAACTACATAGTGTAACTTTAAATCTTATGATAGTTTGTGAATGGCTCACACGGTCACTTACCTTTGTCCAAATATCTTGTACAGGCTGATACCTAAATAGGTAACCATAACTTTAAGTGGATGAATAAATACCAAAATAATGCTTCTCTAGGAAAAGTAGAGGAAATCGTAATCTCCCATTCAGCGGTAAATAAAGCGGCAAATGAATTTGAAATTTGATCTATGAACGAAAAGCGAATAATTAAATAGTTAAGAAACAATGAAGCTTTGTATTATTTACCATTAGTAGGAGTGTTTTTAAAAGATGTTTTGATAAATATTTACTTATTATCTATCTCAGAGAATAATGCATAAAATAATGTGTGTAGTTATATTCTCACTTTTGATATTCACATAAAAAACCTAAGATTTTTATTCAAAAGCTACAAACTACTTCTATCTTATTCCAAAGTCTATGCGTAAAAACCCATTCTCATTACATCATGCGGGGATACTCGCGCCTCCAAGTGACGTAGCACCGTCTACCAAGTTATCAGGACCTCTGCTTTGAGCCCAATGGCACTTGACTCGGGGTCTTAATGAATTGGTTATCATGGATAGTGCATCATGGCTAATCTTAAATGATCTGCGTTATAGAGCTTGAACTTCACGAAGGCAGTTCTTTACTAATTGGCTGTGTGATAAGAGTCATGGATGACGTTGGATTTTTACACTTACCCCCGTCATGTTTTGGCCCGTTTCTTGCTATGTTTACATGATAACGGTTCCGATGAAGGCGTATTCTAGTAAGTTAGGTCATATCGAGTTATATTGGTTTGTATATGTGTGGCTAGCTTTACATCTATTTCCTGCAATAAAGATTACATAATAGAGGTACCTTGAAAAAGTGAGTGATACAGTCATGACATGAATTTTCATAAAATTTGTTCAGCTTTAATTTTAATAAGTGCGTCAACAAAGAGTGATAATAATTTATTTATCTGAGTGATGAGAATAAAAAATAATAAGTAATAATATAAAGTAAAAATAATCAAAAACGACGACTGATTCGGTCTAGTGGTTCAGAAGTAGGATACCTACTACACCAGAGGTGCTGGTTCGATCCCTGCACAGTACCAACATTTATTGAGTATCCCATAGTACACGCCTTAGTTAGTTTTGTTTGGCGCTAGATGGCGCTATTAGGAATGATGTCCAGTGATATCATTATTCCCAATTCGACGTGTAAAAACCCATTCTCACTACGTAATGCAGGGATGCTCACGCCACCAAGTTCATCGTGACCTCTGCTTTGAGCCCAATGTCACTTGTCTCGGTGTCTTGATGAATTGGTTATCTTGGATAGTGCATCATGGTTAATTTTAAATGATCTGCGTTAAAGAGAGTGAACTTCATGAAGGCGGCTCTTGACTGTTTGGTTCTGTGATAAGAGTCATGGATGACGTTGGATTTTTACGCTTACCCCCGTCATGTTTTGGCCCGTTTCTTGCTATGTTTACTTACATGATAACGGTTCCGATGAAGGCGTATTCTAGTAAGTTAGATCATTCATGATGAGTTATATTGGCTTGATTTGTAAATGTGTCATCAAATCGATTTTAGTTTTACTTTACCTACTTAATTCCCGTAATAAATTTGGTGATTCAGTTCAGTTATGAATTTTCATAATGTAATTTTGTGGTAAGGATGATAAGCGTGAAAGCGGTAAATAAATCATAATAACAAAAAAAGATCGAGCCTTCTTTTACACCGTAAGGTGTAAAAAAAGATGTTAAGTTTACTAGATAGGTAAGTACTAAATATTCTTAAATGATATTTATTTCAAAAGCCGAAAATAAATTCTATGTTCTTCTATAGTCGACGCGTAAAAACCCATTCTCATTACATTCGTGCATGGACATTCGCGCCTCCAAGTGACGTAGCACCGACCACCAAGTTTATCGTGACCTCTGCTTTAAGCCCATTGGCACTTGACTCGGGGTCTCGATGAATTGGTTATCAAGGTTTAGTCCATCATGGCTTATGTTAAATGATCTGGGTTATAGAGCTTGAACTTCACGAAGGCAGTTCTTGATTGTTTGGTTGTGTGATAGAGTCATGGATGACGTTGGATTTTCTTCTGTGTCATATTTTGGCCCGTTTCTTACTGTTTACATGATAACGGTTCCGATGAAGGCGTATTCTAGTAAGTAAGGTCATGATGATGCAAAAGTAGTTTGGTTTGTAAATGTGTTATCGAGTTATTTTATGTCTAACTCTACCTATTTCCTGTTATTTTACTGTATGGAGTGTTACCTCAAAATAGTAGTTAATACATTTCCATATGGTTCATTTTGGCTCATTAACTGGCTCTCCCGACATTGCAGACGCGATTTGCTAAATACAAATAATGATTAGATTGTCACAGTTTAAAAACAGCGGTATACAAAACCAAAGAAAATTTTGAGAAATCTTAAGAAAAAAATCTACTCCAGTTTTGACATACCCGATGAAATATAAAAATTGGGAATGTGCAATATGGTTTAAAAGGTGATGTTTTTACTTACAAGAAGAGAGATTAAGATGATTTAATAATTTCAATGTGAAAAGAAGCGATGAAGGTGACCACTGGTGTAATAGCACACCAAATCGGTAGTCATCGCTGTGAAGTACCAAGTTTTGAGAAGAACGGTAAATATAGGTATGGTTTTGTCGATTAATATTACAAGGAGTAACGCATATACAAAAGGCTAAGGAGATACGTATTCGTCCACTTTTGTTTTATGCCAGTCAAAGACTCAAAGGGTCCCGGGTCCTATTAATGCACTTATCCATAAATGTTTTTTTTTGTGTAACCGACATTCACGAAAGGTCTGGGGTTTTTATAGTTCCTTATATGTTTCCGATTTTAATAACACAAGGGAAACCCTTACTCTGGGACATGACGATTTTATTTTGTTATTTATTAATTTTTATTAGTCCTACCAGACCATCAACCCATAAAAAGCTGTTAAATCTATGACCTCCAGAAAAACCTGCATATATAAGTGTATAAATGGCTGAGTACAAAATATATAATGTCTATGTATTGGCACACCCTCAAACCACTGAGTCTAATTCCAATAACCAGTTAATCTGAAATAGTTTAAGTACTAACCTCAAGATCATAAACTTTACATGTAAACATGGAAATACAAACAAACTTGCTCTAGCCGGTACTGCGGTAATTCGTAAGTCCATTAGCGTTAACGTCGTTTAACGCAAATAAGCGTACATTGCAGTTGTTATATGATGGTTATGTATAGACGCAGGCGTGAAGCAGCAATGGTTCTGCTAAGAATAGTTGGAGGCAATTTGCGGTTGTATTCGAGGCTTCAGCTGCACACGCCACATGCAATATCCGTTTAATATTGAACTGGGATGCACTGTCCGTGTGAAGTGTTTGCTGTTTATGCGAATGTCAGCTTTGAACTATAGACTGCTGTAATTGGAAATTACTATACCTGTTATTCAGGAACACGAGTAGATGTCCCTCCAGTGTTTGTTCCGTTCCGTTTCATTAAAACTAAATTTGACAACCATAATGTCGATCCCAGTCGATCCAGTCTCGCTTGACAGTTACTTACAAACTCCACTGTTAGAAAAACGTACTACTTAATGAAAAATCAATTTTTCTTTCTTCCTTTTCGTGGCGGAGACAAAACAAGCAGATCAAAAACCATCAAAATCGACTTAGTTTTCAAGTTTTACGTGATATTAAAAACAGAGGCGTTCACATCAACCTTGGCAAAACAGATCTTACGAGTATGTCAGCAGTATAGGGTACCCCTACTTGAAAGTTGATGTGAAAGCCTTTGTATATTTTTAGCACTATATTCTATTCCATCTATTCGCCCTCATGTGGCGAATAGATGGAATGTCCTCATGTCCTTAACATGCAACATAATTATAATGTTAACTATGTTTAAATTGGATGCAACCTCCAGTAGCACATGCGTGAAATTGTCTACACCCAAACCAGTTGATCCCTAAGGCCTGCAACTAATATGTACAAAGGCACACACATCAACCTTCACAAAACCGTTGCGAAATGGGTCTTACGTCAACAGCATAAGGTGCCTCTATGTTACGGTGGATGTGAGGGCCTCTATACTTGTATGTATATCGACTACCTCTAACCTTCGTCTCGGTATTATGTGATGGACAATAGCGACAATTGACTATGCCTTATTGGACAAGAACTAATAGTGGTCATCTTTGGTCGGTTCATAGGAAAAGGTAAAAATAAGATAAGTATGTAGGTAATTGGTTTTCATTTTGTAGAAATGAGCGGAACGCATAGTAACAGTTTCGTTGCTATTGTACTTTGTAAAGGATGACTACTGGTGTTTGTTAAATACCGTAGTAATGTCGTTATGATTTAAAATAGCTATAAATTAGGCTTAATATATATGTGTTTTTTTCTTTTGCGGAAGCAAGTCACGAATTAATTATAAGTTATATTTTTGTTTCTTCTTTTTTATAGTGGCTGAGACTATCATTCCTTGTGGGCTAATGTTTCCTGGGTCAACGTCTGGGTGATAGTGTAAAAGCACGAGAGGGCGCTCTGGTCACCGCAGTTGGTGTCAACTTGTTACTGCGACCTGAAAAGAGTATAACTGCCTGTAACAACTCTCACTTTCACCATCTATAATCCTCGATTTAAGTTTTGCCAGATTTGGCCTCCGGTATGACATACGAACACTTTTGTTTACCTTTTTCACCATGCTTAGTTATTGCAGTCTCAATGGGCAATATTGGAGCATCGGAGATCACGTCGCATCACTCAGATTCTTGGCTGTCAAGCTTGAGACTCTATCTAACAAAGATGATGGTAATTCTAATTGTTTCTTCATACATTCGAGTGTCTCAGTCGTAACATTGGCATCATCTGTAATACTTGACGGAAACTTAAAATGATTGAATTTTGTATGTACCTAAGTGTCAAAGAATGAGAGTGTATCTCATCAGTCTACCTTTTGTTAAAGAACTTTATAAAACGCCCATTCAATAATACAACAGCAGCATCATCATCATTTATAAATAAAAATAAGAGGACTTAGCTGAATTATTTGGAGAATTTGAATGATAAATTCCTCAAAAGATGCCGGTCGACGTCCGTTGGGCAGGCATTTTTCATTCCATTGTTGAGCCCCTATTGTTGCCTAAGTATGATTAGCAGAAATTGTGCATAAAGAAACGGCTAAAAACCCATGAAACCTCTTTTACTTTACCCTTAGACCTTCGGAATGTAGACATTGAATTATTACAATGGTACGAAATAAATTGTTAAGCAACAAAATAAGGTACATTAGCTACTTTTTGTGTGTTGGTTTGGTACTTCCTTTGAATTTTTTCCTGTATATATTCAGCAAAATATTATTACAGGGTATGTACTTTTGGATGTATGGATAAAATCAAACAAGAACATGACGGAGTAGTTTTTGATTACTTGGTAGTAAGAGATTTTGAGGGGATTTATTTATGTTTTGATTAACTGACACTATTCGAAAATGCGACCGTCACTTCAGTTAAAAAAAAATATCTGCTGTAAATATTGTCAGTTTATAAAAATCAAAACAAAAACCTTTCTCTAGGACAGGCTATAAAAGTAAAACTGTCATGTAATAACCAAAGACTGACTGTCACTCATAATAACCAAAGACTGGTCTACCTACACGTTCATTAAACTTACCATATTTTTTTATTTTAACCCAAAAGTAGTATTTAAAGTTCGGAACTACTAATACTCACTCATTTTACATAGTGCTTTTTCTGCACTAGACTCTTGTGGTCCATTAATTGAAAATTAAACTAGCTGCCAGCTGACTCGCCTTGAGATGTCTCTGACTTCTTCAGAAATCCTATGATAGCAATTCGCAGTCACAAGACATCCATTGTTCCGAAAACCCCCATGTTTTCGGACCAATGGCGCTGCCTGCATAAATATATCCACACTTTAGGCCCAGACTCCACCAGAGCTGAGCGGAGATGTGCGGCGTCGAGCTGTGTTTTCAACAACCAATAGAATCACATCTCCACATCTCCATGTGTGAATAACGCAATTCCATTGGTTGTTGAAAATACAGCTCGATGCCGCACATCTCCGCTCAGCTCTGGTGGAGTCTGGGCCTTAACTGTGTCCGTCCGTTTGACATTTTCCCCTCCGGCCATCACGTCCTTAAGGCATGCTCCGACCATATGCACTTCAACTTCATATGTCCAGTATATAACGAGCTCTAATTAGCTCATCTTGGGGCTAGATGTCGCTGTGTGGAATAATGTCCAGGGATATTTATTTAAAATAAAAACTTACTTAAAAAACCCTGAACATGTGATTGATTTCAAAACCTAAAGTTTTCAAGGGAGCTTGCCACGCCCTGACCACTTGCCTACAAACTAGTTTCAAACTCCTCGGTTGAACTAAAGCAGTGATTGTTTGAGGGACAAAACACCATTTGAGACTGAATCAAAACTTTGCCCCTGAAACTTTCACTAGGTTTTAGTTCAACCGGGCAGCTTAAGAAAAGTATAACGTTATTCAAATAAATTAGTATAATGTGCTTTTTAAAACTTGTGCGGAGTTCGCTTCAAACGTAGCTGACACAGAATACCTCCTGTTCAGTTACAGTACGCACTTTAACAGTATATACTATCATCTACGAATAATACAGGGAAATCAAAGCGAAACACCTCCGCGTAATATTTTTGTGATTTATTTTCTGATCCCCTTTTTTAACTGTCTGTTAGAGGCTCTGTATAGTAAGGGACTCGGCAAACTCAAAATAGCAGTTGGAAAATGAGCTTTAATGTATTGGCGTACGTTGATACAAATTGTCACAGTGTATTCAGTTGAACTGGGCGTCCTAGAGTCCACATTGTCAATTTTTACTGCGATAGAAGGCATATTTCACTCGACTGTAAACGTGACACCAGCTCTTAGGGCAATAGCACACAGGTTACTTTGCTACTTTTAGCATCGGCGACTGTCGTTATAGCCGCTTCTTAGAAGCTGAATGTAGCGATCAAGCGTTCCGTAGTCCACACCGCACTTTTAGGCCTAGTTCAGACACAGCGATAAGCACTCGAGTTGAAAAGGACAGAGCTAGAAGGAGCTTCTTGAAAACGTTCCAGTCGCTTTTCAGCTAACGCTAAAACGCGGCATAATCGCGATACTGCATCGATACAATCTCACGAATTTAGTGCGATCGAGTACTGATGGATAAGAAAGCTTAAGTGGCAGTGGGCTGGCCACATTTGGGGTAAGCGCGTTCTAGAATGGGGACCACGTCTCGGCAAGGGTAGTGTGGGACGCCCTCCGGCTAGGTGGAGCGACGATTTGCGAAAGGCTGCTGGCAGGAGATGGATGCGTCTAGCCGAAGATAGGGTGCGATGACGCGCATTAGGGGATTCCTACGTCCAGCAGTGGACCAACATAGGCTGATGATGATGATGAGTGCTGAGAGTCGCCAAATTGTGCTTCAGATTTGATACAGTTGCGAAATCGGCGATGCCGATACTAAAAGTAATGCTACTTTCCCTTTCCCCTGACTTTCCTTTTCCCTTTAAAGTGCCACAGCGGATTTGCCCAGCTGTTTACGCACGTTTATGTAGATAGACAATCGCGATTGCATTACTGCCTAAATTCGGAGTGTGTTATAAACTCAATAAACAAAATCCCGTACAAATAATGTCAAATAATTACTCAAGGTAGGCCCTCTGGTGGTTCGTCGAGGATTTCGCTTCTTTGAAACGTTTAGCTTTTAGCCAAACCGCGACTCAACCCGGCACTTTTAGACAAATTAGATTAATTACTGAGCAGACATTTTAAGTATCATTAATTAACGGGCTTGTGCGAAGTTTAATTACGATTTTAGTATGTTACAACCTAAACCCTTTAATCGTGCAATGATGTAGGTCAAGTTAAAAACGAAATTGGAATTCGTTGGTCATTACAAATCTACTTGGGTTTGGGAGACGTAAGATGTGAGATAAATACTTCTGTGACACAGAATGACACTAACTAGCATCACTGTCATGATGATACAAGAACTTGTATCATCATGACTCTGACTCTCTTTTTTATTGATATTTTTTGAGCTGTGTTTCGATATTAACGCATTCTCGGTCCCATGAGTCACATGTGATTCATAACTATGGATTTTCAATTGTGATATTTATGGACAGGGAACGTGTTTATGAAAAACGAGTTTAGTATTACAGTAATTAATATTATTATATATAGGGTTGAAAGAAGTTAGAGTCTCTGGAGGGGAACTACTTTAAATCCTGGTTAGTTTACTGTTAGGAATTAAGACAAATAAACGAAATTTAATATATTTAAACTTATTTATTTAAATACGGTCAAGAATACAGTCAGTTATTTATAAAGTAAATGTCTGCTGTAAATATTTTCGGGATATAAATATGAAATCAAACGCCTGTCTCTGGGACAGGCTGTATAAGTGAAACTGTCATGTGCGTTGCTCATAATAACCAAAGACAACCTATACGTTCTTTAAACTTACTATTGTCGTAACTCCAAAGTTCAGAATACTTAAATACTTACCCATATGTACCATAACGTAGTGCATTCACTGCACTAGACCCTAGATTTATTGAAAATAAAACCAGTTGCCAGCTGACTCGTCTGGAGATGTCTCCGTCTTCTTCAAAACTCCTATAATAGCAATTCGCAGTCACAAGACATCCATTGCTCCGAAAACATGGGTGGATTCATCCCCATTCTACATGTGTCCCTCAATATCGGCTTCCCCTACGTCCACCACATCCTCATGGCATGCTTTTCATGCTTCATGACCATATACACTTCAACTTACTTAGAACCCCTAAAAATAATTACTATTGTTTTCAAAACCCTAAGTTTTCAAGGGAGCTTGCCACGCCCTGACCACTGGCCTACTACAAACTAGTTTCAAACTCCTCGGTTGAACTAAAGCAGTGATTGTTTGAGGGACAAAACACCATTTGAGACTGAATCAAAATTTTGCCGCTGAAACTTTCACTAGGTTTTAGTTTAACCGGGCAGCTTAAGAAAAGTGTAACGTTATTAAAACGAATTAAATTAGTGAATACATGTTATTTTAAACTTGTGGGGAATTCGCTTCAAACGTCGCTACTGACACAAAGGCCCATTGTTCAGTGTAAGTATACACTTGAACAGTATACTATCTCTACCAGTAATACAGGTAAATCAAAGCGAAACACCCCCGCGCAATGTCTCTGTGATTTATTTCCTGATCCCCTTTTTTAACTCTCTGTTAGAGGCTCTGTATAGTAAAGGACACGGCAAGCTCAAAATAGCAGTTGGAAAATGAGCTTTAATGTATTGGCGTACGTTGATACAAACTGTCACAGTGTATTCAGTTGAACCGGTCATCCTAGAGCCCACATTGTAAATGTTTACTGCGACAGAAGGCACGTTTCACACGACTGCAACGTGATACCAGATATTAGGGCAATACCAGACAGGTTACTTTGCTACTTTAAGCATCGGCGACCGGCGTTATAGCCGCTTCTTAGAAGCTGAATAAAGCGATCAAGCGTTCCACACCGCACTTTTAGGGCTAAATAGTTCAGACACGGCGATAACCACGCGAGTTGAAAAGGACAGAGCTAGAAGAAGAGCTTCTTGAAAAGTTTTCAGTCGCTTTTTAGCTAACACTAAAACACGGCAAAATCGCGATACTGCATCGATACAATCTCACGAATTTAGTGCAATCGAGTGCAGATTGTCGCCAAATTGTGCTTCAGAATCGATGCAGTCGCGAAATTGCCGATGCCGATACTAAAAGTAATGCTACTTTCCCTTTTCCCTGACTTTCCTTTTCCCTTTAAAGTGCCACAGCAGATTTGCAAAGCTGTTTACGCACGTTTATGTAGGTAGACAATTGCGATGGCATTACTGCCTAAATTCGGAGTGTGTTATAAACTCAATTAACAAAATCCCGTACAAATAATGTCAAATAATTACTCAAGGTAGGCCCTCTGGTGGTTCATAGTGGAGGATTTCGCTTCTTTGAAACGTTAAGCTTTTAGCCAAACCGCGACTCAACCCGGCACTTTTAGACAAATTAGATTAATTACTGAGCAGACATTTTAAGTATCATTAATTAAAGGGCTTGTGCGAAGTTTAATTACGATTTTAGTATATTACAACCTAAAGCCTTTAATCGTGCAATGATGTAGGTCAAGTCAAAAACGAAATTGGAATTCGTTGGTCATTACAAATCTACTTGGGTTTGTGAGACGTGAGATGTGAGATAAATACTTCTGGGACACAGAATGACACTAACTAGCATCACTGTCATGATGATACAAGTTCTTGTATCATCATGACTCTGACTCTCTTTTTTTATTGATATTTTTTGAGTTGTGTTTCGATATTAGCGCATTCCCTGTCCCATGAGTCACATGTGATCCATAACAACGGATTTTCAATTGTGATATTTATGGACAGGGAACGTATTTATGAAAAACGAGTTTAATATTACAGTAATTAATATTATTATATATAGAGTGAAAAGAAGTTATGGACTTTGGAGGGGAACTACTTTGAATCCATTGGTTAGTTTACTGATAGGAATTAAGACAAATAAAAGAAATTTAATATATTTAACTTATTTATTTAAATACGATCATGAATACAGTCAGTTAAAAAATATCATTTACATTTGTACATAAAATTCAGAGAGCAAAAAACATAACATAAACGTAACAATTGAAATATTGTAATATCGACAGATCTAGAATACACTTAACGTGCCAGAAAAATATTTTTTACAGAAATTTTCAAAACTTTGTTTTAAAATTATTTTTCATATCAACGATATCTCGATGGGATTATTCTAATACTCACATATAATTACCTATAAATATAAAGGGTGACAGGGAAATTCAACAAACGTAGAGGCCGTTTTCAACCACTTAATCCTTGTCGAAGAATGGGTTTGATTTCCCTGTCAGCCTGTATATGAGAACCTTAACCTATCGTCTCGTCTTTTCAACATCCAGGTACGTTTAAAACGCTTATCATCGAATATTTAGATGCGTATAAAAATATTGAACTGTCTTTTACTTTAGATCGAGAGTTCATCGATCCTGCTAATCTATCTGGAGATACACTTCTCATTGGAGTCTCCTATGAGGAAGTCGTTGGTATCCCTCACGGTCATGATGGTGACTCCATCGCCGCTGTTCCTCGAGATGATGTTGCTCTTCTTCTTAGTACTTCCGTAGTCGTAGTTTGATATCACGACGCTCTCTGTTGGATTCCTGCAAGTGTTGATAGAACAGTTACCGCTGAATTTATTACTTACTTCGAGAAAACTATTTCTATGAATATGAATGAATATGATTAACCTACAGCTTAGCTTTAGCTACTTTTGACCCGCTGTTACTTTTGTATTACCTGGTCCCGTACTGTGCACACTCTACAAATGGATACTCGTACTTCTTTAAAAAAATATGTAGTTACTAAGCAGTATTGGCGTTTACAGTCTAATCACAGCCCTAATCTAGAATGAAATTGTCTAAATTAGCTAAATTAAACATGCCACGACTATCAAACTATCAAAGTATCAATTCGTCTTTTTCAATTCACGGATTTCACTAAATTACTTTTTTTTAACATCGTTACACTCTACAAAATACAAATATACTCGGAGTATAAAACGACCATCATGGATATTATCCAGAACAATAATTTAATTTTGATAATTTCAAGATTGTGATCTATTTTTCGGTTTCTATCCTTTAGAAAGATTATTAGATCTGTATGTTGTTTGGCAGTTTTCATTCAAATAAACTCGTTTCTAGCATTAAGTATTACTACAGGTACCAGCTCGACATTGTGTTTCTTCTTTGTTGTATGAGGACACTGAGCAGCGGATCCCAGCCGGCGTCACAAATTAAGCCTCGGTGGGGACTTGCAAGTTGGTTTGAACAACTTTCGCTGTTCATTTGTCTAAAACAATCCACCAATAGGGCTTCTTTAGGCTCGACCCCCTTTGTTGTTCCATCAGCGAAGGCTCAAACATTTTTTGATTCTGATTAAAAAACATAAACAACCCGCGTTGTTTCCAAGTTTTTCTCAATAGTATGAGCCTTTGGATGCATGCTTTTCCTAGCATCCAAAAGCAAAACATGCTTCCAAGCAAGAAATTGCAAAAATCAATCACCCGCAAAATAAAAATAAGGTCTTTAAAGAAACATTATCGTTCTTGATTAATGCAGGACGTTTCAGTAACTGCTTTCTAAAACTTGGAAGGCTGCTGACCAGACAAAGCAAACGAAAAGCAAATTTTGACCGGATGGAAATTTGGTGGTCACGACCTGAGATTTTTGAAGAGTCAAATCATTTTTATAGATAATTAAGAATTATTAAAAATATTTACAGAGTATGATATCTTTCATCTACAGGTGACAACTGATGATTTTATTTGCCATGCTGTAAGTGAATTAAATAGTAGTAGTTTAAAAAATAAATATAAGTAGCAGTAGTCAGTGTTAAATCCCTTGATAATTCCTAAGAATATCGGATTGACTTAGCATATTCCTCCAACTATGTTGACTTCTGTTTAATGCTAGGTTCACATCTCTGTGTTGGGGTGTGTCGTGTAACGACAGTACACTATCGGCACAGTATATTTATACTGTGCTATCGGATTGTTGAATTGGCGCCACACCACAACACACCAGTGTGAATCTTGTCATAACATTTGCACGGAACTGGTATCGTTGTGTCGCGCCACGACACACCCCGACATAGTTATATTAACCTGGCTTAATTCAAGAAACTATGGAGATTGTCACTCACCTGTTACAGCGATGCCGATGGGTGCTCCTAAAAGAGGTTTCGCAGACAGCTGTCCTGGACAACCGAGAACTGCAAGTAGGGTGTAGAGACCCTCGCCTACAGCACAAGTACCGGTTGAAGTGCTGTCTGAAGACTCCACTTACACAGTACAACGCAACAGGGTTCACGCATGAGTTGAGGAAACTGGTGATGAAATTTAAATCGAATTTATTACAGATATAAGTAAGTAGGGTAAATACAAACATTTGGGATTTCAATTTTAGAATACATTTACATATAGGTACAGACGAATAAAAAAAATAAATATCAAATATCTTGCCGTTCAGAGCACTAAGTTATGAGTGATACAATGTTTTTTGCAATATTATTATGAGAAAGCAATCGGCAAGCTGCCAGCTTGCCGCCACTATACCACTCAACTCGCAGCTTGCGTCCAAGGTTCAAATTTGAATGGCAAGATAATTGCTGGTTCGGAGCCATGGAGTTGCCCTGCTGGTATAATGTGCTATAACCTTAACATCAACAGTAAGCGTGCCTTACACTACCCGGTTAGGGATATAGTCATGCATGGGCATATTTAAGTTAATGCTTGCTTAATAAGATAGTTTGCATGCTAACAATTAAATAACAAACGCTTCCCCTTCAACGTGCTAAGTAACTTCCTTTCACTGTAGGTAAATTGATTTAACTCAACACTTAAAACTCAATTTTAAAATGTTTTCTACTTTTTACTGTAGTTAAGCAGGTTAAGTTACGTGATTAGATACTGAAGTATTTTTTTTCCCGAGAAATTATACAATTTAAACAAAGCTCATTTCTTTATGAATTATTTTGGCTTCGTTTCACACTCAACTAAAGCTGACAGTTTTAATTTCCTCCTTCGGCTGGGTGTGACATCTCTGGAGTTAAAATGAAAAAATATGGCCTTAGGCGACTATCTTAGTAATAAGAACAAGCTATGAATGGAATGAAATGACTCGGTTATAGTGAAAATGAATCAGCTACACAATCTTATAACCTATAAGCCTAAAAAAACAGGGTTTTATTTACATTATTATTTTAGTTTCTTATTTACAGTTATAGAAGTTACTTAAAACCCAAAAAATGATTTGAGTTAATATTCACTGTGCCGACAATTATAAGCTTTAAGGGCTATGACACTGCGTATAGATTTAATTTGGCTTCCATTATACTTCATCCTGGAAACAGTTAAATCAGTTTATTCGATTAACATAAACTGCTTATAGCACAAAATGTAGTAAACCCGGTATTTTAATCCACAATCAGCACTTTCCGATAATATTAATTTGTGCTATTCGTGGATAGATTTTGTGCAATTCACGATTGTTCAAAACTGTGCTCTAACCGGATTATGTCATCACCACACTGTGGTCTTCTTGACTAAAAACCTGACGATTGTGATTCTGATTCTTTTAGAAAAACATTAAAGCACTAAATTGAATATGCATGAATGATTTTATTTCATCATCTGAGTAACTCAAGACAAATGCTTATACGATCTAAAAATAAAACTAAGACCATAATGAAAACCGATTGCAAGTTCAACTAGTATAAATAAAAGAGCTAATTTCGAAAAACTGGTTCCGGCGAAAATACATACATTCAAATAAAAATAAAACGTCATGTCCTTAATGAAATTAACATATCAATGTCATAATCCATCATTGAAGGTTGGGACGGGAAAACCCAACCGCGAATATGCCGCAAATCTTTAGTCCCGCTATTAGATTTAGATACGCTTGTTTTTTAAGGGTATTTGTAGAATAATAACCCAATCATTTATAATGACGACGAAAAAAAACATGGAATTACGAGCTCAGAGAATGATCAACTACATTCTTATGCCTGTGGTTTTGATATCAATGATTTAAAGTCCACTGAGCTTGAAGAGTCGAAAAAAACAAATTCAATAAAGGTCGTTTTTCCGACTCAAGACGGCCTTTTTTAACATCAGGAGGTATGTCGCTGATACCGTCATCACCTCAGCACCTGGTCTACCCTGGGTTGCCCAGCACTGAGAAAAGACAAGGGTTCTTAACTTCGTACGTAGATACATACGTTAAACAGAAGCCGATGATCCTAAGAGCGTGGGTCCAATCATTGTAGTCGCTTTGAGCAGTCGGTGAGAGGTGGAACCACATTTCAAACGCATGATACGGCAGAAAGCATACGAAGAACACTGTAAACAAACGCTTGTTTAAACATTATCAACATTTGCACGTCTCCACAAAATCCCCACTTTTGATCAGAGGCCTCCCACCATTGGCATCGAAAACAACTGCTTGTAGCAGGCCTGCATGATTCAAATTCTGACCATCATTGAGTCTTCCGTACAACTCCCAGGTAAGAATTTTATGCTGCCGCCGTTAAATGGTTGTCTTTCCAGTCCTTAATAATATTAGTGGCTCTTATCAACCCTAAATTGATAAGTATAACAAAACAGCAATAAATATGCACTGGGTAATAGATAAATTGTAATTTTAAAACTAGGTATTTCTTTACCAAGTCAATAGGCTAATCTTTCTCCGCTAAAGACTAAGGTCTTTTATACAAAATCGACTACAATTTCACCTGATCTTAAGTAATTAGGTTTTCAATATCTGAGATGGTAACAAACTCGCTTATGAATTGTCTGTTTGCTTTCTTCATCATTTAAAACTTTTCGTCTAACACTTAGCTAAGACTTTAATTCCTTGCACTGAAATGTTGTTTTTTTTTGTTAATGTTGTTTTTTTTTGTTAAGTAATAACAATAAATTAACAGTACTAAGTTACGAGTATCTACTAGTTAGTTAGTCTCTCTTAAAAAGGGACAAAGATCACGCCACAACTTTACTAACAAAGTTGAGATCTTCTTGAATAGCTAAACAAAGTTTGGCAGTAGTTCTCACTTCTTACGACAAACGTTGGCCATAAACTGAATAGAGGACTACTCTATCCTCGGTCCTTAACGGCCAATCTCGCCTTTTTGTTATTCGACTCAGGTTTTTACTGAATTCCTCACGTGCTTCCTGTTTCATTTTTTTCGTCTTTCATTTCGTCTTTGGAATGTGGCACCATAATTTACGGTTCAAGATGGCTTTTGTGACTATCTCCTTTAGAATCTTTAGCTTCTGCTTAACATAAACACTGTCAGTGACGTAGTTTGTTAATCAATTCTCTTTCTGTGCTAATATCGTTGTTCTTTGTTTTATTTTTGCACTTATTTAAACAAATCTGATTCGCTATGAATTTCTGAGAACTATTAAAACAGTGTTTTAAACTGTGCTGTGATTTGAATTTATCAATAAAGTTTAATTATCACAACCATAAAACTTTGAATTATTGTATAACATGGTTATTGCAAAATTTTGTACTTTTATCCTTATATTAATTAATGGATATCTATAGTTTATCAAGCAATGGTAATTTAAAGAAAAGATCTTTCGTTCAAATATGGATAAGTAGAAATATCATAAAACTAACAAAAATCTCCTTCAAGTAACATGACATTTTAAATAAGAGGTAAGTAAGTATGTAATGAATAATATTCAAATTCCGAAATGATATTAAAATAATCTTCGGTAAAACACAAATTAAAAAGTTAAAGATGAAGTTGGGTTCAAATGCCGTTCACCATGTTGGCAACAAATAGTGTGCCTCTGGCTACCCCGTTTAGAATAAAGTATATAATCTTAAGCGTATGTTGAAGATGCAAGCTAAATACCTACGATTCATTTCGAGAAACATTTATTGCAGGGGTGTTAGTCATCCGTCAAATTTTAACTTGCTTTAAGTTTTCCGCCCATAAGTGCTTTATTAAAAGTTTCGAAGCTAAAGCTAATTTGTGGGTAAAATACACTCGTTTTATTTATGTACAATTAGGTAATTAACACTCAACACAGTCACAGATAAGTGCCAGTAAACAGAAAGCAACGCCAACAGCACAGAGAATTGATATACAAGTTATACAACACGTCACTTACGTCAAACAAAACCCAATAATTCTGAAGGCATTCGTCCATTCGTCAAAGTCATCTTGAGCACTCGGCGATAATTGGTACCACAATTCAATGGAGTGGTGAGGCAGGAAGCATACGAAGAATACTGAAATAAGAAGGCTAGTTTTTAGAGCTGGGTATCCCTTGAGAAGCATCTTCATGCAACTAACGTTGTTTGAGTGGCGCCTTTAAGAAACATATTTTCAAAATCGAAACAGAACAAATCTTACTTCTGATAAAAAAAGAATTATAGCTTAATTAGGCGCGCATTTGAACAATCTCACATCCTAAGTGAGTTTTCTACAGAAATCAATCAGTTCAACAATTGTATTATTGTAGCCATTGAAAAGTTATTTAAAAAGGCAGCATTGGGCTTATTTTTAATTGAGGAAAATTCGCCAGATAGTGTAACTGTGATCATTATTTTTCAGTATTTTACTACCGTCTCCGCTCGATTGAGCTACAGCCTTGTGAACGTTTAACTGACGCATCATATAAGGGTGAAGCCCCAAAGGTGCGTTGCGTTGCACTGTGTTGCTATACCTAGTTATATTAATTACATTGTGAGTGTGTTATTCAAAATATAATGTAAAACGACAAATCGGTTGAAAGTGTTCTGCGACATCGCAACGCAACGCACTAATCATGCCTCACCCTCACAGTACCCATCAGTAACTATGGCAAGTCATCGCATTCGCGAATAATACCTATACGGAGTTATTTCCGTATTCATCAATTTTAAAAAATACAGTATTTGAATTCTCAACTAAGTGCTTTATTGTTGTTTTGTCCAACAAACGTCTGTACGACACTGATAACGCTCTACGAAGTTGAAATTAGCTGATTGTGTCTTTCCAAAAGTCGGTATGCAATAAAATATGACGGTGTTACCGCCGGGTACGTATACTCGTAATTTTTCAGTTGAAATACAAAATAGTGCTACATAAACATAAACGGCCTATAAACGACCCACTGCTGGGCACAGGCCTCACCTCAAATATGAGGTGGAATGAACCATACTCCAAAACGCGGGGGAGTAACCTTAATGTCAAAAAAAAAAAGTGCTAATACAATATTAATACAAAAACTTGCTACTTATTTTATTACCGTGTAATTTAAATACTCTTAAATTTTAATACAACTAATTTTAGGGATCTTCAACCAGTTCTCAACAAATCCTTTCTCGATCAGCTGTCTCCAACACTCGTACATCGTCTCTGTCTAACTTTATCAAAAGCAATCTTAACTTGTCCGAATCTTACCGAAACATTTTAATAATCTATCTTCCACATTTAAGCTGATTAATCTTACAAAACAGGATTAATAAAACAAACTCTTTGAATTTGTTCACCAAGTTTCGTTCGTCTTTAATAAGATCTTGAAATGTTTTCTTGGTACTAACTTGAAAATTTATTAGGAACCACTTTAAACTTGCTCTTGTTCACGCTGCACTTGTGTAAAGTAGAAGTTTTAGCAAGCATTTAATTTGGGAAGTGCTAAGGTTATTAAAAGTTAACACTTAGCATATCTTGAGTCGACAACTCATGCTCGTAACGTTCATGACATTAGACATAAGTCCATCGTCGTCATCATTGCAGCCAAACGACGCCCACTGCTGGGCATAGGCCTCCCCTAAGGATCTCCACAACGACCGGCCCTGCGCTGTCTGCATCCAGCGGCTTCCCGCGACCTTGACCAGATCGTCGGTCCATCTTGTGGAGCCTGTCCAAGTCCATGCGTTGCACAAAATTGTGATTTAAACACAGCTCAGCTTATGGCAATTGTGTTACGGCCCTTACACAATAACACGATACGACGTCGTTCCGTGCTACGATTCGGCATCGCTGCACGGTACGACGTCGTGTCGTGGTAATCAACTATGAACAAGCGACATGACATTGTCTTCGCGTGACTCGTTATTCATAATTGAAAAAATGGATGTATCGAGTATCTTCTGTGTTTTGCCTATATTAGGAAGAAGATTTAAGAAGAATCGTCATTATTCTTCCTAATCAGCATGAGTAAAACGTATCTAGTGCGGTCCATGTTTCAAGGAAGTGACAGACTGCCAATGATGTAATAATAGGGCCGGCAGATAGGGCCAAAATATAGGCCTCAGAAGGGCCTGAACCACCAGAAGATTTAGAAAAGTGTTATTTTGGAGGCAGCGGCAGGTTTTAGCACTAAAAAGTCTCCGTACTATATCAATGCTTGCCGATGAACATTATTATCCCGTTTGGTAATTTAATGAGAGCGAATAAAACGCCATCCTCCTTTGAAGGCCACCGTGTACAGTGCTTCGAGCTCAATATTCATCCAAAGCATCTAAAAATACAAAAATATCGGTCCATTTACGAGGACGTCATTAAACAGTATACCTTGGAGCGTCCCCGTAATGTGTTCCGAAGTGCTCCCAACTTTCTGAGGAGTTCCAATTCTGGCCCTTGTTCATACAAAGTTAAGGCTTCTGGTTCAGTGACCTTTCGCATTTGTCATTTGATTGGGTTCTTACAACTTATATTCTATATTTACTTATGTTCCTACGAGTTTTCCGCAATGAATGACACTAATTATCTGTTAACAATATACGCGTAATATACGAATTACGTTGCGCAAAGTTATGGAGAAGAGATCCGATCTCTTGACTTATGTTACCTATTTTGTTCCATAATTAAACTAACTAGTGCCCTAACTTTAATTGCTTTCGTGTTTATTGAAAATAGGTAGGTACCGTATTTTAAAACCACAAATGAAAATGCTTGCCGCCTGCGACTTCATACACGTGGACTTTGATTTAGAAAAAAAGTTATATTTTTTCATCCTATGTCCTGTCCAGATTTATGAGCTATATTATTGTAGAGCTTCATTAAAATCCATTAAATAGTTTTTACGTGAATGAGCAACACGGCACATACATCCATCCACACATACAAATTATCTTATTGTTAGTAGGATTTAAAACTCAGGCCCCGGCGAAAGTTAATTTTTTTTCGGTTAAATACAGTTTGATTTCAATCTGCAAAAAAATGTAAGGTATAAGAATAATAAATACATCATGTCATTAGCTACCTACTAATTTACTAAAGTTTTTTTTTGTTAGTTCCTCTTTCATTCGCTACTTGATTTAATTAGGTGGTTTCATATGAACGACAATTTTGCTTAAATATTTTTGCCTTATAGTTTTCAATGAATGAATGAATATGAAATGAATACTTAAAGCACTTAAACTGAAAACCACTACTCTTTTCAAGGTAAGCATTGCCTTTCTAAGCTGAGTCGTTTCAAACTTTACTACCGATTGTAAAACTTCATTGAGCAAAAGTCGAATGGCTTCTTTTAGCACTTCTCATTAAAAGAAAGTCTTGTATACGTGAAAGTCTCCTGAAATAAGCTTTACTTTAAAGAAGGTTGCCTCTTCTTACTTATTTCTCTGTACTAGTTAAGTAAATTGAACCGCCACATGAACCAAAAACGAAAAAGGTGCCAATAAGGTCACAGTTTTTTTAAAAAAGAAGTGGGTACTGTTTCTTTAAAGGAGTAGGTACTCAAAATTTAAGTTTGGTCTTTTTCTGGTTTTTCAGATCTTTAGTAAAAATATACTGCATGGAAAAATGCTAAAGCAATAATGAAAAATGCTGTGTCATCTTAATCGGAAGTTAAATATTTGAAATAATATTTCTTCCCGAGTGTTAGAGGTGGATGCCTATATAACATTGATGAAATCACCCTGGCTCATAGGATAAATAGGTATACCAGAAAGATTCGGCTGGTCTGTTAATGGCCTCGGTAGCATAATTGGTTAGTGCAGTCGCCCGGTTTGCGAAAGATGCGGGTTCAAATCCTGCCTGATGCCAACATAACCAAATGTCTTTTTCTGGTTTTTCAGATTTTTACTCAAAATTTAGTTGTATTTTATTACGGCTGGCGTCAAAGCTATATCTAAGTATCATCATTTATGTATGTACAAAACTTTTAGCGCCGGTAAATTATGGCATTTCTTCACCTGTTTTTTTAATAAACTTGTGCTTTTTTTCACTTTCAGTGAAGTATGCTAAAGTATCAGAATCAGATGCTATTTGAATTATATATTTTTTTTATTATTTTCATTTTATTTTAATTTATACTCTTGGTTCATCGAATACGAAACGTTTTGAGTACCTACCTACTGTTGTAACAATATGTACTTTATCCTTTTTGTAATAAACTGTACATATTATTATGATGAGGTCGCGGGAAGCCGCTGGATGCGGACAGCGCAGGACCGATCCTTGGGGGAGGCCTATGCGCAGTAGTGGGCGTCGTTCGGCAGCCATGATGATGATTTTTAATTTTATGATTTCTTAATCTTCATTTTCTATTAAAATTATACTTCTATTAAAACGGTTTCATTCAATGAGTTCACCCACTATGCATATTTTCATTTATTCTTGTTTTTCGTCTGTGGTTTAGAATTTGCTATGCATAGCCAATGCTTTGCTGACACGCCTGCCGACTGTACAACCATAGACCAAAATCATAATTAATTATCTTAAGATCAGGTGAGATTGTGTGAGAAAAAGACCCAAGTATAAACTGAGCTGGTCAAGCTCATCTAAAAGACTTGCTTAAAAAAAGTGTCATCTTGTTAGTGCCAACCATTCTCTATTTATCACTCACCAATAACAAAAATTAGGACCATACAAGCGACTGACTTCCGTGCTTTAGCCTGTGCCTCCCCTTGGCCTCCGTGGAGCGCCCCTGGCATCTCCTTGGTGCTGGCCAGGAGTCTTCGGGCCATGAGGGAGTAGAAGAATGCGATTACTAGCAGCGGCAGGCCGTAGTAGATGATGGCTTTGGCCAGTGTCATCCATCTGGAATATTAATGTAGTTTAGGACATGAACTTGAACCTCTTTGAAAGTGAAATTCAAAGAGGTTTTTTTTTACAACCTTTTAGATCAAGTTGTGGCTTCCTCAGCTTAACCGGACAGTGGAGTGAGCAGAAGGCTCCGTGGGAAGCCGAGTCTCGGCTTAGGCGTTAAAGTATAATTCCAAGACGGACCGCAGATCGCAAACTGCAAGCCACACACTTATTTCCCAAACCCGGCGCTGTCACTTTCATAGATATTCGTAGAAACCAGTATTGTAGCTTACATATTGCGGTCAGTGGTACGTATTGGAATTGTACCTTTACCATGAGGTGGCAATTGGACGTACGTGAGAGGAAAAAAGCAACGCGAAAAAAAAAGCACGAAGCATGGCAAAAAGATAGAAGCAGCGAATTTAAAACCAAATTTTTAAGCATATATTCTTAGTAATGTTTACGCTTGTATATTCCTTCAGTTTTTGAATATTCATTGAGAAATCGATGGTCGTTACATAGTAGTTCCGTCTGTAATTGCGATCTTGTTCGATATGCAAATTCATCACCGCGTCTGGCACTAAATTTGCTAACATCTCCATAACATTAATCTTGTCATCTAAGGTGGATAACATACTACCTACACAGAAGTCAGCCATTCGACAAGCAATAGCTCAAACAAGGAGAAGCTCAAGAGAAAAACCAAGAAAAAGCAAAATGTGATTGTAGGTACTTCTGGTTGTCTAGTATAATGTGGGTCCCCAAGTCTCAGCCTAAACAAACCTGTTGTTTCTGAACTTTCCGTTTTTTGAAGAACTGAGAAAGATATAAGTATCAATGGCACAAAAGAGGTTACACGTCGGGAGTAACTTATCATTTGACAAATCACCATAGAATTTGTGTTACGAATGTCAAAGTTTGACCAATAGTCTTTTGATTATGCAAAGGTCAGTTTGTTTGGTCAGTAAACAAGTAGCTTTCATATTGGCTTTAAAGCAAGTCCATAGGACCTGCTTCCTGCTTTTGATTGGCCCGTTTTAGTACGCGGTTGCCGTATCTTCCCCTTTTTATTTATATCAATGCCGTGAAAATTTGAGCGAGACATGTTTTATGCATGCATCAAAACATTCGGCTGTTTGATCGCGTAAGGGGCAGGAAACCCCCTATTTATCTCTGATACAACCGAAGCTGTCTCCTTTGACGGATGAGGGACGGGTGGGTGAGCAAGGAAATCGAGAAAATATGAGTCGAGAAGTTAAGGATTCAGGCGTATCATTTTCCGAATCATGATTTTTAGATGTGGAAGCAAACTTTTTGCTTTGTCATTCACCTGGCACGAAAATTATAGAGGTAGGTACCTTTTTTTATTTCTGGAAGCCATAATTTGTTAACTACCGTGTCAAAATAGGTACAGGATATATCCCGCAAAATATAAAGTAATAACTAATTTTGTAATAAAATAATGAAACGCATAGAGTTAACAGAAAGTGTAGGTGTACTCCAGAAAAATATATTCAATGATTGAGGCTTTGTCGTCTGTTAGTTAGACCAAAGTTCTCGACGAAATAAATCGTGCTCTGTTTTTAAAATCAGATTGATTCATAGTCGTTATAATATCTAAACATAATATGTCGTTATAATATCTAAGCAGTATGAGACAAGTGAATTAACTAACTCATACAAGCGCAACAAAACGTAATATTACTATAAACTGAAGCTGGGCCTTCCTCATTTCGATATCACAAACAAATCTCATCAGACAGAAACCCTAACAGAATTAGCTACAACTACGATCACCCCGCGTCAATTTTGCTCAAATATTTCCATCAGGCGTTTGCCTATCCGTTTAAACTTGCTGAACTAAAGCCAATGTTAACGCGATAGAAATATGGTTAAAATTCGTACTTTGGATAGCTCTTCCAGTCAGGCGGGTACGGCGTGCAATAAACTATTGTAATGCCGTGTATTTGTATGGATACGGTGTTGGAGAATATGGCGGCTGGTGCTGCGAAGATAAGGGCTGCTCCCCATATGAAGGTCGCGCAGACGAGCGGCAGTTTACGCAGCTGAAACAAAAATAAATTTAATCAACAGCCTGTATAATTAAGCAGCAGCGGTCTAACCGCCACGAATGACTAATTTGAATAAAAACTCGTTTGTTTTCTGTTTAGGTTTGTTTTAAATTAAGGTAACCACTTGTGGCTGGAATTGCAGAGGCAATTACGTTAACACCTCGAGTTTAAGCTACGATTAACTGATTATTTTTGGGGTTTAGCAGCAAAATTAAAACACTGAACACCGTCTTAGTTTGGCGCTAGGATAAAATGTATGTCCTTAGATAAATAATTGAAGCTAATTTAGTAGTTTAAAATAGTTGTTTGATTTAGTAGTTTAATAACACCATGCTTAGGCGGCGGTAGTCAAAACATGAGTTTTTTAGGGATTTTTATCATGCCTAAAATAATCAGGCCTATTTCGATACTTTAACAATTTCTATTCTATCGCCTTTTTGTTAGTTGTTGTTGTACGTCTATCATAATTTTATGCCCTAGGGAGAAAATCCCAGACATTAACACAACATGAA
Source organism: Udea ferrugalis (assembly GCA_950022985.1). NCBI lineage: Eukaryota > Metazoa > Arthropoda > Insecta > Lepidoptera > Crambidae > Udea > Udea ferrugalis. The sequence continues at coordinate 5,114,005 of OX465532.1, read as the reverse complement.
ACTAATTAATATAGGTACCGTATTTGTACTCCCATCGATGCTAACGAACATAGTATAATTAGTAATAAGCATTTATCTCATAATCTAATTAGAAACCGCAAGAGACAAGATGATTAAGTGTAAATAGCACGTTTTATTACCAAATAACAGTGTAAAAAAAATGCTTCAAAATTACGTTTGCTGATGTATGGGAGCCCGTTGATATACCTAATAAACTTTATTTTCATTTAATTATATATTTTCAAAGCTCATTTAATTACCATATTCTGCGAAAATTTCAAGCACTGTTACCGTTATTAATATTGAGCAAAAATACGATATAGCACACATTGGCCATCAACAGAAGTTATTGTTTTAATGGCTAAATAATAGATACATTTAATCAAGATCAATAATGAATTTACTCTCCTGTCACTAAACTTCAAACTAAGCGACAAACTTGGTACAGACTTTAACTTTTAAGTTTCCTCCGGCAAGCTTCACTTCAAGTAAAAACTTCTTAATCTTAAGCTTGTATCTGTCAGCACTGAAACGTGATATTGCAACAACACCTACTTCCCACTTGTTACTGCCAACTTGCTTGGCCCACCGCCAGAATCAGCTTTCGTTTCTAGGTAGGTATATTAAAGCCCGTCATATAAACTTAGTCATTTTGAGGGGAATCGGCTGACGTTTATAGAACACCTCAATATTTGCAACTTTTTATCTGCTATGTTGCGACAGTAACTCAAAGCTTGTCCAAAAGGCCTAGCACGAACCGATAACTTTTTGGTTATCTAAAAGTCAACGATAGTCAACGAAAAAACGTTTACTTTTCGATCACCAAAACGTTTTCGGTTAGCCCTTTTTTTTTTAAGTAGTTGAAATGCCTTACGCATACCCGTCCACCGGGGGACGGACGGGTTATGTCGGACTCTCCACTGGAAAGGTGGTATACCAGTGGCCCGACCGACTAAAACCCCTACTACTCCCTCTTATCGTCCGTAGTGGGGGAACACGGTGAGTAGCGCGAGGCCTGTTACGCGTTCCCCCGGACGGAGCCCGCCTGGACGGCAGGCCGGAAGCGACCCCCTCTTCGTGAGGGCAGGCCAGAAGGGACAGCCGAGGATGTCAAGCCGTCCCTACCAGGCAGCGGTGAAACCCGTACAATGCTGGCAGCGGCACCCCCGTACCACGCGCCAGCTGGCCACCGTACGCACCGTACTGGGCCCGCAACCACGAGCCACCCAAAGGACGGCTCCGCTGCCGTTACCGGCGGTACGGCCTCGCCTGATCAGCCTCGGATCACTGGCCCCCACCAACCGGTTGTGCGTCGCGGCCCCAACCACGCGCCTCAAAGGCGCCTGAAGGCCCCACTGGCCCCGCAGCCCCACGTCGCCCTTGCGGGCCGCAGCAGGGTGTCCAGTCCACCACGCTGCCACGCCTGGGTTCTCTTCGATTCCCGGTGGTGCCCCCTACCACCGGTACTAGGCCCCCTCGCCACGCCGAGGCGAGAACCCGTGAGGGGGTTTCGGTTCGCATGGACGGAGCTAGAAGAAGAGAGGTATCTGACACTTGCCCTCTCACTCGCACTTATGGTTCGCGCGAGTCCAGAACGAGTCATCTGGACGTTGCACTAAGCAACGTTCAATTTCACTACATTATGTTTTTTTTAAAGTCAATTTTAGGATTATTTGTATATGAAATCACGCCTCCACACGAGTGCCCTAACTTGTAAAACGGTCACGTAAGAATTCAATATTCACCTGCAGTTTCCTGAAAGGGTTGACTATAGCGCAGTACCTCTCCGCCGAGAGGGCTGTGAGGGTGAACACGGACACTCCAATGCTGACGTCTTTGCCAGCTTCCGATATCCTGCAGATGAGCTCTCCCCACGGCCAGGACTCGAGGGTGTAGATGATGGAGACGAATGGCACGCAGATCAGAATCACTAGCAGGTCTGCTAATGCTAGTGAGAAGATGTACCTGTGTAAGGAGACAATTGTTGAATGACGAAATAAGTAACATGCTATTGACAAATAAAAGGGTACAATTAAATAAAAAAATATAGCTTGGAATTTTACTGTAGCTGATTTTTCAAGTTAGATAACATGTATCAGACGAATAAGTCACACACAACTCGGTAACGGTCAGGTACACTTTGGCAAAAGATCGTTCAATGAAGAAATATTAGAAAACAATCAGTCGAGTGGGATTCGAAGCTACGTCTCCTTTATGTAACTTGGAGTAAAAACAAAATAACTTACAATTACAAATTACAAATTCAGTGAAAAGTTTATTCTAGACGACAAGCTTGTTTTTAAAAAAATGCTCATCGCCACTAGTTCCTCCAAAGTGGTTTCTTTTAAATTATTTCATTAAAAAATCACCACAATGTCACCAAGCTATACTTCACTTAGCATCGACGTTCGGAATCATATTTTCTTTGGTCTGTCTAAGTTTACTAATGGACTTAGTTCGTTCAGCGCAACTCCCAAGGACTCATGAAAATTCACTAGTAGTCACTAGTTTCTTTTCGGTCATTTAATCCTAAAAAATAACACTAAAGCCATGAAAATCTCACCAATGGCAAAGTCACTAAAAGAGCTACACTGCTTAAACCACCAAGGGTCTTGACATTAAGCCAGCGAAAACGTGCCTATGTCATTGCAAACACGTACAGCCCTCATTCCACTAAAAGCTCTTTTGTAAGACCGGACAATCATCAGGGGAAATCCATGTTCGACTCCAAACAGTTACGTCAAATGCAACATACATTTACGACATTTCTGTTCCTGCAGATAAATCAGGTTTGAAGAGGTAGTTACGACAAATTCGATTTAAGTTTGCGCTAACAGGATGCTGGAATGTGCAATCAGGTGTTTTGAGGGAATAACGTTGTATGTTTATTTGGTTAGTCGCGGTTAATTTTATTGGGTTTAAACGAAGTCTTAGTATGTAAAAGAAAATAATATTCTATTCCAACAGTTTGTTAGCAATTAGTTTTTTCAAGCTGATGCTTTGAGGTAAACCCGACCGACCCGAAAGCTCCGGAGTAACCCTAACACACTCTTATGACAGTATTCCAGAAGCGAAGTACAGAGGCGTTCACCTAAACCTTTACAGAACCATTGCAAAATGGGTCTTACGTCAGGAGGACGAGATGCCCCTATGTAAAGTTTGATGTTATTTTTTTATAATTTATTTATTCAGAATATTTTTACGCAACTAACAACATTATTTTCTGCCAAACTGTGCAACAGCTTGTCGGCAGTAGCTCTCGTGGGCACAATTAACTATATTAGCTTTAATTATTTAATTTTACAACGTTTGTTATCTATTTCTTACAACAAAGTTCAAATAACTATTATTAATATTCAAATAATTATTATTAATGATGTGAGCGGTGATGTTCTGTATGTGATGACAGATTCGAACCATTCGAGTGGATATCAATTAAAGCTACAAAATTTAATTTTTTTAGATATTTATTTTGTTTGTTTATAAAACTATTACAATGCAAATCAATACAATAAAATAACGTATTAATTCTGCTTTGTTTCTTTTTGCAGCTCTTACTAGACATGGCGCTTAAAACAAAATTCTCACTCCTTGTCAATCCACCCCACAACACCAACGCAACGGGGTGTGAATCGACAGAAATACTTAATAACGACCGCCACCGTTTTATGATTGCACATTAAAATGGGGAAAACAATGTACTTTCTTACTTAATGGACGCCTTTGTCATAAAGAGGACTTACTGTCAGAATTTCAGGTCTTTAACCGGAGTGGTTTAGACGCTGATGAACCAGGCAACCAATTTTACTTTTTTCATACAAATTTAAGTTGATAGACAAAAATGGAGGTTCTGAAAAGTGTTATGAAACAATCTCAAGGAGCAATCAGTTGGAATGTCTATACTTACTCTGACTTACTGGCCTTCTCCATTTAGAGAAGAACGTCTGACACGCCGCGTGACACCACACTATAAGTTACATCAACGCCCACCTCTCCGCAAATAAGACCTAAGGGCTTGTACACAATTAAACGATACGACGTCGCTTTGCATTGTGCTATGGCGCGTGAGAATGTCTCTTGCTCAGTAGATTCCCACGACATGATGTCGTACCGAGGAACGATGCCGCGTTGTGGCACGACGCGTCTACGCTATTGTGTACGGGCAGCTTACGTCATAAATTTTGACACTACAGGCTCATCATATGAATGTCGGCGGTTAATTTATTACCTACGTGAAGTCGTGGGCGAACGCCCCCATTGGCCCCCACGTTGCTAGGATCTCGCAGAGTATAAAATTAACTTTCAGCTTAGTCCTTGCCTCTAAATGTGTATTCAACTCAACCCTCTGACCTAATTTGTGCTAAATAAACGTAACTACTAATTTTATTCTAAAAAAGTAAAAAAAAAAATAGTGTGTCAGGTTTAGTTACCTTCACACTCAAAAAAAACACATTGACAGCTCAAAGAAAGGAAGACAGCAAGCTTCGTCCGGTCAGTCAAGAACTCAGAACCGTGTGAGGAATTGTGATTACCTGGTTTGCGATCGACATAGGTTCGATTCTCGCATAGTACCTTTTTGTAATATTTCTATATTTCTACTTAGTTCCTAACCAATAGTAAAACACTTACGTGTTAGGCGCATTCCTCATGCCCCTATGCCGTATGTAGACGATGACCAACGTGCCATTGCCAAGAACCCCCACTATGAAGATGATGGCGAAGAGGACAGGCACCAGGTACGTCTCCAGCCGGTCCTCGTAGGGGGTGTAGTCGTTGTCTGAAGAGTTGTCGCCGTAGAGTGACAGGGAGGTGTTGTTGTACATTGTTACTTGCTAGAACAAAGAAATATTGTGATTTGAAAAAGGATAAGGTAGCTATTCAGGTAGGTATATTTTTATTGGAAAAACTAAGGGAAAAGTGAACCTGAAGCTCTGGTTGGATAAAACAGGTCATTAAGCACATTAAAGGTTGACATTTTCGAATTTATTTATTTCTTTTTGATTTACTAGCGACTATTTTATCCTAAACACATTTGTGAATATCAAAGTGAGACAGGTACATATTTGTTTGAGTAAAATAATTTCTTGTTTATTGCAATTGCTGGAAAGGCTACAAAAACGTTATGTTTGGTATAAAATTATCAATATTAAAAATCACTAAAAAGAATATGTAAACCTAGTAAAAATTTCGACAGTGTCATGCACCTGTTGTTATCATGTCGTGGTTAATTTTTAATTAACCCTTTCGTCCCAAAATATAATTATTATTTAATTTAATTATATTAAAACATGATACGAACCCGTAGATAAGCCTAGTGTACACATTGTTCACTCCAACAATATTGACGTAAGAACTACGAGACCATGAAAAACGCAAATATTTGCGTACATACTTTAAAAAAATATTCACGAATATTAAATTCGTGTGGCTAGTAAAATTCGGCGAGAAACTCTATTTGTTATTGTATAGCGGTTTCTGTTTAATTTAGCTATAAATAATATCACTGGTAACTGAAAATTATCCCACACAACGCTGTCCAGCCTAAAACAAATCAATCTTGTACTATGGGATTCTAGACAACGGATAAACACATTTTTGTGAATACGTACTTAATATGGTTTTCCTAAAACATCTTCGATACAAAGTTTTCGGTTGTTGCCTAATTCTTTAATAGTAATACGATTGATAAAGACCGTATTTGAACAAATTTATCAAATACTTTCTCCTTTGTTTTCTTTAACAAGTCTCTAATTAAAGTTCAAAAATTGGAGTTGACGACCTCCTAAACAGTTTAGGGACGTGAGTGCAAACTTTTTTAGATTACAAAGTAACGAACGAAACTTGATAAGACTTTAGCATAGCTTGCTTTGACAGCGTTATGACTGTGTGTAGGTTTTTTTATTCATTATTTATTGCACCAAATTGCAAGAAAAAATACAATTGGCAGACTTATTCACAAACGACAATCAACGTTGAGCATTCCTTAGAAGTATAGCTTTCTCTTTCAGCTCTATTGACATTTCATTTTGAGAATTCGGGAGTTAATGCCATCCAATGCATTTATTCATAACCTTTCTGTCCACCGCCAGGCTGAAGAAATTTGGGAAGGTTCGGCAGTGCAAGATATTGAAATCATGCTGAAAAACAAAAAAAGGCTTTGGCTGCAATTAACAAGACAAATAGTAAATTAATTGTTTGTCTGTGATTCCCATAGCAAGCAGAGTATTATTGAAACAGCCATCAGCTCTATTTAGCTTCTGTTCAGTTCAGACATGGATGAGCTTTAACAAAGATCTTCATTAAATGCTACGAAATACATACATACAGTCTACCGCCGTTATCCGGTTTGCTTGGGTTTTATATCGGTGCACAAAGCAGATGTGTTCAGGCCAGATTCGATCTCGGGACTACTGGGTGCCAATCCAAAGTGTTTAACCACTGGGCCACGACGCTAGAAATAAACATTCACATTTCTGTATTTCAATAGGAAAAATATCCTCTCTTAATATTTTCTTTAATTTTACTGACTTTCAGTTAAGTAAACATTTGCATTCAAGTCATAACTAAGTCAGCCCAGTAAGACCCAATAAATCCCAAAGGGTACAGTTTGGTTCCAGATATTGCCAATATCATTGGGTGTTAAAGATATTTTTGCTTTTTCCTGTTTTCTCCGTCAGTGGATTTAGAAAAAACCGAGCCAAGAAATTTATAGGACGTGATAAATCATAACAAGAATTTATTTACGACGTAAGTACATACGACCTAGTTTATCGCATACTAGTTGTTGACAGCTTCTATATCTATCTATCTATCTACCCTGTTAGGAGAACGCTGACTGTTGCCACCATAGTGAACGTAACATCCAGAAGTCCACATTCTGACACACCACTTAAGCAAAATTTTAACCGTACTTAGGATGAGTAGTTGTTCGTTTGTTTTGGTGACGATTTTAAAAGCCTTTGCAACAGGTCTATTTAAATGAAGCTATTTTGACTTGACTTGAACCTACCGCCGCTGCCCGGGTTTTGGTTTGGCAAATTTCAACCTAGTTTTTAAGGTACCGTAAAACGGGGTGAATCACAACAGCGGGGTAAATCACAACACTTTGAAGGAAAAAAAATAAAAAATAAAAACAACCTTTTTTAACATGTTTAATAATAAAACCTGGCGTTGTTTTTTCAAATGAACTCAAATTTTTCAAGGTTGGTGATGTTTTCTTCTCACCACGTTGTATATTTTTCATCCAAAAAAGTGTTGTGATACACCCCGCAGTTGTGATTCACCCCGTTTTACCGGTACCTACTCCATGACTTTATACCTATTGAACGAAAACCTTGAAGTGAGAACGTATCTTTTTAAGTTAACAAATGTTTTCTAAAGATACGGCATGGAAAATGTTAAAAACAATATAAACCATTAATAAATGTTTCTAACTCTGAAATAGCAAGTAAGGAAATAAAGGAAATCTTACCTAATTTGTGTAAAGTACGAATCAACGAGCTAGCATGTTAAGCTAACACGAACCAGCCATGTGAAGCAGAGCGAGCGAAGCGAGCTTACTGTGACAGCAGCCGACAGAAATAAAATGACCCTAATACCCAAGTTTGCTGCTGAATATTCTGTCAACTGAATTTCGAGTAATGCTCACACCAAAATAATGAAAAACATGTTTTAGGGATTTTTAACTTTGGAATAATATGAACACTCAACGTTTTTATTTCCGAATCGCCCTATGAATGGGAGGTCTTGTGGCATTCCATCTTTTCATCCAACTGTACATGATTTTTCACATTGTTTACTTCACAAATCATATGAATAACTGCCTAAAAGATGGGCTACTGGTATTACTGTGTGAGGTTATAAGAGATCGTTAAACCCCTTGACTTATCCTAAGCAAAGTCTCTGGTGAATACTCGGCTTAGCACAGAACAAGGGGAAATCAATTAATTATAATATAAAATCTGAAAATGCTTAGATACCTGATTCAGGTATCGTAAAAAGATTATCTGAAGAGATTGCTTCGAAACAATGTTCATCACAATTCAAATTTCCATAAAGAAAAACTCAATTAACGAAATGATCTTGATTCTTTTAATAAGTTACTTTTCGTTACATAAATAGTAAATGTTTCTTCCTATAGGAATCATCTATGTTGGTGTAAGAACGGATTTTACAACGCTGGAAGGTTTTCGGGGAAACGTGCCATCGGGCTAATGAGCTTCGGTCATTCGAAATTCTACGAAACGATGCATCGGGCTAATGAACCATACGGGAAACAAATATTCCGCAAATCGATCTTTGTATGAAATGTCACCCAGGAAACGTGTTTCTGTGTATAGTGTTTCGATATGGCGGAGCAAAACCCATCCATGGGGTGGTGGTATTCTGCATTGGCACATCGAACGTTGTTGTAAAACACAATACTTAACTTTTAGTTATGTGTTCGATTGAGTGAAAATTACTAGGATAAATAACAACAACAACATTTTGCAATTTGCATCGACATTAAAATGTTGAATTTTGCATTTATTCATTACTTCGTAAACAAAAAAGAAAATTTGGAAATAATTAGAGTACACGTGAGCTCATCTCTAAAATCATGATTATTCAATTTTATCTCATCTTAAAATACTAGAAAGAATACTTTCTGGTATATTCTCCAATCTTAGCGTTCCCCTTGCAACAGATTATTTTTTAAACAAAAGCTTTATTCCAGGTCGCTATAAATTCAGGTTTTAATGACAAGCTGTTTCATCGCCTGAAAGTGGTTTGAGGAATAAATACGGAATATTCTCTCAGTGGACGATGCGGAAACAAAGGATTTAATCTGTATGGAATTCCCAAAGTGACATTGTTTAAAATTAAGCCAACTGAACGGAACCAGGAGAGTTTTAAATTGAAGATTAAAAACTGCTCAATGACCGATTTTAATAGCATTCACTCATTTAAAGGAACTTCACGCCAGCTCATTCACAGAAACATACGTAGATCACAAAAAAGAGTTTTGTCTGGAAAACCACAGCCTTAGGTAACACGCTTATTTTCTTTCTCTTTAACTTTGTTTTTTAAACTTCGCAGTAAACTATCTGGGAAATTTGAAATTATTTATAGACAAGGGCAGTGCTATAAGGTGGTTGAGCGATCGACCTTTTTTTTTTTTTTTTCGTGGGGAAATCCTCATGGATACCTCGCTACCCGGGGGACGACGAGGTTATGTCGGACTCCTACCGACTAAAACCCCACGGCACTCGACCGTGGCACTTTGGCGGCGAAGCTGGATCCTACCGTAAGTAATACCGCACTGCTCCGCCGCCAGTGCTGGCCCCTAATGGAGCCCCCTCCAACCGACCCTTCAACGAAGGGGGGTGGCCACGAAAGCGCCTGGAGTACGCAGACACTTTCGCCGTCTCGGTGGACGCCGTGCAATGCAAGCCAGAGCACCCCCGCACTCCGGCCCGCTGGCACCCACTGTACGCAGGCCCTACTGGGCCCGCAACCACGAGCCACCCAAAGGGCGGCTCCGCTGCCGCAACCAGCGGTACGGCCCCGCCGGGCCGCGACGCACAGGGGGGATCAGCCTCGGATCACTGGCCCCCACCAACCGATTGTGCGCCGCGGCCTCCACCACGCGCCTCAGGGCGCTTGCAGGCCCCACTGGCCCCGCAATCCCACGTGTTGCCCTTGCGGGCTGCAGCGGGTGGGTGGCTAGTCCACCACACTGCCACGCCTGAGTGAGTCCTCTTCGCTTCCCGGCGGTTGGACGCTACTACCGGTACTAAGCCCCCTCGCCACGCCAAGGCGAGAACTCATGAGGGGGTGAGCGATCGACCTGTCCTGTCACCACCTGACACGTCTTACTGGCTAATGTTCGTCAAGGAGAAAGGAATATTCCAAAGCACACATTTACGTAATTTGAAACCATTTTTTTTTAAATTAAAAATTGTGAAAAGTAGAAAGCGAATTTCTTCAGCTTTCCAAATCTGTCAGATTTGATGTGCGTATCACAGAACCTGAGATATCTTGAATTTTGTACAACAACATAACTTTTTTCGCTACTTACTGTCACAGGGGATAAAATAACATAATAATCATGAGTCTGTAACAATCCAGTGCTGGACCTTAGCCTCCCCAAAATCACAGCTTAACTTGACGCATTCACTTACCTACGATACCACCACTTACAATACCTCTCGAAAATTCTTCAACCGGCCAGAGCCGAGATACGGAAAATTCATTTCCTTTGCTGAGAGCCAACGATAGGCTGCGATACGAAACGCATTTTTCATTATTATGGTAAATGCAGGTTTTTGCAGTAATCGCGTGAGTAAAGCCTCTGGTGTTACACGTGTTCCTAAGCTGCGGAAACTGCTTACCATCAGGCAGACCGCATGCTTTTTTGTCACCGACATAGTAAAAAATATTGATGAATTCACGAATTCTCCAAGCTAACCTCTTGCAGATTAATGTGAGTTTGTACCTTGTAAATGATTACTACCATAATTGTGAAATACATAGAATGCATAATTTTCTCAAGGGTCAAGGTACACAAAATATTGACGAAGGAAACACGACGCGGTGTTGTTCGCAGTTAAAAATATTTATGTCACAAGCAAATACGGAAAATGTCAGTTACAATGAACACGCTTCGATGGACACATTACAGGCAGGCAGGTAATAACGATGAGAAAACAACGTAATGAAAAATATATCTATAACTATGAATCAAGAGGTATACCCAGCAACAGCATCTCCAGAAGTATTCGGTTGTAAAAGTTAACTGGTACTTGGAACAGAATTTTAAAAAAATAACAATTCACCAATTAGGAGTTGTTTGTTATAATCAGAAAAATCTTTATACAATATCCAGCTCCATTAGAAAAAAACTCACTTTTTACTTCATTTATTCTAAAAACCACAGGTTTTACTTTGCTTGAATTACTCATATGAAAATATTGCATTAACGGTAAATCCTATTAAATTAAAGTACTTAACATAATTGGTCGTGACTGTGTAGAGGCGAGCATATTGTGCATTGGCTGTCTCTCCAACCGAAATGGAAATGTCATAAGCAGATGCTGTAAACATAACTATACAAAACATTTGCAGGGAAGTATAGTTGTAATAACGTGGTTGTTTTGTCATGTTGTATTATGAAAGTTTATTTGGCAGGCCATTCTAATTGGCTGACAGGGCCTCATTCAGGCCACTGCAATTAAAATTTCATTTATTTAATATCTCTTCTTAGTCGGACACTCTTGGCAGAGTGGTCGTGGCTGATGATGAACAGGGTAGCGGCTCACCGCTGCCGCTGGCAGCCGCACGTCGCGCGATGTTTCTCCACTTATGTCGACTTTGTGCGTTGCGAGTACACTGTACTGCGGTCGACTGTGTAGACTTCCTAATAAGATCGATCCAGCGAGTAGGAGATCGGCCTCGCTCTCTCTTCCCCTCAGTGTGGCTCTGCGCTACAAGTCTCTCCATCGAGTCCTCGTTTCTGGAGATATGCCCAAAGAACTTCAGTATTCGCAGCTGCACAATCGACGATAACTTGTCTCTTATGTGAAGTTCTTTGAGGATGGAAATATTGGTGCGAAACGCCGTCCAGGGTATTTTCAGTAGACGTCTCCAACACCACATCTCCAGTGCGTCGATTTTTCGGCGGTCTTGCAGTCTCAGTGACCAAGTTTCGGCTCTATACAGAAATATTGGAAAAACAAGGCACTTCATCAGGCGAACCTTTGTGTTCCTAGTTATTCTCCTGTCTCTCCAAATCTTTCCTAGTCGCTCCACCGCCGATCTGGTGATGGCGCAACGACTCTTGATCTCATCTTCGCATCCTCCAGCATTGAGATAGTAGAACCGAGGTAGATGTAGCGTTCCACTACTTCGCAGTTGGCTATGTGTAGTACTTTCGTAGTAATATGTTCAGCTCGATCTACTATTTATTTAATATGGGTGAGTGAATATAGATTACAACATTTACCAGTAAGTAATAGAGCATCGAGCATTCGCTGCTAACCACACGAAATTTGAAACTCAAAAATGGGAATGCTTGATTTTCTGACACAAGTAAATACTCTAGTGTAGACTCACCATATGGCATTGCTGGTTCGGTCCGTGATTGTGATCATCAAAACGAATTAAATGCTGGTCATAAAAAAACCCGAAAAAAAAAGGTTTGGAATATAGGTAGGTACCTACCCCAAAAAGGTTTTGAATCACTGATTTGAATTTCGAATTGACTAAAAAGCCTATTTAACTCCTTGTTTGGAATCAGATTTGAAGTCCGCAAACTGGAACTGATTTGCATTTGTTCAACTCCGAGCGATAAGCTCGCTCGCTCGCTCTAATCGCTCACCCAATCTGACAGCGCTTACGAGAGATACGTGAGTTCTCTTCGAGCATTGTAACCTCGCTTTTGCTATAGCAGAAGTTAGAAGTCCCGCAATTGACGTTTGAAAGCAATGTGAAAATTATTTGTTTTGACGCAACTTTTAATACCTATTACTTAGTACCTATTTCCTTAATCAAATCTTACAATTCCTTAAAAGCGGCGTCTGTCTGTCGATCTGAGCCTTACAGAGTTCTATCGAGCTTTTAATGATTCAATCCATAAGGCTCGTTACATATTGCATCTTTGTGCAGGGATACCAACGAGATTGATGCTGTACCAATGACTGTATCGCTGTAGCTGCTGCATCGCGAGCTATCTGTAGAAATGGACAGTCACGATGTAGGTTCGATGCTGAAATGGGCCTAAACTTCCAATATAGCAGAGTAAAATTTGTTTAAATAACCGACCGAATAAAACGTTTCAATTTCCTCATAAAAAAAAACCTTAGTATCTAGAATTGGCTTACATAACAAAATAGCTTTTTACCCCTCGCCCCAAATATGAAAACTTTTTAAGACGATTTCCAATGACTTAACTTTATCCCTTACAGTAATCTCGCTACCAACACTCGCAGAATACTCGTAATAACCCAGTCTGACAGAGGCGCGTACAAGAGGCGCCTCTGTTTACACCGATCCATTGTTCCCGCGCTTTTGTTTATCCGAAAAGTTGTGCGTCTCACTTACGTCGGCTGGTGTAGCTGCGAGCGACTTTCATGACGTTTGAATGCAGTGTGGAGCATGAAAACAATCTCTACACTGTTGGGTTTTTATAATTGCGAAGTTTTGTTTTGCTTGTTTTTTACACTGTTCACTTTTGTTTCTTCTGTTTTTGATAACCATGTTGCGCTATTTTCTTTTATTTACCTCTATCTCTAACCTGAGTTAGTCTGAAAGAGATCACTTCTATCACCTTAAATTAAACGTCCTAAATACTTATATGTTTAAATTGATATATTGATATAGGCGGAGGCAAATTCAACATATCAGAAACCTTAAAAAAGAGTCTCGCAGTTAAAATGTATGAATAATAGACCAATTCAGTTACAAGTGAATGATGATGATAAAGAAATAATCTAATCAAAACCTTCGAATGACGGCAATTTTTTCTTGTTGTTTATTAAATATTGCATTGCAGTACTTCTTTGCTACCTCTAATATAAGTAAACGATTTCTGAGCTGCCCACTCGCAGGTAGGTAATACGCCGAGCTCGAAATCTTAACATGTTGCATTTCAATTTTCTGCTAAAGGAAATTTTCCTAGTTCAATCTTGGCGCAACTCGATGTGCACTGTGGCTTGCAATCTGGACTATTTCTAGGGTTCCGTAACTAACAGGTAGAAACGGAACCCTATAACAAAGCCTCCACTGTCTGTCTGTCTGTCACCAGGCTGTGTCTCATAAACCGTGATAGCTAGAAAGCTGAAATTTGTACAAATTATGTATTTCCATTGCCGCTATTACATCATCTAAAAACAGAAAAAAATATTCGGGGGAGCCCTATACAATCAATGTTTTCTTCGCATTTTTGCTCAACATTATTAACGGTATTAGGTAGACGCTTGTACTTACTTAAAGTACAGTAAGTAAGTACAGGCGTCTACCTAATACCCAAAGACCGTGTACCCAGCAGACGCCTGTAATTTTCACAAAATAGGTATGTAGTATTATAAATACCTTCCAATATAAACATAAAGTAAGTATCAAAGGGGGCTCTCATAATGTCAAAAGTATTTTTTTTTGTTTTTTATGTAATCTTTAACAAGTTTATTAAAAGTCAGTAAAATAATTTACAGAAAAACGAAAAACACCTAATGTTACTCTACCACATAATGTTTACTTGATGATGGTACGGAACCCTTCATGTGCGAGTCCAACTAGCATTTGGCTGCTTTTAAAATAAATAAGGAAATGTGGGCGAGGAGGCAAATCAAACGCCGCTCGTAACTATAGTCACTGTATGTTACGTTAACTGTACTACGTTTTAATGTGAAAATTTTTACTTTAAACATGAATCTTTGCCGCACACACATTATTAATTCAATCTCTAAGAGCTGAGAGGTGTACCGACAGAGGTATTTTTGACCGAATTTCATTACGCAGGCACCGTTTTACATGTACATGGTAGCTAAAGTAATATTTAATTAGGTTCCATTGGAGTAAAAGCTGATAACTGAATTAAATGTATAATATTGATTTAGTGAATAAATGTTCTCAAGATGAGTCAGCAAAGGGAATTTAATTTGGACAACATTGTAACAAACAAGAAGAGATGGTTACAGTGTTTTAATGTTAGTATTATTTTTAACCTCTATGAATTTGATTGAGTACCAAATCGAATATAAAAATAACAGAAAAAAATATATTTTGACTTGCGCACGTAATTTGTACTACAAACACTAGAAAACAATATTAGTTACCTATTTATTTCAATTTTTCACATAAACAGACTCAAATATTGAGGCTTTAAAACTATAAAAAATTTAAAACATAAATTAAAAAGCAAAAAGTAAAATTTGTACCTACAAACAAGAATAAATAACAAATATTTGTAGAAGCAGACTTAGGATAAAATAAAAGGAAAGGTATTTTTGTTTTCTTTCATCAAAGGCTGAAAATGCTGCGACAATAATGAATAAAATACTTGTACTGAGTGCTTAGTTTTTACTAAATAAAGATGTCTTTAAAATTATCATAGTTACTATCTATTTATATCTGGGGCTAGGCGGAGCTGTGTTGGGTTATGTCCCATTATAGGTATTTATTTATTATATTTAACAACTCTCTCTCTGCATTCCAAAAATAGTGAAAGCCTTCTTAAAAATAATATTCAAATTATTCTGTGTCCCATGAAACTGACTGTATTGTTTTTATTATTTCTGTTACTCTAAAAATACCTCTTACTTTTAGGCAAAACAAAATGCTTTGCGTTGCGCAAAGAAACTTTCACCCAGAAAGACTATGTTACAGTTAAAGGTTATGTACACTAAGTTTAAAAAAATGCTTGTAAATTGCAAAAGATCATGTATGACTTTGACATTACCTGCTGAGTTTAACTAGGCCTTTATTAGACTAAATTCTCACGTATTTTTTTCATCAAATGAAAAGGAAATAAACTCCTTAAGGAAACGACATTCATTCCGAATTCCAACGTAAGATGTTACACCTGAGACATTCACGTGTTTTTAACATTCGTAACAACGACAGGGTTCATTACAATAAGTACCTTGTATTCGATGATATCTACACTTGTGAAAAAACAGTGAACAAGAATAATAATACTGGAAACTGTGAGCTAACAAGAAGAATAGTTTACTAAGTAGCTAGCGTTTAAGTAATTTAATAAATTATTTACACGGAGTGTCGGTTGTGGCCCTACTTCTTGTGCGAAATCCTTAACAACCGAGGGCTTAGTTCGTTTTCTCGATGAAAGGCATCGAACTCGTACTCGTACAGACTTAGGATCGTAGCACACTAGGCAAGCACGGCCACTACACAGCTCCGATCCAGCAATTAATTTGCCATTCGAATTTAAACCTTAATGAATCACAACCAGAGGCAGTGGTGATCGAATAGTGAGAAAAGTTACTAGGCCCTCTAATGGTTCTGGTTGCCAAATAATTTACGCAGTCGTTAGCTTCCGCGTCAGCAAAAACTTATGGTAGAGCGTCAATAGCGCTTTTCCGTACCTTGTGCGGAATAAAAGAGTTGGCTAGAATGTAGAACGAACTTTTTGTTGGCCCGAGCTATTGTTCTTTGGGATTCAATATTTATGCGACTTGTTCATTTTATTCTAATATAAATACTGAGTAAATATTTATTACTTACTCTACTAACGCAAACACTGCAAATAATGATAATGGGTTTTATTTCAATACAATACTTAATTATCAGATCTTAGAATACACCTTTTAGTGCGTATACACATAAAAACATTTTTGAAATTGATAATTGTTTTATTACCCATCTTAATGTTTCTAAAAAGAAACATGAAAACATAATTTGACACTTAAAATTAGACATAGTTCTCTATTGAATTACAAATTATTTTTAACACTGCATTACACTTCCTATTTTGATTAATTTCAATCGTTAAGGGTCATCTAATCATAATCCTTTAAGATTTTTTACATTAAACACTAAAATACTATTGGGAAAGTTTGATACGAGCATTTGTATTATTTTTATCAGACTGTTTCAGATCCCAGAGCAAAAAAGTATACTTACTAAAAAGTAACTAGCTGTCTCAACAGACGTCGTTCTGTCCAATGCCATTAGACTGTGACAATTTCGAGGCTGAGACATATCCAATAAATCAGAAACCATGAAATTCGGTCCAGCAGTTCTCGAGTTATAGGTGGTCGAACAAAGCCATATAGAATATGTTAGCTAAGAAGAGGCTTGTTATAGAATAAAGTTTAAAAGGAAAAAAAGAGGCACAAGTTCTGAATTTATTTTTTTATGAGGAAAAATAGAGGCACTACCACACATTTAATATTTGTAGAGATTATCACATACTTTTGTTATATTTACAATGGATCACTTACTATTTTCATTAGAATTTGGTATATCTACACTGAGCATTAATGTATGCAGGTTCAGAAAGATTCTCCCCTGAAAGTGCTAGCAGATAATTGGTATCATAATCTTCAATGATTATATTTTTAGATGTAGGCAAACAGTCATAGACGTTATTATCACTTCTTGCACTAACTGGGATATTAGAAGGAGGATCATCATAAATATCAAGATCAGGGTGAGACGCCGACTTGTTTTCTGGATCTCCTGATTTCCTATCATCATTTCTCTGCAGTAACTCGTGTAAATCTTTAAGACTAGCCGTCATTCCGCTATTTTGCGATTTCGCTAATGCATCTTCACAAATTTTCTTCATTTGATCCTTTAAAATCATCTTTTGGTTAGGTTTCTTAACGGATCTGTATACTTTAAAGTCTTTGCCAAGTCCCGAGTTTTTATCAACAGTATTTCTTTTAAGTTCTTCTTTGTTATTAAAAGATGGAGCCATTGCACTTATTGAATTGCTGCTTACGCTTTCGTGAAATGTATCTTGGAGGGCATTATCTGGTAAGGAGTTGATTTTCAAAATTTTCATCTCTTGTGAATTTTGTGTCATGTAACTTCGATTCAAGTCAGATACGTTATGGATAGGAGTGTCTGGTACTGTAAAATTTTTGTATTTTGTCATTCTTGTCCTCCATATTATCAGCACCAGTCCAACGATTATGAAGAACATTATCAACATCAAAATGCCAATAATCCAAACCAAATAAGTTGGCATGTATACCCCATTCGGATCTGCAATTAAATAAAAGGTGTCAGACTGAACTTGCCAGTACTTATCAAGCAGTTAATTGTTTTAATAATTTCGCAAAAGTATTTAACAAAAACTCTTTAAAAGCAAACTTATATTGTGTGCCCATTTCTGCGATGTAGCTAACTAAATTTAATCAGCTCTTATTTCGAATATTTTCTCCAGTAGTGAAGGGACAAAAACACGTACTTGTCAAACTGGAACTTTTAGACATTCACCAAACTAGATTCATTGTAGTAACTCAACCACAGGAAATAAGTTCGATGCCACATAGGTCAAACATTTGTCGCCTGGCTAGTAACTGTGCTTAGACAGTGTGTAAGTTACAGATAAAAACAATTAGTACTTACATTCCCGATCTTTCGTACCAGAACATAACGTTAACGTTTGGGAAAACGTGGTCAAAAGTATGGCAATTGTTAAGAGCACTGAAGACATGATAATTTCTAACAAAAACGTACGGGCGTCCAGCAATAAAGCAGTCAGTATTAAAACTATTAATATTAATAATGTCTCGACTGAACAGGAAAACGGATAGTTTACTTTTCCCTATTAGACTTTATTATTTGTTACTGTATATCATATATTTATTACTCGTAATTGGATTTGTGGTTATCCATTTGTTGTTGTTTAAACGATTTGAAACAATCACTTTTCATGTAATATAGAAATAGCTCAAGAGAACACACGCAAAAAGCTTGCAGTGTCGTGGTCAGATATTAACAAATTGGAACCGTTTTGAGAGAGTAAGAACGAAGTAGCATACGAGAACCTAACATAGTTTATTATTGTTTTTAGCATTTTCCATGCAGTATCTTTCTAAAGAAAACCAGAAAAAGACATTCGGGGAAAAAGAAAAAGAGATGCGGGTTCAAGTCCTGCCTGATGCCAACATGACCAAATGTCTTTTTCTGGTTTTCCTTAGAAACCTAACATAGCATACTCTGACGACTATATCCCAAACGCGGCAGTTAGAGGCACACAGACTGTCTGGAATAATGTCCAGGGATCTTTATTTATTTATTTAATTGCTGAAACAAAGCATCTTCTGACTACCTTTTGGAGAACAAAACGATGGAAAAAAATACCAATCAAACAGGCCACATTTGGGCACAGGCCCACGTCAACTGTAGTGCGAGCCATACTCTTAGAAACAGGCCCAGTGTGGGATTTGGACACCACTCCAACCTTACAAGGTTAGTGATGACTTTGCTGTCAGAGAAAAGGTAAAAAAGTTTACAAATCATATACAGATTAGGATGAGATTTTTTCACCTCATTTGGACATTATAATTATGATTTACCGACATTATCCTTTCCCTTATTACGAGCTCTAATTAGGTCACTTTGGGGCTAGATGGCGCTGTGTGTATTTTGGAATTGGTGGAATTTTGGAGCCATTACATTCCTCAGAGAAATGCAACGTTCCCTCATGTAAACCTAAAAAAACATACATCATCATTACTAGAACTGTCAAATTCAGTATGAGATACCTAAATCTAGATATTCCGATATGAATAGTTAAACCGCTCGGACATCGCGCTAAGTAAAAAGTTTAGTAAAGCCAAAGTTAATGTAAAATGAGTTTTCTAATATCCTTTTAAGCAATTAAGAGTTTGATGAGGGTCTGTTTATGAAATACTCGGCGTCGTTGCTGATTTAGAGGGAGGATATTAGAAAATGCCATTTGCGAGACATTAAAATTCAATATTTCTTAATTAAGGTGAAGTGGGTTATTTTGATATTGAAATTTACTGCAATACGGATTGTCTTATTGGTTGATTATCAGCCTCTGACAAGATCATGGCACCACAGCATCAAAATGACGTAAACTTACAGGGAGATCAAAGATTTCTTCGACTTTATTCGTTACTCACCTGGGCCCCAAGTCGGCTAATTATATGTAGAACGCTTCAATTGAATCGTAATTGAGTCTCAATCGGCTAATTTGTCACATTTTCTATGAGTAATATGTCAAATTAGACAATTGAGTCTCAATCGGCTAATTTGACACATTTTCTATGAAAGATAATGTCAAATTTGACTATTGAGACTCAATTACGATTCAATTGAAGCGTTTTAAAATAAGCAGATTTGGGGCCCTGTTCTTATTTCTAGTTCTACTTGCGTTTCGTTCGTTGTAGGCAGTGAGACAAGTGAAGTGCCTAAAGTGCCCCAATACCTACCTTCGCTATCGAAGAAGAAAATGGCTGAACAAATGGTACGACAGTCATCTGTCAAAGTAAGTAATTGAGCTCGGATATCAGCCACAGTAGTTGACGCTGACGAATGTTGATAAAATGCGTCCGGTTGCGTAAAGCCAATATCTGTCTGCACAAATTACACCAAGTGCTGAATTAACACACAACCACTGTTCTGTGGTTCCTACTTTGTGCAAAATAATCTGAATTTTCAGTTAGTGCCCTATTAGTTCAGTGGCTTATACACTTGAACTTAGGTTAGTAATGTTTTAGTCTTCGCAGATAAAACAATAGTACATTGTTATCCTAGGGGTGAAAGTTACTTATTTAGTCCCGAGACGGGGTTTGGCGCCCCGAACGAAGTGAGGGCGCCAATAGTTCGAGGGACTAAATAAGTCTTTCACCCGAGGGAAACACTGTGCTTTTCATTACAAATACGAGGAAAGTAAACATAAAAACATGAATTAGCTTAAGAAAAAATGAGGAAAATAAATGAAGATCGAATTGCCGCTTTCCCGCCTATTTTGTTTGTTTTTTTTCTGTGGCCGGCCCGCTATTCAGCCATTATTTTTTTATTTTCATCATTAGAAAAATGGTAAATATTTTACTCAAAGCTAAGTTATTTTATAGAAATTGTTGAAACTAAATTATAATAAAGTTATTTAAAACATATATATTCTCTGATCAATACTTAACTTTAAGTTATTTCAAATTTTACATCGTGGCTGTATAGAAAGTTGGAACATGGTTCAATAGATATGTGAAAAAGAACTAGTTTTTTTTAAAACAATTTGACACCTGTCAGTTGAAAGTGATTCTCCCTAGGGATGAAAAGTATCACTTTCAGCCCGCTTCTCAGGTCAGTAATGACCTACTTTCAGAGTATGAGTAATGAAAAAATAATTTTTTAATAAATTATTTTTTAAAGACACTACAACGTGTCTACTGGAAGCAAATAAAAGCTATATTGTAGAAGATGCTTGTTTGTAACAAATAAAGGGTTTTATTCATCCCTTATTTAAAGAACTACATAACATCGACATACTTAGTTAAGCTGTGTTTTTTATAATTACAGACCATGTTATGCGAATATGTGATTGCTTATTCAAATCACAGCTTCAGACTTTTAAGCTAAGTTCAGCACTGGAGCAAAAATGACATTCAAATTGTATGTAGGTTAATAAGGTTTTTGCATAACTCCCGCAGCATGTTTTAACAGACTTTGTCTAATCGAAACATTCTGATTGAATTCACATTGTTGTGGATGCGGCTTAGTTTCTACTGAGTTGGTTCATACACAGATATTGCCTTTATGCCGCTTGGTTCAATAATAAATCATGAATCATTTAAACTTGACATGGACGGCAAATGCTCCGTATTGGTGATTTATTGATAGGCATCCTTAATGACCAAGCCGCAGGGTTTGGGCCGGGCACTTAATCACCTGTCTTGTTGGTATAGTCGTATCAGCTACGATGAAAATTAACTTATCACTGATATTTTCCGTGCTTGACAATGTACTATAACATGTTTTTTTAAAATTGAACTTGAGAGACTCTGATAAGTCATCATTAAGAACAAAATAAAGGGGTTGCAACGTCTTTTCCTGTTAATATTCGATAATTTAAATGTTAATATTTAAAAACCTTTTTCATAATTTTTACTTTGGCACTCGTCCTCTCATCATATCTTCTGAAACAGCCATCATTTCACTCAACTGTTATTTAGTTGTTATTATAAAAATGAAGCAACCATTTTATTTTTTTATTTTATTGAGGGCAGCCATTGTGGTTACTATCAGTTCACATGATTGTTTAGAAACTATGCAGTTGGTTTGATTTAAATTCACTTCAAAAGAAAAAGTTTGTTTCATTTCATGGACTTCTTTCGTGCATGTGACGTCAGAGTGGACGACACGTAAATATTGAACACAAAATGTATGACCTATGTGTAAGTCCAATGTGACAAAATAGTGAGCTTACTAAGGGCTACACAATTTTTCCACATTGGACTTGGGTCATTTGGATTTGATCTATTCTAAGACCAATTGTTCGAAAACCAATAATTGTTAAACACGTTAGGCTCAAAACCCGTAAGATCCGGAGTTCAAGTTTGGCCGGAACACTTACTTTATACCTTTGTTCATTATACAATTTGCGGCTAACTCTCCAGTGATAAACACCGATACAAAACCTAAGCAAAATGAATGTACCAATGTGTGTTGGGTTCAAATATGCTAGGCGAAATGTGGGTTTCAAGAAGTTCCTTTCACCTTAACAGCAACTATAAGTGTACCTCTGGCTACCACCTTTGGGATAAAGCCGTGAGCGATGTTATTCTTGGGAGCATCTAACACTTCGAATTTTATACCAGCAGCTGCATATTAAAGTTCAAAGCAGTGAGGGTCAGTTAACGTTGGTAATTGGCTGAAGCTGTGGTTTATAGTAAACCAACTCGTCTTGTTTTATTATCTAGAGCTTAGATCCATCACAAATGAATTGCAGCGACTGAAATAATGCAAGGGCAAGTGCAAGTTCACGGATTATATGGTTGGCGAAGGAAACGGACTGTTTGTAATAAACGGAGATGAGGTTTAGTGTTTCAAACGATGTGGTTTTGCAGTAGTGTTGCCGAAATACGTTTTGACTAACCCGACTTACTTATGGCTAAGGAGATTCTGGGTACGATCTCCGCAGAGGACAAAGTTTCATGTGACGAACATTTCTTTTTGATGGCCTTCCGAACAAATGATGCGTAACGTTTTGTTTGATATAAAACTAGACCATTTTATTTATTTATTTATTCTTTATTGCACAATGAAAAACAAGTAAAATAGGCGGACTTAATGCCTACAGGCATTCTCTTATCAGACAACCATCGGGTGATGCAGAAAAATTGAAAATTAGTATTTACAATCGTTTTTTTTCAAACCGTCTATATATTTTTGACCACGCTGTTAACGCACATCACTTTGTTTATGCGTGTTCTCCTTAAATGGCACTGCTTTCTTCTAATCTATCGCTGCTATTGATAGGTTTATCGATAGTCTTACTATCGATCTACTATTGATGGGCAGCACTATTTTGCAGTGAGCAAAACAGCAGAATCGTCCATGAATATTTTACAGTCGATATAAACCAGTCTCGTGTACCTGGTTAGACAACGTCACTCTTTATTAGCCTAGGCGAGGTATGAAGAGAGCTACGTTTGTCTATTAGCTATAAAAAAAAAGTAATTGCTGAATTTCTGACCAGTTCTTCTTATTCTAGCTTTTAATCAAGTTTTAAGAAGAGATCGTCTAAGCTGTAATGACGTGACCCTCCAATGCATCGACGCATCCAAGCTAGCACTCTTGTATGCATAGATGCGGTAGAGGGGCGCGTCATTTCAGCTTAGATGATTTCTGCTTAGGTATGGTCAGCTTTTGAAGTCTAACTGCCGCACTCAGAGACGTCAATTAACGTTAATGGTTCATTAGAGTCAAAATTCCATTTTTCAAAAGAGCCTTTATAACTAATTGAATGAAGAACTTTTAAGAATGTCAAATTTTGACTCTAATGGACCATTAACGTTAATTGACGTCTCTGAGTGCGACAGTAAGTTATCTAAGAACACGTTAAACCCAGGCAAGGTCACGAATAATAGAAAACTCACAGACCTATTTTCCCGAATTCAACTAACTTATTTGCCTTCCACCTGTCTAGGCCGAGGCTTAAACAGGCCTGAACAGCATTTAAACTCTAGAATTAAAGCGAGAACAACAACTATAATTAGAAAACCTACTTAATGAATCTAAGTTATACGAACCATTAAACTTTCAGCCAACTTTCCCTGTTTTTAACATTTTGAAGTTATTATCAGTCTGTTTGTTTTGGAAAAAGTTTTATGGTTGTGCCAAAACAGTTTGTATCCTACATTTTAGTGATGGTATTTGGTATCTATTCATTAAGTCTTTCCTTCCAACACACCATTGGAAAATTGAATCGAAAACAACATTGAAAGATTTGGAAACAACCAAAGGTAATCAAGACAGAAAATAGTTCAAGAAAATTGGTATCACTTAGTTTTGGTATCATTCGTTCGTTGGTTCCTAGTTGGCAGTTGGCAATGTGTGATATAATTAGATTTGTTTAATATTCGTTGTGATAGATTCGTTGATTTATTTAGATAAGCATGTTTTGGTTAATTCATGGAAAACCTAACGCTTTTATGTGTAACATTCAATTTTGTTTTTTTAGTTCAAGTGTTAAGTTTAATTTTTTTCTATTTTTTTCATTGATTTGCTATTTTGGTTTCTGCACTTGTTAGTACAGGTGTTTTTTCACTGTATTGTAACGGCTTGGCATAAAGCATGGTGCACAGGTATATTTGCTATCATCAAGGTTCGTAATCAATCTCTTAAACTTAGTCAGTTCGACCTGAATAGTCCCACCTAAGGTATCTTTTACTGTCTTTCTCTCTATTATAATAAAATTAAAGAATCTGCTGTATCATAGAGGCTACAACAAGTGCCTGAGAATTGTTGAACAGAATCGACAACGCACAATAGTGAAAGGTAGTTTTTTGCTCAAAAATCCGTTTAGGTAAATACATCTTTGGCATCGCTATAGCATGACAATACACAACCTTATGCTTTAAAATTCCGCCTCCGCTATTTTGTCCTGAAAAGTTACTATTTGGGGGCGCGCCAAAGATGGAGTTGTCAGTTAAAGTTTGAAAGTCAACGCTGCGTCTAATTGCGTAAATTTTCATCAACAACATTAAAATTTTAGTCGTTGATTTCACATTGTTTGAATTACTTTACTACCAGCTTATAAACCATTGTTACACATTTTAATAGAATAGAATATTTTTTTTGATAGAATTCCAATATTTTAATAATTTCTTAAAACTCATGCAGACATTATCGTACACTGACTGTTGTTATACCTAGTACAATAAAGTGTTTCATCATTTTAATAAAAAAAAACCTGACAAGTGTATTTGAATTTTTAATTGAAGATGAAAACGAAAAACTTTTACGTATTTATGGTATCACAAACACCCAGGATAAACGTCTGTTCCATCAATAAACATTAAATCGAACCTGCTACCGTTTAAGTCTCTTATCCGGAACTAGTAACCACCAGCCAAGTCGGTCGTCAAACCGAAAATACCTATTCCACATAGCTCATGAACAGGTGTGTGTGTGTGTATTAGGTGTGTGGAACTACATGCAAGGAATCCGGCGGTAAACTTAGTAAGATGCGTAATGGTATCATCATCATCATAATCAAGAGCCAATTGATGTCCGCTGCTGAACATAGGCCTACCCCTTTGATATCCAGAGTAGCCGGTTGTAGGTGGGCTGCTCCAGCCGAATCCCAGCAATCTTTATCAGGTTATCCGTCCACCACTCCCCCCTCCGCTCGGGTTAAAATGGTGTCGATTCGTGAGTTTTCTTCATTTATCATGATGTAAGAAACATCTGTAACCTAAGTTTTCTCAACTTTACCTGAAGTATAAGTAGGTGAATATATAAATAAATTAAGCTTATGGCTCAAATATAACATCTTCGAAGGTTTCATGTTACGAGTAGGTACTTAATTTATTTTGATGTACGCGGTTAAGTGGGGCGGAAACAACTGAGAACCCTGATACTGTATGCTGTAGTAAGGGTTTTCATGTTATTTTTACAGTATTTTGACATCGGGTCTACGCTATGAATGATAGGTATCATATGTAGTTTTAACATGTCCCTCTCAGAATATCAAAAACATTTTTCTTTTATATTATCGTAGCAGCATAATTTATTATTTGAATGTTAACTCTTGAAGCAGATTTTTTCATACTATAATAACTTAAATACAGTCATGAGTCTACGATGACAATATGATGTATGGAATCGACTAAAAAATTTCTTACGATTGATTTTTTTAACCACTAGTTCGTCTATCAGATTTATTTACAGTGTGTCTTTTTTAGATCTGCAGAGTGATTAATACCCAACAAAATGGGCTAACTCGTGCGCTTACTTTTTTTTTGTATTAAATAAATTTTAAAGTTTTATGAATGTAAATGACGCAATTAAGTACTACTACTATACTACTATAAGATTTCACAAGTCCCTCTACAGTTCGGTTTAAATAGCGCTTTAAGTGTGGGTTGCACCATCTGACTTTAACAATAACAAACATCAAAATTTCAGTTAAAGTACCGGTTAGGCCCAAAAATGACGTCAAATTGTCAAATTTGACAAAAACTTCAATTCGGAGCGGTTGGTCCTGAAAGCAAAACGTCCTCTTGTATGAAACGACCATAACGCAGAAAGTCATGGGAGCAAATGGTCCGCAATTGAAAAAGCTTTCGAAGTAAATCGTCACTAATTGAAAATGTCATGCAAGCAAGACGTCCTTAACGCTTATGAACCTTTTTTAGCTGTAGCGGTAAATAAAACCTATTCGGAAGAAGAATGAGTTTTAAAAACAAACCGTCTGCAATTGACATTTTGATTACATGAAATCTTTACATAACACAAAAGTATGAAGTGAAAGAGTTTGTTTGTTTATTTGAACTTATCTCAGGAACTACTCGTTTGTTATTAGTAGAGCAAAGATAACAAATATATAAATATTTTTTTAACTTTAACCGCGTGCACTGGCTGTGTACTTGAAAGGTGATAGTTACGCAAAAATTTGTAACTCAAATTGTTCCCTTAAAAAACTAGAAAAAGTTAATTACTCTACATTAGTTTACAAACTATTAGTTTTTTTACGAAGGTTTTTCAATAAATATGATATTAATCCTTATCCAAATGGTTCCAAACTGCACAGCCACTCATTTTTGAACAAAATTGCCGTTGACAGTATTTTAATTCAACCAATATATTAGGAATGATTAACAGTTTCAACAAAATATGCTAAAATACAACATCAACAGCCAGACCTGGGCGTTGCTGCGACTGCGAGTCCCCGTAACATCGCTCTAGAGCCTCAAAACCAATCTCAAAACTGCGCAATCAAGTCGTTGTCTGTTAAAATTACGATCGGCGCTGCAGAACATACCAGGAAGGAAGAACACAATGTTTCCTAAGTCGTATTAAAGATGATTAAGCAAGTTTTTTTGCGAAATATTATTATAGGCAAAAAAAATTTTTTTTATAAAGTTAACGAAACTATGAGTATTTTTGATAATTATAGATTTTTAGTTTTTATATTAACATGACGTAAAAATGCACCAAAAATGAAAAAAACAATGCGCGGGGATCGAACCCGTCGGATATTTCCATTCGTTTCATTAGAAGTATTAATATTTAAAAGAACATGATGGTTTATCACACTCTTGGTTATAATTGTTGTGATCATTAAGAAATTACTGATAATTTCCATGTAATTGTGTATTTATCAGTAGGTACTCTGTTGCCCCCGTCAGTTCTCTGGAAGAAAAAAAAGGAAAATTCGAAACAATTCGATCAATCAAAATTTCTAAGCTACTAAATAAACTGTCTGTCTTGGACTACGACATTATATTATATTTATTGGATTATCTATCTTAAATAACTGAATCCGTAGCATTCCTTAATATAAAATATCCGCAAAAATTGTCCAAGTTTTGAAGAACCACCCTATTAAGTAAGTTAATATACTACTAAATATTCTGTGAAAATTGTAAGACTCTACCTGTTACCGTTATTAACATACAGTAAAAATACCAAGAAAAAAAACCGTTTAATGTATGGGGACGCACTTTTTGAATTGCGGACGTTTTGCTCCCGTGACCATTTCAATTACTGTCATTTGATACTAAGGACGTATTGCTCTATTGACAGATGCCATTTTGAATTACGGACGTTTTGCTCCTGTGACATTTTGCTTTCAGGACCACCCGCTCCGAATTGGTGACAAATTGCAGGCCAACTTACTCATAACGGTTTATTATGGCTTTTGTTTCTTTCTATATTTCTTTTGGCTGATACATCCTTCGGGCTTCCCGCTCACGTCCGATAATCGATGACGGTAATTGGAGGAAAATAAAACGTATAGCGAACGTTGAAGTCGGTCAAAAACAAAGAAATTATACTTAAAGTACTATGTTTTTGATCAGTAATAAGAAATAAGGTTCAAATTTGAATGGCAAAATAATACTGGGTCGAAGCCGTGCAGTTTCCGTGCTGGAAAAGTGCTATGAGCTTCACCCCCGAATTCACAAACGCAAATCAACGTTGAGCATCCTTCAGAAGTATAGCTGTCCCTTTCAGTTCTATTGACTTTTTATGGGACAGCATAAGCGTGAGCGCGTGCTTAGCGTTGATTGACGTTTGTGAATTTGGGGGTAAGTCATCTAATGTAAAAGCGCCAATAGCACCTGCGCCATTTTGGGTCTAAGCTGTCCAAGAGCTTAATGGGCCTATAAATTAATAAATACTCCAATTTGCTCGCTAGTCTTATTATTGACATTTATACCCTAACTCGTATACCCATCTGCTACCTAATAATAACTTTAATGGAATTGCAAAGTTGGAAGGTTTCCAGGTGAGAACTAATCCTCGGTCCGTGACCAACTTTCGGCAACAAATAACTAATGTTACAGAGCGAACTGTTTATCAAGATGTGAAGACCTAAACAGTTGTCAGAGCTAGTTAGCGTTTAAACACACATGAGTGGAGTTGGTGAAGTTTAAATACGTTCTCCTTCCACTTGCCGGATGTTCACACGGTTAAATGGCATGACATGGGACACAATGATATTGAAAAGAGACATAAGGTATCTACACGGTATGTCAGTACTGATGCGAAGTCGAAAATTGACCCCTGGCGTACGTTGACCTACCTACACGTACAAGACAGTATGATTATTTGCTAGAGCGTATACATGTTGCGCAGTGTCGTCTCAAACTGTCAACGCTTTGCTCAGGTGTTCGAAGTTCTGATTTCGGATGCCACTTTTTTAGCACAAGTAGCCTATCTACGTCATTTTATTATAATACCATTAACTGTGTTGTGATTGTGGTTGTTACTACATATTACTTAACATTTTATGACAAAAGAAAAATATTAGATATCTACAAAATATTAATCATCATTGTACTTACAGACACATTGTCCAACAAAACAAAGGAATGACAATCTATTTGTTTCAGTTTCTTAATTAATTATGTTCCACTCTTTTGGCTCCTTTGGCCCGCAATGTGCTCTTTCATTGTCTCCAAACAGACGGCTTTGGACGATTCGCAATTGTATTCAGAAGAATTAAACATTTTGTCCAAATTTGAAACTGGCAGATACCGCGTGGACTGTAATTCAGATTTTCATAATTGTTTTCTAATGTTTACCTGAACAATACATTTAAATAAAATACTACTGGCGGTTATTATTCAGTCTCATAACACACGAACTCACAAACTCCCATAATTTACTTTTCAACAGTCGTGTGATATGTTAAAATTTAAAACTTTTAGTTAACTTGCTTCACTCTACGAAACGTAAGCAATCATCGTTATAGATCGAGCTTAGGATAGGATTTTTTGATTTATATTAAACTAGCGGCCGCCCGTGACTTCGTCCGTGTCAACTTAGGTTATGAAAAAAAGTAATATATCTTTATAAATTGTAGCCTATGTCCTATTCAGATGCATAAGCTATAACATGGTTGAGTTTAATTAAAATCCATCCAGTAAATTTTACGTGAAAGAGCAACACGGCATATCCACACATACACATATACAAACTTTACATTTATAATAGGTAAGTATTAGTAGGATATAAATAATGCTCTTCGTTAATACAACCAAATAAAATGTACTTAACATACAACCAGATAAAAAGCGTGCGTATAAAACTTTTCTATGTCTGTTTACATTAGTGGTTTTTAGTTGTATTGGCGACTATGCACATATCTGTTATTATGTTATTAAAAAACACAGAATGTGCATTTTATTTTAAATTGGTTTGCGATTGACTTCAGTCTCATAATCATATAATTTATTGTAAACGCCTGCATGCGCCTCTCGCCTGATGGTAAGCGACGACAAGGCTGAAGGTGAAAAACGTTTACCCAGAAAATAGCTATTCAGTCTTGCCTTGAAGACTCCATGGTTGCATAGTTTTATATGTTAAATGAATAAAATAAACATAATTGTATTTGGTCGGACATAAAATGTGTACCTACAATAAGTTTCTCATTTCAACGGCTATCAACAAAGTTCCACCCGAGCTTTTCATTCGAAGAAAAGAAACAAAAGACCCCAACAATGAGCCTCGGAAAAGTTAAAACATCAAAAGGACGACAAAAAGATAAAATTATTAAATAAAAAGCTACAAAGAGTTTAAAATATTTACACAAAAAGAGTTTTCAAGAAACTTCCATGACACAAGGAAAAACACAACTTTAATAGTAAAGCACAGTATTGTCTACAAAAACGTTCATAAAAAAACTGTTTAAGTTCAAGTAGAACTCGGGCAACTAACCTAGGGTTCCATACAAATTCATAGATTTTCTAGTGATTGTTTGATTTCTTTACTGCTTCAATTGATTGCAAACTTGAGCATGTGTGGATACCTCCACGTGTTCCTAAGAAAGTTTTGACAGATAGACAGACAATTTACAAATTAGTTATTCTCTAAGGGGTCTACATTATTTTATTCTTCTTGAAACGAAGTGGTCAGAAAGGTATTAACAATTTGTCGGAAGCGATTGTACTACAACAAGGACAGAGTCCTATTTTCGTTTGAAGTGTCATTGAATCCAAAACAAGTAAAACACTATTTCAATTGTGTATGTAGATTTTCTTGTGTACTTCAGACATATTTGACGCACACATCATTTGGTATACCCTAAAAGAGCATAACAAGTATCAAAATACCAAAAAGGGTTGATTTAATATCAAAAGGTCATGACCTAATCTGTGAGGTAAATAATTACACAGCAGCAGGCACCCCTCGCCGGAATCACAGTATAAGCCATACAGTACGTAGAACATCTAAATACAAACGTACCACTCTCGGTTTGAATGTGTGCGTGAGCGTCGCGCGCCGTGTCGCGATATCACGCACACGCGATTTCACGCACACGCTAGCATAAAATAGGGAGGCATAGGGAGGCGGCAGTGTGCCCTGTGGTATGGGGCATTAGAATACTGTCAAGGTTCTCCCCCCGCCTGTCGTAAAAGGCGACTAAAGGGGGGCCTCGCACTGCCGTTAACACCGGTGGGTGTAAGAGGGGAGATATAACTCCTCTCGAGTAGAGCCGGGAAGCCGGCATAGCGCGCCAGGGGTCCGCCGGTAGAGTCCCTCGCGGTGGTACTCGGGGACCTTCGGTAACGCGCGGAAGATGGCCTTCGCGGAGTTTAGTGGGTAGTCCCTTCCCCATTGGGGTGGGCGAGTCCCACACTCCCCCGCTCTCCTACCTAGGGAGCGGGATAGTGCGTAAATGCATTCTCCGCGTCAAAAAAAGAAAAAAACTGGACTGTGCCGCGTGTCTGTGTGCACGCTAGGCTAATAACTCGGCGGTCGGCCTTAGATAGCCTACTGTATGGTTTATACTGTGCCGGAATGTTGCAGCAAATTGATACGTATTCCTTCGTGTTTGCGTGGGTGATCGTCTGATCGTACCTGCGGGCTTACTCGACGTGTTGATTACAGGATTACGGAAAATTTACCAGTCATACCCTTGATGATCCTAACCTGCCCAAATCAATACTTTTAACGCTCCAAAAATTTCACTCATTTTCAATTTACAAGCAAGCACTCTTGTTTGCTCAGATGCGGTGGAAGGGTGTGTCATTTCAGCTTAGACGATCTCTACCTTGGTATTTGCTTCTCAAATTGCAATCTGTTCAGGGAGGAAAGTTCTAGAATAGAGAGTCGCCTAGTAGTTAAACACTGGCTCGGAAGCCGGTGGTCCCAAGATCAAATCTGGTTGGAACACACCTACTTTGTGTCCATTGTTCAATTTACGGCCAGTATAAAAACCCAAGCAACCCGGATAACGGCAGTAGGCTCGCCCTTTACCATGTTGGGTTTAAATTCCCACGACGGAATGTGGGCTGCTGAATGTTCCATTCACCATGATGGCAACAATGAATGTGCCTCTAACCCATATACCCATACCCATACAGATAGTCATTAGGGATATGGTCGTGAAGGTATGTTATGTTATGCACAAATCTTTAAGTTTAGGAAAAAAAAATATTTGAAAACATCAGAATCATTTTTTCAAGACCTATCCATACTCCAAAGTTATGGGTTTGAAGAACAAATCCATTTTGAGTTTCAGTACTGATCATGAGGAACCCCCAAAAATCAAAACTTCTATTTTCAAGGGGGCAAATCTTTATGCGGTTTACAGCATACATTTACTTATCAAGTTTCAGCAGTACAGATCTTATAGTTACGAAAAAAATTGGCTGAGACATAATATGGTGGCCGGATATGACAATTCTATAAGAAAACGAAGATTACCTATATAAAAGCAGCCATACCTATGATCAGGCTGATTTATAAACAAACAAACAAACAACATATCGGGCAACCTCGTCTTGAAATGGATCGCATCTCCTTAAAAGATTTGTAAAAGAAGTAACATAGGTTGATTACTTTGACTTCAAAGGTTGTGTGATACTGTTTTTTTGCCGTATTTTTTATTAGAGTGGTTCTGCAAATCTCAAATAACGAAATGCACTGAGTATTTTATAAGTTGAGTGATTACACGTGCTTTATATAGACCCAGTAAGTTGTCTGGCAGGTGAAATAGAAATAATTTTAGCTATCGACATTGTTCTCAGAATAAGAATTCAGAAGTGGCAGTAGACTGGCCTCATCTTTCTTAGAACCGATAATCGTTAAGGTCGTAGCACATTATGAGATATTTGCTGGGAGTCGCAGCCGTACAGTTGCCGTGCTAACATGATGAGCTTGAGAATGAGCGTGTCTTGAGTATAGATTGGTTAGCGTGGCGTAGGGCGCCCTACCCTAGGTAGGGTGATGTCTTAAGGAAGGCTGCTGGTATGAGATGGCTACGTCTAGCTGAGGACAAGGTGCGATTTCGCGCATTGGGGAAGGCCTAAGTTCACAGTACGGACCTGTATAGCCTGATGACGATGATGATAACGCTACATGCTGAATACGCACAGTGAAATGACAGCATACTGCAATTCCTTTTGTTATTCCATTAGTGTGCTAAGTATCCAATAAACAGCTGCATATTTCTCTAAAACTGCAAACATTTTTGGCAGCAACTGTTGATACTTTCAAAGCTTTCTCTCCCACATGCAGTGCCAATAAAAGTTCGTCTTGTCCCATCCAAGTATTAAAACACGCCAGTATTAAAACAAGAAGCAGCATGATAAAAGTTACGATCCATTCCACGGCACAGCTCCTCGGCACAGCTGATGGACGTCCCATTATATCGGGAGCGTTATGGGAATAGATCCGATTTTACTGCCGGCTGTTACTTCGCCTTAGATTTATTCAGTGCACTTACTAATGGCGTATTACCATTTTTATCTTTATTTAGAGTAACTACTTCGGTCTTTTTCAATAGAGAACAGATGCTCACGGATTGTTGCCATCGAAATTAACGAAATAATTTCCAAACCCAAAAAACAAGCCACACAATATTATGGCGCGTCATAAATCGCGGGATCAGGAAAATCAGGAATATCGAACTTGATAATTATGTGAATGAACATTAAGCTTCGAATTAGTGAGCCTTCCTCCTAACGTTAATGTAAAAACTACACATCAAGATTGCATCTATTTTCGCATCTTTTGCCGGGTTTCAATCCAATCTGAGCCCGACTTTACTGAGCTAATGAAAATTGATAGAATTTCCTTCCCACGAGCTAGAAGGCGTCAGCTGACGTAAACGCACTGCACATTGTTCTTGTCATGCCTGTTTTCAAGACTATAGACTTCAGACCTTATCGCCTGCATGCCATTGACCAAATTCTGGGCTTTTTGTATTTACACCTAAATCATATTCGATGATGTCAAATTGCTCCTCGCTCCCACGGAGAAGCGACTCGCTTGCGGAGAACGGCATGAAAACCGTCAGTGTTCCTTAAGGCGAACTTTAACCAATTTTACATTAACCAGAGGTGCCCGTGGCGCAGTTGTGACAGTGATCGGCGACGATCGCTGTTGTAAAGCAAGTCACGCCGGGTCGGAAATGGGATGGGTGGCCACCCCGACCGTAGTGATGTGAATTTCGGGCATCTCCGTGCTTCGGAAGGCACGTTAAGCAGTTGGTCCCGGTTGACGTCGCTAGAGGTCCGTCGTTAAGCCTAGTCAGAGGCCTTAGGGTGGCTTGATAACATCTGACATTGAGGTTGCTCACTAACTTTACACTCCTCCAACAATCCGCACTGAGCCCGCGTGTTGGGTTATGGCTCGTTCCACCTCATATTTGAGGTGAGGCCTGTGCCCAGCAGTGGGACGTATATAGGCCGTTTATGTTACCAATTTTGAAACCAATTTTGACATTGAGATATCGGAAATGGATATGAGCTAGCTTAATAACTTATCGGCGTGTAAAAATGATGTTTAAAATCCCGGTGTAACTTTTTCGAGACAGATTGAATTCCATGCGGATGAGCCGCATGTCATGCACATCTAGTAATAGGTGGGACATGTTTATTTGAGACGATCCAAATAATCAATAATATTTTATAAAAAATATATTTTTTCATCTCAATTAATATGACACGTTCAGCTCAACCAATTATTTTTCCATTTCCTTGCTCAGCACAAAGATAACGTTTCTTCTCAATTCGTGTTAAAAAGTCATTTTAACGATGCCAAATCACTCTCTTTCATAACTTTTAAAAATGTTGACCTTTACAATCCTCAGTAAATAAAAATAACTGAATTACGTCACAGCAGAGTGCTCTAAAGTACATAAGTATATTGACGTCACGAGGTACTCAAACCGAACAAATTCAGATAAAGATTTCTCTAGTTTTATTGTTGCTATAAATCCTTCCGCTTGAGTTAAAACAGGTTAAAACCCATTATTCATGATGACGTTGAAACATTCCTTTTGGGTTCGATTAAATTCTTACGTTAAGTTCGTCAATGTAGGGAATGCCCCTAATTGTTTTCAGAAACGTGCGAAACTGCGTTTAAGAAAGTTTCCTGTGCCTTTGTTTACATAATAATATGAACGAAGCAAAAAAAACAACACAATGCTATAAAAATAAATCAAAGATAGAAATACTACAAAAAAAAGCGGTCTATAGGTTTCAGGAGGGATTTGAACCAAGCGTCTTAATTAACGCATACCAGACGGCTGCTTTGACCACTAAACTTCCGAGACCTCACAGTCCAGACGAATCTTTCTGGTGTATTTTAACCTTAAGCTTTACAGTTTTCCCATCAATGTTCGTTAAAAATATCATGTAAAGATACAGCATTTGGTGATGCTAACAACAAAGAAATCTATCAACGAATGACTTGAGAGTGTCTTGGCCCAGTTGTTAAAAGCACTGACAGAAAAACTCATTTTTGTGTGTTCTTAGCCGCAGACGAATTAAGTATGTGCTGACTGGAAATTATCATGGTCGTGTAACCATGATATTTGGGATATAATTAGAACATAAAACAACATACACTCACGACCATATCCCTAATGGATTAGTAAGAGGCACACTGATTGTTGCCGTTATGGTGAAAGGAAGCCCACATTTCGCCGAGGGAATTCGAACCAAACGTAGTGAGAGGCGAGCCAACCGTCGTTATCCGGTTGCTTGGATTTTATATCGGCGTTTTCCATCACCGGAGAGTTAGCCGCAGATTGTGCAATGAACACAAAGTTGGTGTGTTCCGGCCAGATTTAATATCGGAACCACCGGGTACCGAGCCTAAAATGTTTAACTTAATTAGAAATGAGAAAAGCCGCCGTTGACGATGTACCGAATTTTATCTTAAAATTTAACATCGTAAGACTGAAGGACCTATTGTCTCGTTCTTCAGATTTTCAACAATATAAAACAGATTAAGTATCCATCTTTTGTAATCCTTTCATTTTGATCGAACTTGGAATTTCTCACAAAAGATCCGATGATTTTGAATCTTTTTTACATGAATGAAGACTCGATTTGCTTTGGCTAACAATGACATTTTGAGTTCGAAGAGTATTTTCCTTTGATAACTTTCGTTGTACACTTTGCTACTTGATACCACATGTCAGTGATGTTATTATTGATAGGTACCTCGCCAAATATAATAGTTAGTTTATCGTCATTTGGTACAAATTTTAAGTTTTTTCACCCTAACTGTTTATATTATACGCACGAGTTATTAGTTACATTAACTTTATTCACAAGCATTTGTGTCGAACAAAATTGTATTGACTGTAAGAAATACCTATAGTTCGTTCGCGTTAAGAATGCAGTAATTCCATACTTGTCCTTCGATCTAGCACGGCCCCTAACCAATCGAATCGTTCCTAATTATAAAGCCAAGTCCAGAGTGACCAGTTGAACGCATACTTTCGAACGCAACCTTTGCGTGAATCTGAGTTTTTTTGTGTGCGAAAGAATTGAATTTAAAAATCACTGCATTCTTAACGCAAACTTACTATAGTAGTTACCCAGTAGCATGAATACCTGTAACGCGGTTTTATTAGGGAATAAGTGTATTTTTCTCCATTTATTTTCAGACTTGTAACTTACCACATGTATGAATAAATAAGTAAATTATTGTACATTTCTTATATTTTATATTGAACGATACAAATGACTCCATCCGCTGACATCAATGTAGAGTCGTTAAATTTTTAATTTTAGAATTGCCAGCACTCAAGTGTCGATGGATCAACGGTGCCAAAAATCATACGGCGAAAGATGTTTTGAAAATATATAGGGCGTCGACCGATACGATTGCTACTATGAGTTAAAATAAAATAGTTTTTCACGGCCTAGGTCGCAATTTTTACTATTGAAAAAATTCACCGTAGTTATATGTTTCGTTACTGCCACTTTTGTGTATTCTAAAACGTTTTGATACTCAATGGACAATCAATTTTACATTCCTGGCACACCTTATGGTTAGTTTTGAAATTACAAGGTGCCTGTATTTATTTTTATTAGAAAACGCAAAAATTGACAACGACTGTCTGTATTTCGTTCGTTTTTACAATTTAGTTTTCTTTTACTTTATAGATAATTAAACGCAAAAAACACAAAGAAAATTTCCCAACCATTTGAAGTAGCGTGTTTGGCAGTTCTGCGTTTGACAGGACGACATCTGTCGGGTTAGCTAGTACAATACTATACAATGCACCTGTTTTAATATAATAGCAAAAGCAACATGATTGTGTACGGAAAAAAATGGTTGGCATTACATATTTGTTTGTTCCAATCCGTCCCTGTTATCACTTGCACGTCGAGTGTACTCCCGAACCCGACAACAAGCTGCTTAAACATCTTGAAATGGATATAAAAATAGGGTAAAAGTTTTAGGAAATCTTCTGCTGAAAAAAACCTAATATGCATACACGTACGCTTATTACCATGTTCCAGACGGGGTAGTCAGGGACACACAGATTGTTGCCATCTTGGTGAATAGAACACTCACAAGCCCACATTCCGCCGAGCAAATCAGAAACCTAACGTGGTAAGGGGCGACCCGAACGCCGTTGTCCAGGTTGCTTGGCTTTTATTATCAGTATTTTCAATCACCGGAGAGTTAACCACAAAATATATATTTCGATTTCGACCACAGCGGTTTATCTCAACGAGATTAGAAAACTACGCACGAGCTATTATAGTGCACTAGGGAGTGCACCTGTGTACAATACACAGGTGCACTCCCTATTCCATCAACTTTCTATAACCCGATGGGACGACAGTTCGACACGACCGGAGAAAGGTGAGGCGCAGGACCGACTTTTTACATGCCGGATGGGCATGACAGGACAGTATGGATCATCCTACTTTTAAGACACGAGGTGATCAGCCTCCACTGTCCTAGCCAACTCGAAAAAACAACACAAATATGAATGTGTTGTTGGTTCACGTGGGATTTGAACCCAAGACCTCTGAGTTGAGAGCCTAACGCTCTAGCCGCTACACCACGAAGGCAGTTATAAAATATAACAATGAACCCAAAGAAGAAAGGTGTGCCGGCCAGATATGAACACAAAGTAGGTGTGCCGGTCAGGTATGAACACAAAGTAGGTGTGAAGGCCAGATGAGACCACGGAATACCCCGTGTATTCCCGTGGTCTCATCTGTCCTTGTGAGCCAGTGTTTAACCACTGGGCCATGATCTTAGTTTGTTATTGAAGCTCAACCCAAAAAACTTCGATACATTGAGACTGAGAAATGGAGCATAGTTAATTATAAATTTAGATAATTTAAAGTTCAACGGCAAAGTTTAATGTGTTCACAAAGAGACGAACTCCACAAAACTTTTAAAACAAAAGTTTTCGAATGAAATACCTCCGATCAATATTGGATATAAACTTTTAGAAGTCAAGTCATCGGTTAATGATGTTGTGATGTAGCTTGGAATTACGTTAATTTACTAGTTAATTTTCTTGTTTCTATTGATTCTGCTTTAGATAGCTATATTCTAACGCTACAAGCAAGCTAAACTAAGCTAGACATGAATTTTCAATGATGTCTGGGGGAAATTATTATTGACGTGATAACGTCTTTAAAATCGTTTTAGTCGGGTGACATGTTCAGAAACTTGTGTCACACCAAAACCTCACGAGCGCGATCGCAGGTATAACGAGAGAGAGACGGACCGATCTCCCGTCTCATCTCGAGCGCTGCCAGTCATTCCGTGAAATGCCGTTATCACGTAAACATCTCGATCGTAAACCTACTTTACAAGCAACCAATCTTTTGTTTTTATATTGTTGACGTGATAACGTCTTTAAAATCGTTTTAGTCGGGTGACATGTTCAGAAACTTGTGTCACACCAAAACCTCACGACCGCGATCGCAGGTATAACGAGAGAGAGACGGACCGATCTCCCGTCTCATCTCAAGCGCTGCCAGTCATTCCGTGAAATGCCGATATCACGTAAACATCTCGATCGTAAACCTACTTTACAAACAACCAATTTTTTTTTTTCCTAACCATTTTGTTTTGTGTGTTTTTAAGTATATACCTATCTATTGTGTGCTATCAGTGCCTAACTGTAGTGGATAGTACCTAGTTCATTTTAGTTGGAAATCAGAGCTGCATTGCTACAACTAAAAGTTTACTTTTATTTTGATTCTTTTATACCTATAAAAGAGATATTTCAAAGGAGCTTCTATTTGTTTTTTATAGATCTAAAATTGTAACACAAGTTTGCGTGTACATAAAAGGTATCACGATATCAAGAGTAGAAAGTGATTTTCCTACGCTAGTAAAGGCTTTGTTCAATTCTTGTTATTTCAACGTACATTCGTAGATACTCGTAGTCGTTAGCGCAAAGCAATGTATTGTGGTTTAGCAGAATAGTTTTGCGGGTTTAACCTCGTTGACCTTTTGATGTAGCTCATTATGAACAGACCTGCAAACGGCTGCCTACATGGAATTAACTGCTGATTTCGTTTTTTCATGAATAGCTGGATTCAAAATCACAAATATTAAGGTGACAATAGGCGTGGCGGAAAAGTCAAAACATGTTTTTCGATTTTGGATAGTTTTTGTATGAAACGATATTTACCAAGCTTTTCGCCCCGAATAAATGGAAACCCGTCAAGTATGCAGCGGCCTTAATATTGTTTATTATAAGTACAATAAGATTCCATCACAGCGAATTAAGTGGTATCCTTCCTTGCAACATTCAAAAACTTTCATAAAGCTTTAAAATTCCTAAAAAATCAAATATAATGCTTGAACACACGAAAACGACATGAATTTTTGAACACACGAAAACGACATGAATTTTAATAATAATAATAAATACGATAATATAACGCCTGCAGTGGGAGGTGTGACAATATTCAAAACGATTTAATAATATGAAGACAATCATAACTCTTCTTTAATAAAACTGTTACAATAAAAAATCTAATCGAATAGTATCTCAATTCGCAGAAAATAACATTCACATTACCAACATTGAATAGTTACTTATATTTTAAATATATGATCGACGACTGATTGATGATTAGTTTCGAAGACGAGAACACTCACTTTCGTTGTGTCTCAGACATTTTTTGTCTCGTTTTCCTCTAGAGCTTCAAAATAAATATATTTATTTGCATAGACCTGTTACAAGCGCTTTTAAATGGTCAACAAAACACTAAAATAACTAATACTATAATAAAAAATAATGCACAGCTTACAAACATAGTGTGACACAACCAGCGGTGTCGGAAAGTTGTTACTGTACTCAGAAGAACCGGCAAGAAACACAGCAGTTACTCTTTTCATTATGTACCGTACAGCTTAGCTAGACAAAGATATATTGTGTAATAGGAATAACAATATCTGATTGATTGTGAATTCAATTGCAAATAAAGCACAGTGAACGAAACAAGGCATTACACAGTTAAGCATTTGCACGACATCGAAAAAGTCGACTCCTCTATACAATTAAAAATGTATGTTGACTATATTAGGCTGTTACAAACAAGGCTGGAAAGAATAATTATCGAGTTTCTTACCGGATTCTTCTCAGTAGCATTAACGTTTGAAACGGTGATAGAGTCACAATATCCTTCATAGATTTATTTATATTTTACGGCTATATTTTGGTTACGGCTTGTAAGAGCAATACATTTTATAAAGTTGTTTTATTAATAAAGTCATTTTTTACTCTACTTTACTCAGATTGGTTACTTAAACCAGACATATCCGCGCCACTCAAATCAGGAGAAGTAGACGCCAGAAACTTTTAATAAAGTGTGCGGAAGGTTTTGTTAGTGAGTCCGCAAAAAAGGAAAAAGTACTCTGCACTGCACATAATAAAGAACATATGCTATATGAAACTTAGCATAAGCAATAACGCGCCTGCAAGTGATGTATTTTGAATACAATTTATTGTTCAATTATTGCTAATGTTCATAATAATGGAAACGTCACCAGTCGTAGCACGTAGCCCCGCGATGAATTACGTGACTGAACGAATGTTCGCAATACATCAATATTTATTCCATTATACTGAGAAAGTACTTAGAGTAGTTCGTTCGTCGTGGCGATGACACGCGGCACTTCGCTTAAATTATTTGATATCTAAGAATATGGAGATGAGATATCTGTATTATGTCTTTAAATGTAGACGTAGTTTTTGTGAAATCTCTAAATAAATATTAACCAAAAAAATGTCTAGACACTTTTAACGATTGCACCCGCTTTGAAGTACGAAAATCGATAACTTTGAAACACGATATTCTTGTTCTTGCGATATTTTAAAATACTTATTAACACCAAAATAAAAAACTGAAAAATAAATTTACTGATGCGTTGAGCGAGGTAATATATTTTTTTATATTGTCAGAGAAAGTAAACAAAAGGATTTTGGCGAAAGCTGGAAACACAACTAGGAAAACTGCAAATCATCCTTACGGTTCCTTAGGAGCACTAAAGGTGCTTTGTACAACAAAATATCAAGAGAAATAAATCCATTTAGCTTGTACACCGCCTATACAAACCCAACGACCCACGAAGTTACAAACTAGCACAGGTGATATCGAGTTTTGATGCTGAATTGAACGGATTCCGTCGAACGTTATACAGTGACATTGCTCTATCTGTGTGTAGTCTAAGTGTAAGTGCAATTTTTTAAAATAATTTGGAAAAAAAATTAAAAACTAAGTCTCAGTTGGAGATCTTACAGACGTCTATTCACTTACAGCTTCTTAAAATAACGAATCCGATGGAAAATAAGCCCGAAATACATCTCTTTCTTTGTGCCAGTGTTAAGTAATAAATAAATTTTCCTGCATTAGTGCATGCTGAGGTGGAAGTTTTATAGTTATTTTTTTAAATCACATTCCAAAGCTGTGA
Organism: Udea ferrugalis; assembly: GCA_950022985.1. NCBI lineage: Eukaryota > Metazoa > Arthropoda > Insecta > Lepidoptera > Crambidae > Udea > Udea ferrugalis. The sequence goes on along the minus strand of OX465532.1, from coordinate 5,072,149 downwards.
GTTCTTTGTCATCAATTGGAACCCAAAATCGAGAGGAATACAAAACTGCTCTACAATACCATTTAGATAGTATAAAACAAATATGTCTGTCTGTTTATTTTTTTTTTAAATTCCAATAAAATTTTGTTGCTGGTGATGTAACTTGATAATCACTCAAGCTAAGTATTAAGTATTAAATAAAAAAATGTGAGTAGCAGTAATTTAACTGAGTATTGCTTAAATCGTAAAATATTTTACGATTTAAGTGTTAATGACCACGAAAGTTTAAAGAAAAATAACTGAGTTGAATATTAGCATAAAACTAAGACATACATTTCTATGAAGTGATTCGTAGATACTAAATGCGTCTTCAGCCAACATCGGAATAACTACCTAGGACCTAAAAAGGCACACAAATGAGCCATAGTCCTAATTTACATGCAATAAATATTCAAAGAATTTACGAGACACAATGCAATTTATTACTGTAATAACTTTTAATGTTGCACTCATTGTTTGATTTCTTACGACATGTTTATGGAAAAAATGTTTACGGCTGCAGTATAAAGAATAAAAATAGCTTGAAAAAGATTGAAGACTTGCGAATGATTATAACAGGTTTGAAAGAGATCGCTTGGTAGTGATAGCGCCGCGATAATAGTGCCTCTTAAAGGGTCAGCTTCGCCGTAAGTTTTTGTTGTATTGGTGTGTTTAAAAAAATATATTTTTATTGAAATATGTCAAATGCGTCGTTTTTCACAAATAAATGAATCGAGCAGGGGCGGCATCGCTCATTTCACTGGGTGTTTTAGGAGGCACAAGACAAGTCTTAATGATTTCATTTTGACCACACATTTTTATACAAGGGGGCTCCAAGAGAGGGATACGGGATGATATACAAAAAGTTGAACAAAATTATTCATACTGCTTAATTTAGGGCTAAATAATCTTGATGGGATCTGTCAGCGTTCCTGTATATTTATTTTCTGGGCTTGTCGTTTTGTTACACAATTACCTAATATTAATATGATCCTATTATCAGTCAGCTGCTTTTTGGCCAAAATAATGAGTGCTCATTCATATCACACATGCGAATCATAAAAACATGCTTATCACTACGGATTGCAATATGTGTTTAACTCGTTATAGATTTTAACTAGCTTTTGCCCGCGACTTCGTCCGCGTGGAATAGTGACTTCCGGCAGAAAAGTATAGATAGCTGTACTCGCGACTCCGTCAGCGGTTAACTCCTTGTGTTATTAATTGTAACGTAATGAAAGGCATACTATAACCTGCCTAAGAGTATGAAGAATAATTGTGCCAAATTTCGTTAAAATCCGTCAAGTAGTTTTTGTATCTATAACGAACATACAGACAAAAAATTTACTGATTGCATTTTTTTCATGAGTAGCGATCCCTAATCACAAATCAATAGTTATTTTTTAAACTCAAACTTAATCTCAAACTCAAGCGTTTATTTGCTAAGATCAAAGTAAATATGAAGATGACATTAAAAGTAAGTAGTGCGTAAAAATTCAATTAAATGTATTTCATGTACAGTATTGGCCTCTCTACAGATTTATTATAAGTGTAGATAATGCTTTAAATGACGTACAGAGGCGCTTTCATCAACCTTTACAAAACCGTTGCAACATGGGTCTTATGTCAGCATAAGGTGCCCCTGTGTAAAGGTTGATGTGAGCGCCGCTGTACGATTCGACTTTTTTTTGTATTACAATAAATTGCTTTTATCCAGCTTTCAATATCTTTTTGATCTTTTTAACTTTACAAAAAAGTAAATTGAAATTGGTTCATGCGTTTGAGAGCTCTGTGATTCCACGAGATAGATACACACACGCTTCAAACTTATAACCTCCTCTTTTTTCGTCGGTTTAAAATTAGAAAAATCGTAACATTATTACAGTTTGAAATGTCTTTGAGATTGAAGTCGGTACAATATACAGCCCTCTGGGAAATCATTCCGCCATGAGTCCATCCTCGGTTGGATTACTAATAATTATTGTCTTGTTTCGTAGTCGTGTCTGAAATAATTCTACTTACTTGAAATATGTATAGAGGTTAATTCTTAAGAGGGTTAATTCGAGTCAGTTCAGTTTTAGATATGTGATTTGATCGAGAAGTATTTGAAAGAGTGTCAGAATAGTTTTGTTATCCAAACAAACATAACATAATTTAATTTTCAAAGACCAATTTAAAATTCTTACTAAGCCGTTGTTGTAGATTTCCAGAACGGCCGGTATGAATTTATCAAGCATACCCCTGAATCCACAAATGCAAAACAACGTTGAGCATCCCTCAGAAGTATAGCTGTCCTTCTGCTCTTTCAGTTATATTGACATTTTACGAGACAGCACGAACGTGAGCGCTTGCTTAGCGTTGATTGACGTTCCTGAATTCGGGGGACAGCTCAATGTAGAGGACATTGCACGTTGGGTGACCTTGAGCTTTCTTTTAAGGTACCACGTCTTTAATTCATGATAACATGGTGTTTGTATTCGCTTTAATTGCATAAATACATAATATTTGTGCGAATAATATGTAAATAATCTCAGTGGTCACTTCAACTTTTATCATTTTGTATCGTGTTTCAAATAAAGATAATTTTCCCTTGGTACGGAATAGTACATTGTTATCCTAGGGGTGAAAGTTACTTATTTAGTCCCGAGACGGGGTTTGGCGCCCCGAACGAAGTGAGGGCGCCAATAGTTCGAGGGACTAAATAAGTCTTTCACCCGAGGGAAACACTGTGCTTTTCATTACAAATACGAGGAAAGTAAAAATAAAAACATGAATTAGCTTAAGAAAAAATGAGGAAAATAAATGAAGATCGAATTGCCGCTTTCCCGCCTATTTTGTTTGTTTTTTTTCTGTGGCCGGCCCGCTATTCAGCCATTATTTTTTATTTTCATCATTAGAAAAATGGTAAATATTTTACTCAAAGCTAAGTTATTTTAAAGAAATTGTTGAAACTAAATTATAATAAAGTTATTTAAAACATATATATTCTGTGATCAATACTTAACTTTAAGTTATTTCAAATTTTACATCGTGGCTGTATAGAAAGTTGGAACATGGTTCAATAGATATGTGAAAAAGAACTAGTTTTTTTTAAAATAATTTGACACCTGTCAGTTGAAAGTGATTCTCCCTAGGGATGAAAAGTGTTACTTTCAGCCCGCTTCTCAGGTCAGTAATGACCTACTTTCAGAGTATGAGTAATGAAAAAAATATTACAGACCATCCTCGTTCCCTGCTCTCGTGTTTATAGACCAGTTGTTGTTATAAACGTAGTAGGTACACAAAATTAGTATTGCTTCTAAGATTATCCGTTCATCGTTATTGTTCCCGAGAAAATATTGTTAATGTCTTGCTTCAAAATATAACACGAAACATATTTTTTAGCAATGTTTTATGGATAAATATTGAGTCATGTTTTATGATCGTGTACCAAATTGAAGTAATGAAATACGTCGCCGATAGTAAAATCGGATAAGTAGGTCGTATTTTTGCTTAGGACACTAAAAATGAGTGTAAAACATGAAGATAGTGACAGATGACTAAGCGGTTATTGACCAAAAGAAATGAGGAAAGCGCTGATGAGGCCTCGGGGTTTGGTTCTTTTTTAATGACATGACCCATCATGCGTTGCGTCGTCGCACGTAATGTTCAACGAATCGAGCGCGCAGGGCAACGCAACGCGCCAATGAGCCGTGACCCTTAGGGGCCCCTAAAAATGAAGTGGATGGAAAGAAGAGAGTGAGTGGCAAAGTGGGCCTACTTTTCCACTTCTATCTCTTTATTTTGTAGGAAATGACAACCAGAAATAAAATAGTTATCCGCTTAAATTGTTTCAGGAGCAGCTAGAGGTCAATAAAAGATTTGTGCCTTTTAGAAGGTAATAAATACCCCCACCCCTCTCAAAATGGGGTCTATTAAGGATATCACTTTGATAACTTAATCACCGAATCGTAAAAAAGGCAACAAAAACACAGTAACGCTTTCGGGAAAAAGACAATAACAGACGCAGCCAGATGGTAATACGAAGACTATTACTGTACTATTAGAATTGCTTTTCCTAAAAGGTTAAGATCATTTTAAATACTCCGACAGCTCGCATAATTTTCATAAGCCATGACCGAAAAGTTGTCAATTTAAATTTTCTTCTTGTTTGCAAGTAGGTTATTTATAAAGATGAAATTATACAATTTCACTTATTTAAACTATGATGGTTGAGAAAAATTTTCAATTCAATATCTATAAATTGTGATTGGAGTGCAGGTTTGAGATGTCCAAAGCATAATCGTATTTTATTTATATATCTGTATTTTTATATTTTTAATAGTATGTATTCGTGTATAAATTAATTTGGTTTAGGTTAGTATATGTATTTTATCATTTATGATTTATGTTTATATAGTTATTCGTGTTTATCATATACAATCCTTATTGTTACAACTATACAATCCTTATTGTAGTAATACGCATGAATTAGCTTTAAGTAGGATAAATGATTTAGAATTAAGTTTATATGAGTCACAAAAAACAATTAGGCAGCTAGAGTGCGACCAACAATGTACCATTGGGGTTGGCAATCTAAGTTTGCTTGATGAGCTAGCTGGATGTGCTCCAGAGCTGTGTAATAAAGTCATCCCTACTATTGATCTCACTTGTGATGACTCTGCTACCAAATCTAAATTCTATAACTTTAGTAGTAATAAAAAAATTAAGAAATATATTAAAATTAATAAGTATATAAATAAAACCAATAAACTTATTAAGAAGCAGTGTCAATATAAGAAATGTAATACTTTAAGAAAAGAAAAGATAGACCTCTTTAGTGAATTGACACAGAACAATCTACTTCTGCAAACCAGGCAAAACTCTTATGAAGAAGAGACCCTGGTTCTAGAAGAAAAAATTGCACGGTTAGAAGGTGCTCTTAAGGACATTAATAACAGATATGCTTTAGGACAAAAGGAGATAAGTGAGCATATCTTGGCTAACACAGAATTAGTAAAAATGTCTTCTTATAATGCGGATAGACTTGACTCACTAATAAATAAATACAATTCATGTGATCAGTGTTCTAACCACCTAGATAATGTAGATTCAGAGTCATCACAAATAACTGTACCAACAGTTCTAACATTGGACAATACTCTCCCAATAAGTGGAAACTACACTAAACCACGGGTTGTTTCCAATACAATCGTGGTATCTGACGAACTAGGTCAAGGTTTGGGCATATTGCTGTCAAACAATACCTGTCAAAAGGTAAAAAACTTATGCTACCCAGGGCTGTCTTTTACCCAGGTAGTTAATAACATCTCCAAAGAGGAACTAGGGGAAAACACCACAGTAGTGGTTTTCCATGGGGACAGCCGCTCAGTCACAAAAAGAAGTCTAATTAAAAGCATAGAACAGGTGGTAGACATTCAGTGTAAAAGCAACTGTAGATTTATTTTATGTGCTTTCCCTTATTCGAGTAGTTTTTCTCAAAGTCAGAATAAGGCCATCCATGACCTTAATTTGAGTATGTATAACCTGACGTGTCGTCAAAGTGACGTCTCATTTTTCGATACAAATAAATTTGTACCATATTTTAAGTTAACTGAAGATACTATGTATCTTCCAATTAGGACTAAAAAACAATTATCTACATTGTTAGCTTTTAATATTAACGGTGCCCATATTGGCAATACTATGTATCATACATATCCTGACATTAGTAGTAGTACTAATCCGACTTTACTGTGTAACAATAGTTCCACAGTTTCTTCTTTAAACTAAGAGCTGCGACCAAAGCCAAGCCCAAAACCTTATGTATAGTTCATCAAAATATACAAAGCTTGGCCGGTAAAGAATTAGAAATAGAATTATTTTTAGAAAGTCACAGTATAGATATTATTTGTCTTACTGAGCACTGGCTTAATAAGTCTAAACTTATGTCTAGTGTAATTAATAACTTTAAATTATCTAGTGCCTTTGTAAGGAAGACCACTATACATGGTGGTTCCTTAATATATACTTTAAATGGACTGAAATGTAAAGAACGCCATGACATCGTAGGCCTGTCAATTGAGCGAATCGTTGAGTTATCCTGTGTGGAGACAGAGAGCTATGTTATAGTTAGTGTGTACCGACCCCCAAAATCGGACTTGGATAGGTTTGAGTTAGTTTTAGAAGAAGTTCTAGGGAAATTAGTTACTAAATCCAAGCCTATAATTGTCTGTGGCGACTTCAATGTAGATTTGCTAGAAAACACTAAGGAGCGAACTAGATTAGTATCTTTGTTTCAGTCATTCGGACTAGATTATCAATTTGATGAACCAACTAGAATTACAGCCACCACAGCTTCGTGTTTGGACAATGTGTTTTGTAACTGTTTGCCAGTTGAGAAGTCTGTTATTTCTTTGCTTACCTCAGATCATTGCGGGCAAATGATAACGTTTGTAGATTCCTATCGTAATAAGGACATACCTAGGAAAATTACATGTAGACCAAAGACACGCCATCGTATTGAACGTTTTAAGACTAGTTTGAAGACAAAAACGCCACTCATTCCATACACACAAGGTGATCCAGATGCACTTTACAGGAATCTCTTTTTGTGTGTTAAAAATGAATTTGATCACAATTTTCCAACCAAGAAAGTTACTTGTAAGGTTCAGTCTTCATTTTCCGAATGGGCCACTCCCGGAATTTATATAAGTAGGACTAAAATGTATGAGTTGTATGGCATGAAAAAATACAACTTTGATCCTAATTTCATAGAGTATGTCAAGAACTACTCCAAAACATTTAAAAAAGTCTGCGCGTGTGCCAAGGCTTTACACATTCGTGACAAAATAATTAAGTCCACCAACAAAATTAAAACCACTTGGGACGTAATTAATCATGAAACTGGTAAAGCTAAACCACGCGACACCACTTTCACTTTAAAGATTAACAATGAAATTGTCAAGTCCGAAGCCAATATCGCTGAAGCTTTTGAAAATTATTTTAGTAACATACCTATAGTTACTACAGCATCACTCAATTCATCACCTATTGAAGCAGAACAGTTAGTTAAAGATAATGTCTCATGCTGTAATGTTGTTTTCAAATTTAAACATGTAGATTCTTCTGATATATTAAAATCCTTTAAGTTAATTAATTTAAAAAATACTGCCGATGTTTGGGATATTTCAGTGAAAGTTATTAGTCATATTATAGATGTAATTGCTCCCTACTTAGCAGTAATCTTCAATGAGTGTGTTGATGAGGGAGTTTTTCCAGAGTTAATGAAGTATAGTAAAATTATACCACTTTTTAAATCAGGCAGCAAACTGGACCCAGGTAACTTTAGACCTATATCTATCTTACCGGCACTAAGTAAGATTTTTGAGAAAATTGTCCAGGAACAACTTCTATGTCACTTTAATGAAAACAAACTTTTCCACAGCGAGCAGTACGGATTCACCAGAGGTCGCTCCACCACTGATGCTGGGATTGCGCTCCTAAAACACATCTTCAGAGCTTGGGAGAATTCACAGAACGCTCTTGGCGTCTTTTGTGACCTATCTAAGGCGTTTGATTGCGTCGACCACGGAACTCTCATACGGAAACTTGATTTTTACGGAGTTAAGGACTCTGCGTTAGATTTGATCCTATCATATCTTAGTTTCAGAACCCAAAAAGTAGATATTAATGGGGTACTATCTTCTGGATCACCAGTCAAATTGGGGGTTCCACAGGGATCTATTCTAGGTCCATTTCTATTCTTAGTATACATTAATGACTTACCTTTTTATGTCAAAGACTTATGTGATATAGTATTGTTTGCAGATGACACGTCTTTAGTTTTTAACATTGATAGAAATAAAAACCTCTTTGACGATGTTAATGAAGCGCTTTCGAAAGTTTTACATTGGTTTACAGTTAACAATCTGCAGCTTAATTCGAAGAAAACTAAATGTGTTAATTTTAAATTGCCTAACGTAAATAATAACGACATAGATTTAAAAATCAATGATGATAAAATGGAGCTTGTGGACTCCACAGTTTTTCTTGGAATAACCCTAGATTCAAAATTACAATGGAACCCTCATTTGACAAGTCTTTCAGGTAGGCTTAGCTCAGCTGCTTTTGCTATTAGGAAAATAAGGCTATTGACAAACGTTGACACCGCTCGGTTAGTTTATTTTAGCTACTTCCACAGTATTATGTCCTACGGAATAGTACTTTGGGGTCAGGCGGCGGACATACAAGCAATTTTCGTGCTTCAGAAGCGAGCTATTAGATCTATTTATAAGCTGCGAGCACGGGCCTCTCTTAGGGATCTTTTTAAGGAAATTGGTATTCTGACTGTAGCTTCGCAATATATTTACAACTGTATTGTCTTGGTAAGAAAAAATATCAATCTTTATACCAAACACAGCGATATCCATGCTAAAAATACTAGGAATAAAGACAAAATTGCGCTACCATTTTTCAGACTACAGAAAGTTTTAGGGTCATTTATGGGGCAAAGTGTACATTATTATAACAAAGTTCCGGAAGCAATTTGTAAGCTACCATTACATAGATTTAAAAATCACATTAAAGCTAAGTTGCTGAAAAAGGGATATTACAGCACTAGAGATTATATCATGGATAAGAATGCTTGGGAATAAGCTCTCTGCTCCCGACAGAGTCTAATTAACTATTGTAATATCAACAATTAATACTTACGTTTAAGACACTAACCATTTTTGTTTTATATAGCTTCTCGTCGATGTACTTACTTAGAAGTGTTATTCTTTTCTTATTTTTTGAATTATGCTATCTTGTACAAAGTTCATATTGTAACAACGACTAACAACGATTGTAAAAAAGAGAAACAGTTGAAAAGAGTAACTGCTGAGTTTCTTGCCGGTTCTTCTCAGTACAGAAACAACTTTCCGATCCGGTGGTAGCGTCACATTTATTTAAGTACAGTATATTTATTGTATACATTTAATATTATGGTATTCATGTCTATTATTAATTGTATTTTGTTTGTTAATTAGATTTGACGATTTGAAAGTACTTGTAACAGGTCTATTTAAATAAAGTTATTATTGTTTGTTTGTTTGTTTGTTCAAATTCAGTTCTAGTTTCAATTATTTTGTCCATTTCTTTTTTTTTTATTATGCTCTTTTTATATAATGTTTTTTTCACACTGTTACACCGCCTACTCATTTTTTTTCTCTGCTTAGCCCTATGGTTGACTGGTAAAGAATGCCTTTTTCGGCATTAAGTCCGCCATTTGTAACAATCCCATTGTTGTGCAATATAGTATAAATAAATAAATGTCTAGAATGCTTTTTAAGGTACGGTTCAATAGCACATTTAAGGTAAGGTAAGGTAAGGTTTTCTCAGTACCAAATTTCTGTGACTCAAACCAAAATTTCAGTGGTTTATAAAGTTCAATCAGAAATATTGTTTTAATTATCTTACTGATCCTGATGTTAGCTAAGTTTAAGTAGCTACTAATATAATTGAATCATCTTCAAGATTAACCACGTCAATGAAATTTCTACGAACTGCTGCTATTCCTCATTAAAGCAGTTAATGAAAACTTGTATAATATATTGTATAAGTTCCTCACTTGAACTTAACTTTTGGCAGTTTAGTTAAATCCGAGTTGAGTTAAATCCTCTACCATCAAAGCACTACTCGTATAATTATATTAATATTACTAATACTAATTATTATGGTTTTACAGTTTCCAGTTATAACACGGTAACTTCACAAATTACAATTTCGCAAGTCGGAAATCGGACTCAGATTCCCAATTGGGTGCAGAAAAATTACAGGTATTTGACAGAAAATAATTACTTTCTATTATCATTAAAATGTATGTAATTGGAGCCCAAAATGTATTCAAAAGATATTATAGCTAAGGGAAAGATTTGGTCTCTGCCTACCCCATAAAAAATAGGCGTAAGTGTATGTATGTAGACTATATTGTAGTATTGTGGCTCGTAGCTCGTAGCATTTCGTAGCTCTCTTATGACGTACCTTTATGGTAAATTAGTATTTAAACAAATAAATCAGAGTTATGATGAAGACTACAACTAGTTGGGTTGTATGTTGGCTACTTATTACATCAGAGGTCACGTGTTCAATCACCGCTGTACAAACTTTTGTGTGCATGAACATTTCTGTTCGTATTGGTCTGGGTGTTCCCTATGTACGAAAATCTTGAATAAACAGCGTTGTTATTCAAATATTGCAGTCTGAGGGTTTTTAAGAATATATTGTTTTTCAACTTAAAAGATAATTTATCAGAGCCTAGATCAGAACAATCGAAAATGAATGAATTGGAATGCGCATAGTAATGTGAACCTTTATTTAAGATTTGATTAAAATCTTAAACGTGACTTTAAGGTTCAAGTAGTAGTACCTACTCCCGCCACTTGATTTTATCCAAGCCATGCTAAGCTGAAACTTTTCGTAGCACTTGGTACCTATACTAGGTACCTCACTTCATCATAATTTATCCATTTAACATTAATTCAAATTTGTTTTCGAACATGATTTAACAAAATATTGTTTCTAAACTGATATTTTCACTTGGAACGAGTAATACCTTATCGATGTAAGTAAGGAATATTTGTTACATAAATTATTATATTGCTTCCATCTCATTGCCGTTCCTTCTTCATTATTGACTAATAATAACAGTTCATTAATTAAAGAGGAAAGATAAGTAGCTTTTTGAGTAGGTTTTGGGATGATAATTTATTATTCTGTAGAATGAAAGGAATATACTGACATAATTACGTCGTAAGGTCAAAGAATAAGATTATACACCTTATGTCAAATGAATGTTTGTCATATTCCTTCAGCAGGTTCATGAAACCCATTAATTTACATATTTATTGCGCATTTCACACGTTTTACAATTCTAATCATATTCCTAAGGGAAGGGTCGAGGTATGCCAAAAGGGGCCAACTCGGACCGCTCGGCATTTTGGACCTCATTGTCTTTGCTATACCTTTTTTATGAACTCAAAGGACAGGTCCCGCCTCCGCAAAGGTGCCAAATAGTTCATATTTTTGTCTACATATCGTAAATATCTCCTGGGTAAGGTATCCTAGTTCTAATACCTTGAACGATATTGTTTTCATTCGGAGTGTGCCTAAACTGGAAGGAATTTTGAGGCATAATTTGTTAATGCTATAAGTAGGGTACTTATAGGTACAATTCCAAGACGGACCGCAGACCGCAAACTGCAAGCGACACATTTTTGTTTCCAAGCGCGGCGTTACAGTGCGCAAACGCTTGGAACCACTTTCATAGATAGGTATGCCGCTGCAGTTGGCGGTCTGCAGTCCATCTTGGAATTGTACCCTAAGTTGCATTACATCATCAGATACCAAGGACGTGGAGATAAATTAGGTAGTAGAAAAACGAAAACTATTCCTCGACTTCATACGAGATGAATGGCGCTAACAAGTGTAAATTGCCAGTATTGTCACAGAATAAAAATAGTTATGGTATTGTGCTTCAGAGACGTAGAAATTACCACGGAATTATGCTATAATATCACAGTGCAGTAAAGTATTTTCTGCTAATAAGCCAGGCTTCATAGACAAACTGAGTAGGCGGTACAAGAACGCTTAGACGTTCTCGTGTCGCCGCTTAATGTTCTTGTATCGCCCACGTAGGTCGTCATACAAGAAATCTGTAATAATGTAAGAACCATTGGACCAAGCGGATCTATGTTTTCTTCTAAATAAATAAATTATTCTTCTTATTAACAAAGTTGCAGTTGGAATATCAAAAACTCTACCGTTCCACTTATTTAAGAAATACATTTTGACAACTGCTGGTGTCATTGGAAATTGTACTTCAATCAAATAGAAATACGATTCATGAGCTGTGGCTTGACTTTTAAACCTGACAGAATACTTGAACCCTTTTAGCATTGCTTGAAATTAAATTTTCAATGACAATTTTAGTTGTCAAAATGTATTTCTTAGATTAGTTGGTTTATTAATAGTAAGAATGTTTCTAATGTTAGACGGAACTGCAGAATTTAAAAATCTTGCTTTTTTTTAGCTTATAAAGAATCACTAAACTTTTGAAAATGATCTACTGGTTTTATGAAATCTACATAAAAGGGATCGATTTGGACGAAATAACCTCAAAATACCTAGAAATCAACTTTAAATCAAAGCGTACAACTTCATAATTCCTTCGTAGCCTGCTGTCTTCCCGAGTGACTTTAAATACATTAATTTAATGTATCTCCTCCATCGTCATTGGAAGCTCTACCTACCAAAAAGACCTAGCAATAAAAAAAGAATGTTCTAGTTTCACCTGGAATAAATTATCTCATTTCTCGCTCGGTTAAAAAACAACGTGAGGGGACCAGTGATAAAACAATGGCTGGGGTGGAAACGGGGAAGACAAACGATGGTATTATGTGTACCAAGTGATTCATGTAACGACTCTTCTCGTAACTGCCTGCAGTTGGGGTCAATTGACTTAATAGGCAATATACAGGCTCGAGGATTATAATATATTATATCTATTTATAAATAAATCAATTGCTGTTCGTATGCCTGGATGAAACTCTAGAGTGGCTGGATTGATTTAGCTAATAACGGTTTTGAAATATATGTGAATGTTAATGAATGGTTGAGAACGTAAGTAAACATGAAGACATGCCAGGAAAACAGTAAAAAAGCACGATTTTGTTTTCTCTTAGCAACCATGTCTAAGTGTAAAACACTAAAATGTTTGACAACAGAACAATTCCGTCGTGACAGCTATTAATAAATAAATATTTAGGGCACCTATATCGAGATCATCTGACTCCAAACTAAGCATGGCTGGTAATGGATATCATTATGAATGTAAAACAACAGGATTTATACGCCCCTCATCTATGAGGTGGCTCGTGCCATTATACTCCAACTCAGTGCGGATAGTTGAAAGGGTAGGTTAGTGATCAACCTTGCTGTTAGATGTTATCAAGCCACCCTTAGGCTTAAGACTAGGTTTGACAGCTTGTCAGCCGGGACCAATTGTTTAACAAGACTTCCGACGCATGAAGTAGCGCAAGACACATCACTGAATTTCGTTCAGGGTGATCTATTCGTCCTCTTCTTGAGCCGGTGTACGTTGCTTTTCCAAATGGCAATTAAGAACCGATTTGGTGTAGTGGTTCAGAAGTGGGCTATTACACCAAATGATCGTGGGTTCGATTCCCGCACAGTATAAATTGGATGTTTCCTATGTAAATTTAGTGAATATTTACAAATAAAAAGTATGGAGTATGTTAATTTTTGGTCTATTATCCCATAGCGCAAGCTAACTGCTTAATTTCACAATGAAATGTCGATGCCGATGTTTTTCACAACTAAGCTACCGTCACCCACTAAATACTTACTATACTTAAAATAGACAATAACACAATGTAATATATGGACATAATGGACACAGAACAAATATTATAATTATCTTTAGTGGCCAAATTTATGAATGAGGTGGACCTAATTTAAAGCGTTGAGTGAGACAGAAATGCTGCTGGCGGTATTATTTATGTCTCAAAATACTTAATTTGCTCAACTGGCTCGGTGGCTAAATTGGTCGAGTTCCTGTTTATACTAACCTGCGGGATCTGGGTGTGATTGCCACTTATGACCTAAATTATTAAATAGATAAATGTGATTAGCTGGAATTAATTTGGCCTCCATTCAGGGGAATACTTAATTTATTTGGGAGAAAAATAAATTACTTAAATGTGTTTTTTAAATTCATAATAGCCCCAGTCTCGGATGGTGGTACTTGAGCGATGACAAGGCCGATGGTGGAAGAAGTTTACCCAGAAACTGCTAATTTGCCTATTTTGCCTTGAAAAACCAAGGTTAGTTTGGGTCCAGGAAATTTTAGTGTAAGATGTCTCCATATATATTTTTTTAATTTTATCTCAAATTTTTTTTTTTTTATCAAATTCGTAACAGTTTTGATATTATATTATCAAGCTAAGATAACATTATTTATAGCTTTTTTGTCACTTATTACAAAAGTACATTATAAACATCTCTTTCAAAAAAAAAACCAAAAAGTCCGCATTTTATTAAATTCCGCCAAATTATTTTTATTGTTAGAAAAAGTTTATCTAAAGTGTTGAAAATAGCTACATTCTTATTCGAACCGCCTACGTAACATGCAACCAAAAAATCTGATTGAAACAATATTTACTTCATCGCCGACTACATTTTCCAATGTTTACTTACCCAAGCTCCGTCAATGAGGTGAGATTAAAATTTCCCGAGCAACTGCCGCGCCATAAATCATCCGACGCTGACAAACTTTTGCCACTTGTTATCTTTAAAAACTTTCAGCTATGCAAGATTACACAATTCAACTAAAAAAAGTCTTATCATTTAAAAAAAACTCTTTGGTTTCAAACTATTTTTTAAACTACTGAAATTACTGGCACAAAATAATTCCAAACACTGTCGCGAAGAAAAAGTTTACCCGCGAATTCCCATAGTCGCCGAAAAATTTGAAATTCGAACGCTGTTGAATCAAAAAGGCGCGAGTTAAGTTGCGCGCATCCTGACTCCCCGTTTGCGACCACACGGGCGAGTCACACAGATTGGACTGGGACTGTAGTCGCACGTTACTTCTCGGGACCAAATGGGAGTAATGCGCATGGTTCGAAAAAGATAATCTCTGATAAAATAAAAACTGAGATAGATTTTCAGTGTGAATACATCTTTTCTATTGTGTCAGCCGGACTGAAATTCTCCCAGTGGCTGATTAGCTCCGCGCCTTTGAATGCGTTCGCTGGAAACTCGTCGACATATTTTTTAATCTTGAAATATCACTTTTTCACTGTAGTTTTGGCAAAGATAATGTTTTGCTCTTTTCACAGTGTTTAATGAGATTTGTTTGGCCTACTTTAACGAAATTTTTCATGATATTATTAACATGTAATCTACATGATTGACACGAAACTTTATCATTGATAAGATCTTGCTTAAAAAAAGAAAGTAAGAAGTAAGTTATTAAGTACCTACATATTTCAAAAAGCTTGTTATTTTATGATGTGTTTACAATGTAATCATGAAAAAAGGATCAACCAATTACGTAGTTATTTTGAATAATGTTAACATATTAGGAATGCGAGCAGATACTGGCAATAAAAAAAATAGAAGTATAGTTTTAAACTGTCTTCTTATACACGTACTGTGAAAAAATAACTAGCTATTATTCGAACTCATCGAATCAATATCACATTTTGGTGCCAGTCTTATTCATATTCCCACTATGACAAGACTATGGCCAAAGAATTGTATAGGTACAGTTTGTTACAAAGAGTATAAGAGTCAAAAGTATTATCAAGTATTATTATTACTTTCTACAATCTTCATTTATCAATTCATATGTATTAATAATGGCTTATGAAATAATGTTTTTCATCTAAAACATTAACATTTAAATACATACATTAATCTTTAGTAGTTTTGCATCAATTAGATGAAGTAAATTGGCACTTACCTACATCAAAGCATCGGACTACAAAATCAGAGAACATGTTTTCTCTCATCAACCGTGAGGAAAATCCTTACACTCGTTTTATTTCAATTTAGCAAGTATGGAAATGTGGAAAAATCCTGTCAAATAAGGAAAATTGCTCGCTTACTGTTGAGCACAGCTTAAATTCTAATTTAATAAATAATAGGCTCATGTTGGTCGTGCTTGCACTTATTTAGATTTATGCAATTATTAACTTAAAAGCGGGAGAAAGGTGTCAAAATTAAAACTTGTCCACGTGACTGTACATAATATAGTAATCGTTAAATTGTTCTGTCCAATACACAAACAAATCAAAAATATCTTACTCACACTAGGGTACCCGTCTACAATATTTTTAATAAAACAAAAAATTGGGACATCAATAAAATTATGTACTCGTATGTGTGCGTGTGTATGTGTGTACGTTGTAACGTTTTCACTAAGCTACCAAATTATTTTTTATTCAATTTCGTAGGTACTCATTAGAGTGGACCCTGTAAAAGAACAAAGTATTTTTTTATAAGTTCGCTACGAAGGACTATAGAAACCAAATTCCGCGCGGCTAAAGCTGCCGGCGGAAAGCTATTAGATTAATTATGTTGCCTGGGGCACAAAACCTTACGGCTTCCTGTTGTGCAGTGAAAACCAGTACCTCTAGATCGAATACCAGGACCAAACTGGAAGGAATCGAATCGTTACAACTCCAACTCTCTTAACCACTACACTATGAAGGGCACAGGGACGTTTTAATGAAAATATCTCGATAGAGGAATGGAATTTTGATTAACTCCAATCAAATCGGCATTCTCCTTCGGGGAATTTGCGGTCTTTTGATATGATGATAGAAAATGGAACTTATTTAAAGTATATGCTATCGAAGAGCGTATATCAAAATCGATAAACTCAATGATGACAACTATAACTCCGGCTAGGCCCTCTGTATAGGCAAAATCACTTAAAGAAACGTGTGTGTGCTCTGAATTATATTACAATAAAAATTCGTAGAAAAATGGGTTACTTGTGCTAAAAAAGTGGCATCCGAAATCAGAACTTTTCGTGTACCTGAGCAAAGCATTGACAGTGTTGACAGTTTGAGACAACACTGCGACACATGTGTCTATCTCGTTTACGCTCTAGTAAATAACCGTACTGTCTTGTTCACATGTTATAACACGGTCAAATTAACTACGGCGTACCCCGTGGACAACTCTTGACTTCGCTTCAGTGCTGACATAACCTATCTCCGTCTATTTTATTGTAATATCATTGTGTGTGCTGCTGTCAGCGCTTTCCGTTAAGCTCTCCTCATGCTTGTAGGAAGTATTTTTTTTAAAGATTCAACAACTCACACACGGTCAAAACATTTTAATTATTCAAATAGTTATATTTACCGGGTGCGGCAATTGAACTGTCCGCCTCCTTGTAACTATTTCAAAATTCGAACTACTGAATCAAACGCGGCAAAAATTTGAAAATATTATCTGTGACACATTGTCTATGTTACTTCAAAACTATTCGGTCGTGAGAAGAAACGTTCCAATTTTAAAATAATGGATTTAAAACGCAATTCAGTGATTGCTCTTTATTTGGAGGGAAAATCGAACATCGACATTCGTCGAGCGCTACCAAATCTTCAATTGAACTAAAATTTGTGCGTCGTACTATCCAAAGATTTAACGAGACTGGCAGTGTTAAGAAACGCTACGGGGGCGGTCGACGCCGTACTGCAACGGCGCCAGCAGTTGTCGAAAAGGTGCGACATCGTTTACGCAGAAATCCAGAGCGCTCAGCAAATCAGCTCGCCCAGGATCTTAAGGTGAGCGACCGCAGCGTTCGTCGTATATTAAAGGAAAAGCTTAAGGTTAAACCATTAAAAAAAAACTTTTCGCAAGAACTCACTGCTTTGCAAAAGAGCAAACGGCTGGCTCGATCAAAGGAGCTGATTCGCTTGCTCGACACTGGCGAGCTTCCCAGCTTGGTATTTTCAGATGAGAAAACTTTCTGTGTTGAGCAGTTTCTTAACAAACAAAATGACCGTGTGTGGTTGAAAGGACGTGTCAGCGATCATTCAGATGAACTGAGAGTCACTCGACGACAAGGAGCCGACCAAATCATAGTATGGGCGGCGGTGTCCGAAAAAGGACGTTCTCCGCTTGTTTTTCTCCCAATGGGTCGCAACCAAGCCAAAATAAATCAACAAATCTATCAAAATGAAGTCTTAAAAACAGGATTGATACCGTGGGCACACAAGACATTTGGTTCGGAGCGTTGGACGTTCCAGCAAGACTCGGCGCCATCGCAAAGAGCAACTGGGACGCAAAATTGGTTAAAAGCGAACGTTCCTGTGCTGATCGACCGAGATATGTGGCCGTCGTCTTCGCCCGACTTAAACCCTCTAGACTTTTGTATTTGGGGTGTTTTACAAGCGAAGGCCTGTGCTAAAAAACACACATCAGTGGAGGCGCTCAAAACTACTCTTACACGAGAATGGAACCGTTTAAATGACGACGTTATTCGAGCAGCCTGCGCTTCATTCAGAAAGAGACTCAAGCTTGTAGTGCAGGCTAAAGGCGGTTGTATTCCATTAGAATAAATAAGAATATAATTTCAGACGTTTTATTTTCATATGTAAAAAATATATTAATAAATATTCAAAGTAAATAAAAATATTTAATTTTTTAATATGGACAGTTCAATTGCCGCACCCGGTATATCGTCTGTACAGCTAGGTACAAAACTGATATCTCAAGAAATATAGCAACACTTCACATCCCACCTGTAATTATATTATTTACCCTCCATAAAGCTACAATTAAGAACCCCTACCATGAGTTAATATCGTGTGAATGAATCAGGGGGGCTAAAAAGGCAACATTTTAGATGATTCATATTATGAAACATCTAACTGACGTTTCATCTAGAGCGCGGTCCGTTTCGAGTCAAAAGTGATAATAGCGCGCTCACGTCGCTCACGCTCATACAATTTATCAATTCGCGACGCGTGTGAGCGCGCTATTATCACTTTTGACTCGAAACGGACCGCGCTCTAGATGAAACGTAAGTTAGATGTTTCATAATATGAATCATCTAAATGTTGCCTTTTTAGCCCCCCCGAATCAACTTGAAGTTGCTTAATGTTGAGCCGCACGACATACCTATCCACGAATTCAGAAACGCACATCAAAAATGAGCAGCTCTTACAATTATAGCTGCATTTACACGGACAACTATAGTCGTTTGAAGGCGTGCTCAACTGTGATTGACGTTTGGGAATTCAGACTGCTGAATATAAGCTTAGGGATGCCGGATATCCGGGATTTGTCGGGACAATCCCGTCTTTCCCTTTAAAAACATCCCGACTAATAACAATTTTTTAGTTTCATAGGAACTCGTAGGGCTCGTAGGTTTATATCATTTTGAGGCACACACTAAATTAGAGTATAAAAATAAACAAGTACTCGTCTGTGTGGCCACCAAAAAAATAAGGCAATTTGGTGTAGTTTTAGTTTGATAACAATTTAACTTGTCCTCGACACTCTCTAATGCCTAAAAACGACGTCAAGAGTAGATACAATTCCGTACAAAAAATGTAAGTACCTACTTCAGTCGCTTGCGAGTATTCATAGTAGGGGCCATAAACACCTGCCGAATTACCAGAGGGTTCCTTTCGCCCGTAACAACCTGAGCAGTAATAATACACTCTATTACGCTTGATTAAGGTCCGAGTTACTGATTATGCCCCACTTCTTAATAGGCAGAAGGAAAACGTTCTTAGAAAAAGAATAATAAATTGCGTACAAAGTGAGCTATTGCGTCACATTATGTCATTGTAATTGTATTCTCGTATCAAATAACACCAGATTTTTGGAATGTGACAATGAAATTATCTGAATGACATCTGTTCATTGTTATTGTACAGTCTCCATCAGATATATTGCAGAATACAAGGTGACAATTTTTTTCTTATGAGTTTCACACCCAATAAAGAAAGAAAAGAAAAGTACAATACAATAAGTACAATACACCCAAGTTACCATCAGTATGAGATGCCTGGTATTTCCGATCTTCCTGACGTGGTCGCTGAGGATGCAGGACCATTGCAAAAGTGGTGTTGGAGACGCCCCGTGGACTGCGCACTGCACCAACGCTTCAATAATAAAGTAGCTCAAAATTGTCAACGACGTCGTCAACTGGGCAAATACGAATCCTTAAGTTTTCGGGCACATCACGCGTAAATAAGACTCCATGGAAAGCCTTGTGGGGCAAGGGAAGGTCGAAGGCAAGAGATCTCGTGGGCGATCTCCAACGCTATGGCGGTCCTCATCAAGTCGGTGAGGATCATCGGTGGCGGTCCTCATCAGCGCGAGAACCGACCAATTCCCTGACCACCGAGTTGTCTGTGGTTCACTCTTGACAGAGTTGTCAAGAGTGAACAACTGAGAAGTAGACCATTAATATCTGAACAAGTCTGCTAGTCACTAACTTCTTTACACACGGGACAGATATGTCACGTAGTTATTAATGAAGTAGTATGTAAAGATATTTATGTAAACTTGTGTGTGTTGAACTTATTGGCTGTGAAACTGATCAGGAGTACTTTGTCACCTTGTCTGCTTCAATATATTTTATGCCGACTGTACAGAGAAACGCAATACTGTGAATTAACAATAGGCATAGGTCGTAAAAATGAGAGTTCTACCTATGCTGGCTTATTTCGTTTGTGGTTAACTGTATTCTAATGGTTTTACGTTACATCCGAAACATAATGATCTGATAACATAAAACGGCTCTGACATAATAATATGTTAACGGCTTAAATATTAATAACCTGTAGTGCGCCGCAAATGAAATAATTGTATGAGTAAGAAGATATTATCCCGTAGCATTATATTATGTGGTAGAGTCACATTATGTACATGTGTTACAAGTATTGTTTATATACCGTACTATTATGTGTATGTTTATTAAGTGTTTTAGATCATACATTTCAAAACTACATCTTGTAAAGAAAATGTAATTTTAAGAGTCTATTGCGCTTCACCCGCCAACTTTTTCATATGAATTTCATAAAGAAAATAAACGAAAACGCGACATGCATTTATGCTCACTGGCTTAAGTAGTTTAAGTTTACACGTTTTGTAATATTTTTCACACATAAAATAAAGATAAGAAACCCAGAAAAAAACTCGGACCAGTGTCTTTCGCATTCCGGGCGGCTGCACTTACCGCTGTGCTACAGACCGACCGAAGTATTCTGGTATATTTTACTTGGCAGCCAGATTTGTTTCACCTGTGTTTAGGCATAAATAATAATAATATAAAGCATTATCCCTACTGCTAAAATAAAAACAACCACTGATTAAGTTCATCAACATCAACAACTGCACGACATCTTCTGCTAAACATGGGCCTCCCCATAGATTTCTATAGCGGCCGGTTGTGAGTGTTCACCGAAATCCAGCGATTATTGGGGTCAACCGTCTACCTTTTCATTTATTTCATGAAAATAGCATGTAAACTGAAAGTACGATTATTTGTACATTTATACTCACTAGCTTAAATTAAATAGTTGAACTTTTCACGCTTTTAGGTGCAATATTATATTGATATTCATTCCAGTGTAAATAAACTTGAATGAATGTTAACATAATTTTGGCCAAATTCTCGCTATCGTTATCACCTGCTGATGCGGGTAATCAGTTTTAGATCAACGTATTTTGGTCGGTTACATCATTCATTAGCTGGCTTCCTGCGCGTAGGCATTAGGTATTCATACAAACTGTCTTTTGTTATTGCCTTTGAATTAGGAACAACAAAATGGCCAGTATGATTGAAAATGTCGTTGTTGTTTAGTTGGGGGCTTTTAGCATTTCTGTTAACATTTTGTGTAATTTGTTTTCTTTGTGCAATGAAGTTTACATTATCTTATCATATCTTAACTTTCAGTATATAAGATTTAAGATTCCACCATGAGATTAACAACCTCGCAGCAGTGGAGTGCCCTATCTTAAATTGCAACGTGTTTCGTCAGATTATGTCTAACGTCAGGCAGCCGCTTGCAACTACTGCGCGATTAGGTATGGGATATAAGTTATTTCTCAGACAGCCACTAAATTATGTATCAGAAGCTTTCAATAGTGTTACGGACTCTTTGACTCTGCTGGCTGGCTGGCACGCAGACTGACAGACGCGACGGAGAAAAAGAAGACAGACCGACATGACAGAGGAGTGACGGCGGTTTTGATTTTTGCTTTAAGTAAATAAATATTATTTTAATTAACTTCAGTTTCTAACTTCTCTCCTCACCTATTCTCTTCATAAGATAATGACGGAGAGATAAATGACCATAATAACACCATACGTTATACGTCGGCTAGGCAATCTGACCCACCTATGAAAGCGCCTAATGTCGCACATAATTCACCAACAAATACCGAAACCCAAATGAATAAATTCCTGGCCCGACAGACGACTGCAAAAGACCTGCCCGTCTTCTCCGGAGCGCCAGAAGAGTGGCTACTTTTTTACAGTCAATTGAAAGTGACCACACAGCTTTGTGGTTATAACGACCAAGAGAACATAGCCCGGCTGATGAAGTGTCTACGCGGAGAGGCACGTGACTCTGTTCACGCTTTACTGACCAGCGCTTCGAATTTGAAACAAATTATCGAGACGCTACAGCTGAGATTTGGCAGACCAGACGCAATTATCGACTACATGTTAGCGAAAATCCGATCTCAGCGCGACATACGTCATGATGACATGAATATGCTTCTGAAGTATGCCACTGACGTTCAAAACATGACAGCGACCATGATTTCCACCGACCAGATTAATCATCTTAAAAATCCGATTCTGATTCGCGACGTACTGTCAAAATTACCATCAAATCTAAAGTATCAATGGGGAATGGACAAAACAAGGCAAGGAATTGCTGACATTACTCTTCAAGATGTGGCTGAGTGGCTCATTGAAATAGCAAAAGCGACAGCAGAGTTCACGACACCGAGCTACTCGCGTACAGTCGACCATAGAAATGGCCAGCCAAACCGAAATGACGTACCACGTTCAGTTGACCAAAGAAAAATGCACCAAAATAGGTATCATGTTTCAAGTACAGTCGACAAAAAAAGCATGTATCCGAATAACAGTGACTTTAACATATCAACTTTGACTGCGGTAAGTTCAAACAAACTCTGTTTCAAGTGTAAAGCCACTCATGACCTCGAAAAATGCCCTGAATTTATAAAACTTAGCACAGACGAGCGATGGCATTTTGTAACAAAAGCAAGACTTTGCTTTTCTTGCCTGTCAAGCAAACATCAGCTGAAGACTTGCTCAACTAAAGCGAAGTGTGGGGTCCATGGATGCGACCGTGTGCATCACACACTATTACATGCTGAACCCAGACAGGCATTAACAGATGACTCGGCGCTTTATACTACAGCCCAGAGATGCGACCCCACCGACGCATTGACCGCTAACACGCAATCGGAATTTAGTTCAAGTCATGTGCTGCTAAAAGTTGTTCGGGTTGTTGTAAGCGGAAAGCATGGAGACATCGAGACTTCGGCTCTTCTGGACGAAGGAGCAGCGGTGACCCTTATCGACGCTTCGTTTGCCAAACGCGCCGGCATCGACGGTCCGACAAAGCCACTACGCATCTGCGGCGTACAGGGAATGTCATCGGTCGACACGTCATCGCGTTGCGTATCCTTTAAAATTCGTGGTCGCAAAGATAATCTTTTTTATGCTGTTAATAATGTACGAACTGTAAATAATTTGAAATTACCTGTAAATAGTTTGCATAAAAAGTTTGTAAATAGGTTTGAGTTTTTGACAGACTACTTTGACAAACTTGACTTGACCTTTGACAATGTTGACATATTGATTGGACAAGACAACATAGACCTCATCGTGACCAGACAAATTATACGAGGACCAACGAACGGACCGACCATTTCTAGGACAAATTTAGGGTACGTTTTACACGGAACCATATCAGGAAAGACTTTAGCGACTGACACGATCGTTTTACACTGCGAATGTGAAGACTTGAACGAATTGTACAGACAGACTTTCCGGACTGAAGATTTTGGAGTAAAACTTCATACTGACACACCCCGTTCTCGCAATGATTTGAGAGCTCTTGATGTATTAACAGCGACAACCCGGTACAAAGAAGACGAAAAAAGATGGGAAACTGGCCTATTATGGCGCGATGACACTTGCCTTTTGCCTGACAGTTATGGCCAGGCCCTTGTTAGATTACAGGGCATTCAACGCAAGATGGCCAAGCTTCCAGAGTTCGCACAAAAATACCAACAGAAAATTGAGGACTATTTGCAGAAGGGTTACGCACGTAAGTTAACACCGGAGGAGGCACGACATCGAACGGCCAAGACTTGGTATTTGCCTCATTTTGCGGTGTTTAATCCTAATAAACCTAACAAGTTGCGGTTTGTTACAGACGCAGCTGCCAAATCAAATGGTAAATCATTAAATGACTTTCTCTTTCCAGGACCAGACTACTTGAACTCGCTGTCAGGAATGTTGCTTCAATTTAGATGCCACCAATTTGCAATAATGGGAGACATTCAGGAAATGTTTCACCAAGTGCTGATCACTGAGCAAGACCGACAAGCTCAACGGTTTCTTTGGCAGGAAGACGAGTATCAAATGAACGTCATGATTTTTGGCGCAGTATGTTCTCCTTCTTCGGCACAGTACGTGAAGAACGTGAATGCTCTTCGCTTTGCAGAATCAAACCCTGAAGCTGTAAATGCCATCATTAATCACCATTACATGGATGACCTGATCTTGTCAGTTGACACCATAGACCAGGGTAAATTGCTTGTTGACGATGTAATTGAAATTCATGCACAGGGTGGCTTTAACATGACCAGTTTCATGAGCAATAGCAAAGATATCTTGCGACATCTACCTGAAAGTAAGTTGTCCAAATCAGGTGCCAAAGTTCTCGACGACATTAATGACTTGCAAGAAGAACGCGTGCTAGGAGTCAGGTGGAGGCCAGTTGACGACAATTTTATATTTTCTTGCCTAGGAGAAATGATAGACAGCCAAGACGGCAGACGTCCCACCAAACGCCACGTTCTAAAAATTTGCATGTCTGTTTTTGATCCACTTGGATTTTTACTTTTCGTGACCGTAAAGGTAAGAATCATTCTCCAAGACATATGGAAGACGAGGATCGGCTGGGACGATGAGGTACCTGAGGATTTATACGACAGATGGCAATCGTGGCTACAGGATCTCCGACAAACTGTACTTCTACGGATTCCTAGATGGCTGTTAAGTTTGCAGACAGAAGTCACCAGACCGGTTGAAGTTCACATATTTTGCGATGCTAGTACGAGAGCCTTTGCTGCAGTGGCTTACTTAAGATCAACTTTGGAGGACGGGCGCTATCATGTGTCCTTAATAATGGCTAGAGGACGAGTGGCACCTTTGAAGATTTTAAGTGTACCCAGGTTAGAGCTTCAAGGGTCGGTCCTTGGAGTGAGAATGGCTCAATCCATTAAGAAGTACATTGACCTCACCATTCATCGCGTCGTGTACTGGACCGATTCTAAGACAGTTTTGAATTGGATAAGGTCAGACGCAGGACGCTTCAAGCCTTTTGTAGCCCATCGTATTAGTGAGATTTCAGACCTAACTAACCCGAACGAGTGGAGATGGGTACCTACCCGTTTGAACCATGCTGACCTAGCGACACGGGAAAAGACGTCAGAAGAAGCGAGTACAGCTTGGATAAATGGACCTGAGTTTCTTCGACAGGACGAGTGTATGTGGCCAGTTGAGGATTGCAAGTCGACTGAAGCGAGTACTGATCTTGATCCTGAGATGAAGATGGTACTTGTTACTACGGCAACTCAAAACGAATGCTTACCTGATGTCACCAGGTTTTCAAAATATTGGCGAATGATCCGAGCCACAGCTTGGATTTTGAGGCTAAAACACAATTTACGACATAAGGACCAGAGACGAAATGGTGAGCTTTTAGCGGAAGAGATTAAGGAAGCGGAGTTGTTGCTCATCAAAGACAGTCAACAGCGATCGTTTCCATTGGAGTTGCAGTCGCTACAAACGACTAATGCAGTCGACAACAAAAGTCGTTTATTTCAGCTTGTGCCATTTATCGATGCACAAGGACTTATTCGTGCAAATGGACGTATAGACAAGACCACAGCGGATTACGACGTGAAAAAATCAATCGTTTTGTCACCGTCAGATTATTTTACAAAACTGCTGGTCATGCAGTACCACATTGACGCCGCACACAGTGGTAAAGAGAAGGTTCTTAACGATATAAGGCAAAGGTTTTGGTTACTACGTGGCCGGCCGGCTGTGCAAGCTGCTTGGCGCACATGTCAGGTGTGTAAAAATATCCGTGCAGCGCCGCAAGCACCACTCATGGGACAGATTCCTTTATGCCGATTGACACCTATAAAGGTTTTTGCTTACACAGGGCTAGACTATTTTGGTCCTATGACTATTAAAATTGGACGTCGCCATGAAAAACGTTATGGAGCTTTATTTACTTGTATGACAGTGAGAGCTATTCATATCGAACTAGTAGATGACTTAACAACGGACAGTGCTATCATGGCCTTAAGGCGGTTCATAGCTCGACGAGGAACCCCTCATGAGGTTTGGAGTGATAACGCAACGACCTTTAGGGGAGCTGATAATGAACTACGCCGACACATTGATAACCTGGAAATAGACAGACTACGTCAATTTTTGAGTGTTCACCGAATCGAATGGAAGTTCATTTGCCCTAATTCTCCACATCACGGCGGTTGTTGGGAGAGGATGGTACGTTCCGTTAAAACAGCGCTGAAATTTACCTTAAAAGAACACGTTCCTACACAGCAGATATTGCTGACACTTCTTGTGGAAACGGAATCTATGATCAACAGCCGACCTTTAACTCACGTTCCACTTGACAATGAAGATGATTTACCCTTAACTCCAAATCATTTTATTTTTAGTGGACAGACTGAATTTCTAACTCAGACTTTGAGCGACTTTAATGATCAGGACTTGCTACGAAAATCATGGCGTCATTCTCAACGGCTTTCTGACCTCGTTTGGAAGCGGTGGCGGAGGGAGTATATGCCTACCCTGTCCAGACGTGGTAAGTGGTTTCAGACGGTTTCCCCTCTAAAGGTACAAGATATTGTAATCCTTTGTGATGATCAGCAACCGCGGAACCAATGGCCAAAAGGTATTGTGGTTCAGACATATCCAGGCCCAGACGGACAGGTGCGCACAGTAGATGTGAAAACTATGACAGGAACATATCGACGACCGGTGACAAAACTTTGTAAACTTGACGTTAGACCTGCAAAAACTGACTAAACTTGACTTTGACTAAAATTGTAAAAAACCAGACTCGCCATGTTGACCTTTTTTTTTTTTTTTTTTTTTCTCGGTGTCAGAAAAATGCATTTACGCACTATCCCACCCCTCGGGGAAGGGGTGGGGGTGTGTGGGACTCGCCCACCTCTGAAGGAGGTGGGAATACCGCACTAAAAAAATACACCGGTATACCTACGCCGCTTACGGGACGGCATGGCTCTGATCGATTGCCACATCGTCCCTGCGGCGGCCCGGCCTCCACGCCGGGCCTCCTCACGCCACGGGGGGCATCCTGGTATACGAGGACACCCCCAGACGAGGACACCGTGCAATGGGGATTGGGCTCCCCAGCCCGCACCCCTGGTGTCACTTTTAGGGAGCAGGAATGACATAACGGTTAAACCGCCGCATTCCCGCCCCCCGCCGTCTACGCCGGAGAGGCGCCGCTCGAGGATCATCCTCACGGGCCCTCTCCGCGGCCTCCTTCTGTGACATAACGTCGTCACAGAAGGTGACCACCCCCCCCCATGCCTCATCGCTGCCTAACATCCTGTCGATGATCCTCGGCAGCGAGAGGTCTTGGCCCACCTTGGCCGTTAGAGCGCGGCGCTGTACCGCCCATGCAGGACACACTTGAAGTGTGTGCTGGGCGGTATCCTCTGGCGCGCCGCACTCGTGACACCGAGGTGTCGGCTCGCGTCTCGCGATCCTGTGCAGGTACTTTCCGAAGCACCCATGGCCGGAAAGTACCTGCACCAGCCGATATCCCATCGGCCCTCTGTCACGCCGGACCCACGACCGGAGGACCGGGCGGATCGCGTCTATCGGCCATTGGCCGAAGGGCGGATCCGCCAAGTCCTCCTCCCAACGACGCAGGACCTTCGCCATGTTGACCTGACTTGACCTGACTTGACCCGACTTGACCCGACTTGACCTGACTTGACCTGACTTGACCTGACTTGACCTGACTTGACCTGACTTGACCTGACTTGACCTGACTTGACCTGACTTGACCTGACTTGACCTGACTTGACTGAGTATTGCTTTGCAATACTAGAGGTGGGAATGTTACGGACTCTTTGACTCTGCTGGCTGGCTGGCACGCAGACTGACAGACGCGACGGAGAAAAAGAAGACAGACCGACATGACAGAGGAGTGACGGCGGTTTTGATTTTTGCTTTAAGTAAATAAATATTATTTTAATTAACTTCAGTTTCTAACTTCTCTCCTCACCTATTCTCTTCAAATAGGCATAATTACTTACGAAATAAACTGCTGTAGTGTACCCGTGGATCCTTGGGCTTGTAGGAAATACTGGCAACGAGACAAGTGGGCTGGAACCAAAACTGAAAAGCTAGATCATCATCAATATTCGAACTATAGCAGGAGTAAATGATAGATGGAAGGCCACGACAGACTGCGACGAGACAACGAATTATGTATTTCAACGGCTTAGACAAGTAAAAGAATCAACCAATAAAACTCTCCAGGAGTAGCGCTACAGAGGTGTGAATGTCGATCCCATGTGTCCAAAACACGAGGAGTTAAGGTACAATTCCAAGGCAGACCACAGACCGCAAACTGCAAATTTCAAGCGACATACTTTTGTTCCCAAGAGCCACGCTGTAGTGCGGCCACGCTTGAAATCACTTTCATAGAGATCATAGAAACCAGTAGTGTCGCTTCCAGTTTGTCGTCTGCAGTCCGTCTTGTAATTGTCCTTTTAATCGGAAAATGCCCGATGTGCGCACGAATCAGATGAAAACTCTTAAGGGATTGGACAAGTTAGAAGTAGAACGACAACGAAAACTGACAGTGAAGCAAATAACAGCAGATTGCCAGACTCTGTAAATTCTACGGGACGTAGTGATGGTTGGACCATTTATGGCACCCTACAGAAGGTGCCCAGCAACTCCGCCTGGAAAATAATATTATTTTACATTTCCACACTTATACGAACTAACTTGCCGAGTATTTCATTTCACATACCAATTCATTTAAATGCAACTAATGTTGTGATATTGAAGAAAACAGGTTGAAAAGTACAGCGATATAGTTACTACTGAGCTGGTCAACCTAATTTTGGAGGCCTACAATGCCTTTTCACGCCACTCTTAACAAAACCCGGGATTATACGAAGAGAAAAACACATCTTCTTATATATAAAAATGGATTGCTGTTCGTTAGTCTCGCTAAAACTCGGGAATGGCTGGACCGATTTGGCTAATTTTGGTTTTGAAATATTTGTAATGTTCAAGGGAAGGTATAAAAGGTGAGTAATCATGAGAAAATGCTAGAAATATAGTGAAAAATCACAATTTAGTTTTCTCATAGCAACTGTTCCTACCTGTCACGTGACACTGAATATTTGACAACAGAACGAAGTCTGTTGGGACAGCTAGTCTTTAATATTTTCAGTAATCAGCCTTCAGCTAAGCTTTTATATTTGGTATCCACTCTGCTGCCACTATCTGCCTGGTTGAATACCAATCGGTATTGATATTCTTAAAATAGAGTATCTGCTACTACCATACGCGTTGTTCTAACAGAGATAAATTAATTGTTTGCCATGCACCTCCGTACCTATTCCCATGGCGACACGTAATGTGTGGGACGGTCATGCCTGGTATTGATTTACTGGCCTAATGCGCTTATCTGTGAGAGCTCTCTAATGAATATACGAGTGTTGACTCTCACCGTGTAGGATTATGCCAAAGTGCAGCTTGACAGTTGCAAGGAAGTCAACGCAGTTAATGCTCGTATAAAATGCGCTTACTTTTTTTACTTATTTGAAAATAAGTTCCGATACAGCGTCGCATACGCATTGATACGATCCTGCGTCTCAAATGCGATCGAACGCAGAGTCGCAAATGGAGTTCAGCATTGATACAAAATGCTACAAGTAGCATTGGCTACTACTGTGGCCCTTGCTGAGAGTATGATGAACAAAGTAAAATTTGCCGGAACAACTGTTTTAGTTCATTCTATGCAACTAACTCTCTAGTGACGAAAAACATTAATGAAAAACGCAAGCAACCCGATTACCAGCAGTAGGCTCGCTCCTGACCACAGTAGATCTAAATTCGTTCGCCAAGATTTTGGCTTCTGACTAACCCGTTTGGGTATATTCCTGAGCTTTATGTCATATTCAGAAATTTAATTTTTAACAATATAATTTTGTCGGGAACTCCAAAAAAGCTCAAACTTGTTGGTGTTTAAAGTAAAATAATAAATAACTGGGATATCTTGCACTAAGACATAAGCCAAAACTAAGCATGCTGCAAAGTTTTAAGTGTTAAATCCACACGAGAGACAACCAGCATCTGCTGGCAACAGCTCTTTTAAAATAAAGTTATAAAATTTGGTATGTTGCCAATCCTATAAAATTGTGAGAATAAACGAATTGCGATTATTTGAAGGAAATATAGAGCATACAACATGATTACCTAAGTGGTTTTAGACACCTTTCGAAAACTTTTTGAATAGATAATAATGCAACCTTTTTTCACAGCAGAAAATTCTTGTTCGTTTTCCGTGCGTAAGATGTCCAAAAGAATACATACTCAGTAAATTATGTCCGTTCCAATAATTTTTTATTTATTTAGCCACAAAGTTAGCCTAAATCTATTTTTAGCATAATTTCTCGACTCTAGTATTTTCAACCACATTTTCTGCTCACGAGTAAAGATATCTTTACACATACCTATATCCAAAGTCGGTCAGATCAGCTAACATTTGGCAGTGGGTTGGTCGTCTGCCGAATGATCGATTGCTCTACGAACTGACACGTCGCTTGGTTGACACATCGAATTGGAAACTCGATAGGTTTGAATTTGCCCATATTAAAATATGTTTTGTTATCAAACCAGCGTAGACACATTATTACTTTGTGGATGAAAACAAAATATGTTATCCTTGAGTGTGGATCTAAACCACATTGTGTGACATATTAGGTAGGGATTAGGTACTTTTCAAACAATTGCTATTTCCCAGTACCGCTAAGCCGAGGTCCGTGTCCTACAGTAGGCCACCCTTGAACACGTTGATTTAATAGTACATTGTTATCCTAGGGGTGAAAGTAACTTATTTAGTCCCGAGACGGGGTTTGGCGCCCGGAACGAAGTGAGGGCGCCAATAGTTCGAGGGACTAAATAAGTCTTTAACCCGAGGTAAACACTGTGCTTTTCATTACAAATACGAGGAAAGTAAAAAAAAACCTGAATTAATTCATGAAGATCGAATTGCCGCTTTCCCGCCTATTTTGTTTGTTTTTTTTTCTGTGGCCGGCCCGCTATTCAACCATTATTTTTTATTTTCATCATTGGAAAAATGGTAAATATTTTGCTCAAAGCTAAGTTATTTTAAAGAAATTGATGAAACTTAATTATAATAAAGTTATTTAAAAAATATATATTCTCTAATCAATACTTAACTTTAAGTTATTTCAATTTTACATCGTGGCTGTATAGAAAGTTGGAACATGGTTCAATAGTTAAGTGAAAAAGAACTAGTTTTTTAAAAATTATATGACAGCTGTCAGTTGAAAGTGATTCTCCCTAGGGATGAAAAGTATTACTTTCAGCCCGCTTCTCAGGTCAGTAATGATCTACTTTCAGAGTATGAGTAATGAAAAATGTATTTTAAGCTTTCAATTACGCTTGTTTGGCCATTAACGCTGTAATCCAAACCAGTAATTTAAAGAAAAGATAAAGCTACTCTAAGAAAGTACTAGAACCGTACTTAGTTAGCGTTGATGCCAACTGTACCTTCATGTTATGTACTGTAGCTTTTTATTCGTGGGGCATCCCTTTACGGACATCCCGCCCTCCGGGGAAGGCGGGGGTGTGTGAGGCTCGCCTGTCGTGAGGCGCAGGCACTACTTAGCCCCCCGGTGACGTGCTTAAGCGTGTAGGTATCCAGGGGGTCCCCGTGATCTCTGGTCAAGAACTTTGTGCCGTTGGACCCCTGACGCGCTATGGTGGCATAACCAGCCCAGTTCGAGGAGAGTTATACCTCCCCTCTACACCCGCCGGTGTGTACGGCGGTGTGAGGCCACTCTTACACCGCCGCCTTCCCTCGGGGCCACTTGAAATGTTGGCACCTCGCAGTGACACCGAAGGGGGCCTTTTAGTCGCCTCTTACGACAGGCGAGGTGAAACCGTGTCCAGATTCTAACGCCCCATACCACAGGGCGAGTTCTGTATTGTACGTACTGTATGTTAGTTCAATTACTTAAGTCTTCAAATTCCTGGGATAAATACTATAAAGAAACAATAACGTCATTACAGTCCGTTTACGTAAAAAATGCAGTGATTTAAAAATGTTATTCTGTCACACACAAAAATACTCAGATCTTTGCGTTCAAAGTATGCGTTCAGCTGGTCACTGTGAACTTGGCTTCTAATTAAGAACGATTTGGCTGGTAAGGGGCGTGCTAGACAACTATGAAATTCCGCATGAAGAATGAATGAATGATTTAGTGAAGTTTGACTATAGACGCATCCAACAGATAATAAAGACCTACCTAAATGCTTCAAACTCACGCAGTGTGTTAGA
This sequence comes from Udea ferrugalis, assembly GCA_950022985.1. NCBI lineage: Eukaryota > Metazoa > Arthropoda > Insecta > Lepidoptera > Crambidae > Udea > Udea ferrugalis. Next base: position 5,039,660 of record OX465532.1, on the reverse strand, counting down.
CACTAATATTTTATCGTATCATGAAAACCCTCGTTACCCTATCATCTAAACCGTTCGCTCAAGCAAAACCGACAACCACCGTTCTTGTTGAACTACGATAGTTCCTCCCTCCAAATTGCTATCATATTTTATACAAACAACCCTAATATTAACCGTTACCTAATTTGTTATCGCCCTTACAGCTACCACAAAAGCGTTTGACACCCCAATCAAATCGCTATGAAGCCTACAACGCAATTATATCATGTTGATATTTCCGTCAAATCATGACGCCGAAAAAGTGGATAATAATCGAAAATGTTACAATAATGATGAGTTTATTATCAAAGGCCTTTTATACTGTTTAATAATATCCATCAAGCCACGATATAAAAAGGGGTATTATAAAAACTATTTTCCGCGAAGTAATAAAGACCGCATTTGCCCGTCGATGCCGGGGCTGCCCCTCACCGCGAACCACCTTCAGCATTTAAGTGCCCGGCGGTCATATATGGCGCGGACTTTTTGTCCTTCGTGTGCGTTCTGAGTATAATGATTCCAATTGCGCCATCGTTCGCGGTCAAGAACACCGGCTCGCTCCGCCCCGTCGTCTGCACAACGCCTAATCATCCATAAAGACAACAGATGAATACTACACGAGTGTAGTCTATTGATTGATATACACTATGTTAATATCTTAATGCTGTAACATTATTGAATAGTTCTATGTGAATGAAATTGTATGATAAATAGATTTGATGATGTTTGACATCTAAGTAAGATGGCATTAAATCTTTGAATACTAATTGGGTGTACGTAGTAAGTCTTTGAAGTATCGTGTTCATACTACTATAGTGTAGTATGAATATTCCCTTCCATTCTGGCTACTAGCCACGTGCGGATTAAAGCTCATAGCACACTTTGCCAGCACGGCAACTGCACGGCCCTGATCCAGCAATGTCTTGCCATTCAGATTTGAACTTCAAGTTGACGCGAGCTAAGAGTTAAGTGGTATAGTTGCGGCGAGCGCCCTGACAGCTCGCCGTCATTGAACTATATCACTAGTAGTTACAACTCACTGCTCCCCGTCGCCTTTTTTCTTATTTATTTATTAAGTATTTTAGTTTGTTTATCCGATGCCTAGTTCCCATTCTTCAAGCTTGACTTAGTGTCCGGCTTAAAAGCGCTATGGAACCATACAGCAGTTACAAATGAGCTATGGTCAGCTGTTGCTTTTCCTGAAGGTATTTAAATGCAGGTGGGCTGTTCAATCACAGACAGATAACATTGTACTCTATCTCCACTAGCCCAGAAGTGGAAATGTGTTGTAATAGACGGTTCTTTTTGTTCGCTCGAACTCGCCTCAAGTGCTTAATCCCATAAGCCTAACAGGCTCTCAGACCAGGCAGTAAATCTGGCTTTAACTGACCAGATCCAGACGAGGGAGACCTAGATATAGGTCGTGCAGCATGTACGGAATTTGATAAGATAAATTGGAACGAATGAATCTAAGAAATCCTATTAATATTATAAATGCGAAAGTTTGTATGTGTGTATGTGCCGTGTTGCCTTCATTCAAATCTATTCTACGTGAAAGAGGTAAAAACTACCGAATAGATTTGAATGAAACTTTACATTAATGTAGCCTAAACATCTGATAAAGATACAATTAATAAATATATATCACTTTTTTTAACCTAAGTAAACGCGGACGAAGTCGCGGGCGGCCGCTAGTACCTAGGCCATAAAATGAAGAGACAATCCACGCGGTAAGCTTTTATGCCAACTCATTTATAAAATAAAGGTGATGCCAGTGCAATTGTTTCGAAAATGTTGACAGCCCAATTAATTATCTCAAATGACTTTTAAGTTAAGAAAAATTATCAGGTTAAGCCTTAACCGACAAGCATGTCTATAATAGGTTTAATCGAGGGTAGAAGATGCAATGCACAAGACGTATCAAGTGGAAAGATGTGGTTTCTTCCTACCTTGTAGGTATGTACGAGTATAATCTTCATAGCACAAAAATAAAACTAAGATCCTAAGGAACACAACATCAAATAGAAATATAAACCTTTAAACCTTACGAGTAAATACGACGACAGATACCGTGGATTCCGCACGAACAAAATTAAAGGAATTAATATAAAATAATATAATATTGAAAGAGAAACAATATAATAGGAGAAATTCAATATTAAAGTGCGCTTTTTTTCTTAAATGAATTGTTCATTGTAGGGTAAAGTACTTATGTTAAATTCTCAAATGAAAATATTGCGATGTTCGTAAGAAAAGGACGTTAAGTTATTACACAATTTATATGGATAAACTAGCGACTAGCGAGATGGACACTCTTTCAAAGTAATGAAACCATTTTGACCCAGATTAACATCTAAGACGTAGGACTAGAAAAACTTACTGCATTCTAGTCTACTTATCAGTGAAGCAAAGGACAGTATTACGTGTTTCATTTTCTGATTGTATCAAAAGTTGAGAACAAAGAACAGTAGCCTCTCATTTATTATTCTTTACATTTAGGTCGCCTTAAAGTAGCCGTTTATATTTTGAATTTTCTAGAACGTTCTCCGAGAAGTGTAGCTGGCCAAGAGCATCTTAAAAGAGGACAGATTTAAAATGTTGCTCTAGAAACTGCCGTTTAAGTTTGTAGCTTAATTATAAATTGCTTTAGTCCCGTTCCAACACAGTACAATTTTATTATTCTAAATCTAAATCAGCCATGAGGATCACACTGCTGGGCAAAGACCTCTTGTCCCCTCCTCCACGCGAGCCTATTTTGGGCCTTTTTAAGCCAGTCCCCCTGCAAAGGCGTCCAGCTCGTCAAATGATTTTATTATACAACGAAATGTAGGTATAACTGTTTTACAACTCCTTAGTCAGTCAGGCGGCTCATCGACGAGGTACCAGACATAGTTATACTCGAATTCCTTTTTTGTATGCTGTTTAAGTCACACAAACCAGTTCGGAATTGATAATCCATGGTCAGTCAATTGATAATCCACCATGGAAAATATTCCATGCTTTGAGGCCCAGACTCCACCGGAGCTGAGCGGAGATGTGCGGCGTCGAGCTGTGTTTTCAACAACCAATAGAATTGCGTTATTCACACATCTCCGCCTCGCACAGCTTCGGTGGAGACCACTGAGCGGAGATGTGTATTTTTGTATGGCGAGCTGGGTCGAGCTGTGTGAAGCGAGGTCAAGCGGCCTCTGTAAGCGGCGCCACCCTGCCCCCTCCCGTCCGCACCCCGCGGTGCCAGCCGGGGTGGCCAACTTAGGGCTTTTACCCCAACTTTAGGGAGTAAATATACATATTACATACATATTATCTTATATATTTTTTCAGGCATCACAAATGTGTCAGAGAAAAACGTGTTCAAAATGACAACGTCTATCTATAGATAGCCACAAAGTCAGATACATCCGATCTCCTTTATACCACTACCGATATCCGTAAACTTAATTATTAAAATCCACCAGACTACCATGTACATGGTAGAAATCCCGATTTAACGGTGTTAATTTGAGTGACCATGAAACTTTGAAGTAATCAAATGATATCATTATTATGCAATAATATAAAACATAAAAAATGAAACAATAGTGTTCCGTATTTTAGTTATTTCTCACAAATGTATAGCACAAACAATATATGCTTCCATCCTTTTTGTATTGATATAAAACCTCACTCTGAAGGTATCAGGCCAAAGTTCGCTTACTCTAAAAAATAATACAAATGTCATATATAGCGCCCCTAGCGGCCAAGAAAAGGTCGCTTCTCTCAACCGAAAACGCACAGAACGGTGCGCCTTTACCGTGACGCGTAAAACCACAAAATACTTCTCGCTATTCTCACAACAAATCTGATAAACCAACAAGAAAGAAATCGAAGCGTACGAGCCACGAGATTGCCAGGGCCCTGGACGACCGAAGACTGCGTCTTGGGGTAAGTCGGGCGGCAGCCTGTGGATCCTTTTTTCAAGAGTGCAGGGTTTTTACATTTTCCAAACATAAAATTGGTCCTTCGAGCCGGATCTGCGCTAGATTTCTTTCTAGTAAATATATTTTTTGTGCTAAACATTTCATACAAGTTCATTGGAAAATTCATTCTGTCAAACTGACAGAAGAAGATAGATTTTATTCAGGTAGCGATTTGTTTGCGACAAACCACTGATAATATCGTTCTTATTATGCATTAAGCTTGTTATGATAAATATTCTTTAGTTATTTGGTATTATTGAATGTCACACCAAGCATTCATAAGTATAAATTACGAACGCGAGTAAGTTTAGGTAACGCGCACGAGTAAGGCAACGCGTCCACTGCACTACTGCAGTTCTGCTGTTTGTCTAAAGCTATTTTATTTACGTTTTCTTAAAAACATATTTCTTCATTATAGCGGTATACATACCCACATATTCTTTTTTGCACCTACGATTGTATAACGTACAATAGGGCAAACGTTTTTTAATTTCTCAAGCGGTCTATTATTACGTAATAGGTCCACATATTAGTATTAATGTTGTCGAGTATTGCGTACTAAGCACATAATACAAATTTACCAGAATATCAGGATATTGCGTATCTTGATATTAGCATAAATTATTTATAGCCTTGCATTGCTATGCAATGCTGTGATTAGCTCCACGTATAACATACTGGACAACTTACCTTAACTTACAGTCTTCGTTTGCATTTCAATCTTCAACTTTTTGAAAATGGAATTCGAACAGCTTTGTTTCGAAAGGGACTTATGTCTGGCTAGTCTACAGCGCCTGGACGATTGTTCTAATGATGAAGATCAATTTCGCGCTCGTGTCAAAGATTTAAACTCGCTTAAAAAACAATTTTCAAGTGTTCAATTAAAAATAGAAAAGCACTTAGTGAAATCGGGTGAATTTCAAAAAGACGAGCAATTAGCTGTGCGTGAACAGTTCGATACCTTGTTCTACCGAATTCAAGTAGTTTCTGATCAACGAAAGGAAATGAAACGTAAACAAAGTTTGATTGAAAATGAATCGCGCACTTCTTTTCAGTCACCCATGGAGCAAAACCGCATAAAGTTGCCCTCTTTATCCTTACCTATTTTTCAAGGACAGCTGACGGATTGGAATGCCTTCTATGATTTATTTAAATCTTTGGTTGTTGATAATGATGCTCTTTCGGATGTCGAACGTTTTCGGTATTTATTATTGTCGTTGCGCGGCGAACCCTACAATCTTATCAAGTCTATACCTGTTACCGGAGCTAACTACAATAATGCGATGCAGGTTTTGATACATCGTTATGAAAATAGACGGATAATTGCTACAAGACACTTAGAAAAAATATTCGATGTTCAACCCATGAACGAACGACATGAAGAACATTCGTTGCGAACCATTCTTAACGTTTTTCATGAGAATTTAACCGCGTTACAATCTTTAGATCAGCCAGTGTCTCATTGGAGCTTTATTCTTTTAAACATTTAACTACGCAAAATTACTAATGACGTTCGCCGACGATTTGAACTCTCCTTGACGTCATCAAGTGAGATACCTAAAGTCAGTGAGCTATTAGACTTCCTCGAAAAGGAACTCTCAACATCGGAAGTGATGTCGTCGTCGATACTCGGCCGTGCGCCTGCTACTGCACGCCACGCGCCGGGAACGGATCCGACTGCCGCGCGCGGAGCGATCGCGCGCGCGTACTCGGCCGCCAAGCACTCGCCGCCTCCTGCGCGCTTCACTTCTTCGATGACTCATCCTCGCTCCACTACATTGTTCACCAATCACACTCAGGCGCGGATCCACCGTTGTGGGCACTGTGGGCATGCCCACAACCCTAATTTGCTTGAGCGGCCCCTAGCTATACAAAAATTTAATAAACTACAATTATTCTAATGCAATGTTTTTGGAAAAAACCGCGCTCGCTTCGCTCGCACTATACTACTCGTGTGACTTTTTATTGAAAGGAGGCCGTACGCGTATTTTTCTCTAACTGCAGATCATTGAGAGACAGACCAATGTGGATAGCCTTCACGGCCTTGTCCAACTCCCAGAAAGGCTATCTGTTATTTAGAATTAGTTTTCTACTAAATAAGCAGAACGTAAGAAACGCAAAAAAACGAATTGCCTAGATATGATTGCTCTTTCTTTCAAGTCTCTAACACCACTTAATAATCTAGTCGATTTACAAAAGCAAAAAAAAAATCGCTAGCTCCGCTCGTCGCGTTCAGTTATCTTGACAGAGCGCTGTTGCTATATATTTCTTACTACGAAGTAAAGGAGGCCTCGCGAACTTGATGTGGCCGATGTCTACATGTAGTCTAGCGCCGCCACTGTCGAAATCACTTTCCTGCTCTTCAATTGGTTTTTGCAATAAGCCGATGATAATATGTACAAGTTATTGTGTGTTAAAGATAGGAAACCCAGAAAAAGCATTCGATCTTGGGCTCTTGCGGGGTTGCCTATCTTCAGTAAGATGATATGTAGGTAATGCATTATCCCTAATGCTAGAATATAAATAACCCATAGTGTGTTAAGTTTTTCAAGTGTTCTAAGGGGGACTCGCAAGAAAGTTTTACAATTTGCCTACCTATTTTTATTTTGCCAAATATCCTGATTCAGGAAGCCGACCCCTAACTATCTATTAAGGTAAAAAACTAAGCAGTTGATATGATAGTGACTCATATTTATCACGAAGAACTTTCTCTACTTTGAAAAAAAAAGCGCTCGCTTCGCTCGCCCTTGTCTAATGCAATGTATTCATTTTAGTTATCGGAGACGTTCCCGCAATTTTTTATCTCAACTTCTTAACTGTGGATCATTGAGACGGACAAATGTGAATAGCCCAAATGACAATCACATCCTTGCTGAAAAACTACTAAAACAGCTTATAGCATAGCAGTTTGGTATAATTCAAACTGGTACGAGTAGTAGGCAAAGTGAAAAAGACAAAAAAATGCTTGTTTTCTAGATAGCCTTTATCCATCTTTAAAATTTCTAATTAATCAACTCATTTTGGCCCAAAAAAAACGCGCTCGCTTCGCTCGCGCTTTACTGCCTACATCACGATCCTGATAGCCATCAATAGCCGAACAATCCGCTTAATTTAATTTGTATGTTTGTAATAATTTTCTGGCATCATTTGATTTTGAACAATACTTCTTGACCACGACTATGTGACCCCCTCCTGGAGCCAAAGCTGGATCCGCCCTTGATTGTTCATGAGTAAGTTCGTACTCCAATCCAACTCTAACTTTGCTAATTTTTGGTGGCTGTGCCCACAACCTTTTTTGAGGGCTGGATCCGCGCCTGATCACACTGCGCGAATGAAATGTTATTTTTGTAAAGATTCTTCACATATATTGTACAAATGTGAACAGTTTGTTAAACTAACAATGGCTGAACGTATTCGTTTCATTGAAGAGAATAAACTTTGTGTAAATTGTTTATTTAGCGGCCACGATCTAAAAGATTGTAAATCACGCCACAACTGTCGCGTGTGCTCTGAACGTCATCATACATCGATTCACGACGGTATAGGCACGGTAACGAATGTTGCTCTTACGAATCAACACAACTTCTTCACCAAGTTATTCGAATCGGTAGCGGTCACACCCCCCACGGATAACTCGGCAGCGAAGTCTCTTTTTCCCAAATTAGATTTGGTAGGAGAATCTAGTACTTCTTCTGAGCAAGCAAGCTTGGTGGCAGAATCTTCTTCGCCCGCAAACACACGTAACAATAAACGTACTGTCTTGCTCACGACCGCGCTCGTAAACTTACAGCCGATGGATAAACCCTCTTATGTCTCGCGTCCTGTGCGCGCACTTGTTGACCAGGGGTCGCAGGCCACACTCATTACTGAGTCGTGCGTCCAACGCTTAGGCCTACTGCGTCATTGCTCCAACACGAGTACGACTGTGTCGGGAATCGGTGATAAAAATGAGCAGCCGCGTGGATATGTCGTTTGCGAGGTCACACCCCACGACAGAAGTGAGCCTAAACTTGTCATAGAAGCACTCATTTTACCTAAGATTACGTCTTACATCCCTACTATTCCCAACTCGTTCGAGCATATCTTTCACTTAAAAAACTTACCACTTGCAGACCCTGACTTGCGCTCAGCACGTCCCGTGGAACTTTTACTTGGATCGGATTATACTGACCAAATTCTACTTTCTGAGATCATAAAGGGTCCCCCGGGCACTCCTGTTGCCATCAATAGTATCTTCGGATATTTACTTAATGGAACGATTGCACATACTATCCCTGTCCAGCTGCATACGAATTTAAGAACTTGTCAACTTGACATTCAGCTTCAAAAGGTCTGTGAGCTCAAATCTGAACCTGAGGTCAAGACACTCACAAAGGACGAACAGCTTTGCGAGAAAATATTCGTTGAAACTCACAGTCGCGACATGAAGGGGAAGTATACTGTTGCCCTTTCGTTCAAGGAGGATACTCCTCCACTCGGTACTTCTCGTGAAATCGCCTTGTCGCGTTTTCATAAGCTTGAACAGCGCTTTGAGCGCGACCCTGCTCTGCGAGTGGAGTACACAAAGTTCATCAATGAATCTTTAGAGATGGGACACATGGAGCCTATCACAGAGGAACTTCCAGAAGAAGTCTTGCCCTCTCAATTGGACCAAAGGTTTTGGTTCCACAGCCCTACTTGGCCGTTGCAACCACAAGAAGATTGGCCACTCAAAGTTGATATAAAAACCGACGAAGAACGTCGAAACCATATTCTGACGTCTTCTCAAACTGAGAAGGTCGACTTAGTTTCAGAGCTCGCTAAACGAGACCACTCAACAAGAAAACATTCTCTCCCCAAAGTGGTACAAGTTTTCAATTTGGTCTTAGGTTTCATTAATAAATGTCGCAAAATTTCCTGCACTCAGAATTATCATACAGTCCACTGCAATAAAACTTCACTTCGAAAAATTATATCTCTTGTTCAACAGCATGAGTTTTCAGATGCCTTAACACGTATCAAAGAGAAAGACAACTGTTCCAGTCGTCTTCAAAAATTGAAGCCATTCATAGATGAAGCCGGACTCGTCAGGGTCGGCGGCAGAATACAACGTTCTTTTTTATCTTACGATGCCAAGCATCCTATTCTTTTACCAAAACGGCATGCATTTACAACCCTTTTAATCGATTACTATCATGTAATCCATTTACATGTAGGTCCTCAAACCTTACAGAATATAATTTCAATTTTCAATTTTGACTGTGGTCGTAATTTCGTTGGATGCGATCGGTATCTGAAAGATCTTCGTGATTTCCTTCAAAATGTTGAAAATCGAAATGATCTCAACAATAAATGTAACTCGTTTTCCATAACATGGTATTTCAATCCGCCTTATGCCAGTCATTTTGGTGGAATCTTCGAAGCGGGGGTTAAGAGTATGAAAACTCACCTCTATCAAGTAGCAGGCAACTTAACTCTTAACTACGATGAATTTAATACTCTCTTATGCCAAATTGAGGCAATTTTAAATTCGCGACCGCTCACTATCCAGAGTAACGATCCTTCAGATCCGTTACCCCTTACACCTGGCCATTTCCTCATCGGGGAACCATTGACTTCTTTGCCAGAGTACGATTTTAACTCTGACAAACGTCTGTCACGTCTTATTCGTTGGCAAATGATTCAACAAGTTGTACAACATTTTTGGAAACGTTGGTCTGTAGAATATCTTCACCAACTCTCCCAGCGAAGTAAATGGTTCCGCGAAACATCAAACACACCGCTCAAGGAGGGAACGGTGATAGTGCTAGTGGACAACACGTTGCCGCCTTTGCAGTGGCGTCTTGCGCGTGTACTAAAGCTACACCCCGGTGTGGACGGCATTACCCGAGTAGTAACACTCCGTATGGGTAATAGCACCGTTCAAACGACCTGTTGTCAAGGTCTGCCCACTTCCCATCGAATAAATGGTTATGAACGTGGGCTCTTAGCTATAAGTTAGTATTAAGGTTTTTCATTTTAAAAATACGTTATTTTAAGGTCGGCGGCATGTTCCGTATTTTAGTTATTTCTCACAAATGTATAGCACAAACAATATATGCTTCCATCCTTTTTGTATTGATATAAAACCTCACTCTGAAGGTATCAGGCCAAAGTTCGCTTACTCTAAAAAATAATACAAATGTCATATATAGCGCCCCTAGCGGCCAAGAAAAGGTCGCTTCTCTCAACCGAAAACGCACAGAACGGTGCGCCTTTACCGTGACGCGTAAAACCACAAAATACTTCTCGCTATTCTCACAACAAATCTGATAAACCAACAAGAAAGAAATCGAAGCGTACGAGCCACGAGATTGCCAGGGCCCTGGACGACCGAAGACTGCGTCTTGGGGTAAGTCGGGCGGCAGCCTGTGGATCCTTTTTTCAAGAGTGCAGGGTTTTTACATTTTCCAAACAAATAGTATTTATTATAAAGAACATAACTGAAGAAGGTCGTCTTCAGAGGAATCAGTTTCACCTGCTTGTTTAGTTTGTGTAGAATTTCTGTAGTTCCTAACCTACTTACGTTTCGTAATATAAACATATCGAGTTGAAATTCCCCTAAGTTGGCAACACTGCCGCGCAAACACGCAGCTAGGGCTGGCGCCCGTACTTTATAATAAACAGTTGAACGGAATTTCAAGAAATTGTACTCTACACTTTGAAAGATAGATAAAGTACGCAAAAACACTTAATTTTGCATGTATAGCTAGATTTTATTTTTGAGTTGTGACATGTTTGATTGTATATCTTATGAATCGAGTCCCCACTTCTCTTTATGCGTTCGTGTTGACCCATTTTCGATTAACTTTAAACGCAATCTAGTCTTTGACAATATTGATAACAAAATTGAAAGTTTGAATTCGAAAAAACTTATGCTCGATGTGGGTGATGTTTATGAAGAAATCAAACAAACCTTATAATCAAATGTTCTTCTTAGGGTTTACAGAACTATCAACTGCACAAGAATAAATGACACCTCTGAAGTAGTTCTCTAAACGTATAATATTAATTTCATTGTTATTGTGTATCCCCGCCGGGTTGTTCATGACAGAAAAAACTTTTTCGCATAAAAGCAAAAGAGTTTTTTCTGTCATGAACAGCAAAACAAAGCTTCTTCAGCAAAACAAACTTCTTTGTTTTGTTAATTAAGAAATAACTATTTGTTTAATAGAATGAGATGTTAATATGACGACACTCCGGAATTACAGAAAGGAGAAAATAAAGTTTTTACGTTTTATCTGTCTAAATAAAATCAAAGAGTTCTTTATTTTAATACTCCGTACTTTTCTTCCTTGTTATTCAATAAGAACATAAAAGACGACAACCCTAATCGCATAGCCAGCCAGCACACAGCACACATTTCCGCCTCGCACAGCTTCGGTGGAGTCACCCAAGCTGAAACACATCTCCGCCCCGCACATCTCCGCACATCTCCGCTTTGGTGGAGTCTGGGCCTCATTCCGCTGTGGGTTTTCCGCAATGTAAGTTCCGCGACAGATATGGAACAGTGTACAGACGGCCTTAGGCCGTCGGGGCCCGGGGTAAAGCTTCTGGCTCGGAGCTCGTTTAGGCTACAGCGCTGAGCATAAATTAGGTTAAAAATGCTAAAAAAACAACAGGCTTCAAATTAGTGCGTCGTAATGCGTAAATTTCATGTTATGGAATTCCTTTGCCAAGAGGACTGCTAATGATTAGTTGGCAGCGGTTTTTTTCTTTCCTTTGGCACCATTATCCACTAGGGGTTATGAATGCCGCAATTAGGCCTCATAGCTAGGACCTAATTACCTCCTCCACATAGTCTCTTGACGCAGTAAAAAGGTGGGTTTGCTTACTAGGAAACTGTGGAAGAACCGTTTTATTTTTCTGCCTAATACTCAACCAGCCAGTGCTACGGTGTAGTCCTATTGAATTCTTCTCCGATGAAAAAGACAAAGGTTTGTCTGGTACTTTGTCTTGGTAACCGGAAATTCTACACAAACAATAAGTACAAAACGTAGGTAGAGCGTCGTGGCCTAGGGGTTAAACCCTCTGGCTGGATTGAGAGGCTGCTACGTTTAAGTGCTTTTAAATTCTTTCACAATGGGAAAGGAAAAAGATTTAGTCCATATAGCTTTCGTTGCAACGGTTACAGAGGACGGATGTAGTATTTATGTAGGTATCTGGTTATCACGTTTCTTTCTTATTTCACCATCATTCATTATAGTACGATAATATAATCTTTATCACACCAAGGAAACAATTACGAAAACTATTACAAAGATAAGAAAGTTGTCCACGAATGGACCCTTTTTGGAATAGTAAAACTATAATACTTCTTTATACTACTAACTTTTATATTTTTGTATTATTTTTGTGTTCTGTTTTTATGTCATATTTTGACGTTGTTAATAAAAAGATATTATCTTGGCACGATGAACTCCTGGTTTTGATTTCCTCCCAGAGTTGGGCCAGATTTAGGGAATCCCAATAGGAGTCGCCAATAAAAGTTATTTGACTTTTTTGAATAACGATATAAGCATATTATAGCGTCACCAACAATGGATGATTTCCGAAGTTTGGTGATGTCCAAGAAAATACATTACTCAATTGACGTCAGAGAGGTCATCTCAAGTAAGCGTTATGCTCGTTTCTTTATTTCTAACTATTGCTGTCTATTTAAGTGCTTGGTTTCTCACAGAACCTACCTCATTAGCATTTAGAACCACGTATCTGACTTCTTCTAGACGACTCATGCAATTACAAAACCCAAATTCAAATTGCAAGACTTGATTCTGCAAGAATCTTTTTAAGATTGGAACATTTTAGAAGATAATTGGGTTTCTGAATAAAACTCTTAATTTTATGAATAATGAATATTGGAAGAGAGTTTAATATAATGATTCCTACACGGATAAAAAGACCCTCTTCAAAAGGTGGTAAAACTATACTCCGTTGTTATAACATTAGTAGAAAAGGAGCTCATAGAAGCAGGGGTGCTAAATAAATGAATGATTTGGATTTTTGACTAACTTTAGCCGGCTTATGATTTTTTATAACCTGGCAAAATTGAATTGGCCCTTCCGTCATATCTTATGAAGGGTCTAAGTAACATTTTAAATTTGGTAGAGTTATGATGACAGTAAAAGCTTGACTGGATACATAACCCCTGCTTCTTTTAGGTTTTTATGATCAACAATATAGTTTCACGTAAGACAAAATTATTTATTTATTAAAAGCCTTATAAAATCTGAAGTTATTTATTTCAAAGGAGAACAAATAAGTGTGACAGTTGGCACATGACATAGATTTTGAAAAGTTCGGCATAAATCTTAAAAGTTACAAACAATATTTATTGTACTTAAACAATAAAATGTACCCTGAAAAGAACCTTTTATTCTTCTGTCAAGTTCTGTCTTATGTTATAACAAACTAGCGGCCGCCCGCGACTTCGTACGCGTTTTTCCCGCTTTTCTGTTATTTCCTGAATTTTCTTTGCCTCACGGAGCCCGAGACCTTTCCAACGAATGCAAAACCGTGGAAATCGGTTCGTGCGTTCTGGAGTTATAGCGTCAGGAAGGAAAACCCGACTTATTTTTATATAGTAGATGGAGTATAAGTTTCTATAATTATACTTGATATTTTGTTGACATAACTGTTTTTGATTATTATTTTGCAACTAATTTGATGTAAGTACATATTTTTTCTCTGTATTAATTTTTGAAATTAATGTCTTGATGTCAAGATTCTTTAATTGTTTTCGTTCAACTTGCAATTATTGTCAATTTTTTTTTTCTTACCTATTGTGAATGATATTGATGTGATGAATACTTGAATAAAACTAAAGCTCAATTTATTAAAAAAAAATCTCAAAAAACTTAACTTAAGTAATAAAAAGAAACTGCTTAAATTCTAATTGTAAATTATTTATTATAACTCATGTTATCCGTCCTTTTGTTCTTACGAAAATATCGTTTTCGAATAAAGTACTTGATGCGTGAAATAGATATTCAGAGGGACAATATGCTCTCGGCTTGCAACGCAATGAATCGTGACGTCACTGCAATATAAACCGCCGGGACGTGACGTCATAAACACTGTCCTTGCAGATTTATGCGTGCATTGTAACTGATACACAGAACTATAAGTTAATAGGTGAACATATAACATGGAGCGTAAAAACAGTGGTAAGGTTTTTTTAGGAGCCTGTAATTATTATAAATAGAAGCAAACAAAGTATTAAAGAACAATTTTTTAAAGAAAGTATCAGATAGGGCACTACATTGATCGTACACAATTTGGAAACAGCTTTTTTTCTTGTTTTGCGTTTAGTTTTTTGTTTTGTATAACGATCTAAAATTATTTGAAATTCTTTGAACTTATGATTCAGTTTCTAAAATCTAATAAAATCAAAATCAAAATCAAAAATAGCTTTATTTAAATAGACCTGTTACAGAGTACTTTTAAATCGTCAAATCTAATTAACAAACAAAACATACTTAATAATAGACATGAATACCATAATATTAAATGTAAACAATAAATATACTGTACTTAAATAAATGTGATGCTACCACCGGATCGGAAAGTTGTTTCTGTACTGAGAAGAACCGGCAAGAAACTCAGCAGTTACTCTTTTCAACTGTTTCTCTTTTTTACAATAATTGTTAGTATATTACAACAGAACTTAGAACAAGATAGCACAATAAAATTCATAATTTATGAAAAGAATAACACTCTTAGGTACATCGACGAGAAGCTATATAAAACAAATCAAACATTGTTAGTGTCTTAACCTAAGTATGATTGTTGATATAACAATAGTTAATTAGACTCCGTCGGGAGCAGAGAGCTTATTCCCAAGCATTTCTATCCATGATATAATCTCTAGTGGTGTAATATCCCTTTTTCAGCAACGTAGCTTTAATGTGACTTTTAAATCTATGTAATGGCAGCTTACAAATCGCTTCCGGAACTTTGTTATAATAATGTACACCTTGCCCCATAAATGACCCTAAAACTTTCTGCAATCTGAAAAATGGTAGCGCAATTTTATCTTTATTCCTAGTATTTTTAGCATGAATATCGCTGTGTTTGGTGAAAAGATCGATATTTTTTCTTACCAAGACAATACAATTGTAAATATATTGCGAAGCTACAGTTAGAATACCAATTTCCTTAAAAAGTTCCCTAAGAGTGGCCCGTGCTCGCAGCTTATAAATGGATCTAATAGCTCGTTTCTGAAGAACGAAAATTGCTTGTATGTCTGCTGCCTGACCCCAAAGTACTATTCCGTAGGACATAATACTGTGGAAGTAGCTAAAATAAACTAAGCGAGCGGTTTCAACGTTTGTCAATAGCCTTATTTTCCTAATAGCAAAAGCAGCTGAGCTAAGCCTACCTGAAAGACTTGTCAAATGAGGGTTCCATTGCAATTTTGAATATTAAAAATATTTCTGCAACGCAATGAGTCGTGACGTCACTGCAATACAAACCGCCAAGACGTGACGTCACAAACACTGTCCTTGCCCATTTATGCGTGCATTGTAACTAATACACAGAGCTATGAGTAAAAAGGTGAACACATAATATGGAGCGCAAAAAATGGAATAAGGTTCTTTTAAAAACCTGTAATTATCGTTTATAGAAGCAAACAACGTTGTGTACAAGTCAGACTCGCACTAATTTAAGGCTCAAGTAACGTTATCCCCCCGTATAGGTACATGAAACTCCTTTTTTACTTAATTTTAAGTAATAGATGTCTTTGACTTTCAAAAACGCTTTAAAATAAACAAACAACTAATATGAAACAACATTACGTACAGTTATCTCCTTCCAAATTGAGGTTTATCACTGTATTTAAGGAAATAAAACAACTTGACTATCTCAGAAGATGCTTAGCTTGATCGAAAAAGAAGTTTTGTAAGTACTTAATAAAAAAAACCGGCCAAGTGCGAGTCGGACTCGCGCACCGAGGGTTCCGTAAAAAAATATATATTATGTGATGTAACTAAAAATTTATGGTTTTCGTAATTTTTCCTTTATCTATGCTATAAGACGTTGCTTCGTACTAAATTTCAAGATTCTGAGTTCACGGGAAGCACCCTGTAGGTTTTGATTCCCTTGCAAGTGTCGAAAATTTGCGGCATAAACGGCTGTATCTTTTGATTGCGTTGGCTTAGAAGTTTGATTTTTTCACAGCTTCAAGGGACAGTAGACCTGAGTAATTGATATAAATTTCAGCTTCATACCTCCACGCGTTCCTGAGAAAAGGAAAAGGGTCTTGACAGACGGACGGACAGACGGACAACAAAGTGATCCTATAAGGGTTCCGTTTTTTTCCTTTTGAGGTACGGAACCCTAAAAATATTAAATGTGCTAAATTGGGTACAGTTACTACTGTGAGTATATTTCTGGCAAAATCCTGAACAATAGGCCGTAGTACTGAGATAGTAGTAACAGCAGTAGTTCAGCTTCTATACTCTTTTTATTCCCTGCCCCCTGTGTGTGTGCGCGTCGCGCGCCGTGTCGCGATATCACGCACACGCAATTACACGCACACGCTAGCATAAAATAGGGAGGCGGCAGAACGGACGGGCTGTGCCGCGTGTCTGTGTGCACACTAGGCTAATAACTCGGCGGGCGGCCTTAGATAGCCTACTGTATGGTTATACTGTGGCCACGTCTTATTTGTTAATGTTCCCTTTTGTTACTTTCTGAAGCGCTTACTGTTTCTTTATTGCGAGAATGAAAAAATACACATGAGGGCACATAACTGGATTAAGCGGTAAAGGTCGGAGGTAATGACTATGCAAAGAATGGTTCTGGGTATATTTATTTTCAGCACCTTATTTGAGTAAGACATAAAAAGGAAAGACTTAATGTGCTGGGGTAGTATTGAGATTTATTAATGTAATTCATACTTTGTTCCTCAAAATTGCTCAACAAGAAGAACCATGTCCGAGTATAAGAATAAAATTAAAAAAAGTAACAGTAGCACACCCGCTCACACAAAGACAGTAAGCAGTAGTAAAGAAAGTAGGTAGACATTCATTCACGCGCACACACACACAAACACACTGACACACTGACACACACACACATATAAATCGATCTCTTTATTTTTGTAATATTAAACTTTGTAAAAATATTTAGATTATATTTTAATGTAAAAACTGCCCATGCGAACCGGAACCGAAGCTTATTTAGAACTGCAATCAATATTATATTAATTTTGAAACCATGAAATCGAAAAATCTTTCAGCAGTGCTTAGAATGGACCTTCGGCATAGGTCCTTCAAACTAAGCCTTCAGAATGGACTTTTACCGGACTGCACCTGCAGGAGGGTTTATTTTTTTTAACCCATATTGACCCCCTTGCTACTTTCCACATTCCTTCAATAATTCACGGTCCTGTTCCAGGCTTTGCTTAGTATGGCTAAGTTGGCTTCAATGTCCAGTGTTTTTTTTTTTACTTTTTGTGATAGACCTTCTTCCATGCGGGCAAACCTGCGGGTCACAACTAGTTTAGTAAAATGACTCCTACGTTATAATTTATACAATCGTTCAAAACGTGTAATTGTAGTTGGTAATTAGAGAGCACAACCTCGCTTTAGAAATTCTAGCATGAAACACAATCCACGGGGAAAATTACCGAGATAACATACACTGAGTATGAAGGGTTACTGGGTGACACAAAATGGCAGACTAAGCTTGTAACTGTAGAGTTTAGAAAAGGGTTTTTGGTTTGTTGCAATTTTAGTGGTTTAAAATATCCGAATGGTAAGTTCACTAAAGTGCCTTAAACTCAAGGGTCTATACAACCTAGCAACTCTCACTCACATCATTCCACATCTAGCAGCTGCTATGGTATTCTATATTCACTTGGCTCGGGGTGACTTAACTTTAAAATTCAATTTCTTTGCGACTGTGATCGTTTGAGAGAAAAGAACTAAGCCATATAACATTTTTTAATTTATTTACATACAACATGGGACAAAATACTTATTAAGAGTGAAGCGTATTGATGATTGAAGTGAGCGTTAAGCACCGAGATGTGAAGTGATGTCCACTGGAATGCCACTCCAGGGGTGCTATTCTGGCTAATTCAGCTTATTTCCATCATTCATGGCTTTCCGATAGTAATAGTCATAAATCCTTATTGTTTTATACCTACTATTGGCTCGATCCTCGAGCAATACTCCAACATGTGTGCTCAGATAGAACTGTCGGAGAGATGTAGAGTTTGTTCTTATCAAGCTTGTTGGATCTTTGTGACTAAATCGGTACAGGTATGCCTAGACTCTAAATGACTAATGACGGATGCTTTCACTTTGTCTGAATCTGATTCATATGTAGACATAATCGCGTTATAGCCGTGTTCAATATAAAAATATTAGACAATCTAGTGAGGCCAGTATTAACCTTGGGGTCAGATGTTATCAAGTGAACTCAGGTGTACAAACGAATAAGCTTTATAATACCAACTAAAATTGGAATACACACAATATGGCTTGCTTTTGTTCTCTTCAGACTGATTTTACACGACTGTTCCCAACGATAACATCAATGAGTTGCAAAAACCTACTCTACTATTGATAAATTGATCGTCATTGATCCATTACATTTAATTCAGTTGCCTGAAATATACAGATTATAACCTTTCATTACCATATCCGATGATATCAAATATATATATGATATTATAATGAATATTGATATATTTTACGACAGCACTAGAACAGTTGGTAAAGTTGTTCTAACTCACTTAATAGTATTATGTGATCATAATAAGAATGGTATTGATGAGTCTATACTTTGTACGTTTTATAAACACTAAATAACCGGGTTTTCTGCAACATATAAACATTTCGATAGTGAAAAATGCAAGTTTAAAAACCTATTTGTACGTTTTGTATTTAATTTACAAATATTAAATGCATTGCTGCACATTGCTTCAGGTTAAGCAATGTATGTGATGTTGTCCTATATTATCTTGCGTGGAGGAATATTTTTTTCTTTCTTTCTATATTTATTTACTCGCCTTCTTGAACAGTATCGATATTGAAGATCTAAAAACCAGAAAAAGACATTTGGTCATGTGGCATCAGGCCCTGGCTAATAGGGTAAATATACCAGAAAGATTCGGCCGATCTGTTAATGGTCTCGGTAGCATAGTTGGTTAGTGCAGTCGCCCGGTTTGCGAAAGATGCGGGTTCGAGTCCTGCCTGATACCAACATAACCAAATGTCTTTTTCTGGTTTTCAGATCTTTAGTAAAGATCCTGCATGGAAAATGCTGAAACAATAATAAAACATAGTATCGATATTTTGACCACTGCTGACTTAACTCTTCTTAACGACCGTTCTATGTTAAACGCCTGCGCTATTCCCTGAGTTAAGAGTCAGGGCTCCCATTTATTTGGTCCGTACTTACTCTGAGTAAGTGTTGCTTCTACATTAATCAGGCTATTTGTATGCAGTAATTGACGTCGCTGGGAGCTGAACTGCTGAATTTTAAACTTTAATCCAATTCAATTAGGGTTTGCTGTTGAGAAGAGTGCAGTGTTCATTCAAAATTTACAAGGATGATGAAGTGACCCTATCTAGAAAGTGTCAAAGCTTGTAAAAATACTGTCTCAGTACTCGTCAAAATGTTTATGCGTAATAATATTATTTCTGACAGTGCAATAACCTATCTGCACGATATTCGTTCAGTCGACGTTTTTTTTCACGTTTGAGAAAAACATTCTGTTTTGAAAGCTGTTTATTGTTTGTTGTGTAATAAAGTCGTTCTGTACTCACAAAGAGCAATAATCATAATTTGTCTCCTTTCACCCACGTCACATTTTATGATAATAATTATAATAACCCCCCCAGGGGACCACCTTGTCGTGGTGGGGAGGGCTTACGGAGAGTATGGAACTACAACTTCACATCAAAACACCTGATTGAACGTAATGACAGTACTGTCTCTTGCTTTAACATCACAGCTTGACAAATCCTCCCCAAACTAACGGTCCCAAACCAAACCCCCATGGAGAAAATGTTTAATAGAAGGTATAATTTGCGGTCGCTGCCCGGGGGTCGCCGGGGCGCACCTGGAGCCGTTGCTGGATGTCTCAGTATGCGGACCAACGGCGATGAGGAGCTGAGCAGGCGGGCTTCCATCGACAAAAATATGACAGCCGATCATCGGGAGTTGAACAGGCGGGCTCACGATGTCGAAGTGACAGCCGAAGCGGGCGATGATACAGAATCATTGTTTTCCTCCATCCGCTCAACTCGCCCATCCTTCATGACGAGGCCAACACCTACCTTGTCTAGCAATAGAACTGAGAACTCTAGAACAAGTACAACAATAGAACCTGAGGATGTTGTGCAGGATATCTTACCTGATGTCAGTACTGCGCCTACCAAAGGTGAATCTCTTAAGCGGAAAAAATGGACATACGAAATGAATGAGTTCATATTACGCACATATCTTCACCTCACAACACTTGGCACAGACACTAAGAACTATTTAGAAGCATTACATCTGAAGTTTATAGAAAAATTCCCAAATATGGACGTCAGTCGACAAAGAGTAGGAGACCAGAGAAGAGCTGTAGAGAGAAAGAAAATGCTACCCCAAACAAAACTTGACCAGATCTACTCAGAGGTAAAAGAAGAATTAGAAAAAATACAAGCAAATATAAAAACGTGCACACAATCATCTTTGCATCAAATACAAACACATACACTATCACAACACAACCTTTCCAAAACTCCACAGAATACACAGTTAAAAATGAGATGGAGCAATGAACAGAACGAAGCAACCATGCGGATATACTTTCGCATTACACATCTGGGAACAAACAGAACTGCTTATCGCAAATCATTACACCAATAGTTCATAGCAAAATTTCCTGCACTAGCTCATTTCAGTGAACAGAGAGTCGCCGATCAGAGAAGAATCATTTTACTCAGCAAATACATCACAGACGAAAGGCTTAGTGAAATAAGAGAAGAAGTAGCAGAGGAACTTAAACTGGATAAAAACTTAGATTTGAAGGAAGTTGAAAACCATACCAGTAACACGCAAACAACAGAGCACGACATTTATAACATAGATACACCTTTACCACCATCACAACCAGAACCATTTCAATCAGACCATGAAATTGAACATTTATTTTCAGAAGCATTTACTTATTATAAAGAAACAGACCCTATCAGCAGGCCCTACATTCCCAAACAGAAACCGTCTAAAAAATTAGCTACTATTGTTACATACATCAACAATATTATCCTCCCGAAGAATTTGGACCAAAACACAGATTTCTACACCCTGCAAACTGCTACATATTGTGCAGCCTGGACCGCTGCTAAGATGAATGGAGCTCGAATATCTTTGTCAGTTCAAGAAACATCTGAGCAAACACGACAAACGGAGCGGAAACCAAGTTGGCAAAGGAGATTAGAAAAGAAGATTGAAGATTTACGAACTGAAATAGGCAGATTAATTCAATTTATCAACGGTAATAGGAGCAAAAACCTCGTTAGTCACATTAAAAGAATTATGGAACAATATCAGATACACTCCACCCATGAAGGCACCAATACACAACTTTTACAATTTCTGGACACCTTGAAACAAAAACTTGCAGTAAGTTCAAGCCGCCTCAGTAGATACAAGGCATGCACTCTACGTAAACAACGAAACGTACAGTTCAAAAATAATGAAAAACGTTTATTTTACAGCCAGAAACTATACCATGCTATTTGACCACAGGGACTACATTCATGCTGCCAAAGGACAGCACTGACCTGATGAACCCAGCGAAATACAGACCCATCACCTGTTTGCAGACTATATACAAGATAATTACCAGCTGCATCACAGAACTAATTTATAAACATTTACATAGGCATAATATCTTGACCGAACAACAAAAAGGCTGCAGGAAATTTAGTCAAGGCTGCAAGGAACAACTAACCATAGATTCTGTTATTCTGAAACAGGTACATAAAACCAAATCTGAACTTTACTCAATGTACATTGACTATCAAAAAGCCTTTGACACCGTGCCGCATACCTAGTTATTACAAGTCCTAGACGTCTATAAAATCAACCCAACCATAATTGCATTCTTGCGGAAAATAATGACCAACTGGACCACTCGGCTAAGACTTACTACACCTACTGAAACGATAGAAACCGATGAGATTCAAATACAACGTGGTATCTTTCAAGGTGACGCCTTAAGCCCGCTATGGTTCTGTCTTGCACTCAACCCATTGTCCAATCTACTTAACAGCACAGGTAAAGGATACCCCCTCCAGTATAGCAGTGATGAACCTGATGGACAGAAAAAGGAAACCTTTCTAAATCATTTACTCTATATGGACAATATCAAATTGTATGCTTGTAGTGAAGCTGACCTTAATCAACTAGCTAATTTAACAGAAATGTTTTCGAAAGACATTAAAATGCAGTTCGGCTTTGATAAATGCAAGATCAACTCCATAAAATCTAGACAGCAATGGCTACATCAGTATACAACAGAATCAGGGGAGACAATCGACCCCCTCGATGAGAAGTCCACATACAAATATTTAGGATACATGCAGTCCCAACAAATACATCACAAGAACATTAAAAATAGCCTTAAACAACAGTTAAAACATAGATTAAATTCAATTTTGAAAACTCAATTAAATTCTCGGAACACTATAAAGGCTATAAACAGTTTTGCAATACCCATCCTCACCTACTCATTTGGCATAATTACTTGGAATCAATCTGATCTTAAGATACTCCAGCGTATAATAAATACTAGCATGACAAAGTTCAGGAAACATCATCTCAGATCCTGCATTCAAACCCACAAAATGTACTATGATAGAGCTATTCTCACAGACAGGACAATCCATTACAATAGACCGGACATTACTGTGGTAGATAAAGTTAATAAAACAGCATTTCTAATTGATATAGCCATTCCGAACACCCACAACCTACAGAACACCATAGCAGAGAAGTTATCCAAGTACACTGAACTAAAAGATGAAATTATCCGAATATGGAAACTCAATAGCGTCACTATAGTACCAGTGGTAATGTCCACAACTGGTGTCATACCATCACAATTACACAACTCATTAAATACCTTATCGCTGTCACCTTACACCTATAATTTAATGCAAAAATCAGTTATCTTGAACACTTGCATAATTGTAAGAAAATTTCTGCAAATTGACGCACAAGCTCCCAACTCACTACCTTCATCGACAAACCCTAATAATGACAATGACACACCCAATTTAACCACTTCACCAAACAATCATGAAACCCACTTGGCTTAGGCCCGTGTATTTCATTATACCAGTAACTTTATGAGATGCTGAGAAGAAAGTCTTAAAACTAAAAATAATAATAATAATTCTCTTTATTTCAGATTTACATCCATATATTGTTAGTAAAGTGTCTTAAGTCTATTGTTAGTAACAAGCATTTTGGAAAAATAAAATTTAAATTAAATGACAAAAATGTAGGCTAATAATGCTAAGAGCGACCATCACGTGAAAGGGTAGGCTCCCGTGCTGGCCACTCTCCGCACAAAGCACCACCACATCGGCGATGTACACCGGTCCGCCAATGTCTTCAGGATGCCATTAGGACTGTTTCTCACTCTAGCAATCAGGGAGCTCGTTTTCTTGCGAATGACGGCTTTAAAGCCGTCAGTTTGATATTCAGCAAACATCCCTGATGCACTGCAGAAACTAGGCAGTCCCAACATCATCCTAAAGACATTTTTGTACTGGATTCGCAGGGTTTCCAGCGATTTCTTGGTGTGGTTGACCCACAGAATTATGAAGACGTGTGCTGATGAAATTAAAGACAAGGAGTTCTCTCTGATTATAGGTCTAAAGTAAGGCCTCCTGGTTTATTCCGACCACAGCATGCAGCGGCTAATCTCAACGAAATTAGCCGCTAAAAACATTAATTAGATATTGTAGTGCACGAGTTTGCGCGCAAAACACAGGTGCACTAGGGAGTGCAGAAAGGTAGAAAGGTGATGGAATAGGGATTCCATCACCCAGCGACAGTGATCCACATTTTTTTTTTAGGTAGAGAGCATCATTTGTCATTTAATAAGAGAATTAATACTAGAAGTTATGATTTTTTCAAGTTCCTTTCAAAATTGTTCAACTCATTTTTTTTTTAAAAACCTATGGAGCCTTTACACTACAATACCTAATGTAATATTAGGTTGCCGTCTAATTATTTCAAAACAATCCATCTTTCATCATTACCAACTGTTACGCTTGATGGATCGCTTGGTACAAATATATTTTTTCCTTTAGTTTCACTTTTCGTAAAAAGTTCATCTTCGGTACAAAGGACAATGAATGGCAATCACCCATACTAGTGCCACTACCTAACTTAGTACTAGCGTGCCCCAGGATAACACTATTTTGGTAACAGATTCATAATGCGAACAGCAAAGGAGTGGAATGAGCTTCCTGCTGAAGTGTTTCCCCAGCAATACAACTTAGGCCTCTCCAAGTAGAGAGTGAACAGCCATTTGTTAGGCTGGCATGTACCACCTTAGACCACATTATCACCTGCGATCAGGTGAGATTGTGGTCAAATGCGCGCCTTACTAAGCCATAAAAAAACACTCAGATTTGCCCCGATAAAATGCAAAAATATTTGTAATTCTATGGTCTCCAGTAAACATGGGAATCCGAAATGTTGTTGATTAGGTGATCGAGCAAGGTTCTTTAGGTCGTGTGGGTTTACTGCTAAAGGCCAAATGATCAAAGTATTTGATAGACCCTAATCGGATATCGTTTGTGCCTGTTATTTTAATGCCTGTATTTTATCGCCATAAACGACTTAGAATAACGCCCATAGGCCATTAACAGCGACAGTCATAATAAAGCAATTTCAATCTGCTACAGTCAGAAAATTGCCGACATTTTCCTAAAAACGTGATAGCAAAAGAATTTCTATTTATGTCCGCTCCTCCCATAAAACGAAGGTAAAAATTACAAATAATCACGGCTCGGCACGCTGTTGTTTAAGCATTTGAAGACAGTTTAAAGGAACTTAGACCTGTTTAAAATAATCTTATGAACTAGCTGTTGCATATGGCTTTGTCTTATAACTTTTCGGCATTGTGCATATTTATACTAATCTATATAGAGCTCTAAAAGTAAAATAGAACTGCATTTAGGTCATTTTCAAAAAAATACTTTAAGCCTTAAAAAAATACTATTGCCATATAAAATTATCTTTTCACATTGTTTGTTGCCAAACTCCTTCAAAACGGCTTGACCGATTTTGATGAAATTTGAAATGTGTGATAATTAAGTCTGAGAATAGGTCGTAATCTATTTTTATACCTTTTCTTAACTAATCGGCGGGATCGCGGCAACGCCATCAGTCAAATTTAAAACGGGCTTCCCGGCGTGCTCGCGGCGTGCTCCCGGCGTCTTCGCGGCGTTTTTTTAATTACGTTACTTTCGCTGCGCGCTCGCGACATGTAGGTATGCTGCGAGCCTGGGCGCTTGCGGTGAGATCGCCTCGCCGTGAAACCGCCCAATGTGAACGCCTGCGCGGGTCTTCTGCAGCCCTGTTGGGGGCTGAGGAAACATGACCTGAGCATCTAGTGCCCGCTTCATGTGGTCTTCTGTCGACATTTGTGACTACAAATGCGTCCTGGGGGTTGAGAGCCTCTCACGAGGTCAAGCCTGTCGAGGTTTTCAACAAGCGACCTCTAGTGAGAAGCTTCAGTTTGTTCGTCTAGTCCGAGGTGTCTAATCCGTGATATCTTCGTCTGACCCCGACTCGTAGAGAGTGCGGGGTAGCGGTTTCCAGTCCGGTGGTCTTGCATGTAACGGTGCCAGGTCTCGTATATGAGCGTGACCTGACACGGCTGCTCTGCGGAACATGTTGGTGGCGAGCTGGGTGACGTGTACCTTCAGACACATATGTCGTCTTCCAGGTGCCTCTTTCTGTCTGGAGGGCGATAGGCTGCAAAGATACGCAGGGGCTGTCCATTTGAATGCAGCTCTATACCCATTGCATCCAGTGAGCGTAGAGGAGATGGCGTCGGGATGGGTTGGTGCACCACATTTCGTCGGACCAGCATCATAAGGCCTCTGAAGGCTTGGCCTGTTGGAGCTGTCTCGTCCTGACGATAAACGTGGTACTGGGGCATCTTGACGCGGTCGGATCCTGTTAGGTGAGTCTCCGAGACCAGGGCAACATCAATCTTCTGCTGCATCAACAAGTTGCGCAGTAGTGTGGTCTTGTCTTTCCTGAGGCCACAGGCATTCCAGTGGAGAATTCTCAGGGAACTAAACTTTGTTGCCTGACAACATCCGGAACACACCCTGCGTCAGCAGGAGTGTTATATCCTGACCGGAGATGTAGGTGGTCAGGATTTGTTGAAGCAACAGTGCCACTTCCTTAGCCGGGATCGAGGTCTCACTGGAGATGGACTGTGGCCTTGCGCTGGTTGTCCTGTGCGCTTGGGCTTGGGCGGGGGCTGCAGCTGCTGTCAGTGGCTTAGGCTGAGTCTCAGGGGCGTCTGTGGTCTGGAGAGCCTTCTTCCCTTTCCCTTTCCGCTTCTGCTTCCTCTTGCCCTTGGTGGTGCTCTTCCTGTCCGTAGGGTCGTTTGCCTTCGCCATCAAGGACTGGGGCAGATTCTCCTCGGCCGGTGCGTTTTCCGGCGGTCCAGTAGCCACACGGGGCGCCGATGTTAGCGCTACCGTGCCAGCCTTTTTATTTCGCATCTCGCGTTGCATCGCGGAGCATTTGACGCTGTTCGCGGGATGGGGGCCTCCACAGTTTGCGCAAGTGGGCGGTTGGTCAAGGGGTCTCGGGCACTGGTAAGCGGCATGCTCCTCGCCGCACCTGACACAGGCCTGGGTCCGGTGACAGTTATGCGACGAGTGTCGAAACAGCTGACACCGATGGCACTGCGCAGGCCCTTTCTTGCCCCTCCAGGATTCAATCTTTATCCCCGGCATGCATAGTAGCTCCTTCTCCGCAAATATTTTGGAGATGGTCTCCGGATTTCTCTTGATTTGTGCGAAGAAGATGCACCCTGGCCTTCCTTGACGCCCATGGATGGGGCGTACAAATTCGGGCTCGTAGCCCAATGTGCGGAGTTCCTCCTTAATCTCTCCTGGTTCGGTGTCGCGCGGGAGTCCTCTAATCGCCACCTTGAGGCTTCTCTCAGCAGGGAGCGAATAGGAGAACCAGGAGATCTTCTCGGTCTTCTCAAGGTCATTCAGGTAGCGCTGAATGAGGCGGAATTCCTGTTCCTCGGTTGGAATGAACCGGATGCCTTTGCCATACGGTCTGGCACTCGGCGGCCGCCCCAGCTTCTCCTTGAGGACTCGGAAGTGGTGGGCCCAGATGGCAGGTGTTCAACCACTAAGGGAGGCAGTCTGGGTGTCTTCTTCATTGGATTCGTCTGCGGTTGGCTTGCCGGTGGTGGGCTTGTCGGCGGCTGCGTGGCGGCGGGTGGCGTTGCCAGGATTGGAGCCGTGTCCATGGGGGACAGGTCCAGGCGAGCTATCGAGCGTTCCGGTTGGGTCGGAGGCGACATAGAGCTTTGCGCTCTTTTCGCGGCGACCGCAGCGAAGGGGATGGGCAGATTGGTCGGCGGAGTAAATCGCGCCGGCGACTTTATCCGCACTCCTTCAGCTGTCTGCGGTGTCGGCGGACTCAACACTGGAGCGGGCATGGCCGTTGGCTGTACGTCCATTTTGGCGGGCGTTGACGCATGCGCGGGTCGCGAGGGTTCCGCTGAGGTAGCGGAGCGGGTTGTTCTGCAGTCGCGCGCTTCTGGCCAGCGGCGCGAGCTTCTGCTCGGGCAGCCATGTTTGAGGGCACGGCTGGGGCGCGCTTCGGAGCGGCGGACTCTCGGGTTGGCGTGCGCGCAGCTGGTACGTTGTACTGACGCTGCGCGGAGGAGTCAGGTGGAGAGGACGCGATGGTGCGCGGCGACGGGACCTGGGCCTGCGATGTCGACGCGCGCGCAGCGGGCACGGCGGACAAGGCGGCTCGCGAGGTCGACGCCAGCGCAGCGGGCGCGGCGGACGCGGCGGACGCGGCGGACGCGGCGGACGCGGCGGACGCGGCGGACGCGGCGGGACGCGAGGTCGACGCCTGCGGGACGGGCGCGGCGGAGCGCGGGATCGGTGCCTGCGCAGCGGACGCGGCGGACGCGGCGGAACGCGAGTTCGATGCCTGCGCGGCGGACGCGGCGGGGCGCGAGGTCGGTACCTGCGCAGCGAATGCGGCGGACGCGGCGGGCGCAGACTCGGGTTGCGCGGAGGCTGAGGGTTCTTCTAGAAGAAGGATGTCCCTATCTTGCTCTTGGAGTTCCCGGGAGCGAGTGATGGCCAGCGCACTGTCGAGCAGCGACGCTGTTCCCAGGATCCTCCTGATGTTGTCGTCGACATGAGGGCGGGTCCGGAAGAAGGTCTTGGACCGGATCTTGTCCGGCTTCCGAACGCCGGTGCGTGGTGAGTGCGGCATTTCCTCGAGCAGGACAGCGACCTGTGGAGTCTCAGCGGTGCGTTTACCGCATCGCAAAGGCAACGCAAGCCACCGTCAGCAAGAAGGAAAAACAACACTTATTGTGGGTACTTTGGAGTCGTCAGAGCGAGATAGCTGCACTATGGTTTTCTTTGCTGTCCTACCCTCCTCGCAGCCCGCGGCCGAGCGAGATGCAAGAGAGTGAGATAGCTGCACTGTGGTTTTGTTTGCTGTCCTACCCTCCTCGCAGCCCGCGTCCGAGCGAGATGCAAGATCCGCGAGAGCGAGACGGATGACACAGTTAGAGGTTGTAGGATTGCGGAGATTTGCGAAGTTCGTTTCGGAGCGACACTTGAGCTAAACGGGCCCCCGTATTTTCCGTTGCCCTCCCCGGTGAGACCCGCTGGTGGGAGGCCGAGAAGAGACAGACAGATCCTACGGAGACGACGCGTAGCTGGGTTCAAAAGTCGATGTCCGAGCAGAGCGAAACGATGGCGATCCATGTGAACGCTAGTGTGAACAGGCTCTTATGTACATAAATAGCGGAATTCGAAGATAACACACAGACCTACTTTTACTGGGCAAGTTTTAACACTAACTTTATAGTAACCGTTAAAAAAGTGATGGAAAGATAAGCACATAACGTAATATAGGCGCCATTTAAGTATCCTACGCTAAAGAATTATGTGGATTTAGTTTTTATTTATTTCTAGCTTGTCCAAATTAATATAGTACAATGGTACAGACTTTAAATGTAAACTCGTATCTATCGACCATGGGGAGAGACAAAAATCTTGTCGTTTGCATGTAAGCAATTATGATTTTGTGGTCTAGTAAATAAATGGGGGGGTGTAAGGGGGCGAACCTCCATCTATCGCCCCAAGTCAACCTCACCTGCACGCGGTGCATCCTGCTGAGCAACGAACGAGGCTCTGGCGACCGACCGACGGCGGTATATCCGTCCTGAATAGGCGAGCTAAATACCACAGACCGGTGACGGGCAGCAGCGTCACCGGTGCGAGAAGCTTCGCCCTGCGATCGCCAACCCGCCTGCCCAGCGTGGCGATTATGGGCATAACCTCCTATGGAAGCACGACAAAGGCCACGGCCCCCAGTTCCCGGCAGCCCCACTATTCCTGGTTATGGTGGCGACCATGGTAACGGTGGGGCGGGGGGTGCAAAGAATCTCCGGGCTACGGGAGGCCACCACAACCAACTGACCCCGGCGACGTACAACGGACGCACGCTGCGGCTTGACTCTCATCTGGCGCAACTCGAGGTGGAACTTGGGAACATCAGGTGGCACATACTTGGGTTATGTGAAGTCCGAAGAGAGGGAGAGGACACCATAACTCTCAATTCAGGCCACCTGATGTACTTCCGAGAGGGAGACCAAAAATCCCAAGGTGGCGTTGGGTTTCTGGTTAATAAGTCCCTAGCTAACAACGTTGTGGAAATGTCCAGTGTGTCGAACAGGGTGGCGTACCTCATCATCAAGCTCACCGAGAGGTATAGCCTCAAGGTGGTGCAAGTGTACGCACCGACCTCGTCACACTCGGACGATGAGGTGGAGGATATGTTCGATGACATATCGAGAGCCCTCCACTCCACTACCAAGACCCATTTCACCGTTGTTATGGGGGACTTTAACGCTAAAGTGGGAGTACGAAATTGCAGTGAATCGGTAGTAGGATCCCATGGATATGGAAGCAGAAATCATAGGGGGCAAATGCTCGTCAATTTCCTCGAACGGGAGGGGCTCTTCTTGATGAACTCATTCTTCAAGAAGCAACCCCAAAGGAAGTGGACGTGGCAAAGCCCCGACACTATGACAAAGAATGAGATCGACTTCATCATGGCGGACAAAAAGCACATATTCAGAGACGTCTCCGTGATCAATAGGTTTAATACCGGTAGCGATCACCGACTCGTTCGAGGCTCTCTGAATATCGATTTCAGAGCTGAACGAGTCCACTTGATGAAGGCCAGGCTCCGACCAACTCTGCTTCAAACTATCATGGGATCTGAAGCGTTCCAGTCAAATCTGGAGAACCGATTTGCTGCCGTGGAAACCACAACTGACGTTAACCAGAACCTTGAAGATGTGGTTCGAGTTCTCAGGGAAGAAGGTACGAGATTTTGTAAAATGCAGCGTAAAGGCAAGAAGTCGAAGCTTTCCGAAGAGACTTTGGGGCTAATGAAGAGACGACGGGAAAACCCACCCGTCACTTCGTCAGGGAAACGGACTCTAAACCGAGAGATTAGTACGCACGTGCGACGCGATCTCCGTTGCTCCAGTACTCTCTCTATTGAGAGAGCGATTGAGCAGAACCGGGGTTCAAAAGTGTTCGTACAATCTCTTGGAAGAAGCCACCTGACGAAGTTGACCATAGAAAGTGGAGAAGTCGTTGTCTCGAAGCCGGCAGTCCTTTCGGAAGTAGAAAACTTCTATGGCCGGTTATACGCTTCGCATGCATCTCGACCTGACCCCGGAAATGAGGACTCTAAAGCCACTCTTACACGCCACTACACCGAAGACCTGCCAGAAGTCAGCATTGACGAAATCGAGATCGCTCTTGGGCGGCTTAAAAATGGAAAAGCCCCTGGAGAGGACGGCGTAACAACAGAGCTGTTAAAAGCAGGAGGCAGACCCGTACTCAGGGAGCTCCAAAAGCTTTTTAACGCTGTCCTCTTTGAAGGGAGAACTCCAGAGGCGTGGAGTAGGAGTGTGGTCGTCCTGTTCTTCAAAAAGGGAGACAAAACCCTACTGAAGAACTATCGACCCATTTCCCTTCTAAGCCACGTCTATAAGCTGTTCTCAAGAGTGATCACGAACCGTCTTGCACGAAGACTCGACGAATTCCAACCACCGGAACAGGCTGGGTTTCGGAGCGGATACGGCACCATAGACCACATCCACACAGTGCGGCAGATTATACAGAAAACTGAAGAATATAATCAGCCCCTGTGCCTAGCATTTTTGGACTATGAGAAGGCCTTTGACTCGATTGAAATCTGGTCTGTTCTGGAGTCCCTGCAGCGATGCCAAGTAGATTGGCGATACATCCAAGTGATGAGATGCCTTTACGAAGCAGCCACTATGTCCGTCCAAATCCAGAATCAACAAACAAGTCCTATACCGTTGCATCGAGGTGTGAGACAAGGGGATGTTATCTCCCCGAAATTGTTCTCAAATGCAATGGAGGATATGTTCAAGACGCTGAACTGGAAAGGACGTGGCATCAACATCAATGGCGAGTACATCTCTCACTTGCGATTTGCTGACGACATCGTCATCGTGGCAGAAACGCTGCAGGACCTACAACAGATGCTGAATGACCTGGCTGACTCTTCTGTGCGCATCGGTCTACGGATGAACTTGGACAAAACCAAGGTCATGTTCAATAAACATGTACTACCGGAACCGATTGCGATACAAGGCGCCGTTCTCGAAGTTGTTCAAAAATATGTATACCTCGGGCAGACATTGCAGTTAGGTAGAAACAACTTCGAGGACGAGGTGAACAGAAGAATTCAGTTGGGTTGGGCAGCGTTTGGGAAGCTACGTCGAGTCTTCACATCGTCGA
This sequence comes from Udea ferrugalis, assembly GCA_950022985.1. Taxonomy (NCBI): domain Eukaryota; kingdom Metazoa; phylum Arthropoda; class Insecta; order Lepidoptera; family Crambidae; genus Udea; species Udea ferrugalis. Next base: position 5,007,553 of record OX465532.1, on the reverse strand, counting down.
TCCCACAGTGCCTAAAGACAAAAGTCTTCAATCAGTGCGTCCTACCCGTCATGACATACGGAGCCGAAACGTGGACACTAACGGCACGGCTGGTCCACAAATTTAAAGTCACTCAGCGGGCTATGGAGAGGGCTATGCTCGGCGTTTCTCTGCGAGATTAAATCAGAAATGAGGTGATACGGCAGAGAACCAAGGTTATCGACATAGCCCACCGGATTAGCAAGCTGAAGTGGCAGTGGGCTGGCCATGTTAGCCGTAGAACCGACAACCGTTGGAGTAAACGTGTTCTTGAGTGGAGACCGCGTCTCGGCAAGCGTAGTGTAGGACGTCCTCAGGCAAGGTGGAGTGATGATCTGCGCAGGATGGCTGGCAGGAGCTGGATGCGAGCAGCCGAAGATCGAGTACAGTGGCGTGCAAAAGGAGAGGCCTATGTTCAGCAGTGGACTACAACAGGCTGATGATGATGATGATGAAATAAATGGTTCCTATATTTGGCATTAGGCTGCTATTTTTTAGTATGCCATACGGTCATGATGTTGTTGTTGATGATGATGTATTTATCCGAAGAGCATGTTAAAACGATTTATTTGATAATATTCTAAGTAACAAATCGCGAACTGATTGCTGAATAAAATGTTAAAATCGCAAATATCCTATTCGGTCTCAAGACTAATAAGTCTGATACGTTGACGGAGTTGACTCGCCTGTTATCTGCCGTGCTATTCCGGCGGCGCACATCGAACATCACTTCGCATCTCGGTGCTTCACGCTTACCTCAATCATCAATACGCTTTACTTTGAATTAGTATTTTCTCACATTTTGTATGTAAATAATAAAAAAATGTTTTTTGGGCTAGTTCTTTTCTCTCAAACGACGACCATCGCGAAGGAATGGAATTTTAAAGTTACCTCGCACGAGCGAAGTGAGTTTTGGCGACCACCGGAATAGCATAGCTGGAGTCTAGTGGCTGTGAGGTCGCTGCTCATTGCATATGCAAATACCTCAGGGTGTGCAATCGAAGGTCCCAGAGCTGCACGACGTCTGACGACGTGAGAAAACTGAATTCTTGGAATACATTGGAAAAATAGTTGAATACAAATCTTACCTAGATAATTATGACCCTCATGTTCAGGTAAGATATCCTAAAATAAATGACAGATGAGACATTTACAAAAGTATATACTTTATTTTTAAACCTTTGTTGATATACAAAAAAAGATGTATCTAATAAGTACCTTCTTGGTTTCAAATCTCGGTGCACGGCCTAGTTGTTGGTGAAATATTTTTACAAATAAAACTGGCCTAAGAACCATATTCTAATTAGATTGCAATTCTAATATCCTAAAAGCTCAGAATTCTTGAGTATCAAACATCAAAAACACCCAATTCTAATCCAATATGATCCACGAAAGTTCTTTTAAAATTGCGCTCCAAAACTTCACTACCTAAAAAGTTGAAACATTCTTTTTACGATTACAACTCTTACGACGGCTTTAATATACTTTGTCCGTCGTAAAAGGTATGTCCCCATTATTCTCGCATCACGTGTGAATGAAGTTAAATTTTATGTTTTAGTAAATAGCTCTGTTACTCCATTCTTCGGCGAACTCGCGTTTGAACAACATGGGCTTATTTAAGTTGGCAACCGTTTTGCTGTTCCTTGCTTGTTTAGCTTCCGTTTCGGAATGCTACTTGGAGAAAAAACATGAAGGTAAGACTTGAATATTTATATTAGGACTTAGACGAAGAAATCACGCATTATGAAAGCTTCACGAACAATCAAGGTAGGTATTATAATATATTTTATTACTAAGCTTTATTTTTAAACCGACTTGTCACCAATTTTTTTATTTTCTATCAGAGACGATTATATGAGTAAAAGTCCTTAAGATCCTGTACCTTATAACAAGCTACCCATTGACCGCCTGGCTATTCATTACATTTTATTTTAATGTAAAACATACGGTTAATAATGACGCCTACTGGCGTCGTCGTCGGCGTCTGGATCAAGATTCTTGGGGACGCTTTAAAACGTCCATGGCAGCCAATGGGTTAACATTGTTACTTTACCTAGACAGAGGAAGATGGTTCATTTGTAGTTGTAGTGTTCGCAATAACTATGGATTTATTATCTTTTACAGCTTGTGCTTTTTAGGGTTAAGGTACTATTATTTACGCGTCGTCCACGTGAATAATTATACTTAAACCCACAGATAATTCATTCATTATCACCCTTTAATAATACTTCTGAATTCCACTTTCACTTTTCACGTTATTATTTATGAGATGTTTATATTATATGAAAACAACTTTGCCTTCATTACATTATTTTAGAACTTTGATGACTTGGAAAAACGTCAACGTTAAAAGATAGAATAGGCAGTCACTTCGCTGTTTCAATTTCAGTTGTAGTTGTTTGTTCAAGGGAGAAAAATCCGTCAAATGATTTCTGCGTAACTTCATCTGCTTACTCGCACGCAACGGAAGCTTTCAAAAGGATGTTTTTCATCGTTTTCACAACATTTCTCACTGTTGTTACGCTTCTTTTGATCGTAGCGAGTAAGAAGAATACATCTTTTCCTTTGCTCTCGTATGTCTAAAAATTGATCTTTTGTGTTCTTATTCTTGTTTTCATTTTGCATATCACAGAGTACAACGCTATTGTTCTCGGGAATCTCGGGTTAAACAGCGTCCTTATTCTGAAAAACGAAATCACTGCCCATGTCGCAAACGATATTCATATTGGCGAAGCTTGAATTTAACAGGGCTGTTCGTTTTTACGACATTTTCTTTTACAATATTGGACATAAAGGACCCCTAAGGTTTGCGTATGTACTCGTTTCACGTCCGTTTCAGTCCGATTACACAACAAAGGTTTTTTCTTATCTTGCCTGTATTAAAACACCGAGGGTTGAGGGGTTAACAACCAATTTTCAGGCAAGAAGGTGTAAGGAGGGAAGCTTTTGAAGGCAGAAATAAGCCTACGTCATAATAACATAGCACAAGGTTTGAACTAGATTTGTTTTAACCACAATTTACGGGGAACGTTTTTAAAGTTCCTATTCACGAGTTCATAAATAGACTGCAAAGTCTTTCGATTCTTACTCAAATGAGCCATTAAATATCAGCTTAAATATAAAAGAACCTTAAATGAATAGTTACAACTATTTTCAAAAGAAAGATGACAAAACCAGCCATATCAATAAAATAGAGATCTCTGTGTATGTTACAAACTCAAAATTAAAGTAGCATTAATGAAACACATTTTGTATGTGATGATTGTTGTCAAATCTGAGCGCGGATTCCGAATAAGTTGATAAAAAAATTAATTTAAAAACAAAAATTCCTATTTCTTAAAATGCAAAAAAAAAGTACTATCATAATATGGTTCTCTGATAATGTGAAGGTGTGTTCCAAATGACAGCTGAAAACTAGGTTTGGGTCAAAAATTCGCAAGATTTGACCCAAATCGACATAAAAACTTGAATAAAATCTTATAAAGGTTGTTATCTGAGGTGAAGATTGGTATTTATTTGATTCGCTTGAGCTGCGCCCTCATTGTTGCGGAAAAAGGTAATTTTGAAGTAACGGCATAGATAATGTAATAAGGACGCGGGGCTGCGCCCGTGAAATGTTCTAAATTACAAGTTATAGTATTATATCTTTAGGAAACAAGAGAGATTTATTCGGCTGTACAAGGAAACAATTACGACAGGGAAAAAAATGACAGATGGGTTGGATTCTCATACAAGATTCAGACTTTCCTGACTAAGTTTTCTACATGCAACTGTGTACTCTACCTCTTTCGGCATACTTACATTATGAATCCTAAAAATCATAAATACCTACAGTATGGCTAAGATATTCAGAATTAAAATGATACTAGAATCACCTTAATGTGCGCCTATATTCCCCCTTTTTTAAAAGTATTTTTGTGAAATCTTGATTCGGTAAACGTCATTATTTACAGACTCTTCCAGAATGGTATGGCTATGATTATGGTTTCTGAATTTCAGCTATGAACGAGAACTCCTTTGTCACCCTGTATAGCTCCACCCGACGTACAATCAGCATCAAAATGATGTGTTGGCTGACAGAGTGGTCAGAAGGTACTGACGGCTTAGCAGGTAGTGAGAAGGTTGCTTTTCCTAAATACTTCAGACATATTTTGCTGTTGACTGTACGCCGCTCGTTATGAATAGTATTATAATGCGTTATCGTCAGATTTTCTACTTGACCTCAGATCTTAGAACTAAAAACTAATTCTCATTTTCAAGCAGATTTCGCTGTTCATTCTCGCTTTTAATCGCCGTATTTAATAATAGGACCAAGATGCCTAGGAAACCCTTACTAACTAAGGTCAGACGAAATTCAATGCGTAATTATTCTCAACGTTCAAAGCTCAAATATTTCATTATGTTGGAGGATGTAAGCAACTCAGTGTCATTAAAGGCGATTATTAATTTCACCTAGATAGAAGCTGATGCGTAAAGAGAGGCAAACAATAAAAATCTTCTGATTGAAATTTTCGTTTGCGCTCTCAGAAAATATTAAGTGATTGTAATTATTTTCTACTTCAAGAAATTCTTAATAAGATAAACAATTACAATTTCATACTGGCATACCTGATTTTTCCCAGACGTATGACATTTTTGACCCTAATGCAAATATAGAGACGGATCTGAGAGGATCATGATACCTTCTTCTAAGTAGAAGAAGAAAGAAGTTAGAATTCGAGAAGATGATACTAAAATTATTATTTTTATATTCAAAACTAGCCTATCACTTGCATACCTGTTTCACTAACCACCGAAATGTAAGTTTAAGTACGTTTTAAAATTGCATACTCAACGTGTTGTCTCCTATGTAGGTAAATAATAATAGCACTTTTAATTAGCTACAATAAACGCCGGCTCATTTAACAGAAAATCTATTAATTCCATACTTTCTTGGGCGTTCTCCTTCATAAATTATCGTAACAATATCAGAGAAACAAAAACAGTTATAGCGCCAACTGAATTTCCACCAAATTTTAGCGGGTCAGTCGTATTTCCGCTACATTTTCATTCATTCATTTCATTCATCATCCATCTCTCTTTCATTACTAAACAGGCTGGCAGTAATTAAAACCGTCTGTCTTTTCAACTTTTAAAGCTACCTGAAAAACGTGGCTTACGTTTTAGGAATTAAAAACTGCTTCATAATGATTGCTACAGCAAATTGGTTTGAACAGTGACATAATTAAGTGTTTAAAGAATTTATTCTCAAAAAGACAATTACAAAGTCACTTATATGAGAACATAAATATCTTAGGGTACTTAATTATAACAAATGAAATAACCAGAAATGGCTCTATAACATTTTGTTGTGCAACTTTCAAGTTGCAAGTTTTTAGTCAGAAGGCAGTTTAAAAATACTTCGAAAATGTATAATATGGTAAACACTGTCGATTTTTCCCTGACACAGATTTTTGTGCGTGTAGTTAAAACAAGCATTAATAGCCAGACACCAAAGATAAGATAAGCTACTGCATGTTTCAACAAAACATGTCTTAACAATAACGTTTCAAACACCAGTACTGTTTAAGGGCAAGTATTAGGTACTTCTGTATTTTGTAGTTTTCAAACGCAGCTAATAAGACGATACCTTATCAAGTCTACAAAGTTGTCTCCAGAAAATAAACAAAAGGAAAATATCAATAGTTCAGCCATACTTAATATTAGAAAAAACATACAACAACAGGGGTAACTTAGAGATTTTTTCTTTCGACTGAAGTTCATAACAATCATGGAACTAAATGTGATTTTGAAAAGATTAGACTCAAAAATGATACATTTCCTTTTCGGAGTTTGAGCATAATTTAATTTGTCTGAGTGGTAGGTGGTTCTAGAAAACCGTAAGTGCGGCAAACCTAGCCTTAAGTACTGCAGCTAACTGCATGTAATGTCGACTTGTACCGGAGCCGTCTGAATCTAATTACTAATTCTACTCAAGGGATGAGAGTATTTACCCCAAGCAGTTTATTCTGAGACTCTGTTTTGCTAAACAGTCACACAGAGGAGCTACTAGAATAAATTGTGGGATGAAATTCAAAAGGCTTTCCAATTGGTTTATTTAGCATGAAGTTTAAAAAAAGGTTTGAAAAGGCTCTTCCAGTGTAAATAAGCGCAATGGATAAGTACTTTTGATTTTTGATTGCGTTTTAGCGTTGCGTTCGTTTTTATTAATAAGGGGGTCAGACTCTAGCTCGTTTGCTCCCTATTTCATGAAAAAAAAGATATGGCACCCACAATTTGGTCTTACCACTAGACAATTTAAAACAATATTTTCTAAGTTATTTTGATGTGACTATTATTTTTTCAGGTACTAAGGCTGGAATACTGCAGATTTGCAGTCAGTTTATAGAACCTCGAGCTACTAATAAGGTGAGATAAGAATTTAATTATATCTTTTAGGTCAAAAGTAGAAACCCAACACAGATAAAATCCATTCCTAATATTCAGTATATGTAAAAGTCAGTGAGGAATATTTTTAGTAATAGTATAAAACAAGCCCTAATATCCAAAAATTTTAACAATTTAAAATAAATTCTAAGTATTGAGGTTAAAGAATATTTATTCCTTATTAAGAATAACATTCACTTACATAAGAAATTGAAACATGCTTACGTCTGAAAACATCACATGATGTAATTTTAAAATTTGAATACCTAAAGAAAGTTAAAGTAAATCCTTTTAATCTGTTATTTAGCATGAATAATGTTGAATCTTTCATTTCAAGAGGTATTTTAAATCCTGGGAAGAAAACAGTCGGTCGCTGATGTTTGAAACTGTGACTTACGCATCTCGGCATCTTCTGTAACCCTTATGCTACCGAGGCCCTAATCTGTCGGTCAAACCTTAAAGAAATAAAGGAAAAAAATAGTTAAGTTAAAAGTTAGAAGGGTGAAGAAGAGCGTGCGCTAACCCTTACAGTCCGGTGATTCTGTCAAAAGCCATCTGCGACTAAATAACAGTAGTCTTTCAGGGAATAAAACGTTTCACTTACTTCTCTTATCATTTGAAAAAAAACCTATCTTTGAATAGTAGCATAAATACTCCTAAACAACAAGGTTAAAGTATTATGACTCAAAATGTAGGTATCCTATTGTCACCCAATAAATCATAGTCAACACTTAGCCGCCTTCACCAAGCTGCAAACGAGATAGCAGTTGCAACGATTTATTCTACAATATGACAGCTTGGCATTTTACCAATTGGTTCCCACAGCGGATTTCCAACTTTATTTTTAAGACAACAAAGCCAGATTTAGCTGCACAAGTTGGTATCCCTAATTCCCTGAAGTCAATCGTGGTTAAAAAGCCTTCAAACTCGTGATGTCCTATAGCTCAATAGAGGAAGTAGGAAATAGATATATTGCATTTAAAGTAGGTTTTTTGAACTTGTTGCTTATACAGGGTGGCATGGTATTCCAATACAAACATTAGTTCCACGAAAATCAATACCTAATAATTAAAAAATCTCAACTAATTGGTAAATTCCATTTGCACTACTAAAAAACAAACCGCAAACGGATTTGGTACCTATCGGTTGGTTGGTGTTAAATAATTATAAGCAAGCTGAAAAATATAATATTGTTTCTCTTCAAGAAACTTGGCTGCAATTAGGTATGTTACAAAACATTTTCAAATTACAATAATGAATTATTTTTTGAGGAATAATAGGATACTTTTATCAAAAGAAGTATTATAATCTAACATCAACATGCATACCTACACCAACCTTGAGACGTTTCACAACTGCGGGTAGCATCGTCTGGAGCTGTTGTCTGCTCGGCTGCTCAACCACTACTGAGCGTGTTCCGGAGGGTACCTTACATGATTGGTCTGTGGATAACAATGTAATGATGTGTACCCACTAGTTGACAGGTGTAAGGCGTGTAACAGAAGTGTTCCCACTTGAAAGGTGAATATTGATTGACTATCTATAGTAACGAGAAACTCGTAAAATCAGATATACTTGTGCCAGTCGAGGTACTAGTTACAGGCTTTAAATCGGCTTGTTGTTATTTTCTAGTAATTCTGTCTTCAATTATGAAGTAATGCTTGTTAATGCTAAATAACAGAAAAAAAAGTCGGTCGGGATCTATTTGATGCCATTAAAACGAAAAAAGAAGAGAGAGAAAAATAAACTATAAAATAGTTAGTAATTTATAAATGAAAATCTATCACCACAATTAATGATTACGCAATAAAGTAGCAAGCACCACACATTTTATTGGAAAATCACTGTCCAAAGTAGTTTGGTTTTCTTTGTTAACTTTCAACGAAAGCGCTGACAATACTTAAACCACTTTATCATTAATACTACCTCAGCTTATTGGTAATTCGAAGTGAAACACCAATGTTAAAGACATAAATTACCAAATCTAATGACCACCAGTTTAATTGGAACATATTTGCATCTGTATTTAAGAATTATTCGGTCTAGCTACGCAAAGCGTGAAAAAAGGCTAAAATACGCTTAACTTATGAATATAACTGTATGCATTGTGCCGCTGCAAATATCCATTCACCCCCCTCATCCGCGCCCACTTTAAGCAACCAGCGACCAGCGAAACCATCATCATCATCACCCTAGCGATCATCCCGGTTGCTGCCGTTACGGCGCCCGGGGTCCGCTCTTATGCATCTGCTTCTCCACTTCACCCGGTCTTGTGCATCCCTCTCTGTGAGGCCACTGACACGCATGTCACCAGCGAAGTCCCAAGATAATTAAAGTCTTATCTTTCTTTCATCTTCCGCTCGCAGCTCCTGTGCCTCATCTGCAAAGGGTTTGACTTCTCCTGCTTCAGTCGTTCCACAACCACGTCCACTACCACCAGCTCGACCACCACTTCATCTTCAACTACAAGTACACCTTCAACATCTACAAGTTCAACATCTTCTACGACTTCGACTACACCTCCTACCACTACTCCTGAGAGCTAATGTTCTTCTGATGGCAATTTCTATGTTTATTTAGAAGAGACTTTCACTTTGGATATAAATCATAAAAATGTCAGCCAACGAAAGTGCCAGCCAACGGAAGAAATGTATGGGACTTTTAAGCCAGTAAACATGATAATTTTTCAAAGCGCAGCCACTTTCCTTGATTTTGATTTTTGTGACTGTTTTTTTAAATGTTTTTGAGTTAAAAACGACTTACTACTTTTCGTTGTTATTGTTCAAGAGTGCCAGTCAACGTGAAAAAATGGGTAGTATAAGTAAACCAAACAAATATACTTAATAAGTGAATTCATTTGTCCAAGAGTTCCTATACATTTTTTTATCGTAGTCACCTTATCTATAGGGCTTAAAATGCAGGGTCTCTTCAAATAATATAATATATTGGATAATGACGAACGCAAACATGCTATTGACTCAACATGGTGAGGGTCTTTACTGGTAAAAATATTTCAATTTTTTTTATTTTTTCATTCTATTGCAACTTAGTGTGAAATATTGATACTATAAATCTCTATAAATACACCGTTCTCTAATTTGTTTGTGGTTTTATTTACAAAAATATTTTTCAAATGTAAATAAATGAGAGCTGTGGTGTAAACCTGCTAGTCTAGATAGAAACACACACAGTCACATAGCGCAAATAACCGATGTGGCCGTTGGGATGGAGCGGTTCTTGAACGACCGCGTACAGGACGACGTTCCGTAGGCCCTCTACAAAGTGGATCGACGATCTGGTCAAGATCGCGGGAAACCGCTGGATGCGGACAGCACAGGACCGATTGTTGTGGAGATCCTTGAGCGCAATCTATAGCCAGCAGTGGCCATCGTTCGGCTGATATATGATGATTATTAGAAATATTCAGTTGACGACCGATTTGGTTTAATGTTCAGAAGTGGGCTGTTACACTAGTGGTCGCAGGTTCGATCCCCGCACAGTACAAATAATATATATGTGTGCATGAACATGGCTGTTTATCTGGTCCGGGTGTTTCCTATGTATATTAAGAATGTATTCACAAAAAGATAAGTATTGGAGTATGTTTATCCGTTGTCTAGCACAAACACTTAGTTGCTTAGTTTGGGGCTAGATGGCGCTGTGTGGATTAATGTCCAGAGATACTCATTTAAATATTCACTAGACTTCTACTAACGACACGAGATTGTTAAGTGTATGAGCTTTTCAGTATTTTTTCACCCTAATGCTCTCAACGTACCTATTACTCAAACACAACCCCTTAACCTACCCTTTTAACCTATTTCTGCCAAGCCATGTCTTTCTTTATGGGATTATTATTTGCATATTTATGTCTTTATTCACTGACATGGGCGTTATTAAATAAAACTGCGTTTGACCTACATTACGCAAACTTTCGTGAGGCGAAATAAAATTACAGATGTTTTTATGAACTTGCTCATCCAGCATTTTTAATATTTGAGCAGGAGTAAGTATAATTGTATTTTTCCTTATTGAGTGATCATATCAGTTCGGTTTATAGATCATTTTATTCTCAATAAGAACATTAAACGTTCACTTACATGAGCTGTTAAGACACAGAATATATTATGTGTCTAATGACGGAGCATGCATGGCTTACAAATAATATAAATTTAGGCTATACTAAAACAAGCATTATGTTACCATATATCCGTCGTATCTGCTAATTATTTCCCGTAAAGCACCACTCCCACAGTGTGTGAAAGTGATGTATGTGTGAATATGTGGACTTACATTATGTTGTTGACCTGTGTATTTGCACTTTTATTTGCACATTTTTCGCACTTATATCGTAACGAAAACATCATATCTTTCAATTTATAATAATGTACGAGTATGCTGCCTTTTAATAATACGCTTTACAACAAATAGATAGTGCGCTAGTTCAAGGTAGTCGGGCCTGAGAAGGAGCATCTCCCCTTGCTACCTGCACACCTACCCTCAGGGCTCAAACACAATAACACGATACGACGTCACATCGCGACAGGATGCGGCATCGCTTCCCGGTACGACGTCGTGTCATGGAAATCTACTACGAGCAAGCGACATGACATCGTCTCCTCTGGACTCGTTTTGCTGCGTCGTACACGATGCGACGTTGTATCGTGTTACCCATAAATATGTGTTATTCATAAAAACTTAAACAGCTCATCAACAACACGTTAACCTTTTTATCGCTTCCTCTTTCATTCTTGTTGCTGCAGCCATCATTTGCAAGTAAGTGACATAACACGTCAATTTCCTAAACTATGCTTTAGCGTTGCGTTCGTTTATATGAATAAGGGGCTCAGAAGCTATTAATTATTTTCAGATATTTCTTGCTGATAATTCTATTTTTAGTATTTGTTTGTTTATTCCTGAAGTTTTAACGCAAAAGCCGCTGAACCAATTGATGAATTGGCATAGTGATAGATTGAACCTTGGGGAGGGACAAACACTGAAAAGAGAGCTATTTTTGTTATTTCAACTTTGTTTAAGGAGAAACAGATTGATGTTTTTTTAAAACGGAGGATCACGCAGAAAATTATCCCCATCCAAGAACAGATTAAAAATGTTTCAGGAAATTCACCTTGGCCGCTCCGTGTTATTTTCACGTGGAAAAAATAATTAACTAAATGCGAAATCGAAAAATACTTTAAGGAGTTTTGTGTGTGTGAGACATTTTGACAGGAAATAAAACTGCACACTAAAACCGTAACAAACAGCTTGAAATCAAACCTCTTGGTTTTAACGAAAAATTTATTAGCACCATGTAGTAGTGCCGCTTAAAAACTCATACTTCAAAATCTCGCCTGAAATGACCCGGTGGAAGATGATATCACCTTCACAGATTCATTCTGAGTCTGGCTTGTGAAGGATTGCCAGATAGAGGTCAAGTTGACTTGCCATGCTTCTTCGACTTTTCTAACTCTTGGGGACTACTTCGTGGCCATGCACAGGATAACTAAAACTACCAGTAATATTACAATAAAAAGATGCAGATAGGTTTTGTCAGTACTGACGCGAAGTCAAAAATTGTCCAAGGGGTACGACGGAGATGTTTTCCTCGTATTTTATTATGTGAACAAGACAGTACGATTATTAACAGACAGATACATGTTGCGGAGTGTCGTCTCAAACTGTCAACACAGTCAATGCTTTGCTCAGGTGTACGAATCGTTCTGATTTCGGCTGTCACTTTTTTAGCCCAAGTAACCTATCTACTAAAATCATTGCTGACGACTAATATTTTATGAACAGAAACATTACTCTCATTTGCTTCTGCTATAGATTCTTAAAGTACTTAAACAGTTTGGAAGTGGAAACAAAACTTTTCCTAGCCACTTGGAAATCTCTACACATATTACTTTGACCAGCTACCACTAATGTTTGGCATCCGGCACTTAATTAAATCTGGAGAGCATCCTTGCTCGTACATTTCTGATTTTATTAGCGAAATTGCTGAGAGCTTTCCTTTATAAAGGTGAAGTTATAGCACTTCCCGGACTTGTACTACGGTTTGTAATCTAGTAAAATTTTGTAAAAATTATGTTATACCTAGGTATAACCAGTTGTATAACGTAGTTTTTTCAAAATTTTACTTTAAGCGGATGAAGTGGGTCATTCCATTCCCTAAAATATGGTTGAGTGGGATGATGGCTGGCTCACACGTCAACTTGTGAACAGGTGCCACCTTCGGGAACTAGTCTGCTCAAGTTTACTTAGTTTACCCAAGTTTACTTGTTAATTTCCTGTTTTATTTATTTTCATGTCAAAACTGTATGACTTGGTTGGTTTAAACAAACATTCACTTTGTACTGTAAAACATTGGACGATTTAAAAAGAGTAACTGCTGAGTTTCTTGCCGGGTCTTCTCAGTAGAAACAACCTTCCGACGCCGGTGGTAGAGTCACATTATGTGCATGTATTTTAAGTATCGTTTATATATTGTATTATACTTAGTACTTATACTTGACGATTCGAAAGTACTGTTTATTGGTCTACTTGAATAAAGAAATATTGAATTTGAATTTGAATTTAGGATATATCCACTACTTAGCGGTTTCGAGGGAAAATTATTTTTGCTCGGGAATGGACTGGAAAATATCTTTATGTCTACCTACGTCAGACAGTAGTATTGAAGTGTCATCACACTAAAATGTCATCATCAGGAATAGGAGTACATACTACTAGGTACTGAATACATAGGTGCCCTTTTCAGATATAATCAAAACCACTGAGTATTTAAAAGGAGTTTCCATTAATTTTTACAGCATATTGTAAAACAGTTATTCTATATTTATTATTTACATAATAGGACGATCAATTGGCTATAATTGTTAAGAAATTTACTACTATACCAGAAGTCGCGGGTTCGATACCTGCACAGGAGAAACATGTTTGTTTGAAGTAACAGGACATAACGTGCTTCTCAAATAATGATCTGATTGCAACCCCTACCTGTCTGCGAAAGCTGTGATGGTCACACTCAAAGTAACCCAGTAACCAGTAACCCCAGTAAACCCAGTACATCAACATTACGCTTTGTAAAATCGGTGTACAGCGAACACATACCTACGCCCACAGGCTTGTAGAATACCTATGTTGTTTTGTTTATGAAAATGTAGCGCGAAAAGGATGTCTCGTATTCGTCTTCATGTTGAACCTAATTCCTGCGATCTTTGTCAGGTCATCCGTCCGCCATACTGGTGGTGGTCGCCCTATGCTGCGTATGGCAGAAATAGGTAGCCATTCCACTACTTTTTTAACTCAATGTTCACACTATTTAAAGTTCATTGAAAAACTTAAGTACTAAATAGTATTTTCTATCCAAGTGAACACGTTTTTGGGTAAAATTACTAACAAAGCCGACGGCTTAAAAAATATTATGCCCATGTCGCAAAAAGGTATTCGTGAAAATATTTTCGGGTAATACTGTGCGGTTAGCTGAAAAGGGATGATAAGCCCGGCTTATTTATTTATTTAATAGACATACCTACAGTGTACATAGTAAATACAATACTTGTCATATGTTTCATATGGTTAATTAAATATACCTAAACAGACCAATCAATTACAACCTAGTAGTTTTTTGAATGTTTAATGTCAATAGGTTATAATGGATAATGTCCTCTTGATACAAAGTACGTTTTAAACAAACATTTCAAGTTTAAATTTTAATTCATAGATAAATAAACAATTAATTTACTTAACTTACATCTTATCTGTCTTAGTAAAACTAGCAATGAAAATCGTCTCCGAACCACTTTTTCGGCAGTCCTTGCCGTAACCCTTTCTATTTTTCTATTTAGTGAATAAATAAACTACACGTACGGTGGCCAGCACATCACGCTACCCATTTCCGGTCAGTCCTCCTTGCTCTATTGCAAATGAATGACATTCGGCAAGAGCGAGAGAAAAAACGGTAATGGGGTAACCTGATGTGCTGTTGACTGTACATAATATAATGTTTCTGATTTACAGGTTAAGGAGGTGCCCGTGGCGCAGTTGTGACAGTAATCGCGACGATCGCTGCTGCAAAGCAACACACACCGGGTCGGAAATGGGATGGGTGACCACCCGACCGAAATTTAGTGATGTGCATCTCCGTGCTTCGGAAGGCACGTTAAGCAGTTAGTCCCGGTTGACGTCGCTAGATGTCAGTCGTTAAGCCTAGTCAGAATCCTTAGGGCGACTTGATAACATCTGACATTAAGGTTGCTAACTAACTTTACACCCCTCCTGCAATCCGCACTAAGCCCGCGAGTTGAATATGGCTAGTTCCACCTCATAGTTGAGGTGAGGCCTGTGCCCAGCAGTGGACGTATATAGGCCGTTTATGTTATGTTATGTACAGGTTATACATCCATTGTCAGCCATCCATCACAGAGATAATCATAAGCTGATTTGAGCAGACACTGGTGCGTTAGCTGCCGAAATTCGGCGTCCGTGTTCCTAGAAAGCCCTGTTTCATGATATTTATTTTGTAAATGAATTGACGAGCGTTTTATTCTGCTTATAACATAACGTAGCATTTAATACCCATTAAAAAACATTGGAAACATGATATCGTTTAAGATAAATGGCATGGGCTTTTGTATCGGCCCTTTTGATCTCATTGCCGGGTAAAAGCCTTCTTCCACTTCTTCCTTACTCCCTATTTCCTGTTACATCCGGCTGTTCCGTTGAAAGGGCTCGTTGCGAATGGGTCAGGATTGTTCATAAAAACCATTATAACTAGTAAATTTTTCGTGCTGCTGCAGCTGATTTGATGGGCTTTTACTTAGGCGCCCCTGGTTCCTGCTCTACATTGATTGTCATGATCACCCTTTGAGTCGATGAGTTCGCGTGGCAGAAACAAATGTTTGTTCATAAAACAAATTATTTTGGTTTGGGTGTTTCCACAAAACGCCTTCTTAACATATCAGAGAGAAAGAAAGAAAGAATAAGAAAGAAAGAAAATACTTTTATTGGCCACAAGGCTCATACAACATATACATATACTCACGGCTATTTCCTAAACGTAGTCGTTAGAGGTACACTAATTCTTGGCTGGTTGCGATTAAACATTCAGGAGCTACACACACACACACACAGGAGGTACAATTTTTTAAACCCAGTGCGTGCCTGCAGCACCTTTCCAGCGGGCCTAGCATGCGCAACATCGACAAAATAGTCATCTCCCCCTCTTTCGCTCGAGAGAATCGAAGGGCGTGACTTGACTTCGTTGCTTCTCGACAGTGCTGCCATATTACAGAAAAAAAATGAGAACCTCCATTTTTTTACTGGTAACACTTGTAAAATTAATTCTTATTTAGTCCCGAGACGGGGTTTGGCGCCCGGAACGAAGTGAGGGCGCCAATAGTTCGAGGGACTAAATAAGTCTTTAACCCGAGGTAAACACTGTGCTTTTCATTACAAATACGAGGAAAGTAAAAATAAAAACACGAATTAATTCATGAAGATCGAATTGCCCCTTTCCCGCCTATTTTGATTGTTTTTTTTTCTGTGGCCGGCCGGCTATTCAGCCATTATTTTTTATTTTCATCATTGGAAAAATGGTAAATATTTTGCTCAAAGCTAAGTTATTTTAAAGAAATCGTTGAAACTTAATTATAATAAAGTTATTTAAAAAATGTATATTCTCTAATCAATACTTAACTTTAAGTTATTTCAATTTTACATCGTGGCTGTATAGAAAGTTGGAACATGGTTCAATAGTTAAGTGAAAAAGAACTTCATCATCAGCCTGTTGCAGTCCACTGCTGGACATAGGCCTCTCCCATTACACGCCACTGAGCTCGATCTTCGGCTGCTCGCATCCAGCTCCTGCCAGCCATCCTGCGCAAATCATCACTCCACCTTGCCTGAGGACGTCCTACACTACGCTTGCCGAGCCGCGGTCTCCACTCAAGAACACGTTTACTCCAACGGTTGTCGGTTCTACGGCTTACATGGCCAGCCCACTGCCACTTCAACTTGCTAATCCGGTGGGCTATGTCGATAACCTTAGTTCTCTGCCTTATCACCTCATTTCTAATTTGGTCCCGCAGAGAAACGCCGAGCATAGCCCTCTCCATAGCCCGCTGGGTGACTTTAAATTTGTGGACCAGCCGTGCCGTTAGTGTCCACGTTTCGGCTCCGTATGTCATGACGGGTAGGACGCACTGATTGAAGACTTTTGTCTTTAGGCACTGTGGGATCGACGATGTGAAGACCCGACGTAGCTTCCCAAACGCTGCCCAACCCAGCTGAATTCTTCTATTCACCTCGTTCTCGAAGTTGTTCCTACCTAACTGCAATGTCTGCCCGAGGTATACATTTTTTTGAACAACTTCGAGAACGGAGCCGTGTACCGCAATCGGTTCCGGTAGTACATGTTCATTGAACATGACCTTGGTTTTGTCCAAGTTCATCCGTAGACCGATGCGCACAGAAGAGTCAGCCAGGTCATTCAGCATCTGTTGTAGGTCCTGCAGCGTTTCCGCCACGATGACAATGTCGTCAGCAAATCGCAAGTGAGAGATGTACTCGCCATTGATGTTGATGCCACGTCCTTTCCAGTTCAGCGTCTTGAACATATCCTCCATTGCATTTGAGAACAATTTCGGGGAGATAACATCCCCTTGTCTAACACCCCGATGCAACGGTATGGGACTTGTTTGCTGATTCTGTACTTGGACGGACATAGTGGCAGCTTTGTAAAGACATCTCATCACTTGGATATATCGCCAATCTACTTGGCATCGCTGCAGAGACTCCAGAACAGACCAGATTTCAATTGAGTCAAAGGCCTTCTCATAGTCCACAAATGCTAGACACAGGGGCTGATTATACTCTCCAGTATTCTGTATAAGCTGCCGCACTGTGTGTATGTGGTCTATGGTGCCGTATCCGCTCCGAAATCCAGCCTGTTCCGGTGGTTGGAATTCGTCGAGTCTTCGCGCAAGACGGTTCGTGATCACCCTTGAGAACAGCTTATAGACGTGGCTTAGAAGGGAAATGGGTCGATAGTTCTTCAGTAGGGTTTTGTCTCCCTTTTTGAAGAACAGGACGATCACACTAAAAAAGAAAAAGAACTAGTTTTTTTTAAATAATATGACAGCTGTCAGTTGAAAGTGATTCTCCCTAGGGATGAAAAGTATTACTTTCAGCCCGCTTCTCAGGTCAGTAATGACCTACTTTCAGAGTATGAGTAATGAAATAGTACATTGTTATCCTAGGGGTGAAAGTAACTTATTCAGTCCCGAGACGGGGTTTGGCGCCCGGAACGAAG
Organism: Udea ferrugalis; assembly: GCA_950022985.1. Lineage (NCBI taxonomy): Eukaryota > Metazoa > Arthropoda > Insecta > Lepidoptera > Crambidae > Udea > Udea ferrugalis. The sequence continues at coordinate 4,989,795 of OX465532.1, read as the reverse complement.
TGAGGGCGCCAAACCGCTTATATCATAACAAAAAATTGAAAGATTTTGTTTTTAGATTGATTTTGTGTTTGAGACGAAAATTGGCCGAGTATTTCGACTCTAAAGTAAAAAGCAAGCACGCGTGCGCCATCTGCCGCCACTTGCCACAATCAAGTTGCACACTGTTATCTCAGTTGCTTTTTGTTCACATAGCCATTCATTAATAAAACTTGTGGTTATTGAAGAAATTGATATGTGAAAATTACTTTTTAATTATGAATGGTATAAAAGCAACCGTAATAGGGTGTTTAGACAACGCCTGTCAAAGTTTCTTTAATTGGAGAACTTTTAATTTGGGCTTTGCGGCGCCATCTGTGAAGATTACTTTCCATATAAAAGTAGTCCGGTCTTGTCATTTTATTGTTGTTGAACGAATATTTGCAATGTTATCTTTAATTATTGTGATGTGATGTGACACCGAATGGGAGTTGGGTTGTATTGCGGCCCCGTTTTAATTCACTCTAATGATGGTAAGCAAATTTCAAAAATATAATGTCCTTTTACTCCGAATTCTAAAAGGTTATGTCGTATCGTTTTAGCATTGACGTGTATTTTAATCCTTTTCTTTTTTTGACAAAGCTGCACGCGTTGTATTTTAATAGTTTCGCATACAATTTCACTCGTCTCGTCACTTCTCGTCCACCCTTCCGATCGACGAGTAATTAAGCCAACAGAAATGTCAAAAATCGATAAATCCGTGATAAAACAGTGGTGCCATGTTAGGGCTTGTCGAGAAATCCGTATTTTCCATACAATATTTCAAATCTGACATTAAGCGGCCATGTTAGCAACAGTAGAGAAAATGGAGAAATGGCTGCAGGGCGACCTGTGCTTTTTGCTCTCTCGGATTTACTCGCGGCGTGCATGCTAGCCCCGCAGGTTGCCTAGGCATTTTTTCAGCATTTTGCATTTACAGGAGGGACCTCTTTTTCCACATAAGTTTGTTGAATAGTGTAAAACCACTGGACCACGTCGTCGACCCTCGCGAATAAATAAATAAATAACAATATTTTTATTGGGCTTTCTATGTGCATGGACACAAAATTCGGCCGCTAAACCTATTTAACCTGCTTCATCAATGTTCGATAGCGCGACAGTCTCTGCCCGTCGGTTGGAATATCACACCGCACACTGGTACCCGATAGTGTATTAAAGAAACACAAATTTGGAACAATTTGAAAACAGATAGTGGGTAAAGGCGTTTATCCCTGTAAAAAAATAGTGGTGCACTTTTTAAATCTCACTTTTGGTCTTATGTGCCGCAGCCATCTGTGTGCCAGTGTAGTTGACTGGTAGAGAATACCTCTCCGTATTCGATCCGGCATTTATAACACTGAGTGCTATAAATAACTAACATGTCTGACGAATTGACGGTCTTTGCTAAAAGGTCATGAGTTTCAGTTTTACGAGATCGCTTGAGACGATATGCTATACTATGTTTCGAGAGCATAATAGAAATACATAAACGATGCGATGCGAGAATGCTCAAGTTATTTGTATTTATAGGATATTCGGGTGAATAAGAGCCTTGAAATGTCTTGTACTGTCATAAAGTTAAAGAATATCCAATTTAATGTCAAGGCTTAAAAAACAGAAATTACCTGGTGATTCAGTTTCACTCATGGTAGCCCTACTATACCTATCTTCACGTATGTTTGCTTCGAAAGAATGTAAGTAAATACAAAACAACGCCAAACGCTGAAAAAATTGGCAATCGCATTGGGTTTGTGTGCGGCGCGCCTAATCCGCACACGTCGAGTTGAGCGGAATGTAACGCTGACACCTCACTTCAAAGGACTCACCGCCCAATCAACGGGCATGCAGAGGAAGTTGTGTGAAATTAGATTTTCAGACAAAGCAAGGAATTTATCGATAATACACTGCTGAACATAGACCTCTTTTACTAATGTTCGGAACAGGTGATTATGAGCCTTGCAATATCTAGTACGGTGATAAAGTTAAAGAATAACGAATAAATGTTAATGGCTTCTATAAAATCATATATTACCTGATGATCCACTTTTTCTCACAGTAGCCCTTCTATGACATCTTCACATAATATTTGCTTCGGAAAATTAATTAACTAATTTTAATGTAAGTAAATACAAAACTACGCCAAATGCTGAAAAATCGGCAATCGCATTGGGTTTGTGTGCGGCGCGCCTTATCCGTGCACGTCGAGTTGAGCGGAATGTAACACTGACAGCTCGCTTCAAAAGACTCGCCGCCCAATCAACGGGCATTTATAGGAAGTTGTGTGAAATTAGATTTTCAGACAAAGCTAGGAATTTATCGATAGTACACTGCTGAACATATACCTCTTTTATTAATGTTCAGAATGGTCAGTTGAAGGCATCTTGCAGCCCACGAGATCCTGGTACTACTCGTACCTGCAGGTCAGCTGTCAAAATGGTATTTTTTCATTAGCTCTTCATGATACTATTAAATGCCCTGCCCACTGTCATTTTCTACTTACCTATAGTCCGTTCGCGTTAAGAATATCCTTCAATCTAGCACGCCCTGAACTTGAGCACTGAGTTTTATTTGTGTGCAACAGAATTAAATTTAAAAATCACTGCATTCTTAACGCTTGCGGACTGTGGTGACTTAATTTTTTCACGGATTTCCCTAACTCTGGTTTGATCACATATGATAACATATTGCTTCCCTATAGCACCCCAAAATGAGAAATGTTGTTTACGTGTCCTTTATTTGTATGGCAGAGCATATTTTTCTCATGTGTAGGTAAAGAAGCAAACGATCTATCTGGTACCTATAAAGATCTCTTCTATTCAATATTAGAATTTTCTTTAACTTGTGCACAGCGGTTTATCCACTTCAACTTTTAGTTTATTTAATGGCTGATAGTTTGGGGGGAGGCCCCGCACACATTGCCCGCTGGTCCCCCTAACTGCTTTGACTGTCTTTGCATCTGCCAACCAGGGACCGCTCAAGTAGGGTCACCAAACACTGCACTCTATGTCTACTCCAGTGCCTTCCCCAGCCAGTCACTTATTCTACCTATTTTGACATTCACCAAAATGCCCCAATTTCGTAACTTTGCGTTTACTTTACTCCTTACTTCGAATTTTATATTGACTTTAGAAGTTGAAAGTGACTTCTTGATTGGTAATCTAAGTAATCTAAGAGTAAACTGCTCCTGAGGCATTCAAATTCAATCGCAAAGTTGGTGTTTTTGTTGCCTTTTGTAATGAGAGTAATCCTCGCCCTTGAATTTCGTTAGGAAATTTTCGTGTTGGGGCGGAGTAGGACTAGCATTTAGCATAACTTTGAGTAACTTATTTGTTTAAATTTACTTTAGTACTAGCCTGTGGTGGGTTGGCTAGAACAGTAGAGGCTCACCGCTTCGTGTCCGCAAACTTAGATCCATGATATCGTCAAAGGCGGTGGGGGAAATTGTGCATATTTAATTTTGCAAACCATAATCTCATCGATATTGGGCGCTGGGGTCCAATTTGACAGGCTTTATAACTTAGAAATTCGAAAGGATAGGAAAGTGAGACTTAGGCCCAGACTCCACCAAAGCGGAGATGTGCGGAGATGTGCGGGGCGGAGATGTGTTTCAGCTTGGGTGACTCCACCGAAGCTGTGCGAGGCGGAGATGTGTGCTGTGTGCTGGCTGGCTATGCGATTAGGGTTGTCGCCTTTTATGTTCTTATTGAATAACAAGGCAGAAAAGTACGGAGTATTGAAATAAAGAACTCTTTTATTTTATTTAGACAGATAAAACGTAAAAACTTTATTTTCTCCTTTCTGTAATTCCGGAGCGTCGTCATATTAACATCTCATTCTATTAAACAAATAGTTATTTCTTAATTAACAAAACAAAGAAGTTTGTTTTGCTGAAGAAGCTTTGTTTTGCTGTTCATAACAGAAAAAACTCTTTTGCTTTTATGCGAAAAAGTTTTTTCTGTCATGAACAACCCGGCGGGGATACACAATAACAATGAAATTAATATTATACGTTTAGAGAACTACTTCAGAGGTGTCATTTATTCTTGTGCAGTTGATAGTTCTGTAAACCCTAAGAAGAACATTTGATTATAAGGTTTGTTTGATTTCTTCATAAACATCACCCACATCGAGCATAAGTTTTTTCGAATTCAAACTTTCAATTTTGTTATCAATATTGTCAAAGACTAGATTGCTTTTAAAATTAATCGAAAATGGGTCAACACGAACGCATAAAGAGAAGTGGGGACTCGATTCATGAGATATACAATCAAACATGTCACAACTCAAAAATAAAATCTAGCTATACATGCAAAATTAAGTATTTTTGCGTACTTTATCTATCTTTCAAAATGTAGAGTACAATTTCTTGAAATTCCGTTCAACTGTTTATTATAAAGTACGGGCGCCAGCCCTAGCTGCGTGTTTGCGCGGCAGTGTTGCCAACTTAGGGGAATTTCAACTCGATATGTTTATATTACGAAACGTAAGTAGGTTACGAAAAATAGGAACTACAGAAATTCTACACAAACTAAACAAGCAGGTGAAACTGATTCCTCTGAAGACGACCTTCTTCAGTTATGTTCTTTATAATAAATACTATTGTTTCATTTTCTAGGTTTTATATTATTGCATAATAATGATATCATTTTATTACTTCAAAGTTTCATGGTCACTCAAATTAACACCGTTAAATCGGGATTTCTACCATGTACATGGTAGTCTGGTGGATTTTAATAATTAAGTTTACGGATATCGGTAGTGGTATAAAGGAGATCGGATGTATCTGACTCTGTGGCTATCTATAGATAGACGTTGCCATTTTGAACACGTTTTTCTCTGACACATTTGTGATGCCTGAAAAAATATATAAGATAATATGTATGTAATAATATGTATATTTACTCCCTAAAGTTGGGGTAAAAGCCCTAAGTTGGCCACCCCGGCTGGCACCGCGGGTTGCGGACGGGAGGGGGCAGGGTGGCGCCGCTTACAGAGGCCGCTTGACCTCGCTTCACACAGCTCGACCCAGCTCGCCATACAAAAATACACATCTCCGCTCAGTGGTCTCCACCGAAGCTGTGCGAGGCGGAGATGTGTGAATAACGCAATTCTATTGGTGGTTGAAAACACAGCTCGACGCCGCACATCTCCGCTCAGCTCCGGTGGAGTCTGGGCCTTAAAGAGTAAGGCTTTTCAAAGCCTCTTTGGAAGCACAAAATATTTTCACATTCGCCACAAGTCTTCTAAGTATTCATTACTGTTGCTACTAATAATCAATAACACTGAATGTGAAATAAACTTCGTCAATTTTAAAAATTACCCAATTTATTTCATTCTTTGTTCGTAGATTAAAGGCAGTTGTACCGACAATTTGATTTTATTTTGATTTCACGTTCAATGAAAAAGCTTCTTTTCAGTCTCTTAAGGTAAAGTAAAACCGGTTGAATATGAACACTGTTTACTCGTTTAATTTGCTCTTATTCTATCTGTATTGGGGTAAGTATTTCAGAAAATTCAATTAACTATTATTTGACATTCTATTTTGGTCTTCTGTTTGGTCCTTCATCAATGGGATCGATTTCTGGAGCTTGACTTTCCGTGATGTTTTCCATGCGAAGACTGAAAACGAAAAGGTTAAAGTTATCATAGATTATTGTGAGCGACAGGTCAGTTGGCCATGTCTTTAGTTTGACCGTTGCCTAGCAACGGCAGTCGTCAATTTCAGACGCAGCAGCGGCCACATCCGCTACTCACTCGTGACATGAAGAAGGCTGAAGAGCACCTCATTAAAGCAAGCCAAGCTAAGTCCTTTGCCGCGGAGATTGAAGCAGTTAAGACGAGACGACCTTTCCCTGCGAACTCGCGATTAAGAAATATGAAGGCGATAATGAATGATCAAGGGCTCCTAGTACTGGATAGTCGTATTTAAGCATGTCAAGGAATTCCTGAGGCAATGCGATCACCAATAATATTGGATGGGCGATGCTCCATAGTGAGAATGCTAATAAGCTACTACCATGAGTGGGCAGGACACGGTCACAATGAAATCGTGGTGAACGAGTTGAGACAACGTTACTACATCGTCCGCCTGCGGCCAACTGTCCGCGCCATCGCAGCTTCGTGTTTGAAGTGCAAGCTGAAGAAAGCGGTTCCTGTGCTTCCTCCGACAGGTGATCTACCAGACTTTCGAATGGAACACCACCAGCGACCCTTCTCATTTACTGGAGTGGACTACTTTGGACCGATTGACGTAACGATAGGCCGCCGGCACGAAAAACGTTATGTGGCCCTTTTCACGTGTCTGGTCTCTAGGGCAATACACTTAGAAGTGGTGCATAGTCTAACGTCAGACTCCGCAATTATGGCCCTACGTCGTTTTATGGCCCGGAGGGGGTGCCCGCAGAAGATCTACTCCGACAACGGGACCGCTTTTGTAGGAGCCAACCGCGAAATACGTCGCCTCTAGGATCTTGTTTCAGACTACGCTACTAATAAGATGATAGAGTGGCATTTTCTACCACCAGCTGCACCATCAATGGCTGGCGTGTGGGAGCGCCTTGTTGGAACGGTAAAGAGATCGTTGGCTGTAATTTTGACAGAGCGGAGCCCCAAGGAGGAAACTTTATTAACCCTATTGGCGGAAGTAGAAAACATTGTCAATTCGAGACCTCTGACTCATGTCTCAGTTGCCCCGGATGATGAGCCAGCCGTGACACCAAATCACTTTCTTCTTGGGACGTCATCAGGCCTGCCGTACTCTTGTGAGCCCTTGACAGACGACGCCATGTCAGGGAGGTCAGCCTGGAAGAAGGCGATGAGATTGGCTGACCATTTTTGGATGAGATGGGTCCGGGAGTACCTGCCAACCCTAGCACCACGACGTCGCCCAAATCGCGACGAAGAAAACCTGAAAGTGGGTGACGTCGTGGTAATAGCGGATTGTAACTCCCCTAGAGGAATTTGGCCGAAAGGAAAAATATCAGCCGTATTCCCAGGAAGGGACGGCACGGTGCGGGTAGCGGATGTCGCCACTGCAACTGGCACCTTACGGCGTCCAGCTCGCAAGTTAGTGAGGATTTGTGGTAACGGTGGAGACACTACCACCAGTTCTCACTGATTTTTAAGTTTTTATTTTGTTTCTAATGTAACACAGTAGTCTGTGAGGCCTAATTGACCTGTCTTCACACTCATCTTCTGTAAGGCTTCGCCTTACGGGGGGGAGTATGTGAGCGACAGGTCAGTTGGCCATGTCTTTAGTTTGACCGTTGCCTAGCAACGGCAGTTGTTAATTTTCTCATTGTGAATGCCTGTGGTTTTTATGTGCATTTTTATCTATTTTAATTATAATTTACTATTCCCTTTCAGCCACCCGAACAAGCCGGATTCCGAAAAGGCTTCAGCACCATCGATCATATCCACACGCTCCGCCAGATTATACAAAAGACAGAAGAGTATAATCGGCCTCTCTGTCTAGCGTTCGTGGATTATGAGAAGGCCTTTGATACAATCGAGACATGGGCGGTGCTAGAGTCCTTGCAGCGATGCCAGATCGACTATAGGTACATCGAAGCTCTGAGGTGTCTGTATAGCAAAGCCACCATGTCGGTCCGTTTACAGGACCAGAGTACGAAATCTATTCCATTGCAGCGTGGTGTGAGACAGGGAGACGTCATTTCCCCAAAACTCTTCACCAACGCTCTAGAAGATGTTTTCAAGCTATTGGAATGGAACGGACTAGGCATCAATATCAATGGCGAATACATCACCCACCTTCGTTTTGCCGACGACATTGTTATAATGGCGGAATCGCTCGAGGACCTTGGTACCATGCTTGGCCACCTCTGTGAAGTCTCCCAACAGGTGGGTCTTAGAATGAACATGGACAAGACAAAAGTAATGTCGAATGTCCATGTTGACCCTGTACCAGTAGTAGTTGGGAACGACACCGTCGAAGCTGTGGACGAATATATCTACCTAGGGCAAAATGTCCGTCTTGGTAGGTCCAACTTCGACAAAGAGGTGGCTCGACGAATCCAACTCGGCTGGGCAGCGTTCGGGAAATTTCGCGACATCTTCACGGCCCGTATCCCTCAGAGCCTAAAGACTAAAGTCTTTGAGCAGTGCGTGTTGCCAGTGATGACTTACGGCACTGAGACGTGGTCTTTAACTGTTGGTCTTTTAAACAAGCTCAGAGTTGCTCAGCGCGCTATGGAGAGAGCTATGCTTGGAGTTTCTTTGCGTGACAGAGTTCGCAATGAAATTATCCGCGAAAGAACTAAGGTCACCGACATAGCTTCTCGGGTAGCCAGGCTGAAGTGGCAATGGGCAGGCCACATCGCTCGCAGAACCGACGACCGTTGGGGAAGAAGGGTTCTGGAGTGGCGACCACGAACTGGAAGACGCAGCGTGGGGAGGCCCCCCACTCGGTGGACCGATGACCTGGTGCAGTTTGCGGGAAGCCGTTGGATGCTAACGGCCCAAAGCCGCTCGTTGTGGCGCTCTATGGGGGAGGCCTATGTCCAGCAGTGGACTTCGAGAGGTTGATGATGATGATGATGATGATGATTCCCTTTAATCCAGACCTATCATTTCCACCCCTACGGTCCACAATTATCATTTCACAACTCAATAAACATTTCATATAAGTCATAAAAAATCGAAATACTTATTTTAGATCTCTATGATTAAATACTTCACAAAAGAATACAACGCTAATTATAATTCAACCTGTATGTATACTGAGTGGTCCTATTCTTTCAACTCAGATTGAAACCTGCTCGTACAATCGACAGAAGATAGGATCGTCCTATCGAATAGGTAGGAAGATTAAAATAAATGTAAATTTCTATAATTTAAATATTTTACGTGAGATCTCACGATTTCACTGCTGACTGATCAAAAGTAAATTTCTTTAATTACCTCAAAAAAGATCGTGGAACACTTTTGCGGTGGAAAAGGTGGTTTTCCAGGTAGGTACATTTTCAAAGGTATTTTCTTAGACTTTCATGGTCAGTAACATTGTACCTTCCATGTATCTACCTTTATTGCAACAGCAACATCTTGTGGCAGCAGTGCCGAGATATCGGAAACTCAAAGCAAATGAGATAAATGGTAGCAATTCCGTTGTTAACGTCGTCATATTTATCAAATGGTATTTCCATCTTCATCGAGAAAACAATTTCTTTTTTTTTGTTTTCAAGCAGACGTTTAAGTTTGTCCAGCCTCTATTTTTTCTATTTTTAATTTTAAAGTAAAAGTTGGACCGCATTGCTAGAAGGAATTTCGCTTTTCACGTAGTTTACAAACTTTTCCTGTTAGAAAATTCTTTACGAAAAACACTCCTTTGCCATGTCAACTATTACGGTTTATTTTTTGATCCGGATTTCAAACAAGAAATTAAAATTAAAAAATCGCTTTCAGGTTTAAAGCGAGTGTAGTATCATTTGCAGTTTATTTTCTGGAAAACAATACATGTAAATATTGAGATGTATCATCACGTAGTTTCAAATTTGCAGCGTCAGTCTGCCTCTGGCCTCCCCGTCAGGGATATCGTGAGTGATTGTAGAATTTACAAATCCAATTATTATAAAATCTACTTAAGTAGCTAACAAAGAGGTATTCATCCACCTGCGCAATAGGCATGATGACTGTATTTTTTTTTTGTTTATTATCGAAAGACCTTACATTTATGTAAACAATCCTCAAAGAATCACTTCATCTGGATCAATACCACCAGAGATATCACAATTTGAAATGCACATTTTTGGACTTGCCCAAAAACGCTCCATACAAAAGTGACAGCGATAGTGACGTCACTGTCGCTTTTGTATGGAGCGTTTTTGGGCAAGTCCAAAAAATGTGCATTTCAAATTGTGATATCTCTGGTGGTATTGATCCAGATGAAGTGATTCTTTGAGGATTGTTTACATAAATGTAAGGTCTTTCGATAATAAACAAAAAAAAAATACAGTCATCATGCCTATTGCGCAATTTAAATTTGTCAGTAAACGGAAAAGTTATAACGATTCGCGAAAAAACTCACTCTTCCAATCTTGTGCTTCGCAAGTATTGCCATTAAAATGAAAAATTGCTCGAATTGTTAAAGTAGCAAGTTAAGTAGTTAGTAAACAGATTGGTGCTAGGTTTGTAATTTCTGCACAATTAGGACTTAGACAATTGCATGGCCTAATTTCAATGTTGTTTCAATATTTAGTTCAGTGTGCTTCGAGAATATGTGTGTTTATTTGCTCAATTTTGCTGAAATTAAAATAAGTACAAACGCCTTTAGATTTATTGACCCATGTTGCGAAGATTTCGCTGACTGAGGAAGGGTACTAAAATCTCAAGGCATCCCACACACATTGTATTAACACTGGCAATACTTACACTGTCATCATTGCCAGCTGACTCTGTGTCAGATCCACTGGTGAAAATGGCAGGGGCTGTGAAATCTGAAACGCCTTCAGGTGCTGGCCACTCCGTGACTTCTCCCTCACCGTCCGAGGTGTCATCATTTTTAGAATTCTTGTGCTTCCTGCTGTGGTTTGCTGTGAAAAGAAGTTTACAAATTTTATTTATTTTCGAGTTTGGAGTTGCTCTTGGCTCAGAGAATTCAAGCCACTGGTATTCAGCTGCTCACGTCGGGTGGTGGAATGGGTCAACTAAAATTCAGTACAAACGCCTTTAAACTTAAGTTACCCCTCTTATTAGCGAAATCCCGTATTATGCAACACAATGCTGTCGTTGTTGGAAATAATAACTATATTCCGTGCGAGGTGTAAATGAGGCCTACAGTTAATGAACTCAGTCTTAACGACTGAACGAGACGAGAAGGTGGCCTGTAAGATTTATCTTAACACATAGCATGAGTTGATTAGAAATTTATGAAGCAAAATATTTCTAAAGAAAACCAGAAAAAGACATTTGGTCATGTTGGCATCAGGCAGGACTTGAACCCGCATCTTTCGCAATCCGGGCGACTGCACTACCAATTATGCTACCGAGACCATTAACAGACCGGCCGAATCTTTCTGGTATATTTTTGCCCTATGAGCCAGGGTGATTTCATCAATGTTATAGGCATCCACCTCTAACATTCGGAAGAAATATTTTTTCAAATATTTAACTCCCGATTAAGATGAAAAAGCTATTACTATATTTTATTATTGTTTTTAGCATTTTCCATGCAGTATCTTTCTAAAGAAAACCAGAAAAAGACATTTGGTCATTTGGTAGCTTTTTCATCTTAATCGGGAGTTAAATATTTGAAAAAATATTTCTTCCGAATGTTAGAGGTGGATGCCTATAACATTGATGAAATCACCCTGGCTCATAGGGCAAAAATATACCAGAAAGATTCGGCCGGTCTGTTAATGGTCTCGGTAGCATAATTGGTAGTGCAGTCGCCCGGATTGCGAAAGATGCGGGTTCAAGTCCTGCCTGATGCCAACATGACCAAATGTCTTTTTCTGGTTTTCTTTAGAAAGATACTGCATGGAAAATGCTAAAAACAATAATAAAATATAGTAATAGCTTTTTCATCTTAATCGGGAGTTAAATATTTGAAAAAATATTTCTTCCGAATGTTAGAGGTGGATGCCTATAACATTGATGAAATCACCCTGGCTCATAGGGCAAAAATATACCAGAAAGATTCGGCCGGTCTGTTAATGGTCTCGGTAGCATAATTGGTAGTGCAGTCGCCCGGATTGCGAAAGATGCGGGTTCAAGTCCTGCCTGATGCCAACATGACCAAATGTCTTTTTCTGGTTTTCTTTAGAAAGATACTGCATGGAAAATGCTAAAAACAATAATAAAATAAAGCAAAATATTTTTTGCGTTCGGTATTTTATGCTTGCAATTGCTGTAATGTCTCAAAATGAGCAAAACATTTTTCGAAGCGCCTTAAATCTGCCAAAAAGTGTCCTGCCTCTCGGAATTTTAGCGTTAGGAATCAAATTCAACGAAAAATACACATGATTTTTTGTGATTGGAGTCTGTGAGCGAATAAATTACAAAACTTCCAAAATAAATATTCACACAAGACTGAAAGTGCTACCAGATAAGCTATTACCAGAAAAACTTCTCTAGTTAGGGCTCACCATCACTCAGGTTCCCATTAAGTTTACTCACGCTCCAGAGGTTTATCATCCCGCACGAGTACCCTAATTGTATCTTGATTACTTTAGTATACCTATACCTTTGGGAACGGCTCTTGCTCTATTGTAACTATTGGGCGTAAAGGTATTTATGGACAGTCAATATCAGAACCGAGGCTTTTAAGGTTGTCAAATTTTAATATCTATAAATATTTTAGAAAAGCAACCTTATTACTACTAAAGATAGGAAAACCAGAAAAAGGCGTTCGGTCTTGGCATCAGGCGTTAGGCAATGTTTAGGCATATAGGTACCTTAACCTTTGGTTAGTGCAGTAGCCCGGTTTGCGAAAGACGCGGGTTCGAGTCCCGCCTGATGCCAAGACCGAATGCCTTTTTCTGGTTTTCCTATCTTTAGTAAGATGATAATGCATTATCCCTAATGCTAAAAAATAAAATAACTTATTACTACTGTAATATGAATTGCTTAACGTTTGATTTAGATTTGCATGACGCTGAAAACAACTAAACTAGGATTTTTAATTGTAGTCAGCGAAATGACATTTTCAGTGTGGCAGGTTTTCAGTCCCAAAAAAATAGTGATGATCGAGTTTTTACAATTAAAAGTTAGTCGACATTACAGCCTGGCAAAAAAGTCGTAGTGAATGACCACGTCCCACTTCCTTGTCATTACTGGCAACACACACTGGTCAGACTTTCGTCTTGAGACATAGAGGTATTTCGGTAAACTGTATTTAGTAAATAGGTTTTCAGTTTCAAAATGTTTTGTTTCTGTATTATATTATTTACAGGTAAGAATTTCGTTATAAACAGGTCATACAACTGGAAAAGTTTGGGAGGATACAACAGTAGAATCTTCCAAACAAGCGTTTTCTAAAGGTTTGGCCTAAAGGGCCCAACCGGCAAAGGACGACGCCTTATAATTTCACATATAGGCAGTGATGAAGGTTCTGTAGATTCTGGTTTACTTGTTTTTGAATCGAAGAATAATAGTATGGACTATCATGAAGAGATGAATTCAGAGTGTTTTGAGAAATGGCTTAAAAGCATTTTGCCAAAATTTAAGCCAAATGCGGTGCTGGTATTAGATAACGCACCGTACCATTCAAAAAAGTCGAGCGCATCCCCACTTCAAACTGGCGGAAGGCTGATATTGTTCAGTGGTTAGATGAAAAACAAATTAAATATCAACCTACAATGACCTCCTCAAATATCAATTAATCGAAATAGTAAAATTACAAGAATCGAATTACGAACGCTATGCTGTGGAAGGAGTTGGCCGCTGAATACGGTATCTCAATCCTGCGTCTGCCACCTTATCACTGTGAGCTCAACCCTAGAGTTAGTTTGGGCTCAAGCAAAGGGGTACGTTGCCAGGAACAATAAAACTTTTAAAATAAAAGAGGTAAAAAAATATTTGAATAAGGCCTGAAAGAGGTGACGCCTGATAATTGGAGACAGTGCATACACCATGGGTGCGTTCTGAATTGAGTCAAAATCGACTGCAGCGCGCTCGCAGAGCGTCCCGATTTGAGATATCGCGCTAACGGACCATCTAATGTCAGACAGCTTTACGTCATGGGTGACGTCACTAACGGCGCCATATTGCGCTCACAATGCTCCAGAGCGTTATCGCCGTAAGCCTTATGTCAGATTCATAGATGAATCGTCAAACAGACATTTTCGCGTAAAAATATTTTTGCTAATATTCCTCAGAATAAATCTTTGCTAGGACAAATCTTTTTCTGCGATAACGTAACAGATAGTTTTACTACGAGAACCGCAAGTTTAACCTGGGAATGATAGAAATTAAAAGTTTAAAAATTGTTAGGTTATGTGTCACTATCTAGCGGTCGGAATTGGTTTTGACGCTGACAGCGCTGTGAGCACTGTTGACGCAATATTTTAATTTGGGACGCCTGATATCGCCGTGAGCGCTCACAGACCTGTAATCGCATGACGGAACGCACAGCATGCCATAAAAGTCGAAGACAAAATGTGTCAACTCGACCACATTATATACCAGTATGTGGATTCCTTCGTTATAAATGTAACTGATTCCGATTCCGATTCTAAATATACCGATTCAGAATCGGAGCCGGAATCAATAGCAACCGTAACGAATAAAAACGTATATAATTACTTGTATTTTGCTGACTTTCAAGTGTTGATTCCGCTGAACGTATTTGAACATTTTTTTCCCAGCTATGGTTATAATTTTTTAGTGAGAAGTTTTAATATGGAGGTAGAGTCCATATTTCCTAAATCGTATTATTTAATTCGTTGTCTACCTATTAAATATTTGCAATTATTTAAAAAAGGCTTTGATACCTAACAAAATAAAGCATGACTAAATGTCTAAGTCTAGTGATTGCCGAACGTCACTATTGTAGCGGGTCACCCTTTTTTGTATCAGTCACTGTTGAAGTTGTCATTTCGCTGACTACAATTAAAAATCCTAGTATAACGAAACTTTTGTAATGTTAAATTAATTTTATTTTTATTTTCTAAAGCAGGCAACATTTCACGTCCACGTTATCGTGTTTGTTTTCTTTATCATTTGTAAGTACACAAATTGAACTCGTACTGAAATCCTTGGTTATAAAGCTTGCAAAACTTTTATCATACATGCAACCAAAGCTTCCTGTGAACTTCCTTTCGTCGCAAATCCTTTCTTTCAGTTAGTTTTATCCACGGCAAATCTGATAAAGCCTACCGGGTTTGGGAATGCTTTGTTTTTGGTACAAGGTAGTTAAGGTAGTTGGTAGTGTATTGTGTAAACAAACACTTTTGTTACAATGTGTAAAACCTATCCTTTCCCCTTAGTTATTTAGAAGTAATTAAGTATATTTAAGATTAAAAAAATACTACTTAACCAAATTTATAACATTAACAAAATTAACAAAATAAGTGACTTCAAATCTAAGACTTAACAAATGGTTCTCTGATGGATGCCGAATTGCCGATTTCAACACTGGACCAAATAGTACATGGGAAATACTAACTTTCAATATTTTTTTTTATTTTATGGCCATAGTTTTATTGCTTTCTTGACTTTCGTGTATCGACATGGTTTTTGTATAAACTTTTTTTAACGATACATTGACAGCAATATTACAATAGTTTTTAATGAAATTATAAATTGTCCTGCGCGCGCTTTGGAATAGTCTGTAAGCATACTTGTATATTGAATTAAATAAATAAATAAATCGGTTCAAACAAACTTAAATAATCTCCTCCTCTTTTTTCAGCTGGTCATAAATAGTTTCTCATTAGTTTGCATCACTCAACAACCGAATAAATCCTCACTTGAAACGTTTTACAAAAAAAAAATAGCACAGAAATATCAGCACTAAGCTGTTCTGTGATTCAGGCCTGATTTCCCACCCACCACTTCTCGTAGGGGAGATGGTGTTGCATCACCTACTTGGTGATTACTGCGTGGGCAGACACTCATCTTGTTAAAGCTAAAAATATCTTTGTTTTAATAAAACAGATTACATAAAGAGTCTTGAAAGAACAACGTGATCATTTTAATATTTTTCACTGACTCGGCAAATAAGTAATAATAATTTTGATCATAATTACCAAAGAGTAATTTTGGTTCAGGACAAACTAGGTTGAGTTGTAGGTAATAACTCGTACTGACATAAGACATAAGCGGCCTACTATACGTCCCACTGCTGGGCACAGGCCTCACCTCAACTATGAGGTGGAACGAGCCATACTCCAACACGCGGGCTCAGTGTGCAACCTTAATGTCAGATGTTGTCAAGCCGCCATAAGGCCTCTGACTAGGCTTAACGATTGACATCTAGAGACGTCAACCGGGACCAACTGCTTAACGTGCCTTCCGAAGCACGGAGATGCCCGAAATACACATCACTAAATTTCGGTCGGAGTGGTCACCCATCCCATTTCCGACCCAGTGTGTGTTGCTTTACAAGAGCGATTGTCGCCGATCACTGTCAACACTGCGCCATGGGCACCTATACTCGTTACTGAAATTTTAACAATTAATATTATCACTTGGAAATTTGGAAATTTCTTCTAATTTTGGTTAATCTTCTATTAACTTGCAGAATTTCCTAAATAATTTTATGAATATTTTCATAGGATATGTGAAACTTAAAATATGAGCCAACCGTAAAGTTTTAATTAGTAAGTTTCAGCACTTCATTCTAAAGTGGGCAAGGTCCACCCACTACATCACGGCGAAATAATTCTGAGGAGCTTCGTCATATTAATTTAAATGAGTAAAACTAGGTCAAAACATAGTAAAAAAATATAGATTTTGAAATAAAATAAAGCAAAGCAAAGACTCTTAATAGGATACAAAACTCGAACTAAGCTGGCGTCTGTTAGTAAACTCAGTTTTTACAAACTACACAATGAGATTTAGATTAAGCAGTTTTAAAAGTCAGAAATTGTGTGCGTGTACTGTTTTTTTCTTAAATCAAACTTCAAAACAAAAGGTACCTTACCTTGTTTAATCAAAACAAGAATTGTCACCAAATTATGTGACACGTAAAATTTTTTATCGGAAAATCTAGAACTCTGACTTAGTCGTCAAAAAGTGGGTAAATGGAACTAACCTACCACTTATACTAACTAGAACATGACCCTGGTGAATGGTGACATAGGCCACCCCCTATGCGTAATATGTGTCATCCATATCCTGCCAGCATCCGTTCGGAAGTCGAGAACCTTCAGAAAGGTGGAGTGTCGACTTACAAAAGGTGACACTGTATCTCACACTTAGTTAAGTACTACAACGGTTTACGGACCTTAAAAAAGAGGACAAACATTTCTTACGTAAGTATCGCTCAGAATCTCTAAGCCACTTTATAAAGTTTTAGTCTCTTTCCCTTTGCATGAAGCTTGGACGACCTTTGACTGGACCTGCCAGTCTCTGCAGTTTTCTCTTTCTTTATTCCGTTCTAACGGCCGCCCGCGACTTTGTCCGTGTTACTCATGATGTTTTATACCCTATAGCCTTCGCCTTTTTCCTTCCCTTTTATAAACGTATAAAGTTATAACAGGCACTTACCGCATTCTGCTGCCACAGCCAGAACCACAACGAAAACAAAAATGGCCGACTTCATTCTGAAACGATCTCTTTGGACAGACTGTAGAAACATCAGCTATATATACAGTTTACCCTGGTTTACCCAGCGGATGTCTCGAATTAGAAAGATAACAAAGCCTTCAATTTGGAGCAATTTTGCAGAATCACTGAAAAGAGACGTTTTAATGATAGGAACTATTGAAGCGTCCTAATTGTTTAAATAATGAAAGCGGTGGGACAGAATTATAAATATATTTCGGATTTGAATTTCGGAAACTCAACGGTGTCTCGTTATATTTATGACCTTTTGATTGGCTTCACATACATTTTTCTAAATATTCGTTATGATATTTTCAACAAATACAAAGACAAGTTTTATTTTCTTATGTTTATGTTTGAATGACCAAACTTGAATCAGCATTGAACTCAAGAATTCGTATGTTTTTCGTATTGTTTGTGTTTTTACTTTTGCTACTGTTTTGTTGAGCGGTGATCTTTCAATTGTAATTGAATTCAATTGAATTGGTCTTCTGAAGTAGTGAGTGACCTTCCGAGTTTGACAAGTTTTCAATTAGTATTTTAATCTGTTTGTTTTAATCTGTACTCATGGATTTGCTGTTGGATATCCGAATAAATAAAATAAAAATATACTCTTAAAAGAAATATTTCAAAATTTGAGGCCAACGTTAAGACTGTTAGACTGCCTTAAACACAACTTTTGTTTTGACAACTGCATATTTAGGTACCACGTGCATAAAACTGATTCTAGTTTTTTTTATGCAGTGACGGCGGCAAACACATTAGTCGTAATTTGCCAAAAAACCAGCTGGACATCAAAAAACATTCACTCAAACGCATATTTTTCCTCGCACTGTCGTCGTGCTGCAAACATAAGCTGTTTCATTTGGAAGTAGCATAGCATAGTGGGCGGGACACATAGCGCGGAGAACCGATGGCCGTTGGGGCGGAAAGGTTCTCGAATGGCGACCGCGTACCGGACGACGTTCCGTGGACATGCCCTCCACAAGGTGGACCGACGATCTTGTCATGGTCGCGGGAAGCCGCTGGATGCGGACAGCGCAGGACCGATCGTTGTGGAGATCTTTGGGGGAGGCCTATGCCCAGCAGTGGGCGTCGTTCGGCTGACATGATGGTAGCATATGTAGCAAAGTACCTAGTTTTTTTTAAGTAAGTTTTATGTGCAAATAATGCTGAATGTATAACCAGTATTAAAACAAAACACATACATATTTTGCGTCTGTTAAAGATGAAAACGAAAATATAATTATCTGTTTACGAAATCTGCTCGCAAACTTGACATTTTAACAAACTCGTTAGCATTCAGATATTTAAGAAGATTTACGAGGGGCAAGCAAGTCCAACTCATATTTATGCAACAGGATCTCGTGAACTGCAGTTAAACTCGAATTAAGCTGTACCTAGTTCAGTTATTAGTGCTTGTAATAGCTTTTCAGCTTTAACCCGGTTTGAAACTTGGGAGTGAAACGGACTTTTCATCAATTTAAGCCAATTCAATTTTAACCGCGGCGAATCTGTAGCGAAGTTTGGCAAGGAGGGATAGTTTTATTGCTATCATCTTCATCATCATCAACTGCCAAAAAAAATCTGCAAATGTTTACTCAGTAGTAGT
The DNA here is from genome assembly GCA_950022985.1 of Udea ferrugalis. Classification (NCBI taxonomy): domain Eukaryota; kingdom Metazoa; phylum Arthropoda; class Insecta; order Lepidoptera; family Crambidae; genus Udea; species Udea ferrugalis. Next base: position 4,970,945 of record OX465532.1, on the reverse strand, counting down.
CAGTAGTAGTTTGGAGGCTGCCTGCAACCTTAAGCTACAGATACATATGCTCATTAGTAGCACGAGAGCATGCTACTTAGTAGCATGTATGTCAAACCACTGCTAATAATGAGCATGCGGATTTAGAGCCTGTATGTATCAGTTAATGAGCATGCTCATTAGTAGCATGCTTATAAGCATCTGTAGCTTTAAGTTAGGTATCCGTCCTTCTTGGCCACTGCACAGGTTTTGTAATCAATACCAATTATTTTTGCTACATTACTTCCCTTACATCAATTTGTAGGTAAATAACTTTTATTTGTCATAAGACCATAGATAGAAGATACATTTTGTAGACAAAGCGTCGACTTCCTGTATTTGTCGCTTTTTTTTCAGTGCATAGAGTAGAAAAATGTGTCAAACGCCCCATGCGTTTGACACATTTGTTTTTATGAATCTTTTATCTTTTTTGGATTGCATTTTGTTTCGGCTGATATTTTGCCAACTCGCCGTTATGCTTTATTCAGCAGAATGCAGATTTTGGCACGTTTCACCGGATACTTTTGCAGTGTTTACTGAGCTATAAAACATCACTTAGAGTTCAGCAGTCCTTTAAACAAGCCATATTTTGGTTCCCAACATTACCGTTTTAAGTGAGTGAATGTGGGCTTCTTGTAACGTATCGATCGTACTTAAATCCAAACTGAGCTGAGCTGCTACTATGGCTGGAAGGAACTAATAAAAATACTTGAACGTTTTCTAATTTCCACGTAAGTAAATAGGTACTTTAAAGAAAAAACACCTAGTCAGAACAAACACAAAATATGTTTTCCCCCTGAGAAAGTCACTTGAGATCGTCTTTTAGGTTTAGGTTGGTTTCAAGAATTTATTTCAAAGAAAGACATTAATCTTAATTTTTAGAGAAACACAGGAGACTGATTAAAAAAAATACTTTTAAAAGACTCTCCTAATACATCCCACGACAGTCACTTATAACCAAGCAACTTGCCAAAAGGAAAAAACCTACCAATGACATCATTGTACGATGAGTGCATGAGGCTGACTCCGTAAAAAAGATATAGGTATACAGGGTGTCCCGAAACGTGACGTCAAGTGGGCACAGGGTGATAGGACAGCCTGTATAGGTAAGCAGATAGCCATTTTCTTAAGTAGTAACTAACTGACTTCCCTCTGATATTTGAAAGAAAGGAATAAAATTTAGTTGACACTAAACTTAACAATAAATACACACATCTACATTACATTTACATTTTTATTTGTAATGGGACCAAAAAGTTCACCTATTTATATTTGTGGTTTAGTAACTATCACAGTTTTTACAACGTTACCCAAGGATAGAGTGAAAGAATAGATAGGTACTTTGTTAACTTTCCGACCAAGCCCTAAACATAAATTTATCAAGTTTCTAACAAGAGCTTAGAGTTAGTTGATGAGAAAACTATACCAATGAATAAATATTGTATGTTGAAAATACGATCGTATTGTATTATTAAAATTAGTTTGACATTTACGAACTAGTAAGAGCACAAGTAGAAAAGTTGCTTGAAAGTGTAACTCCATAGTTACACTTTCAAGCTGAAACTATTAATGAACTAAAGCCATCTTGTTCAGTAAAAGTTTCAGTTCAACCACTGTGTTTTAAAAAAATAGCCATTTATGGCTGTAACTTTACTTAAATTACCCTTAATTAACTACCCTACTCTTAAACAGCTTGAAATTGTAAGTATGTAGAGGTTTTTTTATTCCACCTTAAAATACCCATTTAAGGTTCTTCCTTTAATGGGTTTCGAATTATTTACCTTTAATTTTAACGTTAACGAAGTAATTTCGCAGATTATTGTGGCTGAAGTAGTAACGTTAGAAGATCCCCCTCATGAGTTCTCGCCTTGGCGTGGCGAGGGGGCTTAGTACCGGCGGTAGGGTTCAACCGCCGGGAAGCGAAGAGAACTCAGGCTCGTGGTTGCGGATCTGCTAGGGTCTGCGTACGGTGGTAACCAGCGGGCCGGTGCGAGGGTGCTCTGGATTGCATTGCACGGCGTCCACCGAGACGGTGAAAGTGCCTGCGTACTCCAGGAACTTTCGTGGCCTCCCCCCTTTATTGATCGGTTGGCGGGGGCCCCATCAGGAGCTAGCACTGGCGGCGTAGCAGTGCGTCATTACTTTCGGTAGGATCCGCCGCTTCGCTTCGCCGCCAAAGTGCCACCGTTGAGTGCCGTGGGGTTTTAGTCGATAGGAGTCCGACGTAACCTCGTCATCACCCCAGGCGGCGAGGTAACCATGAGGATTTCACCATGAAAAAAAAGGACGTTAGAAGATTTTTTATTTTATTTTAGTGAAGAGAACAATAGAGATCTAAACTTAAAGTTAATACCAATTTGAAGTTCATCAGACGTAACTTCGGTTTAACCCGCTGGCTGGAGGTCGGCTAGAAAAGTTCATGTCTCTGTTTTTATACGGAACAAATTCTGTCATCAGCACACTTTTTTCGAATGCCATCGGAAAGTAAATTTGATTTGCGAGTTTACTTTTAATTAATCACTTCGTGTGGAAAGGCAAAGAAATCCAAGAGAAGAATTAATTGAATATTTAGTTTCCAATAAGTCTAACTAACTTAATTCGCTTTTTAAATGCTGCGCTACTTTTATCGTTCGTTAATTAGATTTGAAATAGTGTTGAAAGTTTTTAAATCCCTCATACATTTTCTATCATACTGTCTTAATTGAAGGCTGGCCAGCTCGTGCCATCAGAATTTAACGCAGCGACGCGAAACGCTAAAACGAAACCCTTTTTTTAAAATCGCGTTTTTTTTTCTTTATGCACAAGAAAAAAAATACAATTAGCGGATTTTTTGCCTAAATTTTATCATTCCCTATCAGTCAACCATCAGGCAAAGCAGAAAACTTGTTGGCGGTTATTTATTTAATTGATACTATTAAGTATTTTCAGTTTATACATTAAAGGTAAGTCAATACGTATGTAGACAATTTAGGGCAGGCCATTTGGAGTGCTCGGGGGGACGCGTGGCTTCGTGCCAGTCACCGCATTCCCACCACGGTAGACGACGAGAGGGAGTCGCTGGGGTTTTTAGTCGGTAGGCCACTGGGTCCAACTTCCCAGTAGGAGAGTCCGACATATCCCGCCTGCCCCCCGGCGGCGGGTATGCGTAGGGCCCATCCCTCATCGTAAACTGAAAAGAAAAATAGGAGTAAATAGGAGTGCGACGCAGACGCTCCCACACAGACGAAGTGCCGTTATAAATATTTGCACTCACACATCTAAATAAAGTTAAAAAGTAGTGGCCCCGTCATTTCCGCTCAGACAATCTCTAAAGACCTAAATATTTCAACATTTACGCGCAACAGAAATAAATAAATCAAGGAGGACGAAAATGGATGAACATCACTAAGTATTGCTCGGCATTCGCTCATATACTTTATTTGTTCAATCCACAATTCACATGTTGACATGTCACATGAGCCCAAATTAATGATATGCAAACAACTATGCCAACATTGCTGATAGTCAAGTCCTCAGATTTAGGTGACAAACAGGGTTTAGTTACATATCATTTATTTTGTGAGCGTAAACACATAGACTGTGGTTTTGATCATTTAACTATGTGCACTGCTTGATCAATATATTTATTACTCCCTATTGAAATTGTACCGATTTTTTTACTGCTAATGAAGATAATGATACTGTAGGCTAATTTATTTTAAACAGTGGGCAACAAATAACATTCATAGAGATTTGTTTTATTAATTTTATCAAATCAACATAAAGACTTAATCTTTGAATTTAGAAAATTGTTTGTAAAGATCTGAAAACCAGAAAAAGACATTGTCATTTTGGTCAAAAGAAAAAATGCAGTCGCCCGGTTTGCGAAAGATCCGGGTTCGATTCCCACCTGATGCCAAAATTACCAAATGTCTTTTTCTGGTTTTCAGATCTTTAGTAAAGATACTGCATAAAAATGCTAAAACAATAATAAACAAAAATTGTTTGTAATAACCACTGCAAAACTAATTTACTTACTTGATTCTTGGTTTCTTAAACTATTAACGTAGTTTGTTAGTGTACAGTACAGAGTATAAATAGAAAAAGCCAGGTTCTACGAAGCTGTTAAAGTGTATTTATTAAGCAAAATTACTTCCGGCATCGTAAACTTCCGTGCCCAGCTTATTTACTTGGTCAAATTTACTCAAAACAAAGTAAGAATGATCCCGGCAATACGTTTAAAAGGAAAGTAGGTTAATTCCTGCACTTTTACATGCAAATAGCTGCTTTGGCCTTAATAATTTAGAGCAGAATTGCATCGTGGACTATTATAGTCAATAACGTTTACTCTGCGTAAACCATGGGTAGCTAAGATTTATAAGATTAGTTAAAACAATCAAATTCTATTATGTAAATTGACCACGCAATTCAATATTTAGTGGTCAATTTACATTTTACCCAATTTTACGCATCTTCTTAAATGTGGAATAAATCTTCTAACTCTTCTAATTCTTCTTTAGTGCTCTACAGCAGACTCACCCAAAGCTTTGTAATGTTTTATACACAAGGAGATTTAGTATATGATATGTATACATTTGTAGGCTAAATTTCAAATTTCGTATATCTGTAGTTCCGGTGTAAAATTCAAATCAAAGTGGGTGAGAGCATGATGTCCAGCGGGCCCACTTTGATACTTACGACTTTCCAAATACATTTATGACACCAAAGCTAGGAAATTAATTGTATATCGGTACATAGCAGTCAATTTGTTATTTCGCTTAGACCATAAAAATGTATAAGCTAGAAGGATAAGCCGAAAAAATGAGTCTAAATTTGCAGAGCGTGGTGTACTGCATTTTTAGTATGTTGTATGGATCTGTTATGATAGCGCGATTTCAAATTTGCAATTTCGGAAAACCTGTGTAAATTGAGAAAATCGAGAAAAACTTCATTGTTTTGGTACTTTTTACACTATTTGCTCTCCAGGGCCTATTAGACGGTATTTTTCACGAATAATGTATTCAACATTTAGTAACTGTATTAAATTACCTAGAATTTGAGTCCAATCGCAAAACCACTGACGCTTTAGGGACTAAGCTATGGCTCTTTAAAGATGGCATAATTTTCCCGAACATTAAAAATGTTTAAATCATAATGTCAGATCATACTAAATCTCCTTGTTTATTAAGTAAACATACAAAGCTTTGGGTGGTGGGTCTGCTGCAGAGCACCATGTGTTTTCTTTACTAAAGAAACCTAAGATCATTTAGTTTCTAAAATAAAACAGTATCAGTATTTGATGCCACAATCAATCATGGCCGAACGTGTGTCCCATAAACATTATTGCCCAAGTATACACAAAGAAACTGCCCTCTTAGTATATTCCGTAATACAAGACTTAATCCCGGAATTGTATCGGTCTTGTGATTTAGTAGCCGGTTTTACGACCGTTGCCATGGAGACGACATCTATTACATCGTTGTACTAAAAACCACAATCTCGCTTACAGTGAAATTAGGTAATTCAAGTATGTTGTTCTCACCGTCACATGAGGAATTTAATTTTGTTCGTCATTTAGAACTTTAGGTATTAGACTTGTGGCAGGCTTGAGAATGAAATTTAGTATAGCGCCTGACAGCATAACATATAATTTTAAACGAATTTTTAACAAATTTTAAACATTAGTGAGGACTAGTGAGGAGGCCTTATTGACGCGTGTAACGTGTTGCGTTGCGTATAGCCACAACGTCAACCGTCATCGTCGTTATTTTCAATGATATGCCACACCTACACACAGATTAGTCAAAGTCGCTAGCAACCTTGCTAACGACTTTGATAAATATTTTCTTATAGATTTTAATTCTAATCATCAAGTTTCGAACTTCGAAGATCAGTGTTTACTTTTATATGAACTCACTAAACTAACCCCTCCCGTTACCGCTCAGTCTAATGTAAAATGTGTTACGGTCAATGTTATTTTGGTTACTAACTGATTTTTAATTTAGGTTTTTCTCTTGCCAAAGCCCCTGTGTGTATTGACTGGAACAAAAGTTGTCAATTCTAGCTAAAATAACTGTACTTGTACACAAACTTCTGGAAGTGATAAATTACAGTGAAACCATTTTGAGAGTTTAGTCACTTTGAAATCAGAAATTAGACTAATTGCCAGAATGTCTAGCAAAACCTGACGAACAAACTTTTTCTTTTTCTTTTTTTTTTTAATAACCCTCTAGATCCCACTGCTGGGCAAAGGTCTCCCCCAAGCTCTTCCAGCGGTCCCTATCCACAGCCAAAACCTGCCAGTCTCTAGAGTGGTTTACAAGGTCATCACACCATCGCTTTTTAGGCCTTCCTCTTCGGCGTCGTCCGTCTGTGGGGAGCCATAAGGTGGTAATTCGGGCCCATTTATCCGGGTGCATCCTACAAACATGACCTGCCCACTCCCACTTCAGTTTTGCGGCTTTTAGGCCAACGTCTTGGATCCCAGTTTTGGCGCGAATAGTGGTGTTGCGGATTTTGTCGGTGCGTTTGATACCTAACACAGTTCCGCTCCATGGCTCTTTGGCAAACTCCGAGCTTTGACTTCAGATTCTCGGTCAATGACCAAGTTTGTGCACCGTAGGTTACGATAGGCAGAATGCAAACGTCAATGAGTTTCCGCTTTAGTGAAATTGGAAGGTCACCCTTCATATAAGCCTTCATGGACCAGTAGCTCCTCCAGGCATTCTCGATTCGGCGTTCGATTTCTTTTTCTTGCCTGTTTTCGAAGGAGACTATCTGGCCCAAGTAGATATACTCATCGACGTATTGCATTATTTGCCCATCTACCATTACCCTACTTTGTGTGCCATTTGTCATCAGTTTTGTTTTTGACCGGTTCATCGTCAGTCCAATGCGAAAGCTAGCTGCGCTCAGTTCTTCGAGCATTGTCTGTAGCTCGTCGGAAGTGTTGGCGAATAGCACGATGTCGTCAGCAAAACGGAGGTTGGTCAATTTTCTCCCTTCGACATCGATTCCCTTACTTGACCAGAGTCCTGCCAACTGTCTAAATACTTCTTCCAACGCGCTGGTAAACAATTTGGGCGACAGCGGGTCGCCCTGCTTGACACCTTTCCTTATGGCAAAGGGTGGGCCTTGGGCATGCAATTTGATGTCGGCTGTGCTTTGGTGGTAGACAAGCTGGAGAAGTTTTATATAGTGTGGCTCTATGTTCTGACTCTCTAGCGCTGCAAAAATGGCGGAATGTACCAGACTATCGAAAGCTTTTGAATAATCAACAAATGCTACGTAGAGTGGTTTGTTGTATTCGTGGAATTTCTCTATAATCTGGTTTAATGCTTGAAGACACAACACGAACAAACTAACCATATTATATAAAGTGACAAATTTTGTGTGATGGCCTTAAATGTCAAGATATTTTCTGGGTCGAAGGCGTGCAGTTGCCGTGCTGAGAAAGTGTGCTACGAGCTTTAGACTGTTTCATAAATGTTCTGGCTACCCTGGTGGAACACACCGGAACACTGGTCGAAATTGACGACCAATTTGGTATTATGGTAATGATATAGTGGCTGATTACGTATTTAATTCTAATATTGATAAAGTTTAAAACCACGTTACGGAAAGAGAGCAGTTCACAGTGCTCAGTGGAATAAGTACAAAATGTACACAAGAACTAAAAATACAGCTGAGTAGATACTTTAGAATTATTTCCTCCAGAAACTTATAAAACTGCACGAGTGCCGAGTGTGGCTGCGACATCTACATGACAAAGGGTTGGAAAAACTACAAAATCTCAAGGGGAATAACTGTTATTTTTACACTTGAGTAAAACTCGCTTCATGAGTACAGATTCACTTATTTATTTAAACATAGCTGGCATAAACCGCCAGAGTAATTCTGTAAAGGCACAACAAATTAAAACATTAATAATAGGTAACTATTTAGTAATGGATTTTTTTAAAACTAAAACGGGAACAGATTGCGTTGTTAAAATACTCTGGCCTGGACCCTGTGTGTTCAATATACAAATTTTGACGCGGACTCTCCGGTCAACGAAAATGCCGATAACGAACCCTAGCAACTTAGATAACAGCAGCAGGCAGAAGTAAGCCTGCCGCTGTTGGGTCTAAAGGATACGCCGTGACTGTGTATGAAATGTGGACTTCTGAATGTTCCGTTCACTATGACAGCGCCAATTTAAAGTCGTGAGATTGTGCATTAGTAAAAATCTAAGAATCTGTCAAGTTATTTATTCGCAATGCATCTAAAAGACTATTGACATCTATTCCTAACAATTTCCAGTGATAGTGAATAAACCAGCGCTACTTGTTTCTCACTAATAACTACTTAGTCCTGGATTAGATAATTTTATCAACGTTTCCACGCAACTTTGTCCCAACGCCGCAATTGCGCAAGTAGCCTTACCTGTTTATTACCTGGATATTAAATAAGTACTAAGTGAAATATGCGTCATTCCAATCTAACTAATATTATAAATGCGAAAGTTTGTATGTGTGGATGAGCGGTGTTGCTCATTCACGTAAAAAAAACTTTACAATAGTATTGCTTTTACAGCGAAACCCGGCGACATGCAAAAGACCCAGCCATTTAAGGCTTTCCAAAAAATTCTCGACTTCAGTAACACTAGACAAATCCGAAAAGACGACAAATTATTGTACCTACGCAAAATTTGTTCCACGAAACACAGAGGCCTTACCTACTCTATCTAATATAGTAGGTCTTCTGTTTGCAGCAACTCTTAGACCATCAGATAAGCAGAAATTACAAAAAGGGTAAGTTTCTAATCTAACCTGAGAGATATTAAATAGTGCCCAAATACTAAAGGTTCAAAAAGCGACTTTATTCAATGAATTACAGAGATAAATATCTATAAATCAAAGCAGGTACTTAAATAACTTGTAATGTAAGAAAACTGTCTAACCCCATCGCTTTTCAATACATTACGTGTCACATAACACGACACGGGCAGTACAGTACCCCGCACACGCCTGCCACTTCACTTAATTCCGTCCGCGTGTTGTATGGAAGTTTATAGCAATGAGAGATCAGCTTACGCTGGCGGTATGAATTTCTATGGGTGGTTGGTCCTCAGAACAATAAGTCGCAAATCACACAATTGTTACGGAGAAAACGCTGAACTTTCCCTCGAAACGCAATAAAATGAGTCAAAGCCGACTGAGAATGTTTCTGAATTTACGCAACATTTTTACAGACAGTTTTGCTTAGAAAGGCCAACTTATTATTTTTATCTCGAACAAAGAGGGAATATTCTCTTGTAAAATTATGTTACATAATACCTTTCACTACTTGATATATTTTTAACGTTCCTAAGTTATTCAATTACTAAAATCACACACAATGTTACACCAACAATCTGTCAGTACCGCAAAGTTTCAAACTCAAAGTTAAGCAGTCATTGAAAGTACAGCTGCCACTGTCAGCTCAGTTACTTTAAGAGACAGCATGAGATAGAAGTGGTTCTTAACTTGGATTCATCATCATCATCATGTCAGCCGAACGACGCCCACTGCTAGGCATAGGCCTCCCCCAAGGATCTCCACAACGATCGGTCCTGCGCTGTCCGCATAAAGCGGCTTCCCGCGACCTTGTCAAGATCGTCGGTCTGAGCCTACTAGGTCCAGGCATTAGCTGAGTGGGGTCCATTTAATTTTGGACATCGTGACACTGCAGTCTAGTCGAATTTTTTGTTTATTTTTCATTTTTTCTCTAACCATTTTGTTTTGTTTGTATATATCTGTAAGTGCGATGTACAAGATCTATAAACATTTTCACTTTCTTTCTTTCTAAATTAGGGGCTCACTAGCCACACACCACATCATCATAAATTATTTACATGAAGAAATGACTATTTACTTACAAACTCACCCAACCCCTTACAGAATCACGTGCCAGCACCGCATTATCACAACTTGCCGAACTCTCAGTGCAAGCTCTGTGAAAAAACCTCAGCAACGTCCCAACTACGAACAATGTCCATTATAAGTTGGACGAAGATTTAATTTGTTCGGCGAGTTGGTAGATAAGATATAAGTTTATATCTTATCCACAATGCATCAGCAAAATCTTCATGAAACACTCAAGATACCTACAAGATATCCAGGTCATTTTGTCCTTGAACTAGGTACTAAATACTTAGATTAAATTTCATGAATGAGTGGTAGTAAAATTGCTAATCACAGCGGACTGCTTCTGCTCCTTTCTAGGTAGCCCTTAAACACCTTCACTAGATACTTAATTAAAATAATAAAACAACTCCTTCATCAAAACCAAAACTCCAGTATTTCCAAAAATGAGCTGCGTTACTTGCCAATAGCCTAATCGTTGACTTCAAATAATTACTTATAGGTATTTTTTATGTAACCACAGTGCAGGAACAATAGGTATTTGTATAGTTTTTTTTGCTTTATGGCTTCGCGTCATTCAGCCAGTTCGCGCTGAGGCCGCTGATGAACAATAAAGCCTCCGTGAGAGCTTGAATTGACAAGCTTATGTCTAATTCATTCTTTAAATTATCAAGTCATTGCGCTTTAACTATTTAGTATGCTCTAAAACCAACCCATATACTATCATTTCAATTGTGGTCACTCAATTAAGTAATAGTTATTTCGAAACAATGCACCCAGAACTGTCAAAATATGAGTCAAGGTGAGAAACGATCATCGACCTATAAGAGGGTCGCCGACAGACAAACTGAAAATGTATACCATGAAGGTGCCCTGTGGTAAGAACCTGCTCGAAACTATAGCCTAACTACGTCTTACAACTAATTACCGGCAGCTGGTGAATATTAAAGTCTTAGTAACCGCCATTTTGGCATGCAATCAATCAGCAATATTCAGCGGCGCTACCATAATTTTCCGACGATATGGTACCTACCTATAATGTTATGGATGTATTGTATGGCAGTACAACCTTTACAAATCATTTCAAAATTGGTTTTATTTCAGCAGTATCAAGTGCCCTTGCGTAAGGGTAAGGTGAGGTGATGTAAACGCGTCTGATCACTTTAGTACTTTGTAATTTTAGCGAATCTGGCATCTCCTTCATAAGTTCTATGACAACGACAGCAAAGTTAATGTGACATGGTTCGAAGTGCATATGTCTATATTGTCGCTGACTGTACTTCCGAACCACTGTGAAGAGTTCCGTGAAGACAGTTCAGGAAATTGTTGGAACTCCAAGAAAAATAGATTGCTTATTTCCCACAGGCTTATTTTTGGTTGTAGTTCTAAACTTCAATCAAATTACTTAATTTGAGGTTAGGTCGATGGGTAATATTTGTGAAGGACTTTTTAAGTATGTTTTACACCGTGATAAGCTACAATAGGTCACTAATTGCTAATTTAACAATAGTAATAAAACAACCAGAGTGTAGAAATTATTTCATTGAAAGTCTACTTATAAGTTATTAAATATATTTTTCCAAACATTATTTACGATCACTAACTAAGTGACTTTATACATTTTTTCTGATCGTCTAACCAAGCAGGCTTAAAATCAACTACCTAAAATAAAAAATACAATATTTGTGGCGCAAGTAGTAAAACACGTTAACTTTAAACATGAAAGGAACTAAGTATTCTTATGCACCACCAGCAAGTGCGACTGTTATCAAATGAATGCTTAGTCCCAAATTGAAAAAATAGGATCCAGCAAGTTTTGTTATTAAAATTATCTAGAATCAGGTGGAAACCCGCATTTCTTCAAGCAAACCATACAAATCCACGTGGGCTCCTCAGTGGTTGGTTTCGGCTTTTCTGTGGTCGTTGGCTTTGTTGGTTTCGGCGTGGTCGGCCTAGGCTTCGGCTTGCAAAAGTAGTGCGGATGCGGAGCGTGGTCTTCGAACTGGTCAGGATAAAAATACGGCATTAAAGTCGTCGTTGGTTCAACCGTGGTCGGTTTTACTGTTGGTCTAGGCTTGCAGAAGTGACGATAAGAAGGGTAGTCATCATAGTAATCGGGATAAAAGTATTGTGTTTCTGTGGTCGTGGTTGGTTTCATTGTGGTTGGCGTTTGCTTTAGTTTGCTGTGGTAATGCGCGTGCAAACTGTGGTAATCGTAGTAATATGGGTATCCGTATGGCGTTTCAGTTGTAGTGGTCGGCTTTTCCGTGGTCGTTTTTTCAGGCTTGCGATAGTAGGGCAGATATGGAATTTCATCGTCGTAGTAATCGGGGTAGAAGTATGGTGATTCTGTGGTAGTGGTTGGCTTTTGCGTGGTAGGCTTGTCCTTTGGCTTGCGATGAAAGTGTGGTCCAGAATCTTCGTAGTAAGGATGATATGACCTTTCATCGGTGTAGATGAGCGAGGAAGCGTCTGAAAAAATAAAGGGCGGGTAGGTAATGGTTAAGAAGTTAGCTACTGCACTGCATCAGGTCGCAGAATCAACCCTATCATAGGACGAACATTCGTGTGCAAGAAAATGTTGCCTGTTTCGGTATATTAAGTATGTTTACAAAGGAAATAGTAATTATCATCACAAGTATGTTTATCCGTTGTCTTCATTCCATAGTAAAAACTTTGCTTAGTTTGCGAGTAGACTAACTAGAACTAGAATATTCAAAGGTTTTTAGCCACAATAACAATAATAATTCATTCAAAACGTCCTGGAATCCGACTGAGACTAAAGTAAAGTAAAACAAAAGGAAAAAATAGGCTATGTCAATCTATCAAAAATATACCTGAAGACAACTGAAAATAAAACTAGAGAGGTATAATATTTCAAAAACCATTAGGTAAACAGACTCGGCCAATATAAGGTGTGGACAGAAATATAAAAGCAGTGCCAACCCTTGTCAAGTCACCGCAGGGATATACCCTTTCCGTAACCTTATATCATAGGTAGTCTTGTGGACTTTCGTGCTTTTCCCTTAGGTTTTGCATAATCTTTTATTTATATTTTTGGTAGACAAAAAAGTTAACAGGTATAAGTATTTTAATAATCATTTTTCAACAATATTAGGTACAATGTTAGTATAAAACAGATTTTAAAAAAATATAAGTATTCTCAGCGGGGTTGTTAAGCAAGAAAATCTTCAAGTTCAGGGGAATACTTATATTTATTCATTAAATGAAATAGTTTTAAGGTTTCGCTTTAATTGAAAGTCTATGTTTTCCAGGAAAAGAGTTGTTAATTGTTTAGGGTTTATACGAAAATAAAACGTATTGATTTATGTAAACTTTTACCCGTGTTTATAAAAAGTCAGTAAAATAATTTACAGTAGAAAAAAAGATGTAAGAAATAATGTTTCTCTACCACCCGTTCGGAAGTTGTTTCTATCGAGAAGAATCCGGCAAGATGAAAGGAGTCGTTGGCGTTAATGTTAAGCTCAAACAGATTTTTCTATCGTCAATCTCCTCAGTTTGTTATCGATGAATTTATAAGTTTTCACTCAAATGATCCTTGGCACTGTTACGGTTGCAGCGAAAAAATAAGTAGACTTAAGTGTTTGCTGACAAAATACAAATTTATTTTGTTTACGCTGATTGAAACTGATGCATGTAGTGGTACGTACGTGATACTTTTAGCTTTAAAACCTTCCCAGTAGATAATTGAAAACCAACAATCCTGCCATACCTTCCTTCAACAAAGGAAGCACGTGTTAAAATAAAATAAAAACCAATCAAGATTAATTAATAGGATATAAAATGCTTACCCTCATCATATCGTCGTCGTGGAGAACAATAAAGTGGACACACCTTGACACAAAACAATATGGGCTGTTTCTCTAAAAAAGGAAAAGGTCAAATGGGTAAAAAGGACTCAAGTGGAATCGAAATCCTATCCAATATAATTGATGATTAAACGAACTTACCTTAAGTGAAGTTCTATCATAATTATACGAGGGCTTCATCCGAAGAGATTAGAGAACAATTGTAGTTTCGCATAACTACTCGCTAATCTAACACTATAGTTTAAATATACATTAAATTTAATGTAAAAATAAAATAATAATATTTTGACAGTAAAATAGGAATATTTTGTCTTTTACACTGGCAACCCAAAGCCTACTAGTACGCAGTCGTTTCTGTCACGTCATTTAGTTAAAAGTATTTGGTAGACAACAGTCAGTAATAATTGTTATGTATAAAACAAAATGTAAATAAAACAAACTCTTGTTTTATTAACGGCCATTCAAAAAACAGCGTCTTTTCAGATGTTGTAATAATATTTCTTATAGGGTCTGTAGGGAGGGTGGGTTCTAATCTCTTCGGATGAAGCCCTCGTATAATTATGATAGAACTTCACTTAAGGTAAGTTCGTTTAATCATCAATTATACTTTGTGCTTCATCCTCGAGATTAGAGAACAATTGTAGATGTTGAAAGAGATGGAAATATTATTGCAAAATCTTAATTAACTATAATCCCAACATAATGCTAAGAATCGATTTATTGCAAAATAAAAATATCTCTCACAGTCACCTTGAGAAAAAACAATGTACAACTCACATTGTTATCATTCAGCATATTATTGCCACAATTTAAAAAATAAATCTTACTTCTTTAATAAGATTTATCATAAGAACTAAAGAACCCATAATTGGCTTTTGGATGAAAGAGAAAAATTAAATACTGAAGACCCCAAATGGATAAAGCTGATTCGCTTGGATCGTTATGGACAACTTCACTGTTATAAAGTTTACCAAAAAAACGTTAGAGTCACACTCCACCCAGCAGTAAGTATTTCTAATTAAATCTTTTTTGACACCGAGCCTGCTGGCGCTAAAGGTGCTCGCGTGTCGGGTAGAGTGGGCAGAGAATGTGGAAGTGTCAATACTGCTTTCATTCAGGGTAGACTTTTCCACTTGCTTGAGGGTTTGACTGCCAACCGAATGGAATGATTTTCTGCTACTGATAAATAATAGGTTATAGGCAATTTGGTGGTGTTATGTATTTTAACAATGCATTGGCAGGACAAATATCTGGTTTAATGTCCTATAATGGAATGATAAGACAGGACTAATGGGTGCCTAACTTGTGGTTCTTTATAGTTCCTGGTATCTTGATATGTATCGAATCAGAACAACTATGTGAGTATAAGTGTCAATGTCTGGACTATGTGGGCTGTGATTAGGACTAGTAAGGTCACAGTCTTTTTCGCAAACTGATCTAAAAGCAGATCCTCATTTGGGTATACATTTTCCAAGTAGTCTAGTACGATTGAGGTATCCCGAGTAACCTTATACTTGGGGCGGAGTTTGAAAAAATAAAATAAAACCTTTTAACAGTCTATTGAGTCCATCATCGGTCGATACTATCGATTATATAATTAAGGATATGGCTGGCTGGTAACAATTCAGTGTCCTGTATTTGGCTCATGAATTGAACGCATTTCCTTAATTGAAAAAAATAAACCAACGTTTAAAAACTTCTGAGTATTGAACTATTGAATGTAACTGTAACTTAAAGATGTACAAATGCCATCTAATGAACTGGATGGCACACTTCTTTCGAAAAAGTTCCCTGATAATTTTCCGGTCATAAGTCTGCACACTGGAAGCTTCGTTGTGCTGTTAGGAACAGAATTCAATGGTTTATCACTCGGCTTAAAAATTAAACAGTCAGGAACAATCTGTTGATATTAAAACGGAAACCACGGTTGTGTAGACCAATAAGGCACTACAACTATCCCTTGCGCTTTATCCGTTCTTATTTTTCGTAGAACCTTTGCGATAGCAGAAACAGGGGGAAACGCGTAAAAATGTAAGTTACCCCAGTTTATAGGCAAAGCGTTTACTGCACGGGTCCCAGGATCCCTGAACCAAGACACAAAGTCAAGATACTTCGTCTGGTTGCAAAAAAGGCTCTATTTCGGGACTGCCAAAAGTCTGAAACTATGCGATCAAAAGCTTGATTGCTTAATTCCCACTCTGTCTTAGGATGGAGTCACCTGGGTTCCGTGTCTGGTCGCTGGTTTTCTATCGAACTGATATTTGAAGCGTAATTATATGAAAATGTTTCTTTTTTCGCAAAAGTTCCAAATATTGGTTTTGGTCAATCTGTTCAACTGAGGGAAACGAACGCCAACTACCCGATTGATATACGAAATAGCCGTCGTGTTGTCAATCCTTAATAATATTTGGCATTGGCAAAATTTTGACGCAAATGTTTTTATACCAAAAACGCAGCTAAATAACTCAAAAAAAAATGCATGTGTTTCATAGCCTCTTTAGAGCTCAACTGGCCCTATGCGGTCTTCTCGCCGCATACTACCCCCTTCCAGGTTTTAGCTTGCATCGGAAAAGATTTCTAAGGTGTAAGTATTTTGACTAATGGGATTAGTCGCCTTTATTATGGATTTAATCCACCATTGCATATTATCTTGTAAATTATTAGGCAAGCAATTGTAACTATCATAGTCTCCTGACTGTAAAAGAGCAAGATATTTACACCTTCCGAAGTCTTAGCAAAGAGGTTAGCAATCCGACCACACGTGCGTAATACCGAATGAAGCAACGCTGAAGCTTGCTCAATTTATACTATTCGGTAACTATATTTATTTATTTATTAATTCTTAATGGCACAATGAAGAAAAAACAATTGGCGGACTTAATGCCTCAAGGCATAAATATATATATATATTTTTTTTTTTATCAATTACGAATCCAAGATAAGTTCATTGGTTTGATGAAGAAAAGACAGCTTTTTTATGCATCAATAATAAAACCTAATTACTCAAAATAATGTCTTAGTTTGACTTTTATCATCCAAACATTCTTGACAATTAGGGGCTATACAGCCCCGGTCATCTAAATATATAGATGACCTAATATGATCCCTCGATCTCAGCAGGGACATAACTGGTTAGAGTAATTTGGTAAACACTTAAGGGGCTGCTTGTAGTACATAAGCCAATTTAACATCTTTTAAGTTCAAAGAGTTTCCCCGATAACTGAATCTTAGGTATTTTCTATATTGTTTACTAACTGAAACCAAAAAATAAACGTTGTTTAAGTTTAAAAAAGGCCATAAAATAATCCCTGAAAACTAGTTTTTAGGTTTAAAATTGTTCTGAGGTCCTTTAGCTTAAAGTTTTCAGTTTTTATAAATTTGTTTAGTGATTTTGAATTTATTATAAAACGAGATTTACCATCTTTCTTTTAAACAAGATAATAACTTGGCCTACACGACTATCAGATTCTGAAATAGCCCTAGAGGCTATTAGATCAACAATGGCTTCATTATAAGCTATACCTATTTTCTGTCTTTTACAGTCTTTGGAGGTCTTGGGATACTCTTTTGTATTACTAGCTTATAAAAATGGGATAGCGTGACGCTTTAAGCACGTCATAATGGTATACCTAGTCATTTGTTATTTGACACCATTGGTTGTAAAATAAAGACAGGAGACCAGAAAAAAACTTACCCAGTCTACTGTCGCTGCTAAGGGCGTTGCCTGAACCACTGCTGCGGTGGTGGCGGGGCCAGAGGAGACGGTGGCGGTTGCGCTGCCGTGCACCCCTTTGCGGCGCGCCGCGGTCTGCGCTTGAGTGTGCGAGACAAGATGTTGAGTCCTCTTGGCAGGCTGCCTGCTGTTCGCCAGCCGAGGTTTCAAGTTAAAAATTGTGAGGCTGGGGACGCGATGTTGTCCTTGCCTATCATAGTATCTGATAATGCAGCCTTAATCTCTGGGTTCAGAATCGGCGCAGATAATCTTTGACTATTAACAGGTACAGGTAACAGGAGATGCCGGTAGAGCTCTTTTCTCCTCGTAATAGCGATATGCTCCCATCGAAGGGCTATATCTTTCTGAATATTATCACCCATCTTTTTAGATTTTTATGGGGTCGCCCAGTAACTCAAGGATATTCTCGTGTAGTGGGCATTCATCGGCCGAAGCCGTAACCGGCGTGGGGGCCGCCTAGGCGGGTTCCCTAACCTCCAAATCCACCTTTTAAGCAGGTGGGCCAAGTTGTTCGCTCGGAGCAATGGGATCTGTCAACGGCAGTTATGAGAGGTCTTGGCTATCAGGAGGTAGTGCATAAAATATAATATTTTATTATTTTGCACGACTAATCAATACCATAAATGGATTGGATTAGTATAATAATTACGCAAACAAAATTACTTACAAAGCGATGGTCGCTAAGTATTTGTTTAAATCGTAATACCACGAGTGCATGGTTGATTAGTTCAATACCATTAAAATGGATTGGATTGGTAGGTATAATTACGCAAACAAATTCACTTACAAAGCGAATTTCCCTAAGTATTTGTATAAATCGTAATACCTATTTACACTTAACTATTTCTCTTTGAATAAATTGAAACACTTAAAGAATTTAAGATAGGAAATCCTCAAAAAAAAACATTCGGTCTTGGGCTCAGACGGGACTCGAACCAGCGTCTTCCGCACTCAGGGCGGCTGCACTAACCAACTGGGTTTCCTTTCTTTAGTAAGATGATAATGCATTATCCCTAATGCTATAGTAAAAATAACATATTTGAAGCATCTATTGAGTCATGCATGACTTTTATTTTAATCGAATTTAATTGACTTTCATTTCATTCGTACGATTCTTAGATACTGCTCATCAATTACTCGCCATTTAATAGCTTGATGTTACATAGCAGTATTCGCACGGTCATTTTAAACACTGTAATTTATTTGACTTTTAGTCGTGCGATTTTTAGATACCGCTCATCAATTACTCGCCATTTAATAGCTTGATGTTACATAGCAGTATTCGCACGGTTATTTTAAAAAAGTGTATTTTTACATACCTTGAAGCGTGAGCACAGGCGACGCGTTATATTACTGGAGCTAGTAAGTAGGTCTAGAAAGCTTTTTGCGTTTTCGCATCTTCTTTTCGATCCTCCTAATTTTGCGTCTAATGTATGTATTCATCGCTATATTCGTCACTTTTTCTTTTCGTGTAATGTAACTCCGAAATGCGGGTAGAATGAAAAAAATATCGGAGCTGAGAGCAGTGTAGACTAGCGAAGCACTAAAACGCGAATGACGTGACAGAAACGACTGCGTACTAGTAGGCTTTGGGTTGCCAGTGTAAAAGACAAAATATTCCTATTTTACTGTCAAAATATTATTATTTTATTTTTACATTAAATTTAATGTATATTTAAACTATAGTGTTAGATTAGCGAGTAGTTATGCGAAACTACAATTGTTCTCTAATCTCGAGGATGAAGCACAAAGTATAATACAAATAAATTTAGCCTATTATTGAAAACATTCTAAATTTAACACCAAAGAAATATCTACCTGTAACTTTTTTTGATGAAACCAGAAACCAGCAATTAGTTAAAAAAAAGTTACTATATCAAATCACCTATAACTATCATTTTATATCACCAAAGTGTAAGTAGGTAGTTATAGTTAATCCCAAAATATTCCTTCCCACAAAATACTAAGTGGGAGGCCTCTTGAGCGCGTTGCGTTGCGCTGCGTCTCTCGATGTGCAACGCATAATGTGACAAGTCAATTAAATATATGACAGTGCAAGATGACGCACTAATAAGGCCCCATACTTATTTGGGCAGCAGCAATGCAGAGTTTATCTTTATTTTAATATCTATTTACTCACAGTCAATAAACTTTCAAGGAACATGTGTTTACATATAATGAAATATACACTTCTAGCTTTTAGTATAATATAGTTATATTTTCGATTTACCTGTGAACAGAAAGAATGCTTCGCTAATTGTTAAACATAACGTATATGCAATCCATAGAAACAAACTGTGCATTTTCACTTTACTTTTCACTTATCTAAGTTTAGAGAGATTTCCATAAGCAAGACGGCAAACCTTTCACTTCTATGCACAAACAAGTCTTCTTGAAAAATCTCAGCCAACTTTATACATTTTCCCAACAAAAACAGGTTAGTTACGTGTCATCATGGAAATAAGTTGAAGGCGACAGGACATGGTAATCGAGATAATGTGGCTATCGTGAATTAAATCGACGGACTGGATTAACAGGTCCAAACAAAAGTACGAGTAAGGACTGTTGCGTAATCACTGGATTTTCATTCCGCGTTTGTTTTGTCAAATACTGGATTTAGATTTTTCAAATCGCAATTGTAACATTCTGTAATATTTGATAAAACAGCTAATGACAACTAAGATTCTGTAATCATTTTAAAAAAAGGCCTTGTTTTCAACTGTAAGATAAAGGTGAATTTGATTATGACTGATTACTATGCTGATGCTGTATGTTAGACGCATAGCTTTGACGACACCGGTGTATACCTAACTCTGATTAACGTTCGTGAATTTGACGATTACCTACTGTTTCTCTTGTAACAGCTGCCTAAATTTCAGAGTATTTTAAAAAGACAAGGCTAATTTGAGAAAGATCCTGCAATATCTACCGTGCATGTCTACTTAGCAGTCTTTACATAAACTTTTACGCAGCTTTTTCTTGAAAGGAAGCCTATCCCATATTTTCAACCAAATACGTAATAGAGTACTAAAATGACGTATTTCCTAATTGTCTTCCGAAGTATTGTATGAACCTTTACGTGTGTACGTAATGTACCTATTATCTTCCAGGCAAATTGACTACTAAGAGACGTAACATCTAGACATAAAGTCTTATTCCATTTTGTTGTATAAACTTCTTATTTAAAATATCTACTATATAAAAATAAGTCGGGTTTTCCTTCCTGACGCTATAACTCCAGAACGCACGAACCGATTTCCACAATTTTGCATTCGTTGGAAAGGTCTTGGGCTCCGCAAGGTTTATAGCAAAGAAAATTCAGGAAAATTTTAACATAAAAGCGGGAAAATGTTTTTTAAAGCGGAAAAACTTTTTTCACATACAGCGTCATCTCTGATATATAGCATGTACTACAAACCAATATTTTGAGTAATTGTTTGACAGCTACTTTAATTTCATGTGACAAACCGGCATTGTGTTCACTGTGAAATTGTATAAAAAAGTAAAAAAAAGTAAGATATTCGTTTCTTAACATTTCAATTGGAAACCATTAAATCAATCACGTGTATGGTGCAAATTTTTATTTAATTTCAACAGTAGGCATTGGTCTTTAAGGTAGCAAGTTGAACTTTTTTAAGACAAAATATAATGAGAGAAATGCCCGATTGAGACAACGCGTTAGCACATGAATCTTCGTGTGATTGTATGATGCCAATGATTCTCCTGCTTGATCGAATCAGAAATGATGAGATCCGCAGGAGAACTAAGAGAACCGACATCGCTCGAAGGATTGCTCGACACATACCGCGGAGAACCGATGGCCGTTGGGGCGGAAAGGTTCTCGAATGGCGACCGCGTACCGGATGACGTTCCGTGGGCAGGCCCTCCACAAGGTGGACCGACGATCTGGTCAAGGTCGCGGGAAGCCGCTGGATGCGGACAGCGCAGGACCGATCGTTGTGGAGATCTTTGGGGGAGGCCTATGCCCAGCAGTGGGCGTCGTTCGGCTGATATGATGAATGATCTCATTGGCATCATACAATTGCTTGGCATTCCAATATGATCTCACTGCGAACTACAGTGATGATGAAAATTTAGATATTGGACCAATGACGACTTTATGCTGATATTGTAATGCGTTAAAGTTCGAAAGAGAAAGGGCTGGATTGAACCCTAGAACCCCAGTACCAGATTGGCCACAAGTGTTTTCTACTGATGCACTAGGTCGCATGTATACTGTTCATCCTAGAAATGATGAATGTTTTTATTTGCGACTGCTGTTGGTAAATGTACGTGGACCAAAATCATTTGCGCATTTGGAAACAGTGAATGGCCACCAATGCCAAACATATCGAGAAGCATGTCAACTATTGGGTTTGCTGATTCTCATTGGGATTTAACGCTTGCGGATCCAGGTGTTTCATCAAATGCGTACTAAATACGAACGCTGTTCGAAATTATCATCACCACATGTTTTCCTTCACAACCAGTTTAGTTATGGAACAAATACAAAGACGACATATGTGAAGATATCTTGCATCGCTTGCGCATTCAAACGAACAATCCTGACATCCAAATGACCGATGAAATCTACAATGAAGGATTGATTCTGATTGAGGATCAATGCATGACTATTGCAAACAAGATACTGATTGAAGTAGGAATGATTGCGCCAAATCGATCGATGCACGATGCATTCAACCAAGAATTAAATTGAGAGATGCAATACAATGTTGACACATTGCAGGAATTCGTTCGAAATAATGTGCCATTGCAGATTGAACAGCAAGAACAAGTATACGAAACATTAATGCAAGCGGTGGACAATAATACTGGTGATTTTTTCTTCCCGGACGCACCTGGAGGTACAGGGAAAACATTTGTCATTTCATTGATTCTGGCCACTATTCGATCAACATGTGACATAGCTAAAGACAAAAGTCTTCAATCAGTGCGGCCTACCCGTCATGACATACGGAGCCGAAACGTGGACACTAACGGCACGGCTGGTCCACAAATTTAAAGTCACCCAGCGGGCTATGGAGAGGGCTATGCTCGGCGTTTCTCTGCGGGATCAAATTAGAAATGAGGTGATACGGCAGAGAACCAGGGTATCGACATAGCCCACTGGATTAGTAAGCTGAAGTGGCAGTGGGCTGGCCATGTTAGCCGTAGAACTGACAACCGTTGGAGTAAACGTGTTCCTGAGTGGAGACCACGTCTCGGCAAGCGTAGTGTAGGACGTCCTCAGGCAAGGTGGAGTGATGATTTGCTCAGGATTGCTGGCAGGAGCTGGATGCGAGCAGCCGAAGATCGAGTACAGTGGCGTGTAATAAGAGAGGCCTATGTTCAGCAGTGGACTGCAACAGGCTGATGATGATGGTGACATAGCTTTGGCGTTAGCATCATCTGGAATTGCGGCGACTCTTTTAGATGGCGCTCGTACTGCACATTCTGTGCTCAAGTTGCCACTCAATTTAAACACAATTTAAACTCCAACATGCAATATGTCGCGATCCAGTGCAATGAGAAAATTGTTGATGCAATGCACTGAATTTCACTATTCAATCAAAAATTGCTGGCGATTTGGTGACATACAAATCCTTTGACTCCATAACAAATCCCGATGATGTAGTAAATTATCCAACGGAGTTTTTGAACTCTTTGGAGTCCATCTGGTGGCGAAACGGAGTTCGCCGGGTTTGCTAGTTGTATAGTAAAAATAATTCACCTTTTCATTATCAATATTTATTTTCTAATGACACTTGACATCAGTCATGATTGAAAACACAATTTTATCTCTGCTCCACTAAAGAGGTATATAACAGTCCTCCCCCCCAATTTCCTCAATCGGCGGGAGGTTGCACAGCCGTGGGAAGCAACTGGTCCACATGGCGTCTCCAGACGACACCATCATCAATAAGGACTTCGTAATGCAATCTTCCCAAGCGTTTAGTAACTGTTCCAAACTGCCATTTAGCATTGCCGGAATAATCTCGGGCTTGAACTCGATCACCCAAGAAAAACTCTTTCACTGTGTTCTCGTGAATTCTCTTGGATGTAGATTGGCAGTTAACACTTCCCAATGCAACATGTAGTATTGTTCTCACTTGTCGTCCAAACATAAGTTCATATGGGGTCTTGCCCGTTAAATTTGGTGTCCTTCTCAAATATCTTTTAATTTTGCATAGTTTATCGTGAATATCACCTCTCTCCCCCCTCATTGTATGCAGAGCTTTCTTAATAGTTTGTACAAAACGTTCAGCTTGTCCATTTGTAGCTGGATGGTATGGTGCTGACGTTTTATGTATGATTCCATTCTGTTGTAGAAAATCTTCGAATTCTTGTGATACAAACTGTCTCCCATTATCAGAAACAAGAATCTGTGGTAAACCAAATGTTGTAAATAGATCCTCTAGTTTCTTTATGCACCATGAACTGGTGATGGTTTTAGTTGGAATTATTTCAGTCCATTTTGTAAAGGCGTCTACAACCACCAATAAATAATATCCATTTGTTGGGCCAGCAAAGTCGATATGTACTCTTTGCCATGGTAATGATGGATGCTCCCAATGATGTAGATGGACTTTAGGTGGCTCATTTTGTTTGAGTCTGCACTCTCTGCAAGTCTTCACTAAGTCCTGGATATCTTTATCTAAATTCTTCCAAAATACGAAGCTTCTGGCAAGCAATTTCATTTTTATTATTCCTAAGTGTCCCTCATGTAACTCGTTTAACACTAGCCTCCGTAAACTGTTAGGTATCATTATTCTAGTACCTTTAAACAGACATCCATCTTGACATGTTATTTCATGTTCATTGTATCCTAGTTGTTGTAAGTTTTTACCAATATTCAAAGCCTCTAGAATAGGTTTGTATTCTATATCTTTCAGGGTTTCTTCAGCAATTTTATGTCGATTGATATTAAATGTAGAAAGCTGGTTCAGTTGAAATGCTGCATGTTGGTCAATGTTTTCAATTGGAATTTCGATCGGAAATCGAGACAGGTAATCTGCATTGCTGTTAGCACTTGATGTTCGAAATTCTATTTTGTAGTCAAAGCCAGATAAGAAATGTGCGTAGTGAAATAATCTCATTGTACTCATAGTAGGTAAAGTTTTGTTGGGATGGAATATTGTTGTAAGAGGTTTATGATCCGTTATAAGAATGAACTTGCGACCATAACAGTAGTGAAAGAATTTTTTAAGTCCCCAATATATGGCAGTAGCTTCTTTATCTATTTGACTATAGTTTTTCTCGCTGCTTGTAAGTGAGCGTGATGCAAATGCGATCGGTTTATCAGTGCCGTCAGGCAGTCTGTGTGATAATACTGCTCCGAGTCCAGTTGGAGATGCGTCCGTTGCCAAAACAATCATTTTACGAGGATCGAAGTGCATAAGTATTCTTTCACTAGTAATCTGTTTTTTAATACTGTCGAAACTTTTTTCGCATGCTTCTGTCCAAACAAAATCCTTATCTTTTTTTAATAAGTTATTGAGTGCATTAGTAATAGAAGCTAAATTTGGTATGAATTTATTGTAATAGTTAGCCATGCCTAGGAAGGTGCGTAGTTCGTTAACATTCTTTGGTCTTTTGGTATCCATAATTGCTTTAATCTTATCTTTGTTTTTATGTAATCCTTCTGCATCTATTGTATGTCCCAAATAATCAATACTTTTCTGGAAAAATCGACATTTTTCTCTATTACATCTTAAATTATTATCTTTCATCCTTTGTAGTACTAGTCTTAGCCTAGCGAGTAGATCGTCTTCTGTAGATCCTTGAATGATAATGTCATCAAAGAAGCATTTGACTCCTTGTATATCTTGTAGAGTTTTATCCATGAATTTTTGCCATAAATTCGGAGCTACCTTTACTCCAAACATTAAGCGGTTTACTCTGAACGTTCCTTTGTGTGTACTTAATGTTTGCATTAAGCTGCTTTCCTCTTCCATTTCCATATTAAGGTAAGCTTGTGTAATGTCTAAAGTACAAAATATTTTTCCTCCGTTCATTTCGTTGAATATATCTTCAATTATGGGTATTGGATATTGTTCATCCTTAATTGCTTTATTCAGGGTAACTTTGTAATCAGCACAAAGACGAATACTGCCATTAGGTTTGACAATAGGCACTATTGGTGTACCCCACTCAGAATTGTCTACTTTAGTTAATATTCCCAATTTACACAATCTGTAAATTTCATCATCCACTTTTTCTTTCAAAGCATACGGAATACGACGTGGTTTCATAAAAATTGGCATTGCACTATCTTGTAATGTAAAGCGGCCTTTGTAATTGGGAATACATCCTAGTTTTCCATCGAAAACTGTCGTAAATTCTGTTAGTAATTTGTCTAATTTTGTGCTGTCAGATATTTGAATGGTGTTGATCTCTGCTAAATTTAATTTGACTTCACGAATCCATGATCTGCCGAATATGGGATCAACATCTTGTTTTATGATATAAAGTTTTCCATGAAATTTTTGGCCTTGATATGAACATGTAACGTAGGTCATCCCCACACTGAGAACCTGTTCACACCTGGCGATTGTTGGGCGATTTCACGGCGAGACGATCACGGAGCGAGCACGCTCGCCTCGACGAACGTATGCACTCCGCGATAAAAAAAAGTCGCTGCGATCACGCCGCGAAGCCTGCTTTGAATTCGACTGATGAATGAGGCATCCACCCGCCGCGATATCTTACAGCTAACTCGCTGCGAGGTCACCTCTCGCTGTGAATTTGCCCAAAAATCGCCAGGGTGAACAGGCTCTAAGAAATAAAGTCTTTAGAACGGCGTTTTTAATCTTCTACTCCAAGAGATATTCTAACATGACCTAACCGGAAAAGGGAGAGCAAAATGTACTGAAGCCATATTCACAGTGACTGCGGGGACAGCTTCGAAAATAGTGGACCGTTTTGTTTATATACTTCGCAAATGCGAGATGAGCTCAACGAAGTGTGAATGGTTGAATGAAGGGTTAGCCAGCCTGCGGAAAAACAAATGTGACGTCACGTGTGCTATAATGGGTAACAAATGTTTGCCGTTTAACACTTTGCTACATTAAGTTGTATTTGGCATTTAAAGTGTTCAAATGCTGTAAAACACGCTTTTGAAAATACTGATAAGAAAGGTACGTATATAAGTATTCTTCTTTATTTCTGTTTTACAACTTTTTTTTTCTTACCCAAGTCATTTTGAAAACATAAATAATACTGGGACGCCCTACATTTTACATGAAATTGTTTTTATGCTTTTTCTTGTGATATGTCTATTTTAGGTGTTGAATAAATTTATCTTTCTTTCTTTCTTTTTTTCTTTCTACGTGGTGCCATAATTTAATGACACCTCTTGACTAAAAGCATAGTTTTTGGAGACGTGAATTTGTACAAAAATCAGACTTACCTGTAAATAGGAACTTTGTCGTCAAAGAAGCCAGTTATCTCAGTACATTCTAGTCTTTTCCATTCGGAAACGATTTTATTTAAAATACCGATGCTAAGACCTTTAATTCCAAACCACCCACTTTGTCTGTTGTTCTGGAATGTGCAGGCTGCATCCACCTGAAATTCCAACATAAAGGAATTCCAATAATTGGCAGGATACCTATCTAAATTGAATCACTTTGTCTCACCTTGGTGAACTGTTCTTGTATTTATGGAGAGTCGATTATTCGGCCGACCGATTTGGTGTAACGGTTATGGGGATGGAAATATCTATACTGCTCTGTGTGTTTTCTTTGTATGTATTTACGGCATATAAGTTTTAAAGGGTGACCACCCCGACCGAAATTTAGTGATGCGTATTTCGGGCATCTCCGTGCTTCGGAAGGCACCTTAAGCAGTTGGTCCCGGTTGACGTCGCTAGATGTCAGTTGTTAAGCCTAGTCAGAGGCCTTAGGGTGGCTTGATAACATCTGACATTAAGGTTGCTCACTGACCTTACACCCCTCTAACAACCTCATAGTTGAGGTGAGGCCTGTGCCCAGCAGTGGGACGTCTATAGGCCGTTTATGTATGTTTTGAAGTATGTAAACATATTCATAAAACTAATCTTTATTTTCAATCTTTCTTCATAAAATATAAGTGCTAAAAACTTGAACGAACCTACTAGTACGATCGTCCCGCTGTATACCGCGGTCTTACCATTCTCTCCAGTATCTTACTTATGATTTCTGTATGTAAAAAACCTATAAACATCTTTACAATAGTATTGACCTTTAATGAAGCGCTGGCTATAGGGAGTACAGTTGAACGCAGAGTGTAAATGTATCATCACTATCGTCATCAGTCTGTTGTAGTTCACTTCTGGACATGGGCGTCTTCCAACTTCGACCACAAGACACACATCTCAGGCCATTGGTCCAACTGGCTGGAGGGCGTCCTAGCTTTTGCCGATAATCGGTCTCCACTCAAAGACTTGTTCTGCATCAAGGGCCATCAGTCCTTCTTCAGACGTGACTAGCCCACTACTTCAGTTGGCTGATTATGCGAGTTACTCCGGTTCTCCGCTGGATGACGTCATTTCTGAACTACAAAGGTACTATACAAAATACTTATAAATACTTCCGCGAAACATTACAGTGCCTGATACAACGTCAAAGCGGAAAGAAAAATGGACTTTAGAAGAAAACTAGGGTATTCAAAGTTTAACAAAGACGAAGCGGGACTTTTTCAAGAATAATTTGTGTAAGTAATATTAAAGAAAGCTATTATTTACGGGAGCTGTCAAAACTTTCATCCACGCATTATTAGTTTATTACATACTTTAGTGGCTTTTTTAATTATGATTCAGTTTTGTTTGCGCTGCAATGCGTAGAGCGTCGTGGCCCAGTGGCACTTAGGTTTTGGAGCCTTAGTGGAATCGAGTTCAAATCTGGCCGGAACACTAATTACATTGTGGTCATTATTTCAACTTACGGCTAACTCTCCGATGATGGAAAACGCCGATAAAAAACCCAAGCAACCCAAATACCAGCAGTAGGCTCGGCTCTTAACACGGTTCAAATCGCTCGGCGAAATGTGGGCTTCTGAATGAACATTCACAATGACGTCAACAGTCAGCGAATCTCTGTCCCCGCTTGGGATATAAGGTAAACGCTGGTGTACCCGCCACTGTCCCAGTACGCGCCACATTTTATAAAAACTCATTTTTTAGCTACTTACTAACATTCAAAGGTTATCTTCTTGTGGATTTACATTCTCGGTCATATTTGAAACAGTAAAAATAACACTTCAAAGTTAAATAGGCTATACTATCGAAGGAATCAGCCTTCAAAGTATGCAAACCAAATATTTACCAACTTTTGACAATTCAGTGAGTTAACTTGGGACTTACCAGCTGATGATGTTTATCAAGCCTAGCAGTTTTGGTGAGCCGTACAGTAAAGAAAATGTATTCTGTAAAAGTTAAGACTATTTCCTATCCATATAAACTATCACATCGAACATTTTTTTCGTTTTTGTTAGGTTTTTTGCGTGTGGCGTGTATTGGGTCTTTCAAACTCATGCTTGGCCCAGTACTCGCCACAATTTCAGGCTATTTTGGCGGTAATTGGGACACTTTCGAATTAGTTGTATCTAAATCCGCCACTGTGTTTTTTATGGAAGAAATGTTGAAAATGCTTAGCATTGTGGTAAAAACAAATAAGTAGGTATCAAGTTTGTACAGTTACTCAAATTTACATCAATTTTGGCAAATTTTATTTGAACGTGGGACTGGGTCGAACTCGACGCATGAAGTCTACGCTCCGACATAATCGCGTCAATAACAAAATCCAAGAGTGCTCTCAACTCGAATTGCTTTGTCTGGCTGGACAATTGGCGTTACAGCGGGCGAGATAGTAGGTAACGGATTTGTAGAAGCTGTCCATGCGGTTGGATCAGGGTCCTACATGTATAGCCTGATCCCCCTCATGGCTGAGTGTCGGTCTCTGGCACTGCAGACTACCGATGATGCTATAAACCACCTTCTGCTCAATAGATGTATCTGGAAGCCCTTGCGACACGACATCCGCGTCTTCAATACGGTTTGTATTATGAGATCCGGCCAGCTATACACCTCGGTCGCCAAATCTGTTACTACGGCTAGTACTGCCGAAGATCCCGTCAAAATAATCCAGCACACTAAACTAAACTAAAGATATCCCGGTCGTCAACTACTACGAGATCAGGATGAGTCTCAAACAGAGAAGAGAAATGATTTGGAACTTGGCGTTTAATAGCTTATGTTCAGCCAAAAAAGACCTATCCAATGATGTAAGACATTATGCTATTAGAGGGTAGCATAACGATTTGCATTCTTCTTTCTCACATGTGTTGTTTTGAGTGAGATACGTAGTGGATGCAGCACTAGCCGCGGGCGTCCGCGGCGCGGGTCGCGGACGCGCGGGAGGAGGCGCGGGTTCCTCGCGACACACATCGCTTTGATCTCAGCTTGCGCACACGTCCATTATTGTCGGGTCTAATTTCTGTACTTCAATACAGCACCTTTTATATACAGTCCACTCTTTAATTCCTACCATTAGTCCCAGTAGAGATTATAGCCTATAATACGGGAACATATGGTCCTTCGAGCCGGATTACGAACTAAGAGTTTCATTGTAACTTCGAATAAACCCAAAATGCATTCGTGCCCACTGTGTCATAAAGACCATCAATTGTTTTCATGCGATTCATTTCGTAAACTGTCAGTTGAGACACGCGCACACAAGGCCAAAGAATTAAAAGTTTGTCTGAATTGTCTCAGGTCAGGTCACCCCGAGTCTCTTTGCAAATTGACTCACTGCAAATATTGCAACTTAAAACACAACACTCTTCTGCATGTTGACCCACCTCAGCAGTCTGCTTCATACGATAGTGTTGTACTTTCAGCAGAGCATTCAAGGGTCAATTCTAATGCAACCAATATATTACTGTCCACAGCTATGGTCAAGGTGATTGACAGCCATGGGAATCCGCATCCAGCTAGAGTCTTGCTGGACAACGGTAGCACCGGCAACTTTATAACACAAGACCTCTGTGGCAGGCTAAACCTGCGTACACATGTAGCAAATTCAAGGGTAACGGGCATAAATAATCAAATATCCAACAGCTCTCAGTCTTGCTCTCTTACATTGGAGTCTTACAATGGCGGCTATAGGATGGACATTGACTGCTTCGTTTTACCACAAATAACATCCTTAATACCCAACACATACATAGACATACACGACTTACATATACCGTCTGGGGTTTGCTTAGCTGATCCAAAGTTCAACGTACCGTCAACCATTAACATCTTAGTAGGTGCGGACGTCTTTTGGAATGTGATTGGCACAAATAGAATCCAGTTAGGGAAAAATAGACCGGTCTTATTTGAAACTAAACTTGGGTGGTTAGTTTCAGGTGCCATATGCCAGCCGCGTTCTAATAATCAAGTTTGTATGTTCAGTCACAATTCACAAAGTCAATCTGACTTAACTAGGTTTTGGGAACTAGACACTATTCCATCTCAGCATAAGTTAACGCCTGATGAGCATGCTTGTGAAAAATTTTTTTTAGAAAGCACTAGGAGGGCTGATGACGGTCGCTTTATAGTTGCCATGCCTTTCAAAGAATCACCCGACGTTTTAGGCGATTCTTTATTCATCGCTAGGCGTAGGTTCTTTGCTCTTGAAACTCGCTTAGAAAAGGATACTCACATGAAACAATTATATACACAATTCATGAGAGAGTATTTAGAACTCGGTCACATGACCGAAGCATCAAGTACAGTAAGCAAAAAATGCTATCTTCCGCATCATGGAGTGTACAGAGAGAATAGCTCTACCACTAAATTACGCGTAGTATTCGATGCCTCTGCCAAAACGTCATCAGGTAAGTCACTTAATGACATCCAGCGTATTGGTCCCACAATCCAAGATGACATAATAGCAATTCTATTGCGTTTTCGACAGCACCAATTTGCATTCTCAGCAGATGTCGAAAAAATGTACCGACAAATAAACATCGAGCAAAAACAACGACCGCTCCAATGCATTCTGTGGAGGTTCGATCCCTCTCACCCTCTTAAGACTTACACACTTAACACTGTGACGTATGGAACAGCATCAGCTCCATACTTAGCCATCAGGTGTTTGTCTCAATTGGGTTATGACTCACCAGACCCAGAAGTAAAGCGAGCCATCTGTCATGACATGTACGTCGACGATTTTTTGTCAGGGATGGACCAAATTGGAGACGCTATTGACCTTTGCAAAGACGTCAGTGGTACATTAGAGTCAGCGAAGTTTCGACTCCGAAAATGGCATTCGAATAGCGAGCAGATTCTAAGTGCTATGTCTAGTCATAATGATATGTCAGATAATGTAAATCTTAGTGCAAAAGAAGCTTCAAAAACATTAGGTCTTCATTGGGCATGCTCATCTGATACACTCACATTTTCCATACATATTGACCCCACGGATAACGTCAATAAGCGTCACATATTATCCACAATTTCCCAGGTGTTCGACCCACTAGGGCTCATTTCTCCATGCATAGTTGAAGCAAAAATTATGATACAACAATTGTGGATTCTAAAATGCTCATGGGACGAAGACGTACCTGTGGATATAAAAAATCAATTCATAGAATTTGCAACTTCACTATTAAGTTTAAATAATTTAAAAATTCCCAGATGCATTAAAATGTACCCATCTACTGTTACACAGATACACATATTCACGGATGCATCTGAGAAGGCCTACGGTGCCTGTGCATACGTAAGAAGCATGAATAGGGACGGGACAGTCTGTGTCCGCCTGTTAGCATCCAAGAGTAAAGTAGCGCCCATCAAACCAGCCACTATACCACGTTTGGAACTTTGTGGGGCACTGATGGGAGCGAGACTGTGTGCAAAGGTTATTTCGTCGGTTACCTTTGAATACAGCTCGTGTACATGCTGGACTGACTCGATGATTGTGTTAGGTTGGCTTTCTTCATCTCCTAATCAACTTCAATCTTTTATTCGCCATCGAGTGATTGAAATTCAAGACAATTCTTTTAATTGGCAATATGTACCCACTAAGCAAAATCCCGCAGACTTGGTTTCGCGTGGAATACGTGCAGAATCAATCAATGACTGTGCATTATGGTGGTCGGGTCCTTCATTTTTAAAACTAGACCCTTGTGAATGGCCTGAGAAGCCTAATCAAAACAAAATTCAAAATAATAATTTGCCAGAAATGATCAAAAATGTACATCTAATAAATAATGATAATAATCAACTTAAAGAACCTAACTTAATTTCTAACCTTATTCTAGACACATCTAGTTTCAATAAATTAAAACGCATTCTAGCATATATTTTCAGATTTATTCATAATTGTAAAAATAATATAAAACTGAAGGGGCATTTGTCACTCTCCGAGTTAAATGCCGCCAAAACTCGACTGATTCTTACTTCACAAGAAGAATCCTTCCCTATAGAGCGTCAATTACTTATAAACAATGATAAATTACCTTTTAAGAATCGACTTTTATCATTGTCACCATTCATGGACTCTGACAAACTCATCAGAGTGGGGGGCAGGCTTAGTGATTCTCACTACGATTACAACGTTAAGCATCCCATTCTTCTATGTAGTAAACATCGCCTTAGCCAGTTGATATTTGACATGTTACATAAGACTTACTTTCACTCAGGTCCCCAACTACTTTTAGCCACAGCACGACATAATTATTGGCCTATGGGAGGAACAAGACTTGCAAAACGAACAGTACGCTCATGTGTTAAGTGTTGCCGCTTCAAAGGCGAAACAATCCAACCCATAATGGGCAACCTACCGAGCAACCGACTTCATTTAGAGTTTCCTTTCCTGGAGACTGGCGTTGATTATGCTGGACCAGTGCTGATAGCAGACCGTAAGGGAAGAGGGTGCAAAATGATAAAATCTTATATTTGTGTCTTTGTGTGTTTAGCCACGAAGGCGTTGCATCTGGAGCTTGTCTCAAACCTAACCAAAGAAGCCTTCATTGCTGCTCTTAATAGATTTATAGCACGCCGAGGGAAGCCGCAGAACGTGTTCTCTGACAACGGGACCACTTTCGTAGGTACATTCAACGAGTTGTCGAGACTCCTCAGGGAACCCTCATTTTCTTCCAGTCTCGTAGACGAAGGTATCAATTTTTCATTTATTCCTGCTTATACACCTCATTTTGGCGGCCTCTGGGAATCAGCAGTAAAATCTATCAAACACCATCTTCGTCGAGTGTTAGAATTGACTCATTTAGATTTTGAGGAAATGGCTACGCTTCTGATACAGATTGAAGCTATTCTAAATTCCTGTCCTATCACTCCTATTTCCAATGATCCTTCCGATCTTTCTTGCCTCACTCCTGCTCACTTCCTAATTGGACGATCGATCACTTCTTTGCCTTGTCCGCAACTCCTTGACAAGCGAATCTCGTCACTGCAAAGATTTCAGCGGGTTGAAGCGCTGAAACAACATTTTTGGTCAAGATTTAACCATGAATATGTTTTATGGCTGCAGGGG
The DNA here is from genome assembly GCA_950022985.1 of Udea ferrugalis. Taxonomy (NCBI): domain Eukaryota; kingdom Metazoa; phylum Arthropoda; class Insecta; order Lepidoptera; family Crambidae; genus Udea; species Udea ferrugalis. The sequence goes on along the minus strand of OX465532.1, from coordinate 4,936,981 downwards.
AAGACCAAATGGCACGGGTCAAGGGGAGAGCTGAAGGAAGGAGCTCTAGTCCTGATAAAGGACAAGGGATCTCCACCACTGATGTGGCCACTAGGCCGCATCCTCCGCGTCTTGCCGGGCAGAGACGGCATAGCGCGGGTCGCCGACATCAAGACCAAGAGGGGCATCATACGTCGGGCATTCAACACCATATGCCCCCTGCCACTGTCTATTGAAGAAGATTCTTCAAGACGGGGAGTATAGTGGATGCAGCACTAGCCGCGGGCGTCCGCGGCGCGGGTCGCGGACGCGCGGGAGGAGGCGCGGGTTCCTCGCGACACACATCGCTTTGATCTCAGCTTGCGCACACGTCCATTATTGTCGGGTCTAATTTCTGTACTTCAATACAGCACCTTTTATATACAGTCCACTCTTTAATTCCTACCATTAGTCCCAGTAGAGATTATAGCCTATAATACGGGAACATACGAGTATAATCGTATTCTTTAAACCTGAAGATCCAGACCGCGTGCTCTGTATTAGTGTGTGATAACTGGCATTTAACTGCCAAAAACCAATTAATGGTTAATGGTTATCTGCCAACTTCATCGAATTGTATGAGTACAATACACGCGCACACTATCCAAACAGCAATAGGTAAAAAGCTGACAAACATGAAACTTTCCAAAAGTAAAGCCGCTAATCGATCCACTCGTCGTTAATCGATCCAATCGCATCCACTAATTTGTCGCTGACAAAGGATATTTCAGTTCAATATAGACTATAGCCTCAAGCAGGTATTTGGCTAAACATCCCAGATATAAGAGCTGTACTCCATAAATGTACCTATGTACTTGAGCTTGATACAAGTTTAGTAATTCATCGTCATCAAGCGATGATCGTCAGCCGCATGACGTAAATTTCCAAAGCAGCCGGTGGTAAACGGCATGCATCCACCGAAATCTGCTGCTTTTGGTTATCCGTTTACCTTGTCACAATCTGCGTTTGCCTTCAAATGGCCCTAACGAGCATCAGTTCTTCGCGCTATGTGCCTTGCCCACTGCCACCACAACCTGCTGACTTGCTTAGCCACGTCGGCGTCTTTACTTTTTCTACAGATTGCCTTGTTCCTGATTCGATCAGTTGGCAAAATAGCTTTTGCCATTAAGTAGACTCACCTCGCTGAACGGACTAGAGATGAATCTGAATGAGACCAAGGTAATGACCAACGGCTCCGATTCCAATTTCAACGTCAAAGTGGAAAATTTTGACATAGAAAGGGTGGAAAGATATGTGTATCTAGATCAAGAGAAGGGTTCTCTTGACCCATCACCAGATGGGTAAGGAAAATCAGGCTAACGCAATCACCAGACGCATACGATCAGCGCATGGGCCGCCTATTTAAAAAGAGACGATGTGTTCAAAATGAAATAACTCAGGAACAAAAACCTCGCATACACGACCAATGCATTCTGCTGGTGCTCACTTACGGAGCGGAGACCTAGGTTTTTACCAAGAATATCCTCAATAAACGCCTATAACTATCAGGGTCGCCCAGAGAGCAATTAAGAGAAAGAAAAAAAAATGAAAAAATTCTTTATTGATCTCTGAATTATCTTAGACTAATTGTCTAAGACTACCGTCTTTCTCTCATTTGCTCTCGGTGTTAGGCTTCAGGGCCGTAAAAGAAACTAGTGGCTCAGAGAACAAAGTAAAGTCACAGACGTCATCGTAAAATATCAATGGGCGGGCCACGTTGCGACTCATGGTGCAATGCACTGGTGGAGTGGAGAGAAAACCGTAGAGATGAGACCGTGGGAGTAAGACGACCGTGAGTGAGACCATAAACGCGTTGGTACGACCACTTCAAGAAAACCGCTTTTTTGAAACGGCATTTGAAAACAAAGATTAAATTAAAAAATAAGTTGACATCGAGCTTGTTAGGCAATTTTTAATATAGCAAGATACTAAAATGATAGGTGAGGATAATTATCCATTCATTACTACCACAACAAGACCGCAGCGCGAAGAACGAGCAAGCAAAAACAAGATACACGATATAAAGATCATACACTAACATTCCTCGTTGAAAACTGAAAATGCTTTTCAGTCTGTTCTTCCTCTTGTAAACAAGTTAAGGTGCAGCTAATACCTACCAACTCACCTACCCACTTGCCATTCTGCAGGAGGAAGGGATAAAAACCGTAGTCAGGTCGGCTAACAAGTTTGATGAACTTTTGTTGGTATACTGTCTGGGCCACTGGTTTTCTTTACGGCTATATACCATAGACCGGTATGATTCGATTAGAAAACACTTGCACCGCCTATATCTAGCCTCGCACACCTGGACCAACAGAGGTGGTTCCAGCCCCTAAGCCTTGCCGCTACGACAAGGCGAGGACTCATATAGGTGTTGAACTAAGGGGGCCCTTATCTACTTTGTCAAACTATTCTGAATAAAACAGATTAACTTAGCTAACTCGAAACCAAACCACATTTTACCCATAATAGCACAAGTTACAGTCAATTCAAGTGGAGAAGGACTGGTCTCATCTGCTGGTAGTTGAGCAAGAACACAAAAGCAGCAATATCACATAAATTAGCGAACCCTAGCCGAATGACTTCAATGTTGAACCTTAAGCTCTCGATTTAAAGTTCAAATTGGCATACATGTGGCGGCTTCTGGGACGATTAAACGGTTATTGGGACAAAAGTGGCGCATATTGGGACATACTGCCATTTTTTGCTTTGGACAGTTTTGCTATTTTATGCAGCTGCGTAGCTTTAAATTGTCTAGTCATCAAGCAATACAAGTAAATTATCTACCTCCTGCCGTAAAAATATGTATTTTCAGTCTAGTAGATTCTGCACAGCAGCATTGCAAAGTCAGGAAAGTGCAAAAAGTGGCGGATACTGGGACGTTTGCCTTAGTCATGAGTGTTAGGCTAGGTTCATATTTCTGTGTCGGGGTGCGTCGTGTCGTGGCGCGACAGAACGCTCGGATTGGTGAATTGGCTCCCCGTCACACCAATGTGAATCTAATCGTAACAGTTGAACGGAACCGATCGCGTTCTTTCGCACCACGACATACCCCGACACAGTATTTTGAACCTAGCTTTATTGTTCTGTTAACGAAATCATTAAAAAAGGTTGCCCTTACACAATATTCAACTATATTATATTTATAAACGTAATCATACCCAATAGCCGACCTCTGAGTCCTCCTTCAAAGGCAAAGCTGAAAGATTAGCCTGTTTATACATTGTGTGTTGATGCCCTCGTTAGCTTTACTTCGGAGGCCATTTTCCTCGTCACTCCACATGGCTTAGCTCACTAAGGGCGCTCCGCTGATATTATGGGCTGTCAAAATGGACAATGAACAATAGGGTGATTATGTGCCCTCGTGATGGGTAAGCACACTATAATCTGGGCAATGTTAGTATTTTGCTGGGATAATGCCGGTTTTAGAAGTCTGTGGAAAGAAAGATGGAAATTTAATGAAGAAGCTTTTGAGACCAAATGTTGTACTAACATGTTTGTGGATTGTAGCTTTTTCGCGGACTTTATTGATCTAAATCACGTTAAATTAATGAAATGAAACAATTTAAAATTACCTTTTCACGTAATTGTCAAAAGGTTTGTTGAGTAGATACAACTGACTACTTCATTAACAACTAACAGAATTTGACATGGAGAATAGAGTTCGTTCACTGCCATGTTCTCTCAATATTAGAATAAAATGCCATCTTACTCCATAGATCTGAAAAGTCATATATTCAGCAGTAGATTGCTAAACTGCTTATAGGCTGCTGACGACGATGCTGAAATGTTTACAAATCTCTATGCAATTTGTTCATAGGAACCTGTCTGAAACAATGATAATTATTATAATGAAAAGAGTAAGGTAGGTTACTTGTGCTAAAAAATTGGCACCCGAAATCATAACTTTCGAACACCCAAGCAAAGCAGTGATGGTTGAGATGACACTGCGCAACATGTATCTGTCTCATTTATGCTCTAATAAATAATCATACTATCTTGTTCACACGGTCAAATTATAGGTACGTACGCCAGGGGACAATTTTCGACTTCGCATCAGTACCGACAAAACCAATCTACCTCTTTTTTATTTTACCATTATTGGTCTGAAAGACCAGTTCTTCCCAACTTTTGAAGTACACTGTACAGATTGTCAAAAAGAGAAAACTTGCACCAACCTATGTCTTACTTGAACTTGTTTTCAAGTAAGGAACTAACTTTTAAAGTAAATAAAACCAAACAGATTCATCCGTCTTGTCATACTTCGGATGAACTCACGAATAAAGTTTGTGCTACTTCAAAGATGAAATTGGTGGATTTAATGACAGATTTATTAGCAGAATACAATCAATCAGGTACCAATGATATTACAATAAAAAAGACCCAGGTAAGTTATGTTGGGTACGACGTAGTTAATTTGACCGTGTTATGACGTGTGAACAAGACAGATACATTAAATGCTCAACACAGTCAATGCTTTGCTCAGGTGTACGAATCGTTCGAATTTCGGGAACCACTTTTTAGCACAAGTAACCTATCGTCCTAATTTTATTATAAAATCATTGGTAAGTACGAGAAAATAAGGGATTTTTAACTTATAAGGTTTGATCTGTAATTTTAACTGAATTGTTGACAGGAAAATCTTAAGTCGTCGTCCTTTGATTGGAAATAAAAATTGAAATGAATTATTCATTAATTATTTTAAATAAATAACAATACATTTTGGAATTAAAAGTATTTTTGAGAGATTTTTTATATCTCTCATGATTTTCTTCCCAACAAAGTAAGTGGCACTCAAACATGTGGACCGCTTGATTCGCGCATGTTCTGGGTTTTCTGAGGACTTCAGCGAGAAACACTACCAGCAGAACCCTGACGCGCTGTGCCGGCTGTTCAGCTATCCTCACAGGGTACTACTAGACGGCAGCTGGTGCCAGTAGGGAGGTACTACTACTACTACCTCCCTACTGACACCCGCTGGCGTAGACGCGCCGGAGACGGCAGTGTGAGGTCCCACACTACCCTACAGTAGTGTGGGACCTCACACTGCCGTCCTCCTCGGAGCCACTTGGAACTACCCTACAGTAGTGTGGGACCTCACACTGCCGTCCTCCTCGGAGCCACTTGGAACTACCCTACAGTAGTGTGGGACCTCACACTGCCGTCCTCCTCGGAGCCACTTGGAATGCAGGCACGTGCATTCCGAGCGACGCCGAAGGCCCCCCTTTCGGACAGACAGACGTTTTGTAAGAGCCCATTGTTGACTACAGCCCAAAGTGCATTGTTCGGTTTCAAACAACGCACTTTGCGTTTATCCATTATTATCAGCAGGCTGTCAATGAGGTGAGTGCAACTAATAGATAAGAGATGATATTCCGAACCACACACACATCACGGAAACATCTATCATGCAAAACGTAGTGTAATATTGGGAACTTATTATACATGCAAAATAAACCACGACTGACTTTAGACTCATTTATTGACACATCCAGTAGAAAAATAAAACAATAACAAACTATTAAAAAGGCTACACTATACGTAGCACATTTGAAAACAAAAACAAATGAAAATAATTAGCGTAAACTCTTTTTTTATTTAAAATGGGTTTGCGTTTGACCTCAGTCTCGACAGTTGGTAATCCCGTTATAATAAGGGTTGCTTTCCTTAGATACTTCAGACATACCTATTTGACCTCTTACTACGTACACTTTTGCTGTTCACTGTACAAGCTCTGCTTATTGTAGGTCACACTCAATGATATTCATGTTGGCAGTCCCAGATATTTATATATTAATTTTGGAAAACCCTTGAGTCTTTAGGCAGAATCCCATTGCGATAAAGGGCCAGTCAATCACAACAGAACAACGATATCATTCGTGAAACCTAGCACTCACTCACTCTTTTGTTCGGTACGCCTATGCTATCAAGATACGAAATAATGTGCTCCGGAGTACAAAAGCATCATTAAGCATATTTTGCTCTATTTCCTCGAAATAAGACTGAGAGTCGTATTCTCTTGGATTGCGGTTCATCCAGTGAAGAGCATACCAATGAACAGTGCTCGATCCAGAAGGGATGCGGGATGATCGAGTGCTTTTGGTAGAATAACTTGAGCCGTAGCTCCGAAATGCCACGCCAACTTCCACGGTGAATGAGCAGTTGTTTTCATTGCTGCGAATTGAAGATCAGTGTTGAAGTACATACTTTTTTGCAGTTCGCAGTTACAGAAATACAATAATATGACAATAAAGTGGAATTAAGCCTTTACCACTGATTTTAACCCACATTTCATAGTAAAGCAAACAAAGTTTCATCAAATTAATATGAAATACCTGATATGAACACCTTTAACAGTCTCCAGCTATAGACATAGATAGATATATATTTATTGTTTTCTTATATTTACGCGAACACTATACATCGAAATAAAACAACTTTACGGATTCTACTCACGGTCTTATATTTTCTTTCATTTTCTAACCCGACGTTTCGACGAAAATATAATACCGCAAGTAGAATCCGTAAAGTTGTTTTATTTCGAGCTATATTTTTGTTTTTTTTAATTTGACGTGATGTGTCCTACTACTGGGCAATATATTTGTTATTCTACGATAAATGTCACAGTTCAATGTACAAATTAAGTGGTCTCAACGCTAGGGAGCGAAGTGTTTCAGACATCCTAGAAGTAGAAGAATGTAACAATATTTAAAAGTGTTTTTGTCGTCTGACTGTATTTGCGCAGAGATATTCACCTCTTGCACTGACGTGACTGTGTATAAAAAAATCTACGCGACATTTCGCAAACATCCCGATGCTCTTCATCAAAAGGCACGTGAGAGGAAATTAGAAAAGAAATGGAAAACTTGAATCGTAATTAAACTGAAAAACTTTTTCTCGATCAGTCAGTTTGTTCCGGAATGGAAATGGGGCCGCCGAGAACAAACAACTCTCAATCAATCAATGGAGAATCATCGAGTTATTCACGTTTTTTCTCAAGGAACAATTGGTAAAGAACGTACGCACAGAAGCATTTCAGAGGTAGGAAAAGAATTCACATACAAATACATACTCTATTACTGACTAGAAAGTTATTTTATTTTTGGTGCACCGCTCTTCGTACTTTTTTGCTTAGCCTTCTGGTTGACTGTAAGAGAATGCCTCATTGGCATTAAATCCGCTTTTTTCACCATTCACTGTTGTGCAATAAAGAATAAATTAAATACATAAATATCACTATAATGAGGACCTTTTGGGATGAAATGGCACGAAAGATTAATACAACCAGAGAAGAGTGAGACATCTGTATAGTTTTAAAGCATAAACATTATGAAATAACTACCCCTTCTTCGTGAAAACGACTACTTTTAATGTCCTCACACAAATTTTTGGCGCTTTCTACATGTCGCCTGGTGGCGCCTGTTGGCTGTGCCACAAAATAATTTATTTGTGCCTATTCCCTGCCTTATTATATACACAATGGCTTATAAATACAAACTTGTCAACAGTATTTTTAATAAGTAATCTTTATACGAAAACTGCTTTCTTATTGATTTATAAACTTTTTACGAAGCAAAACTTTTTTTGATGTCGCTTATTTGATTTTTTGTGAACATTCTAGCGATAATTTGAAAACCGAGCACGTTTGGGCGTCGAAATTTTAGCCAACTGTAACAACAAACAATGTGTAGCAAATATTGTCATTTATTAGAAGCAGGTGTTTGTTTTGTAAACTTGGGAAAATCAAACATCGGTGGATTAATAGTTATTCTAATAACGTCAGGTGTACATGAACAAAGCAATTATTTTTATTCATTTATTCAATACTGTACTTACTATCGTTTAAAAGAAATAAAGTACAAAAGTAAAGTGCTCTATTTCGTTTTCCAAAATCAATATTATCTACGTGTACCTATATGCGATGGATCGCACAAAAGAAAGTAACAACAAAGAAAAAAGTTCATAGAAAATCAAAAGCTGTGCGAAATCACCTGAATGTATCTTAACAAACATTTCGTTAACCACCAAGCAAATAATAGTCTTTAAATGGCCCTCTGCTGGGCACAGTCCACACCTGAACTATGAGATGGTGTGTATGACAGTCCAGCAGTGCGGATTGTTTAGGCGATGTCCTAAGGGTGCATTGCCAGATTTATCAAACCGACAGCTTTAACCAAGCCTATGTCCTGTTGTCCGGGTTGCTTTGGTTTTTATCTGTGTTTTTCATCACTGGAGTGATGAGTGACTCGACTGGTACAATGCAGCCAAAAATTTCAGTTAGTCTAAGCATTTCGATATAAAATCATCAACAAAACATCGAGGCTCGTGAGTCGTATTCAAAGAGCGGTTAGAGTAAATTTAAAAATAACATATGTTCCAGTCTAAACTCACCTTAGTAAATGTGCCTTAAATCAAAGCCAAAGTCATTTCGCAACTGCTAATGTTACCGACATAATTGCTCTCCTGTTTACTTACTCGATTACCCATTAATTAAACGGAGGAAATACGTAACTTTCCCATTTTGAATACATATTCATGAATGTACGTCCTCTGATTATATGCGTGAAATACACCTTTGAAAACCCACTATTGTATTTACCATCCATTCCGAACCTTTGCTCTCCCACCCTTGGTTAAACATTTAATCACTGAAACAATTGAAGGTCATTACGGGGTGAAGTTGCCCGTGACGCGTTTGTGATAGTGATCGGCAACGATCGCTGTTGTAAAGCAACACGCCGGGTCGGAAATGGGATGGGTGACCACCCCGACCGAAATTTAGTGATGTGAATTTCTGGCATCTCCGTGCTTCGGAAGGCACGTTTAGCAGTTGGTCCCGGTTGACGTCCCTAGATGTCAGTCTTTAAGCCTAGTGAGAGGCTTTAGGGCGGCTTGATGACATCTGACATTAAGGTTGCTCACTAACCTTACACCCCTCCAACAATCCGCACTAAACCCGCGTGTTGGAGTGTGGATTATTCCACCTCATAGTTGAGGTGAGGCCTGTGCCCAGCAGTGAGACGTATACATATAGGCCGTTTATGTATGTATGTATTCGTCCCTGGAAGATATTTGGTGGCCAAACGACTGAACTTTCAGTAAAACTCCAAATGCCTTAAAATCTTTCGACCACCAAAAATCGCTTCTGCAACACAAGTCAGCTCCAAAACATGGCTTATGACCCCGATGGATCCAGGAGGTAGGTGTCATGACCTCAGCCTAGGCAAGTGTCGGGCTCGGTCGATAAGTGTTTGACATAAACAAAATAAATACATACTTCGAATGGTTGCTCAATAATAATCGTAAAAAATGCGGCGTTTGATTCGGGTTACCTAAGTTCGTTTGAATAAAAAAAGGAATGTAGATTTTACCGTGACAGCAAAAAAAATATAGTGAATGCCTAGAAGACTGGATTCGCCCTTGGCTCATGTTTTACATAGGGGCCGCAATGCCAATCCCACTAAACTACCCAGTCTAACTGCTGTAAGATTTGAAATTAGTTGTTAACTCATTTCAAATTTACTTAGCTAAAAAATGTTATAGCGTTACCACAGAGCGTTACCATTTTTACTAAAAGCTCTCAGCCTAATATTTCCAGTAACGTTCTTAAGGACGCACTACCAGCGAGCACGAAACGCGGCTTAGGGTATTACTATGAAAGCAATCGGTCATATTATTATGTTTGGGAAGAAAAGTGACCCGGCACGTACCGGTACAAAGTAAACCGTGCGAAAAGCTTTCAGGAGCTTCCTAACTCTTAGTAATATCAGATAATAAGAAATACTTAAGCTTTTTGTCTGAGAGCTCAATATTATTCCTTGCTGCCTAGTGGTTTGAAGGCACAAGCAGTAAAGTGGTCTAAATTATTTTTTGATTGGATTTATATACTTCGCATTGGAGATGATTTTATGGAAATACTTTTTGTGTTGGTGGATGTTTTAGAGGTTTAATTGAATAAGTGGCTTTTAAAATTGGTGCTGTCATATGAGTGTTTTATATTGTTTTCAAGTGAATTTCTAACATAGATAAGTATGTTTTTTAACTGTGTAAAAAAAATGGGTATTGTATAGAGAGATGAGCTACCAGACCACTACCACATAGTCCCTGGAGGAGAAATATACATGCCGATACTTCATTATTTGCTTGATCAGAGATGGGTGGGGCGTGTGTGGGTTGGCTGAAGGCGTTGAAATATTTAAAGGAACACACGTTTCTGAAGCGTCAATGGAGGTTCCGTATGAAAAACTTTTTTGAGTATTGTAATAAAAGAACTTACTTATACCAGACGTTAAAATATCAGTAGATTTTATTGTCGCGGATTTTGTTTTAAAAAAACTCGAACTGTTTGTTTTAATAAATGCTGATATTTATTCTAAACAATCTCTTCAGCTAAATATTAGGTACCTAGTTATCCAAATATTTGGTAATTATTACACAAAAAAGTGGTTTGCGTTACGATCTTGGGTAGCTACAACATAATCATGATTACCCTAAATGAAATTTGTTTAAAAAAGCAACTAAAGTGCAATAACAAAAAAAGTTCAGCCGTCTCTTTTTTCAGTGTAAGTAGTGAGGCTTTTTCCAAAAATACAGACCCCTAAAAGGGGATATAATCGAAGGAAGCGATTACGGCGGGCGGCTGATGCCCGTCAACTCCGCACTCCGGTGAGCACGGACGAGCGTCAATGGGATCGCTTCGGATATCCGACACTCGTGTAACGCGCCCGACAGAGGTGAAAAGATGTTACGCCTTCAAGGAGGTTGGTAAATAGTGATTTGTTTAGTTTTTTTAGTCTCTCTAAATGCTTATTATGTAGGTAAGGTAGGCTCCGTTCACCAAGGTAATACCTATTACATTTATTCGTGTACAGTTTCCATGTTGGCCGTATGGTTGACATGTAGAGAGCGCTTCTCGACATTTAATTGTGTTGATTCTGTTAGCATGGCATGATAACTCTTAGCGACACTGAAATAAATCAACATTTTAGAACGGATTACACAAAAAAATACAATATAAGTAACAATATTTTTTTTCTCACCTCCAATGTTGAATTACTTAACAAAAAAGGCCGGTGTCCATTCTTTTCAGTGTCGTGTGGTTCTTTTCTCAAAATACAGACCCCTAAAGGGGATATAATCGAAGGAAGCGATTACGGCGGGCGGCTGATGCCCGTCAACTCCGCACTCCGGTGAGCACGGACGAGCGTCAATGGGATCGCTTCGGATATCCGACACTCGTGTAACGCGCCCGACAGAGGTGAAAAGATGTTACGCCTTGAAGGAGGTTGGTAAATAGTGATTTGTTTGGTTTTTTTAGCCTCTCAAATGTTTTTTTTTAGGTAAGGCTGTTCACCTGGGGAATACCTATTACTTGCAGTCTATTACAGCTTCCATTTTGGTCGTGTTGACATGTGGAGAGCACTTCTCAAAATTTAATTTTATTCATTCTGTTTGAATGGCAAGATAACTTTTGGCGACATTTAAAGAAATCAACATTTTAAAAGTGATTACACAAAAAATTACAAACTTTTGTTGTTTTTTTTTCTCACCTCTAACGTTGGATTAACAATAAAGGGCCGGTGTGCATTCCTTAAGTGTCGTGTGGTTCTTTTCTCCAAATATAGACCCCCAAAAGGGGATATAATCGAAGGAAGCGATTACGGCGGGCGGCTGATGCCCGTCAACTCCGCACTCCGGTGAGCACGGACGAGCGTCAATGGGATCGCTTCGGATATCCGACACTCGTGTAACGCGCCCGACAGAGGTGAAAAGATGTTACGCCTTGAAAGAGGTTGGTAAATAGTGTTTTTGGTTATTTCATCCTCTCAGAATATACTCTTTATGTATTTTTGCATTGTTAAAACAGAACTCTGTGCTACGGCCGTTTATTTTCTCTTGTAAGTACAATTTTGATGGCCTTACCCTTAGGAACCGATGTCATCTCACATTTCTATTTTATAGAACTTTATGAGACATCCGAAATACGCTTCCCTTAGTTTGGTTTAAATGAGATCACGTCTTGCTCGTAAATAAATCAAATGGATGAGCTCTGTTAACAACTTGAGACACTAAAACCTAGTCCGGGGAATTGAAACTATCCATTCAAGCAAAACACGTAGCGTACGACAGGCTGCGAACGCGTTTTCAGATGGGACCGATAGATGGCGCTTTTCAGCACAAGTAGCAGACCAGGGATTGCACATTTTTTTGTTTATCTTTGTATTCTTGTTGCTCTTTGACATAGATAAAAGGAGTTCGTTGTTGATACGTTTCTCTTTTGTTTGTGATTTGTTGACATTTTTATGGTTTTGTCAACAGCTAGGTACTTCAATTATTATCTACTTTTTGGGTACCTACTTGGAAACTAAGAAAAATGTAGAGAAAATCTAAAAACTTGGGTGAAGACACCCCGGGTGAAGACTAGGCTAAACACGGTCACTATGTTTTACCTTCTCTAATTCTAAATTAAATGGAGTACAAGGGTCATTTCCACAAGAGAGCTTTTTTTCTCAACTCGGTGGTTTAAATATTTTCTTCTTAAGTAGATTTTTGTAACAAAAATAAAGATAAGAATAGAACCAGAGATAAATATTCCTATCGTTAATTTTGGAATTTCATATACTTTAAACACAAATACCGTTGTGGAAATACCGATGTATTTAAAGTTTTTTTCAATAATGCAACAAAACAATATAACAATAATTTTAACTGTGACTCACAATAAAAAAATTGTTTAATGTCAGGAAAAGAACGTTAAAATCTGCAATACGCTCCTCAAATATTTAGGTGTACCTCAAGAAGAAACCCAACAGTATCAGTGGACTATTTTCAGAAATACCGTAAGCTGATTTCGAAATGATCCACAATTTTTCAGTAGTAGTATGCAATGTATGGCTAAAAAAACTATATTTGGAAAATTGAGGATGAAAAGTTCAACAAAGGCAACAGGAATCCTGGAAAAGTGAATAAAAGACTAAATCCGCGTAGGGAATAATTTGAACGCTAGTATAAAAGCATTTTTTGCTTCGAAATATCCATTCCGGCTATGTTTGATGTGTCAAAGGGTTTTCCGATGTTTTGTTTGTTTGTTTTGTTATTTTGTATTCCATTGTTTGTGTTATTAGTACCTAATTAATGTTTCTGTGTGGTCCTAGCACAGTTTTTGATGTTAAGTTTTGGTTAAATAATGTTTAGGTCATACCTAACTGTACCTAATGGTCAAAAAAGTAGCATTCTGTCTCGGTGCTCGTGTTATCCTGAGTTTAAATCCAACACATTTGATGGCTTCCATTAAATAGTCCACTTACAAGAAATGACCGGAATGGGTAGCCTGACAGTCAGTCAAATATGTCAGTCGTACAATCAGATATTCGCATTCGCGCATTTTTGTTTTATACCGTAACCCTAACCTGTCCTCCACACCAGCCAGTAATTTCATCTTTATGGCGTCACGTAAGGAGTTTGAATTTCCCCTGTGTCACACCCTGCAAAGAAAAAGGCAGCAGGCAGATCACGCCATGGACGAAAAAAGAGAATTTGGTAAATTATTTTTGTAAGAAATGAAGGAAGGTAAGTAGTAGTACGTGCTACAGTTCTGAGATGGAATATCAACGGCAATCGTGGCCGTTCTGCTATCGCTATTGATCTACGGACATCTCAGCAAAGGGCAATTTTAGAGAACTTTAAGCCATTGTCCAACTAGTGTTTAGTGTGTTCAAGTGTTCTGACACGCTCAAAAATGTAGCCACAAATCATGAATCGTATTTCTATTGTGTTGAAGTAAAACAGAAAAAAGAAAATGAAAAACTTACAATAACTCTTAAACTTAAAAGTACAACTTCCAATGACACTGGCAGTTGTCAAAGTATATTTCTTAGATCAGTGGGTCTGTAGTGTTTGCACATAGCCAATCATACCACAATACAGGGTGTTCCGTAATGAGTGGTTCCACCGAAAAACCCTAGATAGTTCATTTGATTACCTACAACTAATTTGAACAGTTTTTGGAAATTCTTCAGGGCTGCCATAAAAAAAAGAGTACTCTTCTAAAATTTTCTGTCTTACAATGGTTTTTTTATGTTATGGGTGCAAATATGAAATTCTTCAATTATTTTTTCGTCTAAGTGTAGCCTGATAATTAGTTCCCATTAGTAATTGCATAATGATGTTGATTTTCTTTCAAACATAGTGAAGTAACGTACGATTTTAGAGAATTTTGTATTTAGGACTCCAATTCCAAAAAAACATTTCCAAAAAGAGCTATCCAGGGTTTACGGTTGAACCACTCATTACGGAACACCCTGTATACCTACACAAGCAACATAAATATGGTTGCATAAACCAATATCGGCAACCAATTTGTCGACGTCAGTACCCCTCATCCAACGCATGCAAACCCGTCGCGAGCACGGACCAACTACTTCGAGATTATCCGAGGAATGCCTTGTGACTTACCAGTACCTTACTCTTCACTTCAATTACAAACACTGTATCATGCAGCTTAGGTTCATTTTCGGTTGTGAACTTGGAAATGCAGGTATGTTCTTTGTGAGCCTTCAGTCATCTGCTCTGCCAGATGTAATGAAATAGTTCTGGAGTGAACTCGATGTATGTGATCACGTAGATTCGTGTTGAGTGCACTAACTTTAACTGGTTTATTGTTAACTAGCTGTTGCCCACGGCTTTGCATATATGGAATCGTGTTGTAGTAAAGACTTCCCCTGAGTGAGTAGCTACCCATTTCATTCATTTCCCTGAAGCATTTCGTTTTTTAATTTTTAACTTACCGTCCTGACAGATGTCGTTTAGCCAAATAATATAAGACCGTGACAATACTGACAGTTCAATAAAAACTTATTTGTCAACCAAGAAAAATTTAAAAATCTCTCCCTTGATAGAGAGACTTCTAACTCCTACACGCGGCTTTAGTGCGGATTGGTGGAGGGGTGTATGGTTAGTGCAGAACCTTACTGTAAGATGTTATCAAGCCACCATAACTCCTCTGACTAGGCTTAACGACTGACATCTAGTGACGTCAGCTAGGATCAACTGCAGTTGTGCTTTCCGAATCACGGTGATTCCCTAAAAACACTTAATTTAAGTGGTCCCCTATCACATTTCCAAACCGGCGTTGCTTTAGGATTGCAACGGCCATAGCACAACAGAGCTACAAGCACTGAAGAGAAACGTTTCAAATCAAAAAAGTAGGTTAAACATACTGAATAACCACTAAGTTATAATATTACTGTTCAGAAATTGAATTACAGCTTTTAAACAAGTCTGCACAGTTCAGTGCTCAGAGCTTTTGAGAATCCCTAACGCTCCACCTACAAGGGCCCTCCTCGCTGTAACTCGCTGCTTTTCAATAAAGCTTCCCTCTTCCGAGTAGATCCAATACTGTTCATACAAGTGTAAATAATATGTCAGAAAGCTTCTTTCACCTTATTTTATTGTTGGTTTAGGTGTGCTGGAGGCTGTATGAAGTATGTGCAATGAAATGTAGTGTTTACAGACAGCATCAGAGGCATGTGACCTTTTAGAGTAGACAAAAATATATTTTTTAAAGAAATATAATTCTTATTATACAACTTGGTATAGTCGTATGTTGCTAGAAGCGGTTCTCAGGGAAGCTGGACTGAAGGACTATTTTAATGTTGTGAGGACTGTACACACTCAAGCCGGTGGTTGGAAAATTGGATAGGAGAGTATCTTTTTTTTCTTTTCTTTCTGAATTATTACATACATAACATAATCGGCCCATATATCGTCCCGTCCCAATGCTGGGCACAGGCCTCACCTCAACTGTTACATTGAAGGTCGCTGATCAACTTTGACCCTTCCTTAGATGTCCTACCATTGGTTTTAAAATCTTGAAAACTATGTACTTAATCTAAAAGTTTTTCTTTTGTGTTAGGCGGACCTCAATGGTTGAGTTATTTAGGAAAAGTGTTTGGTGTTTCCCAAATTTGACTTTTAAAAGAGTTGTAACATTTAACTTAAATTAGTTTTAAAATTATAAAGACAACAAAAAGCAGCCAAACATTTCTCACCAACATCATTTCACATCTCCAAGCAGCACGCTAACTTCAACCGTTTTCGGCTTCACCTTGTATTTTGTAAGTATTCCTTATATGTACATAAATAATTTCATAATCTTATTCGGCTTAGTTATTTTCAATCAAATAATCAGTCGCGAATTTATCAAGTTTTACAGAAGGGAAATTCAAATTGAAATGAAGAGTGCATTGAGAAAGACGGCCCCGAAGTTGAAATGAATGTTGCCACCAAAAGTGAAGTTTTTAATTACAAACTGCCTCGCTTGTTCGCAGTTCGCATACCAACTGGCTATAAAGGCAAAGGCGCAAAGAATCTGGCTAATCCTGGCTGATCCTATCATCTCTGCCATTACTCGCCTTCTACATTTCACTTGCAATCGCACTTTGTGATTAAATGACGTACTGGCACTACTTTTACAACTGGGGTTGGCTTTCTGTTTTGTGTCATTTTGACCTTTTTTTTTAAGTAGGGGAAATCCACCCGGGGACGGATGGGTTATGTCAGACTCTCCACTGGAAAGGTGGTATACCAGTGGCCCTACCGACTAAAACCCCTACTACTCCCTCTGATCGTCCGTAGTGGGGGAACACGCTGAGTAGCGCGAGGCCTTGTGCGCATTCCCCCGGACGGAGCCCGCCTGCACGGCGGGCTGGAAGCGACAGCCGAGGATGTCAAGCCGTCCCTACCAGGCAGTGGTGAAGCCCGTGCAATGCCGGCGACGGCACCCCCGTACCGCGCGCCAGCTGGCCACCGCACGCAGACCCTACTGGGCCCGCAACCACGAGCCACCCAAAGGGCGGCTCCGCTGCCGCACCCGGCTGCACGGCCCGGCCGGGCCGCGACGCACAGGGGGGATCAGCCTCGGATTACTGGCCCCCACCAACCGGTTGTGCGCCGCGGCCCCAACCACGCGCCTCAAAGCGCCCGCAGGCCCCACCGGCCCTGCAGCCCCACGTCGCCCTTACGGGCCGCAGCAGGTGGGTTCTTCGCTTCGCTTCCCGGTGGTGCCCCTACCACCGGTACTAGGCCCCCTTGCCACGCCGAAGCGAGAACCCCTGAGGGGGTGTCATTTTGACCTGGGTTATTTCATTAATTGTGTGCGGATTTTTCTTTTCGTTTCTTCTGGGTATAGGAACAACTCTCTGACACTCGCGATAGTCACAGTTTTGTGCACGTACTCGGAATAGTGAATTGTTGGAAACTGTTAGTCGGACTTTCGGATCGACAACGATGATAAGGTCACATTGTGACCGTGTGTAGTTACCACGTCTGGTACATAATTGCTTGGCGAAGTGTGGGCTTCTGAATGTTCTGTTCACCACAGACGGCAACAATAAGTGTGCCTTTATAACGTCTGGGATAAAGCTGTGAGTTTTGGCGAGTATTTAACATTATCTCGAAAATTCTAGATAGGTTCATTATTTGCTTGAGGAACTTGTAAGCGAATTCTCTCTTCAGTGAATTCAGTGTGCAATTCCTCTAACAAGGTTCAGTGGAACTAGTCACCAAGTGGTAATACGTCTGTAAGGCCGCGGTCACATCGCAAGCGACGCGACACCGTCACTATTAAGCCCTGCTTGGCTTTAAAGTAATAAGTTGCCAGGATTTCCTCGCATAACTCCAACTGGCTCAAGCCTCGTGTTTTGTTTTTCTAAATGACTAACCCCATTAATCATAAAACTTAAACATCACTTCACCAACACTTTAACTTTTGTATCGCTTTGTCTCTTTCATTCTCGTTGCTACCGCCATTTGCAAGTAAGTTACATGACACGTCAATTGCTTATACAATGCCCCTGAAACTACCAAGCCGTACACTGAGGAAATTCTCGACACCTTACTAGCGTCTCCCAGGGGACGGTGACATCATGCTCAGCGTGGCTTTCTTATGACTTCATGACAAGGCAGTGCATCTCGTTCTTTCTTTCATTTCTGTGTGTGGCAGGATCGAATGAGTCAATCCATGATCGACGAAAATCGTATGAGAGCGATCTTGGCTATTTTTGGTCAACTTAGATTCAACATCAAAAAATTGAAGTCCTAATCACATCAACAATCCAAAACAGTAAGTATGTACAATACGACAAAATTCGAGGAAATATATGAATATGAATTACCAACATAGTAAAGACAACTAGAGATCTGAAAACCAGAAAAAGACATTTGGTCGTCTTGGCATCAAATGTCTTTTTCTGTTTTTCAGATCTTGACTTGATCTCTCGTAAAGATACTGCATGGAAAATGCTAAAAACAATAATAGCCACAAATAGAGACGTATAAACATTCATACCACTGAAAATGCGTCAACAGCTAGTAGCTTACTCGTTGCCAGTGGGACATGTGCCTAAGGTATGAAATACTTAGTAAATTACGTTGAAAGCTGAACTGCAAAACAAGGAATAAATAGCTGCACTTGGAGGGATTACTTCGTTGGCAGTTAGGGCGAAGTTGTTCTTCAACTATTTCTTCATCATCATGGGTTTGCTTGAGTTAGTTAGCAAGTTTCATGTACATGATATTTGAGTCACTGAGTGACTCCGCCTGCCTCACGAGACATTCTTCCGACTCGCAATTCCTGAGGGGAAATTTAATTAGCTTTGCATGCTAAGGGAATTTAAACAAAACAAACTAAACAAACAATACTAATGCGGTGGTGCGGCAGCGGCTTACGATGTCCAGGATATAGATATTCTTTATTGCACACGAAAACAACAGAAATCAACAACAAAGAAACACAGATTAACGATGATGTACAATTAGGGCGGCTTTATCGCTAAAAAGCGATCTCTTCCAAACAACCCATAACAGGATAAAATGAACCACACCGAACAATGTTACGCCGCACCCGAACCCAATTAATCTCTGCACGACCCAAAGGTTAGCTGGTAGAGAATACCATATGGCATTAAGTTCGCCTTTTGTACCCTACTATGCAAGTTTCAATAAATAAAAAACCACACTCAGCTTGTGTCTGGGCCTGATCGGTTCAGACCCTGGGTTTCAGCGGGCCCAGCTGAGTGGACGCACGGATAGTAGTAACGGTGGCTAAGTAAGTAAATATTATTTTCATTACTCATACTCTGAAAGTAGGTTATTACTGACCTGAGAAGCGGGCTGAAAGTAATACTTTTCATCCCTAGGGAGAATTACTTTCAACTGACAGCTGTCATATTATTTTAAAAAAAAACTAGTTCTTTTTCACTTAACTATTGAACCATGTTCCAACTTTCTATACAGCCAATATGTAAAATTGAAATAACTTAAAGTTAAGTATTGATTAGAGAATATATATTTTTTAAATAACTTTATTATAATTAAGTTTCAACAATTTCTTTAAAATAACGTAGCTTTGAGCAAATTATTTACCATTTTTCCAATGATGAAAATAAAAAATAATGGCTGAATAGCGGGCCGGCCACAGAAAAAAAAACAAACAAAATAGGCGGGAAAGCGGCAATTCGATCTTCATGAATTAATTCATGTTTTTATTTTTACTTTCCTCGTATTTGTAATTAAAAGCACAGTGTTTACCTCGGGTTAAAGACTTATTTAGTCCCACGAACTATTGGCGCCCTCACTTCGTTCCGGGCGCCAAACCCCGTCTCGGGACTAAATAAGTTACTTTCACCCCTAGGATAACAATGTACTATTATTTATTGCACACTAAATAACAATAATGGTTACAGGTAAGAACAAGTAAATTTACATGCTCATAATACACAATACAATACTTAAACATACAAAATAATACTATCAAACTTAATTCATGCGATATTAATAAACTAAAAGATAAATAACTAGACTAAAAGAGATAAGCACAAATAGAAATAGTCACTAAGCAACCAAAAATGATCACGAAAGAGCAAGAAAAAAAAGGAGGAAGGAACGCATGTCAAAGTGCAAGAAAATGTTCTTTGACACTTGTATTATTCTGCTATCTGAAGGAAGATCACTAAGTATGCCTGTCTTTTAAAAATAGCTCCTTTAATAATCACTTCATTTTCCTTTCAGTTTTCTTCAGCCTGAAAAGGCTGTCTACGAAGGTATTCCGCCCACGTTTGCGGTCTGCATCCCACGCCCGACTTGGCAGGAGAGCAGCTGTGGGAGTATTATGTAGAGATAAATCAAGTTGATGCAAGTTAGCATTTCTAATAAAGCTGTGCTGTCAAATAAAGCTTGATCTGATCTGATGATCGTATGAAGAAAAAAATAATACAAGGCAGCTTTTAAGTAAAAAAAAAATTATATCAAAGATGCAAAATAACTCCCTATCTACACAGGTAATTAGGTGTTGGGGTGGTCGTCCAATCTCACAACATGAAAAGCTATAGTTATATTTTAGAAAATATACTTGCCATTTTAGTGCTTCGGCGGACGCGGTAAGCAGTTGATACCGCCTGAAATCGCTGTACCGTCGCTAGTCGTTATAAGCCTATTCGTTGACCTCAGGGCGGCTTACTGCCATCTGGCTGTTAGACGCTGGTTTGAGTTGAGTTCCACCTGATACCTTGACCCAGATGCCTTTTTTTTCATTTTTAAATGACAATGCGGTTTATCAGTAGCCTTAAATATAACGCCACAAGCGACATAAACAGCGGCTTAGGGCTAAGTCAGCACTGGCACAACGCCCGTGTGGTTTCGAGTGAAATCTGCCTGTGTCACCTATTTAGTGGTAATTTTACAAAGAGGGCCTAAAGTATCCGGTGATGAAAAACAAAAGCAATCAGAATAATGACAGGATTGCGGAGAAATATTCCAAGTCAGGCATTGATTAAAACAAAAAGAGGAAGATACGTTCATAATTAGCGAATTCAAAAACTGGCACACGACGTTGACGTGTGAATGACGTGCACGTATACAAGTGTGTCATATTGGCTTGAAGACATGTCCATTGGACCAGTCTTTGTGTGGCCACTTTTGGTACGCGGATGCCGTATCTTTTTGTTTATATCAATGACGTTAGGCTTGAATTTGCTTGGCAGAACGTATGCTTCTGAATGTTCTGATCATCATGACGACTTTCCCTACACAGTCATGAGCATAGGTTTTGTCATAAAGAATTAAACTCTAGTCTATTTTATTTCTCAACAGTCCAATTCAGGAGGACAACAAAGCATGATTCACTGGTACTACATACCTACGTATGTGTATACAAATAGCCCTGTCGAAGCTCAATCCAGGCACCATATACACCTGAGTATTGATTTTTACGTTTACGTACATAGCTTATATACTAGCACGCAGTCGACACATAACCGCTGCACAGTCCGGAAAACGATGCTGTAGTTTTGAGTTAAATTTACCGGCTTTGGCGAGGGATTTTAAAATTGAGCGAAACAACATTGTAATGCGCAATGGGCATTTCATTTCATGAATTCACTGTGTTTTTTATAACTTAGTTATCTAACTTTACATAGCAGAAATATCTCATCAGCAATACCTATTTGTAATACGCCATTTACGTTTTCTAAACCTATGTGTACCTATTATGTGTTTGCTCATAATTACAACAACATATTAATTCACACGATTAACTTCTGGAAGTTCCGTTGAGCGAATAAAACACTAGAATACGTACTAACGCGAGTCAAAAAGTTTAGAGTTACCATTCTGTAACTCTAAACTTTTACTTTACTTTTTACTCTTTCTACTTTTTAACTAGACATTCGTCTTTTCATAAACCTACTATCATACGTTGTATTGTATCGATGGTAAGCTATAAAAATACAATTTTATTTTTCACGTATTAAATCTACTTAGATCTATTTAAGATATGCTAAGCTATACAAGATTTTATTTATGCAATCAGGGGGGCTAAAACGGTAACATTTTAGCATTTCATATTATGAAACATCTAACTGACGTTTCATCTTGGCCGCGGTCCGTTTCGAGTCAAAAGTGAGTAATAGCGCGCTGACGTCGCTCACGTTCATACAATTTATCAATTCGGGATGCGTGTCAGCGCGCTGTTACTCACTTTTGACTCGAAACGGACCGCGGTCTAGATGAAACGTCAAATAGATGATTCATAATATGAAATGCTAAAATGTTGCTGTTTTAGCCCCCCAGGTCCGAAATTAATGGCTAGAATGAGTTTTGCGATTCCAGTACAGAAGGAATCTCAAAACACATATTATTTATACCAGCAGGATAACGAGAACGTATAACCTACTAACTTATCGCCCACTAAGCGGTGCTGAATACAAAATACAAATACAAAAGTATTGTTTTCAAGAAACAGTTGTAGGTAGTACATCCAATGTTACAATAAAAAGTTGTCCCTAGCTGACCATACAGCAACACCTGAAGATTTATCTTTATTAATTAAAACATTTTTAAACAAACACACACAAACAACAGGCACACTGATGGTTTCCGTCATGGTGAACGGAACTTTCAGAAGCCCACACTTCTCCGATTGAATTTGAACCCAACGTGGTTGGTAAGGGGCGAGCCTTCCCCCGTTATTCGGTTTGCCCGGTGTTTTCCATCACTGGAGAGTTAGCCGCAAATGGTACAATGAACACAATGTAGATGTGTTCCGGCCAGATTTGAATTCGGGACTATCGGGTGCGAGCCAGAGTGTTTAATCACTGATGGGCCACGACGCTCTCTTAAATAAACTTATTTATTATAAGCTCTAACTTATCGGAGTAGCATCCATCCCAAAACGTAGAAACACATTTTGCGTAGAAACGTAGAAACAGTTCTCTATCGCAGCAGAAGCCAAAGGATAGTTTGCAGAATTATCCCTTGCAATTTGTTTCAGCGTCCTCATGGCCAAGAAAGGGGCTGCTTTGGTACCATAAGTGACTGTAGTCAAGTGATATTCACGTAAAGGTCCGTTTGGTAAACCAGAACGCTCGACAACTTATGTCTTCAATGTTCGTGGCAAATATGATTATTTCAAACTTGAGACGCATTCAGCAAACATTGATAAGCACAGTGACAGATATAAGTCATGGACGCATTGATGCTCATTTATTCCCGCCGGAGCAGCTGGAACAACAAGTAAACATCATCCAAGGTCAGCTACACGAAGAATTGAGTCTACCGGCAGACAAGTATAACATTCGACAGTTATACAGAGTACTGAAGGTGTTCGCCAGAGTCTTTGAAGGTTATCTCATCATAGAAGTTCGAATTCCACTTGTAAGCAACGAAATGTACGAACTAGACCAGATTGTCACGGTACCAAGGATGGACGCAGGACTTATGCAACACATCGTGCCAATCTTCCCCTTCATCGCATTTAACTTGAAAAGAGATACAGCAATCTTCTTAACTCACAGTGACCTGCAAACTTGCATGCACACTCAGATGGACAGACTCCTAAGTACTATTGATAAGCCCGTTTACGATATGAAAATAAAACATTCGATTTGTGACATTGAATTAATAACCGCAGAGTCAATAAAAACAAGCCCGTGCACCTCAGAGCACACGACGTGCGCCGCCAAGTGGATCCGATTACACAAACAAAACAGCTGGCTGTACTCGTGCTGCCCAGAATGCAGCGTGCGCATTTTCTGCACAACTGGCATGGAAATAAAGAGCGTAATGGGAACCGGCATCGTTACCCTAGGTCCGGGTTGCGCTATCAAAGGAGACATGTATACAATGTACTCACACAACAGTTTTCTAAATCATGTGCAGCGACAAGCTGACGCGATAGAAATTCCTGAAGTGTCAGTATTAAATAATGTTATCAACACAAGTATACCATATGATGACACAGCCCCGATGAAAACTCGACTGGAAGCCTGGAATCGTTTGAAGACACAAATCGACGAGCTAAAACAGAATTCCTCCCAACAACTGAACGTCCACGACGTCCATCATTATGCACTTTTATACACATTGCTAGGTGGATTAGTGCTAGTAAGTGGAATCATCTTAGTCTTATGGAGGAGGTGGAGACGACTTTCATTGGAGCAGACGCAGCAGGTGCTCAGCGCGCCGCCCGTACCGCTCCCGCGCTCCGCCAGCGTGAAGACGTCACCCCCTGCCACTCGCGCTAAATTCGAAGTGCCCGTGAGCAAAGTGAGAGGCGAACTTTTAGTTTAAGATAAAACGTTTGTTTACTTTTCCCCCTTAATATAATTGTTACATTATTACTTTAATATTAGTTCACATTCAGATTGTATTTTATTCTCTTTCTTAAGTGGGCAAGATGTACGGTCAACAGTAGGTCAACCGTACATAAGCATTTTGTAATTACATGACGACCATACGTCATAATTTAGGTCACTTGTAAGTATTAATAACTTTAGGTGATTAGTGCAATAAACGCATTCATACAGCGCGGTGTTTACTATCATACCTCCCGCCCTAACCCTATATTATCATTATAAGGTGTGGCCGCTTACAACCGCTACATTTTTTGAGCGGACTTGATCAATTTCTAACGTCAAGTTACCAACGTGATGTTTGATAAATGCAAGCTGGTCATTCATGGTGTCTTCGTTACGTCGCAGTATGTTATACTCGGATTCAATGACAAGCGTTTGATTTTTGATAAGATTCTGTAAATGATTCTCGTTGAAAGCAACTTTCTCGATGTCGTGCTTGTACTCCTCTGCAAATCTTTCATCCAGGACGCCGAACAATGAGTTTGCCAGGTAACCAATTCCGTTTACAAGACCTCTTTTTTGTCTCATATGGTTGTTTGTTAGTAAACGGTTTAAATGTTCAATTTCACTCATGTCGTTTTGCAATTGTAACATGATACTTCTGTATTGCGAGTCTTGACCTATGCACATTCCTTTTAAATGTGTTATATAATTTCTTACGTCCGATATTCCATGCCAATATGTTGACATATTATAATAGATGATAAGCCTCCATTCATCTCGAATCTGTTGTAACTCCGATATCTTATCGAAATAAAGGGCCTGATGATTATTCAAGGAAGTGAAATTGTATTGTGGCGCGCCTTGTATTCCAGGAGCGAAAAACATGGTACACATTATTAGCGCTAGTGACATCAGATGCGTGAAAGCGCATTTCTTTCTTCCATGGCGTCCACGGTTCGTACCTTGAAGCTCGTCTGGTATGGGTGTAGCTAGGTTACTGGTCACGTCATTGGCAAGCAGCGTACTGAGCTTGTTTATTGGGCGCTTAATGATGTTGTTTTTCGTTCTGATTGATACCACTCTAACAAAGCCGTCCTTTCCAGGATGTAATTCTTGTACGCGGCCCATTGCCCATTTACCAGGCGGCAAGTTATCTTCTTGGATAACTACAATTTCGTCAACTTCTATATTCTTTCTTGGCACTCTCCACTTTGATCTTGCTTGTAATTGCTGTAGATATTCCCTAGACCATTTCTTCCAGAAATATTTATTCATTTGTTGAACGAGCTGCCAGCGAGCAGGTAGGTTCATATTGTCAGGATCGGTCTGTGGTCTTGATAACAGCGATTCACCTATCAAGAAGTGACCGGGCGTCAAGCAATCGTCTTCTAAATTTTCTGTCAATGGGCATAGCGGGCGAGAATTCATGCATGCTTCTATTTGGTGTAAGAGGGTTATGAATTCTTCGTAGGTGAGCTTCTGATCACCCAACACGCGCTTGAGATGATACTTCATGCTTTTAACTGCAGCTTCCCACAGTCCTCCAGCAGTGGGCCACGCGGGAGCGTTGAAGTGCCAAGTGATTCCCATTTCACTGATATTTTTTATTACAGTGTCATCTAAAGTGTCCAGAATAGCCTTGTACTCTTGTTTCAGCAATCGGGCTGCTCCCACGAAGTTTGTTCCATTGTCAGAGAACATGTTGCGAGGAGTGCCTCGTCGGGCGCACATGCGTCGGAGGGCTGCCAGAAATGCTGTTGTGCTTAGGTCCGACACCAATTCCAGGTGGACCGCCTTTGTCACCAGACATACGAAGACAGCGATGTAACCCTTTGTGGTCTTGATGCCTCTTCCCTTTTTCGCCTTAATGTCTACATGCCCCGTGAAGTCAACCCCAGTATTGGTAAAGGGTCGCGAGGGTGTGACTCTTGGTGAAGGTAGGTCTGCCATGATTTGTTGCTTCATTTCTTTGCTGAAGCGCCTGCACTTGACACACAGTCGAAGTTGTTTCTTTACGGTTCGGATGCCGCTGATTATCCAATATCTATCTCTAATGAATGATAGAGTAAGTCGAGGTCCGCCGTGCAGTGTAACAATGTGAGCTTCATTAATAATTAACTCAGTAAGTCGACTAAGCGGTGACAGAAGTACAGGGTGTTTCGCAGAATAGATAATAGTTGAATTTTGTAACCGTCCGCCGACTCGTAGGATTTCTTGCTCGTCGAGGAATGGGTTTAAACTTGCTAATTTGCTCGAACTTCGTACATGACCATTTTTTCTTATCTGAGAAATGTCATCTTCAAATTCATTAGCTTGGACATGTTTGATAATCAAATTATAAGCACGCTGTAGTTCCGTCGAAGTTAGTGTTCTACTTTGTTTTGCTGCGTTTCGTTTTTCACGTAAGTGGACGATGAACCGTGACATCCATGCTATAATTCTTGCAACATGTGCAAGCGAGCTACAATTATTTAATAATTTAATTATAATTGTGTCATGCTGTAAGGCCGCGTATACACGGGGCTTCTTCATTTCTAATGTTGGAGTTTCAATTTTAGGTTGGTTATTGTTACAAAGGCTGCCACAAGTAAGCCACTTTGGCCCTTTCCACCACATGCTTTCTTTCAGGTTTGCTGACGTCAGTCCTCTTGTAGCGCAGTCAGCTGCATTATCTTCTGATCTCACATGGCGCCATTGAGACGCTGGTATGATTTCCGTGATTTGCCGGACTCTATTGGCTACAAACTGTTTCCATCTTGTGGCATCCCCATTAAGCCATCCGATCACAACCATAGAATCGGTGTATGCCTGAATATGGTCTGCTGATATAGACTCGACGACCTTCTTCATAAGCTGAGTTAGGAGCTGAGCACCTAACAGTTCTAGTCTTGGCAGTGATATAATTTTGTTTTGTGGAGCTACCTTTGTTTTCGCTGCGATAAGACACGATGTGGATTCACCTTTATAATTAGTGGTTACGACATACACAGCGCATGCATAAGCCTTCTCTGAGGCGTCGCAAAAACCATGCAATTGATATGCCATCTTATTTCCTAAGTATCTCGGAATGCTGAAGTCTTCTATGTTCTTCAGGTCTTCACGGAGGTGCCGCCAGTCATTTAAAATGTCTTTGGGTAGCTCATCGTCCCATTTCACATCAGTAAGCCAAGTTCTCTGGAACAATATTTTGGCCCTAATAGTGATGGGAGACAGCCAGCCTAAGGGGTCATAGATTTTTGATACATCAGACAGCAATTGCCTTTTCGTATGACTGCCTAGGCTTTCTTCATAGTTCATTTTATTTTGGAACGTGAAGGTATCGGATGACGGGTTCCATCGGAGACCTAACGTTTTTCTGGATTCAGTGTCCTTAAATTCAAATGGTGTGTTCAGTTGGGCTGACGGTAGATCCTTAGTGAGCTCGCAGCTGTTGCTTGACCATTTACGCAAATTAAGTCCTGCTCCTTTCAGCACGTCGATTAGTTGTTGTTGCAGCTCTTTAGCATCCATAAGAGAGTCACTACCGGCCATAAGGTCATCAGTGTAGAAACAGTTCTCTATCGCAGCAGAAGCCAAAGGATAGTTTGCAGAATTATCCCTTGCAATTTGTTTCAGCGTCCTCATGGCCAAGAAAGGGGCTGCTTTGGTACCATAAGTGACTGTAGTCAAGTGATATTCACGTAAAGGTTCGTTAGGTGAATCTCTCCAAATTATAGTCTGCAGACGTTGATCACTTTCCCGGATTAGAAACTGTCGAAACATCTTTTCTATGTCCGCTGTTATGACGTATTTATGCGTCCTCCATTTAAGGATGAGGCCCTGAAGGTCTTGCTGTAGGTTTGGGCCGCATTCCATTAAGTCATTGAGGCTGTAGCCGGACGAAGTTTTTGACGACGCATTAAAAACGACTCGTAACGCAGTTGTCGTAGAGTCTAGTTTCAGCACGCCGTGATGCGGTAGGTAACACGTGATTTCTAAAGTCGATGTGTTAGCTGAGCGCATGTGGTTTAACATTTCGTATTCACGAATGAATTTTCGATAAGATTCCGACAGTGATTCATTTTTCGTCATTTTCTTTTCTAATTGTTTGAACTGCATGATAGCCTTTGATCTAGATGTTCCAAGTTTACCGGCGTAATCTGGTTTCATTGGGAGGGCGACCTCGTACCTGCCGCTGTCCAGACGTCGGGTGGTGGCCTGATAAAATTCCTCACAGTATTGTTCTTGCTCTGTCATCACAATAGTAGGCTGATTTATGTCTTCAACTTGCCAGAATTTTGTTAAGTCGTCAACCTTATTAACAACAACACTGCAGTTAAAGGTCTTTACATTGCCTGATAATATCCAGCCCAGCTTAGTTTGCTGGGCTATGGGTGCTTGGAGTGAGCCCTTAATAAGGCCACTCATGATGATCTCTGAATAAATGCTCGCGTCCAATAATAAATCAATGGGTTTTGATATGTTATATTCAGGATCTGCCAGATTTATATTTTGGAGGTGCGGCCACGATCGTTTACTAAACGAGGCGTTCGGTAAATTATTGATTACTCGTGATATTACTAAAGCCTGGGTAGTGAAACAATAGTCACCGTAGATTGATTCACAATGTATTGCTACTATTCCTTTGCTCTGTTTAGAGGACACGCCGATGCCAGATACTGAAGCATGGAATCTTTGTCTGTTCAAGCCCAGTAACTGAGCAGCGTTCTCTGATATCAGTGAAATTTGGGACCCTTGATCCAAAAGTGCTCTCAGTGTTATAAAGGTGTTGTCTGCAGCTTTGACTTTCAACGACAGAGTCGTCAGTAAAATCTCTTCATCTTCGGCGGCCACATGATTTACATTGTGCAGTTTTCCACTAGGCTGGCTAGGTTCGTTCAAAGTTGTTAGAACAAACTCATCATCTTTGGCGGTCACGTGATGCGCGTTATGCGGTTTGTCACTAGGCGGCCTACTTGCCGATGAGTTCGGTAAGTTTTTCGACTGTACTTGCATATTTGAAGAATGCGATGCAGTTGAGTGAACTCGCATTACATCGTCATGGATTCTTGTATTATGCTCGCCGCTGCAAATTTGACATCGTCGTTTTGTAATGCAGGGCTTGTCGAAATGTTTGAATAGGCAGTTTTGACAAATTTGTTGTTTTGTCAGAGTTTTAATTTTACATTCAGATGACATATTTATAAATCTTTTGCATCTGTAAAGATCGTGTGCGGCACTGCAAACAGGACATTTCGGTGTGAATGTAGGAGCCGCTTGATAACTTTGCTGCCATTTTCGGTTGAAATGCGATCCCTTTTGAACGGGCTGGGCTGCAGTGTGGTCAGACATAAGCTTATCTTTCTTGTTGATAGGCTCAAGGGCTGTAAACTTGCTCTCTATGAAGTTCATCAGCTCATCGATGGATGGCAAGTCTCTAGGTGACTTGCGGGCTTCCTTATAATCCCTGTAGGTGTCGATATCTAACTTCTTGCCTATGAGATGCACTAGAAGTGGGTCCCATGTAGTAGTATCCACACCTAAGTTATGAATACCGTGAATACACTCCATTGTAGTATCATGCAGTCGTTTGAGCTCATATGAGCCTTGTTTGTGAACGACTGGTTGATTTAGAAATGTTTCAACGTAATTACTAAAGAGCGCGTACGGGTTGTTGAAGCGGTGGGTCAGGATTTCCCATGCGGTATCATAGTTTTCTGATGATATCTGCAGATGCTGGATGAGACGTTCGGCTTCACCCTTCACCTTTCCTTTCAAGTGTTGCATCTTTTGAGATTTGCTAAGGCCATTGTTATTGTGAATAGTCTCGTTAAATAAATCGAAGAAGGTAGGCCACTGTGCGTACCTTCCAGTAAAGACAGGAATCTCCACTTTAGGCGTCGATTGCTGTAGATGCGTAGTTGAACACAATTTGCGATTTAAATGTTTTCTAATATTGCTGAATTTCGCTTCAAATGAGTCAAACTCCTTCTCGTACCCCTCGTCTCGGCCTTGGAGCAAGTTATCGATCCGAAGATGTAATTCTTCGATGACATGCCAGCGATGTTGAAGATCCTTCAGGTGATTTTCGATTTCCCATTTCTCTGTCAAGTTATCGAGATCAATGCGCTTTGTGATACGGGAAAATGCTCTGAAGTTAGTCTGTTGTTGAGAAAGAAGTCCCTCAACCGATCTGTTTGGCAAGGACTCACGATCTTCCACTAAACTGACAGGGACCTCAAACCGAGGTTTATTTTCGTCAGCAGTACTTTTATTAGAGTCTAACGAAATTTGATAGTTTGTAATCACTTTTCTTTCTTTCGTGTAGTACTCTAGCATTCTGCCATACACATTCTGAGTAAAATAATCACTACTTACATCGTCAAAGGCGATCAATGTCGTATGGTTTTGTTCGAACTCACCCCATAGGCTGTCCAAGGCCGTCAATCTTTTTTGGATATATTCTTCATTCTTCCTTCCAGGTCCATCCTTGCCGAAGTTAACGCAGATTTTCTCAATCGTACTGATAATTTCACTTTGACGCGATAATAGACCTTCCATTATGCTTCTCGTTTGCGTACGGAAACGATGATTTTACACTTAGCGCTTCACGTCCTTTGGTGGTATGTGCACCTTCTCAATCCGACTGGTGAGACCCGCTTCTGGGAGGCCAGCGAACCGATTTGCTACCAGCAAAGGTTATGTGAGTTCACTAAGTGAATGTGGTCTTGTATCCGACGGGATGTCTCGTACAAGGGCACTGTTATTTTTCCGGGAACCGCGACGTGAGGACACACGAAACCGGGGAACCAGGCTGATGATAATCTTAAGGGCTCGAAGGACCAAAAAATGTAGCGGTTGTAAGCGGCTACACCTTATAATGATATAGGGTTAGGGCGGGAGGTATGATAGTAAACACCGCGCTGTATGAATGCGTTTATTGCACTAATCACCTAAAGTTATTAATACTTACAAGTGACCTAAATTATGACGTATGGTCGTCATGTAATTACAAAATGCTTATGTACGGTTGACCTACTGTTGACCGTACACAGTTCGAATATTTAAAAGCTTGATTTTGAGTATTTTATAGTATTCTAATCTGGTATGTGCTCATGGCTAAATTGTGACAGTGGATTGGCAACGATCGCCATTGTAAAGCAAAACATGTCGGTTCGGAAATGGAGTAGTATATTTCCACAAATTTTATGGACGTTTTTTTATATATTTTAATGAAAAACCACTAGGTAGTTCCATGATTTAATAAAATAAGGGAATTAGTAGAAATTAACCGAAAATTTAATTTCGAGCATCTCCGTGGTCCTCAGGCATGAAAAGCTGTTAATCTAGGCTGCCGTCGCCAGAAGTCAGTCGCTAAGCCTAGACAGAGGCCTAAGGGTGGCTTGATAACACCTGACAGCAAGGTTTATCACAACCTACCTGCAGAGACCTATTGGCATACCGAAGATTAATTGATTATTTAACCCTGTATTTAATTATAATGTTTTTTTTTTATGATTGGAACCGTTGGTTTGTTTCATTTTATTTATGTTATTTTTGACATTATCATCTGCCATTATATTTGATTTATTATTGTAATTATTTAAATTGTTTTCAGTTTAATAGTTATTCATTTTTGTAAGAATCATTCAAATCCAATTAACTTTGAACATTTCTTAGGAGTATCTACTAATTAATAGTAGGATAGAAATACGACTCGTACTTAAGAAAGGGTCAACTCTGTCAAACAGAATAACACTGGCTTTCACCTAATATACCAGAGAAATTCGGCCACTCGGTTAGGTTCTCGGTAGCTTAATTGAAAGAGCGATCGCCCAACTTGCGGGGCAGGTGCGGGTTCGATCCCGCCTGATACCATGACCTTGTTTGAACATTGGAGGTTTTCAGTCATATATTCTAAATTTGAATATAAATGCAGGTTTTCAGTCGTCTTTTCTTAATTTCATAATCATAAAACTATACCATTAAAATTAAATGATATTTGGATTACTCAATTGATAGGCTTAAGTAAAGCCTGTTCTAAATATTAAAAAATATCGACATCGCTTACCAAGATTACTTGACCCCATTGAAATAGATATTTACTCATCGTCCAATAACATTTTTAACACATTTTAGTTCCATGAATGTTTATCCTGGATTTGAATCGAACTTAAGACCTTCGGTGCTACAAAAGGACCGCAGTAATGAGTAATGAGTTTTAATGTAGTAGACCTACCGGCCAATATTATCATTTCTGTAGCATCCTTTTCATTAAGTAACATTAAAATGTAAAACTTTACCTAATGATACACCCTCTTTCTTAAACAAAAATATCTAATAGAATGAACACGTTTTATTACTTTGTAGCCATTTTTGAAAAATAACAGTTTTACTTCGATGCACCAATTAGAGGATTTCTTCAATAATTTATTAAATAATCATTAGCAGTTATATTTTGATTGCAATTTGGTATTATGTTAGAAACATTTCTCGGTTCCATTAATAACTAAATGTACTAAATGTATTCAAACGGTATATCTGCGGTTCATCTTGCCAAACATGTCGTCAAAGTCAAGCCGTCCCTTTGTGGGACACATAGACAAAGGCAAACGCTAGTCTACGTAGCCGGAATACGCCTTTAGGCGTTACCGGTGCGGACTGTTTGCCTACGTGCTTCGATAAGCGGCTTAATTAGAAGGCATCTTAGGAACAGGCTGTAACAGGCTGATCACCTGACGACAGATGCGCCGCAGCTGCCGGCTCCCCCCACTCCAGCCACCCTCCTCCCACCCCCGCGCAATCCCGGCTAACAGTTTTATTTCCCCGAATAAACTTTATCAAACAAAGCGTGCCCCGGCCCTGCATCTGCTCACCCAGCTGTTGCGATGCAGCTGGCTCTTGCGTCCCTCTCGCACGCACGCGCGCGCAACCCCACCCGATAGAGACAGTGAGCTCGATGTAACGTACAGAGGCCCTTCAATTCCCAGTGCCGAGTGCACGGCTCATTCGCAGTCTGCATCCCGGCGGCGACGCGACGGGTCACTATGACCGGCAAAAGGAAGTCGTATCGCGATGAAGCGGACCGCCGCGTCAAGAGGTCGCGGCGCCGCAAGCGCTCGTTCAGCGAGCCGGCCGTCGACACAGACAGCGCTGAAAAACGTCAAGCATTGAAGAGGCTCTTTGGGAGGTTGTGCTCAGTCGACGATCACCAGAGAGAGGATCCGGATCCATCGGACGCTGACTCCGTGTTCGGAGATGAGAACGAAGATCCTCTGATGGAAGCTGTGCCAGTTGATATGGTCCCGGAGCAGTTGGGGTTTCTCGTGTGTGCCCAAGAGACGCTGCGGTTCCTGCACTGCCGCGGGATGCCCCCCGAGCATCCAGTGATCGTGCGGCTGCGGCTACGTCTGCTGCAAGGGATGGACGAGCTGGCCGACGCCTGAAGGTTCCTCGGCCCAGAGCCCCGTAGAAACCCATAAACCCCCCTCGTGCCTCTTTATCCCCTTCTGAAGAAACCAAACTATTTTCTGAGTGTTTTACGTTATCTATAAAGTGTCTATCTATTGTACTGTGTGTTTACATCCCATGGGCTCTGGCAAATTATAATATGGACTTTATGTGGAAGTTATAAGGTTGATAGTTGTGTATTTAACAACAGGTGGCCCGGCGGGGCAGTCTAGTCATTATCTAGTCATGGAAAAGATTTTTTTTCCGAAAAGAAAGTCTATTAAATAAATGTCTAAATGTATAATTGGTGTTAACTTATTTATCTCCACTTTTGAGTTTACCCTTATTATTTATTATTATTTTGGTCATGTCTGATGTTCTTAGTTCTGTACAGAAACACAGCACGAATAATACACTTATGTATTTTTACCAAACAAAATTTGAACAATCTTGAACCATACCTAATCAATCAATCATTCGATATGAATTCAAAAATATTTACTTACTTTCCAATACACACAGTTATAATTCATGTGCGTGTGGTGTGAGTGCTCCTTTTTGAAAGTTGATCGAAACATTACGAGATTCAAGTATATTTTAGGAAATAATTGTCAAAACTTCAATAGTGCAAATAAAAATTTGTCAAAAGTAGGTGGAAAAAGTTACGGTCAATTAACTAGAACACTCAATCGGCTGATCTGAGAAAAATACTTTATCTCGTGTCTCACAAAGTACTTATCTTTCTGTATATATTTTATTGTGAGAAATTTGTGATTAATTTGTTAAATGTATCGACAACAAATATTCGATGATTTTTAACGGTTTGTGTTGATTTTATAAAGGTATCTGTAGATCACTCAATCCTCCAAGTGTGCCGATGGAGTGTTCCTAAAATCTTTAACTACGGCTACATAAATTCTTGACCTTTTTACTCTATTACACGCATACAATCCCTAATCAATTTGTTAAACAAAAATATTACAGTAAAATAGAGTAGTTCGAGAGTAAATTGAAATATTACTTTCTTTGATAGGTCCCGTCTGAGTGTTCCATATTTAAGCGTATATTTAACTAACCAGAACTTGTGTGCAAACCGAGACTACATTAGAAATTGTCAAAATGCTTTTCCTAAAATTCAACATGTCTTCTGTTTCTGTAAACGTTTAGTTAACACCAATAATCAACTTTATCATATTCATATGCGAGGAGATTGATTAGGGTGACCATGGATTTATAAAAATAACACACTTTTTAAATTATACGAATTTTATGGCTTAATCCTAATACGGTGGTATGACTCAGAAATGAAAAATATTGTGCATGTTTAATTGTTTTTCACTTTCAATTCATTAACTTGACTCATAAAATAAATAAGATACCATTTTCTGCGGTATGTGTTCTTTATTAGAAATCTAGTTGAACTCCAATAGCGGTCTAAGGGTTAATTGTAGACGGTTCTTGTGCTAAAAGTATCTTTCACGGCGTCATTTCCAATAAGATTCCAGTATTATTTTTGCCTGGGCGGCACTTTCATTTTTGGGTACGAAATGAATGTTCTGCTGTATATTATTACACACACATTTATTTTATTCACTTACGATCCTCTACCTGAAGCTTGTCTGGAAGAGATCGCTCTCTAGCGATAAGACCGCCTAAATTGTACATTGTTCTCTGTAATTTGCTTAAAATGTAATGTTTTTGTACAATAAAGAATATCTATCTAGCTATCTATCTATTATTTAATAAATATTATTTGTACGGGACTTCAATGAATATAATTAAAGACCCTCCGTGTTAGGAGCCGTCTATCACAGTAATAGGCTCCGACCAATATCATACCTCCGTATTAGAGAAAATCGACCTGACTATTAAAATATTATACAAATGTCATGAAAATAAACTAAGACCCAACTGCAGCACAAAATACAAATTCCATTTTTGACCATAAAATTGTTTGGCACCTTTAAAAATACTAACAAATTCTTATTTTCGTTTCTTATTTTCAAATGTTGCGAAACACCTCCGTAATAGGTGTTTTTACCTTACCTTATTACACCAAATCGGCCGTCAGATATTTAATATTCCATTCTATATTCTTAATATTCGAGAAAAATAGACTACCATAAATATATCGCTAAAAAAAATTTGGTACTTACAGTGTTCTTCATTATTAGTAATCAAAATGACAATATAGACAAACACAATAATGAGCGTAACGCAACTGTAGGTAAACTCAATAACTGTTTCAGCACATATTACAATGTCTTTATTAACTTTTAACTCATAATACTGTTGCGTACTGTTGTATACGAACAAAAACCAAGCTTTGAATGAATAGTTAGCGCGGAATCTGGGTAAATGAAAAAATTGTCCTACAAAAATAAAATGATATCTACCCTACATGAACAACGTAGTACTTTTCGGCTTATAAATATGATAAAGTTGGTTATTGGTGTTAACTAAACGTTTACAGAAACAGAAGACTTGTTGAATTTTAGGAAAAGCATTTTGACAATTTCTTATGTAGTCTCGGTTTGCATACAAGTTCCAGTTAGTTAAATATACGCTTAAATATGGAACACTCAGACGGGACCTATCAAAGAAAGTAATATTTCAATTTACTCTCGAACTACTCTATTTTACTGTAATATTTTTGTTTAACAAATTGATCAGGGATTGTATGCGTGTAATAGAGTAAAAAGG
Organism: Udea ferrugalis; assembly: GCA_950022985.1. Taxonomy (NCBI): domain Eukaryota; kingdom Metazoa; phylum Arthropoda; class Insecta; order Lepidoptera; family Crambidae; genus Udea; species Udea ferrugalis. Next base: position 4,900,700 of record OX465532.1, on the reverse strand, counting down.
TCAAGAATTTATGTAGCCGTAGTTAAAGATTTTAGGAACACTCCATCGGCACACTTGGAGGATTGAGTGATCTACAGATACCTTTATAAAATCAAGACAAACCGTTAAAAACCATCGAATATTTGTCGATACATTTAACAAATTAATCACAAATTTCTCACAATAAAATATATACAGAAAGTTAAGTACTTTGTGAGACACGAGATAAAGTATTTTTCTCAGATCAGCCGATTGAGTGTTCTAGTTAATTGACCGTAACTTTTTCCACCTACTTTTGACAAATTTTTATTTGCACTATTGAAGTTTTGACAATTATTTCCTAAAATATTCTTGAATCTCGTAATGTTTCGATCAACAGGAATGTGCGTGTGGTGTGAGTGCTCCTTTTTGAAAGTTGATCGAAACATTACGAGATTCAAGAATATTTTAGGAAATAATTGTCAAAACTTCAATAGTGCAAATAAAAATTTGTCAAAAGTAGGTGGAAAAAGTTACGGTCAATTAACTAGAACACTCAATCGGCTGATCTGAGAAAAATACTTTATCTCGTGTCTCACAAAGTACTTATCTTTCTGTATATATTTTATTGTGAGAAATTTGTGATTAATTTGTTAAATGTATCGACAACAAATATTCGATGATTTTTAACGGTTTGTGTTGATTTTATAAAGGTATCTGTAGATCACTCAATCCTCCAAGTGTGCCGATGGAGTGTTCCTAAAATCTTTAACTACGGCTACATAAATTCTTGACCTTTTTACTCTATTACACGCATACAATCCCTAATCAATTTGTTAAACAAAAATATTACAGTAAAATAGAGTAGTTCGAGAGTAAATTGAAATATTACTTTCTTTGATAGGTCCCGTCTGAGTGTTCCATATTTAAGCGTATATTTAACTAACCAGAACTTGTGTGCAAACCGAGACTACATTAGAAATTGTCAAAATGCTTTTCCTAAAATTCAACATGTCTTCTGTTTCTGTAAACGTTTAGTTAACACCAATAATCAACTTTATCATATTCATATGCGAGGAGATTGATTAGGGTGACCATGGATTTATAAAAATAACACACTTTTTAAATTATACGAATTTTATGGCTTAATCCTAATACGGTGGTATGACTCAGAAATGAAAAATATTGTGCATGTTTAATTGTTTTTCACTTTCAATTCATTAACTTGACTCATAAAATAAATAAGATACCATTTTCTGCGGTATGTGTTCTTTATTAGAAATCTAGTTGAACTCCAATAGCGGTCTAAGGGTTAATTGTAGACGGTTCTTGTGCTAAAAGTATCTTTCACGGCGTCATTTCCAATAAGATTCCAGTATTATTTTTGCCTGGGCGGCACTTTCATTTTTGGGTACGAAATGAATGTTCTGCTGTATATTATTACACACACATTTATTTTATTCACTTACGATCCTCTACCTGAAGCTTGTCTGGAAGAGATCGCTCTCTAGCGATAAGACCGCCTAAATTGTACATTGTTCTCTGTAATTTGCTTAAAATGTAATGTTTTTGTACAATAAAGAATATCTATCTAGCTATCTATCTATTATTTAATAAATATTATTTGTACGGGACTTCAATGAATATAATTAAAGACCCTCCGTGTTAGGAGCCGTCTATCACAGTAATAGGCTCCGACCAATATCATACCTCCGTATTAGAGAAAATCGACCTGACTATTAAAATATTATACAAATGTCATGAAAATAAACTAAGACCCAACTGCAGCACAAAATACAAATTCCATTTTTGACCATAAAATTGTTTGGCACCTTTAAAAATACTAACAAATTCTTATTTTCGTTTCTTATTTTCAAATGTTGCGAAACACCTCCGTAATAGGTGTTTTTACCTTACCTTATTACACCAAATCGGCCGTCAGATATTTAATATTCCATTCTATATTCTTAATATTCGAGAAAAATAGACTACCATAAATATATCGCTAAAAAAAATTTGGTACTTAAAGTGTTCTTCATTATTAGTAATCAAAATGACAATATAGACAAACACAATAATGAGCGTAACGCAACTGTAGGTAAACTCAATAACTGTTTCAGCACATATTACAATGTCTTTATTAACTTTTAACTCATAATACTGTTGCGTACTGTTGTATACGAACAAAAACCAAGCTTTGAATGAATAGTTAGCGCGGAATGTGGGTAAATGAAAAAATTGTCCTACAAAAATAAAATGATATCTACCCTACATGAACAACGTAGTACTTTTCGGCTTATAAATATGATAAAGTTGGTTATTGGTGTTAACTAAACGTTTACAGAAACAGAAGACTTGTTGAATTTTAGGAAAAGCATTTTGACAATTTCTTATGTAGTCTCGGTTTGCATACAAGTTCCAGTTAGTTAAATATACGCTTAAATATGGAACACTCAGACGGGACCTATCAAAGAAAGTAATATTTCAATTTACTCTCGAACTACTCTATTTTACTGTAATATTTTTGTTTAACAAATTGATCAGGGATTGTATGCGTGTAATAGAGTAAAAAGGTCAAGAATTTATGTAGCCGTAGTTAAAGATTTTAGGAACACTCCATCGGCACACTTGGAGGATTGAGTGATCTACAGATACATTTATAAAATCAAGACAAACCGTTAAAAACCATCGAATATTTGTCGATACATTTAACAAATTAATCACAAATTTCTCACAATAAAATATATACAGAAAGTTAAGTACTTTGTGAGACACGAGATAAAGTATTTTTCTCAGATCAGCCGATTGAGTGTTCTAGTTAATTGACCGTAACTTTTTCCACCTACTTTTGACAAATTTTTATTTGCACTATTGAAGTTTTGACAATTATTTCCTAAAATATTCTTGAATCTCGTAATGTTTCGATCAACTTTCAAAAAGGAGCACTCACACCACACGCACATTTATAATTCTATGAGAACATAATTTTCAAATCAGACTGTAAATTTTAAATTTAATTTAATAACACAAGTAGGTACTTATAAGAACAATACTTTCATTCGATTTCAAATTCAATTTGATAAGCAGACAACCACAGTTAAGAGCATTACCCCATCGTAAGCTAAGCTCTTCTTGCTATAAACTTACGCACATAAATCGCATTTACACTTATAGTAGTGTTGTTGAACATTTATCTAATGTGCTATGCGCTTACGCGACTGCAAATAAATACCTTCATAGAAAGTAGTTCAAAGCGAAAGTATCTTAGTCATATATGCGACAAACAATACAGACAAAGTTAGGAACGTTTTCCCCCTTAGAAGCGGAGACGAGATATAACTAGCCGTGTTAGCTTGAAAGTATTTATAACCTACTCTTAAAACACAAGAAATAATCATAGCGCGATTTTCAGTCGCCCACTTTTAGGTACAACATGAACTTGAGCGACTTTTTGTAGCCCAATTGCAGTTGACACATTAAATGATCGGTCGTACGGCAACCAAATAAATCGCTCATGGGCGAACACCTTCATGCGACAAACGATAGTGAAGAACACCGTTAAGCCTGTTATCCACATCAGTTAAACGGGGCAGAGCTATGTTAACTTGAATGTTTATTAAGTAGCTATCACATTTTCACTTAGTTATCCTTTTTACCAAAAAATCCAGGAGTCGATACACCGTAGACGATAAAAGGTACAAAAGGAAACGATTTTTTAGCAAATTAAAAAAGTTTTTAATTCAAATAAATAATTATAATTCGATACTGAATGAATCTTTTACAACAGTCATACATCTTATCTAAAGATAAATCTAAAAGCTAGACTAGACTAGGCTTTGGCTTAAATGAATATTATAAAATCTCATCTTAATAAAGCTACTACGAGTGGTAATATTATTAAAAAAGTAGAGTAAAACTGAATAAAATATTATTACAACCACTTAGAACAAGTCAATACATCTAAATAATTATATAGTGACTAACACCAGAGACACAATTTCATGAAAATAATCAAATAAAAATAAAAAAAGTTAGCAGCTACATATTCCATAGTGGAAATTCAGCTTAACTCAACTCGAGTTAGGTTTTTCGAGCAAAAGCAATCGGATCGGTACCGATCCTTCCTGAAGATGCCTGCTGTCAATGTCATGTGCTAATATCCAGAGGCGGCGTAAGGCGTGGGCGATGTGGGCCACCGCCTACGGCCTCGCGGTACAAGGGGCCTCGCGCCTCAAAAATGTTTAAAGCGAAAACACTGTGACAAATTCGGAAAAATAATCCCGATAAGTCACACTGTTACACATTGCCACTTTATTTTTTTCCGTTGAGTAACAGCTTAACTCGACCACAACAATACAGGCCCAATATTGAAAGAATGTTACCTGTAACCTAGTAGTACATAAACATGGTTACTTATCAGAACAAAATATGCCATAGACTCCATTGTTCAACTAAATATTAAATAAAACCACCGAAATCAATACTTATAATAATTGGTTATTAGGTGTACCATTTTTTTAAACCCTGTCCCTCTAGCGTTTGTTGGGCGATTTCACAGCGAGGCGATCTCGCAGCGTACTCGACGCGATCTCGCAGCGATAGTTCCGTGAGAACGCCACGAGAAATCGCCATGAAATTGCACAACAAACGCTAGTGTGAACAGGCTCTTAATGTCGCTGGAAAAACATAAACATGAAACATTGAATATTTCTGTTGATCAATAATTTAAAAATATCACAATAATTTTAATCTTAAAAAAACTTTAAAAACATTCTGTCCTATCATGTCATCACCGTTGTCAAACTTCAACACTTTCATCATATTTTATTTTATTTTTGAAGCTGCGGTGCAATTAAAACCACATATTGCCGACTAATCGTTAATGAGCCTGGATTGTGGTTCCGGGGCTGTTTAAGATTATCTAATATTATCTAAATTAGTTTGTTTTTTTTATTAAGGTCTTCAACTTACCGCCACCTGATGGGAAGCAGCCGTGATTTATTTTACTGAACGTATCTTTACGTTTAGTTGGTTCAAGAAATACTAGTATTTGTGGGTTAATATTTGTATCAATTCTGTTAAATTAACACTGGCACTCAACGGGGAAAAAAAGTGGCAATGTGTAACAGTGTGACTCATCGGTATTTTTTCCCAATTTGTCACAGTGTTCAACATGGGGGTGTTACTCAACGGGAGTAAAGGGTTAAAAGCAGGAAATTTCTGTTCCTTTAATAAAGAAATCTAATGATTTTTAAGTATACACTTTAAGAAGTGTATCTCCACCTTTATATTAACGATTTGGAATTTTTCATTAATACTTATTAATCTCATTTGTATTTTTATGAATAAAAACTTGGCAGTGTTAATTGTTTTGTTTGATTTTATTACTTTATAAAATCCGTCTTCAGGTCGCCATAGAACAGGGCCTCGCGAAATCTATCTTGCCCACATCAAATTTAGGTCTTGCCCCGCCACTGCTAATATCGGACTAAAGTTTACTGGGAAGCAGTATTCGATGTTGATAAAAACTGAATCTTATAAATGTAGGGCACGTTTTTACAACAAAGATGTACCTGATGAAATGGTGAACGTAAACTACAATAAACACTAGCGAGCTTTGGTAAATGAATTGCATAAGTTTTATTTACTTAAATTATTATTTTTTTTATTTACTTTTTTTATTTAAAAATGTAAGAATACAATCGCTGATTTTCGTAATATACCTAAGTTAGTCTCTAAAACATACTTGCATGTTTCAACATGATCACAATATTGAAAAATATAATTTAATTGTGGTCTTACTTCTAGGGCGTAATTAATATGTAAAAAAAAAATGCGTTAAAAAAATGCATACCTGTGTATAATCCACACGTATGTGTTGTATTCTTTTTTCACATAATATACTGTTGGCAGGCGCATACATTTTTTTTTCTTAAAATTAGATCTACATAAATAATTATTATAATCTTTTGTTAGTCTCTATATTATTTAGTGCAAACATTAGAATACATACGCACATATAAAATCATTCTTATCAGAAAAATAAAGCTTTCAAAATATTCGAAATACATCATTACGAGTACTTAATAGTCTGATTGATATATTCACAGGACTCTGTTGTAGTGAGACAAACTTTTGGTTTAAAACTCTCCACGAAATCTAATGTGGCTTCTGGATGTTCCGTTTACCATATGGGCTACAACCAGTTAGCCTGTGTATGTATATGTAAGTATTGCTAGTTCTTATGTAGGATAACCTTAGGAACGGTTATCTATTCAATTCAAATTATATTATTATTTTGTATTGCAATTTCAGTTTTAACCGCTGTGTACATGGTTCCAGTGAAAATCAGCGTAAGTGCATATTATCTCCATCTATGCCTAACAAATGCTGAGTGGTCACCATTTTAGTTAAGAATAAGAATAAATTAGAATAAATATCAAGGTATCAAGTTGCATAACAAACTTTTGAATCTTTTTTGTTTTTGATGTTCTACCTGTATTGTTTTTTTCTTTGATAAGTACGGTGGACGGCACATCACTCTACCCATTTCCGGTCAGTCATCCTTGCTCTATTGCAAAGGAATGACATTTGGCAAGAGCGAGAGAAAAGACGGAAATGGGGTAACCTCATGTGCTGTTGACTGTATCAAATAAAATATTTTTCTTTGTTTCTTCTATTTGCGTCTTTTTAAGTTTCCGTTTGATAGCTAATATTGCTGCCCCTGTAAGCGTATTCCAGTATTATTTTGTTTATTTGCTCCGACGTCAACTCTTCCGTCTGTTTGTTCTTCTGAGAGAACTCTTTTAGTAAAGTTTTGTAAAGTTCGTGGGCGGACGTTCTGGGCCTGGGCAGAACTTGCCCCTTCGACGCGAATGCTGCCGCCTCGGGTATCATTCTGAAATTAAAATTAGATGCCGTTAACGATTTCATATTTTTGTTATTAGATCTGATTTACTTGCTTACTTTCCTGCTAATTACTTGGCATAACGTAGTACGATGTTGACGGATAAGACCTCTTCCAACAAAAAATTGCATGGTATACCTACCTACATTCACAAGGATAGGAGGATATTTGAACATAAAAACTAAACGGCTTTTCGGTTTTTAATCGAACTAACTGTTGTAATACATCAACAAAATGCTAAAATACCTAATTGGTGTAACGTTGACAAAACAACAATAATGCGAAACAAAAATCAAGCAATCTATTTTCCATCTGTCAAAGTTGATAAATTATTTTTCTTACACCAAGTTATTTTTTCTTTTTAGTGGCCAGGTACAGTCAGCAGCACATCAGGTTACCCCATTTCCGTTTTTTCTCTCGCTCTTGCCAGATAACATTTGTTCGCGATAGAGCAAGGAGGACTGAACGGAAATGGGTAGCGTGATGTGCCGGCCACCGTACATGCAAGAAGTTTCCATTCGCCTAGTCGCTAAAGTTTTATTTTCATAACAATTCACTATAGTTAGAACGCAGTGATAACCTTTGCGCTCGAAAGTATGCGTGGGCCCTGTGGACTTGGCTTTCTAATTAGGAACGATTTGATTGGTAAGGGGGCGTGCTAGGTCGAAGGACAAGTATGCAATCACTGCATTCCTAACGCGAACGGACTATAGTTTAAACGCACTATGCAAAGACAAGATCCTCAGAAGTTGGAATGAATAACTTTAGTGCTCTTAACTTGCAACGTGTAAATACAGTAAAGTGATTTTGAATAGTAAGTTTGTCAGTTGAAGTAAGCCGACAAGTCTGTGTTCCGCCTACCGAGACTTCGACCGCGAGGACCAAAGTTATGAAGAAGTAGTATTTTTTAATAACTGTAGCCTATATCCTATTCAGATGTTAAAGCTATATTATTGTGAAGTTTCATTAAAATCCCTTTAGAGCAAGAGCATCCATCCATACAAACTTTCGCATTTTCGATTATAATAATGGTAGGATTATTTTTTAGCTACTAGGTTAAAAAACTTACTATCTGTTAGTAAAACTAAGTTTCCATTAAAACTGACCTCATTGTTTCTTTTCGGTTGAACTTTAAAATAGTCATTTACAAATAAAAGTGCAACAAAGTAATCTATTACCTGGGTTCGCAGCTAGCCTAAACTGAACACTGAACAAATTGATCCAAAGCACAAATTCTAACTTCCAGGAACGTTCTCACGTACGATTCATGGGAAGAGCAATTACGAATTTTGATTTCGGTAAAGCAGCGAGTGGGACGCGATATTCGTTTTGAACATGTTCCGAGCGACTTGAAACTACTCGTAACTTTTCCCGAGTCTGACTCCAGACTCGGGATTATTGAGGTTAATTGGACAATTGTTCTCTATTACTTGTTTGTCCGATCGGAAATTTAAGTGACGTCATGTAGCTCCCTGGGCATTTATTCTTGCTCTGTGTATTTTTTTAATGTATTTTTGGTTATTGAACTGGAGACTTAAAGTTATCTTAGAGTTATCTGCTTGTACAGTCAGCATCAAAACCTGTGTTTGTTTGAGCTGTCAAGTGAAATACTATTGTAACAAAATGAAAATAGTACCTAATTCACTGGTTTTAGGTTTGAATACAAACAAAATAAGACTTTATCAGAGTGATTTAAAACTTTTTTATCAAACTGAAGATCTTTTGACAGACTACTCGATTTAAAAAACTTAATTTGACAGATTCATCTGTCCAAAAATTATTTTATGTCTAAAACCCCGCAATATATTACATTACTCAAGTCAGCTTTTAAGGTTCGCTACTAGGGTCGGCCGGTGAGAAAATCTGTCAAATTTGAAAGCGATCGTGACAGCTATGGTCACACAGTGGTTGGGCCGTGCAATCCGTGCATAAATGCAATGCATAAATCCGGACGACCGTCTTGGTGTAATTGTTTAGAAGTCGGCTACTACACCAAAGGTCGCGGGTTCGATCCCCGAACAGTACAAACATTTGTGTGCATGAACATGTCTGTTTGTATTGGTCTGGGTGTTTCCTATGTATAATAAGTATGTATTTACAAAAGAAAAAGTATTTGAGTATGTTTATCCGTTGTCTAGTATCCCATAAAAACGGAGTATAATTAACTCACTTGGGGCTAGATGGCGCTGTGTGGAATAATGTCCAGGGATATTTATTTATTTATTATTATTATAAATCGCGGCATGATAATCATTTGATGCGTTCACCAAAGATATTTTTATTTCACCACCCAATATATTTCAGGATATAGGGCAAACAAAAGAAACTAACCAAAAATTGTATTTTATTAAACACACTAACAAGCGGTTTTGCCAATTATTTTTTTACACTATTATTTGCAATCTATTCTCGTGACCACGTTATTTGCACAATGTTATATCTGGTACTTGACGATTCCATCGAGATTTAGTTGTAACTTGGTTTATCCGTTCGATCATCATCAACACAAAATATTTCTTACATCCAATGCATATGATATAGCAATACACGGAGCCATTTCTAGTAACATGCAGAAGAACCCACTAATTAATTGGTCTTACTTGTAATGAAAAGCTGCAAGAAGCATTAAACGGAGCTATCTTGTTACTAACTAAAACGAGGAATTTAACAGTTGTCAACAGTTGAGACACTTTTAGTGGATAATTTATTTTAGATAAGAACACTTGAGTATAATACCTTTAGTCTCCTGTAGAGGCCATCGTATTTCAGGCTTTTTACGCTGAATTTAATACAGAATCCACCGTGATCTTCATCTTACTGGAATTGATCTACGAGTAGAGCATAGTATGAAAGAAAGTCACCCTCCGCGTTTTTCTGTCTGTTTTTACATAAGCTTTCACTATCTAAATGATAGTTGATGCTAATTATATCGTCACCGTCGTGTCAAAATTAAATAACTGACACCTTTACCGAAATTCACTTTATAACATTTTTGAATATTGGAAAGTGTGATCTACATTTCAGTCTTTAGCCCGTTGCGATATGTATAATACTCGCTTAGATATCTTCGTTTTAGTAAACCTATTGACCATATATTACAACAAAGTTTGTACTAGAATTTCCGTGGAACAATTGAATAACTGGTAAATAAATTAAATAACTACATAATAAGGGCCACTGCATTAAAAACAAAGTCAATAAGATACTTTGTTGAATTCTGCCACAACTCAATCCAAAACATTGTTACAAAATTTAGTTGTGGCAAAATTGAATAAATGCGCTTGTTTAATTTTTCATTATAAAAATGATACTTAAACATAATTTTGAGATTGATAAGTGTGCTTAGTCAGTTTTTCCTGTTCAAAGTCGTGAATAAAAATCAAGCTTATATCAAGCAAACTAAATAGGTAATCCAAAAACAATAAAATTGTAACATGTATCTGAATCCAACCTCTGACAATCAACTTCAGATTACACCCAAAACAAATATTCAAATATGAAAATTAAAATAAATCAAGATGACTATTCCGATTCAACATCTAGCTCATTGACGTCAAGTTGAGCTGATGATGCAGGCAAACTTTTACGACGATACGATGCATATAGTTCACGATTTTGAAGGCCATATTCAGTAATTGCAGCAGCAGGTGTACTTCTTGTTTGTAGACTAGGCTTGTTTAACGTATCTATGGATAATAATGCCCGGAAATTGATTTTCAAAGTAAACATTTGATTCTCAATCAAGCGTGGCGATTCCTGGCTACGGGGGCGGTTATGGTAACCGCAGAGCAGGGGGTGCTAGGAATCCCCGGGTAAGATCCAACTGCCACCATTGACGACTCGACCTGGCAACATTTAACTCGCGCACTCTGAAGAGAGGGGGGAGGGGAAGGAGGACTCGATAACCCTGCAATCCGGTAACTTACTATACCACGGAGAGGGCGACCAACAGTCCCTAAGTGGTGTTGGGGTCATCTTCACAAGTGAGTCAACAATGTGATCACTATCGGAAGTGTTTCGAACAGGGTAGCGTACCTGATACTCAGAAAATCGAAACGACATTCGCTGAATGTCATTCAGGTCTACGCTCCGACTTCGAAATACGACAATGTCACGGTGGAGGCTATGTATGAGGAGATTTCTAAAGCCATGCATAGCCATAAAACCCACTACACAGTTGTGAGGGGGGATTTCAATGCGAAGTTGGGGCAACTCGGATTTAGGCAACGGAACAATAGGGGCCAGATTATTGCTCGTCGACTTCATGGAGAAGGGGAACCTCTTTATGATGAACTCTTTCTTCAAGAAGCCCGTAAACCGCAAATGGACCTGGATCAGTCCGGACGGTAGGGTCAAAAACGAGATCAATTTTATCACGACGAAGAAACATTTATTCAATGATGTCGCTGTGATCAACGCTGTTAAGACAAGAAGCGATCACCGCATGGTCAGAGGCACATTGAATATCGACGTTTAATGGAGCGCGACTGATGACATCCACGCTCCGACCTATAGCGGCTAAGATTCGCAGACCCGAGTCCTTTCAGCTTCAAACCCGCTTCGAAGCTCTTGAGAACAGCAACGATGTGGATGTATACCAAAACGCAACCATGTCCGTCCGATTACAGAACCAGAAATCGAAACCAATCCAACTACAGCGAGGCGTGAGACAAGGAGACGCTATTTCTCCGAAATTGTTCACAGCTGAGGATATTTTCATGCTTCTGGACTGGAAAGGATGCGGCATTAACATCAATGGCGAGTACCTAACACACTTGCGATTTGCCGATGATATAGTTCTTATGGCTGAGACCTTGGAAGACCTGAACATAATGCTCGAAGATCTCGGTAATGCTTCTTAAAGGAGAGAATCTTCGAGCATGTCGGGACACCTGGGACAGGCAGTCCAGTTAGGTTAGTCCAACTTCGAGAAAGAGATCTCTCGTCAAATAAAATTCAGCTCGGATGGGCAGCGTTCGGGAACCTCCGGCATATATTCGCATCCGAAATACCTAAATGTCTCAAGACGAAAGTTTTTGACCAGGGTGAGTTGCCAGTAATGACATATGGGAGTGAGACGTGGTCGTTCACTATGGGTCTCATAAGAAGGCTCAAGGTCACCCAGTGAGCAATGGAGAAAGCGATGCTGGGAATTTCCCTGCTTAAACGAATCAGAAATGATGGGATCCGCAGGAGAACTAAGACAACCGCTATCGTTCGAAGGATTGCATTCTTAAAGTGAGCGGTATACATAGCGCGGAGAACCAATGGCCGTTGGGGCGGAAAGGTTCTGGAACCGCGTACCGGACGACGTTCCGTAGGCAGCCCCTCCACAAGGTGGACCTACGATCCGGTCAAGGCCGCGGGAAGCCGCTGGATGCGGACAGCGCAGGACTGATCGTTGTGGAGATCCTTGGTGGAGGCCTATGTCCAGCAGTGGGCATCGTTCGGCTGACATGATTACAGATTTTTTCACCAACATTGCATAAATAAATGGATAAAACAAAACGAATAAATCAAAAATTAGGTCAGGAAAAGTGAAGCAAAATTAAATAAGCCCTCTTATTCACTATAAATATTCGTATTAGTTACTTCTTGGGTGTGGCAAAACTTGTTAAGTGACATACAAAAACTTGATAACTGCAACTAAGTTGTAAAAAAAGTGTGTGGCAAAACTAAATAATAACTTTTTTATTTTTCTATTTAAAACAGTGAAAAGTAACATCATGGCAGACTACTTAAATTATGGAAGTAAACCTGCTGTATAACATATCGAAAGATCCACAATAAATTTTCTTCACCTTAAAAAGTTATTGCCATTTTAATTGAAAAAAAACACAAAAACGTGAATATCTCAGAGTTTTGGTTTTGTCAGTTATTTAATTTTGACACGACGGTGACGATATTTTCTAGAACGTTTGTCTGTATAGTTCATTCAAATTACTACAGTGAAAAGCTGTGTGCAAATAGCCAGTTAGAGATAAAAATGCTTGCACTGCCATTTTTCCATGGCTGACGTAAATATGATAATTCATATTTATATCAAAGTTCTATCTGATCCATTTTTTTTTAATTTAAAATGGGTTTGCGTTTGACCTCAGTCTTGCCAGCCACGCTTACCCAAAAAATGCCTATTCACTCTTGCCTTGAAGACACCAAGGTTGTATGTATCCGGAAACACAGACGCAGGGAGGGCGTTCCACTCCTTAGCGGTGCGGACTAGAAAGGAAGCACCAAACCACTTAGTTCGGACCGCTGGAAAGTCGACCACATGGTGATGAAAGCCCTAGCGGCGTCTTGTGGTCCGGTAGTAGAAAGTAGAGGGTGGTATCAGGTCATGAAGTTCTTGCGCACACTCTCCGAAATACACCTTATAAAAAACCGATAGACAGGCAACTCTACGCCGATGCTCCAAACTCGAGTTTGGTTCCAACGAGCGTCTCGTCACCTATCAGTCTCCTGGCTTTTCGGTCTACTGAGTCCAGTGCATCCAGCTGATACTTGGCAGAGCCATCCCAGAGGTGGCAGAAGTACTCCATACACAACCGAATTTGTGCTTGGAACAATTGTAAAAGCTGTTCCGGTGTGAAGTGTGTTTCCATTTCGAATAACTTGTCATTATGTTCTATTGCTATAACTATTTCTGTTTCGTATAAGCAAACGCAAACTTTAATTTTTTTTGCTCGAGATCTCCATCCTAATTACTATGGAACGAGTGAAGTTTCTTTGACAGCCGTCTGCGCAGTCCCGCAAGTCAGTCTTCCACATGACGCCGGGTGAGTGCACGTCACTGCGTAAAGAATAGTAAAATGAAATGGCAACTAGTACGAAATTGTCAAACCCAAGAGAGCTTTTAATCAAGTGTACTTATAAATATAAACCTGCCATATAACTCTCATGGTGAATCATGATAGAATCATACGTTTGATAAATTATGCATAACCACTCAAATGTCACTGGTAACTTGAGCTACCAATGCCAATGTCGTCTCAACTGTCACTGGTAGCTTTAGCTACCAGTTTTTGAGGCACTTGAGAGGTGACTCATTTTCCGTTCAGAATCGATTTTGCTGTTACTATTTCAATTGAATATTTTTCTACAATTTGTCTATGATATTTGTATCGACCTGGCAACAACGGACCGTCCCTACGAGACGTCAAAGTAAGAAAAATAAAAAGTCAAAAGTTCATGTTGAGGTTATGTTATGATAATAAGTGCATGCTATAAGTTTAAAATTAACTTGTAAATAGATTATTACATATTACACACTGTAATATATTTCAAAATAATTAATAATTTGTGTATTATACAGATGCAGTGAAAAAAGGTGACAGATTTGATTTTTAAATACAAAAAAATATTGTTAAGTGAAAGTCGAAAAAAGTGATTTCTTTCGCCATTTTTAAATTTCAACCAATTAATATTAATTTTCTTAAAATAAAAACACGTTAGTCTGTATTCAGTATAAACGCTTATTTAATGAGCTTTTCGTTTGTGTGTTTATCATTTTGCGATCCTATTTGGAAAATTAGCAAATAATTCTCGGAAAATTCGCATAAATTCGCAACAGAAAAAATCAATATGGCGTAAACGATGTGACAGGTGAGAAGACATTAGGTATTTAGCAGTGACGATAGAGTGGATAATGCATATGAACAAACAGTACGGAGGAAAAAAAATAAAGTTGTACTATTTTCAACAAAAGACCCTATGTGCGCCTATTTCGTGTAAATTATCCGCGTAATTATAAATGTCATTTTCGTCAAAAGCGACGTGCGCTCACCTTGGGGACATGGGGGGGAGTGAGCTGCGACGGTGCGCGGACAGCTATCAAAGAAACTTCACTCACTCCATAGTAATTTGTATGGAGATTTCAAGCGAAAAATTCGGAATGTTTGGGAATTTTTTGCACAAAACTGAAATAAAGCAATGAAAAACAACTGATTGGCAATGCTTCTTTGATATCTGATCTTTACACGTTATTTAAAACACGTAAGTTGTTAGTTTATATGATGCCTAAACTTTTGAAATACGGGAGTGCGTTTTGCACGTTTTTAGCGATATTCTGATTTTTTTTCACATTAATCTAGTAAGTTGATCCATATACTGGAAGTTTGAGCTGATTGTGCAACTCTTTGACTACTATGACGATTTTTTTCGTGCCTCATACTTCGTATTTTCTATATAAAACTTTAGTTTTCCCGAGAGCCGTTTTCCTGGTATCGAGCCTTAACCCCCCAACATAGGCGCTTTTAATATTATTTTGCAAAGACAAAAATAAATATTATTATTAGTATGCAAAGTAAAATAACTGAAGTGAATAACGCTTTTCTTAATCACAATAACAATACTGCAAAAGTGGACTATTTAGTAAAAATATAACTATTTTTTCCGTCTAAAATACGAAAACAACGCACAATCTGATTCACATTGCTTAGATACAAAAGCAAGTATATCTCTACATTAACTAACGAAATTATCAAACCGAGACACAGTTTACACCCAAGCTAAACTTAAATCGATTGACCCACAGCGGAAACAAGTCGAAACTCGAGCAGTCTTCCCCAAATCCATGAATGACTCACTTGTCAGACCACATGTTGTCAAAAAAACAAAACACAACACAAGACTCACCTTGGCAGGCGCCCCACTGCGTCTTGAACTTGCGAAAGCACCTTAAACTTGAAAAACGCACACACTGAGCTTGCGTACCAGACCAACTGGACTAATCGTACTGCCGAAGCCCATTCATGACAGTTTTTACAAAAAAAACTACACCACAATCAAAAGTTATCCGTTAGCATGTGAGAATAAAATCTAAATTGCTGTGGGGAAGTTTGAACAGGGGTGCAGACGTTCTATTTGTGTGTTACCCCGACATGTGGCCCGACGAGGGCTCGTTCCTGTGACGTCACTGCTCCAAACTATAGTTATCGGCCGTGGTTGCGATGTTTTGATAGTTAATCGATAAGTTAGTAACCGTCAGCTATACAAGTTTGAAGTGAGTTTATCCTGTTATTTATTATTAGGTATTCAGTTTAGTAATCATGTATCTGTACAAATTAACATGAAGATTATTGTGATAAAAATGATATTTCAACTCACTCACACAACAAACGTAAACGTTAACACAATCTGGGTTGATATTCTCAAATTAACACTTCGATCTCGAAATTGAGTGTATGTCTTTTTCAAATCTGCAGTATGTTTCTGTCAATTTCGAACAACGAAATGAGCTACCTTAATTCATAATCTGAATAAAATTATACGTTAGACTTTAACAGTAAGTTATCTAATAGGGGAATTCAAATTCAATTCATCGAAATGCGTTCTCAGAATCACTAAAGAAATCAGGCCTGAGCGCCTGATAAGTCTGGCACGTTGAATTTCGTTGTTAGACCTATCTTCTACACAAGTTGCGATATAGCCATGCGTGGATGTTAGCAAGAACTAGGTAACTACATGCGTTACATACGTGGCCGTGGGTTTTAAGCTTCTTACCTTCCTATTGAAGGCCCTCTCGTGATGATAAACTTACCTTGCACCCCCGCCGCACTCCTACAAAAACATTGACAGGAGCTTACACCAACACATGTTACATATATTACCACTGTGGACATGAAATTCCTCCCAGTTCGTAGACAAAATGTATTTGAAGCGGCAAAAAGTATAACAGGTAGTGGTGCCAATAAGACCAGATAATGAATATAACGTGTGTATTCAGTACCATTACAACTCCAATATACTGTGGGACCGTTTTGAAACTATTTAAGGATTGTTAATTGTTTGGATAATGGCTATTATCCAAACAATTACATTTTCATGTAAAATGTTGCCATGACAAACATAGCCTCCCTTATGAAAAATATATCAAATCTCATGAAGAGCCAAGATCCTGAATCTAACAACCCTAACTCTACCTCTACTAGACCTAAACACTATATCTCAGCTAAAATGTTATGAATATATTTTCATAGCACAAAGTAAAGAACGCTTTTGTGACGGTAGGTGATCCACAAGTTTTGACTGAGGTGTGGAGTCGGTGAACAAGCCATGTACGATAATGATTTGATAAATTATCTAACATGCACAAACTATTTATCATTATTTAACTAAATTCCAGCTTTCTAGCAGTTCACAAAGTAGCCTAACAATTTTGATGGTCAATCAATGATTGTGTGTCACATCAATCAAATCTAAAGTTCCAGAGCCTTTTATTAAAACTTGTATGTTACTACTGACTTGTTAATCTGCCGTCTACCTGTTATTTTGATTACAATAATTTACTTCAGAGTAACCAAATCTCTACATAGCAAATACTTTTCCAGTCGTCAAATTGTAGCAAAAGACTACACCGACAAATTCAAATCCTTAATCGTATTACCTTTGCACATACCTGCCTAAAAATATTTCATTCGGTCATTCAAATGTGACTGCTCGGTAAAAACTGTGTTTTTAAACATTCAAATTGAATGACAAAAGAGCAACGAACAAATGCCACATAGTCGAATCGTATCACGTAGGCTCGAATTACGTCACTCTTGCATTTAAGCCACATTCAGGGTTGACAGCAGAAGAGGCTTAAATGCAGTTAATACTTTTCAAAATATTTGGTACTTAGCCCAAATTTCAGCTTTCTCATCTTAACCGGTTAATGGGGTGGGCGGAAGGCCCTCAACCCCTAATATTTAAGTAACGTACCTAAGGGTGCCCAGTGATTTTAAGGCGTTACTGGAAGTGACAATCGGACGTAGCTAAAACAGGAGATTGGTAAAACCCGTATCGAATCAAACAGTGAATTTCAACTGTTTACAGGTTATAACTTAGTGTGTTTTGATGCTAGTAGAATACACCGTGTAAATTCAAATAAATTTGCCGAAGAAAATCTAAAACATCTTTGATATCAGGGTCTACGAGATTACATTCCATGTTCTCTTAATACTGTCCAAGTAATAAACATTCATTTCCACTTCTGAACTTTTAATTTTGAGCTATTGTAAAAATCTAAAATTACCCTTACTTCCTAGTTAAAACGATTAATTTTGTCTGATTAAATCACTACATAGTAAAAAACAAAGTCGCTTTCCCTGTCCCTACCTATATACGAGTATATGCCTAAATCTTTTATACTACGCAACGGTTTTAAGCAGTTTTTTTTATTAAATAAAGTGATTGAATAGGGAGGTTCATTAGTATAAAAACATCCCCTTGCATCCGTGCAAAGCCGGGCCGGGTCGCTAGCAAGGGCGTACCCAGGATTTCAGCTAGGGGGGGGCAGCTCATACCTGTTTCGTTTTTCGTAGAGAGAGAAATACGTTTTTAATTCCCACTTGTAAGGAAAATTGACTTCTAGGGGGGGGCGGCTGCCCCCCCCTGCTCCTACCTGGGTACGCCCTTGGTCGCTAGTGAATTATAAAAGTGACCTAGCACGTTTGAACTGTGAGTGTGCCAAGGTGATAGCGTCGTGGGAGCTTATGAAATTGTTCATTTCAAATAAAACGATGAACTTTCGTAAACACCAGTAATCTCGAGCAAAACGCATTCTGGACGTTGATTTTTTGTTGTGGCTTAAGGCTTTTCAGCCTCGCCGCGTTGTAACCTCAGCCTGGTTTTTTTTTGTTTTTGTTCCTAATTTTTACTAAGTCGATGATATAGTTTCCTAATAGACAGGCAATAACAAAGACCTATACAAGTAGCAAAGTTAAGAATATTTGATAGGTTATTTTGTTTTTAGCATTAGGGATAATGCATTATCATCTTACTAAAGATAGGAAAACCAGAAAAATGCATTCGGTCTTGGCATCAGGCGGGACTCGAACCCGCGCCTTTCGCAAGCCGGGCGACTGCACTACCAATTATGCTACCGAGACCATTAACAGACCGGACGAATTTCTCTGGTATATTTTACCTGACAGCCAGGTTGGTTTCACCAATGTTTAGGCATATACCTTAAACACTCGAAAGAAACATTATTGCAAATATTTGACTTTCGATTAAGATGAAACTACGATTTTGATAGGTTATTTTGTTTTTAGCATTAGGGATAATGCATTATCATCTTACTAAAGATAGGAAAACCAGAAAAATGCATTCGGTCTTGGCATCAGGCGGGACTCGAACCCGCGCCTTTCGCAAGCCGGGCGACTGCACTACCAATTATGCTACCGAGACCATTAACAGACCGGACGAATTTGGCTTGGGTTCGAGTCCCGCCTGATGCCAAGACCGAATGCATTTTTCTGGTTTTCCTATCTTAAGAATATTTAATGAAAATGAAAAAATATTTATTTTTTAATCTAAGAGCTCAACGATTTTAACGATGAATACACGGAATGAATATTGAAGTTGTTTTAATACATAATTATGTACTCGTAGGTATACTGTGACCGCACATAAAAGTATCTATTTACATTTTAAAAAAATGTAGTGGTAGTATTAGTAACCAAATGGTTTAGTAAGTACGTAGGTGGTAGGCAGGTATGTAGGTAGTCATCATAAATGATGGTATCTGATCTATAAGTACGAAGTTTAAAAATAACACAAATTATTCTACCACCCTAGGCGTTTACTATCCACTGCCGACAACCCTTCAGCTGCCAATTGCTCTATAAAACCGGTCTAATTTGCATAAAACCAGATTTACATCCCTTTCATATTTATTTTCATTCCTTTTGTAATCATTTCTCTTTGAACTTAATATGACAATGTGCTAGTATTATCTTCGTTCAATACGGTTCCAATTGATCCATGTGTGGCAATAATTGCATTTTATTCATTTCGAATAAATACTATTTCTTTGGGCTATTTAATCCGGTCATTTTAATGAAGCACTCGCCACTGAACACGGGTAGTGCGGATTAATTTGCGAATATTACATTTCCGTTTTGCTGTGCTTAATTAAATTCATTCCATTAACGAACATACGCAAAACAAAGAATATTGGTGGTTATTTTCTGATTTTCGATACGGTTTTGTTTTCGTACATCAACGCTACAAACAAGCGCTACGTCAGTCAATGTCTGTTATTAATTATTATTGTGTCTTTGGCGTGGTCAAGTTTGATTGACGTTTGTAAATTTGGGTATAGACACGCAAATCAAAATCAAACCACAAACTACTCGTACAACCGCAGACCGCAGTGACATCAGATTCAAACCAGGAATTCAGTTTCCAGTCACGTTCACCAGTTTTCCGTTGCAGTTTTTATTTCGAACTTACCTTGAACGAGGTTCAAGCTCACCTACACTACCACCACGACCATCAGAGTTACCTGCATACTACAAGAGCTCATCATTCTCCTATGCTGGTCCATTGCACTATATCTTCAGCTAGACGCATCCACCTACTGCCAGCACTACTGCAAGAGCGACTGCGGTGAATAAGCAACGCCAAAATCGAACTAAAATGTGGCACCTCTTTAGAGACTCATCAACTGGTGAGTGCTGGTAAGTTGGTGCCAGTAAGTAGACTTACCAGTGAGAGTTCAGGGGTTAAATACATTTCATACAAATTCAAAGATAACCAAAAGTGTCGCTTAAAGTTTTCAGTCACGTTTAGACTTCGCTGTTGCAGTTTGAGGTCACCCACCGTTTTGGTATTTCATTTATTTTATATATCTACAGCGTATTCGCCGTGCAGTCGCTCACAAACATTTTCACTACCCAGTGCCCACAATCCGGTAACCGCATAGTGGGTTTGTTGCCTAAATGTAAAAACGTACTGTTTGGTGGCCCTTGGGCTATAAAGTGATCTTTTGCGTGAATGACAGGAGCAGCATAGCAGGAGAATGGGTAGTAAATCAAATCAGCGCGGAGAATTTAACAGCTTTTTTTTCAATTTCTCGTAAAATTTGGATTTCTTATGTCCTCAGAAATTATCAGGTCAAGAGTACCTACAACTGACGAGCCTGTATGGAAGGATTTTTCAGACTGGAAGAAGCGCAAGATGAGTGTCAAGATTGTCACAAGTAGACAAATGTGGTCTCCGCCTACTTTTTAGGTAGTCATACACAGTCACAATGTTAGACATAAAACAATGCAATTATTTTTCAAGTTACGTTACATAAGTAAATACTTAGATTAAATGCAATAAAACTGATTGACTTGATAACTAGGTATCTAATATACTAAAATTAAATTGAACAATAAAGTTATCACTTTATTTGTCAATAAATAAAATTTTATGACGCGAATTTGTAGTGTCAATATAGTGGTAGAAGAAGTTAAGGAGCGAACACACTGTGATACTAATTCGTGATAGCGCTTGGTGAAATTGTTACCATTGGATAGAATTCACATTACTTATTCCTTTGTCACTCTCTTACTCGTTATTTTAAATTCCTCTTTAAATGTTTTCAAAGTAGTCTGTGTGTCAAATATTTGTTTCATTTAACTACACGCAATATTGTAACGGTGTATGTAAAACCAGAATCAAAAAATATTATTGACATTTATTAAGCTCTTAAGGATTACATTTTGGGTACTAGTATTACATTGAAAAACATTACACTCTAACAGACTAGTAACCAGAAAATTCCGTCTTCTTTGCAATTAAGAAATAATGACGTACAAATTAGGTACAAAACGAAACACATTTACATGGCGTGCGTTTTTAAATCGTTTTTTTGTTGGAAACCTGAAAAGAAAAATTCAATTCCGACTAAGTAGATACCAATACCTATACCTATACCTTCCAATATGGAAGCCAATAATGGAGAATCGATCGATTTCAATAATTCAAAGGCAGAAAGTGGAACAAGCTGCAATGGACAAAGCAAAAATAGCCACCATACTGAGTAATGAGGGTTTGTGTTACATAACGCAGTCCTTCAACAGAAAAATTGCTGTACGAAGCGACTCGTCCGAAACAATAATTACTAGATTGTCACTCGTAATTATTTTAACGCCAGATGTCGTCACTTGAACGTTTATGTTGGAAGTTTAGATCTCCCTTAAAATATGTTAACTTAACAGTGAGTCACTATATTTAAATAAATTTTAGATGTTTACACTTGCAAAAAAATGTACGACATTCGTATTCACCAGGATATAGTTATTATAGTTTATAGTTAATATAGTTTTTTTTAGTTGATTTGTAATGTTCGTTTTACGACTTCAGTAACCACAGATTCACTGTTGAAAGTGGTCACAGTGCAGTATCCAGATTTCCGAACACCACCAAAATGTGTCAAAACACAGTGTTTGATGTTTGTCATTGGTACCACGTGCAAAAAAAGGGTTGGATGTTCGTGTAAACCATGTTTTGTTCATCGTTTAATTTGTTTGAACACTGTCCGCTCAGAACATTCATATAGTTACATTTTGTCCGAACACAGTATTTATGGTAAGCGAGCAAAATATTCCATATTCGGGTTCACCATGTTTTGTTCAACCGTGTGAACACGGCTTTACGTCCAACCGCGTCTGAGTCGTAGCAAATGACGCCGACACAAAGGCACACGTTTGTAAGCGGCGCGCGCGCACGGCCGCCAACTCCCGCTGATTGTGCGCCGAAATCGTGACACCATCATGTGAACTAAACAAAGTCACTATAGATAACAATGACATGAGTGCTGAGGTGCTAGTGTATCAAAAAACAGTGGTTGCATTGAATTAGCCGGTTGGAGGGTTAAACGTAAATATATTTTTATTTTGTTTTTATTGTGCTAGTACATTTTTGGAGATAATTATGTTGTCATGTTACAAAGTAGATAGAGACTGGAATGAAACCAATTGTGTAATTTAATGTAATTTCAAAGTTAACAGTGGAAATTTGGGGAAACAACAAAACAACTTTATTTTTAACATCGGCGATTGCGCTAATTTCTATAAATATAAGGAAAATGAAGACAATAATACTTACAGTCTTTCTGAAGCCATGACATTGTTTTAGAGATGACAACGAGCTGTTTGTGTCTCCACTTCGAAGGCCTAGAGTAACTGGTTGTTTATATTGGTAATGAGTTTTAATTCCAAATGAAATTCCAAAGCTATGTGTTTTTTATATGTCCAAACCTGTGTCAAAACCACGTAATCGAACCCGGTAAATTTTCAATAATATTGAATATATTACATTAACTTCAATATTTTTTTTGCTTAGTGTCTATGTTATTCTATTTCTAAATTATAAATGCCATTAAATTAATAAAATGGCTTTTACATGTATTTTTTGGGGCTTATAATAGGGCATATAAATGTAACTTACGGTCGAATCGAGTCGGGCAATTACAAGGTTCCCAATGACTACCCTGAAGCCTTTCATCATTTGCTGCCATACCTAATAATAATAAATCTTATTCTTAAAATTATTATTTCGGACCTTTGAAATCCATATGGGTTAGTAACAACTCTTATTTAAAAACTACTGTTAGTATTAAAAACAAATAAAACATTTTAAAAAAATGCTACACATTTTTTTGCTATTTCAGGTTTTTTGCCTGTTCGGCTTTAGGTCGCAATCTCGATCTCCTGAAATAAACATTTAATATTAGGTTTGTCTGTCATACATACATACATGCATCACGACCATATTCCTCATGGGTTAGTCAGAGACACACTAATTGTTGCCGTCATAGTGAAGGGAACATTCAGGAGCCCACATTTCACCGAGAGAATTTGACCCCAACATAGGGGCGAGCCTACCTACTGCCATTATCCGGGTTGCTTGGGTTTCTTAACGGTGTTTTGCATTACCAGAGAGTTACCCGCATATCGTACAATGAACACAATCTACGAGTTTTCCGGCCAAATATGATCTCGGGACCACCGGGTTCCGTCCGAGCCAGAGTGTTCAACCACTGGGCCACGTCGCTCTCCATTTGATTTTCTGTCCTGTGATGTGAAAATGAGAGCTATTTTCGTGAAAACTGCTTTGAAGGATTTTGCAGAATGCCGAGGAACGGTAGCTCGAAGTCACTCATAAACCTTCAGGTTATTGACCTCTACCTATACGTATGAAATAATAGAAGTCGATCATAAACCTTCACAGGTTATTGACCTATACACACACGTATATTGAAGTCTGATCATGTTATTAATGTGCTGGAAGTGGGTAACTATCGAATTATAGCCTATGCCTATGGGCTTTAAGCCCGCAGTTACACTTTTTCTCTTTGTGCAATATTTAGGTTATTAACATAATAAAATCAACTATCTGTTTATTTCATTTATAATTGCTCACCATAATCTTAAAATTAGTAACAAAAATTGAATTGTAAAAGGAATTGATCATGGCGGACTGCACCCTGAACTAGGTCGAGACCTGTATTTCAGGTTATCAGCCCTCCACCTAGAGGTGGAGTTTAGGTAGGTACCCTAGAGGGTACCTACCTAAAATATAATAAAAATAATAATAATAATCAGTAAAGTAACAAAAAAAGAAGATATTAATTATTTAAAACAAATAAAAAAATGTATATATAAAAATATTAATCAGTAAAATAATAATAAAATAGACCGAGAGAAAGTTAATTTAATTTTCACATACTATAAAATAGGAGAAATCAATGAATCAAATCAAAACAAAAAAACTATAATAAAGCAATGAAGTATAAAAAAGAGCGTGTCGTTGCCGAGTTCCAATCTGGTTGGATTAAATAA
Source organism: Udea ferrugalis (assembly GCA_950022985.1). NCBI lineage: Eukaryota > Metazoa > Arthropoda > Insecta > Lepidoptera > Crambidae > Udea > Udea ferrugalis. Next base: position 4,876,238 of record OX465532.1, on the reverse strand, counting down.
GCTATTTAATTATTTCGCGACTGAATCTCCGCTACTGGATAACACTTATGATAAAACTGAGCCTTGCCATGCTGAGTTCAAATTCGCTGCACTAAGTGACGGCTTCAGTATGTTCCGTTCACCATAACGACAAGAGTCGGCTTGCCTCTGACTAGCCCGTTCAGAATATAGTCGTGACCGGAGGTCTAAGTTCAAATTATATTTATTTGAACAGACCTGTGACAGGTAGGTACTTTTAAACTGTCAAGAACTTTACTTACTTGGCCTCATTTAGCGCAACTAGAAAATAAATAGTTTTAACATGGATTTCCAATATGATATGACATAGTATGATAAATATTGTCCATGTGTTGCAAATCTCCAATTAAACTTAATCGAAATGTAGTTGCATTTCACGCATTGTTGCGTCCGCGCACTGACAATGACTCAATTATTTGTGACGTTATTGTACGACGCGGACACATCAACATTTACTTAACCATTGCAAAATAGGTTTTATGTCAGCAGCATAAGGAGCTATGAATGCGTCTGTACGTACACTTAAGCACCGTACTAACTAACGCGGTTTGCGGCAGCGGGTGCGGTAGCGTTTCGGCATAAACACGATAATTAGACAACAGTTAACGGAAAAGGAAAATTATCAAACGTTATGTTTTCACTAACAAAAAGTCGTGTTTTTTTTATTTACCTATTTTGTCTTACTGCTGAACAAAGGTCTCTCCTAATTTTCTACATAGGTCTCTATCCTGTGCCAGGCTAAGCCAGTCCTCGCTATGGTGCCGCAAATCGTCACTCCACCGTTTTCTGGACCTCCCCCTGCTCCGAAATCCGTCTGTGGTCTGCCAGAGGGTGACGATTTGAGGCCAGGGTGTTAAATTTATTCAATTATTTAATTCGTGTTTATGTAATTTACGAATAAAAATGTATTATAGGTATTCACAATATCTCTAAGAATTTAATATAAAGCCACTATAAATTTTAGGGCCTGTGTACACTATGCCGCTTGGGCATCGTTCGTCTATACGCACACTTATGCGCTTTTTTTTCACAATTGAAAAATGGGATATAATTTGGAAAAAAACCGGCCAAGTGCGAGTCGGACTCGCGCACCGAGGGTTCCGTACAAACCTGCAAGGTTTACAAAGTTCGTTCATTACGACAATCGAGTCATAACTATGGTATTTTTATTGCAAAATGAAATTCATAACATTACAATGGGGAAAGATGGAGGAGCATAAATTTAAGACAAAGATCTCTTTATCGTTTAAGTAATCCTTTATTTTATATTAACACATATCATTTATCTATAATATAACTGAAACACTTATACTAGCCTTGCATCAGACTTGCGAAAGTTCTTTTATTAAAGTTATTTATTTACTAAGTTTTTTAGTCACTATTTAGAAATCTGGTTCAAAAATATTAATTAAGTATTAAATTTGAACCAGACCTGTAAATGGTGACTGAAAAAGTTATGAATAGTACCACATTGAACATTGAAGTTCGAAATAACGTTATCAATAGTTGTACAACTTCGTGTAGTGCTACTGTTTATTAACGGAAACATGTTTATGGATGAAAAATATGTGGAAATTCCATTTTGGGGATTCATTCTAAAATCTATATTGAAGAAGAAGATGAAGTGTACATATTGAGGTTGCTGCCGAATATTGTTGTATTTATACATTCTATTGCAACATTAATTTGACATTGTGGTGACCTATATACAGTTATCACTCTGATATTAAACATTTCAAAATGCAAGCATTCACAATGGCCGTTTGCAGCGCCTGGGTTATTTAAATAATATCTTTTACATGATCCATTTGTCACGGCATCCTTAAGATTGCGACGAACATACGCGATAGATCCCCAACCTGGATTTGCATTAGATACAGCTGGACCATCTACTCTGCACACCTCATAAAAACCATCAAGTTCAAAAGTGTCTCTACGACATCCCCAGGTTTCAACAAACAATGCTGCATGGGAGGAATGAATAATAGGATCTATGATGACGTCTGAAAAATGTTTGCGCAATGATTACACGTTATGAAATACAATTTCAAGTGCATTATCTTCAGGTGTTTGCAAAAATTTAAAATATGGTACCAATTTGTTTTGTTCTAGTCTTTTCATTTCTATACTTACAGCACTCGATTCTGATATTTCAGAGGGAGGTTTAAATGTACCTGAATTCACGACTAAAAACAGTCCAAACGATGACATTGCTCTGGAACAAGCTACATACAGCATCGATCTTTTTACATTTTTAGAAATATGGACCACAACTTTTTCTTAGGTGGCACCTTGCGACTTGTGAATTGTAATACCTTCTGCTGGTACTATTGGAAACTGAGTACGCTGCACTACAAGATTTGAAGATTTCCACCTTTTCACAGTAGTGACAGCATCTAATGGCGTCCAATTCGAATTGAGATATTGACGATGTTTTCGAGAAGTTACTTGACATTTCCTTCTTGTAGCTATTCCCGTACTTTTATCGAACAGAACCCAAATACGTAAAGGCCGCTTTTCACTTGTCTTCTTGTGTCGACCGTAATCTATAGCCTTCAATATTCCGGTACTATCATTCACAAGGCCATCTGTAGTGTCAATATTCACAGTTACCATATAACGTGCACCTACTCGTAAAAACAAATTCTTAGGAAGACCGTAGGTCTGCATTGTAGGTAGAGTATTTACAGATTGGCTTTTCTAGCAGCTTGCGGATTTGGTGCTCCAGAAACCACATCAAGTGCTTTAACCGAGTACCCTTCAGTGTTCATTCGAGACAATACTTGATTATTAACTAAAAATTTAAGGTTTTCGGAATTTTTCCTTTATGTGTGCTAGAAAACGTTGCTACATGCCAAATTTCAAGATTCTAGGTCGACTGGAAGTACCCTTTAGGTTTTGATTCCGTTGCGAGTACTTGCGAGTTTCAAAATATGCAGCTTAAATTGCTGTTTCTTTTGATTGCGTTGACAAAGAAGTTTGATTTTGTTACAGCTTAAAGGTATTATAGACCTGAGTATTTGGTATGAATTTCAATTTAATACCTCTACGCGTTTATGAGGAAATGGGTAGTAAGTTTAAAATTATTAAAAAAATATATATTATGTGATGTAACTAAAAATTTATGGTTATCGTAATTTTTCCTTTATCTATGCTATAAGACGTTGCTTCGTACCAAATTTCAAGATTCTGAGTTCACGGGAAGCACCCTGTAGGTTTTGATTCCCTTGCAAGTGTCCGTAATTTGCGGCATAAACGGCTGTATCTTTTGATTGCGTTGGTTTAGAAGTTTGATTTTTTCACAGCTTCAAGGGACAGTAGACCTGAGTAATTGATATAAATTTCAGCTTCATACCTCCACGCGTTCCTGAGAAAAAGGGTCTTGACAGACGGACGGACGGACGGACAGACGGACAACAAAGTGATCCTATAAGGGTTCCGTTTTTTCCTTCTGAGGTACGGAACCCTAAAAACATTTGTCACACCGTTTCTACTGTAGTGGAAAACGTGAATAGTGGGATACAGTAGCCATGTATTAGAAAATCAATAATTTGAACGAAAACCATAATTTCTTACATTTCATTGATCAATAATAAGTTAGTTCAACTTTATTTTAATCAGATTTGATTTACACAGGTCTTTTATTTTTCTCAGTTCAAAAAAGTTTGTTTTTTGGCGTAATGAATAGAGGTCCTGACTAAACCAACGAATAAACACACACACACAGTTACATAGCCCAGACTCCCAAATTATTCGAAGCCTTGCTGTTGACAAGTAGAGAATGCCTCTAGACTTTAGGTCCGCCATTCGTACCTTTAGCTAGTCATTTTGAGCAATAATGAGTTATTCAGAAACACTGTTGCACCACCTACTATATTATTCTGCTTAGCCCTATGGTTGACTGGTAGAGAGTGCCTTTTTCTCATTGTTGTGCAATAAAGAATGAATAAATAATATTATATATTTTCAAAGCGTACACATATATATTTCTTAGCCTTATTAACTTCAGAATCGTTCACACCGGGATTGCCACCATAAGTAATACGTAGGAAACACCTAGACCTATACAACCAAATATGTTCATGCACACAAGTGCTTCAAGCAACACACGCCGGGTCGGAAATGGGATGGATGACAGTTCCGCCCAAAATTTAGTGGTTTACTTTTCGGGCATCTCCATGCATAAGGAACGTCAAGCAGTTGGTCTCGGTTGACGTCGCTTTATGTCAGTCGTTAAGCCTAGTCGGAGACCCTAAGGCGGCTTGATAACATCTGACCCTACACCCCTCCAACAAACAATCCGCACTGAACTCACGTGTAGGAGTATGGCTCACGCCACCTCACAGTTGAGGTGAGGCCTGTGCCCAGCAGTGGGACGTATAGGCCGCTTATGAATGATGACACAAGTATTTTACTGTGTGACCTCTGGCGTAGTAACCTTTTTTTTTTTTTGACGGGGAAAAAATGCTTTATGCACTATCCCACCGTTCGGGGGAACGGTGGGGGAGTGTGGGACTCCCTGCCAGTAAAAGGCAGGTCTACCGCACTAAAACGACCCCGGTGTATCTCCGCTTCGCCTTTGCGTGGGGCGATGTGGGATTCCGTTTGAATATCTCCACTTCGCCCCGAGCGGTCGGCCCAGCCTTCGCGCCGGGCCTCCTCACGCTATGGGGGGATATTCTGATACACGATGAATACCCCCCAGACGGGTGACACTGTGCAATGTGGGTGAAAGCCCCCCGGCAATCATCCACCGGTGTCACTAAGGGACTGTTTGGGCGGCTGCGAACCGCCGCCTCTGAGTCCCCCTCCGCCTACGTCGGAGAGGTGCTGCCAGTGGATCCTCCTCCCTGGCCCTTTCCGCGGTCTCCTTCTGTTCCATCACAACTTCACAGAAGGAGACCATTGCTTCCCATGATCTCTCACTTTCAAGCATAGCTCGTTGTATTACAAAGGTATCGTGTACGATAATCACGCACGCGATTTAAGAGCCAGTTCACTGCCCACTGAGCGCCACCAATAGTTCTTATTAATTGTCGTTTATATCGACTTATTAAGAGCTTAAAATAAGATATTTTCTGTATCTAAAGATGTTAACATACTAAATTTTAAAGCTTAAATTGGCCACTTTCAGCCTATATTACCAATCGGTCGATTTACATAAAATAAACCAATTTGTGAATTTTGCTTAAATTGGTTGGGACCGTTTTTCTTAAAATATCTTTAATAAACCACAATTAATAAAAAACGATTGGTGGCGCTAGTGAGCAGTGAACCAGTTCTTTACGGAACCGGTATATTGCGCCCGTCAACTTTAAATCTTAATGCGAAAGGGCTATTTTGCTTTGCTGTAAGTATCGATTTTGCTTAACTGAATGTAAACGAGACAAAATACTCGTACATGATATTTAATTATGGCTGATAATACAAATATTGCGTCTAAAATATCTGTTTTGTTCATAATTATACATCTTTCTTTAGTAAGTAAGTAATTACTTTTTGATAAATAAAAAAACTATGCAAGAGTATCTTTCCCGACAGGATATCTGTTGAGTTGTTAGTTCTGTTGAGTGACAGGGAAAGATATACTCGTAAATACTAACAAAAAACAGTAATTTACGAGTACATATGTATTTTCTTTTATTTTGTACTGTAAAAACATCCTATTTAGAACAACGCATGTGATAGAGTCACATAATATAGGTACATGTGTATTATGTATCGTATTGTTTTAATAGGGTTTATTATGTGGTTGAAACTTGAAAGCCATGTGATATTGAGTTTTATTCTCAAGTCTAGATAGGAAACTGATCAAACTGCAAGCAAGCAGAAATATAAAGGCCATTATTGAAAATATCTAAATCAACTTCAACAACAAGTTTGTACAAACAACGGGTTTATAAAGGTTGAAACAAAGGGCTAAAACGAAACGCAAAAAGAAGTGTATGCATGATAGACGCAATCAATTCTTCGTAAAAGACTCGCTTTTAGCTCCGGAATAACAGCAGAGAAGCGAAATATTGAGCTCTGTAGTGTGAGATCCGGTTTACAATCCAATTATTCAGTGTTGTGTGCTTGTCGAATCATTATATTGCATTTGGCAGCGAAGGCAAGAGTAGCATAAGCTCATGAGCGATATTGTTTTCTTTTTATTTTTCTATTGCACAATATTCGATTTAAAAATTGCAGACTTAATACAGATAAGGCATCCTCTACCTGTCAACCATAAGGCTAATCAAAAGAGTTTAGCAGGCGTTACGAACGGCGTAAGACATGTATATGTCACCGGAAAATAACAAGAACCGTAAATTTATAAATTTCCTAGGAAATTTATAAACTTTCGTAGGATTCTAAACGAGAGATAAATTGTATTATTTTACGCCCTCATTTCCGGAAATTGATAAACTTTCGGAACGCATCCGTAAAATAATAAGTGGGCGGTAACCAAACGCCATGTGCGCTCTGATTGGTCGAATAAGTCACGTGTCATTCCTCTCCTCCGCCATTTAATTTTTGTCGAAGGCCGGTTTTAATGTTTTATATTTTGTAAAAACAATTCATCATCGTGTTCATTGTATAATTTGCGGTTAACTCTCCGGCGATGAGAAACACCGATAAAAAATCTAAGCAACCCAGATAACGGCGTTATGCTCGCTTCTTACCACGATGGGTTCAAATTCCCTCGGTGAAATGTGGGCTTCTGAATGTTCCGTTCGTACACCATGACGGGAACTCAGTGTGCCTCTGACTACCCCATTTGGGATATGATCGAGATGGTATGCCATGTTCTGTATGTTATATTTTATAAGTGTACTTCATTTTTTATAAACTTTTTGATATCGTAAAACACGATTTCTGCTGTTTTATTTTGATGAAGTAGAGGTTATCAGCCTAATAATTGTAAAAAGTAACCCGTTAAACCTACCCAGTTTTAAAGTAAAAGTCCAGTCAGGTAGGTATTCGAAACTGATAAATGTACAGTTTGGAAAGTCTTATTGTACCATAATCTACGAACACAAGCATTGCTACTGTCAACATCGACCAATCAGAGAGCAGTGTCTCATTTTCCGTAATTCATAAAAGCGTAAAATTAAAAGCTCTTCTGTGATTAGTCGAACCGTTTAGAATCTTACGAATAGATATCCGTAAGTTGATAAATTTACCACGAGTCGTCGCAAATTTATAAATTTCCGGAAATGTGGCTCTCGTTTAGAATCCTACGAAAGTTGATAAATTTCCTAGGAAATTTATAAATTGACGGTTTTTGTTATTTTCCGGTGACATATAGATACTTAACAATTAAACAATAAGACAAAATAACAACTGAAATTATAAAAAAAAGGGGTTAAAACGAATGACAGCGAAGATTTAATGGTTATTTTTGTCGACGACAAATGACAAAACATTCAAAGTTACTGCAATTGTTTGTTTTTGGACGCGTTTATCTCAGGAACTTCTTGTTACTTAGTACGAATTGAAAAATCATCTTTCGTTAGTTAGTTCGTTAATTGGAGAAGGTATATCACGCTACACGCTAGAAGCAAAGTATCAATGAAAGTACGAAAACTTAGGAAAAAACAGGCCTTCCTTTCCTTGTAAGAGCTTCCATTAAAGACATGTAGGGGAACCCTATTAAAATAATGCCTCCTGCCACTCGTCTCATGCAACCTAAATTAAATGTCATAGGCCCTTATATCAAGCAAAATACGAAATGTAAGTATATGCCTGAACCCAAAAATAACCAAAATACGCCCACATCTGATAAAGTATGAAACTGTACTACAAATTCAATAGCCAGATTTAAAAATAGCACTCTAACTGAGTTTTAAAAAACATGTTAGATTTTCGGGTTAACATAGCGTAACGAAACCTGACCACCGCGGCACTGTCCCAAATACTCTCCAAAATCACGTTATTTCTCTCTGTAGGTAATCGCTGAAAAGCATGGATTTTGCTTTTCCGGGATTTCCATGAAACGCAAAAGAATAATTTTTTTTAACACAAGCTGTGCATACTGACATTTCTTGCGAAATATGTTTCATACGCGGTTGAATCAATTGTAATGTACTCTATCTTTTGAATATTTTTCGAGTTTCACCTGTTCAATCGAATCCAATTTGTTGATTCTTTTGTCTTGTATTCTGCAGTTAGGTTGAACGTATTAGTTTCAGGTTTTTTTTCCGATGCTAGTAGGTACTTGATTCTAGTTAAGCCTTATCAACAGATAATAATCAGATAACCTTTTGCGGTTATCTGATGTTTATCTATTGATAAGGCTGCCTTAGTTATATCTAAATTGTAAGTACCTGTAAGTACCTTGTAAGTTCTTGTATATTATCTCTTAAACTATTATTGCAATAAGATGTTTTATCTTATCTTTCCTTTTTTCTTCATATTACAGTTGGCTTTTGTAATTATACTTTCGTAAAAAAGGTATATTTGCACGAAATAACAGCTGAGTTTCTTGTCGGTTCTTGTCATTATGGAAACATTTTTTCGCGCCACACATGTAGTAAAGTCTTATTATTTCCTAGGCTGTTTTATTTTTTTGTTTAGGCTTTTTTGAAATAGACTCCCGCTCCACCGGACTTTGGCTCTCCTGAGGACGCTCCAGAGGGGAGCTCGAACCTCGGTTTAAGGCGTTACGTGAAGGGAGCTATCGGACGTAATATGTTTGGGGAGAAAAGAGACCTGCCACGTGCGTTATGCAAGACTTGTGTTAGAAGGCTGGTGCGCGTTTTTTACCAGTCTATGGGAAATTGGTAGAAGTTGTTCGTATATATTATTACCCTCTCAAGAAAGTGGGCTTTAGCTAAGGATAGGGCGCGATGGCTCTTATAAGAGAGCTCCTTTTCGACCTAAGTCTAGGCAGTGGACTAGTGTAGACTGATGACGATGATGATGTGAATGTAGGTAATGTCTTTATAACCAAATTATTTGGTTTTTTTTTCTTTTTGCAGGTATGGTTGCAGTGTCTCAGCCCAAATGTGGACATACTCAAGCATAGACATCCCCAGCAGCCGCATGAGCAGGACAGACAGAGTGAAGATCTACCTCTCAGAATGTGTCGTCTGCTTCTGCATCATCTTCTTCATAATCTGTGTAGGGTTGCTGCTGTACCTGTTCTTCCACTTGTACAACACTGTCACGAATGCTGGGAGACTGGCGGGGACGCTGGCTGAGAGCTAATTTTGTTGTGACCTCATGATATTTCTGACTACGACGTGAAATAGCTCAGCCGCGTTTTAGCGTTTGGGACCAAGATTTTATAGGCACATACGACTATTTATTTGTATTGGACCTAACGTAAATCTACTTAAAAAAGATTGAAAATGAAAAAAGTAGACAATGTGTCATGTAGAATATACTTAGTGACGTAACATAACATCTTAAAAAGTCCGTTATAAAAGTTTTCTGTTTATTTTACAGATTTTGCTATTTACTACAGTAACAAAATAAATAAGAAGATCACTAAAGTACAGATCGTGATCAAAGTGATAACTACTTATGTGATGAACAAATTATGTGATAGTTCTGAGATAATATATCTTGATAAACGTAACGTTTTGCCTGTAGTGTGTTGATGAAATTTGTATAGTAGAGTCAGTTATGAAAGTCAGATCTATAATCAGACTTTTTTTAAAAGGGCTCAGTTAATATCTCAAAATTTTCGATGAGGTGTAGTGAGAAAATGTGGTGAAGTTCTGAAAATAACTGCCTCTATTTAGAATAAGCTTTGAAATAAATTAAATTTACAAATACGTATGGAGCTGTAAATATTAAAACCCAATCCGTTAATTAGTAACAAAACTGTGATGTTCGCTAATAATACAGTTGTATTTTGTGTATATTTTGATTGTGAATATTTTAAATATAGAAATACGTAATACGTAAACGGAGTTAATTTATTTATTGTAAAATAACGTTCTAGAGTTCTAGAGGACTGCTTTAGAAGCATTATGATAGAATCGAGCTACACAGGAACGTGGAGATCCTCCGAAATAAAAAACCTTGAATGTTTTTATCACATTTCGTAGAACACAAAGGAAGTCTACGTTTGAGCTCTGTGTACTGTGTAACTTCACATCAGAGTAGGGTTGCCAACCGTCCTATTTTCTCAGGACAGGTCCTGTTTTTGCCGTGGCTTGAGTTTTGTACATATCAGCTTAGACTGTTGAATTGTCCATTTTTAGTCATTCTATGTACTTCGTTTTTATTTCATTTTTTTGCATTTTATTTATTTCAGTAACATTGTTTAGATGACATAGAACAATGATCAACTTCTGCTATTAAAGTGTGTCCTGGTTGTAAAAAGTGTAACAAGATGGCAACCCTACATCAGAGCAGCTTATATAGAAATCTGTCTATTTGATAAACAAAGCACTGTTGAAGGAGTTTGGTATGAAGCATACGTTTGCTGATGTATGACTTGAATATTTAGTAAGACTTAAGAAAGATTTGAATGTTGTCTCACCGGAGTTTTTCAAGATAACTACATAATTTGCGCACATACGTCTTCTCCAACCTTGAACAATATCTAGCTCAAATATTGAAAAAGACTTAAAGCAGGTTTAAAAATCACAAGTTGGCGAAAATGTGTTTTGAATTACTCCATTTCCACAACGAGATACCAAACGGGTTGGTAATCAGCAACTAATTTGGTGAAAAGAACGAGTTCGTGAGGTTTTCACATTTCAGTACTCAACTCTATTTAAATAACTCAACTTACAAAGGCAGAGGCCACTTACTGCTCAACGAGTGAGGTACTAATAAACTTACTAACTAACATCGCCCAGCCGCAAGGTAGACGGATGACCTGATGAAAATCGCAGGGTGTGGGTGTATACAGACAACTGGCCTCTCTGGAAATCTCAAGTGGAGGCCTATATTCAGCATTAGACGTCGTGTGGCTGGTATCTTATACTTTTTTAATACCAAACGGGTCAGTCAGCTAAAAATCGAGTTTAGAAAAACTACTACCTACTAGAGTTTTTTACAAAACTATCACCGTGCTTCCAATTTTTCAGCTATAATTTGGTTTCAATAGTGGAGGCCCTTGCGCAGCATGTCAGCAGTGTAACAGTTTATGCTGTCAGAACCATGCATCCATCAGAGTGTAACAATGCCAACCAAAAATGTTTGTGAAAAGCAATTCTAAAACTGCAAAGTTAGAGTCGTTTGTTGCTACGTCATTCATTCCAATATAAAACAAGTGCATGATTATTTTTAAAAAGTGATAGTAAAGTTGCTTTCCTCGAACATACGTAGGTAAATAACGTGCTTTCACAACTATTTTACTTTTATGTGTACTATGTTTGGTGAATGATTTAACAAATATGTCAAATAAATAAACAACAGCCGTACACGTCCCACTGCTGGGCACAGGCCACACCTCAACTATGACGTGGTACGAACTATACCCCAACATGCGGGTTCAGTGCGAATTTTCGGGGGTGGCTAAGGCTGGTGAGAAACCTAGTACTAACTTAGCGCGACTGTAAAGTATCGTCAGCCTGACAACGGCTGTACGGCGTTGGTACCGAAGCACGGATCTACGTGATATCCGAAAAATTAATCACTAAATTTCGGACGGGGTGGTCACCCATCCGGGTGATGGGCACCTCATTGCTACACTTTTGAGGACGAGTACCAACCTCAAAACTAATTCCATCGTTCCTGATTCCTTCACAATCTCATCAGCCTCATCCACATCATCTAGGCTGTTATATTTCGGATGGTTTTCTAAAAATCATCAATTTATATCGGCGCCTGCTCGCTCATTAATTTTCAAAACAACCTAGCCATAATTGACCAAAACCAAACAGGTGTATGCAGACAATGGATTGATTCGAAAATAATGAACTACAATTTTAAACGCGAATCATAACAGACCAAAATTTCTGGTCTTGCTACTGTTCATTTATGTTCGAATTTAAACCGTAAACAGACGAATTAAAGTGTCAATTACTCGTGTACAGTTAGGTTTAAGGGATGTTCTATAGTCAGAACGTAGTTTGTTAGTTGAATAAAATCAATATCCAGTTCGGTTTAATAACTGCAGTTACAGGGAGTCCCGGCACAGTAAACAGAGAACAGTAAAATATCTACATACAAACGTGCCGCTCTCGGTTTGAATGTGTGCGTGGGCGTCGCGTGCCGCCACGGCGCGCGACGCGCACGTCAAACACGCACTTTGCGTGTTTGACGCTAGCATAAAATATGGGGGAATAAGGTGGCGGCAGTACATACGGGCTGTGCCTCGTGTCTGTGAGGACGCTAGCCTAATAACTGGGCGGGCGGCCTTAGATAACCTACTGTTATGTTTACTGTGGTCCCGGATAGCTAATTTCAAAATAAAGCTAGCGATCCCATGACCAATTACAGGAATAATGCCTGTAATTTCAGACAAGGCGCAGAGCCGGGAATTCGTAATAAATGCATTTCCACCTTCCATTTTCGCGATGAATGTTGGGTTTATTTTGTTACTACATAACAAAGACTGGAGAACTTGCTCTTAATTGTAATAGCTTTTAATTATCTCTAGTCTACAGGTACAGTTGGAGTCGGCATGCAAGCTAGATTTTGGAATTGCCCTTTTGAGCATAGTTATGCTTAGGCATACTTTATTGCACAAAACAGAATGTAATGAAATAACTCTTAAAAATTTTGGTGATGTCTTCCGGACAAGAAATACGATGTAGTGCAAATTACTAGGTAAAAATTGATTAATTCGCAAAAATATGATGAATTACAGGATATGTAAAATTAGTCGTATTATTTTACCTTATGAAAAGGAGATAGGTATTCATACTAATCATTGTGATAACTGTGTACATTTGTTGCTACAATTTGGTTTAATTCAATAATTTATGCAACACCAGTATAATAGTATTAATATTTTATGGCACTAACAGTTTTCCCATGTAACTATTTTTCGGATAACAATTATTTAAAATTTCATGTCATTTTTAATTAAAATCGTAAGAAGACGCTGAGAAAACTTCCAAGGTACCTTGCCTCTACGCCATAGAGTCAAAGTCGAGAGTTTCGAAATAGCCACGTCTTATCCATGAATGGTGAGGTAGGTAATTTAATATAGGGAGCCTTGTGATTTTCCCGACATCCTCGAAAGGAGCCAATTGATCTTGATACTCGTATTATCTTTGTGTTCTTAACCTATTAACGTAAGGATAATGAGACAGGAATTAAGGGCACGTTCTAGACGCGTCTGCCAATAACCGCACCGGGTTTACAATCAAAGAGACAGTTTGCACTTTTGCACGACATAATACCGCTCATCACCATTCAGCCGTGAATCACGCTTCACAAACAAACGGCGGATTAAGTGTCGCAAGCCGCAGCTCTATTTTGTAACTCATTTGCAATTCTGTATGTTTTCAATTTCGAACACGTAGGTATCATGGATTTGTAATTATCCCTCTTATAGTGCTTCATTGTATTAGAGTGATTTCAGAGCTTTCAAATGTTGTTTATATGAAGAAACCAGCCGCTTCATTTTCAATTCGATACTTCAGACATGATACCTAGTTATAGTAATGTGGGTAATTAAGTAAACTCTAGAATAGTCTGGTGCCAGAATTTTTACTCACAAATAACATAACATAACATAACAAATTTTAAAAAAAACATAATAAGTTTTCATTTTATTCATTCTCGATTGTTCACCTAGAGCTATTCAAACCTTAACCCCCTTATTCATAAAAAATTAAACAGCTCTTTAACGACACGTTAACTTTTGAATCGCTTTGTCACACATTCTTGTTGCTGCCGCAACTATGCTTTAGCGTTGCGTTCGTTTTTATGAATAAGGGGGTAAAAGTCGTTATCTGACGTGTCGACATGTCGCTGTTTGTCGGCCGACGTTATATAGATTAAATAACTTTTCACATCAAAGTTCTTCGTCTCAGTTTCATCCACACCCGTAGCTTTCGAACTTTTTGCATCCTTAACAAATACAAATCTAACGTAGTTTGTTTTCAAAGAGAACATTTTTAAAAGGATTTACCTGAGTACAAACAGTGGCTCAAAGGGAAAAACTTGGAACGTTCAAAGTTATCTGCGAAACGTGTCAGCTTCCCGTAAACTAGGATGTCTGTATTTACTAAGTGCCGACGAGTAATTTTCCTTGTAATAACAAGATCATTTGAACTGAGTTTGCTTGCAGCTTACTGCTACTTGCAATTTGAGATCTCCTTTGAGAGTGCAACATAATAGCGGGATTAGAGCGTGTTGCGCAATTGGATATTCACTTGATAACGAACCAAGTACTGTAATAGGTAAACAGGGTCTATGACTAGAGCTTTCTACTGCCCGAAAGCCTTATTATGATCTTTTATAGATTACTTACTCCCATAATCATAAAAGCTTAAACAGTTCTACAAAAAGGTGTATTTCGGGCATCTCCGTGCTTTGGAAGGCACGTTAAGCAGTTGGTTAAGTCGTTAGATTACGAACACAACAGCACTTACGTATTGAATACTTTTTAATGGACTGAGGTTTGATCAATAACAATAAATGCATTCAGTTAATTCTTCTTTTTAAACACATTCTTACAGTGGAAATTATAAGTTTTTAGTTACTATGATACGACAAAAATGTATATTTTTACACAGTCGTTTTATGAGTGAAAAATGCTAAGTCACCGAACGCAAACTTCAGGAAACCTCCATCAGAACGTCACTAAGGTTAGTCACTGACCTGATAAGTGATAAGCGAGACACGTAGCTTAATAATAACTTCGGAGTCGACCTAGAAAGAGAGTCATTGACACCCGCTGATAATACCACAACAACAATACTTGTGGGTTAACACCCAGGACTTATCTCGAAAGACAAAATAATCAAAGTTATTTTGTGTATCATCATAATTATAGATAGATTAAATACAGCTATACCTATAACTGGACATTATTCCACACAGCGCTGTCTAACCCCCAAAAGAAACTGACTAATCCTCGAATTCACAAACGGCAATCGACACTAAGCACGCGCTCACGCTCATTCTGTCCCTTTCAGTTCTATTGTCATTTTACGATACAGCATGAGAGTGAGCGCGTGCTTAGCGTTGATTGACGTTTGTGAATACGGGGGTAAAGCTTGTATTTATGGGATACTAGACAACGGATAAATATACTTGGATACTTTGTTTGTAAATACAAACATATTATAGGTACCTACTTAGAATCCTCCTAGATTAATACAAACAGACATGTGCATGCACACGAACGATTTTAGTGCGCGCATCGAACCCGCGATCTCTAGTGTAGTAGCCAACTGAACCATTACACCAAATCGGTCGGCGGATGAAAAGCAAATGATAATATCGTGGCGTGAGAAGCTGCACACATGATAATTTCATTGTGCCAATGAACATGTAGTAGAGGTAGGAATTTTGGTCACTTAGAATGTATAAAATGACGAACAAGAGGTACAAATGGCGGACTTAGTGCCCAAAGGGCATAATTAAAAAAAAATTAAAGAATTAGGGTAAAGTTGCTATATCTGGTTGGTAGTTTTTTTGTTATTTGATTTGTAACAAACGTAGACTAAGGTTAAAAAAATGAAATACCTATACCTTTTTAAATTGTAGCATAAGTGTTATTCAGATGTTTATGCTGTTATTATAACTTTGTGTTGTAAAGTAGCAATGTTTTGTAGTTTTTACGTGAAAGAGCAACTCGGCAATGTGTGGGCATATACAAACTTTCCCATTTATAATATTACTAGAATTTAAAAATCGGTTACCCGGTTTAGTTTTCTGGTTTTGTTTTAGGTAACAACTCAGTTGTCAAAAAGTCTATTTTTTTAACTTCACTTGCAACGAGAAGTTGAGTAAGTAACTTTCAACTAAAAAAATAGTTATCTATTTACATTGTAACTATCCACAGTTTTCGTCGTCATGAACAGCCACTCCCAATATTAAGCCTCCAGCCAGGCAAGGTCCAGCTGTGGCGTTACTAGGCAACCATCGATGTTTTTGCGCAGCCACTCACAATCTGATCTTGTTTTTCAGGCATCGAGGCTTGAATAGTCATGCTTTCAAAATATTTGTGGATTGGTAGCGTTGGGCGACAACGCCTCTCCTTCCTTTTAAGTTATTTCATTCCTTTCGATCATACTCGTTTCAAAATGAATGAAATCTTAATGATAGATTTCATCATTCTGGTGTAACTATTTTATCATAGCTTTGTATTCGATCTGTCGATCTTCCCTTTTATGGCAACAATAATAAACATTTTTAAAAAAAGCTTAATGTTTCAGTTATAACGTGCAATGAACTTGTGCCAACTGGGCCAAAAAAGTGGACCGAAAAGATGTGTATGAACTATTTTTATACTTTCAACTTTGGTTATGAGGAAAACTCAGTTCGAAAGTAACAAAAGTTTCTTCAGTGTAGTTTTTTGTGGGGCTACAGACTTTACGTCTTTTCAGTAGAAATAGGTAACTTTTATACTTTGGCGGCAGAGTCCATTTCACATTTACCTATGTTAATTCCTCATGGTTTAATTGCTTTTTTGCGATTAGTTTTGATAATGTGTAAGTACGTACATGAGTATCGGAAAGCAAAATACTATATTTATTGATTAAATCAGACCTTAGAGGGTACTTTTGAATAGTCAAAAAAACTTATTTTCAGCTACATAATAATAATAAATATAAATGTAACAAAACCATATATAAAATACAGATACGTAATACCTACGACTGACTCTACCAACGGCGTCGGCAGGCTGTTTCAGCTGAAAAGACCTGACAAGAAGATCGTCTGCTGTCTTCTATTTGAGTAAACATAGACCTTTGTCTTAACTCATTTATCAAAATACCAAAATATCCTATGCAAACCTTACTAAAGTAACCTTATTTACATTACCAATGCAAACTACTCAAATATCTGGAATTAGTGAAAATTAAACAAAGGTTGTTGGAAAGCCAATAAAGGATGGACCTGTCGAATGCTGGCTTTGTCAAACAAAATTACCTAAAAGCTGGCAACGGAACGCAGCTATTCGAAATTCAATCACATCATTCACGATTTGCGCTCAAACACGGCATCCGTCCCAAGCCCACTCCATGCGATGAACAGATCTACGTCAGCAACGTACAGATGATCACAAGTGGATATGTCTCTTCGATCCAGCACGTCCCCTTCGAATCGAAACCATTCGAATCGTTCCTAATTAGAAAGCCAAGTTCAGAATGACCAGCTGAACGCGCATTTACTTTCGAACGCAAAGGTTGTGGATCTGAGTTTTTTTGGGTGCGAAAGAATTAAATTTAAAAATCACTGCATTCTTTACGCGAACGAACTATAAGTGTTACCTAACATGATGTTGTCAAGTAATAAAGAACTCCCAACTAAGTCAGGGTATGGTAACGAACATTGTTATTTTACCCACATAATTCACTCATAGTTTTAACTCGTAATAGGTATCTCGTCTTATCTCGTGATATTAAAAACTATCGATGAAATTGTGACCTGCGACATTTGTTCCCAATTTAACGCTTTATTTCGCGCAACGTCCCACTAACGTGTGGTCCAGTGTATACGTGAACTTTTGACATTTTCAATTTTCCACGTGTGTGTCGTTTTCAGGTAGAAGGTCAGCATGTTTTCCGACACTACTCAAATGGCAAAACCAATACGGATGCTAAAACTAAAATAAAAAGTAAGGTTACATTCAAAACTGGGACCTGACAATGACGTGCACGTAAACCAGTCGATGTCATATTGGCTTGAAAACAGGTCCGTTGGACCGTTATTGTTTTGATTAAAGTATGGATGTTTTGGATTATTAGGTAAAACCTGCAGTTATATTATACATTATAGGTATCGATGTGACTGTAATCTTTTCAAGCATTTGTTAGGGCCGTCTACACCATGTACAATTCTATTATTTACGCCACTGGAGGGCAGAGAAGTAAGTAAGTAGATAAGACATCCTTGTATAAATATGGAATACGGTAGTTACAGAGATTTCAGAACTAGCTCAAGTGCCACTAATAGAACTAGTAGTAACTGTAACTATTAAGTGTATCCCGCCCAGTCGGGCGACTACGGGGGCGAAGTGGGGGCCGGTGCACAATGGTTTGGGGAGGGTTAGCCAGGGGGTTTTGGAGCCCTGGCTACAGGGAATTGTTGACCAACAAAATATTAAAACGAAGTCATTCAAAATGTTTTGTATCATTTTCTCTCACTATAATTATTTTCCTTTTCAGATTGATTTAACACGAAAAATTAAATATATAAAATTATCTGGAAGGTTTTTACAGTGTAATCATCATTATCGTACTTTATTTGTCTAGTACTAAAGTATACATTTTGACGGGCGTCGGCGCATGTTTATTCCTTATCTTTACTACTCTGCTTAGACAAGACAATCAGTACTTTAATAATAGTTTACAGAGCAATAAAGGTGTAGCAGATAGCATCTTTTGTTTGGCAGACGCAATACTAATTCTTTCTTCTTATGCGACTGAATTGCAGGTGGATAGCTCCCGGCTGTTCGACTACCAATCATCTTACGAGCTTAGAATTATTCTAAGCTTACGAGTTTTCGCTGGTCACTGTGGACTTGGCTTTCTAAATAAGGAACAATTTGATTGGTAGGTAAAGGGGCGTGCTAGGTCGAAGGACAAGTATGAAATTACTATAACATAAAATTCTGGTGTCACAGTGTTTGTTGCCAAACTCCTCTGAAACGGCTTGACCGATTTTGATGATATTGTATATGTATATATGTTAGGTATAAGAAATAGATTACGACCTTAAATCAAATAGGTCGTAATCAAATTTTTTTTACTTTTTGAAAAAAAAAGCCACGATGATGAAGTCCCGGGCGGCTGCTAGTAACGCTATAATATTATTAAATTATGAACGATTAAACGAACGATTTGAATGAATCGATTGAACATAATATGAGCTATGCTGCTATATATGATGGTTTCTTTTTTGCATGAAACGAGACGTGTGTGACATCATAATTATTGCCTTTATTGTATTTTAGAATTACTTTATTAAGGGAATTAGGTGGTGTAAGTAAAAAAAAATATATATCAATGTTTGCTGCTAAAAAACTACCACATACACACATACATACATACATTACATTTCTCCTTGCAAAAATCAACAAATAAAATAGTAAAGTATACGGCATTTAAATAGTTCAAGTGAAGGGCACCGTAACAATTCTGATACGGACCTACGTGACCTTTGGCAAAGGTACTTTTTGTATACCTTCTTCTTTTCCAATGATTTAAAAACTTATCAGGCCTTGCAAGTACCTATATTCTATTTTACTTATGTTATTATATCAAATACCTACTAAAAAAATGTTTTCGTATATATTTATAATGATTCAGTTAGAATGTTTCTCTAAATGAATTAATTCACTTGAACAAATCATTGAGCGGTCCTCTTTGCATCAGGAAATAAACTCGGTACACGTAATTCTATTACCAGCGTCTACACTACCTTCCCGCCATCGGAAAAATCTAGGATATCGACAAATATTGCATTGAGAGAATTTACAAGCTTTTGACGCCGTCATTTTTATTGTGTTTTGTTAAATTAAAGACTGGTAGGTAGGTATTCTCTACTCTTTACTGCAGGTTTTTGCGTCCCAAGAAAAATATCAAGCAAAATTGTTTGCTGTTTCACACAAATATTACTGATATTTTTCATAGTGGTTTAAAAAACACACATACACACGCGCGCATACACCCACCCACACACCCAAACGACACACAAACGACACACACACACACACACACCATAACATCACTCTCATTTAAACGCATGCACAGGCACACCATTATCATAGATATTACTATGTTTTATTATTGTTTTAGCATTTTCCATGTAGTATCTTTACTAAAGATATGAAAAATAGCATAGTGGTTAGTGCAGTCACCCGGTTTGCCAAAGATGCGGGTTCGATTCCTGCCTGATGCCAACATGACCAAATGTCTTTTTCTGGTTTTCAGATCTTTAGTAAAGAGACTGCATGGAAAATGCTAAAACAATAATAAAACATTTGTTTCTTTGCTTTAGACCCAAGTCTCACCCGATGGTAAGCGACGATTATCCCGAAGGGAAACATCATTGCCGTTATACCGTTAATAATAAACGTCATGGATAGCTGCAGTTTAGACTCAGATTTTGAAAATCCGCTTGATCCTGTATCAGATTCAGATTGATATAAATAAAATACAAACTCAAAGCATTTGTTAAATTTTTCCAACAAATTATCGATATTCTCTTTATCGATGTGTCCCTTCTTAGTCGACAACAGCTTGACGATGTAACTTTTGCAAGCACGTACCATGTACATTTTCATTGAGTGTTTTTCCATTATTTACGAACATTACGTAACAATTTCTTAACATTCATTTTTATAATTTACAAATACACCTACACAATTATGTTTTTTTCGCGTTTTTAACGGACCTCTAAAGGATTTGTTGTAACAGGACGTCAGTACAATGTTAAACGCTAACGAACTGTCATAGGGATCAACAATCGGCGTGCGTAGTATAGTTATTAATAATCTAATTGAGATGGCAGAACTCAGTATTCGAGCCTTGTATAATATTTTCCTCATTTGCGATAGTGAATGACATTTGCTGGTTAATATTTTTAGGCGTTATGCGGACGTGGAATACAATCAGCGGATGAAATTGATAGATATTCTTTATTGCACACCAAAACAACAGAAATATACATTGAAGAAATACGGATTAACATAAATGTACGATTTGGGCAGCTTAAAAAAGAAATAAAGAAAAAGGGATTGTGAATATCTATTTCTTTATGAAATGAATGATTCTACCTAGTAGAGCATTTACACAAATTAACATGGTCTAGGGATATTTCAATTAAACCTAAATAACTAAAATTAAATTTGTTTTTGTTAAGACATTAAACCTTGTTTAATAGACTATCTAATCTAATAATTAACTTTTAGATATAGTTAAATTCCAAGAAATATTAGGAGGAGAAGAGGATAAATTCAGACCTACGATATTTTTATCACGGACTTAAAAGGAAGACGGACGGCACATCAATATTTTTTGCCTTGAAATAAGTTCTTAACTTTAGAATAAAGTGATAGGTAACTAGTAAGAGAACAAGAACTCTTCGGAGTTGAAGAGGCTCCCGAACCGAAGTATAGTCGGGTCGACTGTTTGTTGTTCTGAACTTGTAATACCTAAACGTACAGTACAAGTCATTAATACCTATCTTTGAAAGGGATTTACGTATGCCAATTTCTAAAGAAGATTTGTCTTACAAAATACAAAATAAAACCTCCATTAAATATCACTGGACATTTTTCCACACAGCACCATCTAGCCCCAAAGTAAACAATCAAATGCTTTTGCTATGGGATACTAGACAACGGATAAACATACTTAGACACTGGTGTAGCATTTTCCATGCAGAACCTTTACTAAAGATCCGAAAACCAGAAAAATGTTGGTTGTTAATGGTCTCGGTAGCACAGTGGTTGGTGCAATCCGGGCGGGAATCGAACGCGTGTTCGATTCCCGCCTGAAGCCAAGAAGTTTGTCTTTTTGTGGTTTTCAGATAGTTAGACACTATTATTTGGTCAATTTTATTCATACCTACTTAGGATACCAAGGAAACACCCAGATCACTAATTACAAACATTCTCATGCACACAAATGTTTGAATTGTTAAATGTTATCGAACCCGCGTCCTTTGGTGTAGTAGTTAACTTCTTAACAATTACACCGAACCGGTCGTCGAACCTCCATTCCTAAGGAAGAAGTGGAAACGAAGAAGAAAACTTCCCTTTATTCTTAGCAAGACGCAAAACTGTCTTGCTAAGAATATAGGGAACCATTCAAGACATTTAAAAAAGGCCTTGCCATACGGAAGTCTATGTTTCATGTTCGCGTTAATAAAGTAAAACTTTCTTTGGTTAAGGTTTCTAAACCCAAAGTGTCCCGTAGGCTTACGGTCCAACTTATCAGCCACCGGATGAAATCAATGTCGAAAAAGGGTCTATAATTCATTTTGAAATAAAAGCCTAAACGCGATGGGCCGCATTTAGTACTGGAATCATAACAGAGAGCTCAACTTAAGCTGGCAGACGTTCTGTGGTTGTCTGTACCTTATACGTATTTACCTAGATAATAAAAGCCCCTAGGGGATTGGACAAGGGATGAACCGGTCGGCCAGTGTAAATGTCTCTGAGCAACTATGTAACGTGATAGTTTGTTTGGCGGCGCGCTGTCTGCCCGGGAGGACCAGGGAGGGGCAACTATCGATGCTTCACTAAAGAATTTCATAAAATCTCCATCACAAATGAAAGTATACTTAGACTTTTATAAAGGTGTATTTGAATGATAGGTTATTTGTCAGATTTATCAAGAAAAATAAAGGTCATCATTTAATTTTCTTTTTCCCTAAGTATCTAATTAGTTTATACTTATAAATAAATTGTGTTAAATCTTAAGCATTGCCTTTTTTTCTCTGTCTAGGGGTTGGCTGGTAGAGAGAGTTTGATGTCAGAGGGAGAGTTGATCGAGGTTTATTGAAACCCCTACTAAAACTGCTAATGTTAAGTAAGACAATGTATTTTTATTTGTCTGGGTGTTCATTTATTTCGATATATGTAACTGTACAGTCAACGGCAGATTACCTCATTTCCAGGCAGTCCTTGTTCTTTTACAAAGTAATTACTTTGGCAAGAGCTGGCTTTGGCTGAAACCCAAAGAATAAACTCTCCTTAGAGCTTCTTTTATTTGTTATTTAATTCAAGGAAAATTTATATCGATACCATAGCTATTCGCAAATCGAGCTACAACACTGCTGCCATCTAATTTATGTGTCTTCCTCGGTGCTGAGTTTATTAAAAACTACTTAAGGTTGTCATTTAACTACGACTACAGTCCACTATCTACAATGTCACTGAGTTCTGTTGAATACCTGCTGGTATACCGCGGAGTAAATTGCAAACTTTTCAGAACCTACGTCAAACATACACGTCGTACATAGTAATATCTTTACGACTTTATGTCAAATGAGATGATTAGAGGTAAGTGGACTATTGACCTCATGGTGAACCGTCTCACAAGAATATCCATTCCTACCATCGGGCCCCCAGATTAGAAATAAGTAGGGGTTTTGAGGGTTGACGTACTTGGTGTTCATTGCACAATTTGCAGCTAACTACCTATGCGGTGATGGAAAACACCGATAAAAACCCAAGCAACCCAGATAACGGCGGTAGGCTCGCCACTTATTACGTTGGGTTCAAATAAGCTCAGGAAAATGTGGGCATCTAAATGTTCCGTTCACTATGTCGGCAACAATCAGTGTGCCTCTGTTTGGGAAATAACCGGGTTTCGGTCAGATTTGAACTCAGGACCGCATAATATATTTACCTTCTTCTGATCATGTCTTTCATAGATTTAGACATTATTACACAGCAGCCTGCTTTTAGAAGCCCCTCCCCCCCATTCCTCCCGTGAATACGAATTACAAATCTGTGAAAGTTACCTGCTCCACCGTGCCTAGAATTTTCTTGACGTTAGCCGTGTTGCGCGCTGAAAGAAGGATTGACGTCGAGTTATTTCGTAAATCCAGCACAAAGGAAAATCCACTACGCTTCTTAATATTATTTACCTTTGAGCACGGCTTCCGAGACTTTGAGATATTCATTTAGCAGACAGCGAATGTTACTAGATTGTACAACAAATTGCAGCAAATTCCTGATTGGTTCTACTAAATAGAACATAATGAAAGACAGCGGCCGGAGGTTAACAGATTTAATAGATCAAAGCCCGGCCTAACGCAGTCAAGTGTTCTCTTTAGCCAAATTACATAGCAACTCAGCACGTGGTTGCAGAAAAAGCTAGTGACGACTTCCAATGTAATACAGCATGAAACGACATAATGTAACTACCAGAATATCATTACTTCATACCTTCACGCCGCATTTACAAACGTCTTACCTAAAACGCAATGGATGTTTAGCAATGCGAAGTTTGCGTGTTCGGTGCGCCTACTTGTGACAAAAGTCGTCACTCTATTGTAACGTCAAAGTTCCTTTTATTTTTTGCCATCTGACCGATCGTTCAACTCGGTAGAGGCGGATTGACGAGCCAAAAATATCGTGACTCGGTTTTAACTACTCGTTGGAATTGTAAAAGCTGTCGAGAACGGTATAGACCCTGGCGAACTTTTAATTAATGCTAACTTTGCAGGGAACGCAATATACGCCGGTGGCCGAGATACTGGAATACCTACTTCGGCTTCTGGGGGTCTTGGTTTAAAGTATCTTTCAGATTTCTCGTTTGACGGTGAATAATCCATATATGCACATTTGTTGAGACCCAAACCTTGAACTGTTTCAAATTCCTCCTATCCTAAGATGTTACAACCAACTTCTGATGAGGGTGGGCCCCCTTGGTTAGTTCTAAGTAAAGCCTTACAGGCTGTCAGGTGAAACTGATGGGGAAACCCCGATCAACGACCTACAAACAGGGCTTGCCTAGTAGTCGACAGCTAAGCAGAAACCATGGTTGATACCATGGTCTATAAGTAGTTAACCTTGAAACAGTATAAACCATATCGTAGTCTTAGTAGATGGCAGGTGTTGAGAGTGTGCCTTTCATCGCTTTTGGCGGCAGCTTAAATGCTTTTGATAATGCTTAGACTCCAGTCGTCTGGTTTGCTATGGGACTAAGATGCGATCCAATTAAGCGAAGCAGCCGGACCAGAAACTCTTCGACTTATTTATTTATTTATTCTTTATTGCACAAATTTAAGAAAAAAAGTACAATTGGCGGACTTAATGCCTGGAGGCATTCTCTACCAGTCGACTTGTTTGATTGTTGACCATTACTCATTCATGTAGCCCTCTTGACACTTTGTGGTGTATTTTTCTGGCATCTCCGTGCTTAGGCACGTTACTCAGTTGGTCCCCCTGGGCCCTAACCATGAGCTCTTAAAGCAAGATTATTTCAATGTTACTTTGCTTTTTCGTACCATGACGTCTTCAAAACAATACTTATTAAGTCCTGCTATCCTTGAGCAATATTGCTGTCAGAGCCCATACAAAATTGAGAAATTGGTACCATGAAGTGCTTTTTGACAATCAGCAATATTGTTTTAAGGCATCACGTGATCTGTTGCCATGACAATTAAAATTTTGTTATTACGTGAAATTTGGCAACAGCGCGTTCACACGGGTTACTTTTATTCATTAATTTACATAACAAATTCTATCGTTAGAAAAGTATTCTCTTTAACTAAAGGTAGGTTATTTATTAGGTAAAGAAGTTAAATAAAAGATTATTCATAATGTTATTTAACTAAGTTAACTAAGTAGACAATATTGTATCATAAATTTATCTTGAATACATTTCGACGATGAGGTGCGAGTCTTCTTCACCCTACTAAATGTTCCCATAAAACCGATTTATTCATTTCAACTAAGCAAGAATACCTATTAAAACTAAATGCTTTTAAGCATTCCCCAAAAAAATATAGAAACATAATAGAATAAATTAGGTCATAAAATAACAAACTAAAGTTTGCGTTATATTCCAAAACAAATAATAAATTCTGAAAAATAATCCCTAGTGTGATACACAATCGCTTACAAGTAAGGTTGCGTTACTTTTGCAGCAAGCTTAATTCAATATTACTTTTATTGACATCAAATGACATCCAACAAAGTAATCTTGCGAAGTGTGGGGAAAAAACGAATGATGATTCTGGTTGTTCACTCTTAAATATGTACTTATCATGCCAAGCCGTTACTGAGACTAAAATCAATTAAAAAACCAAATGCTATGAAAACTAAGCTACGTCTGTCAGTCAAATTGAGATTCATTTACCAAAGCTAAGCTGTTTTGTATTTGTATATTTTTCACTTCAGATACCTACATAAATAATAAATACTACTCTTAGGTATACCATAAGGGGATAAGTTTTATCTCTATTTTAAGTTGCTACCAAACGTGTTTTGTTTCATCAGCCTTCCTGAAAGTACTTTTCAGTTCATTGAAGTGCACCTGGGGCCGCTGGATCCAGAAGCAGAGTCGCTTTCCTAGGGCCGTGTACTGTAGGACCCAGCAGGAAAGCCGAAGTAGAGATGATCTCGTGGTCCCAACGAGCGTTGAGGTACCCTCGAAAGGGTTTTCCCCTAGTTCTATTTGTTGAAAAGCGATTTGAAATGATTGTCCACAATGGTTTTATGTTATTTGTATCATGCCTATTCAGGAGAAAGAAAACGAACGTTGATCACAAAAAATGGAAACATGGACATAAATATCTCAAACTTTAAAAAAATTAAGCGAGTGTAAAATGCAATGCTATCTCAAAAATAGAGCGACTGAAGTAATCTGATGCAGATCTGAGGCATTCGCAGCAGTACTGGGTGACTTAAGTTTATTAAACAAAAACGGTAATAAATCATTTCCAAAAATGTATTTGTTTTAACTCATTATTTGCAGCACTTGAAAGGTAATTTTATTATTATACACTCACAATCGGTTTGGTGTGATGGTTTACAAGTGGACTATTACACCAGTGTGCAGTGGTCGCGGGTTCGATCCCCGTATGTCTGTTGGTACTGGTCTGGGTGTTTCATATCTCTTTATATAAAAATGGATTGCTGTTCGTTAGTCTCGCTAAAACTCGTGAACGGCCAGACCGATTCGGCTAGTTTTGGTTTTGGAATAGTTGTATTGGTCCAGGGAAGGTTTAAAAGGTGAGTAAACATGAGAAATGCTAGGAATGTAGTGCAGAGCTATAATTTGGTTTTCTCTTAGCAAATGTTCCTACCCGTCACGTGACACTTTACGTTTGACAACAGCACGAAGTCTGTCGGGACAGCTAGTGTTTAATAAGTATGTAGGTATTCACAAAAAGAAAAGAAATTAAACATGCGTCTAGTATCCATCCATTCAGTTGTTTTTACGTGAAAGAGCAACACACATCTATCCATCCACACATACAAACTTTCGCATTTAAAATATCAGTATGATACTTCAATCACGATATTTCAGTATCATGACGTGCTATACGACGGGGCACTTTGTACCTATCATATCAAGCACTGTATTCATTATGTATTTAAGTAGGTAGGCATGTGTCCGAAACCAACAGTACAAGTTTTATCTTATGAAAACAGAAGGATAGTGTTAAAATTACCCAATGTTAATTTTGTGTAAATGATTTTAGTCTTTCCCTAATTCGTCAAAAATATGAAATATAAGGTGCCGCTTACTGCCCACTAGCGCCACCAATCGTGTTTTTATTAATAGAGGTTTATATCAGATATTTTGATAAAAACTGTTCAATATAGATAAATTTATTCTGTCAACATCTTTATGTACAGATAATATCTTATTTTAGGATCATAATTGAACAGTGTTTGTTTAAATATCTTAAAAAAAACCACAATTCATGAAAACTATTGGTGGCGCTAGTGGGCAGAAAGAGGCCCCCATTTAACTGCTCAGTGATAGTTAGTCAGTTATCTATATTCGAATAAGTTTATTATAAAACTGCTTAGAGTTTACCTATTTCACAAAGAAAAATATACATTCTGGCAGCAACAATTTACTTTTTAACCCTTTTTTCCATAGCTAACTATGACACGAAAACATGTCAATGTCATGTCATGTCATGACAACCAGCGTGGTGAAATGAAACAGGAAAACTAGTTATTATTTATATTTATGATTGTAAAATTAATGATTATTCATCATCCTAAGCAATAACGGCATGATCCTTAATCTCCGCCCAGAAAGTAAAGGTTGATAAATCTAGCAGCAGGAAGACAAAGTTTTGATAAGTTTGTGAAGACATGGATTTGGATTCAATCACGGACGTAAAAGAAAGACGGACGCCACTTCGTCGAATCATGAGTGAAGGAAGCAGTCAATGGTGTGTGCGTAATTTGAGGGATGCCATATAAATCATAAATTTCCCTAAAGTTTACCTTTTATTTTAAGCGGGTTTATTAACTTAAGTCCGATTATGATTGTAATTATTTTATACATCTGACAGAAGGTTTATCACTAACCTTACACCCCTCTAACTATGCACTGTGCACTATGTGCACTGCACACGGTACTGACAGATGAGGGGTTCCAAAAATTTTCTCCTCTGCAGTTTCGAATAATTGAAACCCAGTCATCCCGTCGATTTTTACTACTAGGAAACCTATTAAAAATAACGCAAGGGTTATTTTATATTAATTGTATCGCGCGCTCGCTTTGCTCGCTCGGCTCGCGCGGTTTTGGTCACAGTTCTAACCTAACCTAACCTAGGGATACCTTTAGTCTGAAGATTATTTATATACAATATCATTATTTCTTATTTTCGATCACGCTCCGGCCTTTAGCCATCCAACTTGACCTAACCAGTCGGTTGTGCCTCGATTCTAGCTTAAGGCAGTGAAAAAATAAAAAGACGCGAGTAGGTAGGTACCTACACAACAACGAGTGACAGGTCAACAGCCAGCCACTGACAGCACAAAATGGCGGATTGCGTTTTGTTCATGACAATTCCAAAAAACAAAACCTTTAAACTTTTATTTTTTCGTCATTGAAATTCGCCCTTAGGGGTTACTTACCTTTTTTTTTTCATTAAAAACATATTTTAAAGAGAATAGCAATAATAATATGGTTTTCTAAATTTAATTTCAGAAATAAACGTTGGTCTGATGCAACAAATCGTTAAAATGGCGTAAAAAAACCTAACATTTCCCGATGTTATCTTAAACTTTAGGATTTTTTTTCTCGAACAGTATTCACTTCCGCAAAATGAAACTTCACAGGATTACAATCCTGTGAAGTTTCATTTTGCGGAAGTGAACAAACATGTATGTTTTATTAACATCTATTACCAAAAAAAAATTAAGCTCTTAGCTACCCGTTATGATACTTAAGTCGAGCCAATACGACAAATACAGATTTCCCCTCACTTAGGGAAATTTTACCGTCAAAAAAGTGGCAACACTGTTGTGTTTTGACTTTTAAATTGTCATCACAATTTATAAATGTAATTGGGAGAAAATGCAACGAATAATCATAATTTACCTGTGATAGGTGATTCCTTGTGACTTTTTAAGTTTACTCATGTAGTTTTTACATGATTTCACCACACAAGACGGCATTTTTAAATAAATATTGTCATAGCAACACGCGTGTTATTCGCGCTGTCACACGGGGTAAAATGGCGATAGATTGTAGCACCTAGTAAGTTTGTGTGAGCGTAGGTCGTGTGCAACTCACGAAGTTGTATGACCTTGCTAGCTTCACATTTTTTTAGTGTGATGTTCCGTCCGTCTTTCTTTTACGTCCGTGGATTCAATAAGTCATAGGATTTCTGAATAGATGTTTTATCTTGGATTTCAGAATTGCTAAATGTTGTGCATTTTAACACAAGCATATCAGTCCAGACAATCCTTGTCGGTAGGTAGCAATGATCTGTGAACAATAAACGTTAACGGTTTGAATGTCTTACATGCATGCACATGCATATGTGAAACTGTGGAAAGTGAAATAAAGATTCGACTTATACTTTGTATTTTATTTTAAACTAGTTTCTAACATCTTTCACTGTGAAAGTTACACTACACTTAAAGCCGTCGTTTTTTCTCGGCTACATTTGCTGCGCGCGACATGGTGCAAAACATGAAGCTCAGCATGTTGATCAACGACGCGCAACTCCACTACCTACACGCCGCGCGTCATTCCACTACCTACACGCCGCGCGTCATGTTTTAAACCACGCGCGCTGTTGTGCAACGTCGCCGGACATGTTGAGCGTCACGCGGTGCTCGTCAATTAATGCCTAGTGGATACGCGGCTTAATTGTAGTCTGTATCTTTCATATTTCCAGCTGTTACTTGAAAACAAAATATTCAACATGCCTTAAGGTTTCAAAACCAAACACAATATGAACATTCACGTTAATGAACTCACAATAAAGTATCTTAAGCGATGACTTTCGTTCCACTAACAAGTTTATTTATTGTTGCTTTTTGAGCTTCTTTGTGTACCTACCGATAGTAGGTAGGTATAAAGATAACCGCCGAAGCAAAGGAAAAACGACACAAACCACATTTCCGCACTAAAATAAATCAGCCGCCTAAATCAATGAACAAATATTTGTCAAGCTATTTTATGGTCCTAAGAAAGAGTCCACTGTGGCTCGAGGGGCTTGATGATGTTTAGTTTTTATATTATTTGGAAAACAATGATGAAGAAGTTGCATTCACGGAACTTTTTTCGTGTGTCAGAATTGACGTAAAAGTATTCCTGCATTAAGGCTGCTGGTTGTCAAAAAGCCACGCTCACATCAAAACCAAATTAAGATTGTTTTAGGCTTTGGACCCCTTGGATGAAAAATTGACCGAATGATGATCGTTGTAGACTAATTTCGGCTGGCCTTTTTAGAAAATATTATCTTTAGTGTCAATGCCAGTATAAACAGTTTTTTTTGCAAGAATATTCATGCTAAGTATTCTTTTCTCGAAATTTTACTCCAAGCATGCTTTAAGACAATTCGGACCGTAGACTTCGAAAGAGATGGTGCTATATAGTTCATATAGCGCTATCCCTTTCTGGCTTTCTAAAAAATCATTCGTTCTTTCCCAACACTTCGCAGGACTAAAATGATTGACTTCATGGTACGGTTTTTGAGCATTCCTTCCGCAGTCCTGCAGCAGTCTTACTTTAAAACAAGATTGTTTTCTATAAGCTTATGGTTAGGGCCCTGACTTTGCTAGATGTCAGTCGTTAAACCTAGTCGGAAACCTTAGGACGGCGTGGTAACATCAGACAGAAAAGTTCATCATAATCCTTACACCCCTCTGACAATCTGCACAGTGGGATGTGAAGAATGAGTTTTTTTTTTAAATTGGTGTCACTATAACGTAGTTATACTATTTGAAGGTAGCCTTTTTAAACAAATATTTTGTATTTAATTTACCAGTACGGTAAAATGCTTTTTGAGCACTTCTGTCAATACTACGAACTTATCAAACAAACTGGACTGGAATTCATTTCAGAAAATACAAATTTCCTGGAAAATCGAAATTGCGTTTGTGTTCGAGTTTAAAGGCTGCGGTGGTGAAAATGAATGGCGAGTTGGATGATATTGAAACATGAAATATTTCAATATGTTTTCGATAATTATTTCCAGTAAATACGAGTATTGTTCCCGACCAGCATTTACAAGAGGAATGTCCAAATTAACAAAATCGTACCGCTGCGTTTTAAACGTAATTCATCCTACTAATATTATAAAGGCGAAAGTTTGTATGTCTGGATGTGCTGTGTTGCTCTTTCACGTAAAAACTACTGAATGGATTTTAATGAAACTTTACAATAATGTTGCTTATACATCTGAATAACACATAGGCTACTATTTATAAAGATACAAGCGGCCGCCCGCGACTTCGTCCGCGTGGAATTTAGTTCAGCCAGCGAGTACAAATTGTTATTTCGATGTTAAACCCTTTCAATTCGGAACGCACCCATAGTTACGCTGATGACAGCAGCCGTCTGTCATCAACTGTCATGCCATACCACGTGATGCCGCGTACATTTTCATATTTTACTTGATATTTTCAACAATTTACACAAAATCTTTATAAATTGTAGCCTCCAGATGTATAAAAAACATTATTGTAAAGTTTCATTAAAATCCATTCAGTAGTTTTTACGTGAAAGAGCAACACAGCACATCCAGACATACAAACTTTCGCCTTTATAATATTAGTAGGATTGTGTAAATTGTTGAAAATATCAAGTAAATATAAAAATGTACGCGGAATCACGTGGTATGGCATGACAAACGGCTGCTGTCATTAGTGTAACTATGGGTGCGTTCCGAATTGAGATATCGCGCTAACGTCCATCTAACGTCAGAATTTGACGAATCCGTTCATTTTAAGTCCACTTAAGTCCACGCGGACGAAGTCGCGGGCAGCCGCTAGTATTACATATATTATGAACATCGGTACTGAGGCGCCCATATCAACCTTTACAAAACTATTGCAAAATGGGTCTTACGTCAGGAGCATAAGGAGCCCCTATGTAAAGGTAGATGTGAGCGCCACTGTGCATGTAACAATTGGTAATAATACGATCAATAAAATGAATGTTCTTAATGTGACTCTAGTACCGGCGTCGGAAGGTTTCTACTGAGAAGATCCTACAAAAAACTCATCAGTTACTTACTCTTTTTATTTCATTTATAAGTATATTTTCTAAGTCGCCCCAAGGAGGTTCACCAGCTGTTCTCATTCAGTGAAGTTCGCGGTCTCACCCCGCCGAGAAGTCCATAAATTGCCCCTGAGCTAAAAATTAAAAAGGTTGTACCGTAATGGACAGCTGTAAACCAGCTCAGCGTCAAATTGAGTCCAGCCAGCCGTATATGCCGCCGCAATTTTCGGAAAAGGTTATATACATTGTCCCTAGGTCCTATTTCATGTTCAGTGCCGCCGGCAGAAAATCATTGGAAGCTTTCATAAACTGGTTTTCCATGAAGCACTTTGATGCAGAGTAATTATATCTGACGCAGTTTTCATTTATTGCAAAATGTACTGGGAATTAAAACTTGCGTAGCAACGTAAATTAAATTACACAAGTATCTTTTGACAGACCTAAACTATTACGAAATGATACCTACAATTACTACCAACCCTCAACTATTTCACAATGAGTAACAAAACAAACTCGACTCAGTTAAAACTGTTTGATTTAAGTAGCAGTACCTATAAAATAACATAACTGATATGCAACAAACGGTTTTTGTAGTTCTTAAGTAACATTGGCCTTTACAGCTTACACCACTTACCTTTTTTTACTACCGTGGAGAAATCCTCATGGATATCTCGCCGTCCGGGAAGACGCCGAGGTTATGTCGGACACCAACCACAAAAAACCCCAAGGAAGTCGACCGTGGCACTCCTGTGGCAAAGCTGGACCACCTTAATGACTTCACCACACTGCTCCCCCGCCGTTGCTTACCCTCGACGGGGCGGCTTCAACCGACCACGACCACGAGGCCACGAAAGCTCCTGCCAGAGTATGCAACATTTCCGCCGAGTGGACATCTCAGTGGACGCCGTGCAATGCGGGGGTCTGAGCACTCTTATGGATCACTACCCCCGTGGTAGCTTGGAATAAAAGGTATTGTAACTTATACATATTGTTCCATACTGCTGTTTAAAAAATGGTAGGTACTTTACGTACTTGTACATCAGGCGACAAGTTGGATTTTCTTCTCCGGACCGACTTAAAAAACGGACTCCCTGCCTTAAAATATTAAAGTACTTCCTTACATTTCATAATGATACGGGGTACTGCGTTCTTGATACTTATAATTAGAATTCACCACAGTAATTAGTGAATTCTCGTGTCAACGTTAACAATGTCTGTCACTAACTTACAGTTAAGTTTTGATAAAACATTTTATTGCAGTTACGCAACAATGTACCAACGTGCGCGGGCGCATCGGATTG
Source organism: Udea ferrugalis (assembly GCA_950022985.1). Lineage (NCBI taxonomy): Eukaryota > Metazoa > Arthropoda > Insecta > Lepidoptera > Crambidae > Udea > Udea ferrugalis. The sequence goes on along the minus strand of OX465532.1, from coordinate 4,842,682 downwards.
CTATTATTTTTTACACTCCATTAGTGACTGTAATTAACCCATTTTTTGCGTAGGTATACTTATTTATAGATGAAGTTAGTTTGAACCCTGATGATTTTGATTAATTTGTGTAGGCATTCGACATGTAACGCGAAATGGAAGTGTGATTCATTGTATCTTTTTGCTGTTTGCAATTGTATACCTACACCGCGACTTCGTGACTTTTCAACAAATCATAACTAAATTTTCCTAGCCTATTTGGAATATCCAGCTCGAAGGACCATGTTGAGGCGGCAGTAGGCTGTGATAATAAATGAAAGTCTGGTCTGTGGCCTAGGCACAGGAACACACGAATATATAAGAGCGCGTACGTCTCACTTTGTAGTAGATTTGAGGCCTGAGCCCAACAGTGGTCCGTAAAATGACTGTTTGTTTCTCCGTTAAACCGTTAAAGTATGACCATTGACTCCACACCTAAACAATTTATATTTGGCTACAGAAAAACTTGAGAACTTTTGGTTCCCAGCTTTTGTATAAGGGCTATATGCCAAATGAAAAAATGCTTTCACGCGAAAATCCAGCGGCTCGGCGGGTCAGCTTACCGGATGCCGTAGTTCAAAGGGCTATATCAGTTTTACCTACGGCCTATCCAAGCCTATCAATTAGCAACTTCCGTTTCAGCTTTGTGTTACCAAACATGGTTAGAAGCACTCCAATTCTTCTCTCAAATTCCTATACGTTCCGGACACGTTTAAAATAATCGTCAATCGAATTTGAATTTTTAGAAATGAGTTTGTGTTGAAATACCTTCATTTTTCACAACTTACTAGCAACATGTCTGTTTGTACATGTGGGTTTGGTTGTTTCCTATGTATTTACTAAAATATTCGCATTATCTTTCATATATATTACCTACTTAGTTAACTATTTTAATTCACTCACCAAAGGTCGCAGGATTTCGGTAGATGCATGCCTCCTGCAACCAGCCTCTCTGGAGATCTATGAGGGGAGACATGTATATGTTCAGCAGTGAACGCCACGTGGCTGTTGGTCATGATGATGATGATGATTTACCACTTGCTGGCCCGTTGGCGCAATGGGTAGAGTTCCTGGCTAGCGCCGAAGATCGCAGGTTTAATTCCCATCCGATTTGTATGATGACTGAGATGTAGTTGAGTATAAAAAAACAGAACACGCCGAACAAAAACGTCTGCACCATTTGTTGTATGAAATTATAAGACCTTAAGTAGAATCCGTATTAAAATCCGGATCCGCCTTTATGACGGATCATAGTGTTACTTTTTAATACTCTAATTAACTATGATGACATAAAATTAAAATGTTATCTTATCCTATCCACCGCCGAACAGTATATGAAGCGCACCTTGGTTGCCTCGTGGGCCTGCCACTTTATATATTTTACGGAACTGGTGAAATCTTGATAATGCTATCTTTTTCGCAGCTATTTATATCGACGACATCTAACGACAGCTAGATTTATAACAATTTTATCTACTATCGCTGTTTTTTAGCTGACTACGAAGTACTAATATTGCACGAAATAGGTTCACTTACCCCCAAATTCACAAACGTCAATCAACACTAAGCACGCGCTCACGCTCATGCTGTCCCGTAAAATGACAATAGAACTGAAAGAGACAGCTATACTTCTGAGGGATGATCAACATTGCTTTGCGTTTGTGCCAAATTCACAAACGCAAAGCAACGGGTTAGACATTTTGATTGTGACTGTATAAACGCCCTATAATCCATGACCATTTTTAATTTATCTATAGTTATGGAAAAATCTTTTTAGAAACCAGCAGAGGGGTTAAGGGGTATATGGGCTATTTTATGAAAATCGAAAACTGTGATTGTTGCATTATTGAAGACAACAAAAATTAAATGATCATATCATGTTGATGATGTAAATGATCATTCAATTCCTTACACAACATTGAACCGCGGATGCTACGGTTGTACCTGAAAATGGTATTTTCATGATATTTCTAGAAGAAATGTATATAAATCTTTTTGTAAGTCAACCTATAACGGGCTAGAATAAAACTGTTCCATGCGGACGTAACCGCAGGCAAAAGCTTTAATACAATTTCCTTTTACCTGTAAATGTAGCGACACGATCGTCGCAGTCGTATTTTCACAAGCTTCGCTACATTTGCGAGGAGATTTCTCTCGCTCAATGGTTGTTCATGTCTATGTTGCAGTAAAACAAAAAAACTGGATAGTTGCTAAAGATCTGAAAACCAAAAAAGACATATGGTCATGTTGTCATCAGGCAGGACTCGAACGCATCTTTCGCAAACCGGGCGACTGCACTACCAACTATGCTACCGAGACCATTAACAGACTGGCCGAATCCTTCTGGTATATTTATTTACCCTATAAGCCAGGGTGATTTCATCAATGTTATAGGCATCCACCTCTAACACAGATCAGAGGTTTTCAGATCTTTAGTAAAGATACTGCATGGAAAATGCTAAAACAATAATAAAAAAAACTGGATAGTTGTAAAAAATCCTGAAAATAATGCAAAGTTTAAAGTTATTTTATGCATTTTTTAAATAAACGCCTTGCTCCTATTGGTCAATTAGTTGGCAATATGTAAAATGCGAGAGGACAAGCCACTCTGGCTCCGCCCACATTCTTTAATAGCAGATTTGAATCGGCATCCGGAAAATAAATGATAAATGCTTAGGCAGATATCCGAATGAATGCGAATAATCCACATAATACTCGTAACATCCTTGTATAGCTCCTTCGGACCCCTTATGATCCTAAACTTGCATTCCGTTATTCCGTCATCAGGTAATTTACAACGAGTCGCATTTTTATAGCTGCAAAGAGCTTTTTAAAAATCGTACAATGACATCCCGTTTTTTATTAAAAGAGTGAGGATATAAGATCAATCGTCTGAAAATGACGAAAGTAGTAAATAATCTGGCAGGTGAATTCGAAATCAATATTGAAAGTGATTTTCAGAATTGCTAGGCTAGTGTAAATATTTGTAAAAGCCCTGCTATGAATATTCGTATCAAACACTATTTGCGCGTTCTCTGTAAGCTCTCACTACCCTACACATCCCCTAGAGCATCCACACAGAGCATAATTACAGGGAACTGAACCCGTAACAATGGCAGGCCCTAAGTAGATACTCGAAATTGGCAGGTGAAATATATCGCTCGTAAAGCGCGCTGATTGGTTAACGCAATGTGACAACTTTGCTCTTTCGACTAGAATAGATCTTTGTTTTAAATTTTTGTACCCGTTTGATGCTGAAGCACGTAAAAACCACTGAACTTCGATTAATGATTAATCATATAATCAATCAGCTAATAAACGATTTATTTTAAAACTTTGTTCGGATGCACTTTTATGGTGCTATAAAAGCTCTAATATCTGATTATGATTTTTGGGCAATTATTTATTCATAATGTGAATTTTTCAAGGGTCATATCTAATTTATGTGTTCTTTCTTTAATTTTCTAATGATCTTCGTGTTCTTGCATTCGTCTAGAACTTTCGCGGGACACCGTTTTCTCCGATTGCCCTGCGACGTCTATATTTACTTATACCCGGAGATGTTTATTGACTTCTTTCTAGGGAATCTGAAAGGTTGTATGGAAGTTTACATTGGTTGGCTTCGGTCAAACGCGTTCTGTACCATCAAAATGAAATCATATTTTATGACAAGTTACTAGTTACTTTGTACTCGTATTGCCAGCGACTTCATCCTAGTAATTTTACAAGTTTTCTTCGATATCTGATTTTGCCCTGCCTCTATGTGATCCATTATATTCATAACTATCCCCTAACCCCTGGAGTGTCGGAGAGCTGATTCAGCTCAGCAGGAAATTGCAGCTGTTCCAAGCGGCAAATTTAAGCCTTGTATAATTATGACTTTCGTGCTAAAAAATTAACCATTTAGGACATTGGCATTTTGACATTTTGTAATTTTTTGGCATTTGGGCCGTTTTGGTGCCAAATAATGGCTCGCAACGATCTACCGTCATTTTAATAAGATTCGCGCCTGACAGCTCGTATGTCTCCGACACTTGAAGGGCTGAGGACTCTACATTTACGACGTTTGGGAAACGGGGTAGTCAAAGGCCCACTGATAGTTGCCGTCGTTGCCGTTGCGCCGAGTAGCTTTTGAGTAGGTACTCTATTTGCAGTCTTCAAGATCTTACACTGACTGTAATGAGGATCTTCCAGAAACCCAGAATTACTTGGAAAAGAAAGAAAGAAAGAAAGAAAATTTTTATTAGTCCACACAAGATAGTTTAGAGTTGTTAGTTGTTTGTTTGTTTAGTTTTGGAAATGTAGTTACATAAATAAACAAATTTAAAATGAATACGTAACTCTAACCTAAATTCTTAAAAGGACTGGAATCGACAGATATTTGACATTTGGTTCCGTTCCGTTTTTACATAAATATTGTTTTGTTTTTTCTATATGTTTTTTTTGTTCAAACATGCGTAAATTTAGGAATAATAACCAATCTACGTTACAGTCATCCTAAATTGAGATAGATCTGTGAAAAAACCTAATACAACAATGAAACGAATCGAAGCACAAAATCATAGTTCCATCAAATGGTTAGCGAGACAGAATCTTTCTTTTTTCAATGTAGGCATTTCGTTTTGTTTGAAAGATGTTCAGCTGATTACGGCAGAAAACTGAATAATGAACGTTTGTGAATTGCAATTAAGTTAAGCGTGCAATTAAACTAATGGCTTAATTACTTGATTGAGTGATCTGATTTGCCTTTGTGAATTCGAGCATTTTGAACCCTACGTGATAAGGGGCGAGCCTACCGCCGCACTGGATGCCATCTAGCGAGATCTTTCGAGGAATTATAAATATGCGCTCGAACTGAAAGTCCAACTAAGGTAGCATCTGAACCTGGTGAAACTTGCCTTTCAAAGACAATAGGTAGTAGAAAGTTACAGCCATAGGCACCGAAAAGGTCCGGGTAGATAAAATTACGGAAAAATTTACAAAACATGCGAACTGACTTTATTTTAGGATAAGATTATATATATCCGGCACGATTTTAAAAATAACAAATAATCATTATCGTCTTTGACTGTAAATCTATGCGCTAAAGTATTAAATCCGGTTCATCAATGCTTCAGGATTTCGCATATTCTTTGCATGTTGATGTGTTTGTATCTACACAGGTTTTAAACCACTATTAAACTTCAGAATCGGCCAGAATGGAAGTCAATAGTTTAAATAATGTAGATACCTTATGCTACATTGAACATAATCGTACATAAACTGCCTATAACTCCCACAGCTGGGCACACGCGTCACCTCAACTATGAGGTGGTTTGAACCATACTCTATAAGCGCGGGCTCAGCGCAGATTGTTCGAAAGATATAACGTCAGTGAGAAACCTTAATGACGGATGTTATCAAGCCGCCTTAAGGCGTCCTACTAGGATTAACGACTGAAATCTAGCGGCGTCAACCGAGACCAACTGCTTAACGTTTCCGAAGCAAGGAGATGCCAAAAAAACACATCAATAAATTTCGGTCGGAATGGTCACCCATCACATTTCCGCCCGGGCGTGTGTTGCTTTACAACAGCGATCGTTGCCGATCCATTGTCACAACTGTGCCACGGGCACTTCTAAACAAGAGTATTCAAGAAAAAAACATTATTTTATTATTTGCTAAGCCTTGCCTTTCCGCCCATCAAAGTCTACTCGTATTGATCCCACGAGAACTAATATCCTGACGTCAATTGAGTTCGCAACGTTGTCAATAGCAAAGAGGTTACAGAGGTTTTATTATTGTTTAGGAAAAGTAGATTTAATATGTCAAAGACACCGCCAACAAGCTTTCTGCCTCGCCCGATGGTTGACTGGTAGAGAATGCCTTCAGGCCCAGACTCCACCAGAGCTGAGCGGAGATGTGCGACGTCGAGCTGTGTTTTCAACAACCAATGGAATTACGTTATTCACACATGGAGATGTGGAGATGTGATTCTATTGGTTGTTGAAAACACAGCTCGATGCCGCACATCTCCGCTCAGCTCTGGTGGAGTCTGGGCCTTAGGCATTAAGTCAGCCAATCGTAAATTTTTTTTTTGTTTTCATTGCGCAATAAAGAATGAATAAAGGTTCCCTTGTGCCCACAAAAAGTCAAATGACTTAATGTCATTAGGCAATCTAATCTCTACTAGTCAACCACAAGATCAAACAGGGAAATTCAGGCAGTGCGCAAGATTCAATTTACCTCATGCTTGAAAGGAAATATACATAATCATTAAATACTATATTATTGCAAATATTAAAATACATGTTTAATGATACTGTCTTTTCTTTTCATTTCTCATGTGTTGTTATGTGAGCCATGGTAAAAATAAAAAGAATTACTGACTCGCTGTAGAAAATAAAACCCCCCTTCCGAAGGTTGTTCGGAATAATAGCGATAAGACCGCCTAAATTTTACAAATTATGTCCTCGTACACTTTATAAATATGTGTTTTTTTGCAATAAATATTGTTCATCTTATCTTATCTTTATTAGAAATTATGCAAACTTATAGATAAGTTATCTTTATTTAGTTCAAAAGTCAAAAAATATAAAATAACAAACTGTTTGCTTCCTGCATAATTGATTACATACGTTCACTGGAGATCACAGGTCAAGCGTCGTTATGCACTTTGGCAGTTGTCTATCACCTTATAGCGATGCAATAAAGGTTATTTTCCAACTGATGTGTAACACTTGTCTTAAGGTTTGTGATGTGCAATGTGTGCAGGGCCTGTATTCGAAATTCAGAATGCTTGTGTTTATGTGCTGTCACTGGACATCATTCCACACAGCGCCATCTAGCCTTATCTAGGTAAACGTACTTTATTACAATTTTTTGTAAATATTTACTTAATATAGGTACATAGGAAACAACTAGACCTGCTTGTTCACGTACACGCATGTTTGCACTGTGCGGTGATCGAACCCGCGTCCTTTTGTGTAGCAGTCAACTTTCTAAGCAAACCGGTCGTCCACTATGAATTGAATAACGCTGTACACGACGATCTTATAAATGTATTTGTTATATACCTCTTTAGTGGAGCAGAGATACAATTGTGTTTTGAATCATGACTGATGTCAAGTGTCATTAGAAAATAAATATTGGGTTACCTAATGAAACGCATAACATTTTTGGTCATAAAATCACAATGCATAATGTTGATAGCCATAATCATCACTTGCCATAATTCCTAAAAGCATAACTTCATAACGCATACCATAACATGGACGAAATTCGTAAGGCATACTCATCAAAAGGCATAATTTCACTAACCATAAGTATCAAAAGGCATAATTTTGATTTGCCATAATATTCGAAACACATAATCCTCAAAAGGCATACTTTTGATACGCATAAGTGTCAAAATCCATATTTTCAAAAGGCATAACACTCATTTACCATAATTTCAACAATTATTATGCAAGCTTACAAATATAACATGTTAAACGCAAGCTGCATGTAATGTAAATGTAAAAAATCCAAAGAGCACTTGTCCGAAAACCGCCTTCATTTAGTTTATTAACAATTTTTTTATATATCATTTGCTCATAGTGATATACAGGGTGTTTCTTTTAAGGTGTCAAGCCGGCGCCAGCTGATAGTAGGGTACCATACCTATCGATTTAACCCCCATGTATGTTCTACGATTTTTTGTAGTTTTCGAGATAATGATGATTTTGTTATTTTTAAAAAAATTGTGAGCACTTGGCTTTAAACAATTATAACTTTTTTTTCGTTTGACTTTTATTGGATATTTTCTTTTTATTATAATGTCTATTAATTGCAGTTTTATGATTAAAATAATCTCTGTCCTAACTTAACTACAAGATACAAAAATTTTGATTGACAGTGAATAAAAAGTGAATCATGCAGAACATAACAAAAATTCAATCGTAAATTAAAAAAAACAAAAGGTATTCCATAGCTTCTTACTAATTTCAAAAACTGCGCAGCATCATAAGCTTCCATAATAATACAAGAATTAATAAGTTATTTCAATAAATTATTTTGCTCATAGTGAAATGTAGACAGCAAAAGAATTCTGTCACGGCTCCGGCATTGCGGGGCTCCGGCGGTCCCACGCGTGCTAATCGTCACAGATGGCTTTCGCTCAGCACCCCAGCTTCGGCTTTTTGGCCGGCTTCGCCGGCCAGCCTCAGCCGCGGCGCTTCGCTCGTAGCCACCTGCTCCTCAGCCCGCGGGCCGCCTCGCCCCTCCATGCCTACGCGGGTTTAAATTACACTCTTGGGGTAGGGCAAAACAAGTACCACGTGGTGTCGGGGTTGGCTGAGTCGGATTTGCCCTGAAGTAGAAAAAATGCTCTTATTATAAGGCTTTTTAATATTATGTCAAACAAAATTATGAATATTAATAGTTATGCATAGTGACATTATGCCTTTTGATCGTTATGCGTACTGACATTATGCGTTTTAAAGTATGCTTATTGAAGTTATGGTCAACGAAAGTATGCATAGTGATGATTATGCCTTTTGATGTTATGCCTTATTACTATTATGCATTAAAATGATTATGCGATTTAAAATTTATGCCAATAAAAATTATGCTTTTCGATGATTATGCCAATTGATGTATGGCAAATGAAATTATGGCAATAAATGGTATGCGTTCTAAAGTGTCACCTAAATATTGATAATGAAAAGGTGAATTATTTTTACTATACAATAATTGGCGACGATGGACGACTTAAATAAGTGTAAACGTTCCAGAACTGCACTAAAAGGTCTCCTAACGAAACTAGAGAATCAGATAAGTACACTACAAAATATTTCAGAATTCGAATTTACTACAAGACTGTCAACCTTAATCGGCTACGAAACAAAGTTCGAATCCACGCAACAACAAATAGAAACCCTTACAGATGACGACAATTTGGATGATGAAATCGAACAACAATTTTTAATTAAAGAAACAATAACCCAGCTAAAATTGAAATTACATGCGTTACAACCTACTCCAGAACCGATTTCCAGACACATTCCCTACATAGATCCGCAAAGAGTAAACGACATCAGAACAGACAGGTCAGTCATACCCAAACTAAATTTTCAACCTCTTGATGAAAATGAAACTTTCAAGAACTTCATCAAACGTCTAGAGATATATCTCAGGCTTAATAAATGCACCGATTTAAATACAAAAAAATACATGCTACTTACATCATTAAGCCCGGAGTTACACCAAAAAGCCTATGACCTGTGTTCGCCTTCTGATCCATGCGAATTAGACTTTGACGAATTAGTTTCTATATTAGACAATTACATTGACCCAAAACCGAGTACTTGGGCTCGACAACACCAGTTCATATCACGAATTCAGATTGAGAATGAATCTATAGTGAAATATTCTTCGGAACTGAAACGTCTTGCACAAATTTGCGAATTTGACTGTAAAAATTGCCAGAAACCAATAAGTGAAAACTTCCTCGTTTTACAATTCATCAGAGGAATTCGAGATTCAGAAATACGTACAAAATTACTACAGCAAGGTGGCATAATGAATTTCAATGAATTAGTTCAACTAGCATCCACAATGGAAATAGCGAAAGTTGACAACCGCTATATGACTACTGAAAACACACCTAGTTTAAACCTCAACAAACCTATAAATGCAGTACAGCCCAATTTACCCAACAAATACTCCAGAAAACTGCCTCAAACCCCACAGATTCGGTCAATACGTGATTTACGTGGAAAATGCTTCCGTTGTGGAGATGCAGGCCATAGAGCCGACACATGCAGACTTGTTAATGAAATCTGTTACAAATGCAAAAAGAAGGGTCACTTAGGCAAAGTTTGTTTACAACAAAAACAGCGAAACCACCAAATAGATCATGAGGAAATAATACAAGATGATGATATTTGTGATATAAACTTATTACAATCTCAGAACTCTGACAAATTTATGGTTACCATAAACATTGAAACCAAATCGTTACGCATGGAGCTTGACACGGGCGCGGCCCTTTCTTCAATTTCATACAAGGACTACAAACGCTTGAATTTGAACAAGAAAATATACAATACTGATATAAGTTTAAGAACTTACACAGGAGAAATAATAAAACCCCTTGGAATGACCTACGTTACATGTACTTATAAAGGCCAAAAATTTCATGGAAAGTTATATATTATAAAACAAGATGTTGATCCCATATTCGGCAGATCATGGATTCGTGAAGTCAAATTAAATTTAGCAGAGATCAATACAATTCAAATATCTGACAGCACAAAATTAGACAAATTATTGACAGAATTTACAACAGTTTTCGATGGCAAACTAGGATGTATTCCCAATTACAAAGGCCGTTTTACATTACAAGACGGTGCAATACCAATTTTTATGAAACCACGTCGTATTCCGTATGCTTTGAAAGAAAAGGTCGATGATGAAATTGACAGATTGTGTAAATTGGGAATATTAACTAAAGTAGACAATTCTGAGTGGGGTACACCAATAGTGCCTATTGTCAAACCTAATGGCAGTATTCGTCTTTGTGCTGATTACAAAGTTACCCTGAATAAAGCAATTAAGGATGAACAATATCCAATACCCATAATTGAAAATATATTCAACGAAATGAACGGAGGAAAAATATTTTGTACTTTAGACATTACACAAGCTTACCTTAATATGGAAATGGAAGAGGAAAGCAGCTTGATGCAAACATTAAGTACACACAAAGGAACGTTCAGAGTGAACCGCTTAATGTTTGGAGTAAAGGTAGCTCCGAATTTATGGCAAAAATTCATGGATAAAACTCTACAAGATATACAAGGAGTCAAATGCTTCTTTGATGACATTATCATTCAAGGATCTACAGAAGATGATCTACTCGCTAGGCTAAGACTAGTACTACAAAGGATGAAAGATAATAATTTAAGATGTAATAGAGAAAAATGTAGATTTTTCCAGAAAAGTATTGATTATTTGGGACATACAATAGATGCAGAAGGATTACATAAAAACAAAGATAAGATTAAAGCAATTATTGATACCAAAAGACCAAAGAATGTTAACGAACTACGCACCTTCCTAGGCATGGCTAACTATTACAATAAATTCATACCAAATTTAGCTTCTATTACTAATGCACTCAATAACTTGTTAAAAAAAGATAAGGATTTTGTTTGGACAGAAGCATGCGAAAAAAGTTTCGACAGTATTAAAAAACAGATTACTAGTGAAAGAATACTTATGCACTTCGATCCTCGTAAAATGATTGTTTTGGCAACAGACGCATCTCCAACTGGACTCGGAGCAGTATTATCACACAGACTGCCTGACGGCACTGATAAACCGATCGCATTTGCATCACGCTCACTTACAAGCAGCGAGAAAAACTATAGTCAAATAGATAAAGAAGCTACTGCCATATACTGGGGACTTAAAAAATTCTTTCACTACTGTTATGGTCGCAAGTTCATTCTTATAACGGATCATAAACCTCTTACAACAATATTCCATCCCAACAAAACTTTACCTACTATGAGTACAATGAGATTATTTCACTACGCACATTTCTTATCTGGCTTTGACTACAAAATAGAATTTCGAACATCAAGTGCTAACAGCAATGCAGATTACCTGTCTCGATTTCCGATCGAAATTCCAATTGAAAACATTGACCAACATGCAGCATTTCAACTGAACCAGCTTTCTACATTTAATATCAACCGACATAAAATTGCTGAAGAAACCCTGAAAGATATAGAATACAAACCTATTCTAGAGGCTTTGAATATTGGTAAAAACTTACAACAACTAGGATACAATGAACATGAAATAACATGTCAGGATGGATGTCTGTTTAAAGGTACTAGAATAATGATACCTAACAGTTTACGGAGGCTAGTGTTAAACGAGTTACATGAGGGACACTTAGGAATAATAAAAATGAAATTGCTTGCCAGAAGCTTCGTATTTTGGAAGGATTTAGATAAAGATATCCAGGACTTAGTGAAGACTTGCAGAGAGTGCAGACTCAAACAAAATGAGCCACCTAAAGTCCATCTACATCATTGGGAGCATCCATCATTACCGTGGCAGAGAATACATATCGACTTTGCTGGCCCAACAAATGGATATTATTTATTGGTGGTTGTAGACGCCTTTACAAAATGGACTGAAATAATTCCAACTAAAACCATCACCAGTTCATGGTGCATAAAGAAACTAGAGGATTTATTTACAACATTTGGTTTACCACAGATTCTTGTTTCTGATAATGGGAGACAGTTTGTATCACAAGAATTCGAAGATTTTCTACAACAGAATGGAATCATACATAAAACGTCAGCACCATACCATCCAGCTACAAATGGACAAGCCGAACGTTTTGTACAAACTATTAAGAAAGCTCTGCATACAATGAGGGGGGAGAGAGGTGATATTCACGATAAACTATGCAAAATTAAAAGATATTTGAGAAGGACACCAAATTTAACGGGCAAGACCCCATATGAACTTATGTTTGGACGACAAGTGAGAACAATACTACATGTTGCATTGGGAAGTGTTACCTGCCAACCTACGTCCAAGAGAATTCACGAGAACTCAGTGAAAGAGTTTTTCTTGGGTGATCGAGTTCAAGCCCGAGATTATTCCGGCAATGCTAAATGGCAGTTTGGAACAGTTACTAAACGCTTGGGAAGATTGCATTACGAAGTCCTTATTGATGATGGTGTCGTCTGGAGACGCCATGTGGACCAGTTGCTTCCCACGGCTGTGCAACCTCCCGCCGATTGAGGAAATTGGGGGGGAGGACTGTTATATACCTCTTTAGTGGAGCAGAGATACAATTGTGTTTTGAATCATGACTGATGTCAAGTGTCATTAGAAAATAAATATTGATAATGAAAAGGTGAATTATTTTTACTATACAATAGTATTGAAGGATTAAATAACATTATTCCACACAGCGCCATCTAGCCCTAAACTAAGCAACGAAATGCTTGTGATATGGGATACTAGACAATGGATAAAAATACATAAATTGAAAAAAAAATACATATAATACATAGGAAACACCCAGATCAGTACAAACAGACATGTTCATGCACACAAATGTTTGTACTGTGCGGTGATCGAACCCGCGACCACTGGTGTGATAGCCCACTTCTGAACCATTACTCCAAATTGGTTGTCGTACTGAGACTTGTGTTTTCAGACATTAAGAATGATAGTGATACATGTTACAGGCGCTGAAAATATAACTGTAGGTAGTTAGAAATGGAACACCGAGGAGTTAGGTATCTGTATGTATCTGTGTGTAGGTATCTGTTTGTTACTTCAATGATAAAATCGGTATCTAGTCACTTTTTGGATTAAAAATAATGTTATTAATATCGTCTGATGTTATTATCTATTTTAATAAATTCCGGTTGAGTGAATCATATTCTCCAAATAACATTTTACATTTGGGTCTATTGTTTGGCTGACAAATGGCTGTTCTTCCTCTTCTTGAAGAGGTCTAAGTTGTATCGCTCTGGAAACACTTCGGCAAGATGGCCTCTTAACTGCCTGGCTGCTCGCATGGTAAATAAGTTACCAAAACGGTAAATAGGGTGAAAAGGTGTGGGTCCAATGAAGAAAATGAGCTTATGCAATCACATCATCACACACTTTTTTTTTAGACATGGAGTATGCATTCACGCACAATCCCGCTCCCTGGGTCGGAGAGCGGGGGAGAGTGGGACTCACACACAGTGAATGGGGACGGGAATACCCACTAAACTCCGCGGATGCCATCTTCTGCGCGCTACTACCTACTAGTACTACCGCGAGGGACTTTACCGGCAGACCCCTGACGCGCTATGCTGGCTTCCCAGTTCTACACAAGGGGTGTTATACCTCCCCTGTTATACCTCTTACACCCGCCGGTGTTACGGCAGTGCGAGGTCCCCTGCGCTGCCGCGCTCGAAGGAGTCTTCTGTGCAATGGAGGCACACTGTCCCCACCGTGTGCACTCCTAACGACCTCGGGCCCCCCTTCAGTCGCCTCTTACGACAGGCGGGGGGGTACCTTGGCAGTATTCTAATGCCCCATATCACAGGGCAATCTTTCACACACTTGCCGACATTCTATAGAACACCGACAGACAAGCTATTTCCCGGCGGGGCTCAAGGGTTTGTGGTTTTACTTTGAAGACAGTGTCACCGACAAGCCTCACAGCACGACTCTCAGTAGCATAGAGTTGACAACAGTCTACTCCAATCTAGAATAAACTGCTGACCAATTTGAGGTAACGGTATGTGGGATACAGTGATAATGATAATTTATTCATCATTAAAGTTGAAACTGCTTTTAGATTTGTAGGTATTTCTAGCTCTGATTCTAAACCTCCTATTAAAACTTACCTCGTGAACATTAAGTATACCGTAACAATCGCTAAAAATACAGATGTGCACTTTTCATTATCATCATCATCATCATGCCAGCCGAACGACGCCCACTGCTGAGCATAGGCCTCCCGCAAGGATCTCCACAACGATCGGTCCTGTGCTGTCCGCATCCAGCGGCGTCCCGCGACCTTGACAAGATCGTCGGTCCACCTTATGGAGGGCTTGCCCACGCACGGAACGTCGTCTGGTACGCGGTCGCCATTCGAGAACCTTTCCGCCCAACGGCCATCGGTTCTCCTCGCTATGTGTCCCGCCCACTGCCACTTCAACGATGCAATCCTTCGAGCGATGTCGCGATGCGATTATCAGCTACGATTAAATCATAAGAATGTTGGCCACATAGAATTTAGAGATGCTATCGACACGATAAGAAGAGGAATATCGTTGAATCAAGATTTGCAATTAGTTTTGAGTATTTTTGGACGATTTGTCATGTATCCGGGATCCGGTCCGTTTGTGGTTTGAGGACTCTCAATAAAATCAACGGCTTGTTATGTCAAAAAACAGGCCAAGTGGGTATCTGACTCGTGCACGAAGGGTTCCGTACCATCATTGAGTAAAAGTTACTTAAAAATTACGTTTCTTGTATGAAAACCTCTTTGTAATTTATTTTATTTTTATTTAGTAATTATTTAAAGGGTATATACAACTAAGATTTTTTTATTTCCACCGTTTCAGTTTTTTAGCTAGCACGGTTTATGAGATACAGCCTGGTGAAAGGCAGACAGACAGCGGAGGCTTAGTAATAACGTCCTGTTTTAACCTTTTATGTACGGAAAGGTAAAATTACCTACCTAGAGATCATCTTGGCCCAGTGGCTAAACGTTTTCGCTAAAAAACCGTGTGGTCGCGAGTTCGATGATGTTCCGTTCACCAGTTTCACCGCGACGGCAACCCACTGTGTGCCTCTCCCTACCCCCTCTGGGATATTATACTTAGTCATGAGCGCATTTATTTAAGAAAAGAAAATGCAAATATTCGTTACAAACGTTCCAAAAATATGATTGTAATGTAATGTGTAGATTACAGGTACCGCACGCATCGACATGATGTGTGCTTACGGAGTGGTCAAAAAGGCATGGGCGGTTCGACAAAAGCAATTTTTAAACTACAGTGGTAGAGTCGTATGTCATTTGAAACGTCACCAAACTCTTTAACAAGAGAAACATTTTTCTAATCCTAAGAAGTTATTTTTTTTTAAATATTATCGTTGTTTTTTGTAGGTATTTTCAGCACTTTTAGTTAACAACATGACAAGCCTAAACAATGATATGCGTATACAATTATTTGGGAACGACAAATACTGACGTAATTCTTAATTTTAGTCATAAATAAACTATGAAAGTTACCTACGGAAGAATTAAAACCTGTTTATCTTAGATACGCGATACAATGCCAGATAATTTAAGGGAGTGGTTGTTAACGATTAACTAAAACCTTTATTCGGGAAGTTTCATAAAAAATTGCAGCCAGTGTTGCCATTTTTTATTTCATTTGAACAGTGCAATCAATATTGTTTTTGTCTGATGGATTTTCTTACAAGCTGGCTGTTGAGATGACCCGAATCACCCCTATGTACTTATAAATGTTCTACGATTTTGCATTTTTTGCATAATTCAGGTCCTAAGCTTTTTTGCAATGCTTACCTACCATGGGTTTTTAACTATTTCCTCACTTTGTTGGCTATGGCCGCCCTATGCCCACTGACTAGGGTTGATAACTGACATCTAACTCTATCAGCCGGGACCACCACTTTAACGTGCCTTAAAAATACTTGAATAAATATCGATTGGTGTTGTTACCCATACCCTTTCCGGATCGGTGTAGCTTGCTTCACAACAGCGGACGGTGCCGATCCACTGCCACAGCTGAGCTAAAGGCCTTTCGTAAACATTTGTTGTTTTGTTCAAGAAACCTTTTTAACCGAATTAAACATTTATTGGGTTTATTGCAAATATACAAATACTGCTCAAGCCTGCGCAATTTTCAGTTATCTCAGTGGAAAACCTAGATGCTATGCCCCGAATTCACAAAGGTCAATCAAGGTTTAGCATGCCTTCAAAATCATGCCGTCTCATAATTGTCTATAGAACACAAAGGGACAGCTAAACAAGTAAGAGCGGCTCACCTTTGATTGACGTTTAGGAATCGGTGGTTCTCCAAAATCACAAGGCAGACACTGACGTCATTTTTTATTTTCATTGTAAATAAACTATAAAGCTATTGAGGTCACCTACTTAAAGGATTAAACAACCCGTTAATCGCAGATAGAAGATACGATCTAATGAGGGAGTGGTAATTTTGCGATACAGAAGATCTTTTTCGGGAAGTCCCATTAAAATGCGCTTGCAGTGTTGCCATTTTTTGACCTCCATTGGAACAGTGGCCTCAATATTTCCATTTTATTGACTCTATGTGGTTGTCTTATGGGAGATTTGTTAAATGGGCAGCAACTTTTGAGCGACTCTTCCGGCAAACACTTTGCAGCAACTTAGTTTACTTACTATAAAGGGTTTTTAATAGGTTATTTTACTTTTAGCATCAGGAATAATAAAGCATTTATCATCTTGCTAAAGATAGGAAACCCAGAAGAAAAGATTCGGTCTTGGGCTCAGGCGGGACACTCGAATCAGCGCCTCCCTCATCCCGGGTGGCTGCACTAGCTAATTATTCTGGTATATTTCACCTGGCTGCCAGGTTAAATGGCATGGTTAAATTTGTTAATGGTCTCGGTAGCACAGTGGTTAGTGCAGCCGCCCGGACTGCGGAAGATGCTGGTTCGAGTCCCGCCTGAGAGTTAAACAACATAAATAACGAGATGACCCCAAAGGTGAAATAGGATTCCGAATATGGTTCTTGAACGATGTTTTAGTATATGCAGTGTCTACATTATTTTGCTTTATCACCACTTGGCCTGTAGCTTCCCTACAGAGAAAAAATGCAAAGCTACCTCACGGACGGGTTATTTTACGTCTTTTCGATTTAAGGGGCAGGAAAGTGGTCCTCTCCGCCCTTGAACAACCGCAGAATCAAAAATGTCACCGATGTAATGCTTGCCTTTCAACAAATAGAGCTCTATATTTCTTTAAACTTTCATGGTCACTAACATTTAAATCATTTAAAACGGGATTGCTACCATGTACCTTGGCCATGTACCATGGCGCTTGTAACAGTGCCAAAATATCGGAAACTCAAAACAAGAAAGGTACATGGTAGCAATCCCGTTTTAAATGATTTAAATAGAGCTCTTTTATGTTGATATAACTTGATTTTGCGTAGTAATAGTAGTACGAATGGATTACCCATTGATATGGATGGAATGCCAGAACTGGCACTGCCTTTCAGTAGAAAGTAGAAAGGCAGTGCTAGTTCTTACAAGAAACCTGAAATACTGTTTTAGTATCCGGTGACGTAAAGCGCTCAGTGGCTTGATGCGCCGCTGCTTCGTGGCATAGGTACTACCTACCTACGTTGAAATCAAACAAACAAACAAGCTACCTCTGGTTAAAGTACCCTGCTTCGTAGGCTCTCGTGTTGTCACTCGAGCACGTCTCCGTGGGCTGGTCCCTCATGAGGTTATGTACTCAAAAAGTACCATTTTGAGCAGGCAGTGTTAATCCGCAACATTAATTCATAAAAAGGTATTTAATTATTATACCACTCTTGACTTTAGTATGGCACACCTATATAAGTACATGTGTGTGACATGTTTAAGTTGTTTTTTCTGGTATTATTTTCAATCTGGCAACACTGTAAGTATCTATATTTTTTTCTGTTCTCTACCTATAGGTTGCCTGGTGGCGATAAAGGCCGGTATGGAAAAGGTCTTTTCGGACATCTAGTGGCTGCAAATGATGAAAATAACGCAAAAAATAAATGCGCGACATGATGAACTTAGCATCTATAAAAAACCATAAACAGTTAAACGGTTTATTCCGTACTAAAACCCACCTAAGCCCAATTTTCCAGAGCGCTATCACAGGCTAGCTCTACTAAAACCAGTACATTTAGCCTACTGTTATGAACAATTGACATCAATTTCCACGCTTTAATTACCTATACTAATTAGTATCCCGCATCACAATGCCGCGTCATATTGCGTCCGCGAGACAAACATGCCGCGAATTCGTTATCGTTATCGATATCAATAATTGAAGACGCTGCGCGAACGCATTGCCTTTGGTATATCAAACGATACTCCGTCAGTCGACCGGCATTCGCACACGGCGCCGCACGTCTCGCGCGCGCGCTTTCAAAAATACCCTCGTGGTCTAGCCGCGTGATACTTCTTCGCATCGACAAATATGGTGAGTGATATTTAACTATCCAGTGGTCCTAATTAGTGCTAAATACTTGATCGTTCGAATTTGAAGTATTTTTAACAATACACGTGTTTGCAAAAAAAATGCATCGTCGTGAAAACTTCGGTTTGGTGCACGGAATTTCGTAATGGACAGGTGATTTGTAGTCAATAGCAAGTCGATTAACATTTTTATTATAATCGTGGCGAATCGTTAAGAGTTTTAATTTTTGAAGTACACACAAACTGTCAGGAACAAGTTGAAAATTCGTATGCGAATTATAATTAACTAAAACAAGGTCAATGATTGAGACTGGAAAGGAAAATGCAAATAGGATATCTAGGAACATAGAGTGTTTGCTGTCTTATACACATGCGATTCATTCATAAAAAAATAACACACCTATTAGTATTAAAAACACATTTGTAAAAGTTGCTTAGGTAACTGGATGCTCCACTCCTAAGCTAAAGATGGTTTGATTTCGATTTGTATACAAGTCGTTAAAGAATAACTGCAAGTACGTGGGTACCTAGGTTTATTGCTTCAAATAAAATTGTCTGTCATCATGACACTGGCTGGCAATAAAACTACTTATGCGAAACGGACAAAAGGTAGAGGTAAAATTACAAAAAACTTGTCCCAAATAAAATTTAAGACAAGGTAACATTTCCTTAACTTGCTTCTAAATGAGTAAGAAATAAACACTTACCATACCATTTAAAGATAACTTATTTACCTACGTAGGAGTTAACATCGTTATGTTATCTAAACTGCAAATTTTCCCTGGAAGAAAATACTTTTTAGCAATACCAGCAGTATTATTACTTAGGCACCTAGTTTAGCTGCACCCAAATGTCAAAACTAATTAAAATTCGGTAGTCAATACCAGTAACATTCCAATCGTTTTCAAAGAAAGAAAGACTACCTACTTACAGAAACAAAATAATGGTTTCAGAGAAACGTAAGTGTCGGAATGAATGAATGAAAGTCTGTTGACATCGCATTGTTAACAAATGGTTTGTTTGTGAAACTATTTATTTTATATATTTCATAATATGTCATCATAACTCACATAAAAACCAAAAAATAGACTATTTGAAAAAGTAAATGTGATCCTAGCTAATGTAACCAAACCATAAAGATATATTTTTGTGATAAAGACTACATGCTTATAAGATTGATAACATTGTTTAGTAACAGTCTTTATAAAGTTATTCTGATAACGTGCACATTGTACATGTACAGTCCACCACATATCAGATATAGCATATTGAGCTTTATACCGTTAGCCCGTAGTGCGAGAGTGCATAACAAGGACAGTTCAGTTAGTATCAGTCATCACATTTGAGCAGTGACTGTACAAATGTGGTGTGTACTAGCAAGCATAGTTCTCTATTGTAATTTGAATTTCATGAAATCCAAATTCTTAATTCGAGATGAAAAATGTAATAAAGAACCGCTGAGCGTCTGTCTTACCCACATTTCAGGGCTAAGCAACCTTTTTGATAGTTTTTCTGCGCAATTTTTTGTATGAATCTGTTAACGTTTTTCAGTACCTTATTGACTCGTTCTTGCGACTACTGAGTAACTAAAAGAATAGACATAGTGTGTTTACACTTCTAAATTATACTACGGGGAAAAATACGACACAGAATGCTAAGTCTTCATTACTCCATTGCATTAAAGTTCACTTTCCATCTGCTTTGTTGACGTGTACATGACGTGACGGACACCAGCGTCACGTCGAAGAAGGCGTGTTCCGAGGGCCTATTGCGAGTTAAATCGAACACACGCATCGAGCGAGTTGACGCAGATGATGATAAGAATAATCAATTGTTAAAAGATATATCAACAAAAAAAACTCTTCTCATTTTGTAATTAGTATTTTGTGTTGTTGTCTGTTAAACCCAATAACAAATAGGTATACTGGCGGTTTTGTGAAAGACACCTCACGAAGTGTGCTAATTCACATACCATTTGTAAAAATATAACACCTGCATACAAAACTTATTCATAATGTCCGAAAATAGCTCAGTGTTACATTTTGTAGTCAAAGTTATTAATTCTGACGTGCCCGAGCTTACTATATATATTATTTGGTCATCGTTAATAATATTAAAGAGAAGATTCTAAAATAATAGCCGGTTAATAATTTTAATTTGACCACAGGAAAGTCATTTCGCTTAAAATGTAATTAATCTCGTAGTAAATATGGATCGGAAAGCACAGGAACGCCGTGCCGGTTCGTGAAAGATTCTCAGTTTAATGGTATTTTCTCTAAATTGGTAAATTCTCTAATCAATTTTGATTCAAATACTTATCACCACTATACTTGAATGGGAAAGCGTTCTGTTTCTTTAGTTAGTCAAATCCGAACACTGCTTACAGAAACATTTCAGACATGACTCTTCAACTCTTCTATCTTGCCGTGCCCGACAAGGTCCATAACTTGTACTAACTATGTTTTTAACACTTTTTTATACTTATGGTGTGCAATAGATAATATGAAGATGCTTAATTCAACTTCAGCAAAGGTTTCACCATGAAAGGTTCTACCAAAAGTCTTAAGTCTGTTCTGAAGGCTAAGGTGGAGTTTGTAGTACAAATACTTCGTTGTTACTTCTACTAATATAAATCTGGTATACACTCAGTGCAATATTCATAAGGAAGAATTAATATTATCTTGCCAATTTTATTATCTTCATAGGTCTAATCCTACGAGCAATTTTCCTGCCAGATGTAGAGATAAGACGAGTACAGAACACAGTAATTGAAATCTAAATGTTTCCTTAGGCAACGAATATATTAAAATACGACACTTTGGGTGAGTAACACCCTCTTTAGCATATTTCGCAAACCACAAAGTACTGCCTAAAGTACTTTATTATATTTGAAACTAAGTTATATACAAGATAAGGAAAATATGACGTTCTTACATCAGTTTCGACCTTCTAAAAGACGTAATAAATATTTGTGGTGTTGAGAATTGTGTATCTATATTAGAACATTCTCTTCTACAAACGATGTCACTTTAGGTTCAAATAACATTTGTAATTTTAACATCAAAATGTCACTCCACTTGAGTATACTCCAAGACAGCCCGTCTTCCATGATTTGAAAGACCAATCATTAGTTAAAATTTTACATAACCACTTTGCAAAGTAAGCGTTTATATTATGATTTTGCCATGATGCAGTAGGTACGTAATAATGATTTTTTTATAAAACAACCAGGTACAACTAATAAGGCGTTAAATATTGTTAACTAGCTGACCCGGCGAACTTTGTTCCGCCTTAAGGGCAATAAATAAAAAAAATAAAATTAAAAAAAAGTAAAATAAATAAAAGTATCCTATGTCCTTTTCCTGGCTCTAAACTACCTCCATGCCAATTTTCAGCTAAATCGGTTCAGCCGTTCTGGAGTTATAAGTGGAGTAACTAACACGACTTTCTTTTATATATATAGATATGTTGGAATAAATTCATAATACTACGAAGTCAAACAATAAAGCGAGTAAACTCCATGTCATTACGCCATCGGATCTGCAACTTAATATTTTTTAAATTTTGAAATTTATCTGATGTTAATGTTTATTGATTTTTTCACTTTCAGTATAGTAAAAAGGATCAGAATACGAAAAAAATGAGTCCTGTTTTATTTACGTAAAAATCCTTATCTTCGTAACGAACTGTACCTACATAGGATTCTTTATATTTTATTTCTAATCTTTGAGACTTCAGTGATATTCCTTTCTTTGCACGTCAGCGCATTCCACAATTATAGAATCAGTTGACAAGGTAAAATAACAACAAATTCTTCGAATCGTCATAAATGTACGATCCCAAAAGTGAATAACCCGTAGTTCGGTGCCGCCGTTATAACAGTGGGTGTTCCAATACTTCCAATAGACTCTCATAAAAATTCCCAAGAGTTTGATAAAAACAAAACTATGGAAATAAGTTCACAGGGAGCGCAACACAACAATAGCAGGTTGTTATTTGGCGCCAAACACTCGAATGTCAAAAAAATGATTGAAAAAGTCTACGGTATTTGTCATTGAGCCCGCTCTATAGTCTATTGTCACCACAGCTGTGCGCCGAAGAGGTCGGTGAATGAAGGCGTTCAATGGAAGATAATAGTATTTTATTGTTCTACTTTAATGGGATGTACGTAATTTTAGCTGAGGGATACGCTGCGGTGCCACTAGAGAGTCCTTTCGTTCATTGAACCAAGATTTAGCAAGTTAAACGTAAACCATTTAGAATGAAGTAAAGAAAAAGGATTGTGTGGCTCAAAGATTTAATTTTAATTTGCAGATCGTCATCAACATCACTACCTTCTGCAGATTAATATAGGTACTCAATCTCCTTCAGATTTCTTGATTGGCTTGCATCCACCAAATCATAAAACCCTTATCGGGATTTGCGTAGCAACTACTGCTTGTATCTCACGCTGTGTCTGTCTTTTTGCCCTCTATGAATTGTAAACTCAGATTGACGTCTGGCTCTCATAGTTAAAAGGGAGCTCTTCATTGAAATCCTCTGACCCTAACTTAAAGAGTCTTTTGTGAGATTTGAAGACTTTTTTATTTGTAGTCTTCCAATTTCATTGCATAAGTATTTTTAAAAGACGATACACAACAATATAAGAAGCGCTCCAAGAAATATAAGGAAATGATAAAAAAGAATAACAACATAATGATGTTTTTATCAACTCATTCAAAATAATCGGTAAAATGTGATGAGGAAATACGAATAAGAATAGAAGACGCAGCCATGAATAATTAAAAACTAATAATAAATAGTCTGATGTTGTTCTATAACCTACTTGACATTACACTTAAATTGAATGTCAATATCTTTTATTTGAGGAAACAGCTAGAAACAATACGATCTTTATATATCCTATTTTTTATTATGCTGAAAGACTAAAGAGTACAAGATAAGCAAAGTATCTCTTTCTTGATAGAGTTCGCAAGAGAACGGAAGTCACTTTCACAGTACCTACTTACATTAGTTCAACTGAAGTGGCAACAGGCAAACCCAATCGCTCGTAGAACAAGCGTAGAACTAACAATCATCCGCATTGGAAGACGTCTTCACAAGTGGCTACCACTAACTTACAGAAGCAGCAAGGGTAGGCCTTCTAACGAGTACCTGGTGCCATTCCCACAGGGTGCCACAGGCATCGTGTGTGTATGCATTTCTCTTTATTACAACAAAGTTGACTGCTATTATCAAGTAATACCAACAACATGATTCAAAATTACGTAATAACATAACGTGGGGTTAGCGAAAGGACAAGTAGCAGCCCTCAGGTAGATCGATACATTTACCTAGGAGTGACCTAGATAGGTATACGGCAGCTCAGCCTGGGAAGATTTCTGAGAAAGCCAAGGTGCGGGCACAAAGGCTACGTTCTCAAGGCTCATATAGTGGCGACCTTGTTGTTTAAAAAATAAATAATAGAATCGAAAAAAAGATCTAAGAATCCTACGTAATGCTAGGTGGCCTATTTGCAATTTAGTAGTTTGAAGGCTTCCATCCATTGCAACGTGAGGCATTTTCAGCGATTTTCTGACTCCCTCGCTCCATGCCTAATTTTAAGTGAGATTTTAACTTTTGGTAGTATTTAATAAATATATTTCCTTAAACATTTAATATTAATTACTTAAATGTCAGATTTTATTATGTTCTGATCGAGAAACGGAACCCAAAGGACAATGTACAAAATGACATAATATTTTATGCATACGAGTTTAAATAAGTCAATGGTTTACTGAGTGTAGAGCATCAACTATGAATCGTCCTTCAGGAATAGATTCAAGCATGTGATTGGTCTAAATTAGAAATCCAACCAATCACACGCTTGAAACTAAACTTGAGTTTGAATCATCATAGCGTTGTTTCAGAATACGTCTTCAGTCTTATACCTTAAGGACTTAATTAGGCCGTTGACGTATGACTTTGACGATTTAATCCTGCTGCAGAAAAAACAGAAAAACGTTTTTTATCTTATTCAAATTAAAGAATTGTTGTTCTGAAAAATACAGCCATTACATAATTTACGCAGGTACGTGTGAAACCGCACCATAATGACTAAAAACGCTCATTTCCTGTTGAGAGCACAATACTAACGACACTGTAAAACTCATGATATTTTATGTATTATCTACTAAGTATTAGTAAGTACCTGAACCATGTATCTACTTAGTTGATCTTATTTACATCGTTGGCTTTGGTAGGTACTGATACCAACTACCAGTACCTCACCCCCCTTGCAATATGGAGGATATCCCAAAGCAATAAACAATTAAAAAAACAAAACACAAAATGCAGTGTGGAGCTTTTACAGACTGATCCAAACAATTAGATAAGTAGCTGTCTACTACCGCTCAGATAGAAGATACAGACAGATGGTTGTTGCGGGGATCGAACTCACGACCAAGCGCTATACGAGGAGATAGGGCCTCTACATTTTACGCCAACGGAACAATCAAAACAAATGACGATAATAAAACCAGTAAACGTGCTAAAAGCAGCTAAACATTGCAAATCCTACAGTTAGCAAAGTGCGTAACGCACTTTGCTAACTGTAGGATTTGCAATGTTAAAAAAACACGTCAGCCCAGTTGCCTAGCAACGATGGAGGCACGGCTGTTTGCCTACCTATAATGCCGACCTATCGATAATTTTACTTTCGTATAAGAGACAGCCGAATTTTCGATAGACTGATGATATCTAGCGCATAAACTACTTATCTATAAAATCGAACTCCTGAATATTATTGGTATAGATAAAGAAGATAAAAATAATACGATGAAAGATAAACAATGCTTAAACCTAATATCGATAGTTAACCTCACAAGCAACTTAGTATAAGCAATCATCTGAAAACTACCACACAGTCTATCTCCAAAAAGTATAATATTATATTGTCAACAGACATACTGGGCCATGAGTTTGGTTGGTTTTTTAGTGACTGCCAGAAGGCATTGACTCTTATTCTGTGGCTTAATGCAACCTAATTTTAGTAATATTTCTTCAATGTTTAATTCAGTTGTTTTGCATTCATAATTAATAACACTTTTAAAAAAAACAATATTAACATAATTTATTTAGGATGTGAAAGTTGCCATAGAGCTAGGCATCCTTAGCGAATCAGTAATTAACTACCTTCATAAAGGGATGTCTAATTTAGTAGACACGACACTATCGTGACAGGCCAAGATTGGAGCACAATGGTGCGGCGTCTCGCCCTCGATGACACCCCACGCGGCTCATCGACAGTTATCAATCGATTGCACCCGAGCAACTCTAGTGCGAACCTGCCTGCCGAATGGAATACCTCACCACTACCGACAATAAACTAATACATAGCCATAGCCTTTACATAGCACTTAATGATATTTCGTGAACTACCGTTATAATTGCGGCTTTGTTCATAGCTTTTTATGTAAGTAAATTCACTCATACTAGTAAATATTGTTAACATAAGTCAAAAAATGGCTCTTCTAGTGTAAAGAAAAAGATTAATTCCTTGTATCTCTACCCGATAGTTGTCAGGGAGAGTACGCTTCTGGCGATAAGGCCGCCTA
Source organism: Udea ferrugalis (assembly GCA_950022985.1). Lineage (NCBI taxonomy): Eukaryota > Metazoa > Arthropoda > Insecta > Lepidoptera > Crambidae > Udea > Udea ferrugalis. The sequence goes on along the minus strand of OX465532.1, from coordinate 4,816,319 downwards.
AATTTAATCTCTGTAAACTTTTGTTATACTTGTTTTCTTTGTGCAATAAAGTATATTTTTTTTACGGTAATTATCATAATGAGCGCTTTCGAAACTGTTAACAAATAGAAATTATGTTATGTTATTTGATACACTACACACATAAAAAAAAAGTAGTACGTAGCAAAAAAAAGTGTGTTGTATTGTAAAAAGCCAAAATTCCAAATTTCGAACATTTTTACTCACATTCCATTTCAAACAAATGAGAAGAAATATAGGAAACGGGTCACTCGTTTAGGAGCTATGACGTCACAGACAGATACATCCGGAAAACTTAATCTCTACCTTTTCGTCTGGAATTAAATATACTTAGAGCAAGAATAATATTGTGAAAAAATTCAATGACAATCGGACTATAAATTGATCGTTACACCAATCTTGTAAATACAATCGTTTGGTTAATTAATGACGATCAACTGGCCTCGTCAGCCTAGACCGAACGTCATTGTAGTTTACCCCTACCATGAGTTTACGCTGACGACAGTTGCTAGATAAGATTTGTATGGGATTACAAATACTAATGACACTAAAGAAGTAGTGGAAAAAATACTTAATTCCTCTGACATCTTTTTAGTAGACCTTTCTTTTTGAACTTTATGTTTTTTTTTTACTGATGAAGTTTTCTCGGACTTTTGCGACCGGGCGAAGAAAGAGCACAGCGGCTTCGCTACCAACACTTTTCATAAAAAAAAATACTTAACCACTGAGTTTTTCCTCTGTAAATGCAACCTTCCGACCCAAGTGGTAGAGTCATAATGGAATCATAGAAAGCAAAAATGGTCTACCTATATAAAGATTAGATTGGACCAAAGCAGAGTAAACGCGTGGTAAGGGTACACATGTCAGAGATATTATCCTACGCCGGAGACAACCAGATAACCGTTTCTCTGGATCCCATTAACCGAACTATACTCAATAGGTACAGTCAGAATCAAAATGAAGTGTGCTAACAGAGTGGTCAAAAGGGTATTGGCGTTTTGACAAATGGAATTTTAATACTGCAGTGATAGAGTCGTAAGTTATTTGAAGCGTCACCAAACTATCACAAGTGAAACACTTTGAATTCTCTAGTGATAAGGTTGCTTTTCTTTAAATTTCAGGCCTGCTGTCTGTACATCGGATTCTAGATCTATCTAAAGATATCGTTGAAATATAGCTTGTATCAGACCTATATTCGTCATTTATAAGAAACTGTTGGTACTGTTTGTCTACATCAACAAACTCGTCCAATAACTTCCAGTTTTTTGTCGATTATTAGGAACGATTTTGAACCATTTTTTATCGACTTTAGTCGTGAATGATCTTCTAATTACCTTTGGCCTTCGGGCCTCAGTGATCGACCAATTCAGAACAATTCATCTGCTCAGTTTGTGTCAATGTTATTAAGATATTCTTCCATTTAATGAACTTTATCATGTGGTAACTGATAATCTTGCTATGCGCTGAATATTTTTTTTATTACACCGTCAACCAATTGGCTATCAGTAACGTCATTCATGATTTCAAGGCTCCTTGTTTAAATAAATACTCGTCATAATTAATTCGATTTGCTTATTGATTACGCGATTCACGATTTACTTTGGTGAGGTAGAAAATTTTCCGATCTGCAATCTTATGAAACTTCACGGAGGGTTTGTAATCGTTATCAGATGAATCAAATTTTAATGTACTTTTTATAAGATACTGACAAATAGCTCCCAAATCGGCTAGGAAGATATTGTCCTTTATCTAAACAATGCAATGCAAAAATGGATGAGTATTTTGCTCAGTTTTGTTTGAACGATTCAGTAAATTTCCCTTATTTTCAATTTCATTATTTTCTGAATTAGAAAATCAAAATAGTTGGGTCTTACTAAAAAAAATGACATGAGCGCTGAACAACGGCATAAACGAAAACTACAGGTCGATTATGTCTATGTAAACACACAAAAACGTTTTCTTTTTTTATTGTAGTCTTCAAGACCGTAGTAGCCCGAGTGTAGACCTCACTCCACCTGATGGGAAGCAGCCGTGAGGTTCAGAAATGGGGTCGACAAGCACATTAACGAAGAACCATTTTTCTGATCAATCTCATTTTGTTTTTTTTTATTCGGCCGTTTTATACTTGTGGCTTACGGTCGACACCCGCGGACGGTGGCTACTAAGTACTATGCTTGCATTATTACAAGTGGCGTATGTCGGCGGTTGTAGCCGCTGCGGCCGGAAGACGGGAGCAGCGACGATTAGTAAATGTATGAAAACTACAGGAAATTGCCGGTGGCTGCGTTTTGTGGCTGCGGCGTGTGCCCGTGTGGACGTTTAGTCTGTCTGATCTATGTATAGGAACTATCAGTCTACGCCACGCCCATGCGTATATAGCAATCTGAGCGGATGGAGTCGGTGCGGTAACTGCGGCGCTGTCCTAATTAGGAACTCTAGACGTGCTTGATATAGGTACTAATTATGATTTAATGGCGCACTAACTATTTGTACATGGATGATTTATCAAGAAGTAGCTGTAGTCAAGGCTACCTTTGAGTGGAATTCGGTCTACTCTAAGGAAAATAAAATAAAGAAACTGGAAAATTTGTAAGCTGTTCTCCAATAATATTATACTTAAAAGACGTAGATAGGTTACTTGTGTTAAAAAAGTGGCACCCGGAATCAGGACTTCGACCACCTAAGCAAAGCATTGACAGTTTGGGACGACACTGCGCAACATGTATCTGTCTCTATTGATAATCATTGATAATATCATTGCTGTTCTCTTATTTTTAATTCGTTGTAACCGGAAAGAACAACGATAACCGTCATAGGGTCCACAACGGACTCTCTTTATCAATATTATATCCATATATTACCTATATTAAGCCGACAAGTTAATATAAGATTGAGATATCAGCTGTTGTTATCGGCTTTATTAAATAGGCATTAAGATTAGGTAGGTACTTAATATTGTACATTCGCTTGATTCAGCATTTCAGCATCATATCCATGTTATGTGTATGTAAAAAAACATATTTTTCTTAAATAGGAAAGGAGGAAGGAAAACCAATTCCGGGAGCAATTTTGTTTTACTATATTCAAATCTCAAAATAAATGTGAATAAAATAAAAGATAAGATAGAAGAAAAATTAAAAAGAGAAGCTAACTCATGTCCGAAATTTCTTTTTTAAATTTTGCCATGCGCCCACGAGCTCTACATTGTCAGTTGCCATATGGTGGATATGAGCCTTAATGATTGGGTACTCGATACCATGTATGTTTGTACTACAACGTGGTATACAATAAATGATAATGATTTCGATCAGGCAGCAATATCATTGTTGAAATTTAATCAGTGATTATAATTCCTCTCTCAAAAACAATCGTAGCTTGAGTTAACAACCTATAATTTGTGTTTTAGTAACTTAACATTTTAAATATCGGTTTTTTTAATCACGTTTTTACAAAGTATGTTTTACAGTCGAAGGTTCAAATTTCAATACAAACGATGTGCCGATCGGACAACGGCAATTGAAAATTCGGCGTTTCTTCTCTCAAAGGGTTTTTATCGACGCCCTTAATAACATTCGGTAGGCGTGTGTGAAGGCATCTCCTCCAATTAGGCTCCGACTGCATCCGAGGGTCAGCGACCTTTCTTTTTTGCCCGTCTGCACGTTGCGTAATTTTAGGTTAGGTGCAGTGCGTGCATGCGCAGGGAATGCGTGCCGGCAAACAGACTGCGCGTAGGCAAACTCATTCTATATTAACACCTGACTAAATAGATAATGGGTAGGAATTCAAACGATTGCTTTGTCTGTCATTAAATTATTTCAACTGCTTATCTGGTTTTAATTTTTTAGAAAGAAACGTATGTAATGGAAAGAGCTTTCTTAAAAATTAGTGGAGAAATGTGTATGAGAAATTACGTTAAAAACTCAATGTCTCCCCTAGCAAGGAATAGGTATCGATAAGTAATATAGAGTTGATTTGATTCAGTTACAATCCATAAATGATAGTCCATCCTCTTCTTAGATATAATTGTTTACCCTTTCAAAAAAATAAAATTAATTTTGTGAACAATTGAGAGCATTTGGACAGTTCTCAAATAAGTTTTGTGGTCAAAGTTTATATGTCCACTTTTATACCTTGATTATCACAAAAATTCTCCTCACTTTTTTATAACCTTTTATTTACGTAGCCTTTCTCTGTCACTAGACTGAATTACAGAGCGCACAGAACAGTATCTTGAATCAGGCTCTTAACGCCCATTAGATCGTTAGACCGTTAATTAGGTATTTACACACTTATCAAGTAATCACTATCGGTTATATCAAAAAGATTGTAACTTATCCTATCGTTTGATGTTATGTCATCGCGTACCCACGACGCGAGCACCCGTCGGCAGACGGGCAGCACGCTGCGAGCCGATCCGTATCACCTAATTGCACGTTGGTGCTCTAACCAATTGCTTCAGGGCCGGCCAGGGACGGACTGAATAGTCCAGAACGTTCAATCAGAGATAGAGCAGATTCTAATGAAGGTTTTTTTCAAAATGACTCGGTACTGCTATTTGCTAGGCTCAGATGTTAAATCAGAGATAGGTAGAGTAGATTTTTATGTCGGTTTTTTAATGACTTCGTACTGCTATTGGCCAGGCACAGATACATTTGAAGCCTTGGCTCAAGCCATTACTGAAATAGGGAAATCAGACACAATAAACTAGAAGGTCCTAGAAAGGTAAATGTAAGCGATGGACTAAATATTGGCCCCCTTATTTATGAAAACTAAAACAGCCTGTAGCATCACTTTTACTAATGAAGCGTATTGCCTCTTTCATTTTTATAGCTGTCGATATTTGCGAGTAAGTAACAGGAAAATCGTGGAACCAACGCTGCGGCGTTTCTCGAATTCCTGCTACCTTCATTAGGGTTTTTGTCACTGCGTGTGGGCATGGTTACTAATGCCACAATTTACTAACTAGCTTTAAACTGCCTGCCTACTGCTCGGAAAATCAATATCAAACAAAATGGCATACCCTTAGTTCAGCCCGTGTTGAATGAATGGGGAACTAGATGCAAGCGATTTTAGATGTTCAAAGAAAAGTGATTTGGAGCCTCTTTTAAGTTGATTGGTTTAAGACCAAAATAAAAAAAATGGTTGAGTATTGTGAAACATTAGTATTATTAGTATTTTTCCCTAGTTTCCCATTCAACAAGTTATGGTTTCAAGCTCGTTTAGACTTATTTACATGGTTGCCGTTGTACGTATTAATTGAGGCAGGTTTTATAAGAGCAATATTATTGTTTGCTACACAAAATGATGTTCCTAGGATCTGCCTAATTCTATTAATTAATAGTTCATACTTATTTATAATAATCACAGTAAAGATGGGTTTTTCAACGGAGATTCAGAATCCCACTTTCAGAACATTTCAAAATTAACTTGTACGAGTACATATATCCTCTATTTGAATATGCTTGCGGCGCTCAACACTGACAATGTTGAGGAAAACAATGAAATATTGGCACTCTTAAATACGTCAGGGTAACATACTTCATCAGGAAATGGCACCACATTATTTTCTCTTCTGACATGGGTCCCTACCTCAAAGTTTAAACTTTCCGTCGTAGACTTTCCATCTACAGAATGCCTGTCTACATCAAATAAGCTGGGACATCAAAGTTCTGGAAGGAATCCTATTTCAAAGTAAATGAAGCGTGGGACCCATCAAGCATGGTGGACAAAGGCACCTCAGATGAATGCCGCAGGGCCGCATTAGGTACTCGGTAGCTAATAGTACAATAAATAGGCCGAGTGCTCTGAAAATACGTTCGCGAGGCTTATGTTCACCCGGAAGATCTTAGGCTACAAATGATTAATAAAACGAACCTATTTGACATCTTAAAATGAGTATCATGCTCATACTACAACAAAATAAACGGCCTATATACGTCCCACCACTGCTGGGCACAGGCCTCACCTTAACTATGAGGAGGAACAAACCATACTCCAACACGCATGCTCAGTGCGGTATCATGGTCACTTGAGGTCAAACTAAGCTAAATAATATATTATATACTTATTTAGTTGACAGCAACTATTGCCCAATACATACTGGTAAAATTATTGTCATAGATAATATTACCATGACACAGAACCAACACGAATAGTAATTAAATTGGCGCAAATGACCAAATGACGCTATAGGACCTTCACTCATTGTGCCGGCCGGCTAGTCAAAATTTCAAATATGTACACAGGTACATTTTTTTTATAGAGATAGCAAACGAGCTCGAGGATCACCTGATGGAAAGTGAAAACCTCGACCACTTGCTTGCCTTTCCCATTTTAACGTTCCCTTTCCTATTCCAGGCCATTCTAACCCGGATAACGGCGTTCCTGGTCGTGGTGACGCTCTCCTCCAGCAGCGTGCTCCAGTCCGCGAACAGCAAACAGGACAACTTCGAGCTGCTCATCCTCCACAACAATGACATGCATGCGAGGTTCGAGCAGACCAGCCAGCTCAGCGGGACCTGCACCACAGCTGACAGGGAGGCTGGCAAGTGCTATGGAGGGTTCCCGAGAGTCGCTTATGTGTAAGTACTTATCGTAATATCAGAAATTAGTTGTCTTCGGAATCAGGTTCGCCATAAGCCATCACTAAAGTGCCAGTGTAGCACCCGTGCTGCATTTTATGCAAAAACTTGTCCTGATGATGGGATTCTCAAACATTATGATTCTTGAGATCCTGGTGATTTTGGTATTTTCAGCAACGAATAAAAAAATGCATTACAAAGTATCATAATTGGCGAAGCCGAGTTATCCTGACCTGTAAGAACTCAGAAAAAACTGGGAAATATTACAACCAGTTCATCAACCAAAACTAACAAAACAAAACACTGAGCATGAGTTTCAGAGACTGAAAAACATACTTAAATTTCAAACTATACACAAACTTTGCTTTGCTAGACTATGAATAAGCTTCGAATAGTCCCCAGTAAAATTACAGAATTGCAGGTGCTATTTACAGCTTTTAAAATAGTGTTTCCAGCATTTTTAGTTGCGAAAGCCTAAGTTCGATTGCTGTTAATGTGACACGTGACATGTCTACGAGCTGGCTTTTCCGCTATTCCTATGCTGACAAGATTTTTCAAACTACTTACTTATCAAATAAGTAAGAAACAGTATCAGGATTATGATGAAAAATTATATGTTACTGATGCATATTCGCTAATAGTTTCACAATTTTACGACTTTCGCTCGATAGAATAATACAACCCTAAGTTGCATTATTTTTTTATTCTTTTATGCTTTGTAAAGTAACATTATTACAGGTTATTTTTACTTATTTTTAGATAAATATTTTTCCCACACATAAACGTTGTGTAGCGCGCTTTTTATAAATTACGGCTGGCAACGTAGTTAGTTATATGGTCGCTCTAATTCTAGGCAAACAAACCGCGATCAGATAAACCTAAAATGATTTGAACAAATAATTTAATTAAGTACCTAGGTATATCTACAAGTAGTGTTCAGGCTAAGTATATGAATTTTTGTTTTTTTTTCTGGTTTTCTATCTTTAGTAAGATGATAATGCATTATCCCTAATGCTAAAAATAAAATAACCTATATGAATTTTTGATTGAACTTCTATACAGAAATCCGCTATACAGCGGACATCCAATAATGGCGGCTTGTATAGGAACTAGGCCAGTAATCACATTAATAGCTAATTAGCGACCAGTTAACTGTCTATTTTATGTGCAAATTACTTTGTAGTTTACAAAAGCAGAATACCCAAGTTCATAAAAGTACTTGCAACCACTACATTCAAGTTCCATTGCTGAACATGAGCCTAACCTAAATTTTCAAACGCTGGGACCCAAACCTAAAGTGCCCGAAAAGAACTCTGTCTACGAGCACAAATCCGAGCAAAATTCTAGGATCTATCTTTTAGCGAATTTATGGAGTTGGTAGAGAATGCCTCCTGGCATTAAGTCCGCCATTTTTATTTTTTATGTGCAATAAAGAATAAATAAATAAATACATCTTAAGGTTTAACAAAACGTAGGGCTAAATCCAGTCCTACCCATTGTCAATCTTTTCTGAGAGCACTATCTAATTGATCAAGATATAACAAATCTTCCACCATCTTTTTCCAGGGTTAAGGAGGCGCGTAAAGCTGCCGCATCTGGTGAAGGTCCGCCAGTCCTGTACCTCAACGCAGGAGACACCTACACGGGAACCGCCTGGTTCACCATCTACAAGTGGAAGATCGCAGCCGAGTTCATCAACGCCCTTCAACCTGATGCCGTCGTGAGTAACTTTAGATTTATTAAATGTTTTTTACCGATTGCTTTCACAGCTGAAAATTGTGATCGTCTTATGTGCTCTCATACAATTAATTAGCATATGTTATCTTCTTAGCATTATTACCAATGAAAGTGGAATTTCTTTAACCCATTGACCGCCATAGACGTATTAAACCATCCAAAACATATGAAAATAAAATGTGCAGGCGGTCAATGGGTAAGAATCCATAACTAAAAGAGCCTTAATTTCTTTGCGCTGAATAAGTGTCCAGTGGTCCCCAACAAGAGTGGAAATATTTCTTTGGATTTATTTCGCTGGACCTTTTTCACCGCCAAGTTCAATAACAGTTTCAAGGGTAGCAATAAAATGCGTCTTTTTTCTCGTTGTATGAGAGCCAAATGCGTGTAGCTTAATGATCGATACTTGTATCGTGCTTGAACGACCTACAATCCGTGTATGGATATGCTTATCGTGATGTCAAAGTGTTCGCCATGTCTCCATGATGTACTCATAACGCAACTGGAAATGCTTGTCAAAGCAGTGAAGATACACACTTAAACACATGTACCAAAACGGATATCTAAACGTGATATATGTGTACACTACTCTTAATTATGTGTTTGTTCATAGTGACAGCATGTTATCAAAAAAACACAAAAATAAACTTGACTCTAGGTGAAATGTAATAAACTTATAATCAACTGAAACGTATTTCCTGTTAAACATAATATTTACAAGGAGGCAATCAAAACACAAAACGTGATTTAATGTAGAACAAGAACAAATAAAAGATGCTACGTAACGACGGATGTTTGCAGAAATGTAAGTTTTATCAAAGTATTTGAACTAATTCATACTAACAGATATATTTTTGACTTGATGTCATAATAATTACTGAATTACTAACAATGATAACTATTTGCGTTAACCAGTTACTATCAAACAGAAACTAACTCTTTATCAAAATATTCTACTCGTATTTACATATACTGCTTTTGGTGATGGTATTATTACTGATGAGGGCTTGGTGATGGTTTGTTTAAGTGAACATAATATCAATAAGTTCTTAACCAATGATCAATTAGTATTACTATTGTTTGAAAAAAAAAACATTAATATTATTTATAATTAGCGGTTAATACAAGAGTAACTTTTTATAAACACTCAAACGGTAATAGGTTTTTGACATACAATTTATTTGCCATTCGATTTCTTTTTCAGGCACTTGGCAACAACGATATTGAACGTGGATTCAACAACCTTTCCCCCTTACTAAAAAATATTAACACCCCAATATTGGCTACTAATATTATACTTAAAAATGATGAGAAAAGTATGGAAAACGTACACAAGTCTCTGATATTCAACGTGGAAGGAAGGAAAGTCGGTTTAGTTGGATACCTTGCACCTGAGAGTAATCTCCTTGAAGGCGCCGACAACATTGAATACATAGATGAAGTTATTGCACTAAAAGAAGAAGTAGCCAAACTTCAATTGCTAAATGTCAACATCATAATAGCATTGGGTCACTCCAATACGGAAAAAGATATTGAAATTGCAAAGGAAGTTGAAGGCATTGACGTTGTCATCAGTGGTCACAAAAACACCATCAACTTGAATGGTAAAAATTCAGACGCTGAATTGCCCAACACCGATGAACCGGTATTTATTACTCAACCATCAGGAAAACGTGTGTTAGTTCACAAATCTTACTCTTATGACAAATATCTCGGAAAACTTATCGTCAAATTCAACAACGATGGGGCAATTGTTAGTTACCATTCCGACCCAATATTACTGAACAAGTCCATTCCTCAAGATGAACATTTTCTTAACACTATTGCCAATTCAAATGAAGAAACAAAGCAAGCTGCCGAAGAAGTAGTGGGCAAAACTTCTGTAATCCTCGATGGAGAATCTTGTAGGATTGAAGAATGCAATCTCGGAAATTTAGTAACTGATGCTATGACTTATCACTACGCTGTAAGACATGAAGGAGAAACTTGGACTGATGCATCAATAGCCATTATTCACAGTGGTGCCATTGCTGCATCCATTGCTCCAAGCGAACGCCCAGCACCGGTTACAAGAGGCGATTTACTGGCAGCGTTACCATCTGCCAGTAATTTGGTTGTTGTTTCAATTGACGGTAATATATTCAATCAAGTGTTAGAACAATCAGTTGCACAATATAGCATCGAAGATCCAACGGGCAACCTATTGCAATTTTCTGGAATTAGAGCAGTCTATGATCTAAGCAAAGAAGCTGGCTCAAGATTGGTTAGCGCAGTAGTTCGTTGTTGGTCATGTGTTGTTCCAGATTTCTTTACAATTGACGGATGGAGAACATACAAAATAATCATGCCAGCAGCTTTAGCAAACGGTGAATACGGGTACTCTATGCTCGTTGGTAAACCAAAACAAGAACTAGCCTATGATGAAGTATCTGTACTAACTGAATACATTGGAGCACGGACGCCAGTCTATCCCGAAGTGGCTGAACGTATAGTTTTGAGAGGTTCAAATGAAGAGGTCGAACCTGACCCCACTACTACTACACCTGAGCCAGATACTACCACCACACCTGAACCAGATACAACCACTACTCCTGAACCAGATACAACCACTACTTCTGAACCAGATTATACCACTACATCTTCTGAACCAGATTATACCTCTACATCTGAACCAGAGGCCGATTCTGCCACTGCAATCACTTCAACCTTAACAGTACTCATATCAGCATTAATCCCCATGCTTATTTAGATCCTTTGTAACGATACGTGTCTTGATCCAGAATCACACTTGCACCCTTATTGTCGACCTGCTTTCCGTGACTGGAATCCCTGATTTCAACTGCTTATTACTAAGTTAGTTATTTAATTCACTATCATACAGAGCATTATAGATACTAACCACCAAATTACACAGAATTATTGCTCACACTTAAGTATTATATTACCTATACAAAGTGCCACTCGTTTGAGCGTTACATAGCAGTTGCGCTCAAACGAGTGACACTTTGTAGGTATAATAATATAATACCTAGTTGGAATAACATTTGACGTATCGGCTTAGGTGATACGAGGTGTCGCAGTGAAATGTGAATACATAATTTAACCTAAATAAAGGATTTTATGACCCAATCTGTTTTTATTACCCTTATTGATTGAATTATAATATTTTTCCAACTACGCAATAGGTAAGTTGATGGAGATTTGTGAAATGTTTTTAAACATGCCTAGCATAATTTTTTCCTTGTACTTTATTAAATAAATATTTTTTTAAATCAAAACTAGTGGTTTTTCTATCCATAAGTAGATTCCTACCTATTCCTTAAATTGATCAAGACATCAGTGTGATTCAGTGATAATTCTTAGTAAGTAGTCTTGTACCCTGTTGAAGAGAAACAGATATATTTTCGAAGAACATTTTACTATTTAGGGAGACCTGAAAATGCCGTATGTGTTTTCGATTAAAAGTAGGTATGCTCTTATAGTTCCAGGGAAAAGTGACATACGGACGAATAGACAAACCAACATACATGACGAATTTATAAGGGTCCCATTTTTCATACGGAACCTTTAAATTGGCGAATGTTGGATGTCACAAGTAAATGCTCTAATCTATACTCACCTGGAAATATAGATGGGTGCTGCGAAATATTATTTCCTTAAACAGAAACTGAGCCAGAAATCTTAACCCAACATTTCTATTATTTTAAAGAAGAGTACAGAATCGTGATTTATAACCTGCTTTTAAATCACGATTCTGAGAGCTCAATCGATCTTGAATTCAAATTCACCCTTCAGATTAATACTAAGCCTAAAATAACGTATTCAATTTGTATATCATTATTTCAAAAAAAGACCCACATAAGTACTTCATTCTCTGACAGGTCAATTCGAGATCGAGGTGTACTTTGAGTATGACGCCCCTGTTCGCTTATAAAATTGTGTCCTTGATTCCTTAACTCGATTAGAGGGCGTATTTAGATCACTAAAGGTACTTAAACGTTATGATGGAACTTTGGAATTTTATGTTATTTTTCATCATTTTATTAAGAATAATGTATTCAGGAAAATGACAAAACAAGAAATAAAATAAAACAATCAGAATGAATCATTAAAACAAATTCCATTATCTAATAAAACTGTGTGAAATGCCTTATAGTCTGTCGATGAAATGTGTTCGAATGGCATTTGAATTCGTAGCAGAAAAAGATTTAAAATTATTTAGTAAGAGTATCTCGATTTGACAGTGGCTGTAAAAACTTCCAAGGGCGTTGCCAAGTAGGGACTTTGAAGGACTTTATTATCTTCTCATGTAAACACATTACAACAAAGGCGGTGATACAGCTCAGTTTAGTGTTTCATGATCCCTGGCATCAAGGTAGAAAACTGATTATTACAAAAAACTATATTATTCACGTATCTAACCCACTGAACCGTTAATGTATGCTATGATGGAACATTCATTTTGTCTTGCGCTTTCTGTTTTGACCGCTTGGCAACATATCTGCAGTTTATGTGTACCTAATAATGAAGCATGTGTGTTGAACGAAAGTCAACAAACAAATAAAACTGAACTAACTTTGTTCATAATATTTGCATGAAACCTAGATATTCACAGCCCTTATCTTTTGCTTAAAACGTACGTGTTATCTTGCATGTTCTACATTCACAATTATTTGTTTCAGTCTTTGGGAAATCACGAATTAGACAACGGCGTGTCAGGTTTGACACCGTTCATCGAAAATCTAACGTGCCCCGTCTTAGCAGCCAACTTGGTTCTAAATAAGGTCCCGGAATTAGAATCTGAACCAAATCTCATGAACTCCGTCATATTTGACGTAAATGGCACAAAAGTAGGCGTTATCGGATACTTAACACCGGACACCAAGGTTCTGGCTATAAGAAGTGACGTTGAGTATGTGGAAGAAGTAGAAGCTATAAGAGCAGAAGCTAAGAAATTAAAACAGAAAGGGATAAAAATATTGATAGCTTTAGGACATTCTGGTTTTACTAAAGATCTAGAAATTGCGAAAGAAGTCGAAGATATCGACCTTGTAATAGGAGGTCACACAAACACCTTCTTATGGAACGGTTTAACTCCTGATTTGGAAAGTCCTGAAGGTCCATATCCAATGATAGTCAAACAAGCATCCGGAAGATCAGTTCCTGCAGTACAAGCTTATGCTTATACAAAGTACCTGGGAAAATTACATCTAGTGTTCAATCCAGATGGCGAAATTATTGAAATTAATGGAAACCCTGTTCTGTTAGACAACACTGTTCCACAAGATCCAGAAGTATTGGCCATCGTCAATCGTTATAGTGGTGATATAAAAAAAATGACAGAACTCGTTATAGGCAAGACATCAGTTGTATTAGATGGGAACTCATGTCGTCTGCGAGAATGCAATATGGGTAATTTAATAGCTGACGCAATGGTACATAGATATGCATCAGACTATGAAGGGTTCGGATGGACAGACGCTCCAATAGCTGTCATGCAAGGAGGTGGCATTAGAAGTTCGGTTGTTCATATGGAAAAGCCAGCAAATGTTACAAAGGGTGACCTTTTGACCGTCATGCCTTTTGATGGCAATATGGTAGCAGTAACTGTTAATGGAACAATATTATGGCAAATGTTAGAGCATGCAGTAGCTCGCTATAACACAAAACGCCCACTAGCACAATTTTTACAGTTTTCGGGTCTCAAAGTTCAATATGACTTTGCGAAGCCGCCTGGACGGAGAGTTGTCAAAGCATCAGTTCGCTGCGGCTTGTGTGTAGTTCCAACATATGCATCATTAAACAAAACTAAGAGTTACAAAATACTAATGGCATCATTTTTATCAATGGGTGGCGACGGATTCAAAATGCTTAATGACCTGCCTTCAACTGCTTTACCTTACGATGAATTAGAAAGTACAATAGCGTATGTACAAGCTCTTAGCCCAGTGTATCCAGCAGTCGAAAATAGAATAGTCATCGATAATTACGATAAAATATTTTACAATTCTGCAACATCAACAACTATCTCATTGTACACATTATTATTAGCTTTAGCTATCAAATTAGTTTAAGGACATTGTCTACAAACCTTTTATGTGCAATATTATATATTTTGTAAGTAGATACATAGCTAATTTATTGAACACGTTCCAATCTTAAGTCAAGTATTAGTAAGTACATAGAATTAATGAAGTGTCATCATAAGTTTAATGCACAGCATTAAACAAAAGTAATTATGAATTACAGCGAATTGAACGTCTCATAGTCGCAATCAACGTTGTTAGAATCACATTTTAAAGTTGATTACAAACTTAGCTAGGGCATGAAATTAACCTTTAAATGAAAAGGTAGATTAGATCTATATATTAGGTACTTAGCAACAACTTTAAATTAATTTTATTTAACTATTTTAACTAATTTTAACTATGCAGCAAATATAATGTGATAAAGTACAAACCTACTTTTCGAACTCTAAAGACTTCAGAGTAGGGAAGAACGTTACAACTGCATAAGCCCAGTGAACGAACATATCTACTCAGTGAAAGTTTGCATGCTAGAGCGAAAAAATCAGAATCAATAATCAATCCTAACTAGACATTAATAACACAGATCCGCTATTTCATGAACTCAAATCTGTACACATTATTTGACGGTATCTAAACTACACACGAAAGCATGTCCATAAACGGAATAACACTTCGTTCATTCGTAAACTTTAACATGTTCTCAATTAAATACTAAAAGAAACAAGCCAATATTTACCTAAAATGTCAATACGAATAAAATATTTGTTTGTTTCAGTCCCTTGGAAATCATGAGTTTGACAACGGTGTCAGTGGCCTCACTCCCTTCATTGAAAATCTAACAACGCCAGTGCTAGCCGCTAATCTCATACTAAATAAAGTTCCAGAATTAGAAAAACAAAGTAATCTAAAAAATTCCATTACATTCAACATAGCGGGTACTAAAATAGGTGTGGTAGGATATCTAACACCAGAAACTAAATTTTTAGCGGTAAAAAACGACGTTGATTATGTAGATGAAATTGTAGCTATCAAAAAAGAAGTAGCTAATCTTCAAAAAGATGGAGTCAAAATTATAATAGCCCTAGGTCACTCAGGGTATCTCAAAGATCTAAAAATAGCAAAGGAAGTAGATGGTATTGATCTAGTTATAGGTGGCCATACAAATACTTTTCTCTGGAACGGCTCAAGCCCAGATGCCGAAGAATCTCAAGGTCCGTACCCAACATACGTGCAACAACCATCCGGCAGAACAGTTTTAGTAGTTCAAGCATACGCTTATACAAAATATTTAGGTAAGTTACACATGGTGTTTGATCCAAATGGAGAAGTTATTAGTGCTGATGGCCAGCCCATACTCCTTGACAACAGCATACCTCAGGACCCCAACGTATTAGAAATTGTACAGCGCTATAGAGAAGAATTGGACGGTTTAACAGAAAATTATGTAGGAGAAACATCCGTTCTATTAGACGGCTTAAGTTGTCAGCACAAAGAGTGCAATATGGGTAATATGATTGCTGATGCAATGTTCTATACTTATACTGTCAATTACAAAGGAGAAAATTGGACAGACGTTTCTGTAGCTACTATTCAAGGAGGCGGTGTGAGATCATCTATAGCTCATGCGGATAAAAATGCGGTTACTAAAATATCTAAAGCTGACCTTATTAATGTGATGCCTTTTGCAGGCAACTTAACAACTGTGACACTAAATGGTAGTGTTTTATTGCAAGTTCTTGAACATTCTGTAGCTAGTTATGATCTTCTTGATCCTCCAGGTGAATTTCTACATTTTTCTGGAATGAAGGTTGTATATGACCTTCGTAAACCAGTAGGACATAGAGTTGTTAGAGCTGTAGTCAGATGTTCGGATTGTAAAGTTCCAGAATACTTCGAGCTCAAAAGAGAGAAGGTGTACAAAATTCTTACGCCTAGTTTCCTTGCTAATGGCGGGGATGGTTTTTCGATGCTAACGGGTTTACCAACAACATTCTTAGAACACAACGAACTCTCTAGCACTGAATTTTATTTAAAGCATCACAGCCCTGTGTACCCAGAAGTAGAAGGACGAGTCATACTGCTAAACAGTGAAAACTTGAGAGGGTCATCAGTATGTTTAGCACCATCACTCTTACTAGTGGCTCTAATTATTTTATGTAAGTTAAACTTGTGAATGTTTCCTATCTCAAAATAATTTTCCTAATCGTTAAAAACAGTATTATGTAGGTAATTAGTAGGTATTTCAACGTGATCTTTTAGACTCAATCTTCATTAATAATAAGTAGAATACATAAAATGTTAGTATTAAGTTAATTATAAATGTCAAGGTGCGTTTTAATACCTTTCAAAATATAGCTAAAAGATGTGTTTGATGATGTTGACTTTTTTCGCTTTGTTAAGCTTCTACCTACTTACCCCCTTATTCATAAAAACGAACGCAACGCTAACGCATTGTTTAAGCTATTGACGTGTTCTGTCACTTACTCGCAAATGGCGGCAGCAACGAGAATGACAGTGACAAAGCGATACAATAGTTATCGTGATCTATAAGAGCTGTTTAAGTTTTTATGAATAAGGGGGTTAGTATCTAGTTACGTACCTACCTAATGTGTTTTTGCCTTGAGTAGCTACGTACGTATATTTTTATTTATTCATCAATGGCAATGATCGATGATGGTACCTGTAAAATAAAATTAAAAGTATTTGAAACAGACTATATTTTTTTTATTACCTACACAACCACAATTTTTTTTTATGAATAGGTATTCATAAAAAAAAACGATACCTAGAGAAAACTTGACAAACCTAAACAGGTTAGTGGATAAATGCAATTTCTCGACTTGTTACTTAGATTCACTAGTCCCAACTACATAGCTGCATAATAAGTAGTAGATAGGTAGTACCTTATTACGTAGTGACATCATCCGGTCTTGGACAGTGGGCAACTTGTCAAAGTGTAACTTAACAGTTAGAAAATTACCTTGAATACATACAAACAGAGGCATTCACATCAACCTTTACAAAGCAGTTGTCAAATGAGGCTCATGTCAGCAGCATAAGGTGCCCCTATGTGAAGATTGTTGTGAACGCCTCTGTATATACGCTGACGACCATATCCTAAACTGGGAATCCAGGAGAACACCGACTGTTCCCATGTGGACTAAACATTCAGAAGCCCACTTTTCACCTAACTCATTTTGGGCTCCTGAATAAACAGTCAGTGTACCTGCCTGTTGGTTGTCTTTGTTTGGAACCTCTACAAAGGTATAGGTGTAGTCGTAGAGTATGCTATTGTTCTTGAAGTAGTTAGTAATCTAACAGGTGCATTAGAATTCGAAATGAGTTCATCTTTCAACAAAAGTTCCCCACCCATATGCTAACAAGTACGTTGCTTAGGAGATACGTCATCTCAATCATTTAAATGAGCAGGGACTTTCCCTTCAGGTAGTAAAGGGAGTTCATAACTACAGTTTGGACTACGTTATATTCCAAGGATTATGACATTTTATGTAACATTAGGGAAGCGCCAAACGGGTCCAGCAAAAAGAATGAAAGGGACAGAGCGATACAAAGGTTATCGTGATGTTGAAGAGCTGATACGAGACGATACGCCGTCGCATCGTTCTACGACGCGGCATCGTTTCAGGGCTTAAATCGAATTGAAAGGTGTAAGGTGATCAATGTGACAAATGCATAACTCTAAAACACGAAAGACGTGGTTGCACGGATTATAACAGAATATTTCTTCAAAAACATATTACCTATATGAATAGGTTTTTATTTACTTTACACCCATTATCGACGACTCTAGAGAAGTATTTTTGGCAAAAAACTAAAACAAATATTCTTAAAAAGAAAACATTATTTGTATTGAAACAAAACTGGCTCAGAATCCCGACTTTCAGTACGTTGAAAACTTCACTGATTTCTCCAAACCAATCTGAATAAAAAATAATGTTTTTTCTTTGCAGTCTCTCGGGAATCACGAATTCGACGAATACGTCGAGGGGCTAGTGCCATTCATAAGAAACCTGACGACACCAGTGTTAGCTGCAAACTTGATCCTAGACAACGTACCGGAATTAGATAATGAATCTAACCTACACAAGTCCATAATATTACAGGTAGATGGCACCATGATTGGAATCATAGGATACTTAACACCAGACACAAGATTTCTTGCTCCAAAAAATAAGGTCAAGTATGAAGATGAAGTTGTAGCTATAAGACGAGAAGCTGTGAAATTGAAAAAACAAGGCGTTAATATACTAATAGCCCTAGGACATTCAGGGTTCATAAAAGATATAGAAATAGCTAAGAATGTGGAAGACATTGATCTGGTAATCGGAGGACATTCCAACACCTTCCTGTGGAATGGTAAATTTAATAATGAAAAACCTGAAGTACCTCATGGGGCATACCCCTTTACAGTAATACAGCCATCTGGAAGAAAAGTTCCAGTCGTCCAAGCGTATGCCTACACAAAATATATGGGCAGGTTGCATTTGATATTCGATTCAATGGGAGAAACCATACTATACCATGGATTACCGTTGCTACTAGATCACGAAATACCAAAGGATGAAGAACTTTTAAATCGAATTAAACATTACCGTAGCGAAATAGACAAAATAAATAGTGAAGTTGTAGGACAATCCATGGTGGCTCTAAATGGAGATTGTCGACTAGTTGAGTGTAATATAGGGAACTTATTTACTGACGCCATTTTAGACTATTCAGAGCAGCATCATCCTGAATTGTCCGATGTAAAAATAGCGATCGTGCAAGGCGGTAGGATTAGAACGTCTATTGATCACGATGAAAGACCTGTCGTAGTAACTAGAGGGGATTTGATAACAGTACTACCATTTTCGGATACCCTGTCAGTAGTGACGATGAATGGAACAGTGTTGAAACAAGCACTAGAGCACTCAGTCTCAACCTGGCGCACGATAGACTCCACAGGGCAGTTTTTACAAATTTCTGGAATGCGGGTGACCTACGATTTAGCCAAGCCAGTGGGCTCTCGAATCGTGAAAGCCGAAGCTGTGTGTTCAAACTGCGGTGAATCAAAGTTAGCCAGAATCGACGACAACATCGAATATAAAGTATTTATGCCTCTGTTTTTAGCCGATGGCGGTGACCACTATTCTATGTTCATGGACTTGCCAAGAGATATACTATCGTATGATGAAGTCAAGTGCACTATAGACTACTTAAGTAGGTACAGCCCAGTGAAACCGGAATTATTAGACCGTATTATTATTCTTAATAAAGATACTATAATCAAAAATGAATCTCGTACAGCAAGTAAAGCCGATAGAATATCTTTTAGTTTTTATTTAACCAGTATAGTATTGTTATTAATTCACTTGTGATTTATTGTTCCAATAAACCATAGTTTAGTTTAACCGGATAAGTATTCAGACCTCAAAAACAGTGAAAAATATTTAAGACATGTACATTCCTACATTACGTAGTTAATTTCTACTTGTTAATTAAATTCTGTACTTAAGTACTTGCTAAGTACCGACATAGCTACATTTTAAAGAGTTTTAAGGTTGTTCCTGTTTTGTATAATAACATTCGCATAACAGATTTATTATTTGTTTAGTAATTGTTTTTATTTTTGTAAGTTAGATCAATATTTTTACTGTCGAAGGTATTTTTATACGTAGTACTTTTTTATATCTTTAAGCCGAACAAACTGTATTTAAATTTACAATAAAAAGTTCTATTCTGATTAGAGTCCGACCGAAACTGGTTTTCCGGCCGAAACCGAAACCGAAACCGAATGTTCGGCCTAGGCTTCAGTTTCGGCCGAAACCGAAACCGAAACCGAAACTCACGTGGTCAAGTATAAAATACCTATAATTACTAATATCTGAAAAATGTTACTCATTATTCTGCTAATAACAACAAAACTAATTTACAGACTCATTTTTTTTCAACACAAGATCCCACCGCTGGGAAAAGGTCTCCCAAATTTTTCAATTTGCCCCTGCCTTTTGCTCAAGTCAGCCATTCGCCAGATTAATGTACCAGGTGGTCACATCATCGCTTTTTAGGCCTCGTCTTTCAATGAAATCAGTCTTTTAGGAGCCATTATTGGGTTGTCATTCGGGCCGGATGCATCTTACTGACTGCTCAGTGCTCTCTCCTATTTTGTCAGTTTGGCGACTTTCTGGCCTACGTCTTGAACGTCAGTTTTGGGGCGGATCGTGGTGACCATTTTCTGTCTGTGTGTTTAATGCCTAACACACTCCACTCTATTACCCTTGGACCCATTCCGAGCTTTGACTTAGGGTGTTCCATGAGCAACCAGGCTAGTGGGCAGAATGCTAAGAAAAGACGAGAAAATCTCGCTTTAAAGATATAGGAAGGTGGAGCTTAATTTATTTGAGCTAAGCCTTTAAGGCATAAGCCTTGAAAAGTTAGCTCCTCTAGGTGATTCGGCATCGGCATTTGATTTCCTCATCCTGCCTGTTCTCGAAGAAGACTATCTTTTTGTTTCGGGGGGAATCCGTTCATGGACTGCACTGGTTATGGACGATCCAGCCAGATCCGGCAGATATTAATGACTTAACCCCCCGCTGACCTGCTTCAGCGCGTATCCAGAGGTCGCCGTGATCTCTGGTCAAGAACTCTGTGCCGGTGGACCCCTGGCGCGCTATACTAACCAGCCCACCTTGAGGGGAGTTACACCTCCTCTCTACACCCGCCAGTGTGTACGGCGGTGTTAAGTCACTCTTACACCGCCGCCCTTGCACTCCCAGAGACCCCGAAGGTCCTATTTTAGTCGCTTCCTACGACAGGCGGGGAAAAACGGTGCCAGAATTCGAACGCCCTATACCACAACGTGAAAGGAGACAATCTGGCCCAAGTCAATATGTATAATAATAATTATAGCCACCCGGAACTATCGGAAACACATAGGTAACTAAAGATTTATCCACCGATCTCTGCTGACACTGTTGTAGCGCCCCAGAACCCATCCAGCATATCACAGGAGCCTGTAAAAAACTAGCACAAACGGACTACAAGCACAGACACGACCAAGTTGCCTCTATCATCCATCAACAACTGGCACACTGACACAAATACATTCATAAAAAACTTCCATACTACAAATATTCACCAAGCACAGTGCTTGACAACAGTAAAATTGAAATATATTGGGACCGAACTATCATCACTGACAAAACCATCCATTTCAACAGACCAGACATCACCGTACACGATAAAGGCAACAAAGACGTGTACCTAATAGACATCGCAATACCAAATACTCACAACTTACAATCCACCATATCTACTAAAATAACCAAATACCATGATCTAGCCATCGAACTGAAGAAACAATGGCAAGCACGAACAGTATACACCGTACCCATTGTTATTTCCTCAACTGGCGTAATCCCTAAAGTACTCAACAAAAACCTGGAACTTCTTGGCATACCTAAGAATACAGCTTACCTGCTTCAAAAAGCTGTCATTTTGAACACTTGCAGGATGTCATCAGACACATGCACCCACAGAACTATTGTGCTTGGCTAAGGCCCGCATAATGACTACTTATTAACCCACTCAGATGTGGAGAAAAAAATCTCGTATAAAAATAATAATTGCACAAAAATACAATTTACAGAGTTAATGTATACTGATCAAAGTAGCATTGTCTGCCGTCCACCCCTTCGTGTGCCGTTGGTCGTCAGTTTCGTTTTCGTCTGGTTCATCACCAGTCCAATGCGATAGCATGCTACACTTAGTTCTTTGAACATTGTCTGCCCTGCCACTGGGCGGATGTCTTGGCGAAAAGCACGATGTCGTCGGCGTAACGATCAGTCGATTTCTATAATTCGATATCGACTACTTCAGCTGACTAGGGTCTTGCCAACTGCCTAAAAACTTCCGCCGATTCGATAGTAACTAATCTGAGTGATCCAATATTGAACTTTTTAAATCATTCAAGTACAGAAACGAAACGATAACTTAATGAACAACCGCACACGACGTCCAATTCTGAACATCAGGACTCCCTCTTAGATTTCCAGAGCGGCTGGTAATGGGCGGAACACATTCACCCAAGCCCTGCGATCTCTATATGGTCGTTTGGCTTCAAACAATGTCCCCTCGAGAACTTTTCGACCCCAAACTGATGGCAAAGTTTCTCGTGCAGTCTCCCTGCCAACTGACACTTCAACCTACTTTCCTTAGTGCCCAGCCGTGTTGGATGTAACAATTAACCTCTTTCTCGAAGGTGGACCTGCCTACTTGAATCATTTGGCTAAACCATACTCGTCGACAACTTCGAGAATCGAGCTCCCAAAAGAACAGTCTCAACGAAAACTTACATGTAATCAGTTCCGTCAAAACATTACCTCTAAAGAAGTTTTGCGTTTGGCGATTACGCACTGACCAATTTTAGTGTTGCTACGTAGCCATCCGAATGGCCCACGACAATTCCCGAAGATTGTGGAGGTCGCCAGGCTCTGCCATAACGCTGCCGCGAGAAACGAAGTTATACGACCGCGCACGACATCTTCCGAAGTGAGTTTCGGTTTCGGCCAAAGTTTCGGCCGATTTTGGCCGAAACCGAAACTGTGGCCGAAACTCGATTTTTTGGCCGAAACTGGCCGAAACCGAAACCGAAAGTTCGGTCGGACACTAATTCTGATACGTATTATTAGAAAGATTACAAAATTCCCCGCTACGAAAATCGGGAACACTATTACACCGTT
The DNA here is from genome assembly GCA_950022985.1 of Udea ferrugalis. Taxonomy (NCBI): domain Eukaryota; kingdom Metazoa; phylum Arthropoda; class Insecta; order Lepidoptera; family Crambidae; genus Udea; species Udea ferrugalis. Next base: position 4,793,216 of record OX465532.1, on the reverse strand, counting down.
TTTTCCTGAATTTGTCATTAACTTTTTGGATGACTCATCTTTCCATTAACTTTTTATAGTTACCTACTTTGGATTTTTGGATTACTATTTTCATGCGAGGAGGGACCACCACCACACAGACTTTCGTTTAAGTTATGTCCTTATTAGAATCTGTTAAAGCGTCAGACATTGTAAATTTACTAAAGATCTGAAAACCAGAAAAAGACATTTGGTCATGTTGGCATCAGGCAGGACTCGAACCCGCATCTTTCGTAAACTTTAATGTCTGGTTTTCAGATCTTTAGTAAAAAAAAAGATACTGCCTGGAAAATGCTAAAACAATAATAAAACTTTGTGAATTTAGTAAAAGTAATAGGTAGGATAAATGAAGTAAAAAACAGAAAAATATTAATCAACTTTTATATAATACACAATATTGAGATGTGGTTACATAGATCATTGTTAAACTACATTTTATTGAGTAAGTACTGTGGCTTGGATACACCAATAACAAAAAATGGTGGATAGATTATTTAGGCAACTACAACACTATGATCGGTAAAATCTACTCTTTGGTACCTAATATCAATGCTCATATTTTATATGATATGCTAACATTTTTACTTCAAGCTTAATAATCTAGATGGTTATATAATAAAGTTAACTTAACAGCACTATTTAATAAGCTGTCGCATCAAGCGCAAAACAATGTATTGTATTAAATTACTGAATAAACATGTATCTATTTTTAAAAGAGAGCATTGCTTTCACAGACTGTCCTACGCCGGTATCGGCTAAATGCAAGACAATAACGTAATTCTATTTTTATAACAATCGATAAGGGTCAATCATCTACCGTTAGTTAGGGGCCGTTTAAGTACCTATTGTGTAATTTTAGTTATTTAGAAACCCTTCGTTTAACATGTCAACAAAGTAAGCATCTATAGCTCTCACCCCCAATCTGCTATTCCTATCATCAAGCAATTCAAGCATATCAAAACCTCCCACCCGCTCCCAGTGCGTACGTAATACTTGAATGGCCCCTTACCCCCAGTTTCCAAAAGGTTGCTCAATGTAATAATTCGATGATCAATGATGCATGCATGATGAAGAGCGTGTCAATGGATGTGATTTGAGTTTACGTTAACTAATCATAACGAAGTTAACATGAGACTTAACTGCTGGATAATTAAGTTTTTTCAGAAAAAGGGGGTGAAAGAAAGACTAAATCGCAGTATTCATTGAAAAAAGGTCCCGCTACGCCTGTGGGCGTTGTCCATCGCCAACGACAGTATGATTCGAGACGCGTTGATCATGTCTAATGAATACCAGGCTTAACTTTTCCGATCGTCTTTTTTAGGTAAAACGGTAGGTATTATAAAAATAATTATAACTAATTGAAGCAGAGTTCAGTGTTACTTACTTTTATACATAAACCTACCTAAGTCTTTTACATCATATGTGGAATTTCTTAGTTTAAATATTTGAATTGGAAATGGCGGGGGGAAAATGGATATTTCCTCGTAATCAAAATGTGTAATTTACTCGTAACCTCATTTGTCAACTTGCTATTTAAGGGGCAATGAAAATAGTTTCGTGTAACTCACACAAAGAGGTATGACGACTTGTTGGCAGTGGTAACGAGCGCGAGTTGAGACTTGAGTCGCGGGTTCGATTCCCTCACAAGCATAAAATGTTTGTTGATGAAACACTGTTTTATTACATTTAAGTAGGAATGTGACATTGATTTCTGTAACACAAGTATTATAGGTACTTAAATCTCCGTAGGTATTCAGATTAGATGGGAGATTGAGACTTCAAAAAATCATTTTTAAGCTTCCCATAATAACTAAGTAGACTACGTAGTTTGACAATGAGGAATCACCCATTTTCGCAAAATCCGCCAAGAAAATGCTTGACCTAAGGCACGTCGAGGACTTTCGCACGTGCAGACAGGTGATATTATATTTGATATAAACCTTAAGACAATAAGAGTAAGATCAAATGTGTAACAAGCAAAACGATAGCAGATGTGTATCATATACGCGCTATTAGTCAAAATATGTCAACTGTGCAGGCACCTCGGAATGGTTCGCCACGACCACTTCAAAACACATTTCTTAAACTTAATTAACAATATTATCCAATTATGAAGAATCATGAATCATAAACAGATTTGTCGTCAATGAGCGCGTAAACCTCTATGAAAAACGAATTCGGTTTTGGCCTGTTAACTATCTTATAAATAGCTTTGAGATTTTTGAAAAGATGGCGCCAGTAATTATAGGATTTCGACTCCTATTAAAATTAACTCTCAATCTTTTTTCATTAGATGAAGTCGACCACCAGTTTAAACAATAATTCTTCAAATAGTCATTTCGATAACGCAATGTAATATTAACTTATTCAATTATTGAAGGCTTGTCAAGCGATGTAATTGGTTGCTCGAATTTTCGTCCACCAATTACGATAGTTAGTTAAAACATGTCATCTCATGACTTAAGAGGGCAATTGAAATTTAACAAAATGAAGTGTATCTATCTCCAAATGGACGTAGTAAACCCACCTCCGAAATTATTTTTAAGCTGTGCATACTATTAAACGTAACTGCTTATTGTAAATTTTTTATTCGCTCTCGCTTCGTTCGTCACCTCGCACCGCTCTGGCAGAAAGCGAACCTCAAAAAGGCAAAAAAAAACTGACATAAACGTGACTTTTCTGGTGAGTATGCTAAACAAAATATGCCTCCATGTAAAAAAATATTAAAATAAAAATTCTAAAAAATAATAACCATACAAACATACATTTTAAAACAAGTACATAATTAAATAACATTGATTCATGGCACTTTAATCTTAATCACTAAGAATTAATTTCTAATGAGCCTCTAAATAAGTAGGGTCTTAAGCAATGTTGCCAACTCAGTGCTTCCGGTACTAGATCTAGCAACATTATTCGTGATTCTCAAAATCATTGCATAGCAACTAACATAAGATTTCTAAAACGAACGATAAATAGCATTCCAGAGATTAAAAAAACGAAATTTTGGAGGCTGGGTAATTCACAACCTTCACAACAATAAACCATCTTAGTCAATTTTTTTAAGGAAACCAAAATTGGTTTCTTTTTAACAGACCCATCTCGAATTAATGCCTTATCGTGAATAATTTAACGTGTCTCTATACACAACAGTTGGCAACACTGTTCCTAAGATCTGGGGACGCAACGTAGACGAATAGTAATTCTAATTAAACGAATAGTAAATTTAAACAAACGAAAAGGGATAGATTAACAACGTGTTCTTTTTGTCTTCAGAAAATTTGGACAGAAAGTAGAGATTCTTTCAAATTAGACGATTCGGGCCGGACGGTTGAATTTCCCCATACAAATTTTGCTGTCCGTACACCAATCACCTATGTACAAACTTTAAAATATAATTTTATTATTAAATTATTGGAATGTACTAGGTGATTGAAATGTCTTGGAATGAAAAAAAACACGTTGTATGGTACCAAGCGCTTGCCGCGTGTAGGGAAAGAATTAAAATATTGATCATAGAAAATTTCACTTACTAGAGATTTCATTTTATTTTGAATGGCATGAATAATATAGTAGGACTTAAAATTAGGTTCGGTTAAAATATGACCCATGATTTTCCTTAGAAATTTGATTGATTTCCTTAATTTTCAAAGTAAAAAAGTATGTGTACATGTACGTTTCCAAAGGGACCGATCGAAGATAGCAGCCACCCTTTATCAGGTCATCCACCCACGCCACAAAGCTTGTGGGTGGGTGTCTCATCCCACTAGAATTCTAACTTGGACGTCTATGTTTAGCAGCGGACGTCATTTGGCTGAATAATAACGATTAATACTGCAATGTGTGAATTTTCGAAGAGATTGTGTAACCCGAAAATCGAAGTGGCAAAACAAAAACAAGATCTATTTCATAAGAACTTCAGCTAGTTTCAATTTCGGTAATCCAGGGCGTATTTTTTTTAAACGGTAGCCTCTAGCAAATGAAATTTCCTATCTTAAACATTGGCTACTTTCCCTCAAACATATAACATAACAATTAACATATTTAAGGTGGCATTGGACTCCAATCAACCAAATTACTGTAACCATGGGGCAATACGCCGCGCAGTAGTGCCAAGCACTGCTTCAGTGCCTCTTGGCAGTCGGCGAGCTGCTTACACGGGGCATAAGGGTCTAATTCCTCCGCCAGCTCACACAAAGGTTTAAAAAGGCGCTCAGCGGTAGCAACGTCGCCCCTCTGCAGCTTCTCTAGAGCAGTTGTATCTAAGACACTATCTTTGCGTTTGGTTAATTTCGCCGGCAAATTTTTCGAACCTTCCATTGTCATGTAGGTAGGCCAGTCATCGACGCACGCCTCGCACATACAAGCGAACTTGTACTGAAACTTGAGATTCCCTTGACGCGTTCTGCGATCTTCAATCGCGTGATGAGATCTGATAAAGACAAAAATAATTGTTCAAGTTATTTTATATCTAAGGAATAAGTGTCAGCGTCCGGGGACACACGGGCCACACGCTAAACGCCGCAAAACGCCGCCACCAGCATAATTTCTATACGACGCTTTGTAGCGTGTGACCGTGTGCGACGAGTTTATAGTAAATGTATGTAAGACGTGTGGCCTGTGTGCGGAAACGCTTAGATTTAAAATTCTTTAATTTTTATTCCAATTTAATTTGATTTTTATTAGGTATTTAGACCTTAAAATTAAAACTACTTTCAAATTGCCAAATCCAATTAAATTTACGAGAGAAAAATCATCAGTACATTAAAAAAACAAGTCTTCTAACATTGATGATACTCCAGAACGTACTGGCAAAAAGGATTTCTTACCTACACCACAGGGTTTGCCCCCACACATATGAACAGTAGAATATATTTCATATAGTATTTCATAATATAGTAATTTATTATAAATACAAAAAAACAAAGGAGACAAAGAGGAGATTGCCCTATTTTGGACGACTACAAAGACAGATATTGATTTAGATTAGATTATGATTTTAATATGAAGGCATGAAACAAGCCAGACCATTGCCCATACTTACATAGGCATTAACCCTTATGATGACAAAATTAAAAATTAAGATGAAAAGCTATAGCACTTACCCATAATTATCAAAAAGCTGCATTCCTTTCTTTATTGGTCTAAGAGCAAATAACGACATTGTAGCCTTACCCAACTTGCTAAATCTGACCACATTAGGGGCACAGGAGTGGTTCAGCAGACTATGGAAGGCATAGGGGGCACTGGCTAAGTTAAACTCTTCCACAAAATTCCCATCAACATTCTCCACATTAGTACTAATACCATGCATATTCGTCGGACTTGTCATAACGTGGTGAAGTAAGGTTCCAGCTGCATATTTTCTTATTTTAATTTTTTCTTCATCATCTTCACTTTCTAAAAACTTTGTCTTTCCTTCCAAAAGCCATAGAAAAACAGCTGCAGTCAGTGACTTTTGAAATATATCTGACACAGATCTCTTGTCTAAATTTGATGACAAAGTATGAACTGAAGGGTAATATTTAGAATCATACACCCATTCATCATTGATTTTAACGTGACCTCTAAATTCAGTATTAGCATATTCTTCAGCTTTTTTAATCGTTTCAAATAAGCTTTCCCAGGAAGCATGATCAGTTCGAGCTTTTATGACTGTCCTTAGAGCCAGTAACTCTAATTTGGTAAATTTAACTTGAATAAGCGTTGGGACTAGTGGACATTCAACTTCATGGTATTCTTTCCATGCCGTCTCTTTACATTCAATACTACAGTACAATGTAAAACAACATTTATCACAAGGCAACAAGTTCAAACTTCTAATAAGGCAGTAACTACAACTAAATAAAGTCTGTGACTTTAGAAGTTGTGCAAAGTATGGTTCTTCCTGTACAAGGACTTCTCCTACTTTGATGTCAGTCTTTGCAATAATATGCCGTCCCATTTCTTTGCTGTGGACCACTTCTATTTTAGGACTTGCACATGGATATCTGGGACCTTGAGTATCTTTTAAAGACAAAAAGTCATATTCTCTAACAGAATTGATAGCATCATTTTTATCAACAAGCTTTTCCTGACAAATTATTTTTCTTTTCTGAAGCTTATCTTTCAACTTATCAGGGTATTTCATTGAGAAGACACTATCAATGTCTTTCACACATTCAGCCAGTTTTTCTAATGAGAAAAACACTGCAGATCTATTAGATAATGCTAAGATATAGGATTCAGAATCTAACGGGGCATAGAGTAGGGATAAATTATAATATTGCCATGCCCTATAATCATCTGATTGTTGGAACCTCTGGTTGCCAAGGTTACGGTAATGAGTTGATATTCTTGCACATTTTACTACTTCTAGTGTTCTTGGAAAGGCATTCAGACCCTCAAGAAGACGATACACATATAATACTTTATTAGTTACATCTCCTAAACATAGTATATGGTGCGATATAGTCTCTATTCTGCCCTGTTTTGTCAATGTTCTAACAACGTTTTCATAGCACGAATCAATACTCATCTTGGTGTGTGTAAAATATTTTTTTGTGGTGCACTATGTCTCACTTTGCGACACCTTTTATCGTGGTGAACTTAGGATGCGAGATGATTTATGTCATTGAACAGCGCCTGAAAGCGCAAAAGATCACATCAGATAAGTCTGAGAGAGGTTAGAAAATAGTATAAATGTAAATATATTTTTTTTACAATACGTGAGTGTAAAAAATTAAGAAATGTAATGTTTATTTTCAGTACTCACCGATATAGTGACCGTACTGCTTCACTCGAAACTCCTGGACGAACTATTTATACCACAGCCGGTGGCCACCCACGTAGTTTTAAAACAACTTCTTCAAGATATATCTGCTACTTCTATCATGAAATTAGACGACTATTCCATGTCAAAACTATGGGATTTGATGACCATGATGTTCAAATGGCAGCTTTCGGTCGCAACAAACCAGAATATTTTTGACATTAGCCGGCGACATTTGAAAAGTGTGGCCACTTTAATGCCACAATATTTTCCAAGGTGTACGATCGAGCAGGCTATGAAAAGATTTGAAACTTTGGGTCAAAAATTCACTGATGACGACTACAAATCTCTTAGCAACACTTTGATTTTATGGTTTTCTGAATATCATACTAAAATATCAGTTTTGCTCAGACTTGGGCTACAAAAAAAGGACGGAACATTCAGTTTACCAGTGACTATCAATACAAAAATTCTACAAAATCTAGGAGAAAACATTTATATTTATGATAATAAGAAAAATCCTGTCGATGAGTATGAATCCAGATGTGCCGATACAAGTGAGATAAGTTGTCTTTTAGGGACTATTGACCCAACCCCAAACAAGCAAAGTTTTATTGAGTTACACTTGCCCTTTGATTGTGGCCTTGGGATGTCCAAGAAAACGCTTGAATTACCAACAGACACACATTTTGAAAGCATTAGCACTAATGTTAAAGTCAAGAATACAGAACTAACTTTCACTCCTGATGTTCTCAGATCAACTCAGGAAGATTTGCTAGAAATGTTATCAGAAGCTGACTGTTAGACAGCAAATATTTCTCTGCCTGGAGCGTGTAATTAGAAAATGCCTGGATATTACGCCAGTTTTATTTTTTCCATTATAATGTACGTGCAAATCTGAATCAATAATAATAAAAGTTACACAAATCTAAACCTTTTATTATTTTTTATTTTAGATGAAAGACTGCGTTTGATTAGCGAGTCCATCGCTAATTAGTTCGTTTTGTTTTTTGTTATGCATAGTGCATCTAGACGGGTAGGGAGGCCTTTGCCCAGCAGTGGGATAGCGCAGGCTGATTATAATAATAATAATATAATAATAGTGCATCTATCGAGGAACGTTAGATATAGGTTTTAGAACATCACTATTCATGTGAGGGCCAAAACGAGTGGAGCATTCATGCAAAAAGAATTAAATATTTATTTTGAGAGCTCCCGTTGCGTGTGCTGGGTTTCACAAAAGTTACGCAAAAAACTTCAGTAAAACATGTCAAACATATTGCAGCTGTACTTATTTATTGCAAACTTGGCAACATTGCAACTAGTGAATGGGGAAGAACCTTTTTTTAGGGAATAAACCCTTTTTTTTCGATTGACCATTGACCAATGGCCATTGCCCAGTACGCGTACATTGTATGTGGCATCTTCACTAAATATCAGTCATCATCAGTTTCCAGCGGTTCTTCAAGTTTCGGGATTATACGGCCAATAGACAATTTATTCAGGGATTATCTTTTGGCCGTAAAAACCGAATCTATGATGACTGTCTTTTTTGGCAGGCGCACATTAAAATCAGTCCCTACTCCCTAGACGCCTGATGTTTAATTTCTTACATGGAAATGGTATGTCTTTTAGCAACAATCTAGATGGCAGTTAACTAACCAATCAGTGATCAAACCTCATTCGGAGGTGGAATCCAATAATAATTCTTAGTCATTTACGTTTGGTTAGACGTATTAGTCTGATGAATTGACAGCCTTTGCTCGTCTATTTTCATAACAGGAATCATAGATTTTAGGAATACATTGAAGTCAAGTCAAAGTCAAGTTTCGGGATTATACAGCCAGAAGACAATTTATTCAAGGATTGTCTTTTGGCCGTAAAAACCGAATCTATGATGACTGTCTTTTTTGGCAGGCGCACATTAAAATCAGTCCCTACTTCCTAGACGCCTGAGGAATACATTGAAGTTCACATAAAGCAAGATGGAATAAAACCCAAAAGGTTTTAGACCATAGGGTATACATTGGGACATTACGCTATCAATCTCAAGACTGTTTTATTACCTTTCGAATCATATATTAATTACCATTAAACTGAAAAAATATATCTTTGACCGCTATTGTCCGTATCTGAGGGTAGTTATAGTCACTCACTGTGAGGACAATGAGAGTCAGCTAAGCCAAACAATTGTCACATGCAAAGTCCCTTTTGCAGAGGCCTATCCTGTGCAACTAGCGTGTGCCCTTAACCCATATGCCAGGGGAACTAAGAAACTTCAATAAAACCAAGGGAATTGGTTCTTCCAAAGCAAAGGTGAAAGGAATCATTTGTTGAATGGTAAACACCAGGTTTCAAAAAATACTTTAATTAATACTTAGCAATTAATAGGATATCGCGAACTCAAATAATTTCTTAGTGATCATCACGACAAAAATTAAACTACTTATTTACATTCAACACTAGGTTTGATTATTTGAACTCGCGAATCCAGCAAATCAAAAAAGTTTGACGTTAACTTATTGTTAAATTTAACTCTTAATATAATTAGTTATCTATACAAATGCGTGAAGCTGCGTAGTTCATATTATGATATTTAAAAACCTAATGACTTTGAATGAATTTAAAATAACTTAAATCATCATAATATGATTTCCAAGAACCAAAAGCCAGATGAGTGAACGTTTTCGCAAACGAAATTCCAAGTTTTATTTGATATAATTGCAAACAAATTATTTTCACGGTATAATAACGACTAGCAAACTAGAAATCATATAATGCAAATATTTATCCCATAAGCCGCTAAAACCCGTAGTCACCTAATAATATTCACCTGCAACTTTTACTTGCCCAATCTTACTTTAAATTTTTGCCTAATATGTCGAAAAAAATTAATAAATTGAAAATAAAAAAGCAGGTAATTATAATTTTGCGAGATAAGAAACTACACACAAGCGACCTAAATGCAGTGCATGTTTAAAAAAGCAATAATAATTATAGTTTTTATAGCATACCTATCACACACCTTATAAAATAACAGATATTGAAGTAAGGCCGAGAAATAGATTGGCATATTTTGAACAGAATACGCTCTTTATTTATTTATTTATTTATTCTTTATTGCACAATGAAAACAAGTACAATTGGCGGACTTAATGCCTAAAGGCATTCTCTACCAGTCAACCATCGGGTGAGGCAGAAAAATTGTTGGCGGTATCTTCGACATGTTAAATTTAAATAACCATAAACATACACAACATACGTAATAAAAATAAAGTTCGTGAATAAATATTATATTGTAATATTTATTCACGAACTTTATTATTATTTTACTTTATGGCTTTGAACTTCAGATAGGACGCGGTCCGTTTGAGTCAAAAGTGATAATAGCGCGCTCACACAAGCCCAGGATTGATCAATTGTATGTCACTATTATCACTTTTGACTCAAAACGGACCGCACTAATAGTTTCATTAGTTTCCGTTCAGCCTATGATTGAGAGCCGCTTCGTGGAACATTACTTCACTATAGAGCACAAGAGCCCGTATTATGTGACAATTCTGAACTCATTTTCCTTGTTCACTCTTAGTAGAAATGAGCATCGACTTTATCAGAATTTAAATTAAATTCTACTACTTATTACCAGATCCTAAGTTGAAAATGAGATCTTAGTAGTTTTAATAACCTCAAAATCAAATTGAAGGCAAACTGAAAACTTTCAAGAATATTATTTTATTATTAAACAAAAGTAAACATATAATCAGATTAATTGGATATTGATACAAAACAAAAACGACCTTTTATATTTTAGTTTTAAAAAATACATATAAAAAGTGAAAAACAAAAGTTATATTAACTGTGAAATGTCAGTCAGTCTTTACACTTCCTTTAATCTAGAAACAGTTCATAATCACAACACATCAACTGAATCAATTTTTATATAAGGTCCAGTCATATCATCTCATCACATTATTTTTACAATGGCGCCGGAATCGGTCAAACCAGTGCTGTCGTTAACAATTTTCTTTTTATTTCCACCCTAGTACTATTAAAGAGGTAATAAGTACTGCAGGTACAGTCAACGGCAAATGAGGCTACCCATTTTCGTTTTTTAATCTGCTGTCGTCGAATGACATTTAATTACAATGAAGCAAGGATAACTGACTGGAAATGGGTAGCCGGTCATGCCTTGAAAGGCTACCCATTTCGCAGACCCGGAAACTAGTATTTCTAACTGGTACTCAATCAAAAGCATCACTGAATAATCTACAGCTCGTCTATATTTGCTTTGAGAGTACGTTTTATACTTGAATACAGTGTATTAACACTTTATTAAGAGACATCACGTTTAAAATACTGTTCCCTTAGAATTTGAGTCTTGACACGATATTACAGAACGCGATTATTGGCCACTTGAGAAGCCACACTACTTGGCATAGCATTCGCTCAAAAGTCAGATTTTCTATAAAAATACTACAGTTTGTACTTCACACTTACAAATAAATTCACTGCTTATCAATCACCGGAGGAACCTCGAAAGCATTCATTGTGATTAGTAAGAAACTGGTATAGGGACCGGCAGGCCACAAACTTTGTTCGTTCGGATGTCAGATTCTTTGCAGTTTGTAACTCGCAGTACTATTAACAAACAGATTATTCCGCTGGTTATAAGAATCTCGAGTGCATCCTCGTTGTGTTAGGCGAGAAACTTGTGTCAGGAAGCACGCTGGCGTCTCCGTATACCGGCGAGGATGGCCCGTTGGCCGCGAACGGACTGCGGGAGAACGTTCGCGAACGACTGAGGGACGGCGACGTATCCGCGGATAACACCGTCTGCACAGGCTCTGTGGGAATTCGGATTGGAGCCTTCCGTTGTAGTCTGGATTGGACTGGAAAAACAAAGAAAATAATTAACATTAGGGATAATGCATTATCATCTTACTAAAGATAGGAAAACCAGAAAAAGGCATTCGGTCTTGGCATCAGGCGGGACTCGAACCCGCGTCTTTCGCAAGCCGGGCGACTGCACTACCAATTATGCTACCGAGACCATTAACAGACCGGACGAATTTCTCTGGTATAATATACCTGACAGCCAGGTTGGTTTCACCAATGTTTAGGCATATACCTTAAACACTCGAAAGAAACATTATTGCAAATATTTGACTTTCGATTAAGATGAAACTACGATTTTGATAGGTTATTTTATTTTTAACATTAGGGATAATGCATTATCATCTTACTAAAGATAGGAAAACCAGAAAAAGGCATTCGGTCTTGGCATCAGGCGGGACTGCTGATAGTGCAGTCGCCCGGCTTGCGAAAGACGCGGGTTCGAGTCCCGCCAAGACCGAATGCCTTTTTCTGGTTTTCCTATCTTTAGAAAGAAAATAATTATTAGTAGTGTGAACATTTCGATGCTACAAAGTGTTGCGCTTTTTAGTGGAATTCCTCAATTGAACGTAATGGAAAAACTTTACAGCAGTATTAAATTACCAGGGCCAATGTATAATTTAGGAAGTCACATCGCTGGACGTAATATAATCCCTAAACACGCATTACGGATTGGACAGGGCTGATTATAAATGTTAATTACTGTTCAAAACCTCATTTATAAAACAGACACAGGTATCACCCGGTTGAATACCACAGGACGCACCCGTGCGTTTTAACAATTTATCCACAATAATATGCAATTACAAAAAAGTACTCACTATACATATATGCCAAAGCCCCAGCGGCGACCGTCATCAACGTCGGCAGATACGGCCTCAGCAGCGAGAAGATAGCCCCCAACAGCGTCCCACAAGCCACGTCGCACTCCCTCTCCACTTCCACTGTCATATCCTGAGCTGTCAACTTAGACTTGACAGTGACCGCGCCCAGTCCGCAAGCTGAGGCTTCGTTCTTGACAACTACTGTTATCTCGCTGTCTCTATGGTCGATGTCGAGTTTCAAGCCGGGGGAGGGGGTTATTTTGACGAGTTTGAGGGCTCGAGGGTGTCCGGTGACGGTGAAGGTTGCGGGGGGGTGGAGGAGGGAGACCTTGGAGCGTGAGACGGAGATAGGTGGGAGTAAGAGGGTAGATGTGCAGACGCGCGCGAGGCCCCACTCGGCGCACAGCTCCAGGGATACGGCGTCAGAAACTGGCGCGCCCGGAATCACGGAACAACCGAACACGCCTGGAATAGAAAGAAATAAAATTTATTGGACACTAAAGTTAACAATAAAGTGTACACGGCGGTGATCGTAACATTTGCTTAAATAGAGGTAACCAAAAGAGCTGGTACTTTCCATAGCTAGCTTGTCTTTTTTGGGTATCCGCATCCGTTCAGATATTAATGAAGTAATGAATGTTCAGATTTTAACCTGGGGTGTATGGAACTTTCTGGTCAGAAATATTTGGGCACCTCTTCTGATTCAGTATACCTGATGGCGACTGTAGGCTTGGCAGACTACCCATATCCGAGTCGGTCCTTGCTCTATGTCATTTGCATAGAAATGTCATTTTGCAAGAGCAAGATAAAAAACGCAAATGGGTAGCATGATGTGCGGTTGACCGTACATACATGATATTATGTCATTACTCAAGTGTTCAAATGTCCGCTTACTCTGTAGTATAAGAAACACTTACCATTAATAATATCTAAAACCGCCTTAGCAGTATGCGGGGCATTGGTTCTGCAAGAGAACGGCAGCTCGACCTGAACTCCGTCCACCGCGTATCTCTGCTCCTCAGTGCACAGCAGGGGACCAGACTCCAAGCCCGAGGCCTCGATGGTCAGCGGAACCATTGATGAGGGCCAATCTCCGGGTACAAACTCCATCTGTTGAAGCAAGCAAGTATTGAAGAAGTTTTTGTTCTAATTCTAATATTATTTCAATATCCTAGTAACAATATAACATGAACATCCTGAACAAACAAACAAACAAACAAACAAATCATTTATTTGCCAAGAATACAATAGAGTGAAAAGATGGTAAAATATAAACTAGACTTCGTATTCGGCCTGCTGGCAGGCGTGCAAATATTAATTTTATAGTAATTAATTACACAGGTACAAAATAGTTAAAAAGTATTAAATTTTAAATAAAATCGAACATTTAAAAACTAAAACATAACTAAACAATACAAACAAAAAACAACAAAGGAAACTAACTTATATAAAAGCTGGGGAAAGAGGTAGAATCTAATTGGGTAAGACTTCATGAAGGTGTCAACGGACCATCAGTATCATACAGATCAGATGTATAAGTATGATGCAATGGCCGACCCTGCTTGTCTGTTATTAGTTTTAGGATTATACAGTGGCTTCCAGATAGAGGTGCTCGTGGCGCAGTTGTGATAGTGAGTGGCGACGATCGCTATTGTAAAGCAACACACGCCGGGTGGGAAATGATATGGGTGACCATCCCGACCGAAATTTAGCGATGTGTAATTTCGGGCATCTCCGTGCTTCGGAAGGCACGTTAAGCAGTTGGTCCCAGTCGTTAAGCCTAGTCGGCGGCCTTAGACGGCTTGATAACATCTGACATTAAGGTTGTTCACTAACCTTATGCCCCTCCAACGATCCCGCACTGAGCCCGCGCGTTGGAGTATGGCTCGTTCCACCTCATAGTTGAGGTGAGGTCTGTGCCCAGCCGATTATGTCATGTTATGTATGTTTAAGATAGGTTACTTAGCGCTAAAAGGGTATGTCACCTTATCGTAGGCTATCTGGTGTATGGTAGCAGTTCGCGGCGGCCGTTCCAACCGCAGCGAGTGCTTGGCGGGCGCGTCGCGGCTCAGCACGGCCAGGGTTACGCCGCTGCCGGCGTGTACAGACACCGACGGCGGGGCCAGCCAACCCACGCCTTCTAGGCAGATTGCCCAGCTACCTGTCGCTGTAGGGAACAATTATAAAAGGGTATGTCACCTTATCGTAGGCTATCTGGTGTATAGTAGCAGTTCTCGGCGGCCGTTCCAACCGCAGCGAGTGTTTGGCGGGCGTGTCGCGGCTCAGCACGGCCAGGGATACGCCGCTGCCAGCATGCACAGACACCGACGGCGGGGCCAGCCAACCCACGCCTTCTAGGCAGATTGCCCAGCTACCTGTCGCTGTAGGGAACAATTACACAGACATTTTACAAAATGATCAAGACTAGAATAGCGTGCAGACTGCACGGTTTTCAAATCAGAAGCCGCTGGGCCAAGTAATAGGCATTTTATCTCCTTACTTCCCGTCGCGTCATGATACGGCTCGTGCCAGGTCGCTTTTCACCTCAATCTTATGTCAGTTTGCTGTCTCCAAGTTACGCTCGAAGCCGAGGTCCGTGCTAATCCCGAAGGGATTTGGGGCGCTCTTTTAGGCACGTTATTTTGAATATTAAGGTGAAGACTTTATCCGCTCACCCTACAGTCCAGTAAAGTCAAAAACCCTCAGCGGCAAAGTAATTTTGAAAAAAATACCGTTGCGTCATGTTGTAAATCTGCAGCAATAAAAACCCTTTACGTCTTTTTTAAATACATGATTAATCTCTGCTGCACAAAAATACTCGTACATACATGAAGAAACAGTAAGAAGACATTATTTGTACAAATAATTCAGGCGGTCTTCTCTCTACAAAGCTATTATATCAGAAAAATATAAATAATTGATTGCCAAAAAAACCCACAACTTATAACAAATTGCCTGTAGCTCCTAAACAGGTAATCCCATGCAATTGTAACGAACATTTTGAATAAGCAGAAACATACCAAGTATCCTGGAAGGATGGGCATCGTTCCCGACGACCCAGACCTCGTCGCGGACGGTGACGCCGCCGGCCGACGCCAGGAAGCTCATGAACGCGCCCGAGGAGTCCACGTTTGTGAGGAGCAGCTCGTTACCAAGAGACCTGGCGAAGACACATTCAGGTTAACTTACGCTAATGATTATAACCCAAGAGGGGCACTGATAGTTGCCGTCACGGTGAACGGGACATTCAGAAGCCCACACTTTGCTGAACAAATTTGAACAAAAAGTACCCAAAATCGGTGATAAAGTACTGCCGTTTTCGGCGTTCTCTATCACTGGGGAGTTAGCCATACAATTAACCCTCATAATTAGTCATAAGATGTCCATTCCGCGCTCAGAAACAGAAGCCTCCTAGATTGCCCAAAGGGGGTTGTAGGTGGCACTTGTAACAGGTCTATTTCATCATATCACCCGAACGACGCCCACAGCTGAGCATAGGCCTCCCCCAAGGATCTCCACAACGATCGGTCCTGCGCTGTCCGCATCCAGCGGCTTGCCGCGACCCTGACCAGATCGTCGGTCCACCTTGTGGAGGGCCTGCCCACGGAACGTCGTCCGGTACGCGGTCGCCATTCGAGAACCTTTCCGCCCCAACGGCCATCGGTTCTCCGCGCTATGTGTCCCGCACACTGCCACTTCAACGATCCAATCCTTCGAGGGATGTCGGTTGTCTTAGTTCTCCTCCGGATCTCATCATTTCTAATTCGATCAAGAAGGGAAATACCAAGCATCGCTCTCTCTATTGCTCGCTGAGTGACCTTGAGCCTTCTTATGAGACCCTTAGTAAACGACCACGTCTCTATTCAGGTCTATTTAAATAAAAATATTTCTGTTTCGAATCTAGTGTGACTCACGTGTCATGCGCGCGGCGTACATGGGCGGCGCTCGGCGCGCGCACGGAGACGTTCGCGCTCGGCGCTCGCAGCGAGCGGCCGAGCGCGGTGCGTAACACGAGCCGTAGTACTGAGTGACTCACGTATCATGCGCGCGGCGTACATGGGCGGCGCTCGGCGCGCGCACGGAGACGTTCGCGTTCGGCGCTCGCAGCGAGCGGCCGAGCGCGGTGCGTAACACGAGCCGGACCGCCGTCTCGTCCGCCTCAGTAAGTACTCACGTATCATGCGCGCGGCGTACATGGGCGGCGCTCGGCGCGCGCACGGAGACGTTCGCGCTCGGCGCTCGCAGCGAGCGGCCGAGCGCGGTGCGTAACACGAGCCGTAGTACTGAGTGACTCACGTGTCATGCGCGCGGCGTACATGGGCGGCGCTCGGCGCGCGCACGGAGACGTTCGCGTTCGGCGCTCGCAGCGAGCGGCCGAGCGCGGTGCGTAACACGAGCCGTAGTACTGAGTGACTCACGTGTCATGCGCGCGGCGTACATGGGCGGCGCTCGGCGCGCGCACGGAGACGTTCGCGTTCGGCGCTCGCAGCGAGCGGCCGAGCGCGGTGCGTAACACGAGCCGTAGTACTGAGTGACTCACGTGTCATGCGCGCGGCGTACATGGGCGGCGCTCGGCGCGCGCACGGAGACGTTCGCGTTCGGCGCTCGCAGCGAGCGGCCGAGCGCGGTGCGTAACACGAGCCGTAGTACTGAGTGACTCACGTGTCATGCGCGCGGCGTACATGGGCGGCGCTCGGCGCGCGCACGGAGACGTTCGCGTTCGGCGCTCGCAGCGAGCGGCCGAGCGCGGTGCGTAACACGAGCCGTAGTACTGAGTGACTCACGTGTCATGCGCGCGGCGTACATGGGCGGCGCTCGGCGCGCGCACGGAGACGTTCGCGTTCGGCGCTCGCAGCGAGCGGCCGAGCGCGGTGCGTAACACGAGCCGTAGTACTGAGTGACTCACGTGTCATGCGCGCGGCGTACATGGGCGGCGCTCGGCGCGCGCACGGAGACGTTCGCGTTCGGCGCTCGCAGCGAGCGGCCGAGCGCGGTGCGTAACACGAGCCGGACCGCCGTCTCGTCCGCCTCGCCGGCAGGCTCCGCCGTGCAGTAGTGGGGGATCGCCACCTCCACGTGGACGGTCTGGGACAAAGCAAAACATTCAATCGACGGTGAAGAAACAATAACGACTAACTAAATTTTACAAGAGACAACAAAAAAAGGTTTTTTGCTTTTCATTTTTGAATGGAAAGTTATTGAAAACTGTTGTATCTGTTACTGTTAAAGCACGAACTACGACAAATTCAGTAAAACCTAAGATTTACCAGCTCTTATTGATAAAATGCAGAACAATGCTGTGATTCGAACCTTTACCGCCATTCACTTGGTAAATCTTAGGATTTACATCGAAGGCAGAATAAATGTTGAAAAAACATGCACTTAGTAGTGGCCGGCGCTTAAGTCATCAGGATTAGTTAGTTAACCCGCCGTGACCTGCACTAATTTTTTTTCTTTCTATTTGGTTTTGCCTAGCCTTAATTGCACGAACTACTGATTCTTCAAACAAAAATCACAATTATGTATTCTATAAATTTGGTCCGTCTCATTGCTGATATACTAGCCAAAAGAAAAAAAAATAACAGAAAGTGCAAGTAGAAACATAACTTACGGTTTCTCTATAAATGTTATTCCTCTCATCTTTATGTTGCGCCACAATCACACCATGTCCAGGCTTCAGCGCCTTCAGTTCTCCATTGCTCGTCAAGTCAAAGGCTCCGTCTTGGTACGAGGTCCAGCTACCACGGGGCAACGACTTCAGTCTGATGGAGGAGCCCACCGCGACGGCTATACGGTCGCCGCTGACCAGCTCTGAGGGGTCCCCGTCTACGGACACGCGGACATCGGATATACCGAGGATCTCTATGGTGCTGTCCCACGATCGGGTCTCTGGTGCCTAGAAATTAATCAAACAAATATATAGAATAAGTGCGGCCTAGTCTAATCTTTTTATTCATTAGTTAGTATTCATTCATATTTCTATGCTTAAAACTAGTTATTTTAATGTACTCGTCACCCTCAAAGACAAAAATAACTGTACATTTAATCATTCAATGAAAGTATATCTTCAAAAAAACATTAAAATGGTACGGTGCACCACACGTAAGGACATAATTTTATAAAGTAATTCATTATTTACCTGTCCCAAACTCCGTACTCTGACGTCAATAGTAATCACTCCCGGTTTCAGAGGCACCACTCTGACGGATAATCCTTCGACAACCGATCTTTCCAGCAAATCTAAAAGCAAAAAGTATGATCAAGTAAGTTAGGTTTAAGGTCAAAGGAGGGAGGGGAGTAAGGGGAGTGGAAAAGTGGTATTAATGGGGGCTACCATATCCGTGCTCACCAGCGGGCGCCACTGTTGAGTGAGGTTCAGAAATATGGCGGTATTTTATTACGATGGGCATTTAAAACATGCCATGGTATGTGGCTAAGTCAATACATCAAATAAAGATAAAGCCACATAGCACAAACTGTCATTTGGTATTTCGAAAGCCTCATTCGACACTAGCGCCTCTAGCGAAAAAATCCACACTCGATAACTCACATCAACTCTTCCAAGCATTCATTTTTGTCCATTTATAGATTTAGCCTAGGCCACAACGAGTTGTGATGTTTACCCTGTTACACTTAATCAGGCAATCATCTTCGAGTAAATGCCTAGTAACACTGTATGTATTGTCTACCGCCAAGTTGCCATGCCTGTTAATACATACCGTCAACATGTGTAGTGTAGAGGCGAGCTACAGTCGGGTCCCGCACGGTCCAAACCAGCCTGGGCGGGGGCCACAGCGCGCCCAAGGCTGTGGCGGGAAGCCCAGCAGCCTCCACCCACAACCCGCCAGGGGACCCCACCAGGAGCGTCTGAGTTGATGCACGGACTCGCAAGCCGGATATCGGAATAACCTGTTGAGTTGGGAAGGAAATAAATGGGCGCCAACAATTCCAATGTCAAAAAAATTATGCTCTTTTAATAAATATCTTTATTTATTTTTGCGAATGTTAGGAAAATGAAAATATTTTATTAAATGTGAGACCTATCTTTCAGTTTGCCATATAATGTTACTTCCCAGAATGCGGTATTTACAAGCGACACTACGAGCTGACATAATAATACAGTATGCCTTTTTTTTTAAACCAACATGATCGATTACAGGTAGTATAGCTTGTTCTTATTTGGCATTACAACAACGTGTCTTACAGTATTCGACACGTCGCTTACAAAAATGTTTGTCCTAAAAAACAATTTATGCAAGAAGTCATACCACGTAATTACGATCGAACGCGTAGTTTCCACATCGGATAATGTTGTTAGCGCCATTGAAAGGAGTATAACTCCATCTACATCAGCTTCACTGAACTAACCAGTTAGAAAACTTTTAATGGCTAAAGTGGCCGTTAAATATGGTTATTTGCAAGTTGTTAAAGCGTCCATAGCCAGACGTCATACAAGTGAAACTATGTATGTGATAGCACTGTAATACAGGCTGTGTTTTATTTGTTTCCAAAATCAACAAGCTACAAAAATAGAGACTAACTAACCTATGTTTTTATTGACGTGATTACGTCTATAAAATAGTTTTAGTCGGGTGACATGTTCAGAAACTTGTGTCACACCAAAACCTCACGAGCGCGATCGCAGGTATAACGAGAGAAAGACGGACCGATCTCCCGTCTCATCTCGAGCGCTGCCAGTCATTCCGTGAAATGCCGTTATCACGTAAACATCTCGATCGTAAACCTACTTTACAAACAACCAATTTTTATTATTATTTTTTAGCATTTTCCATGCAGTATCTTTACTTACTAAAGATCTGAAAACCAGAAAAAAACATCTGGTCATGAACCCGCATCTTTCGCTAAGAAGCTTTCATAAGCGAAAGATGCGGGTTCAAGTCCTGCCTGATGCCAACATGACCAAATGTTTTTTTCTGGTTTTCAGATCTTTAGTAACTAACTAACCTAGTTTGTCTCATAGATTGACCAGTTTTCCCTGTCAGTCTAAACAAAATAGTGAACAGTATCCTCACCTCAACCTCTGCTTCAGCGCTAGCCATTTCCACGTGCGATATATCGTTCGCCACTAGTCTCACGCGACCAGTGCCAGTAGACAATCCATGAACGGAACCTGTTGGTGAGACCTGGCAACCAAAATACAAAATATTATGAATACACACGTTTCATCCCCCTCTTTTTTTTTGTAAAAGTAAAAAAAGCAAAAAAAATATTGGCAATATTCTGATTGCCATCTAAACAAAGCTTATTTGGTGGCATAGACTGATATACGAAAAAGCATTTGATTTCAAAAGCTTTTTAGAAGGCGATACTGAAACACGCCTGCAAAACACTAAACTGTTTTTTTAATACTACAAAAGGCAGTTTGACAACATCTGAGAGCAAGGAATACCAACTACACCCCTCCAACAACTTTCACTGAGCCCGGGTGTTGGATTGGAGTTTGGCTCTCTCAGCCTCATAGCTGAGGTGAGGCTCTTCTTTTGCTAGTAGTGGGATAAAATACATGAGAGCTGTTTGTTTTTTTTTAGTTTGTAACTATGATATGAGTCCAATGCTAGCATCTATTTATCTTATTAGCCAAACTGTTCATTAAATTGGGTAAACTTGAATGTTTTGAGAACGCTGTAATTACATGCAAGGAAGCAAAGTTGCATTATCGAAAATAAATTAGGGGTTTCACCTCAATATAATTGTCTTTGGAAGCAGTCATGTACCGAAGGGTAGCCAGATGGGAGGGCGGGCCCCCTTGGTGGCGCAGCTGTAACTTAGCTCCGGGCGGGAGTCTTATCTTCTCAGGAATGATCCGGAGAGGAGGGAACACCAGCACCTAGGTCATCACCAGAAATGAATTAACGTTACTTCGCAGAATTCAGTAGAAGTATTTCAAATTGCAATCAAATTGAGTTGTATGACATCCAAAATTCTTAAGTTTGCTACTTTACGAAACGACTGAACAAAAACTGAACATAACTAACAGGCAGACAAAACAAATGTGGCTATTCAAAATTGATCGTAATAAACAAAACCTCACAGGTTAATTGTGTAAGCTTCGAGTAATGCTCTAAAAGACCAGTAACATTTGGCGTTTTATACCTCAACTTCAGGACTCCACACACCGCCTAGTGAAGCGCGCACCCGTCCCGCTCCCTCCTTCAGGCCGCAGATCGTGCCGTCTCGCACCGTGACGTCACCGGTCACCCCCGCCACTCGGGCGCATGGCCCGTTGACAGATACCGGTGTGAGATGCCCTTTACTAGAGCAGCATACCTCAACTTCAGGACTCCACACGCCGCCCAGCGAAGCGCGCACCCGTCCCGCTCCCTCCTTCAGGCCGCAGATCGTGCCGTCTCGCACCGTGACGTCACCGGTCACCCGCCACTCGGGCGCATGGCCCGTTGACAGATACCGGTGTGAGATGCCCTTTACTAGAGCAGCTTACCTCAACTTCAGGACTCCACACGCCGCCTAGCGAAGCGCGCACCCGTCCCGCTCCCTCCTTCAGGCCGCAGATCGTGCCGTCTCGCACTGTGACGTCACCGGTCACCCGCCACTCGGGCGCATGGCCCGTTGACAGATACCGGTGTGAGATGCCCTTTACTAGAGCAGCGATCGGCATACATCCGCCTACGCATACCGCGCGGGAAGTTGACACTTCTACGCTGAGAATCTCTTCTATGTTGACCTGGGAATAAAGATGAAACGGTGTAATTAATAGAATCTTATTTTTAGTTTATAATTACTAGTAGTAGTTTTGGCGTAGTCAAGATTTCAATATTGAGAAAGGAAATTGTTAATAATAGAACTTTAATAGTAATTTTCAAAAAATAATGTACAAGAACGTAGGAAAATAGTTTCGGTAGATTTTCGATGTTACCAAAACAGACAAGAAGCCTGTATCTTTGGTAACCAGTTTTCAGTTCGATATCACAATAATTACGAAGTACAAAGTAGGTAAGTTATATCGAGAATGGAAATGAAATGGTTTATCTGCCTATGAAGCACGGTATACATTGGAAAATAGATAGATCCAAAGTGAGTGCAAAATATGCATCAATACCGCCACTCAACAAAGCAGTGAATACAATTGAATAGCTTTTATAATAATATCGAAATTATTATAAAAGCATAACTCTTGCGACATTCCCCAGCTCGCTGCATGTCTAACGCCCCTTTCCACAGGGCGAAACCCAACCAGGCCAACACCCCTTACCCACCAATACAGCATAGCGTCCACTAACGCCGGTTAGTTGCCGGTCTAGTCACTATATTGTTCAGGCTCAATCGGCTTTGGAGCTAGTTGGCGCTTTGCAGATTAATTCGTCAAGTGGTATGGTTTTCTACGGCGGGCATTTAGCATATGAACGACATAAGACTGAACGAATGTACAGACGCGATAACATCTTCACGTAAGGACACCTTACACTGCTGACATAAGACTCATTTGGCAATAGTTTTGTAAAGATTGATGTGAACAGTCTGTACGAGACAGAACATGTGTAAGAACGTGTGTCAAAATGTATGACAGTGAAGTTTAAGCGATGGCAGCGTACTTGAGTGCTTTCTATGATATTTATTTGTTCACTTACCTCAACTCGTTGCGTGTCCTCCAGTACACACAGGTCCCTCACAAGTAGCTCATACGTCCCAGGTCCGGGCACGCTCACACTGAGCGCGTCCGTGCCCACCCAGGCAGACACACCCTTTCCCCCCGATACAGAGTAGCGTCCGCTACCACCTGAGATGGTCACTATGTTGTTCAGGCTTTCTCCTTCCCATGCCATGTTTACCTGTGGAGTTGTGTTAAAAAATAATCAGTCTAAATTTAGTGTTCATTGAAATAACAGGATGAAGTAAAAGTGGCAGACTACGGGTCTGGTTCGAAGTAGCCATAAACTCGGTAAGGTTTGTATTTAATTATGGTTATTGATTAATTTATTTGGTCTAATCTGGAAAACGCAAATAAAAAAACTGTACCATAATTATGGCATACAGCATTAGAAAAAGTGGCCAAGTTCATTCCACAAAGATCAAAATCAACGTGATTAAATTAACTCAAAAACTCTACATGTTCGATGTAGAAATGCGGTTTCGAAGGACTTTGTCAACTTTTTGTTAATAAAAATGGTTTACTTACTTTCAAAGGATCGCACTTGAGAGGCCCCACGACACGCGCCTGGATGCTCGCCGTGGCTTCAGGGATGGTCACTTTCAATGTTCCAGTCCAGCCCACCGCTTGTTCATCTACCGCTACCAACTGGCAACCCACAAAATAATTAAATTATTATTGTTCACCGATACGCTTGATGCTATAGGCCGACAAATTAAAGAAAGGGGAACAGAATGTTGCCTTCAACTCAGGCGTACCTACAACCTCAAGTTCGACTAGTGACATGAGAATAGCCAATCAAACATCTTCGCACAGTACAAACATTCGTGTGCATGAATTACATGTTTGTTTGTATTGGTCTGGGTGTTTCAAAAGTATGAAGTTCATGTTTGCATTTACAAAAAAAAGTATTTAAGTATGTTTATCCATTGCCTGGTAGCCCATTATACAAACTTCAATAAAACGAGTTTTGTTTGGGGCTAGGCGGCGCTGTGTAGAAATTTCCAGAGATGTCCAGTGATATTTATATTCTAGATAAACGAGTCAACATTACATGTAAAATCTTTTCAATATCTCCCTTACCTGATAGAAACCAAGTGGCACAGGCACAGGAGCATACTCCGGGTTGGTTTCAACGAACAGCCTATCCCCGGATTTGAACTCTATCGACGGATGGTGAGGTTCCATTTCCCATGTCGCTCGAGGACCCCTTTCGTCTAGTAGTTCTCTGCCAATGGCGTCTAGAAGCGTCACTTTTACTGCCACTTCTTGGCCGGGTCTGAGCCATATTCTGTAGACAATATAAATTGAATTAAGATTTGAATACCTTTTTCGAAGGTAGTTGAAGCCTCTACAATATGTATATCTTTGGTAAATTCCGGGTAGGTCTGCATTTTGGTCAAACCTTGTACGGAGATGAGACATTCAAAATGCTAAATGCCGACTCACCAAATAAAGATAGGAAAACCAGAAAAAGGCATTCGGTCTTGCCTTTCTCTGCCTTTCCTGGAATGCCTTTTTCTGGTTTTCCTATCGTTAGTAAGATGATAATAAAGTTGTTTTTTTCGCCTAATTTGAGCAGACTGCATATTCAAATGTGTATGTATAGCACAAAACACACAACATGCTGTCTAATGAATGTTTGTATCTCTACGTTACACCTTTATTTCATTGTGCAATAATATTGTAATAAAAAAGAGGTAGATAGGTTACTTGTGCTAAAAAAATGGCACCCAAAATCATAACTTTAGTGCTCCTGAGCAAAGCATTGCAGTGATGATAGTTTGAGACGACACTGCGCAACATGTATCGTTTCGTTTTACTGTCTCGTTTACGCTCCAGTAAATAATCATACTATCTTGTTCACACGGTCAAATTATAGGTACTTACGCAAGGGGTCAATTTTCGACTTCGCATAAGTTCTAACATAACATAATAATGCTAATAAAAAAGAATTATTAATTTATTATTCTTTTTTATTATTTATTATTAGACACCCATTTTGACATGATAACGTCTTTAAAATCGTTTTAGTCGGATGACATGTTCAGAAACTTGTGTCACACCAAAACCTCACGAGCGCGATCGCAGGTATAACGAAAGAGAGACGGACCGATCTCCCGTCTCATCTCGAGCGCTGCCAGTCATTCCGTGAAACTTGCCACGCGGAATCCTCACGAGCGGAGGCAGGCATAGCGTTCGAGTGAGTGGACCGATCTTCCGTCTCTCTCACTCTAGCGGCATTTAAACGAATGGAGATTTTCACGTGCGGTTAAGTTTTCGTTGAATGTTTAACAGTGAAACAAATCACCAAAAGACGTTATCACGTAAACATCTCGATCGTAAACCTACTTCACAAACAACCAATTTATTTTTATTATAATATCATTGACATTACGTATACGTTTAATTAGTACCTTGGTCCTCCGGAGCAGTTCCCAGGCGTTTCAGAGGGCTCGAGACGAATGCGCGACACGTGCGGCGCGCACGCAACTTCGAACTCAACTGATTCGCGTTCGTCGTCTGAATGAGATACTAGTTCCACACGGGTATCTCCTTTCTATACATGCAAAAAACTTTAATTTATAATTTAATCATTTAGACAGGTTTTCTCAGATCACAGACATTAACTTCAGATAGACCTTTATACGAATTAACCTTCCTCAAACTAAGTCATATTATTTCTCAGAATTTGATCTCTTGAACTTAAAGTGAAATGATGCAATTATACAGGATGAGCTTATTTTTGGGATAAACAAACAGGTTCGAATCCGGATCCGGGCTAGGTAAAAAGTGAATTTAAAAAACTCGAGGTTCCTTGCATTTTTCTGAATTCATCATACTCTAGGTTTTGGCCTACCCACTAAAGAATATGTGCTATTCTGATAGTAGCTCAAAAGGTTGTTCAGTTTTCGATATTTGTCCTGCAGTTTCTGTCCTCAAATTTCCTACCCAGAATGTATGCAACACTTACTCTACGGCACTTCACAGTGAACAGTTGTACTGAGGGATACCGATGCGGCGGGGGGCCGCTGCGGGGGATCAGCTCGGCCACGCGGGGGTCCTGGGACGCTGGGAACAATGCTTCTCCTTCTGCCAGAACCTGCAACAATAAGGTCATACAGGGCGTGTTATTATCAAAACTTGGAAACTTTAAAAGAGAGGGTTTAGAATACACTTTTGAGAAAAAAATAAAATATTTATTTCGCGAATATAATGAACCAATGAATATGTCAGCGCGAATAATGCTAAAGAAATTGCAAGGCGGACTGCAGGGACGCCAGTTAAAGAGCTACCCCTTTATCCAAAAATATTCAAACAGCGCTTCAACAACACGTTAACTATTGTATCGCTTTGTCACTTTCATTCTGAACACGCACTATAACACGAGCAGTGCCGCCTGTGTGAGTGCGTGAGGCGGACGGAGTGAGCGCCGCTGTGAGTGCGAGAGAGACAGAGCTACTGTTGACGACAGGTCGACATGGCAATCGGGTCATGAGGTGAGCCGCGGAGGCGAGGTCGCCCCGCGCACAGTCCCCGCGTCGTCTTAGTCTTAGTGAAAAACGAGTCCGTATCGACCGCGTTTATCGATTATAATCTCGCTCACATAATTTATTACTATTGTGTTTTTATTACGATTTGTGTTTGACAAAGCTTAAAGAGATAACAACGAATGCAATTTTGTCAGTCACGGCAGAAAACTGGAGCAATTTCAAAAAACATGTCCAGAACCTTGAAAATGAATATTGGGAAAGAGACATGGGAATGGAAAATGAAATGGAAGATCTATTATACAGTGTGTCTGGTCACCGATGTCCGACCCGTTAAGGTGAAGTAATATGATCTATTTTATGAATAAATCCACCATAATTAAGCACTTTTAATTAATTTTTTTTAAAAAAAATTTAATTTATTTCAGGTAAATTTTACCTGCGTTTCAAAGGGTTTCTGATGACAGGGTGATATTCAATTTGTCACAACTTCCAAACTATTTTACTTGGAACTTTGCTTCAGTGTTTAGGTGATGTCTTTGGGTGTCCAAAAAGTTAAAAATAAATGTATGTTGACAGTTTAGTTTTTCTGAAAAAAAAATAAATGTAAAAAAAACTAACAAATTCTATCACAATTTTCAAGTTCAAACATTTTTTTGCGGTATTTTAAGGGAGTTATGAAAAAATGCTTTTTTGTCAGCTTATTGCCTACTTTTGTAGCTGTCCAACGATACCACTTTTGTGACTGTAGGACCTCTAAATCGGCAGATATTGCAAACTAAAATAACCCACCCGTACTCCCGAGAAAAAAAAATTAAAATGGCGGCCATTTTAAAACAACTGGGGCAAAGTGCTTAATTATGGTGGATTTATTCATAAAATAGATCATATTACTTCACCTTAACGGGTCGGACACCGGTTCCCAAACACACTGTATATAAAGCTCGATTACCACTGACTCACTCACTGACTGATCAGGGGTGTTTTTAAGTTGTTTTGAGGTGTTTTAGGGTTAATTTCCCTTTTTGGGAATTTTTGTTATTTTTATCAACGCAGGTTTTTCAGTTTTTTTTTTTCAAAAAACAAAATGGCGTCTTTTTTTTAAACATCAACTTTTTTGTTTGAGGCGCTGAATTTTTTCTTTTTTAACTGTGTGTTGCCATGTCAAAATTGGGTATTTTGAAAAAATATTTTTTTGAAAAAAGAACGTCCCCAGGCCGCCATCTTAGATTGAAAAACGGGTTTTAGAGTGGTTTTTGCGATGCCATAGTGAATAGAGTTCTTGTTCGATTTTCAATTTTTTTATTTTATAGTGTTGCTTGTATAGTCCACTCGACATCCTCGTCCATAGATTATAAAAATCCAAGATGGCGGCGGCGCTGGCGGCCTTTTTGTTCCGATCAGCGAAATCGACCATTTTTGAAGTGATTTTTCCGGTAGATGGCAACACTTGAGCGTTTTTTGTAGTATGCACCGATTGTGGGTAATTTATTCGAGTGTTGCCACGAATGTGAATTTCTACCAAATTCATAGTAGTTTTTGGGATAGGGCTCGGGAAAGACGAAATGAGAAATATAACAGCTGTCAAAAATTTTTGAATGTAGTTTGATGGTAACCCAGGTCCCTAATGACCTTTTAGTATTTTTGCAAAAATAGACTGGCAACACTGGGAACTATGGTAGAAAATAAAATTTTCGACATGGGTGTCTTTAAAGTTAGTGACGGACACTTCCGCATATGGGAGAAAGAAAGTGAAAACGCCAAGTGTTGCCATATATAGTCCAGATTATGGGAAAAATACGGGATTTCTGAATTCCAAGATGGCGGACGAGCTGGCAGCCATTTTGTGAAAAGTTTGCGATTTTCAAACTGTTTTTTGAGCGTTTTGGGGTGTTGCCAATTTTTGAGAGGGATAGAATGTACTAGCCAATCGTGTAGCTCGTGCTTGCGAGTTGCCAGGTTACAAAATATTTTTGGTAGCTTCAGTAGTTTTTGAGAAATGGCCCGAAAAAGTCGAAAATAGAAATAAAGGCATTTCAGCAACAAAAATGCCCAGAGGTGGTTGAATGCAGCCATTGAAATGACATTTGACCATTTTTATGAAAATCAACTGGCAACACTGGAAATGAGGATTAAAACTTTTTTTATGGAAGGGGTCACTTTGAAGGTCTCTTAAGGGAGTTGTGAGCAAGATAGAAAAAAACTAAAGATACCGTTTTTCGTGCAAAATAACTGACATTGCACAAGAAGTCTAAAATGTCAAGAATTCAATATGGCAGGTACACTGGCGGCCATTTCAAAATATGTCATTTTAAAAATTCACTAAATTTGTTTTTTCAGGTAGTTGTCGTCATTTTACAGGAAAATATTACTTGGGTTTTTGTCAGGTTTAGTAAGGCCTACAGCATGTTAAAAAAAATTACCCCATTTTCAGGGTAAATTCTGAGATTTACCCGAAAAACAAAATTGCTTTGTTTTTAAAAAAAAAGTATGTCATCCTGTTCAAAACTATCCACTTATATCGATTTGACCCATTTAAGGGTATTTTACCCCCTTGCAGTACGAATTAAGGGCAGTAAACTTTTTGCCTTCCATACTAAGACATCCCATACTAAATGTACTGGGAGTCTCTGTAAGTGCTTCTTTGTATGAAAAATTCTTGTGAATCTTCACCGAAACATTGAAAAAATTGCGAGGCCGCAGGCCGAGCTTCTAATGTGAGGCCGGAGGCCGAACTCCGCGTAGGCGAAGCCCGGAGCGTCCTCCATGACGGCCCAACTAACTTCGCGAAGCCGCAGGCTGAGCGCCCGCACACGGTGAAGCTCAAAGTTAATTGCCTCAGTCACTAAAAGGCGAGGCCGGAGGCCGAGCTCCGAGTGTGAGGCCAAAGGCCGAACTACGCGTAGGGCGCAGCCCGGAGCGTTGGTTTTCAACCCCCAGCGAGGCCGCAGGCCGAGCTTTGACTGTGAGGCCGGAGGCCGAACTCCGCGTAGGGCGAAGCCCGGAGCGTCCATCGTCGACCTTCAAGTAACTTCGCGAAGCCGTAGGCTGAGCGCCCGCACTAGGATCCTTTTGCTTAAACAACAACTACTCAGAAAAGGACGAGAGTTTTGTTCCGGAACAGTTAACCTAATTACAAGCAACTGCGAGGCCGAAGGCCGAGCTGCGGCGAGGCCCCCTAGGGCCTCGCGGCCGCGGGAGGGCGAAGCCCGGAGCGGCCAACCCCGCACTAGGATTCTTTTGCTAAAACACCTTCCTCCCAGAAAAGAACGAGAGCGCCATTCGCGAAACTGCAACTCCATAACCAACAACTGCGAGGCCGAAGGCCGAGCTGCGGCGAGGCCCCCGGGGGCCTCGCAGCCGCGGGAGGGGCGAAGCCCCGGAGCGGCCAGCGTCGCAGACCTAGCTTATGGCCGCGAGTCGGCCGTAGGCCGGCGGCCAGAAGCTAGTTTTATTATAAAAGTCGGAGATACCAGTGACGAAAATTCTTTAAGTTTTTGTAACGATACGTTAGATGATTCAGATGAATAAATATCGTACGTACGGGTAAGGTGTGTGGAGTGAGCTGTGCGGCCCCGTGCGGCCACAGCAGCGCCGGCGCGGCGCGGACAGCCACGCGGGTCGTGTCCCCGGCGCGGCCGCGCGACACTCGTATTGTAGACACGCCGCGTGACCTGTACACGCACTCTAACACGAGCAGTGCCGCCTGTGAGTGCGAGAGAGACAGAGCTACGTACGGGTGAGGCGTGGGGAGTGAGCGCGGGCTGTGAGTGCGAGAGAGACAGAGCTACGTACGGGTGAGGCGTGGGGAGTGAGCGCGGGCTGTGAGTGCGAGAGAGACAGAGCTACGTACGGGTAAGGTGTGTGGAGTGAGCTGTGCGGCCCCGTGCGGCCACAGCAGCGCCGGCGCGGCGCGGACAGCCACGCGGGTCGTGTCCCCGGCGCGGCCGCGCGACACTCGTATTGTAGACACGCCGCGTGACCTGTACACGCACTCTAACACGAGCAGTGCCGCCTGTGAGTGCGAGAGAGACAGAGCTACGTACGGGTGAGGCGTGGGGAGTGAGCGCGGGCTGTGAGTGCGAGAGAGACAGAGCTACGTACGGGTGAGGCGTGGGGAGTGAGCGCGGGCTGTGAGTGCGAGAGAGACAGAGCTACGTACGGGTAAGGTGTGTGGAGTGAGCTGTGCGGCCCCGTGCGGCCACAGCAGCGCCGGCGCGGCGCGGACAGCCACGCGGGTCGTGTCCCCGGCGCGGCCGCGCGACACTCGTATTGTAGACACGCCGCGTGACCTGTACACGCACTCTAACACGAGCAGTGCCGCCTGTGAGTGCGAGAGAGACAGAGCTACGTACGGGTGAGGCGTGGGGAGTGAGCGCGGGCTGTGAGTGCGAGAGAGACAGAGCTACGTACGGGTAAGGTGTGTGGAGTGAGCTGTGCGGCCCCGTGCGGCCACAGCAGCGCCGGCGCGGCGCGGACAGCCACGCGGGTCGTGTCCCCGGCGCGGCCGCGCGACACTCGTATTGTAGACACGCCGCGTGACCTGTACACGCACTCTAACACGAGCAGTGCCGCCTGTGAGTGCGAGAGAGACAGAGCTACGTACGGGTGAGGCGTGGGGAGTGAGCGCGGGCTGTGAGTGCGAGAGAGACAGAGCTACGTACGGGTAAGGTGTGTGGAGTGAGCTGTGCGGCCCCGTGCGGCCACAGCAGCGCCGGCGCGGCGCGGACAGCCACGCGGGTCGTGTCCCCGGCGCGGCCGCGCGACACTCGTATTGTAGACACGCCGCGTGACCTGTACACGCACTCTAACACGCAGCACGCGCCGTCTGGAATAAACGAATTAATTAGTGCAGTAAAGTGGACTAAGTTACTGGGTTGAATCTAAGGTGATCAGATCAAAGGAGATCCGCCAAATTAACCTCGGCTCCGGCGCAAAAGTAACGTATCTCAATTTTAAGAATTGCACATAGAGAAAATATCACATAGTTTCAGAACTGCTAAATTCACATAGTACTTAACTTTTTTTTTGCATTTGCATTTTCATATGCGCACTATGTAATCGTAAGGTAATAATACAGTCGTAATACACATATTTTATTAAAAATAAATCCTTCCCTCTACTTTCCCAGAAATCGATCCCTATGAACGACACTACAAGATGGCATAATAAAACAGGGTGACCCTTTTTTCAAAACCAACGGATTTTGTGTGAAGTCTGAGTATGCAGTTTTATTTTTTTGCCAAATCGGCCTCAAGACTCGTTTCAGCATGTTTCGATATTCCTCATACTTAAGAATTAGCCTACCACTTATATTTAGATGCGCGTTGATGTGGTTGACATAGTAATTTAGGAGGCAACTTAGATTTTTTGAGTTGGATATTGCCATTTAAAAGAAGTCTATTTAATTACTACCCATAAAATTATAACACTTCTGTTTCATTGATAACACCAACCTGCAGGTTCCACCCAGAGAGCTGAAGTTACGTTATGAGGCTCAGGACCTTCTAGTAAAGATACTGCAAACGATTCGCAGTTACATCTGTAAGAATAAAAAACAAAAATAAAAATTAAGTCAATAGCTTCATTTAGATTCATGTTTTTATTGTAAAACCACATCTAAGTAAATAAAAAAACTTCATTTTCACACAAAAGCAAAGTAGGTACATTTTAGGAGAATTATAGTGTAAGTGTTATTGTTATGAAGGATCTAGTTAAAAATACTGCCACTTATGACTGTTACTGTGGTTTACTACAATGGTATTAGCCCATAAAACAAAATCTACAGTTTACTTACCTATGGAAATTGTAAAGATCTCCAGTAACGGGATGAGTAGCCGTGAGAGCGATGTGCAAATGGTGGGGTTTGCCGACGCGCGCGTACCCGGAGCTGGATACTTGGAC
Source organism: Udea ferrugalis (assembly GCA_950022985.1). Lineage (NCBI taxonomy): Eukaryota > Metazoa > Arthropoda > Insecta > Lepidoptera > Crambidae > Udea > Udea ferrugalis. Next base: position 4,760,708 of record OX465532.1, on the reverse strand, counting down.
TAACTCTGGCAGGAGGGACCAGACCCTGATAATGTAGCGAAAACAATAAGTTGAGATAATTTATTATCAAAATATGTCAGTAACTTAGGGTACACAGTAGATTTTTGATTCAAGTTTAGCTAACGTTTGAAATGTTGCGACACTCAGCGACGGGTTTTTTTCCAAACCTAGCTGTAAATACGAAAACAGAGAAGATACAGCATTTTGTAATCAGAAGACTACAGAATCCAGTTTTGCATTGCAGATGGTCATAAACATCTGGTAACCTATCGACACAATAGGGTAGATGACTATGAGTGATTTTGCATGTTTTTTTATGTTCCCCTAAAATAATAATTGACTTCAAATGTTATTGTGAAACCACAATCGAAATTCGTTTCAAAATGAGGCCGCAATAGGCCTGCAATCTTGGGTGGGCAAGTCCATTTCAAAAGAGTTAAATTTCTGTAAAACAATATTACTATTTTGTTGTTCTTTACAAAAACAGTAAACGTGACGTCACATTCCCTGTCACGTTTGTATGGAGCGTTTTTGGGCAAGTCCAAATATGTGCATTTCAAATTGTGATATCTCTGGTAGTATTGATCCAGATGAAGTGATTCTTTGAGGATTGTCTACATAAATGTAAGGTCTTTCGATGATAAACAAAAAAAAATACAGTCATCTAGCCTATTATATTTTTAGTTTTGCTAACACATTAGTCTCCAAGCATTTAAGTTTTGTACTAACAATTTCAATATGTATGGAATCTTGTATCTTAAATTTAATAAAAAATTTCAATTAACAAACATTTATAAAAAAGTTATGACTCACTTTCCAATAGCTCGCACATGGGGGTAGTTCTTCAAATGCACGCGCACTTCTAGTTCGCCTTCGCCTCGGACTGATAGTACACCCGCCGGTGTGAGCGAGAGAGAATTCACAGATGTTGTCTCGCTCACTGACCACACAACTGGCTCGTCACCGCCGCCGATATGCTTCAGAGGTATTTCTCTGGAAATAAAAAAGGTAAAGAAAATTAGCACACAAAGTAACCAAATAAAAATCAATAGCATTTGCAAAAAATGGATAACAGCTGGTTGAGAAAAAATTAACACATACTGTATAGTGTCTGTCCATGCTACGAAAAGCTCTGGAGGAACCACTTGCAACGGATTGACTGCAATGCCTGAAGCTTCGCCTTCAACCTAGAAACAACAAAATCACGTTGAAAAACATCAAACTGAGTTTGATGTAAAAAAAATATCTTATAAATAATACTATGAGACAATGTTAAGCTATGCGCGCCAGAACGGGCAGAGGGATGGATAACCATCCGAAACCGAAATTTTGTGATGTATTTTTCGAAGAACTCAGTGTATTGAGAAGCACGTTAAGCAGTTGGTCCAGCCTGACGTCGCAAAAAGTCGGGTTCATTACTAACCTCGCCAAGCCGTGAGACGTAAAGGTATTTAGAAACAAAACAAAAACAGGATTCAACCTATCAATCACCCTTTCACTAATAGCCAACCACTTTCAGGTAGAGAAACAAGAAAAGACATACATAAACAGCTACAATACTCACGGTCTTATGCAAAGCCTTGCCAGCAATCGAATGCAGTCGCGCCGTGACAGTCAAGGGGCCAGCCTCCCGAGCGACTGCGTAAGTTATTGTTCCATTCTCCGTCGACCTGATCAAGTCTACATTAGCCGCTCCGTCCACTGTCAAACGAATCAATGTGTGTTGACCAGCAGTCAACGGATGACCTTCTTTGTCCAGCACCACACAGTGAATTATGAAGTTTTCGTCACGAATTAGTAACTTCGACGGCCGCAATGAAACTCTTATGCTATGAGGTTCGGCGACTGTCAATGTTGCTGTAGTTACTTCAGTGGAGCCAGACATGAGTGTGATTGTGGTGGTGCCGACTTCAGTCCCCCTGACTAAACTGATTTTGTCTTCTAAGTAGGCAAGGCCTTTATCAGGTACAGCCATGTAGTAAAGTGTTTCGGATACGTCTTGAACGGTAAGACGTCCGGCACGTGCTCTGACCACTCTGAAAGCAATTTTTTTTGTTTATAAATCAAATCAAGTTTCTAGTTTCATTTAACAGGAACTACTAAGTTAAAGTACAGTCAACGACAATAGTGCCTATGCACTTTATAATTTAATTTAATTATGACACATTTACTCTACTTTAGTTATCATGGAACTTTTTAAGGACGTCTCTTTGAATTGCCTCACCATTCTTATCCCAAAAATTTCGTTGAAACTTGTAAATGAAAACATAAAGTCTGTCCACCCTCCTTACTTGTATAGTACAGTGTCACCAGGCGCAACGAAAGCCGTAGCAGGCGTGAGCACCACGCTGGCGACTACGTGCAGGGAGGCTGAGGTGCAGATGTGCCCAAGACAGACGGTGAGCCGGCACTCCCCGAGGGCCTGCCCGTACAGAAGCACCGTGTGAGCGCGGAGCCCTACCGCTTCTAGCTCGGTGGTGCCACGCGGGGCTTCGTAGTCTGTGTCGCGCCATCGCACAAGACTGGAAGAGAAAATATGAAATAAATATCTAACTCATCTTAAGTTGGACTCATTATGTCTGAACAAAAGTTAGTGAGTCTGAGTCACCAAGTACTGGACCATGTCCTCCTTGCTCACTTACAAAGAAAAGTAATTTGGTGAAGGTAAGACGAAAAACCGTACTGGGTAGCCAAAGATGCTGTTGACTGTATTTAAATATGTCTCAACATGCTCTTATCTGGAATGAACTCCCTGTCAAGTAGTCCATTAGGCTGTGGACCCTTGTAAGCTGGCATCCGCCGCTCCGTAGGCAATGGGTCCACGCCGTAAAGGCTTTAAGAGTTCTCAAGATGAGTTTAAAAAGTTAGGCTAAGAATTGGAGTTAGGTAAATATTATTGAATAATAATCATTTGATGGTAATCTAAGGGGTCCATAAATTACGTGAGACGATTTGGGGGGGAGGGGGTCGAGTCAAATGTCATCTTATCTTACGTTGGGGAGAGAGGGGGTCTCGACAAATATCACGCAATTTTTTTTTCAGATTGAAACAAAAGAAAAACACAGATTTATTCACAGTAGCCATGATTCAAGTATTTTATTGTTACATTTTTACTACATTTATAAGTCTCAGCAATATTGATTACTAGTTTTAACTAGTCGTAAATAAAAGCACAAAGCAAACTGTTTTTTTCCTTGTTTTCCATAACAACCCAACGTGTTTACGTAAGAAATCCACATTCTGAAAAATCTCACATGAGATTGGGGTATGGGGGAGGGGGTTGAATAAAATCTCACGACATCTGACCAAGGGGGGAGGGAGGGACATAAAATTTAAAAAAACGCCTCACGTAATTTATGGACGCCCCCTAATGATTTTGTGTGTATGTTTGTGCAAACAATGGCAACATGGAAAATAGAGTCATAAATGGTCAATATTTAGTATGCATAGGATCTCGATCCTGTTGATTATTGAGTTAAAGCAACTGTAACTCCTGCAATGAACCATATCATTACATGACGTTTTTATAAGACATGACATTGTTAAGCCTTGAGTTCTGTTGATTAGGACTTATCTATAACAAATTCAGTTCACTTTGGTGTGAAATAACATCAATGTAAAGTTTTATTTTCATATTTAGTGAAATTCTTAGTTGTTTCAACAGTTTTCAAAGTACAATTAAGATACACTTACGTAACTATGTTGTCTTCTCCAATAGTACTGCCAAGGTTTTCAATAGACCATGTGAAACTGACTCCTTCCAAGGTGGAAAACTTGTTACCTTAAATAAAAAAAATACATTCCAACAAAGTTTTACAAAAGTTGAATTAAGGTAAAGAAAATTTAAATTATTACTTATTCAGGCAGGCAACCATGTGAATTGAATTTAGTTACCTACCTGATGGAACTAAATTATTACCAAACTGTCTACCATAACCACCACAAGACCTAGATAGATAAGGATTGTAGCAAGTAGAAATTTGTGGTCTCTGACTGCCCAGTGAGGAAATAAAAAAGAAACCATCACATAATATGTATATTTTACAAAACCAATTTCATCAATACCTTGACTGTCATATGCAGTGACTTCAAAAGCCTCAGGTGCCTCTTCCAGATACAACTTCATTGTTGTACTCATCACTTTCAAGGAACTTATTTTGTCAATGTCAACATCACCACGTAGTATCTGAAACATAAAATTACTAAGGATTCAACCTAACGAGATTGAGTAATTTCAATAGGCATGACGAACAATTTTGAAATCTTCTTTCGTGATAAAGGTACACATGTATTGTATACTAAAAAAGCTTTATTTCGGTTTCAAAGGTCAGTTTGACAAAGTTTGAGGACATTCTTCTAGTATTTTATCAACAGCGCTCGAAAAAGCTCGCAGGTGTCATGGCGTCGGTGTGACGTAACTCTTATGTAAACATCACGTGTCTGTCAAACTCACTTGTATGAAATACGGAAGTGACATTTGTTGATTTCCATAAGAGTGACGTCATAGTGTGTGATTGACGTTTGAGACAAAATGGCGAAATGCAGTATTTTATCCTTTTACTTTATCGAAAATCTGATTAATCTCAGATTTTAAAATAAAACTAAATGTGTCTTTTAAATCCTTTTAATATGTATTTTCCCCTAAGATATTCAAATCGTTGATTATTTGGTACTGTCGTCATGCCTATTGTGTTAATGTCTTAATAAATTCTTATCTTATTGAATTATTTGCCATGTGAAATGTTAATATAAAAGCAAGTAAATTTACTTGAAATGATGAATGCTCATATTTTACTGCCTGCATTACTGCAGGCATGTTATTCTAGTAGTGAAAAAAATATTGGGTGCTGATATAGTATTTCATCACAGCACAAATAAGATAAAATTAGGAGGTGAAGTCTCTGTTCTGTAAACTCATAAGTGATTCCCGCCAATACAAAGCATCACACATTACCTCGCCAGTATGAACTTCCTCCACCAAGATGATGACTGAGCCAGGAGGCACACATCTTCTGGAAACCGAAACACGCGCCGCTCGCGAACAGGTGTCTTCGTACAAAGGTTCAAGATCTATGATGTCATCGCGAGATAAACTCCTAAATATACAAAAAAATACATATGAATCAGACTTCACAGAGGAAAGGAACGAAACCAGACAACTCAAATTATCGAAGTGAATACTTACCATGAATAACAACCCCCCTCATGGATTTCAAAAGTAAAATTAACATTCAAATTGTCGAACCACGGTAGGAGTACCCTTGGTGTGTTTATTTTTGCTCCTTCGCTTCTGTAATTGCATAAGCAAAAAGCAAATGCAAGCAACACACTTCTCCTAATTAATCCCATAGTTATTCCAATGTAATTTCATAGAAAAACTGTAAAGTTTACTTCTCCATCCTAACCTGTAAACACAACTCGACTCGCGGATTTCGAATCGTTTGACAGTTCGTTTTTAAACGTTACAAACGTCAAATTCACAAAAAAATGTATCTGACTTTGGTTACGTTCCAAAACGAGTAGTGTAGAGAGTGATTTTTACTCTCGGTGAAAAGAGAGAGACAGAACTATAAATTAGGAAGAAAGCAAACGAAAGCGATAGATTGGTTTTAGGAACGCTAACTCGTCATTTTTAACGAAAGATTGTTTATAAATACTACCTGCTCGTCAAAGGCACATTATGTGTCATGCAAACCGTTTCTAAAGTAAGTCATTATAGCCGTACGGTCTAGCCGGGACATAGTGTTGTACTGAATTTCATTATTGCACATGTGCTTAAAGTGATTTGAATTTGGAAAGCAACCGTGTAGTCAAAAATGTTCCATAGGTGCAATGAGATTTTATTCTGAGTTCAAATGTCGTACTGGCCACTATCAAAATAAATGACAAAGAAAGAAAAAAGGGGCCAACCGCTCAAATAGCTCCTGACTCTTCTGCTGATAAATTAAACGTACCAAAGATATTAACTCATCTTTGCAATCTCTTCGCACAACTGTCTAATGTTTTTAACATCACTTTTAATTTTTGATAATTTCTCATATTTCATTATTTTCACTTGAAATAAATATTTAAGTACTTTATTTTTTCAGCCATTAGTTTCGATTGCCTTGCAGAAAGTATACAAAGTAGAGTATGTATCGCGGGCTTAAAAGTGTATTTCTCTTGGGCGGTCTTGAACCCCTCGTACTCAGGATTCTAGCCTTAACTCCATAATACACTTCTCCTTCTTTAAGCCCTTGTTGCATAATTGCCTTTGGATAATTATTAGTCAGTCAAATTTTCCAGCAGATTTTTTCGAACAAAGTGTGTTCAAGTAATTTAAAAAAACTATCTGAGTTTATTGAATAAAACTTTTAATTCTCGTTAAGTTTGTCTGACAAGCTGTTACGTAAATTCTACGTCGATAGCAATCGCACTTGTCAGAGTGAAAATTACTCTCCCAACCCTCTCCAAATTGCATGCGATACTGTCGGCTACTCTCGGTTTCACTCGGGTGGTTTTAGGAATACGTCAGAGTGATTTTCGCACTGCCCAGAGTGACTTTTACTCGTTTTGAAACGACCCCTTAGGCAAAGAGTACAAAAAAGAGTACATAAACACCCTATCTGCCCAAAGAATAATGGTGCGGTCCGTTTTAAGAAAAAAAAGCAACCTTGTTCCCTAATTAATCTGTGGCCAAAATTTATAAGAGCGCGCTCACGTGTTGTCGCACATTGCCATTCGACCTCGTATTCTCATGAAATTTATCTAAAATTTATATGAAACAAGCTAACCTCGCGAACGTGAAAACCACTCTACACTCCCAGCTTTAGAACGCAACCTATCATTGGCTTTACTTTTTCTCGTGACCTAAAAAATCACTTAAAAAAACAACTGTCAAAATGGCAGAAATGGCTGCTTGTGTTCGTCATAATTTGTGTCGTATTTTATGTGAGATTTGTAAATATAATTCAACTTGAATGCGAAATCCTATGCATTTTGAATAATACATCGCCGTCGCATTGAGGGAAAATTATTCTCAGCGTGCCCAGCTGTTAAAAACCACCATGTCATTAGACAAGGCTTCAGAAATAAAAGGCAATGAGATCGATAAAAGCAAACGTCGTCATAAAACTGACGACACTGTTGTTGCGACAGCGGCGATGAGTGGTGGTGAAGATACATTGCAACAATACACAAAGATGGAGAGCGTAGATAGCGCGGGGAAGCCAACGGAGCTGTGTTTACAAGGCAACTCACATTTGATGTCAAGTACTACCAGCAGCTTGGCCGATACGCCCGGTGATTCTGGTGTTTTGTGTTTGGATAGTGAAGCTTCAGAGGCTACCAGTCAGGCCCTCATGTCCCACAGCCTTGTAGGTGCCGAGGAGTTAACGTGCGACAGTCAGTATGATGCGCCTCCATCTTGCTCACAAGATATGATCAAAAGCACCACCAGCAGTCTCATGACACGCAGCGACATTGACAATCAAAACATTGGAATTCCCGATGACATAGTACCAGAACTTCTGGTTGAATCACTCAAGAAACCATATGAAAATTTACCAGATGTAGTTTTAAAAGCATTAGAAAGTGAAAAAGTTTGTACAGATGAAGTTAAGAAGCCAGCACTCAGAACTAATGAACCTAAGAAGTCTTTATCTGAAGATATTGTGTACAGGCGAAGATGTAGAAAAAAATCACAAAGTGGGCCAAGTTCACAAAAGAAGAGAGTTTCATTTCATGAAGATATTCTTAATAATACTAAAACAGACAATATTCACATAGAGCGTGGGTTTGTGTCCTATGGTCCAGATAGTGCATACTGTGATAGATTTAGGCAAAAGAACAATATTTTGATGGACAGGTTCTCTTGGTGTGCATCAGGAGACCGACCTAAATATGCTGCTGATGTTGCTCATCAGACTATGTCTGATATCTTGACCTATGGAGATGTGAAAACAGACAGAAGTGGAATATTTGAATATGGCCAAGATTTTAATCAGGAAAACCAAGACAATAATGACAAAGAAAACAATAATGACTCTGGATCTGGTGGCAAACTTTATGGATGTGATTCTAACAGTTCAGATTCTAATTTCAGTTGTGACTCTGAGACATCATCCACTGATTCATCATCCTCACATTCCAATTCCAACAAAACTGAAGCTACTCTCTTACACAGAAAATGTGATAAAACTCAGAAATCATATTCCTGTGATGGCTTTGATGACAATGGACATGTAGCTTTTATGAGAAAGACTTACTTCTCTGAAGCAGATATTGATCAGTCTTATGATCGTAGTAATATACCACTGGAGGTGGCCGGAAGCCCTAACACAGTGAAATCAGTTTTGAAAAAGAAACGGTACATACCAACCAATATTGTTGATGAAAGGAAACAAAACAGGAAAGGTCTGCACTTACTTAATGCAGATAACTTAATAGGATCACTCAAAAATTTCTACAAAAACTTTAATTTCAATTTAGCTCCTGAGAAAGGTCTCACTGAAAACAGCTTAGAATTAACCAATGTTGTTGAAGCAATACCTTGTGATGTAAACCAAAACAGGAAGTTATTGTCTAAAAGCTTAGATTCTGGAATACAGGCAGAAGATGAAGATGACTTTGTTGAAATTAACCTGAATGGGCAGCCACTGGAAACTGAAAAACCTAAGGATATTGCATTATCATCCAAAAGCAATGTCTCTGAAGATAGGACACCTAATGAAGGATCTCCTCGTCACAAACTGACATTGAACATGTCAAATCAACATGACAAGAAATCTATCAAAGCTGATGCATTCCCACCTGTGAACAAATATGTTGTAAATTGTGAGAGCACTGTGTATGAACACAAGGGTGTGTCTTACAGCTATGTTCATGATACATTCCAAACTGCTTTTGACGCTCCTAAAGAGACTTTTGTCCCAATTCCTGAAACTACTGTAGTGAAAGAACTAGTTGCAAGTACTAGTAAAACGGACTTGACTTCGAAACAATCAGACTTGGAGACTTCAAGTCTAACATCAACTCCTAAAAGACAGTTCAACAAAAATGTCCAAGATGAAACTGAACAGAAGAATGGTGTTCCTAAACACTTGTCTTCTCCCAAGAAACAGAATGTCAATAGGTATAGTCGAAAATCGGCATCTACTGTTTCCAAGGCAACTAGTGAACCAACTCAAGCAAACAGTGATAACTGTTCCAACACTGATAACTCCACTCTGAAGGGAGCTGAAGATTTTAATGAAGAATTTTTCGACAGTCCATCTAATCAAAAACTACAATCAAACAAATCTGTATTATTAAATAGATACTTAAAAAATGTATGTCAGAGGAAAGACCTAGAACTCAAGATTAGAAATAATAACTTCTTTCAAATGAAACTAAGACTGGAAAAACATTTCCCCAGCATAATAATTCCATTCAAAGATGTTTCTGAAACATTTCACATGTCTGCTGAGAGAATGTCGCGCCTCATAGACAAAGAGGTGATCGAGAACAAAAGGTTGTCGGTGAGAATGCTCACAGCTGAAGAGCCGTCATACTTTGACAGCTTCGAGGACAATGTCGCCATTGAATGCAATGAAAAGCTCAGGTTACAGATATTTTCCTACCCCAATGAAACATTAAACAGGGTAAGTTTGATTTCTAGGATGACTCCATACAAAAATAGGTAACCCAAATTTCACACTAAATAAGAAATATTTAATTTGGTTTCAGATGATGAAAGTCCAATCTCCATACAATATGGAAGATGGTTCATGGTCACCTCTGCTCGTCTTCATCACCGACTATGCCTTATATGTTGCTAGTTTGAAGCAGGGAGGCACAGAATATGAAATTCTGTGCCGACTGCCACATAATGAATTAGATGCAATTGCTGTAAGTTGTTGAATGTGTTATTCTACTATGACTTAATATGATAGTGAAAGTTCTAATGCTTGGATGAACTTTTGTTTATGGCTTAACAGATTTTGATCCATTTAGATATTGCCTTTGATTATGGCCTGAAAGAAATTTGAAGAGAAGATGGTTTTCCCCTCAGTCCATTGCTCCTGACATAGAGATATTTTAGTACAAATTGCGCACAGATGAATTTAAAGTTGGAATAGTGGTGGTAGGTCATGAATAATGAGGTTATTTGCATATCAACAATGTAATGAAAAAAATATTTACACTGACTAAGCCAGTAACTGAAGCATGTTATTAAACTAGTCTAGCATAACCTTTAGTTATTAGATAACAGTAGTTAATTAGAGTCTAGCAGAGCTGTTGAACTTTCAATGAACTGCTGATAAAGACGTGTTTGTTATTGAATTAGGTTCATATAAAACCAATACTTGTGAAAATTAAATTGATTGATAAAAAAAAAGACTAAAAGTTGGTATATTCAATTTAATACTTGTAATCACCTTAGAAATTTGCAATGCACAGTACACAGTACAGCTTGGCTCTTTTAACCTTCAACTATGCCATGCATTTTCTGTTCTACTTTTAATCTTGTTTCATTATAATTTCTCATTGATGTATGTATTTGAAGATAAGTAAACGAATTATTTTAATATATCCTTCTAACAGGTTGGTCCTGACGCGCAGTACATCCAAATCGTGGACATAGCCGGCAACATCGCGTGCTCAGTTGTGACAGCTGAGTCGACTCTCGGCGCGCGGCTGGCCTCATCTTTAGAGTGGAGTGCGCGGACGTCGCCCTTGAGGATCTCGCGGCCGCCGGCCGTGCTGCCGCTCGACTACCGACATCTAGCGGCGGCTGTGGCCAGGCAGAGGCATGAGAAACGGGTATGTTACCTAGTCTAAGCTGCTTCATTTGCGTGAAAATCCCCTGAATTCCCAAACGTCAATCAACGCTAAGCAAGCGCTCAAGCTCATGCTGTCCCTTTCAGTTCTATCGACATGCTACGGGACAGCATGAGCGTAAGCGCGTGCTTAGCGTTGATTGACGTTTGTGAATTCGGGCGTAAGTCTTCTATTTCTTTCTTTTTAATTTAATTTTTACCAGTTGTTCAGCAAAAGTACCCGTGCTGTCTGTAAACAGAAATTAAGTACGCCTTCAAAGTCTTGCCGTCTTGTAAGTAAGTAAATAACGCGGCGGCATACTCTTTTCTGATTGACGTTTGTAAATTTAAGGGGAAGCATCGCAGAATTCACTCTTAACTGTGCTCCCATTAAATTCCATCCCATTAAAGTAGTTGTGAGTTACTGGCTCATTAATTTTATACTATACCCAAAATGTAAACTTAACGTAAATAAGCAGGAAATTCTGTATTTACTACGCTGAAGTTCAAAGCCGTCCTTCGTTACTAAATAACGGTATTTGTTGATACATTTCAACCATTTCATCGTCATTGTTTTAGATTCACTTGTAAGAGTTAAGGAAAAAGTTATATAATATCTTACAAACTAATTATGCTTTATTTTTGCTATTGTTCTACTCATGCCTTATTTTATGAATTGTTTATTCATGTAGTTGTCATGCGTGAAGGAATAGCAGTAAAGTACTTGTAAGGTTTATATAGAAGATATAATAAGTCAGTCAAACTAGCTAATAAGCTAGCTCACAGACCAAATACAAAAAACTTCCCTTTCTGTTAAACAATATTTCAAGAGAATCCATTTTTCAAGGGAATAATATTTTATGATAAAAGGGAAACAAAAACTTGGAAAAGTGCCAAGTCTGAACCATTTTACAACGGATTGTTCTTTATGCTTGCATAACATAGCTCAGAGGTCACAACTATAAAATGTTAGCTCATTTGCAGCTTCCATATATTAGTTCCTGCGAAACTGTATTTCTTTGAACTAACTGAGATGGGGAAAATACTTAGTGAAATGTTTGAATAAATTTGCAAAGCAAACAGCTAGCTTTTTCAAAGGCAAACCTTAATAATGTTGATGCTGTACGACATAATTTAGAGGCAGTAATCAATGAGCTGTGGCGCACTTTGGGAGAGGCCTGAGTCCAGCAGTGGACTATGACAGGCTGATGATGATAATCAATGAATTTGCAATTTGAAATGGATTTCTGCCAACAGATACCCGAGATCTTGTATTACGGGCGGGCGCTGTCCGGCGACGCGGGCGACCGACTAATAGAAGCGCCTGGAGCCTTCGCCCCACCCCTGGAGGGCTACCTCATGTGCAGAACTGACAAAAGTCGCCGGTTCGAGCCCTGCTACTTCCTGCTGAGGTAAGTTTGGCTAAGCAAATTGGAAAAGAAAACGAATGTTTCTAAACGAAGTTAGTAGAAAGATAAACAAAAGGATAAGTAATAATATTGCTGTACTAGTAGTAGAAAAACCTATTTTGTCTAATAGCCATATGGGTTTAATGTTTTAGTTCTTTTAAGCTTGATCTCCTCAAACGGAAAATAATCCTGACAGCAGTCACTACCAGATGACCAATGTATTTGCTGTTTAGCAAATAGGGGTAGTAAAGTTATCAAATATATACCACCTATGATAAGGAGACCAACTGACATCATTCGTGCCTCGTAATTTCTGGATAGCTTTAAGTTACTTACCAGAACCAAGGCAAGATAGCGTTATACATGGTGTTTTATTTACACCCATAAGAAAATGTTTCACCCTCCGTCCCTCGAAGTCCCCGTAACGTGTGACATAATTTATGTCCCCTAATGACACCATTCCCCACAGGGCCGGCGTCCTGCACTGGGGCCCGCACTCCCCCGACGGCATAACACCGCTGCCCCACAACATCGCCCTACGCGCCGTAGTGGGCGTTCGGAGACACCTTGACACATCTAGGCGTCCTCACTGCTTCGAGATCGCGCTCGGAGACTCCAGCCGGCTGCTGCTAGCGGCTCCTGATGACGCCACCGCGTCTTCTTGGCTGCAGTCTTTGCTGCTCCATGCGGCGCAGGTGAGATACCAACATTGATAGGAGCCTAATGCTTCCGACTAGGCTCAACGACTGCCATCAGCCCAGACCCTCTGTTTAACATGCCATTCGAAGCACAGGTGCCTGGGAATAAAACACCCGAATTTGGTTGAAGTTGTCCACCCAATTCACCGACTTTACGTGCGCTCAATTATGTTTTCTTAATGGGAGCCACTGGTGGGCAAAATCTTTTCATTAATTTACCTTAACATCGGCTATGTTTGCCGAGTCGCCCTCGCCATTTAGACTGTGCTTCATAATCATATTAGCCATCACGTCGGTTTTCTTGGAGGACGTGTTTGCCATCAATGGTGTGCTCTCAATATCCGCTATCTACAGACTGAAGACATCAGCAGTACGCGACAAGAAAATTTAACCTTTTTGTTCACGTTTGTATGAATTTAGAATGTAGGAAACCAAAGAGGATCCAACATTTTTATATGGGCTCTGGCAAACCTACTTCTCCGCCGTTTTGGAAAAAAAAATGCTATCGAGAGAGAAAGTGATTACAAACAAAAACTGTTGGAGTGTTATTATGTCTAAGCGATACGGTTTTATTTGAGTCCAAAAACTAAAAAATACAGAAAAGAAAAGTATGTTTATTTACTTACTTTATCGATTGACATGTGTTTTATCACTTGCCGCTGAAACATTTTTTTTTTTCGATACTAACGAGTTAGGATGCTCTTTAGTAACTTCATCCAAATAGGTATTTCATAGATTACATTTTCTGTATCATGCAGGCTTTGGAAGAGAAAGACGGCGCCAAGAAAGTGGACCCCCTGGCCGGGGAGCCGCCCCCCGCCTGCACAGTGCTGGTGACCCCCACGGAGGTGCTCAGCGTGCGCGACACGCTCGACCTCGCCTTCGTCTCCGGCGCCGCTGCTTATCTCAAGGATCGAGGGTCTGAAGCTCTGCTCAAAGGTTCGTATTGACAATATGGAGATAGGGAAAAAAGGCCTATTATTATAGTTCGACCGCGTTAAGATTTTTTATTTTTTAAGAAGATAAGATTCATTGCCCGGTAAAGCTGTGAAAGTCACACCTTGGACTAACAGCTAGTCAATACAAAAAAAAAAAAAACGCGTTAAGAATGCAGTAATTTCATACTTGTCTTTCGATAGATCGATCGAAGAAATCGAATCGTTCCTAATTAGAAAGCCAAGTCCATAGTGACCAGTTACTTAAAACATATACTTTCGAACGCAAAGGGTGTGGATCTGAGTTTTTTTTGTGTGCGAAAGAATTTTTAGAAATCACTGCATTCTTAACGCGAACGAACTATAGATTATTTTAAAGAGAGAGAATATTAAACCGGCTATGCGATTCAGGTTAGCGCCAAATCTCACCCCGGATTGTTGAGTTACCCTTAAGGTAAAAAGGACAGCCAAATAACATTTTGCAATTATTTAAACAAAATACTAATTCCAAGTAAATAGCGTATTGATGATTGAAGTTAGCATGAAGCACCAAGTTGAGATGATATTAGCCGGAACGCCACTGCTGTAGGCGCTTATGGCCCACATCACTTCATCACCTGGACAACAGATCTTCAAACCAAAGGCCAAAAACCTCAATCAAATAAAAACTAAAGAGACAGTGTTATCTATAATGTATAAGATTATGAGATTTCTAGTGTACAAACACTGATATTTTTGGCAAGAACACTGTTTGCAGCCCGTGCAACTAGTTCTTAGTAACGCAGCAGACAGGATCACTAATCGTTGCAAGGGTCCAATCCTACTAATGTTATAAATTTGCTTTTTCACGTAAAAACTACTGTATGGATTTTAATGAAACTTTACATTAATATAGCGTATGCATCGGAATAGCACATATGCTACAATTTATGAGGATGTCACTTTTTTAAACCTTTATCGTCGCGGACGAAGTCGCGGGCGGCCGCTAGTCAATAATAATGCACAGAGATTCCAATATTACCAACAACTATAGCTCAATTGAACCTAATATTGTTTAATACAATGAAAAGGAAGTATGTTAATTATTTTTCCGTTAAGACTAGTTTCGACATCATATTAAGTAATAGAGGTTTTCCTATTACTCGTAAATACCGTAATGTGTAATTTGTTTACATAATTTTGCTATAACAATGGTACGAATTTGAATTGATAATTAATAATCACATGTTTAGGTTATTATTGTTACATGTTAGGTACTTTGTTTACGTTCCGTTTAACCTTCACGTCCTAATATTGCGTCTGGGGAGTTTATGTGAACCAGTAATAAAGGATATCAGAGTGGAAAGACTAAACATTCATAATAATAATTGATTAGTGTATGAATGGATGAGTTAATTCAGTCACAAACAACATGATACAATTTACAAGGACAATAAGTCGTTCAATTTTGTTTTTAAAGATAATAAAGATAGTTAGCGTTGTTTGTCTAGTATTGTTCAATAGACAAGAGGGATAAACATCTCGTCGTTTTAAACTTATATTTTAAATCAAATAATCAATCAAAATATCTTGATCGGACCACGCGGTCCGATAAAAGATTCTGATGCTGACTGTACTTAATGACACCTTTAACAATGTTAAATATAACACGTATAATAACACGTTAACTTTTGTATCGCTCTGTCACTTTCATTCTGGTTGCTGCCGCTATTTGCAGTTCATGTAAAATAAAATAATAAAATACATGTAAGTGACAAAGCACGCCAATCGCTTAATCTATTCTTTAGCGTTGCGTTCGTTTTTATGAAGGGGGTGTAATATTAGGTAATCAACGTTAAATATTTCTAACATAGGCTTTAATTGTTTATTTTTATCTGCAGAATACATCGAAGAAGTGCGAACAGATGTCGAGATCTTGGCGTGCGGCTCCATCAAAAACTTGACAGCTTTCAAAATACCGGATACTGACGAGAACTGGTGCTGCTTGGTACGTATTAAAATACATGACTTTTAAACACAGTAAATAGCATGTATAAATAATTTAGGGCAGCAGCACACCATGTACGGTTAACGGCACATCACGCTACCCATTTCCGTTCAGGCCTCCTTGCTGTATTGCAAAGAAAATAAACGGAAATGTGTAGCCTGATGTGCGGTTGACTGTGTACATACAGTGTACATATTATTTTCAAAACCTGCAAAATTCTTGATGAATTTCAAAATCACTTACAAAATAGTAATTTTTAGCTCTTACCCCTGACGAAAAAGTGGGGTGTCATAATAACCAGCCTAACCTCATCCCCGCTGTTGCGGGGATCGAACCCGCGACCTTTGGTGTAGTAGCCGACTTCTCAAGAATCATACCAAGACGGTCGTCAAATACTGCATGGAAAATGCTAAAAATAGTAATATCCTTGAATGTTTGTGTTGTGTAGGAGTGGAGCGTGTGCGAGGCGCGCGAGCGCGGCGCGGGGCTGGCGCTGCTGCTGGGCAGCGGCTACGAGCTCGAGCGCCTCATCGCCGCCGTCGAGGGCGCCTTCGCCTGTCTCTCGGTCAGTCACACACACACACACACACACTTCTCTCTGCTTCTCATGTGTTGTGTAGGAGTGGAGCGTGTGCGAGGCGCGCGAGCGCGGCGCGGGGCTGGCGCTGCTGCTGGGCAGCGGCTACGAGCTCGAGCGCCTCATCGCCGCCGTCGAGGGCGCCTTCGCCTGTCTCTCGGTCAGTCACACACACACACACACACACTTCTCTCTGCTTCTCATGTGTTGTGTAGGAGTGGAGCGTGTGCGAGGCGCGCGAGCGCGGCGCGGGGCTGGCGCTGCTGCTGGGCAGCGGCTACGAGCTCGAGCGCCTCATCGCCGCCGTCGAGGGCGCCTTCGCCTGTCTCTCGGTCAGTCACACACACACACACACACACTTCTCTCTGCTTCTCATGTGTTGTGTAGGAGTGGAGCGTGTGCGAGGCGCGCGAGCGCGGCGCGGGGCTGGCGCTGCTGCTGGGCAGCGGCTACGAGCTCGAGCGCCTCATCGCCGCCGTCGAGGGCGCCTTCGCCTGTCTCTCGGTCAGTCACACACACACACACACACACTTCTCTCTGCTTCTCATGTGTTGTGTAGGAGTGGAGCGTGTGCGAGGCGCGCGAGCGCGGCGCGGGGCTGGCGCTGCTGCTGGGCAGCGGCTACGAGCTCGAGCGCCTCATCGCCGCCGTCGAGGGCGCCTTCGCCTGTCTCTCGGTCAGTCACACACACACACACACACACTTCTCTCTGCTTCTCATGTGTTGTGTAGGAGTGGAGCGTGTGCGAGGCGCGCGAGCGCGGCGCGGGGCTGGCGCTGCTGCTGGGCAGCGGCTACGAGCTCGAGCGCCTCATCGCCGCCGTCGAGGGCGCCTTCGCCTGTCTCTCGGTCAGTCACACACACACACACACACACTTCTCTCTGCTTCTCATGTGTTGTGTAGGAGTGGAGCGTGTGCGAGGCGCGCGAGCGCGGCGCGGGGCTGGCGCTGCTGCTGGGCAGCGGCTACGAGCTCGAGCGCCTCATCGCCGCCGTCGAGGGCGCCTTCGCCTGTCTCTCGGTCAGTCACACACACACACACACACACTTCTCTCTGCTTCTCATGTGTTGTGTAGGAGTGGAGCGTGTGCGAGGCGCGCGAGCGCGGCGCGGGGCTGGCGCTGCTGCTGGGCAGCGGCTACGAGCTCGAGCGCCTCATCGCCGCCGTCGAGGGCGCCTTCGCCTGTCTCTCGGTCAGTCACACACACACACACACACACTTCTCTCTGCTTCTCATGTGTTGTGTAGGAGTGGAGCGTGTGCGAGGCGCGCGAGCGCGGCGCGGGGCTGGCGCTGCTGCTGGGCAGCGGCTACGAGCTCGAGCGCCTCATCGCCGCCGTCGAGGGCGCCTTCGCCTGTCTCTCGGTCAGTCACACACACACACACACACACTTCTCTCTGCTTCTCATGTGTTGTGTAGGAGTGGAGCGTGTGCGAGGCGCGCGAGCGCGGCGCGGGGCTGGCGCTGCTGCTGGGCAGCGGCTACGAGCTCGAGCGCCTCATCGCCGCCGTCGAGGGCGCCTTCGCCTGTCTCTCGGTCAGTCACACACACACACACACACACTTCTCTCTGCTTCTCATGTGTTGTGTAGGAGTGGAGCGTGTGCGAGGCGCGCGAGCGCGGCGCGGGGCTGGCGCTGCTGCTGGGCAGCGGCTACGAGCTCGAGCGCCTCATCGCCGCCGTCGAGGGCGCCTTCGCCTGTCTCTCGGTCAGTCACACACACACACACACACACTTCTCTCTGCTTCTCATGTGTTGTGTAGGAGTGGAGCGTGTGCGAGGCGCGCGAGCGCGGCGCGGGGCTGGCGCTGCTGCTGGGCAGCGGCTACGAGCTCGAGCGCCTCATCGCCGCCGTCGAGGGCGCCTTCGCCTGTCTCTCGGTCAGTCACACACACATGTAGCGACATCTATCTCGCCACATCAGCAGTAGCCTACCAGACATAACACCCGTCTGATTGGAGGACCCTCCCTTTTCAATGGGGGATGAGGAATTTAACACCCAGTTCCTCACTTCCCCAAACACACATTTATTTATTTATTCATAACACTTGTAAACTGACAGCATACACCAAAGCGCATACAAGCTTAAATTACAATTACCGCAAAACACATAAAATATTTAGAATAGTACATGCAGGAAAAACATAAAAAAGATCAATTCAATTAAAATAAAATAAACCTGGCTTAATTAAACTAAAATAAATTGTCCGAATCTAAATGTCAAAAGCAAATTTAGAATAATAATATTAAAAAAACGATTGAAAGTCCTCACAGCAATTAAAAATTAAGATAAAAATAAAATAAAAACATTAACAACATAGTATTATTATATAAAAAAAAGCACACACCTCTCTCTGCTTCTCACATACATTCAATTCTTCTCACTTCTCTCTTCTAAAGGCTGCTGGCAGGAGATGGATGCGTCTAGCCGAAGATAGGGTGCGATGGCGCGCATTAGGAGGCCTACGTCCAGCAGTGGACCAACATAGGCTGATGATGATGATGATGATACACTTCTCTACAGGTTATAGATATACGCTTCAAACTTAAGGGCGGCTCGGAAGTTAGCTGCAAACGCCGAGTGCGCAAGATTGACCTCGGCTCGCAAGTTGACCTCGGCTCGCAAGTCGCAACCCACTGACAACTTAATTTGTGTTCTGCGCATCGACTCGCGCGATGTTCACAGCCGCCATTAAGTTGAATCGTACTATTATTACTATCATCTCCAATAGCCACACGACGTCCACTGCTGAATATAGGCCGATTGTAGACAGCATGCGTCCATTGAAACCCTGCGATTTTAATCAGGTCATGTGTCGGCTTTCCGGGTGGGCTACCCAACTCTCTGGACATAACTCGTAGACAATTCTAAATACTTCCGAGTGAGTTAATAGAAAGAGAGAGAAAGAAATAAGGAAACGGATAGAAAGAAAAGAAAAGTAATTTTTTTATTGACCTAACACAGTAGGTGTGCAAAAAAACACTTAGAATAAAAACCAAATGTAAGAACAAAGATAGAAAAATTAAGGCCACCAGTATAGTAGAACGCGGTAAAATGACTTCATACTGAGTTTGCCTATAATTTCGCCTAAATTGTACCCACATTTTTAAAGAGTTCTAGTGTATATGGTACTGTTTTTCACACTAAAGTTTATCTCATCTTATCTCTGTAACGTTATCCCCAGAGCGAGCCGTTCCCGCTCAGCGTGGTAGAAGCGAGCAAGTCTGCGTGTAGCTCCGCGCACTCCGCCTACGAAGCCGCCTGGACGCACATGCTGCCGGCACACCAGTAGGCTGAGCTAGCAGACGAACCCGTATGATAAGGCTAGTGTATGGTTAAGGTCTTGGACGCACGGGCCAGCGTGCAATCACAAGTGGAAACATAAGGCGATGTCCCCCTTGTTCCTAAAAACTAATCGTAATCGCGTTCGATCGGCTGGGGTCTAGGGGTCGTATACAAAGACATGAGGTAACATGATGAAACGCGCTTGTTTGAACTCAGATTGTTCGGGCCGTGAATTAGAAGAATGTCTGTTGTATGAAGCCTCTCCAGAATTCGCTTTTTGAAATGGTAGCTAAAATTGTTGAAACTTTTGTCGTATTAGAATGATATATTTTTTTTCTACGCGGTGTTGATATTAAATACCCATACGGTAAAGATATCAGAAAAAGGGTTACATAATTCTTTGAAAGCTGAAATATTCCTGTTGCGCATTAATATATTTAGAATACTTAACTTGTTTTCTCTAGGATACTAATTCGGGATACACAAATGGTATTATTCTAGTATTACGAAAAGGCATCTACAGCTATTTTTTATTCGGAATCTCAGAAATTTATTATTCTACTAAATTTAAATAATTTGATTAGTGAATTTTGTATATTAGTATCCTATACAACACATCGTAGGCATCGTAGGGTGCAAGAGGGAGCGCTGGCCACGGCGATTGACTGCACAACTTAGATAAATTGTACTTTAATTAATATAATTTAAGTTAATTACAGCTTCACGTATACATAATTCACTTGTGTAAAGTGTAGTAGCGAGTAGCAGCTGATTAAGTAAGTAGGTTTCAAGTTTCAACCTTTCCTAGCTAAGGTCACAAGTACTCCATAAATTTAAATGAAATACTCGAATACGATTATATTATAGTTATATCTAAATTATAGTCATACCCACATTGCTATAAATCAAATCAATTGAACATATTTTATGAATTTCAAGAAAAGATGGACAAAGTTTAGTGGCAAACTTTAACTTATTTTCGTATACATTTTCTGTCATTCAAAACTTAGATCGTTTTCGTATTTGCGCAATATGATCAACTGTGATGATATTTTTTGATAAACAACAGCAATGTGGGTGTAGCAAAATATTTTTTGTGATCAACGAATATAATGTGCAATCAAAAATAAAATGTGTAATGTTTGTTATTTATAGAACAAACTATTATTATAAATACTATTAAATACATTATACATATTTCAATCATCTTGAAGTATAAATATAGCTTGCTTATCTGTCTACCGTATTTATAATCAGCCCTGTCCAATCCGCTGATGTTTTTAGGAAACATAAACCAAAATGTTATTTAAAAAAATTATTGAGGATCAACCTGCCTTTTTTGTGTTGCCTTAAGTTTCTGTGTTCATTTTTCAAATACTCAAATGGATTTTTTATCGGTACCTAACCTGGTAACACTAGAATGGATTGGTCGGGTTGACACGTTCTATCTATATCATCAAAATAATAACATATAATTCAGTACATATGTAATGTAGATGTAATATTGTATGTATTTTTAACCTATCGCAATCTTTATCGGCTATTGGAAAATTGACGTATCTTAGTGTGTCTGTGTAGAATTTATAAATACCCAATTATATATTTTTGAGGGAACAGATATTGCGAAAGCTTTTGTAACGTGACGGCGCTATTCTGAAACTTGTGGAGGTTCCAGCACTAGGGATCGGTTTTATGAATGGACGCGTTTGCAAGTAGGATGCAGGCCGAAGGGTGCGTGTTGGGCTATACAGGCTCTTGCTTACGAAACCTGCCTTTTTCGATGAAGAGAAATAGAGTCGACATTTTAATAAACACCTACAAGGCCTAGTAAGCCTTAAAAATTTAATTTGGTTGCTTCAGCATTGAAGAAATAGACGATTTTTTACAAAATTGTCATAAAATGTCGTGTTAGTGTATTTTTGAATAGTCTTGAAAAATGCAGGTTTTGAAACCAACAGCCTGTATAGTTGGTAAAGAAAAATTAACAAGGAATTTATAAAGCTCGCGGCCAGTCGCAAGTTTTTAGACAAAAAAACGCTGCCTTCGTTCTGAGTCTTACTAAGGGCGCGGTCCGTTTTGAGTCAAAAGTGATAATAGCGCACTCATGCGCGTCCCGAATTGAAAAATTGTATGAGCGTGAGCGCGCCATTATCACTTTTCACTCAAAACGGACCGCACTATAAAGCGTCGGAAATCGAACGGTGTTAAGAAAATTAAGCGGTTGCAAGTTTCACAGAATAAGGCTGAATCGAGTGTGCGCGTAGCTTATTAGATTTTGTACAAGGGAAACAATTTTGTATTACGAACCTTTTGTAGCTTTAACCTTTTTAAAGTTATTTTAATGGTTTCGTACGTTCTAAATTAATTGGCAACTTTTGGCATTAAATTCTGTTGGTCGGATTATTGATCTATATGTAATAAGTGAATTGTAATCTTATTAGTATATTTAAACTCGTCTCAAAGTCTTGGCTGCTTGTTACATTATAAATATTGTTTCACAATGGTTGTCTTTCTATTAACTAGCTGTTACCAAATATATCAATGTATTATATCATTGCATATGTGTATTAGGCCGTTGTAAGGGCCGTGTGATATTAATATATGTTAGGTTAGGTACTAGGAGATTGATCGTAAAACAAATGTATAACAGTGGCAGCAATCGCATTTTGCTAGTGATTTGTGAAAATTGTGAGTTTCGTAGTTATACATTTGAGTTACAAAATAGTGGTAATAGTAATGTAAAGTCGTTTACCGACGCGATTCCATATCTCAGTGTTTATTTTTTTATTATTTCTCAAAGAAGTTCATTAAGGTTTTCAAAATTCCGATCGCTTACTTGACCCTGATTTAGAACCCGCTGTCGAATGATTTGGTAAATTTCTTTTAATCGGGTTTGTTATTAAAAGCACTGTCTGCCAGAATAACTGGGAGGCATTTCGCTAATTGATTCAATGAAATTGTACCGAATCGTTTGAGAACGTCCCGAATCAGGGGCTGTTCCAATAGACGGTAACAACGATAACGCTTAAATACGTTGTGTACAATCTGTAGTCATATAAACACATCATATTATACGTACATAAAATAAGCATACCTATGAAGTTATTTGAGATCTTATGTTTATGAAATAATATATTGTAATAGATATAAACGTTTTGTTTCCGAAACCGTTAAATATTTTTTAGTTGACAGGGTTGTTTACTTTTACTGCCTTTTGCGCTGAGGATGTGGTGATATTGTTTGTTCTCAGGCTTTCGTGTTAGTGTGTACGCGCCTTTATATCGTTATGTATCTGTGATTCGTGCTCTAAGTTTTTGTTATGCATAATATTAGAATCGATGTTTTTTGCTAATTTGTAAGATTTGACTTTCATTTAGCAATATTTTTATGAACTAGGTAACTAGCTACAAATGTTTTACCTAATATTTTTGAAGTCACTCCTGGGTCTATTTACGCGGTATTTTTTTTTTTAAAATATCAGCTTTTATGTTCAACATATGCAAGATAATAGCAGAGTAACGAAAACCATAATTACAAAAACTGACCGCCCTCAAGCCCGTGTTCGAAATAGTGTTCTAACAACTACTTTCGGAATAAAGCGTAGTCAGCGACTGATGGCTTTCACCCTGGTCAACCATATTTATTTATACCACAAACTAGCTTCACACGTTCCCCTGTCCATTAAATATCACAATTGAAAATCCATTGTTATGAATCACATTGGACTCATAGGACAGGGAAAGTGTTAATATGTGTGTTGGCTTTAAATACTCAATTGAAAAATAGAGTCCATTTTAGAAACACCTAACTGTTTTTAAATGGCATGCAATTCAAAGAACGAGAATTCTCATGGATTCACTTTCTCATGTACCTAGTTACTAAAAATGATTTTGTTACCATCACTTATTATAATATTAATCAGGACCAGTTTATAGAACTGACAATACGAACACTTTTTCTACATTATTAGATATATTCTAATGACAACATGTTTCCTGGCAGATATTAATAATCGGTCGTGTATTTTCAATACGTAGCAGACCCTGGACAATATAACATTTAATCAAGTCGCTTCTTGCCTTAAAATATATTTATCTTATTAATGAATTAATACTTTATGAATTATTGGCTATGAATTATTACTATTATTTAATTTAAAAATGCTGTATATAATTGACAATATATTCTCCTTCCGTTTAAACTGTAATAGCATTAATAGGGGTAGCTATGTAAAGTATTATAAAAACAATAATAATATTAATTATATCGTGCTGTAAGTTGTAGGGGCTACATTTTTAATGTAATCGTAACATATTATATGACTAACTTAAATGTTGTTAACAACTCCATCCACAATTTAGTCGCGTAATATTTTGGTGTCTTATTAAAGTTTTCGAATTTAACGCTTATTAAAAGGTTTTTAATTTTCGTCGTTAATTTCAGATACCGAAAATAACAAATATTCTTACAATACCTTTCACTTTACATTATTTTTTCAGTAAAATTTTGGCTGTAACCATTGTTGTAACAAGAACAACTTTTTTTTTCTAATTATATACAGTGTGAAAATATTTAATAAGGCACCACTTAAGAACCGTTGTGTAGTGTACCCACGTTTTTCTGCCCTTAACTGATCTCAAATACAACGTTCTAGATCATTCTACTGCTTCACATTTATTATTCGTATAAATAAAGGGTTAATAATAAATACTTGCGGTTTTTTTTTTCACTTTTCCCACGCTTAATTGCAGCTTGCCTTCATAATCGTCATTCGTCATAGAAGCTATACGGAAAAGTTTGAGCAAACGGATTGGATAGATGGTGGGACGCCCTTCGGCTAGGTGGACCGACTATTTATGAAAGGGTGCTGGCAGGAGATGGATGGATCTAGCTGAAGATGGAGCGCAATGCCCAGCATTAGATTTCCATTGCTTATGGACCTTAGGAATTGAACCGACCTGTGTCTTACCGCGACTATTTTACGTATTGCCTACCTAAGAGAGTTTGCTAGCCGTTATAAGGGTAAAGTTCAACGCGAATAACCGAGAGCTGATTCTTATTGGAAAAGTTAGATTACTAATTAACAGGATGTGCCTAAGAGCAAGTCTTTGTGATGTTGGTTTCTTACAAACTTAAGCAAAAGTTAGTTGCTTCACATTATGCAATCGAGGGAGAGATCCAGAAGCGGAATGTATGAATTATGTAGAACTACACAAAGAGGTCTGAATGCCGTAGACACTTGTTTACGCCTCTGGACCTGTTTGTCGGATTTGCATACTGGATACACGCCTCTAAACAACATTGCTGTACAGTCGTCTAAATTGAATCCGACTACAATCTCGTTAAAAGATGCTGTCACTGATGAATGATGATTATTGATAATGCATCAAGGGGTACATGTTGAAACCGCTTTTTAATAACCAATAGTTTTTAAGTAACCTGAGATCTACGGGCGTACAGGTGTACCAAGAGAAATGTAGGTATTTTTATTGCTTGGATATTCTGAACTTCATGGCACGACTATTTTTGTATTCATTACAATACCTATTTGCTTCTCATCATGACACGACTGATTTTGTATTCATTACAATTGTATCAACCTAATGAATACATACAAAAACCGTTAAACATCACACTCGTTTAGTTGGCTTTTTAGCCTTTCAAAATTCCGATGTTGGACTGGTGTTGACCGTACATAACTACCTAATACTGGCCGCCTTGGGGCACGGTAATATGTCTTGGGTGAGCCCTCTTTGCTGTGAAGTTTCGTACCTACACTAATAGGTCACAACAATAGGTGTACCCAAACGAAATAAGTTATGGTTTTAGGTACTGTCACTGACAGAAACCTAGTCAATTTTACTACAATTAAGAAATCCTATTAGGTACTACGTAGTTATAGTGTTTGTTTCACTTGTTTTAGATTTGAGTGACGAAGTTTAACTTTGAAACTCTTCAGAAACCCCGAAATTAAGACTGATATTTTTTAACATATCAGTACCGGTGCTTAATTCGTAAATATTATTATCTTTTAATAAACAAGCCGGTCGTAATAATTTGCATACCAGTCTCGCGAGCAAACAAGCCGCTATGATACTTTATCAGGCAGTACGATCCCGGCTGTTCTAGAGACTAGCGAGATGGCTGACTTGAAGGTAAGTAGCTATTTTCACTTATTTGGAATTGGATCTCTACGTTCTTTTGGATTCATAGGTAACTTTTTTTAAAATAATTGCAAAACTAGGTTTAGAATCAAAAACTCTTGGATTTTGAGCAAATCTAAAATCATCAAACAAGTTTACGATTTAGGCGACGAAGTTATTAAATAACACGTTTTAAAGTATCGACTTAATTAAACTAAAATAACACACTCGCAAGACATTGAATCCTTTTTACTTTGTAGGATTTTAAATTATTGCTAAGCAAGGGTAGGTAGGCACCTTTTCATCAAGCTTGAAAAGATTTCTGTTCTAAACCAACCCGTTTCGTAATGTTGGAATTATGCCAGGGTAAAACTTAACACACCATTTGGCTACGATGAAGAACCGATAAACATTAAGTAGGTACATAAGCAGTTAAGGACCAAAACACTAAGAATGCGAGAGAAACGTGACCACTACATAAAATACCTATAGGTTTAAGAAGCCCAAGCTGAATTAACTATTCCTTTTTCAAGTATCTGTCCGGATTTGGATCAGAGTTCTCCTCTGAGGATCCGCGAAGGCCCGGAGCCCTCCCCGAAGGCCAGAACAGCCCGCAGCGTTGCCCTTACGGCCTGTACGCGGAACAGCTGTCCGGGACCGCCTTCACCGCGCCTAGACATGACAACAAGCGCTCCTGGCTCTACAGGTAAGGTTTAGTTGGTTTAGTCTTCTTATTTGTATTGTAGATTTATATTGTAAATATGATGATGGTAGATGATAACTACTACTTGAGCGTAGTGCTTTTGCCACTGCTGCTATCCTGATAGGAGAGAGAATAGTACCTAATATTCGAAATTAAAAGTATTTTAAGTGAGCTTAAAACATTTAGGCGGAGTAGGTACCTTCCTAAATCATTTTTCTCCCATAACCACTTGCTGCTCCCAGTGCCGCCTACATCTCTTATTATTAGTAGGTACTTACCCTGTTGGGGTAAATGTAACCACCCCTTCAAGACAACTTCTCATATCGAGTCCAAGCCCATCCAATGTACCTATCCACTTACCTTTTGTATTTATCCAAAGGATTCGCCCTTCGGTTGTTCACAAGCCGTTCAAGAGGGTGCAAGTCTCAAGATACTTGACCCACAACTGGGACGAACAAGAGCCGGACCCCAACCAGGTATGACATGAGCACATTTTCAGACTCGCACAATTTGTTGTTCCTTCTAAAAACTACTGTTGCTACTATTATAGAACTTCGTAGGTAAGTAGTTCTATTTGATGGAATCATTTCAGGGTGTACCTACTTATTTACAATGCGAAAGCAAAGCTAAATTAAAATAGTGCGATGATAGACAAAGTCACCTATAACTGCACCTGTTATGATTGCTAACAAGACAAGCAATAATTGTTATGCTGAAGTGGTGATGGACCCCATAACTCAACACTATAGCGTTCCATAGGGAGACATATGTCCGTAATGGATTCTAAAACGCTGATGATGATAAAGAATTCCTTCATAAATATGGTTATGCATGGGAGGTGCCCGTGGCGCAGTTGTAACAGTGGATCGGCAACGATCGCTGGTGTAAATAAACACACGCCGGGTCGGAAATGGGATGAGTGACCATTCTAACCAAAATTTAGTGATGTAGTTTTCGGGCATCGTGCTTCGCAAGGCACGTTAAGCAGTTGGTCCTGGTTGACGTCGCTAGATGTCAGTCGTTGAGCCTAGTCATAGTCAGAGGCCCTAGGGCGGCTGAATAACATCTGAAATTAAGGTTTCTCACTGCCCTTAGACTACACCCCTCCAACAATCTGCACTGAGCCCGCGTGTTGGAGTATGGCTCGCGCCACCTAATAGTTGAGGTGAGGCCTGTGCCCAGCAGTGGTACGTATAAAGCCGTTTATGTTATGACATGTGGTTATCTTACTCTTAGTCGCGCTGGCTGCCCTTCGACATACCCTCAGCAGCAGAGCGAGTGGACTTCGTGTCAGGACTGCACACGGTGTGCGGCGCGGGAGACGCACGCTCGCGGCACGGGATCGCCATACACGTCTACTTGTGCAATGCGTCCATGGACAAGAGCGCTTTCTACAATAGTGATGGAGACTTTCTTATTGGTAAATAATTTTCTAACGGTTATACGGGTATTACTTATCCATACCTTCGCTTATACAGTGTGTTTGGGAACCGGTTTCCGACCCGTTAAGGGGAAGTAATATGATCTATTTTATGAATAAATCCACCATAATTAAGCACTTTTAATTAATTTTTTTAAGAATTTTTTTTAATTTATTTCAGGTAAATTTTACCTGCGTTTCAAAGGGTCTCTGATGACAGGGTGATATTCAATTTGTCACAACTTCTGAACTATTTTACTTGGAACTTTGATTTTTGCTTCAGTGTTTAGGTGATGTCTTTGGGTATCCAAAAAGTTAAAAATAAATGTATGTTGACAGTTTAGTTTTTCTGAAAAAAAAAAAATGTAAAAAAAACTAACAAATTCTATCACAATTTTCAAGTTCAAACATTTTTTTGAGGTATTTTAAGGGAGTTATGAAAAAATGCTTTTTTGTCAGCTTATTGCCTACTTTTGTAGCTGTCCAACGATACCACTTTTGTGACTGTAGGACCTCTAAATCGGCAGATATTGCAAACTAAAATAACCCACCCGTACTCCCGAGAAAAATAAAATAAAATGGCGGCCATTTTAAAACAACTGGGGCAAAGTGCTTAATTATGGTGGATTTATTCATAAAATAGATCATATTACTTCACCTTAACGGGTCGGACACCGGTTCCCAAACACACTGTATATCTGGGTGATTACTGTTAATCAAACCAAAACCCACGACTTTTGGGACTTCTGGCGATGGCGGAACCAGCTCGTGCAGTTCAGTCGAACACTCTCCGAAATGTATCTTATAAAAGACCGCCAGACCAGCAACTTTTCGCCGATGTCTAAGGTCTTGTAACTTTGAGGTCAGCCTTGGTCACCAATCAGCCTAACGGCGCGTGTTTCCACCGAGTCCAATGCGTTCAGTTGATAGGCAGCTGACCCGTCCCATAGGTGGGAGCAGTAGGTACTCCAATGTACAAATGTACTCGAGCACTCAATAATATACTAAGCCCATTGCAGTCAGTAGGTAAGTAAATCTGTAATAGCTGTACAAGCTTTATGCCCAGTCACCTAGTCAAATCACAGAATAGGTACATTGTCATAGTAGTTATGAGGTGATGTTGAGCAAACAGAAGATTGTGCCACTTTCATTATAATTCTCACTTGTAATACCTACTGTTTGTTTTTCCCAGTACCACAACAAGGTGTTCTGAAGATAACAACGGAGTTCGGCAAGATGGAGGTGGCTCCTAATGAGATAGCTGTGATACAACTTGGTATGAGATTCGCTGTGCATGTGGAAGGACCATCGAGGCAAGTTCTCATAATATTGCGGTTAATGATACGAGTACAATCTACATTCTCAAAATTACCTATATCTTAGTAAATCCGAACTTTTGTGGCATACACGCACTGAAGATAACCTTCCTATGCAAATTATCTAAATGCGTTTTGGACAGTAGACGAAATAAGACTGAAGAGAAAACGGTATTTTTAATCGCCGCTATTCGCAGAATACTCACGATGATGATAATGATGGAAGAGATCGCTTTGTAGGGATTCCGTAATGTCACCTTACTGTTACCTAATTAATGTGTTTTTGTGCAATGTAAGTTATTTATCTTATCAGCTGTTTGTAAAATGGCATGACACTAACCTGAGCCTTTCTTAACATTCCAGGGGATATATTTTGGAAGTATTCGACGGCCACTTCAAGCTGCCGGACCTGGGCCCCATCGGCGCCAACGGGCTGGCGAACCCTCGCGACTTCCTCACTCCAGTAGCACACTACGAAGATGTCGAGATACCCGGTGAGTTTTGGAATTAGCTTAATTATCGTCGTAGTCGAGATGTGAGATAGTTAGGCAGCCTTCATAAATATGTCTGTTACTTTTGATTCTGTAAACAGACTGTAGGAACAGCATTCTTTCAGCATTTTGTCAGCACTAGGCGTATATTTTGCGGTGCAATAAATTGTTCTCTAAATGATTAAGTGCAACTTCGTATTGTTTGTTTACACTTATGGGCTACCTACCAGTTTTATACTGTTATTTTTGGATCCGATGGAATTTATTATTAGCAATTTTAACAAATAAGTTAAGGGTTACACTATGGGTGAACAGGTCAAAGTTTCAAAGGGTTTTTCAGGGCAAAAGTTCTCTGAACCTGCTATTTGATACAGTGTTAGTTTTATAGACTTCTTCCAATGCTCACTTGAAACTTTTTCGTGGTTTTTAGGATTCCAAATAATCAGCAAGTACCAAGGCGCGCTGTTCGCGGCGGAGCAGGGCCACTCGCCGTTCGACGTTGCGGCGTGGCACGGCAACTACGTGCCCTACAAGTACGACCTCAGCAAGTTCATGGTCATCAATGCCGTCGCTTACGACCACTGCGTAAGTGTGCAATAAAGTTACACATTTGAAAATTTCCTGATTAACTAAAGCTTGAAATTCCTCAAGGGTTTTGTAATTGTACTACAGGGTCAGCCTCTGGTGTTACACCTGTCCATAAATTGCGGTAAACACTCACTATGGGGTGGCTCGCATACTTGTTGTCAATTAACTTTTGTACTAAAACAAATTGCAAGGACCTACTTCAGGGTGCTTGCCCACATTATGCCTTTCTGGTGCAGTTATAGCCAAAGTAAAATCTCTTGAATGTTCAGGCTGATAAAAACGAATGCCGGTGTTTTGGTTACCAATGAGACAAATTGATGTTCTTGCAGGACCCGTCCATCTTCACCGTGCTGACGTGCCCGTCCACGAAGCCGGGCGTGGCGATCGCAGACTTCGTCATATTCCCGCCGCGCTGGTCCGTGCAGGAACACACCTTCCGCCCGCCCTACTATCACAGTATGTTACAATTATTGATCTTGTTAGATTTGTCCAAATATCTCCACAATCTCCGTGCTTCGGAAGGCACGTTAAGCAGTTGGTTTATTTATTAGTTTGTACACAAAAAGACAATTACAATAGACAATATTTAGGACAGTAAAAGTACAGGTGAGCTTATTTCTAAAAAGATATTTCTTCCAGCAGACCAAGGTGACAGGATATGCGATTAATTAAGACTCCAAGACAGCTGCGTACAAAACCAAAAGCTAAATTGCTAATTGGTTCTGGCTGACGTCGCTGGATGTCAGTCGTTAAGCCTAGTCGGAGGCCTTAGGGCGGCTTGATAACATCTGACATTAAGGTTGCTCACTAACCTTACACCCCTCCAACAATCCGCATTGAGCCTGTGTGTTGGAGTACGGCTTGTTCCACCTCATAGTTGACGTGAGGCCTATGTCCAGCAGTGGGATGTATGTAGGCCGTTTATGTATGTGTTATGTATCTCCACAATCACTTCATCAGAAGCCAAATATAGTGTACGAAGGGATGAATAACGTTACGCTTGTGGCTAGCCAGTCTACTCTCCTTAACTTATCATTAGGGAATTAACGACCTTCGTAACACTTCCGTACATAATTGAATCATTCTCCTGCATGGCGTCATGTAGTCTTATTGTGTACCAATAACATGTTTGCCAGCTGAAAACTGTGTAAACATGAAAACAAATAATATTAATCTACCAGCTGTTGCCGTGGAATGCTGTGTTATAATTTACACGCTTTTGTGTAGCTGAGGTGTCCGAGTGGTTAAGGAGTTGGACTTGAAATCCAATGGGTTCTACCCGCGCAGGTTCGAATCCTGTCCTCAGCGAAACATTTTTTTTGCAGATATTTTTGTTATTCAATTTTGAATTTGTACGGCGTGCATTGTTTTTTTTAGTTTATTGCTGTTTTTTTCATAAATTTAATTGCGCGTGCTAATAAAATAGTGTAAATAAATATACACATACACATGCAGAATATAAATTACTAATAACCTACCACAACGAACTGTTTGTCCCTAACTTGCACACGCTAACAGAACATTTAGAAGATTATATGGTAAAAAACGAGTGATATTTTTTGAATAAGGCAGTTTCCACTTTTAGCTGAAGTGAACTAGATACGGGCCTAAGAAGTTAAACACAATTGGAACTTTGTGCTGCTGAAATATCAATATGTGACGTTTTCGGGCGCTACTGTATTTTAGAGCTCATCAGTGGGCCACTAGAGCGACGTCCTACTTGAAATTAATGAAAAACACTAATGCCTCATAGCTTAGACCGGAAGTTGACCAAAGACAAAAATAGAATCTTTAGTCTAACGCATGTCAACTCGTAGGGAACTGCATGAGCGAGTTCATGGGCCTGATCCTGGGCTCGTACGAGGCCAAGGAGGGCGGGTTCCTGCCGGGCGGCGCCTCGCTGCACTCGCTGATGACGCCGCACGGGCCCGACAACAAGTGCTTCAGCGCTGCTTCCAGTGAGGAACTGAAGCCGCAGAAGATTGCTGTGGGCACGCAGGTAGAGTCAACAGCACATCTGGTTACATCATTTCCGTTTTTTCTCCTGTCCTTGCCAAATGTCATTTCTTTTCAATATGGCAAGGAGGACTGACCGGAAATAAGCAGTGATGTGCCGTCCACCGTAGTTAGGTCACATTTCGAAAAACAACCTATAGGAAATAACTTTTTTCACTATCCACCGGCGTTTAATTTTAGTAACTCTGCTAATGGCAATTTCCATATTTATTTTTGTGAAAGTCAAAAAATATGCTTTCGAAACCGCACTCCGTCTTGACTAATGGTTAACTAGTACAGAATGATTTCAGTATTAAATTTGGCCAACTTTGTGAATCTCTAACTTTAAATAAATGTAAATAAAAAAAAAAAAATTGATACCAACTAGGAAATAAACACTATCAACTATTAATACAATTTCACAAACTTAAAATGATAATTATTTCCTTACTTACTTCCAGGCGTTCATGTTCGAGTCGTCGCTGAGCATGGCAATCACCAAGTGGGGCGCCGAGACCTGCCAGAAACTAGACGCGAAGTACTACGAGTGCTGGCAGAACTTACCCAAATTGTTTTCTGATAAAATAAATGTTTAACCACACCTTGTCTTTCTATGGTCACAGACCTACCCACGGCGGGCGGAAGGCTGTTTGGAGTAAAACTAGTTTTTTTTCTACTTTGTCTACCTCTGGTCAAACCTACCTATTAAATACATATTTAAGTTCTTGTGAGGACTATTACACATAAAACAACAACAATTATTACGATACTTTTAATCATAATAATAATAATATTAGCAGAGCTTAAAATTACATTCCATCGCTGAGTTATTTAGTAAAAATACCCTTGGTCAGTCGCGCCTTGTCCCGGGCGTATTCCGTAAAGAACAAAAGAACCCAATAACGTGTAAAGCCTTACAGGTCCTTTTATTCCAATAACAGATCAGCCCGAAATATCAAATACCACAATTCCAACACAATACAACCTTCTTGTGACTTATAGGGACAAATAAATTAAAATGGAATTTATTTTACGGATTTTTTCGAATTTTTTGTTCTTGAGGTGGTTTATATGCATGAATGTAGTGTGTGCAAAGATTTTTTTTACAAAAATAATATATCTTTTTCCGAATAAAATACATACAACAAAATGTCTCATTTGAGATTCAGGTGCACATAAACCACATCTCCTGGACTTTTGTCTGACTCATCCATCGACAGGAACATACCAGATACAATCTAATTTAAATAATAATTACAGGATTTAACTTAACAGTAGAAAATCAACCCCCAGAAATTAAAAGGCATAACTACAAAAATAAGATTATGAATTTTAAAATGTGAGATCATGACGAAATCTATGGTAAGTTATTTTTATTACAATTTAATTGTATGATTTGTTTCATTTTAGTAACACAAGCAATCTCAGAGTTTCGTCTCTGGCAGTTTTTTAGTGATAAAGGGGGTTTCACACATATCAGTAACGGTCGTAACATCCACTTATTGGCTACGTTCACATGTTCCATCGCTGGTCTGTAGCCGCGCGCACCAATCACCGCTGAGCTAACTCCTAACTATAACTACGACTGTATGATGCTAATCATTATGGCTTACATTATGAAAACACCAAAATGTAAGATCCTATTACAGAGTACATTTCTACCAATATTTTATATTATTTTGTTGGGATTATCATCAACAACTACATCTTAAGATATGGAATGAGTAAATATGTGACTGAAATGGATAAATTGGACATGCCTACTTTCAGATTGTATCATTGCAGTACTACAAAGTATGTGAGTGTGTTTGATATTTATTTTCCAAATGTCCACTATGTACTGTATCTTATTTGTTTACGAGAATATTTAATTACGTAGGTATATTATTGAGAAACATCTAGTCTATTTAAATTTATTAAATTGAAATGGAGTATGCAGTAGACTTAATGATATAATATTTGCTGAATGGTAAAACTGTGTATTATAATGACAAACATTAATCCTAATATTTCCCGTTGTTGGGCCTGATATGAGCAGCAAAATGCATAACTGTGTAGCTCTCACTGGTGGGTAGCGCGCGGCCGTTTGGGGGGTGGTGTGGGGGGGTGTCCTACCCGTGGTTGACGTTGACGCCCGACTCCAGCTCCGAGGCCGGCGTCTCCGGCTCCTCATCGTTGTAGATGTTCTCAGCCATTTGCCACACCTGCCACATACAACAATCCACATTGAGTATACGATTTATAAAATTTATCAGCAGAACAATAGATAACAATTCAGCTGACTGTTCATTGGTGAATGTCAAAATCAGTCACATTTTGAGTTTCGTTATAAAATGTCAAAATAATATGTTACATTGATGCAAAGTTGTTAATAATTTGGCAGACAAAATTGTATTTGACTTCTGAAAAATTTGCCTCATGCGAAACACCTCACTTTGGGACCAGAGCAATGTATGTGATGTTGTCTCTTTTATGTATGAACTGCCTTATTTCTTCAATTCAGAATGGTCAATAACAAATAAGCTCCGAATGGTTCAAACGATATAATGACTGCTCCATAAAAAAAAAAGCCTACACACTGAACAAAGATAAATATTCATGACACTATGGGGTCCTTTTACGTATCCTAAAAATAACCCAAATGTATGGCTGACCTGCATGATATTGTCCTCGGAGACGGAGCAGATGACCCAGGGCTCGTTGGGGTTCCATGAGAAGTCCGAGATCTTGGCGGTGTGTCCGCCGTGGATGAAGAGCAGCTCGGGCGGGCCGTCCTCCGCGTCCTCCGCCGTCTGCTCCTCGCCGATCTTCGACAGGTCCCACACGTGTAACCTGCTCACCATTGGAATGTACTATTAATATCTTTATTTGGGACTAGCTGGGCACGCAGCTTCACCCGTTTAATATTTATTATCTAACACAAAACTTGAAATCATAACCCTCCTTTTGCTTCGCCGTAGTCGGGTAAAAATTGGTAACTATTCGCCGAATTCCCAAACGCAAATCAAAGGTAAGCATATATTTTAGTTCTATAGACTATTTTCTGCTGTAAATGCATGGCATGAGTTTGAAAGTGTGCTCAATTCTGATTGACGTTTTGTGAATTTGGGAGTATGACATCTAAGTAGGCACAGTTTCTAAGTAAGGCTAAGAAAGGTTCACACTTATTTGAAGCTTCAACTATCTACGTTCAAATCAGGTTCTCAAATGGTATAAGCATTAGATAATAACTGTTGACTCTTCAAGATAAGACAGGATCTCAAGGTCTCTCTGTTCTCCTATTTACAGCTACCTCAACATAAGCATAGTGACTACTAGCACCAAATTATATTCAAACTACCGAATGTAGGACTTGTAAAGGTGAACCCTAGTTTTAATACCTTCTGTCTGTTCCGCTGCTCGCCAGGATGGTCTCGTTGTGCGGCGACCATTGGACTTGGAAGATTTCATCTTTGTGGGATTCAAATGAATGGAGTTTCAGTTTCAGATTTCTCAAGTCCCATAAAGCCACCTGAAGACAAAGATAAAATTACATCTTGATAAAAGATAAATACAGAACTATTGTTGGATATGAATTCACACAGCCTGGCCCCAAATTAGGAAAAGCTACTATGATGAGAATGGATGAACTAATTTAATACCTTTTGTTTAAACAAGATACATTACAAAAGCACCTAGACCAGACATACAGATATGTTCATAAACACGAAAGTTTGTACTGTGCGGGGATCGAACCCGCGACCTGTAGCCAATTTCATAATTATTACACCAAATCAATTGTAAAAAGGGCACATTGTTAAAAAATCTTTTGCTGTATAGCATATTTTTATGGGTATCAACTTCGAAAACAAGTTTTTTCCATGTGGAATGTTGTTGCGAGCCTTACTGCTAACTTTAAGCTCATATTAAGCCAGAAAGGAAACTTACAGTTTTGTCAGCACTGCCGGTGGCGAGGATGAACTCCGAGTAGGGGTTGAAGCTGAGGCAGTTGACCTCCGCGGTGTGCGCGTCCACTGTGTGCGACGGCTTCGACGTGTTGTTACACCTGGGGACATACACAGGCATGATCATTGCATGTCTCAGCAGGTACGAACAATATAAGTGACAAAGTCGTCTTATACCTACTCAAGTGGATCAAACTTACTAGGGTCTACAAGCAAAATTTTCTGACATGAGATGAGATGCTTTATTTTGGATGTATGGCTGCTTGAATCACATGCACTTCCACAGGCATAGTGATGAGAAAGAGAAGTGCAAAAGAAAGAAAGAAAACACGTTCATTTGGTACAGTATACAAAGTAACAACATTATGAGGCTACATTCTGAGTAAGCACCAAAAGATGAAAAAATGTTTTATGTTTTGTGACAAAAAACATCTTTGTCATCCCGTGATCACGGCTGCTGTAAAGTAGTCGAAACGTCGGGTTAGGAAATGAAAGAGAATATAAGACCGCGAGTAGAATTCTGTAGTTGTTTTATTTCGATGTATAGTGTTCGCGTAAATATTAGAAAACATTAAGCACCAAAAGGTTTCTGCTCAGCAAATATCGCAAGTGCAGACATTCAACTATTGCTTCCATAAAAACATTCCTACACAAGTTGTAGCACTTCAAATCAATAACTTTTACAAAGCAATTGTTTGCATACAATAGTGCCACGGCTGTAGGCCACAGTGCTGCCATGCTTGGAATCCCTTTTATAGAAACCAAGTGTCACTTGCAGTTTGCAGCTGCAGTATGTGGTCCATCTCAAACTTTCACTTATAAGGTGACTTAAAAAGCATACCTGGTGTCCCAAATCATAAGTTTCTGGTCATCAGCGACGGAGCCGAAGAGCGACTCGTGCAGCAAGTGCCAGGCGACATCCTCCACGACCGCCGTGTGCCCCGTGAACACGGACTTGGCCTCGATCACGCGGCCCTCCTTCGGCGTGGCGTTGATGTCCCACAGGCAGATTGTGTGGTCGTCGCTGGACATACCACATTCACTCAATTAATAACATTTAACACTGTCAGTTTGTTAACTCTTTATCGGGATCTGTCAATTTGGACATACAATTTCAAATTTATCCTTAACTTGATTTATGATCAAAAAGCAAATTCAATTTGCCATCACTCTGATGATGAACAGAACGCTTTTGCAGGAGTAAGATGTCTTGAACTGTTTAGACTCTTGAAATTGATTTTTAAATCAAATTCATTTCCAGCAAACCATGATTATAACCTATGGGTGAGGCCTATGTTCAGCAGTGGACGTCCTATAGCTGCTGATGATGATGATGAAACCATGATTATTGTACTTTCAGATGGCACATTTGTTGTGGACATTATTTTAGAGCATGTTAATTATGATAAGGCCTGTAGAATATAAATCCCAAATCCCTGCTATTCTTACCTGGCTGATAGAAGATAACCATTGAGGTTGGGGTTCCATGACAAACCATAGCCTTCTTTTTGGTGCCCTCGCAACCTAAAATTAAACAACAATTTATAAGAATAAAGACATCATAGGAAACATGAAAAAACCCAAGCAGTCAGACATAAATAAATAGAGTAGAATATTTGTCATTTTGAGTACAAGTTGTTTAAAATTATGAGTACTAATAACAAAATTGAATAACATAATTGGTAATTGCTAAATGAACAAAACAGCTCAAATTATACAAATTGCTATTACCTTGAGCTGTTTATATTTGTTCTATTAAAAGTTTTATTATGTAGGAAGTAAAGTTGTAGAATATTACTAACAGTTTTACTGAAGTGTACTGGTATACTGATTGAAAAACTATTTATTTATGTTTTATGCAAATAAAATCAAGAATAAAAAAGGGCAAACTCAATGCATACTATACTCAGCTTTGGGTTATGTATGATTGTTTAGGGCTGAACCCTCAAATATCAACTGATAACAGGTTATTTTGTCCTGGCTGCAATAATTGATAAGATCAAATTATAAAATGTTACCTCAGGTCTGGGTGGCATTCACCCGATGGCTCTGGCTTGGAGGGGTGTTTTGTGTAATCAAACACAAGCACATCAGACGATGGAGTCTTTGTTGCTATGACACAGGGGTTCTGGGGCATGTAGCGAGCCCTGTTGACTTCTCCCTCATGATTTATTTTAATTTCTATATCAATCTTGCCAGATACTGATCCAAAGCCTCCAAATTCTGAAAACAGTTTAAGAAATAAATGATAAGCCAAATGTAAACATGAATAGATCTGTGAAACAAACTAAAAACATGTTGAGGGGTAAAAATTAGCCACTTACCTCCCTTATCATTGTCGTAATGGCTAGCATCAAACTGTGCATCTTCATTAGGCAGCTGAACACTGGCAATAAGCAGATGGTTCTGTTCATCTGATGTGTGTGTGCCGAGTATTAACCTGAACATGGAGTTTAAATTAGGTCACCACTATAACTCATAATATACTCAAATGCATTGGCAGTAAAGATAATTTGATGGGTAACATATAATCATCAAGTGATGATCATTCTCTCTTCTCATTCACACAAAGAAAATCAGGTGGACAACCTCAGAAAGATGATTAAAAAGTATGAGACGCGATACTAGAAATAATGAAAAACGCACCTGTGTACTGAATAGTCTTTCCCTTCAGGCCTGGTCACGTCAGGCAGCCACTGTGCGGTTAGCGAGGGCCACTCTAGAGCGTGGGTCATCACCAAATCGTACAGGAACGGAGTATTCTTTTTCCATATTTTATACTCTTCGTTGATAACTCTCTCCTCAACCGCATCGTCGAACGTTTCTGGAACCCAACAAGTGCAACACGATTCACTTCTGATAACCAATAAACCAATACGTTCGATTTCATCAAAAACGAGCTGTCATGAACACGGTTTCACCGTGGTGCTTTTCACAATGAATACACAATTGTACAATTACCTCCATCGCCTTTGTCACCCATTTTACTGTGTGAACTACTAATTATTTATATGTTTTCACTGGTAATTCAGCAGATTTTATTCTCAGATCAACCGCCCGGCCCCAAAAGGCGCCAAACAACAAAAAACCTCGGCGTTCCTACTCGAAAGACAGCTCTCAAACTTCCGGTAGACAATCCAGGACAAGCTCTTTTTAATTAGTACTTTAATAGTTTTAAGCCGTTCAAACGGTTTACAATGTTAGCTTGATAACAAAAATAATAAAAAAGACGTTCTATGTGTTTCGTATTCTGATTTATTAATTTATTTGACGCTATTATTAATTTCGAGTTTCTCAAACATCGGAAGTAGTTAGCAGTGCCACCAGAGACAAAATATTGTTCTGATATTGAAGTGCGTCTTCATTCTCACTCTCATCTGTGGGTAGGGGTCTTAGAAAGGTAGGGGTAGGTCAGGGTAGGTATTATAATTATTCAATGGTATCCAGTGATATGTAGGGCTTTGGTTAGACTGAACTACTGGAGTATACTATGTATATTGTATTGTATCCTCTATTAGACCAATAAACCAGGGCTATAAGCATCGTTAAGTAACGGTTAACTTCAACAGTTACACGGGTAGGCGGTATTTACTTGCAAATTCGGTGGCACTGATGTGCCAGACTGAAGGTCTAATATTGTAAGAAAACGAAAGTGAGAGATGGCACAATAAATAACGTTATTTAGCTACACTTTTAGTATCTTGTTGCTTGTTTCGCAAACGGGGTAGACCCAAAAAGTGTTGGGTTGACTTCGTGAGTGATGACATGCGTGCTAGTGGCCTCACCGAGAAGAATGCTCAAGACCGAGCGAAGTGGGGAAGCAGATGCAGAAGAGCGGATCCTGGGCGCCGTGAAGGCAGCAACCGGGATAATCGCTAGGATGATGACGATGACTTTTAGTATCTTGTTGGTAAGGTTACCCAGCCTTGGACCATGGAAAAAAAAATGGTTAAAACAAACATTCACTGATAACATCGAGCTAATAACGTTAACTGCGTTTGACAGAAGCAAGAACCTTTGTTGGAAATCTGGAACGAGCCGTGGCCGTGGGTATCGCCATAGATAATAATACGGATAAGTGTCAATGTCACTGTTTTCACCTGTCAAAATAAATAGATGTCAACTTGTCAAAATGGCTGATGCTGCTGCAGCACGTCGAGAAGCTCGAAGAAAAAGAATATTAGAAAATTCTCACAATAGGCTGCAACGAATATCTGGCAAAAACGATGACGAAGGTGATAGAGGTAATGGAACTAAAATAATCGGAATTGTAATATATGAAGGTTCGGATAGGAATGTAAAATTGTAACTGGTTTTCAGAATCAACGAATGTGTCCCCCTTACCTCAAGTCTACGAGGCCCCGATGACAACAGACACCGATGTGTTCAGCAATTTTCCCCTAATCAATGGTATCCTCGGGCCTGAATTGGAGTCGCCGCTGTTGTTGTCACCGAGGCATGACGTCGCGGCAGGTGACGGGGAGCTAGTAAATGACTTTGCTCCTTTCGCGCCCCCTTCATTACCAGAACAGACTCAAACACCACTTTGGACGACCCTCATCAATTATAAGTACGACATAGTTGTATTAACTTTGTTATTACAACTCATTCAGGGTCTGTCATCAGTTCCATCTGAAAATATTTACTTTTTTCTGCCTCTAATGATTTACACTGCCACAAAAATGATTTGGTTTCCTAATCAAACCAACTCTAGCATTGCTAATGCCCTTTTACTTTTAAATAGCATGTCAGCAAACAGACTGCATAAAATGTTCCAGATTTTACAGGTTACGGGCACAATAGGTCAAGATGTCTCAGTATATTTGTTCACTACAATATGCACTCAGACTCTGTTTACTATCTTGAAAGACTTTGTTACTTAGTAGTAACCTTGATTTCCCATCATTCATCAAGGGCACTGTTTTGACTGAAAACTAACAATAGCTGGCTAGATAATAACAGATTAGCATGTTCCATAGTTTTGATTGCTTGTGCCTTTGTAACCAAGTGAGAACATTGCCATATGTGCGTTTTAGTCACATATTGCCATTTTAGTTTTTAAATTAATAGCAAACCAGTTTTAACTACCACAATCATTTCTCACTAAATAGTATTGATATCTTTTGCTCAGTAAAATGTACATGATCTTTGACTGTATAGTTTTGTACTTATTTAGTGTATGGTTTTTGAATGATTTTGTTTTCTTTGTAATCTTCTAAAGATATCTGCATTTCATGTTCAAAGTTTCCATATTAAGTGCATTTCATGTTCAAAGTTTCTATATTTTACTAAAGTTCTTACTATTGCATTTAATATTCATAAAACAAATGACATTTATCTTCCGATGTATTTTTACCAATAAAGAAAGCATGTAAGTATTTAATATTAGTTAAACAATGTTTATATGCCAAATTATAATATACATATACTTAACAAACTATTTTCAAGCTCTATTTAAATAAATAATTTGAAAATTTTGATAATAATGAAATTTTTAACTTAACCAAGTTTGCAAAATGTAAATGGCCTAACATCTTCACTAAGGTGAAAAATAAGCTATTTTTTTCTACACAAGTATTTATATTTAATTATTGAGATAGTAATGCTGGTTTAGGAAATGAGAATTAAGCTGATAGTACAAAATTTGTTGTTCATCCAATGTCTGTCCGCTAAAACTCAAGTGGGCACCATTCGCGTGATCACGATTCGTCGCATACCTTCGCATCGTTAGCACTGGAGATCTACCCTTGTTCATCTTGTTTGGAAATTTACCTTTATTTTATTGTATAGAAATACATAACAGTGTATTGTAATTTGTGTTCAACACATTCTTAATAAAATATAGTCTTCAGCCTCTCGATTTTTGACGAAACTTAGCACCATTATTTGTTAACTTTATAAATTCAGCTTAATTTGATTGGTGTAAATAAATAAAGGTCAATCAATTGTAAATAAAAGGTTTATTGTAATTATATTTTGTAACAATGAAATAAAAGTGGGTTTTTTACAATGTTGTCTTTTATTTATTTGTTTGTGACTGCAACGTTTTTAGGTAGGCTGTAATGAAACATATTTTAATTTAAGACAGAATCACATATGCACTCACGAGGTCTTGAAGTTAGGAGTTGCCTTTGTGTTTTATTCAAACAATCTTTACAAGACGAAAAAATATCGTGAACAAGATGTCTGTTTCATCAACAGGGAAAAGTCATCGAACACAAGTTAAGCGGCACTTCAACCACTGAGCTATACGGGCCGTCGGACAA
Organism: Udea ferrugalis; assembly: GCA_950022985.1. Lineage (NCBI taxonomy): Eukaryota > Metazoa > Arthropoda > Insecta > Lepidoptera > Crambidae > Udea > Udea ferrugalis. Next base: position 4,718,172 of record OX465532.1, on the reverse strand, counting down.
TGTACAGAGGCGCACACATCAACCTTTACAAAACCATTGCAAAATGGGTCTAATGCCAGCCGCATAAGTTGCCCCTATGTAAAGGTTGATGTGTGCGCCTCTGTACGTACACGTTGTGTATGTACATACAACGGCACTTCAGGCTACCCAATTCTGTGTTTTATCTTGCTCTTGCCAAATGACTTTTATTTGCAATAGTGCAAGGAAGACTGACTGGAAATGGCCACGCCAATTTAAAGATGGACCTTCTAGCTTTACCGCAAAAAAATTTACATCTGGCAGGAGCAAGATAATAAACAGAAATTGGTAGCCTGTACGGTCAAACGGTATTTTCGGTAGGCTCCTTGCTCCATTTTAAAGAATTGTGACTTGGACAGCGAATGGAAAAGAGCCGGTGAATTGTCACAAATACTCATCGCATTTCTGTAAGAGCCGTCTTCACACATCAGCCGTGCTATTCCGGCGGTGCACATCGAACATCACTTCGCATCTCGGCGCTTCACGCTTACCTCAATCATCAACACGCTTTACTTTGAATTAGTATTTTCACTCATTTTGTATGTTAATAATAAAAAAATGTAATTTGGCTTAGTTCTTTTCTCTCAAACGACCACAGTCGCGAAGGAATTGAATTTCAAAGTTACCTCGCACGAGCGAAGTGAGTCTTGGCGACCACCGGAATAGCATAGCTGATCTGACTTTATCTAACCCCCGAATTCACAAACGTCAATCAACGCTAAGCACGCGCTCACGCTCATGCTGTCCCGTAAAATCTCAATAGTACTGAAAGGGACAGCATGACCGTGAGCGCGTGCTTAGCTGAATTTGGGGGTAAGTAACATAAAAACGTTATTTGAAGAATAAAAATATCTTAGTCAAACAAAAGTATGCAAATAAATACAAGATGCTGCTAAATGGTCTAAGATGATATAGATGGAGAACAAAAACTAGAAAGTAAATGTTAATTTTTGCCCATTTATTATAATTAGTATCCACGATATTAGTATACAGGATGTCTTTGCAAGCACATGCAAACGTAGTAGGTAGTTTAATTCTTAAATGTTTTAAAAAGTAAGTCAAGGATTGGGCTTATTTACGCGCACAGAAATGACTTCCACACTTGTAGTTCAACTCTTGAAATAATATAGATAATGTTTTTCGAGTAATTAAGTAAATAACTAAATTTTAAAATAACACTTAGGAAAAAAAACAAAATATTAAAAAAACACTGAAAACTATTCGGTTCTTGATACCAAGTCGCTCTTAAAAATTTGGCAAGTAGGTACTTGCAAAATCACCCTGTATTTGCAACTGCCGTCAGTCAAAAACAGCCGGTAATAGGACTAACATATTTTCTAAGTGCCTCCCATTTTGTCCCAAAATATCCAAAACACACGGTCTGTGCCCGCAAAGGTGCAACTCGAATTAAACAAAAATTGGTCAATAATGTATATTTACATTTAAATGAAATACAAACATACGTACTGTCTAAGATGGTGTTAAATTATGAATGTAAGAAGAATACATACTGAGTCAAAATATAATGATGATACAAAATAAACTACCTATAAACAACTATAAGCATCTAGAACTTAAAGAAACTTTTAATACTACTCATTATTGTCTTACTTTTTCCTTTTTCACTTTGAGGTTTATCTTGCTCTGTTTTCAGTTGAGCTTCATGGTCACCCGTGCTCTGACGATTCTCTGACTCTTTCTTATCTAGGAGAGGTTCCAAAACTTCAGTTTTACTCAGCCTTTCTGTTATTTGTGGACTAGTAGATCTATTTGACTTACTATAATCAGTATTTTGTACACTAAGTTTGTCCTTACTGCTATGCTTCGAGATATTACCGTTCAAGTCAGTCAATTCATCAGAGCACCCGAGTTCCTATTGGGTTGTCTTCGCCGTCGTTGGCTTCTTTTCCCGTGAGGGCTTGGCACGGACCACATCAGTGCGACCTATACTAATCATTTTAAGTTCCCATGCCTCTATATCTTTCCTGTAACAGAGATGGATACAAAAATGAAAGATGGTGTTTGTTCCATATTTTAGTCTAGTAAGATCAAGTCCTATCTTCTCTTGCATAAAAACACCACTTAGTATTTTATCAAATTACAAGTAGTTTTATTGGTTATTATTAATTTATAAATAGTTTTATTAATCTAGAACTATAATTTTTATAGGCATCATAGGTCTCAGGTTTAATTAAATGGGGCCATTCCAATTTCGTGGCTGAATACTGGCTTATCAAGAAAAAAATATGGCTTGTCCACTGCTGGCGTAACTTCAACCAGGCCAAATAGATAAACCTAATAACCTTAAATAGATAAATCGCATACAATCCTCAGATTGACACATCTGGTTCCAGCTAGCAGCATTTAGCAAGTATGGATGTGGACGTATGGACTTATATGGTTTTTGATTCTGGACACATTTTTGTAGTTTTTAATTTACTTACTTGTATTTCCTCATGAGATCTTGAGCTTGTTTATCTAATTTAACTCGTTCACTCTCAGGTAGCTTCACCCACTCTGCCTTCATTTTTTCTTGGAATTCCTTGATTTGTTTCCCTTGGAATAACTCTTTTCTTGATTGGACAAATAAGAAATATGAAGACATTGGTTTCTTTGGGCGACCTAACTCTTTCAAATCCTGTAAAATAGAAAAACCAATGTTTTGTTGTTAGCAGTTGATATAAATGAAAAACTCAAATTATACATTGGAAAGTAAATTTCTGTTTTTAGTCCTACCAATGTTGTTATTTTTATAATTTAACACATTTTTTTCCACTTACAGCTTTTAATTTTCTTTTCTCCTTCACTGCTGCTAATTCTTCTTTGACTCTCTTGATGTCAGATTTCTGCTCTTCTGTTAGTGATTTCTCATATATTTCCTTTATTTTCTTATAATCTTCTAAATCTTTTTCATATTCTTTCACCATTTGTGCTTTGGTCTGCAATAGAAACCCTTCATGATGTGACAAAACTATCACTTAGTGTAGCTGCAACATCCTTAGTTTGCTTTATATATTTGTTATTGTAAACATTTATGAATCATTATTCACCATTACGAAAATATCAGATAAAAACAAGATGAGAACTTTACAAAAAGTGCACAAACCAGTACAAAAGGTAGACTTAAATATTCCATTAAGTTATTTATCAGTCTAGCTAGACTCTTATCTATAGGATTTCAGTTTTTCAATTTTTAGCAGAGAGAGAGACTAGCAAAATTTAAACAATCTTAATAAAGATTGAACAACAAAACTGCAATAGCAGTTGTTTCTTTTTAAAATTAAAGCAATGTTTCCTTTAAGAAAAATGAGATCCTTTAGCTAGCAACTAAATGATCTCATTTTTCTAAAAGGAAGGAAAAACTAAAGGATCTAAAGCAGTTCCCTTCCTGGGCCCATAACTTTTTTCTACCTTGGATAGGATTTGCCTCTTCATGCACATGCAATATACCAACCTCAACATCGAGTTGCTGCCAGTGTTTTGAGCTCCAAGTGATAGCCTCTTTAGATGTGATGCCAGGGTTCTTAGCGAGGAGCGCTGGCCTCATCTGGGTCATGAACTTGAAGAAAGGCGTCAGAGGTCGCTTCGGCTTCTCTATACCGAGACGCTCTTCAGCAGACTTTCTAGTATATTGACATGTTTGCTGACTAGCCATCCAGGTATTTCTGCAATTCATTTTATAAATAACAACCACAAGAAGTAAACAACAATGAAGCGTCATAACCTCAACCATACCTGCCATGTAACACAGATCTGTAGCTTCCTGTTATCAAATTACCCAAACGACATAGTTGATTAAATGAAGGCATTTCTAAAATACGTCCCTAAGAATTATTGTTGTTTTCATTAAGAAATACACCACCAAAGCAGGCTTGCGTGGGGAACGAAATCACACAGATGAAATTTACAAGCGAATTGTCAGTTCGACAGTTTACTTTTTAACGCGAGCCGAGGCTGTTAACGGCTTTGAGGTCGATGGCTGGAGGCTAAGGCTGTAACATTTGTGAATTTTACGTGACGGCCACAGTTATTCTGCTTTCTCATCAGAATATGAGACAGTTTTTTCCAACTTTAATTTTCTCGCCAAATAAACAATATCATTTTAGCCCTGCCACTGGAAGAATGTCTTAGTAGTTCTTTTAGGTGCGTTTAATTTCATTCCCGCTTGAGACGCGTTTTATGGTAGGTCCTTTTGAAATCGTTTCTAAGGGGTACTACTGTACCCATTGCCGTATTACTGTGTGCTTTTAAGTAGATATGAACAGACGCTGTCAAAATGGTGTATGCGTACAGAGTGATCAAACATGATTGTCCGCAGTAAATATTTAGACAAGAAAAGCCACCATGTAGCTACGGAGGTAAAATAATGCTTCGTGTTTAGCTTTTATGCCTTCATATCATTGCCTTTGGTTAACAAGTGTACAGTATTAAAAATTTAAAATTATTTCGCGGAATCAACAAAACACACACACTGTCCTTGTCTAGTATTCATATTTATATGTATGTCTATCTCCCTCCCGCATTCTTTTCTTAGTGGGCGGGCCGGGCAACGCTATATTTGGCGGGAAAATCAGCTGACACTGAAGAATTTTCAACTTACAATAAATGGACGATTTAACTAAGATTTTAATTGGAAAGTCAAGGTGTCGGTTAACTAATATAAGATATTTGTGACTTATCGGCATTTTAGGTGAGTGTATTTTGTTTTATGTTTTTTATTGTTTTATTTATGTTTATGTCGATACACTGCGAAAATACGGCAGATTGCATTGAAGGTACTGGTAGGTACCTACTAACTAGCGAAATATTTGCGGTGTGTGAAAACTCCATCCGAGGTTCAGATTGATATCTGATCCAAGAAAAACCAGTAGCATTTAGAGGTATCATTCATTTTGATTCTGACTGTACTATTGATATAATGTTGTGGAATTCTGTAAGTTTAACTGCAGTAAACACACGGGCAGCAGTCCCGCGTGTTAACTTCTCTTGTTAACTATAGGAATAGGACGTAGGCAACCTTGGGCTGTCCATAAGACTTCGAAAAGAAATAATATGCTCCACTGGATTCTAAACAACTGTGCACACTATTACGTAGAAGTGGAGCCTGCGGGGCGGCTGTCAGCCATAGCTAGCTAGTTTGCTTCTTCTGCTTTGAAGATATCTTTTTCTCTGTACTTTCATAACCTGCGATGGTAGAAGGACGCTGAGACCGGATCCTTGCTGCGATTCTGCCTCAGCAAATAAATATGTAGATATCTAATAAAGTTATTTTTGAAGTTACATACTAAACATCTACATCGCAATTGAAGTTAGTGAATAGGTATACCCGCTAAGACCGTCGGAGAGCTTCCAGTTAGATAGGTACTGCATAATATGATCATGCCATGCCATAAACTCATCTGCCAGTGTTTTTGACTTGTGAGTTCTAATAGTTTTCTTTATTTGTTTATTTACGTCTTGAGCTTAATGGATTAGGCTTTGTTTTGTATTTAGTTCACCCATCGACCACAGAGGTTCCCCATTTCTTCTATAGGTTCTTGTATACTTCACCGCGACTACTACTTCTCATGTCTTCTGCTTGTAGGTCCTCAAGACAGGGCACTTTCGTCATCTCTCTCTGTCTGCTTTATAAAACGGAATAAAAACTCAACATTTGTTTTACCATTTATTGTATATTTTATTACAATACTTGTAGTTACCTACTTGGACAAGTTGACCAGCTATCTACAGTTATCTGAACTTGTTAGATTACCTACCTTAGTAGGTATGTAAAAAATTGTTAATCATTACAATTCTAAGTAAACTTCTAAACTCTTGTCTTCAGTAAGCAGGTACAGTCTTATCAAAATAACATAAAAACGTTATGTACAAACAATATTTTAATTTCTATTTACATTACAATACTATTTTGGCAGGCGGTATTTCACGTCCACAGTAAGTGGAGTGAAAAATATGTACAAAAATTGTGTCGTTCAGAAATAGAACTAGGTAGATAGATACGTCGCACAGTCAGCAATTTGAGTCGCTGAACATTTTTCATTCGTATACCTACATAAACACACAAGAATTAGGTTGGTAGGTTGCTAAAAAAGCCAGATTTTAGTTCCGCTGTTACGTAAACTGACTAAGCTGGCAAGTACGGAAAGTATGCTCCAGTAATATGAATCAAACCTATGACAAGTGTGTTTTAGGTCACATAAAGTTATTCTAGCTATTGGTCCAAGTAGAAAAGTGCGCCAGTGACAATCAAAAGTGATCAACGAATTTCATTGCTGACTGTACAACATAACATTTTATCAAAAGCTTAGTTTTAATATTTAGGCACCGGCGAGGAATACATACTTTCATACATAAGTAGTAGGTATGCCGTAGTGTAGTGCTTAAACTACATTAACCCCCGAATTCACAAACCTTAATTAACGCCAAGCACGCGCTCACGCTCGCTGTCCCGTAAATGTTCATAGGACTGAAAAGGGATAGCTATACTTCTGAGGGATGCTCAACGTTGATTGGCGTTTGTGAATTCGTTCGTTTGTGAATTCGTTCTGATACCAAACAATGTTGTTTTCAAAACATGCCTAATTTTCAACGGAAGGCTCTTTTGTACCCATAGGTACCTGTCCATCAACTGTTAGTTGACCTCATTTTGATGATGGATCGCTTTTATCTACATCATCATCATCAGCCTGTTGCAGTCCACTGCTGATCATAGGCCTCTCCTTCCTTTTATCTACATTGGTACCGTGATTCAAAAATTTACAGTTAATGTTAACTTAAGTTAGTTATGCTTAGAAAATATGTAAATAAATGCTCTACGGGTTTATGTAAGTTAATTCTGTCTAAAAGTCGTTGCCTTAGACCAGTAAATCCTACTGTTTAAAATGTTAACCTTGTTATTTACAATGATTATCTTATGTCTATACAGTTCTACAACACAGGGGTATAGTTTCAATTTATTGTACAAATATAACTTAACTACCTATTAGTCAGCCAATTAATCTAACCTTAGCTATTTCAGGTTACAAATGTGCGCTAAAATTGTGCTAGAAGTCAGTTCTATCAAATATGTTTCAAGCATTTTATGTTTTCATTCACTCGGAAAATATTAAATCTTCCTTTCTGTCCTTTAAGCGCCAAATAGAGTAACCGTGTTGGTGCAAGAATGGGCCTTAGTTGATAATTTATTAAGAAATAATATGTTTTCTCCTATTTTATGTAGGTTGAAGTTCACTACGTTCTATCACTCATAATAACCGTTCACTCATAAATAATAATGGCACTTATGAAGCTTAAATTTACAAAAGCCAAACACACATATCTACATTAATAAATGCACGTCGGAATTGCTTCCGTAAATAATGTCTTTTTAAATTGAGCAGTGGGTGCACTTCAAATCGGTCAGAGAATGGTCTCCCCGGCTGAATAGTGGTAGTGGCGTGGCTTCCTATAGGAGTGTTGCTGCGGCGGCCTATATGTCGCGTATTTGGGCATCTGCCGCGTCAGCGTGTGGGGGTGCGTCGCGTAGCAGTGCAGCGTCAGCGGCGTCGGCGGTGGACCCGACGGGCACTTCGCCAGCGGTGGCTTCCGCGGCCCAGTCATCCTACGCCACAACGCCTTGAGCCGCGGCGTTGCAATCCACACCGCTACCATCACTCCGAGAATTTGGGTTGCAAAGATCCGGAACAGGAACACCCAAAATGCCGGACGCGGCTGCGTTGACGGCTCAAGCGACGGAGCTGGCGCGGCTAGCCAGTCATCTCTCCACGCATACTCGTACATCCATGTGGCTAGGATGCAGGTTGAAGGCACTGCGTATAGCGCCGCGAACGCACCCAACCTGAGAATACTCTGATCGGTGATGGGTTGAGGTGGTGAGTTCAGGAGAGCTGACGGAGCCGGCCCTGGCGTTGGCCGCCTTAATACCGCTCGAAGTCCCGATGCAAGAAACACCGAGCCTAGCAGCAGACAAATCGCCTCCGGCACGATGACCAACGCCAACAGGGACTTGCTCGACTGATTACCGACGAAACATGTGCCTGTAAAAAGAAAAAAAACGCTTTAGGTAAACGAACCTGACTTCGGTCGCGGGGCAGGTTAGCGGATACGGATTCTTATTGCGCGCCTTTATCGAGCTGAATAACATTCCAATTTCCATTAAAGCCACTCTCAAAGCGAACACCTACACAAACACACGGCCAGAAAAAGTCTTGCATTAATAAGGCAGCGGTTAAAAGGGCCGATTTAAAATTGAAATATGAGCGTGCGAGGAGGAAAGGTGTCGTATTTAACGGCTCGAATAATGGTCGCGCATTTCTTTCGGCCGCCATAATGGAAGTGGAAATAATAAAAATAAAAGCACAATACTCGTGGCATGATTGAAACTGCAATATGCCTGAGAAACGGACCGGGCGGCACTCCGCTCGCACTTAACATAATGCCGATAAAAATAAAGATCGAAAGGGTTCAAATGCGAGAAATGGCATAAACTTGTGTAAGTGCACTTTAGTCTGCAGTGTTCATTCAATGCGTTCAAATGCAATACGGCTGTTGCCAATATTACATACCTACATTAGTACGTGTATACCTAATAGTTAGCACAATAAAAGTGTTAAGAAATGTAACGAATTACATTTGCAGGTTCCTACATAGATAGGTGATCAAAGAAAAAAAAAGAGTACCTATCTAAGTACTTTGTGAAAAAAAAAAACCTGGCTCGATCCCTGTTTGTCTTGTCGTTGCTTGTGAATTCAAGTAAACTTGCATCACTGGCTTCCTTTTTCAAATGTTCTATACCTACTTATCCAGGTTTTTGGCTTTTCAAAATCAGGACGAAAGGGGTTTGATATTTTTATGTGTAGTTATTAGGTTTTCTAACTTAATGACTACGTTCTCCTGTAATCGCAGTACCTATGTCAAGTCTATTGTTATAATTCGTATGATCATCATTTATCTATGCTTTACAGCTCCGACTGGACCTGACTGAACTTCACGCGAGTTATTTGCATGGCGTAAATTGTAAAGTTTTTGTTAAGGTACGATTTATAGCTGTCCAGTCGGCCGGGGTTTAGCAGGATTAATGCGTAAACGACTATACAGCGGCAGAAAATATTTATACGTTCTGTCAAGATAACAAATAACCAGCAAGTAACCAAACGATAAACATCGGATCATAAATATCGGAAGAAACCTTATTTTAGCTTAGTTGTTTAGCCAAAATTAAATTATGGATTTTTAAGTATCTACTTATTTATCACAATAAATAATGTTTCGTTGTAAGTATGAGCCATAGGACATCCACTGATAAAAATGGGCGTCCCCCATAAGTTTTCAGAGAGGAAATGGTCCCTACCATGCCGAACGCCGGTGAACGTATACCACGTTGCTTTTAATTATTAAACGACCTAAGTAGGTAGGTACATTGTATAACTTTTCTGCCTCAACGGCTACAATTTACTAGCCCTGTGTTGCCACAAACACCACTACCAACTTCAGCTGGGCTACGTCAGACACCGATTAAAGGAATTATTGCATCCTAAGGAACGAGCTTTGTTACGCTTCTGGCCCAAACATGGAAAAGATTAGATACTTAAGTAGGTAGGTGATGAAGAAACCAAGTCCATTTTATGAAATGGTGGTTGGTAATGATTATCGGACGTTAGTCTTTACCATATTATCCTCAATTTTGTTGATTTGTTCATCACGCTCACGCTCATGCTGTCCCTTTGAGTTCTATTGACATTTTACGGGACAGTATGAGCGTGAGCGCGTGCTTAGCGTTGATTGACGTTTCTGAATTCGGGGGTAAGAGACCTTGATACCACGACTAAATGCAGCAGCAATCTATGTTTACACAGACACGAATACCCAAGTATTCATATCAGCGCGGCATCCTCAAATGGTCGGTAGCATACTCGACTTAAAATAAGTAATAATCCCAGCTTACGTGATAAGGAATTTATTTTGATAATGAACACTTCTGTAACATGCCGCGCTGTTTCAGTGGCATTATTAAAATACAAACAGCTTCTGTTCAAATCGGGGAGATATGCTGCAACGCAATTACGCTTTGTATACTTATGCCGAAGTCTTAAAGGGGCTTATACAGTCTTAGTATAAAATAACATCGGCAGTTTATTAAATACGTACGGTCTACTTTGTTACGCCGCATTATTCAAATAAAATACCTACCTATCATAACTGGTGCTACTCAAAATGTTAGGAAATTATTCGTGTATGTATGTAAGAGTGTCGTGCAATTGCAGTTTCTAGGCAATGCTCTCATCGAAGAACAAAGTAGGTACTCAATTTAACACAAGACAATGCTGTATCAATGTTATAATTAATAAATGAATATGAATATGAATCATTTCATTCAAGAGGAATATGATTAAATCATAGCTACAACGCCACATTAAAACATTAATGAGTGTACTTCCGATTATTCTAATCGCTAGTTAGTGATCACAAATCTAAAGACATTTTGGTCAATCTGTGAATTTAAAACCTGGATGAAACAGGTCAAGCCCCCTAACAAGCAACAATAATAGAATTAGAACTTGATTACAAAGTTTATCAGCAACAAACCCATAGTACTTATTATTTATGTAGGTGGTTGAAGATAAGATTTTAAGATGATTCAAAAGTAAGTATAGGTATGAATGATGGTCTATTTTTTCAAAGAAATATTGAATTTTGAAGGTCTATGTCGCAGTCGCAATGCATGTGTGATTTTCTCCAACGGCAATACTTGCTCAAGTCAGGGCCTCATCAAATAGGCCGCGCACAATAAGCAGTATTCTCCCCATACAAAACACTCAATGCCATTATCGTTGAATGCGTGCCCCTGCGCAACTCGTACCAGATTTAATTCCTTTGAAAAAGACCGCCGATTAAACAATCGAAGACTAAAACCGATGGTTGCGAAGGCATGGCATTGTATTGTAGGTATATGCTGAAAGTTGTAGAACACCTAGATCTATGCAGGTATAAGGTGAATGCCTAACGCAAGAAACACATTAATCATCTCAGACCATACCTATTACCGAATGTTTTTATTTTGAATCATTTTTCTATAGAACCTCCTAGAAGACTTTGAGCATATGCGAAAACAGACTTAAGAAAATGGCTTACTTTTGGCCATCATTTGGTATGAGTTAAACCTAGATTTGAAGCAATACTTGGATAATGAAACATTTGTTGCAAGTAGGTAACGGCTTTCTATTATTTGACAGCATCCAAAAACACTCATTTCAAACGTCAAATTAAAAGTTAACGGTTAAAATTAACTTAAAGTTAAAAGATTTAATCAATCATTAATCATCATATTCCAAACTATCCTACTTACTCGTATATTCGCAAGAAAGTAGCTACTTCATCATTAACTGCAGGTATTCATTAAATTTAAGTGAGTGGCATGATACTTTTTTACTCTTCTCTGACCTTCCCGTTCTGGAAATGACGGATTCAATATTTACGAAATACATTACAGTTATAGCTACCAACATATATGGACTTGTTCAGCCTTTAAAGGAACATAGGTGCAGCCTCTTTGCGATGCATTGAACTTGTTACTCGACTGAATTATAAAGGCTGCACGCCAAAGGTGTATTCCTAAGGGCAGGCGGCCTACGCAACACGCCAAGGTAATAGATAATTGTATGGTGTCCAGAGTAGGCTGTACTTATTGAGAAACGAGGTGTTATAAAAACGAGACTAGCTGATGATTGTGCTGAGAAGAGACGGCTTTAGTTGTAGAATTTATCCTTTAGTTAGCAACTAAGACTGAAGTGGAAATATTTTTCACAGTGTCACAATTAGATTTAAATAAACTGAGAACGATGGGCACAATGGACTGCCTCTTGTTATTAGATAGATTAGTTATTATTAGTTAGATTAGATAGATAGATTTATTGTTACATATGATTTTACTGCACTTTACTTTATAAATCAAAGGTGAAATTTTCAGACGCGTTATGTTACGAGTATATCCTTGCTCTTCTCATGAATGTACATTCGGTTTTCGGATATTTAAAGCAGCTTTTTGTTAAATTATCTGACTAGCGAATTCGATTTGGGGACCGAATTAAGTTGTCAGAATTGCTATATTCAGGTAGCAACCAGCTAGATCTCTGGAAATCTATGAAGAGCAAAAGATGACCTACGCCTACGAGTAATGGTGACTCTCCAAACTTATTACAATCTAACTACCTAGAATAGAAGTTTACCTATGAAACCGATAAAGGCGGTGGGCTTGTCTCTTACCACATTGGGTGGTCACAATCAGTGTGCCTTTGTACACCGTTTAGGATATGGCCATGACTCATTAGCCTACATTACGTTGTGAACCTGAGTAGCACTTTACCTGTGAGCTCGTCGGCGTCCACATCCCTGGTGACGAGCACCGCGGCCGCGAGCGCCGCCGGCACGCCCCACGCCGCCAGCTGCAGCAGCGAGGAGTGCTGGTCATTGCGTCCACTAGTGCTCGGTGCTGCTGGAGGCCGCAGCACGCTCGCTCTCCAGGCGCCAGCTACTACCACCCACCTGTAAGACAAAGGAAAGTACAAATTATTTTTGTGCTTACAAGTGTGAAGCTCAATATGGCTGTAGAGGGCCTTGCGTGAAGCGTGAAGGAGTGAAAACCCAGTCATTTTGCGGTACGGTTTACCTTTACGTTAATGTTAAGCTTGTACAGTCAGCATCAAAATGATGTATGCCTATAGAGCGGTCAAGTATATCTGAAGTATTTAGGAAAAGCACCCTTATTAACACTACAGGATTAAAGTGGTTCACTTGCTTTAGATTTTAGCGACCCTTCAAACGACATAAGTATTTCTCTGTCATTATAGTATTACTCGACCATCATCTCAGAGACTGGCCAAAAGTAGCTTTGGACCGCAAGGAGTGGAAGGTGAGGCCTTTGCCCTGCAGTGGGACAGCATAGGCTGAAAATAATAATAATAAATAATAATAATATAGTATTACTAGCACTCGTCATATCGATGCTGGCTGTACCTACGAGTATAGTTTGTTATAACTTGTGAGTGAACATTCGTTGGTGAATTGTAATTAATTAATAAATAATTTGTTAATGAAAACCATATTATTTACTCTGACATAATACGCAAAAGTCCTACTTACTCGAAGGTCTTTCTAAACGGAACATTAAACTTTCAAAAGCTTCTTTATCGAGTCCGTATTGTTTTTGTAATTGAAGATGCCGAAAGGTTCTATTTATGGTTAAGTATAGTAATTAGGATTGTAATTGTGACCACCAGAGTATGACAGTTATTTTAATGATGTAGCTAAAGAATTTAAAAAGAATTTCAGTCAAATTAAAAAATGTTGAAGAATTCGAACAATTACATGGTATTTTTAAGACTGGAAAGTATGTCAGTCGATAAAGGGAAAAAAACGATAATTTTTCGTAACTAAGAAATTTTATAAAATATTAGTTTTACGCATCGTCTGCAAAGTTGGTGAGTACGAGTATAATAATAATAAATGCCGGTTCATTTCTGCAATGGCCAACATCTAGATACACAAGAAATTCAAAATATTACGAGATCCAATTAAATTTATTAAAATAATGCGATTTAATTTATTTATTTATTTATTTATTTAAACTTTATTGCACAAATAGGGTACAATAGGCGAACTTAATGCCATATAGCATTCTCTACCAGTCAACCTTTGGGTCGTGCAGAGATTATTTAGTTCGGGTGCGGTGAAATATATGGAATCGTAGGTTTAATGCACTCTTTAAAACTAAGGATCAAAATACTAGACATTAATCAGCTCTTTGTTTTCTGCAAGTTCTTAAAAATAACCACTCGCAAACCGATTTACAACAAAAGAGCATCAATGGGACCACGATCCACGATTGAAGGCTGTCCGATGTTTAACTTTTTGCATTAACGAGTATAAATGGTAGCGTCGATAGGTCAGTTCGTGCAATTAAACCAATTAAATAGTCAATAAGCAAGTCGTTAAGAGCGCGGTGTCAGCTGTTACCGGCAGGTGCGATCAGCAAGTTGCCGTTTTAGAAACGGCTACTCCATTGACACTAATGCACGTTATCGGAAATAAGGTGTCACCTTAGCAATAACCATTTAAGAAACTGCAAATTACGATGTAAGCATTTTTAAGCACGTTTTTTTTTCGAATTCCTAAGCTATGTTTATTTTTTGCTGCTGAAATATAATTCTTCTTAGTATATAGTAAGCTTTTGTAACAACTAGACACATGATCAACCACCGGCAGTGTTATCGTCACACAAAATTCAACATTTAAGTATGCACTCAACACCTTCTACGAAAGTTCGGCTCTTGTAGAGTCGGTGGTTAAACAAAGCTTCAAGTAAATTATAGACTTTGTCAACCCTTACTTAGCTCGTTAAAAGGTCTGACAGGTAAATCCATCGTACTACGAGAAAGGTGTCGCCTCGTTTCAGACACCAGTTTAGTAAGACCTGCGCACTATAAGATTAAATGGGCGCGGTGGTAGGGATTGAAAGAATTTCGTTAGGTTTAGTTAGGCTGGTCGCTGGTGGCCGCAGTGGCGTGTCACTGGCACTTGAACAAACAACAGCCCTGTTTGTACAGCGCCGAAAGTGGCGATAGTCCAAACAGCGGTGTTTGCCCGCGCCCGCTGTTTGATCCGGCCCGCGGCCGCCGGCAACACATGTTGGCTAACATTTTACTAATGTTTGTACGATTTGCATTGTGATAATTAGGTGCGTGTTCTTTGAGGTGCGTACCTACGCAATCGTGTTCCAACTTCTTGTGTGGTGAGAGATTGCTGGTTGATTCGTGGCATACCGGAATAAATTAGCAACCGTCGTTATGTGACACATGTTAAGGCACTGACCGAGACCAACTTAAGGGGAACATGAAAATATTTGTCTAAAACTTGCAATCATCTTGAAACCGCACAAATTTAGTTTTAGGGAGAGGAGGCGAGATGTTATGTCCTATCAATGGATGGTCCCGTGCATACTTACTTAGGTATCCACGAGGTTTGTGGTAAGTACTTGTTAAAATAAGTTTTAAATCTCTTCCCAAAAACTGCTTATTATTTGTTTAAAAAGTTTTCAAAATAAGAATAACATCAATTTTCTCTATGATGCACATACCAGGACATTGCAGCAGTTATTCACTAGCATTAAGGCACTTTATTAAAATCGGCATTGATCGATGTACCGGTCAATAAAGTTAAAAAGATGCTGTCTCCGGTAACAGTTTCTTGAAGTAAGTGCATCGTAAGGAAATTGCATATGACATTACGAGAGGCGCGAAGAGACTTAACCAACATACCTACTGTTTTAAAAGCGTTTTATATTAGTTAACGTTTCGTGCTCTCAACCTGTATTTATCTAGGGTTGCCAGTAACGACAGTAACAGTAAGTATGTATGTGTCGTTAATGAAACGAAACGGAAACAACTTAAATACTTTTAGGCCGGTCCAGACACGTAGACCGAAGGATCTGAAGACTGGATTCGGAAGGCTCAGAACTACAACTGGATTTGTAGCACACCTTGCATAAAGCCTATGATGTCAGCAGTAAGCTGAATGTTACATGCTGACAATGATGATTTAGTTGAGAAATTAATCAAATCAGAGGAAACGATACTAAAGTGGGTAGCTTGTTTTGATCTTTCCAGTTTGTGCTATTCTGGTATTTTCGAGTGTTCATGCGTTCACCTCGTTTTCGCGGCCGAGTTGAAAGCCCTACTTAGTCCAGTGGACCCGAGAGTGGCCATTTACCGATAAGGCTATCTGCCGCCAATAATCGGATTCACGCCGTAAAATTACGGACACAGAAACGAAATTCACGAAGTCACACTCTAACGGTATAACACTGATTGTTAGTTAAACAAAATTTCAACGAATTTATTAAAATTGGAATCGATTATGTTTCTTGAATATAATTATTTTATTTTCAATTTAAGTAAGTAACTTCTTCATAATATAAGCATGTTTAGTACTATGTTTAACAGTCTCTCATACCTATAGTCCTTAAGTAGTATGTTTAGGATCAGATGATCTTGAATAATAATCTGAATACCAAAGGCAGCTAGTTCAACTACATATATTACATTAATTTGGCGTGAAGCATGAGTCAGGCTCAGGATTTAGGAGGCTTGTACGAGTATAGGCTCTAGAGTCTAGGTTAAAAGTACGAGTAAAAGCGTCTGGAACAATCGTTTAATAAATTGTAAAATGTGACTCTTGTTTGCCTCATAAACTCTTAATATTCCATGACCTGAGTTGTTTTTACTATTGTATACTTGTTACTTTTACTATTTGCCTAGGTCTTCTGTTTTGAGGATTGATAATAAAATCTAGGAAATCATTTTGAAGTGAAATACTTTGATAGGACATGCTTTGGGATTCAGGTCGTCATTGCTATTACGATATTACGGTTCATCATCATAGCTTTGCTGATCGTTTCTTTGGTTTCCTGATCACATTTTGTTTTGTTAATGCTAATTGTTTTTAATATCCTAAAATTTTTCTGTTACGATATAGAGTCTAAACAAGTGCATCAAAGATTGCTTGGTAGTGCTACATATTCAAACGTCCGGCGGCAGTCCAAACCTCTTTTTTGCAAAGGGTGATGTGAGATGTCTCACGCGTTACCCGATATTTCAGCTAACCCTTCACAGTGACCGGTTTATGGGGCCACACACATGGTCCCGCAGATCTGTTGCACTCTTATTTGCCATGTCGTAAACGTCGTGGACATGACGTACGTCGGGCCTCGCCTCGCCTCGGAATTGTTTACAACTGTCGTAATTTACAGACAGTTTATGTCTAAGTAACAGCTTTGGTAAATGTCCAGGGTAAATCTTTATTTGCACTTACCTGCTGTGACAGGTGAAAGCAAAGAAACATTGCTAAATAAATTTCTGGGATGGCTGGCTTCAGAAATTATCTGACTCCGCCGTACCAAGCACAGCTTTTAGGTATATATTACTACAGAGTCCGAAAGCAGATGTGTATAATGGTCGGCTCCCTTCCAGTAGAACCCGTTCGAAGTAGGTATTTTTGACAGTAAGAGAATTTCAAGACTCGCACCTATGATAGACACGGACGTAAAAGAAAGACGGACGGAACATCACACTAAAAAAATGTGAAGCTAGCAAGGTCATACAACTTCGTGAGTTGCACACGACCTAACGCTCACACAAACTTACTAGGTGCTACAATCTAACGCCATTTTACCCCGTATGACAGCGCGAATGACACGCGTGTTGCGTATGACAATATTTATTTAAAAATGCCGTCTTATGTGGTGAAATCATGTAAAAACTACATGAGTAAACTTAAAAAGTCACAAGGAATCACCTATCACAGGTAAATTATGATTATTCGTTATATTTTCTCCTGATTACATTTATAAATTGTGATGACAATTTAAAAGACAATACACAACAGTGTTGCCACTTTTTTGACGGTAAAATTTCCCTAAATGAGGGGAAATCTGTATTTGTCGTATTGGCTCGACTTTAGTATCATAACAGGTAGCTAGGAGCTTAATTTTTTTTTTGGTAATATATGTTAATAAAACATGTAATCCTGTGAAGTTTCATTTTGCGGAAGTGAATACTGTTCGAGAAAAATAATCCTTAAGTTTACGATAACATCGGGAAATGTTAGGTTTTTTTCCGCCATTTTAACGATTTGTTGCATCAGACCAAGGTTTATTTCTGAAATTAAATTTAGAAAACCATATTATTATTGCTATTCTCTTTAAATTGTGTTTTTAATGAAAAAAAATTAAGGTAAGTAGCATTTAAGGGCTTCAATGACGAAAAAATAAAAGTATAGAGGTTTTCATAATGATTTCTAATATTTACGCGAACACTATACATCGAAATAAAACAACTTTACGGATTCTACTCGCGGTGTTATATTTTCTTTCATTTTCCAAAGCACCGCGACGTCGCAGAAACCGAGTGAAACCAGCCACAGTTGAGCGTCAGCCTGCTGTATTGCCATATTTGAAGGGTGTCACTGACAAGATTGGGAACATCTTGAAGCGTGCTTCTATTAAAACTTATTTTAAGCCGCCGAAGAAGATTAATCAATTTTTAAGACCTGTTAAGTGTAATATTCCTCTTCAAACAGCGGGTGTATACAAGCTTGATTGTGACTGTGGGCTCTCGTATATAGGTCAAACCAAAAGAAGCATAGGGACGCGTATCAAAGAACACATAGGTGATATTAAGAATAGGAGATCTACAAAATCAGCAGTTTGTGAACATGCCCTTGATAAGCCCAACCATTTCATACGATTTGATAAACCGCAGGTCCTTGCTAGGGAGAATCGTTACTTACCAAGGATGCTGCGAGAGGCTATTGAAATTAAAAAACATCCGAATTTCAATCGTGAGGATGGTTGGAATTTACCACCAGCTTGGGAGCCTGTTATACGCTTGATCAATCCCAGAGGGCAGCACAATACTGTGAGGTCTCAGGATACGGTTAGTTCGTACTGCGTGGATAGGAACATTTCCAATAATGTTAGTGGAAATGACGGTAGTTAAGTGAGGGTTGCTAAAAAATTTTGTACTGTTTTGTGACATAGAACATCTTTGTCATCCCGTGATCACGACTGCTGTAAAGGAGTCGAAACGTCGGGTTAGAAAATGAAAGAAAATATAACACCGCGAGTAGAATCCGTAAAGTTGTTTTATTTCGATGTATAGAGGTTTTGTTTTTTGGAATTGTCATGAACAAAACGCAATCCGCCATTTTGTGCTGTCAGTGGCTGGCTGTTGACCTGTCACTCGTTGTTGTGTAGGTACCTACCTACTCGCGTCTTTTAATTTTTTCACTGCCTTAAGCTAGAATCGGGGCACAACCGACTGGTTAGGGTTAGGTCAGGTTGGAAGGCTAAAGGCCGGAGCGTGATCAAAAATAAGAAATAATGATATTGTATATAAATAATCTTCAGACTAAAGGTATCGTTAGGTTAGGTTAGAACTGTGACCAAAACCGCGCGAGCCGAGCGAGCAAAGCGAGCGCGCGATACAATTAATATAAAATAACACTTGCGTTATTTTTAATAGGTTTCCTAGTAGTAAAAATCGACGAGATGACTGGGTTTCAGAAATTTAAACATTTTCTTTCTATATACGTCCCACTGCTGGGCACAGGCCTCACCTCAACTATGAGGTGGCTTGAGCCATACTCCAACACGCGGGCTCAGTGCGAATAGTTAGAGTGGTGTAAGGTTAGTGATAAACCTTCTGTCAGATGTTTAAAATAATTAAAATCATAATCGGACTTAAGTTAATAAACCCGGTTAAATTAAAAGGTAAACTTTAGGGAAATTTATGATTTATATGGCATCCCTCAAATTACGCACACACCATAGACTGGCAGCTGCCAGTATCCTTCACTCATGATTCGACGAAGTGGCGTCCGTCTTTCTTTTACGTCCGTGATGATAGATAGATCATACCTAGATTGATACTAACAACATCGAAGAAACAAAATAGAATCAATGTGTCAATGTAAGTACGAGTATGTACGAATCACTATACTCTGATTTTCATAATTTCGAAAACCTACCATCATCTCAATTCTTAATTTATGTGATGGACCCAGATCAAATTTTATTACTTGTACTTCAAACTAAGTATAACCACGTCTCGCAATTTGAAGAAGCGAATGAGCTGCGTTAATTTCCGAGAAAGCCAACTTGCTATATTCACATCTGTGGGATTTTATGTTCATGCTGCGTGCTACCAAACACAAGTACATATTAAGATACTCTCTTATCTTTCCCATCTTATTTCCATAATTAATTGTATGCACTTTGATGTACTACTTTAGACCATATCATTTCTTAAGATCAGGTGAGATTGTGATCAATCGCCCGCTAAGAAAAAGTGTAAATTAAGTGTTTTACGCAATAATCTTCATCAAAGCTTGTGCTTTGCTACTTACGACTAGTTACTTTACAATTTTAGGATAAAGGGACTAGTTATTACTCGTGCTACTTAAATATTTTAAAAGAGAATAAGCTATTGTTGTGATGTTATTTCACCACTAACACATAAGCATTTCGAGAAAAAATATTCCTTTAAGCGTACTCGTAGGCCTATTTAAAATACAAAAGTAAGAAAATCTGAACTGTGTTTAGGAGTCAGCAAACTAAGCAGCTAGGCCCAAAGTTATTTTGTCCGCCAGGCCCATAAAGCCAGGCGTTATGGCATCGTAACAATAAACTAACTCCCACTGTATTTTGGGTGAACGCACCCATTTATTGGCTAGACGACGTTTCCGTAGACCCTTACTTAGAGAAAGTTAGAGACTGTTTAGCTAAAGGTTACATATATTTTTGACAGCGCACCGTGGATGGCATAGGGCCCAGAACTTGTCGGTCCAACTTTCATTTAGCACATCATCATCAGCATCAGCTTGGCCACTGTTGGACATACGCCTCTCCACAGGTGCGCCACAACCACCTTGTCCATTCCGCCACTTCTCAAGCTTTCAGTACGCTTTGTTACAATTCTTGCAACACAATTGTGATCATAATAATTACCAAAGACAGTTGCAGAATGCGCGGGCACATGATGCATGCGGGTCGAAGTTATTTTGGGAGCTCGTAAAATCGATTACCGTCCGATGCGCGTCGCGGCTCGGCGCAACCCGGCGCGGCGTCTGCGCAACCAACAGGATGCACTATTTCTGACGCGCCATGAATGACAAAGGCATGTGTATGGTAATTAGTAATGTGCTGATCTCGCCTCCGTAATTATGCAGTTTGCAAGTTTGCTTGACAAAATATGGAAATGCTATTGGAATTTTATTATCATACTTTTGCATATCGAACGCGTCCATCAACAAATTTTAATCTGCCCGGAATTTGCGTATTTAAAGTAGAATTCTGCTTATACCGATTTGCTTAATTTATTTAGATTCTGCAGAAATATTAAATGATGACAATACTGGCTATAGATGCAAAAGTATTTTTTAATGTATGGAATCTATGTGAGATTGCAAGACTGATAATGTATGGCTACTTGCTATGCGGGTGGTCTGTACTTGTGCAACTTGTATGAGTACTTAATAGATTCATCATAATCTTACGTGAACATTTACACAACTCGTTTATCAGCATAAATAGAAACGTAGAGGTAAACGTACTCTTAGTCTTGTACTTCTTCCTATTAAGGAAGGTAATCTCGAGTTGCTGCAAGAACCTTTGAACCACTCCTGAGCAGCTCAAAATGGCGAACAAGTTCACAGCAGGTGGCTAAATATGGACGCAGTTAACTTGAGCGGATAGCACCTCATACGTCAAGCCACCGTATTCGGACCTGCCACATTCTGCAGATGGTGCTCGCGCCAAATGAACGAGGAAGAGATTAATGCACTCGCGTGGGTCTTGTCGAGTTGGTCGTGTTACGCATATAAATGATGGAATGGATATTCGATTCGATCAACGGTGTTGAGATCGTTTTTGATTGATGTTTTTGGAAAAGAAAATTAATGAGCAACCGCATTCAGCTGCTATGAACACAAACACGATGTGTTTAACATATCGAAATGGATGGATGCATTTATTTCAGGAATAGGTATGACGGCGTGCGGTACTGCAAGCGATTACTGCAACTTAGGTGACGTGTTTGATGTTCAAACATAGAAAATCACAATCTATTGTATTATCAAGGCGTATCTTTTGTATTATTTTATTATCAGCGGCAAGACATTGATCGTGCTGGGTGCAGATTCTAAAAGAAGCCAGTGGAAGAAATTTGCATCCGATAAATATATCTACTCTTCCATGGTGTTCGTCAATATTATGAAGTCTGTTATTCGATTAAGAATGTAAGTAAGTGTATTTGAGAAGCTGCCATGTCGTGTTTGTTTTATATTTATGCACGGTTGCGTCATGTCATGAGCCTGAGTACCTACTCACGTTGGTACTTGTTACGAGAGCTTGTTCTTGTGGATCCAATTAGTTGAATTAATTAGTGAAGATTTATAATATCCGGTGTTGTTACCGAGACATTCCCAGTATAATAAACGGTTTACTGTTTCCACTACGGATAGCCTGCTCATTAAATAGTCTCAAACCTTTAATGTCATGATTGTTACTTAATTCGGTTTCTCAGCAGAAAAGCAGAATAAGAAGATGGAAGCAGTCCAACCAGAGATTACAAAATTTCTTACCTCTCTAATCAATTCCTGTCCATTAATTTATCTGTCTCAGGTACTAAGTTACTCTGGTCAAAATTAATTGCTTCTTTGCTTTGAGCCCTTCATATGTATGTATTATATTTTAGGTCCTAATACGGAAGCATAAGAATGGAATTGTGCTCATGATTATTTACAACTTATGTTCTGAACTACTTTCTTGCAAGAAGCAGTTATGAACGCGCAAGAGCAGTGAACAGATTCCAATGAACCATACCACAAGCAATCACTGCATCAGAACCGAGTGAAAAACTCAACTCGGAGATATCGGGCAGCGTCTCGTTAACTCACAATGTATAATTACCGCCTTCCTCTCATATGTTATTCCTTTAACTAATAAATATTGATCGGTCGGGTTACTGGGAACTGCAGCTTGCTAGGGCTGTCGATTTCAACACTCGGATGCAGACAAGGTGGTAAGTATAAGTTGAACGTGCCGTCAGTGACTCAAAACGAATAATTAACTAATTATGACGTGAATTATGATAATATTAGTCTTATGCAATAGTTGACAGACTATCGATAAGCTTGAAGCATTCACAAAGAGCAAACAACCTTTCCAAGCAATCGCTCCCCCGGGCTGGACTTCTTCAGTAGAATTAACTATTTCCACTACCTTGCTGTTCGAATGAGATACCAAAACGGTTGATGCGGATTGCTGGACGAAAAAATATGACATATTTTTAGGCAATTGGTAAGTAATCGTATAGGAAGGCTGTATTCTTATTTCCACAAAGACGCTTCAACCTCACAGCCCTGGCACCTCGGCATTGTGCGGCTAAGCTCGGAACCAGTTGCGTTCCTCGTTATAGACATGACTTGTCTTTTATGGTTAGGCGTTCGGTTGATTGAGTATATTTTACGATGGCAAATTGCGAACACGCCCCGGGACCAGGAACATATTTTCTTGTTAGTGTTCAATAGTCCTGTATTCTAGCCTTGGATTTTAGCTCCTGTTAACAGCTTCAAAGTTATTGGTATTATGTTTTTCAACACGTGTTCCAATACGAGGAATGCCCATATTAATTTACTGTTTCAAAAAACCATTTACTAAGTCATTAATCATATATTCTAAGAATATTACCAAATTTCTGAGTGGTCAATCAATACCAACATCGAACTGTTACTGTAAACGACGCAAATACATGATTTAGTATTTAAAAAACTATCAGATCATTAAAATTACAATATACTTAAAAGAAAATACATTTTAGCAATAAGTAAAAACGTATGTTATTTATCATTAAAATGGCCTTTCACACAAACAAGGGCATACACGATTAAATTGAGTAAAATGATTCTCTCCTGTCCCCAGTAATGAGATTCGATAATTTATTCGCAACAAATTGTTTCCCCGGCTCGCAATTATCGAGTTATTGGTAAAGCTAGTGTCGATTACATTACAAGCAGCCTTCGCGTTGTAATTGCCTCCGAGATTGATGGAGCAGCGTGTGGGAGCCCGGCTCAGGCGCTCAGCTCTACCGGTAACCGGTCACCCGGCCAGATACCGGCCTGCCTTATTTATGCCTTTACTCGTAGGTTAATATACTTTACTTCCTTGGAAACTTACGTTTAACGTTTATGTAAATTGACGATAAGTAACTTCGTAATAGATCCGGACACCCAACAGTCTTATGAGATATTGGTGACCATCTTTAAGTCCATAAAATGGCTTTAAGATTTCATAAATATTTATTTAATAACCACCTATTGCTGATATCATCTGATACTATCGTGACATTTTAATGAATTGGTCTGATTATGATTATTAAAAGAAGTTAATTGCTGATTAATTCTTATTATAAAGTTTAAACAGAGATTTATAGAGCGTTTAGAAGATCTAATCGTATTGACGTCACGATCGATATGATTTGCGTTAATAACTAGTCCTGAGTATTAATCAGGTAGCTATTCGTAATATCAAATCTGCTTAAGAAACCGATGCATGTAGGATGAACTTAGATATATTCTATTTTACCATATTTCTCAAATAAATAACCATTGGTTTAATTTGGTGTTTAAGAGTTCGAGGATTGTTCATTTATATATAGTAACTTTCTTTAAAAATACCAATTAAAAATGTTCAAAAGGTAATCATAACCAGGCTTTGCTAAGCTTCGTGAATGACAGCCGGGCCGACCCGACCGTGGCTGCGTGACGAGGCGGGAAGCGCTGTGGCAGCGAGGTGCTTTTAAAGAGATTTCGAAAGCTGTGCTCTTGAGCACTTTGGATTTGGGTAAGGAATGGTTCACAAGGTACGATGAAGCCTTGATTTATTTAAATAGATAAACTAACTGTAGATAGGCTTTAGTTTGACGTCTGAATCTGATTTTTTAAAACTGTTAAGTGGCTTGTAAGTAAGCCACTTAACAGTTTTAAAGAAACTGATTGATTAAGTTATTGAATAGAACTGAAACTAAGAAAGCACTGAGGCCACATGTAAGTGCAAACCAGAGCTTAAGATTATGTGCGCTATACCGTTCGTCCTAAAAAGTGGTATGTTGATAGACTAGAGGAACCAGTAAGTTATTCTAGCTAGCACTTCTACCACAAGCAGGTAAGTAAGTGCTAGCCAAAATATGGATTATGTATTCTGTCCTCTACCGTTGCTCCTAAAAAGTGCTACGTAAGAAATGGAACTGATCCTAAACTATAGAAATACAATATGTCCTTGTCAAAAAAACAGGAGCTCACTCAAGTTCACATGAACAAGAACTCCTTTTAAAGCTTCATCTTATTGAATAACACTACCGCAGCTTGATCTCGAACCGGCTTGTTGGATCGTGTGGACCGGGCTTTATGATTTTGAATTAGTTTCGAATGGTGATTATCGGTTTGACGGATTGACGCGCCGACGAGCGTTCGGCTAAATTGTTATAATGGCTTCGGTAATGCCGGTCGTTGCTCATCCACTACAACAAACATTACGCAAACAATAACTCGTGTTTTGACAGCTAGTTCAACCAATCTGTGAAGGAATAAATTATGAAACGAATGTGGCTTACCACATCATTCTTCGTTCTCAAAATGAAAGTAGCATAAGCACTAAATCTCTAATATGAAAATGGATTGCTGTTCGTTAGTCTAGCTACAACTCGGGAATGGCTGGACCGAGTCAAGGAAAGTTTCAAAGGTGATTTAACACAAGAAAATGCTGGGAATATAGTAAGAACCACAATTTAGTTTTCTCTTAGCAAACTTTTCTACCTGTCACGTGAAACTGAATGTTTGACAGAACGAAGTCTGTCGAGACAGCTCGTATGAAATAAAAATCTATGGTAAGAATTACACTCCGTTCAAGACGCTACTATTTTGGTAAGGATTTTTTTGTTATTTAGCTTCATTTGATGTTACTGATACCTAGATTGATTACAACGTCATAAAAGAAACTTTAACAAAAGTCCATTTTTGCGGTAGTGAAATGCGCCCATCGTATACTACGAAGCCATCGATTTTTTTTTTTAAATTGATCGTAAATACGTTTTATGCGCAAAAACTGAGTGTTCAAATTACATTACCGTAAATTCGTTTAAAAGCTATAACGTCATCACAACAAATCTTCCACGGTTTTATCAAATGGGTGTAACATAGCGAGACGTGAAATCGATACAAATAATTGTGTCCGTATCGAGCGGCCGGTCGGAGCCAGTAACGAGGCAATCGAGGGCTCGTTTTCTTCAGAAATGCCACTTTTTACTCTCGTTTCTTATTTTTGTTGGGCGCAGGCTGCGCGGGCGCGGGTGCAATGATCCGCGTAATAAACGGGTGCGCGACGATACCCATCGGTTCGGAATCGGCTGGATAAACGTTTGTAATCTTTGTAAGTACCAACTTGTATGTAAAATTTTATAACGGAAAAAGCTTGAACTTACAAATGGTAATATTCGTTTTTTGAATTCTTGAATGTAGTAGAATTAAATGAATCTTTTAAAAACAAATCTTATATATTCGGGCTGTGTTTCGAAGTTCAGTTTAATTAATACTTATGTTAGAAGCACGCCCATCCACAAAAGTGTTTTTATTTGGGTTTTTACTTGGTTTTTCATTGCTTTGCCTAAACGTATATGTAAGAAGAACTGTGTGTCCATTACTTTCAATGCAAAAAAGGTGTTCATTCTAACACATTCTTAATAAACGTTAAACTTATTCATCCACGAGGTAAGCGACGTACCTACCTATCTAAATGTTGAAAGACTGTAAGTGCATCATCTGCAATATTTTTTTGGGAAAATGCAAAGTTTTCATCCGAATACAACAGCCAGTATTTCTGGTTATCCCAGAGAACGTCTGAGGCAGGATACAGGTAGGCACCACAACAAGCGGGACAACAACACCGTGCGAGAGAGATGGTACATCGCGCTCACTGCAGGTGTGAACAGGACACGCGCGGAATATGCTTCACGAGCCTGCAGATATAGGTCCTCAAACTGTTACTTGCTGTGATTAATCATCACATTGTGAAAGCGTAGATTATATGCATTACGAAGATTTCATCGATTCTTTTGGTCTTTTTTTTTAAACTCAGTTTTTCTATAAATGTAGTACTTTTTCACTAAATATTGTAACTTGGCATTTACATTACCAAGGAATTTAAGTGCCAGCCCGTTGTGCCGTTACCGACCACTACAAAAAAATAATGTTGATGCTATAAGCATTGGTTTTGAATTTTTCCTAACAAACAGAATTATGGTATGTAATTGATTGTATCACGATATAAATAAAAAAAGATATATCCATCACCATGCAAAGAAGGGTTATTAAAAAAATCAGTATGCATCTACAGTCAAACCTAAATCAGATTTATAAGCATTTGAATATCAGGCTACAGAATCGAAGTTTGAGCACCACATGAAAGCTCGTGCTTTCCTTCGCCTCTCGTTAAGAGCTTTTAACGAGCCGACCTTGCCCGTAACGACAAGAAAGAGAAAGAATACACTACTGCCTTACTCAGCCTGCGCCAGACAAAGACAGGCGATCGTACTACCAACAATGGCTTCACTAACAAGCCCGGCGCGCCCACTCGAAAAACGCCCTAAGCGCCTCGATCACACATTGAGTTATGCAACGTATTTTTATTTTGTTAAAACGTAATTTTAAATAAACAAACATCGGTGGTTGTTTGACAGCTGCCGACACGAGTTGTCCGACTAACGAGAATGACTCAGGCGCTTACGTTTTAATTTTATCCCAATATGGACCCTATTGATGAACAGTATAGCATAAATTAGACTGAAGAAGGATGGGCGTTGAGCTTTTTTCCTAAATGTCTTTTTGAAATTTATTTAAATTAGTTTTTCGTTGCGGAGAGATACAAAGATTGGAGCCATAAAGAATGTTACAAGCGCATTTTACGAGATCGTATCGTGCAATTATAATTATGGTGTATTTTAATCATAGGATAGTAGTAGGATCGGTTGTGTAACCTTCATTACTCACAATGACAAGTGCCTGTTTATATTTTGTTTACATTCGTTGTCATGAACAAAATAAATAATAATAATTTAAAAAGTTTATCAATCGGCGAAATTGACAAAAAATGCGTTTTCATCCCATACAAAAGACATCAACGTATTCATAGTAAGATGGAAAACAGGAAAATGCTATATTTTTTAAAACCACGTTTCGATAATGAAATGGCTTTAAAATTGCAAACTAATCTCCATAAAATTAAATAGCCGACATCCTCGCAAATGTATTATCCAACAGTAGATAATTCATTATTACAGACACGCCACCGTAAAGCGAAAAATTACGATTCACAGAACCAATAAAAAGCACCAGCTATGAAATTGGAAGCAGAACAAACATAAAACATAGGATTCGCTTCAACAGTTCTAATATTTATTAAGAAAAACAAGCAGGTGCAGTTTAGTTACCTACTTCATTTATGACATCTACAAGTAGTGACGAACATCAACTCACGCTTCAAAATGCATAGTTTTCGGTTTATCAATCGTTTTGTTCTGGCACTCGAAGTAAGAATATAAGAAAAATGTTCGTGCATCAAATAGAATAATGACTTAAATGTTTCTCTCAGGCTTAGCATTCTGATGGTAAAAACTAAACCACTATGAGTTCTTTTCTAACGAAATTCCGAACCTTCTCTCAAAAATAGGTAGGTATGGTGTATATACATGGTGTATGTGTGATGTGAAAAGGCGAGGATTACTCCTTACTTAGGAGACTTAGTCCTAACTGGGTAGTTGGAGACACACTACTTAATTGTTGACATCACGGTGAACGAAACATCTCGAAGCCCACTGATGAAAAAGTAGCATACAATAAAATTACCAGATAATCAACAATAGCTATACCTAAGATAGATTTTAAATAATCACAAAAAACCTTTCAATACCTAATCTAAACTAAGGTAATCCTCGGTGTATGAGTCTGACTCGCGCTTGACTGCTACATGTAAATTATGAAGTTGATCTTACATGCTTGAGTATATTGTATCTTGAATAACATTTAAAGTTTAGTTTAGAGTAATACGTAGACCAGTTTGACTTAGTTACCTGCTGCGTATTACCATAGTTCATTAGGGCGGAAGGCCGTAAGTTACTGTGAACCCCGCTGAGTTTGTTTTACGAGTGATCACGTAGATCCCTTATCCAATTCATTTATCTTTGTAATCCACAGGCATCCGAAGTAATATAAAAAACGATTGAGAATAGAACGTAAGCATTCCTCTAATTTAGTGTATTTATTCTTGTTTTTATTTTCTATTTTACATTGAAGCCTTTTTTACTTGCTAATGTGTAATAATCATTAACTTTAAAGACGTGCTTAATTTGGTCAGATGAGACTATTACTAGTTCTACTACGTTATCCGACTTTCGTTGTACTAAGCAATATGCTAATCTAGTTAGAGAGTTGATTAAAGCTGTCTAGGCTTTACAGCTAGCATACTATTTAGGCAGACTTTAACTGAGACTAGCTCAACGTTATTTCAGCACGGAACTCGATGACTGATTGATATTAGTGCCAAAACGACGCTTGCAGACTGTTAGTTAGTGCAAGTGTTTCTAAAACCTAAAACAAATCGAGATGCTAACAGACCCGGACTGAGATTCGAAGCCGAGATGTTTTCACACAATCATTTCGAGTTTATCCCACCGAATCACACAAGAACTCTCGTATTATTCCGACGTACTCAATCAATAGCCCCTCTGGGGTCAATCGCTCGATCTTGTTAGAGGCTGAGTGTCGGGCAGCGTCGTGAGAGACGTCGCCCGTCAAACCTCGTTACGGCCCCGGCCCGACTCGTTACTCAATACACGAAAAATGATGCCGGAAAAAAGTTATAAGGGCCTAAAATGCCGCTTGGTGTGTTTGATATGTTTTTGTTTATTCGGACTTATTGTTGGGATATTTGAATTTCTTCTGCTGTAGGTTAGTAATTTTAACAAAAATGTATTGTCCAGGAATGCAAAATAGATAAATAGGAAGGGAGACATTAAACCTCAGAAGGTGGCCTAAATCATCTCAAAAAATAAAGGCCTGTTTAGATTATTAGTGAGTGCAATGCGATTGCAGTTATAGATAGTGATAATAAAAGGAAAAGAAAGATAATAGAAGGAGAGAAAGAAGATTCAATTTAAATCTAAAAATCTATCCTTTAAAGCTTCACCGACCATTTTATTACCACCATACCATACCATTTCATTAGATTACTGTCTTAACTTCAGATTTCTCTGTTGTATCCTTTTTGAAAAGCGTGCAAGTCATAAGCTTCTGACAAGATTCGAAAGTACACATTAGTTTCATCTTTAAAGCACGCGTATACGCAACTGAACCATGTTGGCATGATAATGCATTTGTTTTTTCTCACAACACAATCATGCAGCATTTTAGTTCTTCTAATAACATGTGCTCAGAAAGTTTCGTTGTCAGTCCGGTCCACGATTACGTGTTTGATGGTGCCGCCCGATCCGATGCAAAACAGAGTTCAAACCCACCGCCTGCGCGTGCGCCGCCGCCCCGCTCTGCCTAGTGTTTTCAAATTACAGTCATGTTCTAGCGCCTTCGCGCAGTGACGCGTGATTGGCATCTGCCTAGGCTAAGACATAGCTGACCCCGTATAGGTTATTTCCTTTAGAAATTATTAAAATGTTGATTAATTTCATTCAAATAATAACTAAATAACTAAGTATCCAATCTCTCCAACAATCCGCACTGAGTCCGCGTGTTGGAGTATGGCTCCTAATAGTTGAAGTGAGAGTTTCTCAAGTGGCAACAATTGATAGAAGCAGAAACGATTTTGAAAACAAACTGACAAAGTTACTTCAGGAGGCTGAAAACCTAATAAAACGAATGTTGTCTATAGGACTTATCTATCATGCGCAAAAAGAAGATAATGTTTTCTAATATTTACGCGAACACTATACATCGAAATAAAACAACTTTACGGATTCTACTCGCGGTGTTATATTTTCTTTCATTTTCTAACCCGACGTTTCGACTCCTTTACAGCAGTCGTGATCACGGGATGACAAAGATGTCATAACACCGCGAAAAATATAACACCGCGAGTAGAATCCGTAAAGTTGTTTTATTTCGATGCAAAAAGAAGATGCTTAAAATACCTATCTAAAATCAAGGAACATTTCCGACTGTTACCATTGATATAAACAAGAAGAGTAAGATTTTTTTGTTTAAATCAATAGCTGTTACCCCTCAATTAACAAATAGTTTATTCAATGCATTCATGAATGCAACAAACGGCGGTCAAGCTGTGCGGTCCGTAATGCGATTACAGTTCTGTGAGCGCTCACGGTGATATCAAGCGTCCCGAATTGAAATATCGCGTCAACAGTGCTCACAGCGCTATCAGCGTCAAAACCAATTCGGACCGCTAGATAGTGACACATAACCTAACAATTTTTAAACTTTAATTTCTATCATTCCCAGGTTAAACTTGCGGTTCTTGTTGTAAAACTTTCTGTAACATTATCACAAAAAAAGATTTGTCCTAGCAAAAATTTATTCTGAGGAATATTGACAAAAATATTTTTACGCGAAAATGTCTGTTTGACGTTTCATCTATGAATCTGACATAAGGCCCACGGTGATATCGCTCTGGAGCATTATCGTTGTGAGCGCAATATGGCGCCGTTAGTGACGTCACCCATGACGTACAGCTGTCTGACGTTAGATGGCCCGTTGGCGCGATATCTCATTTCGGGACGCTCTGTGAGCGCGCTGTAATCGATTTTGACTCAATTCGGAACGCACCCAAGGTTGAGCACGCCTTTTGACTCGTGCCATCCCGTAAAACGTCTATAGAACTGAAAAAGACAGTTATACTTGCAAGGGATGCTCAACTTTGATTTGAGTTTGTGATGAGCAAGCATCCTGCTTTTGCATTTCTCTTTATGTAGCCAGAAGCAAAGCTAAAATTGATTTCCCGAGGATTTATTCGCATCTAATCTTGAATAGTGTAATAAGTTCCGGCGTTTCCCGACGAAGGTGCGCAGGCGTTCGTCACGGCGTCCATTACAGCGCGCATGCTATTGTTGCCGGCGAGAAGTAATTAAATTAGTATGCCTTTTGTTGCACTTGCTTCAGTTATTCAATAGCTTTAAGGTATACAAAGTTATTCATATCTGTGTATTTATTATGCCATGTTTTTTATCCTGACCTGATATCTCAGAAATGTGGGAGACAGCAATCTGATTGTTGCCTACATGACGACCGGACGGATCATTCGGAAGCCCATTCCGCCGAGCTACCGCCGATTTTAGGGTTTAACCACTAGGCCAAGATTCCAGGCCCCTCTAAACTGCCCGAATAGCAAAACAAAATGTTCTTTAGCGCAAAACTCTACATCTTGAGTAGTCATTTGGATTACATCACGTTCATCATCATCATCTTCCTCTAGCTGACGTATAAAAGCGTCATTCTCGTAAATCGGGAATAAACCGTCTCAAAACGTAAAATATCATTTTCGTACTCTTAAAATATCGCATCACGTTATCTCCGAACCGGCGCGAAGTAAGTATATTGGTAGTGAGATAAAAACCCAATCATTTTAATTGGGCAACAAAATAAATTGCTCTAAAATGTAAATGGCGCAGTATACGCCGCTATGTAAACGCGATCTCGTTATATCCAAGTTTATGGTTCATTTATGACTGGCTTGTTTTACATACAATTGAGTTCAGTTTCTTGTGCGATGTAAATAAACTGGATAGCGTATCCTTTGTTGCAGCTCTCAGTACGTGATGAGGTCAATTTTATAACATGAATATAATGCAGGCGGTTCGATCGGCAGTCCTTAACAAGACTGCTTTAATGTTCCTAGAATAAGTGTATTGGATTAGCATAGGAAAGCTTCGGAATAAACGTTTACGAATCCGAAGGTTTGGATTTAAATTTTATAGACCTTCCATTAAAAAACATTTTTAAGCAGGGTCTTTTTTATATGTTTGTTAAGTCTACCACTGTCGCCGCTCACTATACCAATCGAAATCTCGGCTAACCATTGCGTGTGAGTTTACCCCACCAAGAACATTATGAATTTTTTCGGGGTAACAGATAATTTGTGTTGCACCTTTTAGGTAATTTTAGACCAGTTTTTTGTCTTTGGTGTTTGTCAAAAACATTACCTGCTGCGGTGAGGCACTGTTAGAATTTTACGGTTTTTATGCTTATTCACCAACGAAACTGTATTGAATAAACCGTTTTAAGTTATTGTGAAAGCCTATTAACGCTGATAAAATACTGACTAACTACTAACGTGCACACTAGATTCATGCGTTTCTAGGCTCAAATGCAAACATGTAAGAATAAACTAAACTTATATCACCACAACGCATTCCTCCAGACGTAATATGGAACGAAGGCGCAATAAAATAATTTGTAGAACTGGATCTGTTGTCTCCCGTGCCCTGATGCCAATCGGGAGTGGAGTGAGAGGGACGGGGATAGCAGTAAAAGGATAGATAGTGGGAGGATGCAGGTACCCCGCATGCATGTGCATCTGCTTAGCGAGCAACGTGGCTTAGAAAGGTTTTAGAAAACCATGGAGCTGCCATCATTCACATTTAAGGACTTGTACAACAAGCCTCCGAAATCACCCGAAAGGAAAAACAGAGCTCGGCATGCCGGCTAAGACACAAATTGGGACCAAATGCCTGAGGATCAAATACACTTCGTCGCGGAGAAAAAATAATAACGATTAGTTGAGCGATGGGTAGAATCCGTGTTAACTTGGGTCGCTTTTTGGTAAGGCTGAGGGACTGTACGTTCAGCTAGTTAATATGTTAGTAATATCTGTGCGACATTGTTCTGCCAGAAATTATTGTAATGACATTATCATTAAGCTATCGAACAGTCACATAGCAAACTAGCTGCATTGCAGCCTGCAGGTTGAAGTATCAGTAAGGCGAGTGCTCGCGATCCTACACTTACTGTAGACTCTTCACCGGCTAAGTAGCGCAAACCTAGCTAGGATAAAGTTGGTATCAATCGTAAATGCTAGTCGAATCGAGGGCCAGTTTATGAGTGGATATTGAAGTAGTGCAACAGAATAGAATATAATAGTTTCTGATGGGCTAAGTTATCCGTCGCTACGCTGGAATTGGCTACGTACGATTACTGAACTATTAACTGAATAGGGAGGTATTTTAAGAAAACTAAAGTGAAGTCTAACTTTAAATACATATACAATAAGTTAAACATCCTTAGGGATCTGCTCTACATTAGTTATTTAAATGTGGCGTGTCAGACGCCCATGAAAAAAACTTGTAGGAACGTTGAGTAAGTTTTTTCTTTTGTTACAAAATTAGCATAACTGTCTACTCAATAGCTTCTCTGCTCTGTGGGGCGCATCTCCCAAAACGATCCGCCGGTTTTTTGGTTGGTGTTTAAATTACGACCGTCGGGATTTCTCCTTACGATCAATAAATCAATAAATATACACGGCTAGAGTCCGCCTGTCCGTCCGTATGTTGGACATTAATGGAAATCTTTGTTTGCTTAGGACGCGCGATCCTTGCGTGCTACACTATTATTACATGGGAGCAGCCATTTCAGTTTGACTTCCTGGACATACAATTAAATCTAACAAAGCAAACAAATTGTAAAATTGGGTATTCCACCCTGCAAGTTCACCCTTAAGGCGAATTGGATTTTGCTCGTAACAAAATTTAGTAGGTACAAAATATAGCAGTAGCAGTCGAGATTTTTTCATTGTTGATGGATGAAGATCATATATCACATTAGATGACGACTTAACATACCTAACACTGTTTATTGATATCTGTATTTGTACGATGTCCAAGATCAATTTACCTTTTTTTCTTCCTTTCTTTCTTCTTTCTAACAATGTATCATTGAGCTCGCTTGAAACGTTCCGAATCTGCATGACACATTAAATAAAATAACTTTTTGCCTTTAAAATGATGAATAAAAAAGCTGAATAACTGTATACACAGGTTGCACAAACTACTGTTCAAACTTTAAAATCAGCTGGTGACCATAAATTATGTATTTTTTTACCGACAAGCGCGCCCGCGAAAAAAGTTTTGAAGAAAAAAGTATACCTGCGCCCGCGCCGCACCCGACAATGGCGGCCTATTTATTTGGCCGAACGTCGTAACATTTCACGATTTCGCATTCGGAAAAACGAACAAAATCGCACAATAACGAATGCGGGCTTTCTGCGAACAATGGTGACCTTGTTACCGAAATAAAATGCAGTCGACCAAGGGAAACAAAATATTATATGGACATGTTGAAAAAGTTGAATTGAAAAATCCTGTCGAACATTAAAAGCAATCGGCAGAACTATAAATGTGATAGCTATCACGATTGTGTGTATGAACAAACACACTCGGAGGCGCCAATACCTTATTATATTTTTTATGATTATTTTATTTTTGTATGCACAAACATGCATGTAGTGTAATAACAGCAAATAAAAACAATAACTTCAACATGCGTGCCACATTTTTGGTAATATTAAAAACATACACGACGGCGATGCATTAAACGGTACGCTATTAACTGTTAAAAGCATGCAGTGATAGTGTGAAAATGAGCCGTGAAAGCTTTTAAGAGCTAAGACAAGAGGCGCTGGCCGTTTGTGCGGCGCGCGCGCAGGTCGAGCGCTAAATGGACGGCGCATCCGCTGTAGGGTAACCAGCCTTAGCTTTAATGATTTAACTTTAGTGATCTGACTATGTAGTGTTTTTCTATTAACATGCGTTATTTTTAATGTTGCTTTGATGTTTCCAGAGGGGATGTGCTCTCTATTTAAAATATTAGGCATAACTAGGATTAAAAAAATGCAGATAATCAAGATATACCTTCATATATTTTTTCTAGCTTGGATAATAGATAGATATTATTTATTGCACAAAATGATTTGAAATTGCTTTTTATAAAACCAGGAAAAAAATTACAACGCTGGTATAAGGAGTCACCCTACTCCGCCAGTCTGCTGAGCTCGCGTCTGCCAGCCACAAGCGAAGTCAGCGCGACACCCACTCCTTGTTTTGTGTAATGCACTGGTAGTACTTTTGTTTGATTACGCTACCAGCACAAAACCATAGCCTTGCTTCACAAGTACATCTACCTACTGTAATGGCTACATGACCTAACCAAACCTCTGTATTTACAAGGACCAATATTTCGTTTAAAATACCGTTTGCATACGAACGCAGCACTAGGAGAATTTAAAGAAATAATGATCTTTAATTGAACAGGCGGCTAGCCGACCCTGCAAAGTCGCAAGATTACGTGACCGGTTAAAGTAAAAACCACACACATTTATTGATTCTTATGTCCAATAACCATTAACAAGGTGATGTCGTTAATAAGCCTAGTACTTGTTCTGGAAATTACTAGCTCGATAATAAGCCGCTGATTACCATAGCCAACTCCCTAGAAATTAACGTCAATTTTAAAATTCCTGTCAAGAGGCGAGTTCGGAACGGGCGGGGTGGATAATCGGCCTTAATTACACGGCCATCCATCATCAAAAACCAACAAACGATGTGGGTTTGGGAAATGTGAGGCCACCCGCGCGCGGCGAAATTGGGCTCGACCTCTGAGCCTGCGCAGCGACGCGAGGGTCGACGGTGATGGCAACCGACCTGTAATTACTAGCACAAGAATCCGATTTCCCAGCATGAACGTTCTTCTTTCTCGGATCGGATTCTACTTCATAAGTAGACAATTATTTATTTCGTGCTGACATTTGACGTTACTTCGAAGGGTGAGGCGTCATTATATAGACCGTTGCGTTGCGCTGTGTCTCAATTCGGACGAAGTAGAATGTCAATAAAAATATATGTGAAACGACGTAGCGGCTGATACTACCTCACCCTCAGGGAATTGGCAGGCGACTACTGCTAAACTAAACAAAATGTCTAATTTATGCTGAAAGTTTAGAATCTTGCTAGAAGGACCAGAGGAATTTGCTTTTAAAAGCGACCATTAGCGGTGGTTGGTTGGTACAATCTCTCACGTCGACGACGGCCTGATCTGCATTGTAACATAAAGTTCGAAGGTGCCCGAAGCTGCGTGCAGTTCTCCTCGATAGCATCGGGAAGTCGCGAGCGGCGGGTATCTGCGGCGTGCATCACGGACCCTTAACAAGACGGCTTTGTACCAGCGGACAACGTGTGTAATTTATTATGTTGCCAACTTTACAGCGAACGGAGAACGTGAATGAATTCTCGATAAGTATCAAAGTATTTAAGAAAAATCAGCAACACGCTTGTTTGGTTTTGCAGCTTAAGGCGTTGCAGTTTAAGGAGATGTATCATTCTCAATTTCTCACAATTTTTAGTTGGCTTAGTTTGAAAAGTATCGAACTAGTTACGTGTTAGCTAGGAATTGTTAAAAATATAACTTTCGTGGATATATAAATTATCACCTTTTTAAAAATATTGTTTACTCTCCTGGACAAATATATGGACCAAATCATTCAAAAAAAGAACATGCATTACACGGTAGAAATTCTAACACAATCTTGTCTACAATGTGCCCGTACGCAACTAACCCTTTCTTAACACTTCTTTTTTCCGATCTAGATGTTCCCCGCAGTTCCAAGTACTATTTGAGTCCAACAAAGCGTGTTCCAATAATGAGGAGTGCGATACGATCGGAGGCTGCGCTCGCGTCGCGATCCCGCCGCAGATACGCTCGCTCTTCGGCTCCTTTGTGCCCGCGCGCAAACACGACCTCGTCTACCCGACACTGGAGCCCTACTCTCTTTCTTAACGGACCGAAGTATCGGAAATATCTAATCGGTAAAAAATTGATCAATTACATTTTTTCTCGATTTTTGGTTAAATTATGCATTAATTTATAGAAAAAATATATAATAAACATGATAGTTTTATCAGCTTTTAAACCTTTCTAATTATTTTGTAAGAATTTAGCATAAATGGCTCATTTCTATTATACACACATCAAAAGTGTCTAGGGATATCTCAAGCATTTTCATACAAAGTATAGCTATTGGGGAGGCTGTAAAAATTAAAATATTTATACCAACGTAGAAATTTTTAGGACACAGAAACTGCTATATCTGCCCTTTCAGATTGTATAAAGAAATTCATTGTGGTAGCATTATTGTACAATCGTAAGGACGTTAAAAAAAAGACAGATTATTCTTTTAAAAGGTTTCAAAATTTTAGCAAAATCAAACGTTTTTTTTGTAATATTCTTAACCTTTATCTTATGCCTGTTTCCTCGAGTTATTCTAAGATAATGCTGAGCATTATCTAATATCTTTGATTTTGCTAAAATTTTGAAACCTTTTAAAAGAAAAATCTGTCTTTTTTTTAACGTCCTTACGATTGTACAATAATGCTACCACAATGAATTTCTTTATACAATCTGAAAGGGCAGATATAGCAGTTTCTGTGTCCTAAAAAATTCTACGTTGGTATCAATATTTTAATTTTTACAGCCTCCCCAATAGAAAATGCTTGAGATATCCCTAGACACTTTTGATGTGTGTATTTCAATGTCAACAAAGTTGGTGTGAATTAGTTCGATAGTTGTGTATTTTTTTCATACATGATCTAAGTTATTCACCATTGTACTGTTGACATTGCATATACCTACAGACCTTATCTAAAGCTCGTTTTACCAGAAAGTGTTTTGTTTAACGCCTGAAGATTGACTTTACCTATATTGATTTTATTTAAGCAAAAATAAAGTCTTGCCAGCAATTAACCACGGACGTAAAAGAAAGACGGACGGAACATCACACTAAAAAAATGTGAAGCTAGCAAGGTCATACAACTTCGTGAGTTGCACACGACCCTACGCTCACACAAACTTACTAGGTGCTACAATCTAACGCCATTTTACCCCGGGTGACAGCGCGAATGACACGCGTGTTCCATAAGACAATATTTATTTAAAAATGCCGTCTTGTGTGGTGAAATCATGTAAGAACTACATGAGTAAACTTAAAAAGTCACAAGGAATCAAGTATCACAGGTAAATTATGATTATTGGTTATATTTTCTCCTAATTACATTTATAAATTGTGATGACAATTTAAAAGACAAAACACAACAGTGTTGCCACTTTTTTGACGGTAAAATTTCCCTAAATGAGGGGAAATCTGTATTTGTCGTATTGGCTCGACTTTAGTATCATTACGGGTAGCTAGGAGCAAAATTTTTTTTTTGTAATAGAAGTTAATAAAACATGTAATCCTGTGAAGTTTCATTTTGCGGAAGTGAATACTGTTCGAGAAAAAAAAACCTAAAGTTTACGATAACATCGGGAAATGTTAGGTTTTTTTACGCCATTTTAACGATTTGTAGATGACCTAAACTACATAATTCAAAATAAGATCATTGGAACAATGCATTCATTCCAATCTATTGACTGCGTCACAAATGAAGATGAAGCCACCTACTATCCAATTGAATTTTTAAACTCTTTGGACGTGCCTGGCTTACCACCGCACAATTTACGACTAAAGGTTGGCTCAGTAATAATCATGCTTCGAAACATAAACCAACCAAAACTGTGGAACGGTACGCGTTTGGTGGTTAGAAAATTGATGATCAATGTAATTAAGCTAAGATAATGATAGGGAAATTCAAAGGTGAGGAAGTTCTCATTCCGAGGATACCGATGATCCCAACCGATATGCCGTTTGAATTTAAAAGACTTCAATTTCCGATACGTCTTGCAATTGCCATGACCATCAACAAATCACAAGGCCAATCCTTAAAAGTTTGCGGTTTAAATCTAGAACATTCATGTTTTTCCCATGGTCAATTATACGTGAATGTTTACGGGTCGGAAGACCATCTGCGTTGTTTGTTTTTGCGCTTGATAATAAAACAAAAAATGTCGTGTATCACAAGCTACTTAAATGAAGACCAACCTATGTACTAACCGCCGCACTCAGAGACGTCAATTAACGTGAAAGGTTAATTAGAGTCAAAATTTTACAAGTTCTTTATTCTATTTGTTATTAAGTCTCTTTTGAAAAATGGAATTTTGACTCTAATGAACCATTAACGTTAATTGACGTCTCTGTATATTATTTCTGTATATTACTGCCGCACTCAGCGGCAGTAATATACAGAAATAATTATGAATGATTAATGTAGGTATATAATTTTTATTGTATTTTTTCCAATAAAAAAAAACTGCTTATTTATTGCCATTAAGGCGGAACAAAGTTTGCCGGGTCAGCTAGTAAATAAATAAATACCTACCTAACACGATTATTTTAGCAGAAGTAAGTAGTTAATAGAACAAATAACGGTTCACTTTTTCACAAGCGCTAATCTCATCTCATTTATTGTGCTGAATTACTTATATTTATTTCGCTTTTTCTCTTAATGTTATAAATTTAACACAATAAATGAGAGTTTATTAGTTTCGCTCGTTGACCATAAACAGACTCTTAATTCCTCTAACTGGTAAGAAGTTAACCTTCCATCATCAACTCAGCCACATCAGTTGTTAATAATGTTATGTAAATAAAACAATTCCCTTTCAGTAACATGTGCTTTCTTTTCTTTCTTTCTTTTTTGATTTATTTAGTAAAACACATTTCAATCCTGTCAGATTTGTGCACTTGCTTACCCTTTCTGTGTTATTTCCTTTACCTGTGGGTTGTCTGGAAGAGATTGCTTTTAGCAATAAGACCGCCTAAATTGTACTTTGTCTCTTAAATGTTTCTTTGTTAATTTCTCTGTTGTGTTTGTGTGCAATAAAGTGTTTCTTATCTTATCTTATCTTATCTTATCTTATCTTATCTATCTATCTATCTGAAGGTTGTCTGGAAGAGATCGCTCTTAGCGATAAGACCGCCTGCATTGTACATTCTAATGTCTATAAGCATCGTTATGTAACTTGTTTCTTTGTGCAATAAAGTATATCTTATCTTATCTTATCTTTCACAGTGGTCTTAAAAAATATGTTAGCTAGGTCAACATTATGATTCTTAAGCTCCCGGCTCCGATATTTCAGAAATTTAAACATATTCTGTCTATATACGTCCCACTGCTGGGCACAGGCCTCACCTCAACTATGAGGTGGCTCGAGCCATACTCCAACACGCGGGCTCAGTGCGAATAGTTAGAGGGGTGTAAGGTTAGTGATAAACCTTCTGTCAGATGTTTAAAATAATTAAAATCATAATCGGACTTAAGTTAATAAACCCGGTTAAAATAAAAGGTAAACTTTAGGGAAATTTATGATTTATATGGCATCCCTCAAATTACGCACACACCATAGACTGGCAGCTGCTAGTATCCTTCACTCATGATTCGACGAAGTGGCGTCCGTCTTTCTTTTACGTCCGTGCAATTAACTATTTTCAAGAGGTTTCACAATAGTGATGCACTTGTACAGCTTTTAAATCATTTCAATTACTTTTCTTTTCTTATATTCTACCTAGGTGTATCACGTAGCTGAACCAATATTTGACCCAAAAAAATGTGCCTAGGCTGACTGACAGATTATAACGAGAGGGTAGATATTTAATAGACGTAGGTACAGTCAGCGACACATCAGGCTACCCATTTCCGTTTTTTATCTTGGTTTTTAAAATGACATTTCTTTGCCAAAAATTAATGAGGACTGACCGGAAATGAGTAGCTTGATGTGCTGTTGACGAAAAGAAAAAATATTACGTCAAGCTATTTTCAGCAAAGGAATTCTATCGATCGATCTCTTGAGTCCATAACACTGGTTCGCTGGGTGTACACACGTTGTTAAAAATGAAAATTATTCTGCCAGCGCAAACCACGGTTATTACATATCAGGCGGCTCGGCCTCAGGGCATCGCGTCTCTCCCGCTTATTGCCAGATGATTGAAGACCCCGCACCTCCAGCCCGGCTCTGCTGTGCGAGCAAGACAACACCCACAAACACGCGAAAGACAGAGACAGGCACAGCTCAGCATCTGATTAGCATCCCAATTACAGCGCGGGCGCAGGGGATCGGATCTTCAGTTTAGTGCCGTGTTTTTAGCTTTTATCGATGTTCAAATGAGCAGAACGTAATAGGTTTCGGTGATTGTAGAAAAATAAATAGTATGATGCTTTAATTACCATGGAGTTAGTTAGGTTTTTTTTATAATATTGCAAAAGGTTATACTCGTATCACTTTACGAAAGTGATTTTACCTATACGACAACAGTTCATAACATCTAAGAACTACGAATGACCTATCTAATATCGTGAAATTGTTTGAACATGGCGTTGTTTTTGTACTTAGTAGAAACTAAAGCTAAATTTATAGTATGTGCCTACTTAGGTACTTACTATTGCAGTAACATTTCATCTAAGATCAAAAAACAATGTTTCATAAGTTACAAATGTGCGTAACGAATCTAAGATATTATATCAAATACCGCATTCAGCTCACGAAATACCTTGGTAGAAATAGGTCTGAAAGAGTAGTAGGCGCCTTTCGCATCAAATTCCCATACCTACTTAAATATAAATGCCTGAAAAATGTTGTGCAACTAATATTTTAAGAAACAAATTAATTTTGATCGATATCCATGGTTTGGTTGGGATGGCACAGCCCTAATAACAAGGATGCCGGCGAGGCGGGGCGCGTCGTGTTGAGATTGCATCGGCAGCGCAAGGAAATTTTAAATAAACAAGAAATTATGAACCGACCCAAGATTACACGCCGCGATCGCCGGTAACTAGGGAAAATTACGACAACACCAATCATTGTGTGCTTCGGACAGTTCGAATTAGTCGGCGCAGAGGGAGGCGCGCACAACCTGTAACGGCATTCTTTGATTTGGAAGTTGAAAATTAAGTACTTTACAACCTTACGGGTATTTATGTAGTCCGCACACAGAATCACGCAAGCCAGCAATTCAGCGGTTTCATAGTTACCAGGATTTTTACTAGTATCATATACAAGCAAGAGTTTGGATAAGATGGCAATTAGCTAAGTAAAATTCACGGCAAACTGTCACCCATGTCGAAATCAAAAAGTTTTCTACTCATCAATTATTATTCGAATAAACGTGTGTGAAAGCACGCGTGTTCGCATATTTTCCGCGGCCTAGTTTTTCTAAAAACAATTTCTTAATAAAAAATATTATACTACGAAGCCTTGAGAATCAGCTTCAAAACGCCGTAGTCGAGATCAAGAACACGGATATTACTGTCAACGACTCTCCAAAAAGATGTAATAAAATTGTACAGAAACTGTTATGATTGCAACGAATAAATTACAATGTGTAATATAAATTGTTCAAAACACAACAGATGGATCTCGTGGAGTTTACAGCCGGGCCGAGTGCCCGGACACTAAAACACAATAACTGTTATTTATGAAAGCATTATTGAAGAAACCCGCGGATGAAATTGTTTCGACTGACCGTAATATTAGGATTGTAAGGAATACTTTCGGATTCGGATACTTTTCAGACACTGTTTTGAATTTGTGATTTTAGTTTTACTTTAATTTGAAAGCCAATTAAAAATCGTCGCTAATATTGTTATGCGACATAACAAGTTAAGTCACATGAAGGAACTAACGGTCTTAGGTGAGTCTCAAAGTTTTTAAACGTTTAAATGTCGGTAAGTTCTCAATCGTTGTCAGAGAAAGAAAAATTATTTAGAAATACATTTCTGGCAAATGCACATCCTTTAGAGAGCCTGTGCTGGTTCAAACCATTTGACATTCAACCACGTAGTCTAGAGAAGAGTTCAGTATTTCAACCAAATAAACACAGAAACATTACATTGTGTACGCAATGGTAACGGAGCGGACTGCGTGCTTGTGCCTGCGCATGGGCACAAAAGCAATCCGACGTTTCTCATTACGGCGCGACCACAATATGCGCCCAGCTAACTAGTTTCCGTGCACAGGGTAACCAGGTTTTTTGAAAATTATACAAGATCAACGGCGCCGGTCACAGATATGAAAAACAACTTAACTTGTGCACAGCAGAGCGATTTTGTCACAAAACGCGAGGGAGTTCATAACGCGTAATGTTGAAATTGGATTGCGGATTCAGCGTTTGAGTTCCGAATTGAAACCAAAGCTAAGTGATATGATTGTGTCTGGATGTGATGAACTGATGAACATATTTTTCATTACGTACTAACTTCCACGAGGACTTTAAATTACTCCCGATCTCGTATTCTGAAACGCCAAATTAAATTAAGCAGGCCATCATTATACTGTGCGCTTAACTTTGCTCGGAATTTGTAACTGCGGGGATTGAAGCCTCAAATCTACAAACTTGAGCAATGTAGATAACAATGTATGGATAGAAGGTGGGACTAATCCTGATTTTGGATATACACAATCCCGTAAAAACCCGTATCCTTGGCAACCCTATCCAGCCCAACCGATCTGTTATTATGTTAATGCGCTAGTTTAGAGGCAGCAGGCTTCTCGGCCGAACCGTACGTTCCTAAACAATTACCGGGCCCTTTCATGTGTCAATAAAACGCGATAACTGCTTGTAATTGACGCTGCAAGTTCTGTAACTGGTGCGACGCCATTGTTCCGCCGCGCTCTTGCGCGCGCGCATCCCTGTAATTATTCACGGACTTTGCATTGTTTTTAATTGTCTGGAAGCGATTTGG
Source organism: Udea ferrugalis (assembly GCA_950022985.1). Lineage (NCBI taxonomy): Eukaryota > Metazoa > Arthropoda > Insecta > Lepidoptera > Crambidae > Udea > Udea ferrugalis. Next base: position 4,673,875 of record OX465532.1, on the reverse strand, counting down.
GCTGTGGTTAAATAGGTGCATTCACCTACATGTGCATTTAAAATATACCCCCAGTAGTTCTTACCGCGCAGACAATGGTCAAACTAGATAATTAAAAACGGAGTACCTACCTACACACGAAAATGTAAAAATGTTAATGGAAAGAAACACAAATACAGACAGTCAACATCAAGGCACAATCCTGTCCATTGCACTGAATATAAGTAGTTACTTAAAAAATGTTGCTAAAAGTTTCCCTTGATGTAGATATTTTTGAAACTCTGCCTTTAAAAGGGGGAAAACAGTGTAGGTAATACTGTTTCTACAGATGTGAACAAAATTTCGTATAACTGGAACAAAAAACAACTTCATCATGTTTGAAAAAAAAGTGCCTGAGCCGACAGTAGAATAAATACTGATCTATGCAGACAAAGTCGCGGGAAAAACCACTGATAAATTGCAGAGTTAATATTGAAGGTCTTTGCCCCCCAGCGAAGTATTAACATATTATTAAACTTATAATGAATCATTCTTACAAGATCAACTCATCAAACATTATTAATTGAACACGCATGGAACGAAAGGTGTCCAAGCTGATAAGTATCTTGGTTTCCCCTCTAAACAGCGTCATAATAAGTAAATTATTATCCAATTACTATGATGAATAAGTACTTCTAAAAGTTCTGATAAAATCAGTATAACGTAATAGCTGTTCAGAATACAAACGACAAACAGACGACACGTTAGATACTAATCAAGAGTATTAATATCTGTCGGAGAGGGTCCACTCTCAAAAGGAGCCGCCTCCACATAAATCCATCCAAAATTATCATAACAAGTCTGTTTTGTAACAAATTCTTGCTTTCTAAGATATTAATAATGGCAGTCATAAAGTCAGATTTACTACTATGCCCACCAAATAAGCAGTCTTCCTGCTAATGCCTAGGGATATATGGCCGCGAACTATATTAATTGGGTGTTGTCCGATATCCTTGTTGATAAATTTTATAAAGGAAGAATTATACAGTCCACCACAACACAACTAAAACACTTGGACTTCGTACCGAACCGCGTAGTACGCAAGTTCATTACGACGAGAGCTCAGCTTATACCGGCAGTGTTACGCTATAACTGGTCCACTGTTCGAAAGGTGATTAAAAGTTTAATCACCTTCATAAAAATCTCGCGATTCGAGGCATAAATGAAAACTTCAGAGACCAGGCATTCGTAGGCAGCGCATAAATAGTTATGGCTGCTGTTAGTCGAGCGCGCTATTTTAGGTTTTATAGGTTTTTATCGTTAGGAATTATAGCATTTTAAATCCCACTGAAGAAGTTTAATATTTTCAACCCTGTCGCTTTTACAACGTATTGTTTTTATGTTAAATGCCTACTTATTAGTCTAGGTACTTCAAAAGCAAGTAATACATCAATCAATACAACGTAAATTAATTAAACTGAAGTGGTCATTGAGATGTCAAAGGTCTAAAAACCCCCTCTGCACAGCACTTACGTAGTGAAGTACATAATTTGCTCTCCCAACTTCAAAACTGTTAGTAATCGAAACCTACGTAGGGTCAACCGATGTTTTCATCGCAAATATTTCTCATTCAACAAAGTATTTCAATAAGTGACTGGTCTTTGCTAATTACTTACTCGATTTTAAAGAGTTGCATGTCAGTGTAATGGATGAGTTGCAATGTAGCGCCGAATGTCTGTGGTTGAACCGGTAATGCAATTAATTAAAGAACAATGTGAGGAATGAGAAGAAATCTCTCGACGGCGAGATATAATTTCGAGAAATGTCTTCTTTAGTTTATTTCGCGGGCAAGAAATGGACGTTTGAAACGACTTGAATAGCACAGTTACACATACCAACTGCATAGTGCGAATTGGTTACGAGGAAAGCTGCATATCTGCAATGATAGTATTTAATAGAGATGAAACTTAAATAGTAATATTTTTTTTCTTCATTACGGGTGAGGTTGCTTGAAAGCAACAATTGCTGCGTGAAAAAACTAGTTTAGAAATTTCATTAGGGCTTTATCACATGTCCCGATGTCACAAGATAAATTATGAAGACCATTGGTAGGATTCTCGCCTAAATATCAGTTCGTGTTAGTTGTTGTTTAAGTATTAAAACTCTGTAGCCTTAACGCCAATATCGTTCGATTCGTTTGATCACTTGTTCGGCGTCGTTAAGCGGATATTTAGATATGTAGAAATGTGAGACTGCAAGTTTTTACAGCACCTCAACTTCGGTTACAGATTCTTTTAGTATCATTTGCATTGAAAATAGACTTTATCGCCACAGCTTAGAGTCCTCAGCGGCCCAGCGGGTGTGTAAGCTCGATGGTCGCTTAGGAGGGCTAGTTTTTCTCGCATCCCATCAACAACGTGTATTTCGTTACAACCACGTGAAGTTTTACAGCTGCTTCGTATTACATTTTTTGTGTACGCTGTAACTCATTTCCTATGCAGTAAAAACTGTCACTCGGCGTAATTAATGATGATAAATTTCATAGAAACATTAATGAGAGTTGTGTTGTGTTGTGTTTGTGGAAAGTTTGCTTCTGCTAGTGAAAATGATATTTGCTCATTTTCGTCTCTATTACCTGATTATTTGAAATTACTTATTATTATTAGATTATTTGAAATTACTTATGCTACGGTGGAAGTATTTTTTAAAACGCCGCACATTCACATTTCACAATCAAAGAATATGTTTCGTAAAATGTTTTTTTCAAATTACTGTTTTATAGGCTAGAACTCTTAACAAATTCCCAGTATTTGCAGTTAAATTCAATTTAAGTTTTTTTAAAAGGACATGGTTATTATAAAAAAATCCAGCTACCTAGTTAAAAATAAATTATAATGAGTATAAAATAACATGAAATGATAAATACCACGTTAATCGCTGACCACCACACAGTCGGCTTCTTAATATTTGAAGAAAGAGGTATACACGACATTATTATTTCCTTAATTATTCTTTTTATAGCTCTTTAAATTTACATATCCATTGCTCGAATCAATAGGATCCAGACATATAATCAATAGGTATATAGCATGGCATGTGGTGTGAACAGCCGTCTTAAACAAGTAGGCAAGGAGTTTGGCTGGGGTCTTATTACTTTGATCAATTCTCAGGGTTGACGATTTGAAATGTTTGGAACATAAGGTTCGTTTATAAAATCTCCTCAATGTCAAAACGCAGGTAGCTAATATCGTTTAGATAATTACCTGTATAATATTTATTATAAATTATAATGTACCTAATGTGTACTACAGAAGGATAGAGGCCTCCCTATATATCTTTTATAGCTCCCGACCTAGCTACTAGACATGCCCCACGTCTGAAAAAGTAACGTCTAGTTCCATTCGAAAAAACTTTGTCTAGTTTGATGTTGATGCACTATTTACTTATACGGGCCATTTATTTATTTAAACTTTATTGCACAAATAGGGTACAATAGGTGAATTGAATGCCATATGGCATTCTCTACCAGTCAACCTTTGGGTCGTGCAGAGATTATTTAGTTCGGGTGCGGTGAAATATATTTAATCGTAGGAGGCTAAAAACAAATTACTAAGACATTGGCGTACGTCCTTTCATAATTTATGCAATTATTATTCCTCGTTATCTTCCTAGCAGCCCTACATGCACGGGCGCATCCCACGAGGCATGTTTCGTCGCCGCGCACACCGTCGCGTCGCCTAGCCGTGATTTATTGGACCTCGTTTATTTTATTTCCCAATTCGTTTTGCTTTATGGCCCAACCTTCTTCTAATCTTTTACGAAACGGTTTTTCGGGGAACAACTCTGATTTATACTGTCCGCTTGAAGGAAACACAAAGTTTTAATAGTGTCAGTTCAAAATAGCTTTACTTTCTCTTTTTGAAACATTAATTTAATACAAGTTTGCTCTGTTTAAACTCGGGTTAGTTACAAAAGCGAGCATCAGTTGGAAGTCCTACTTGCTGCTGCATACGGTAACTGAATCTTATTTGTTCTAAACCGTTTCAAAGCATGACTTATTACCAAGCAAACAATAAGTAGCTCTAGTCGGTAGCCGGTCAGAGGAATTTGTGACCGCTTGCTCCATTCGGCTCGAGTGCCATTGTGCTAGCTCTTAAGCTCTGACTAGAAACAATAGTAATTACTACCGATTTTGTATGACAACACATGAAAACTACACTATTTCGTCATTTGGTAACTGGGTACTACAAAGATCTACTGAGCTTTTCGTTTGAAAAACTTTGTAAGCCTTTTGTCCAGAATGTTATTGTGTAGATCGGGTACATTAAAAAAATGTTACCTCGACAACTGCGACAAGTGACAAAACGTGTAATTGATGGGCGACAAAGTTAAACCTCTGACGAGCACTGACAAAGAGAGCAGGTATCGATAATCCGGGCACAAAGCGGGAAACAAGCATTGTGTCGGTGCCTCGCAGGCGTCAATAACAATGTTGGTTTTAAAACGTTTGCAATTTTTTTTCGTATTCCCGTTCCTGTTATGGTTTTTGGCACAATAGATAACAGGTACGAAAAGTTCTGAAGTTTACGATTATTGCAGTTTACAAGCGCGTTTACGGCAATACTAAACCGAAGTAGGTACCTAATTGACATTCAAGCTGACATAAAATTGGGCCCTGCAGCCTTGCAGCTGTACAACTATGTACCTTTACGAGTTTTTAAGGGGATGTGATCACTCACCAAACAGATGCAGCCAGCCCGAAGTAATACAGCAGTAAGAAGACGACAGCACAGTTGGGATTGGCCAGGCCGTCGTGGGCAAGGAGCATCCGCGTGGGCGTGGTGGAGTCCTTGGCGCAGCCCGCGGCGGAGCGGCCGGCGGCAGCGCGCACGCCCCAGCCCGCCGCCGCCGCGCACCGGCACAGCGCCACCAGCACCAGCGCGCGCTCCCCGGCGCCGCCGCTCGAGCCTGCGCCGCACGCCAGCTGCGCGCCCACCGCCGCCAGCGTGCACGCGAAGCTCAGCGCGGCCCACGTCGCCAGCCACACCTCAGCTGCGCGACGCTCGCCACCCTCCCATAGAACCTCCGCGTCACAGAACTGCGCACAGCGACCCGACCCCCGAACCCACACCCAGCTGTTCGGCTTAATCAGACGCCGGCATGCGCCTCGACCTGCAGCCGTAGCCGTCTCGAGTGTCACCGTCCCTACGGGAGCTGTGCGCTCACCCGGCCCCTCCATGCACATGTGTTCGTGATTATTCTCTGCTGGAAACAGAGAACAGTCCAGTTCCGCGGGCCACGGGAACCCGAACTCACTGAGAACCGGGTAGCATCTCTCGTAGACGCTCTCGCACAGGCCTCTGCACGGGCCGATCGGCAGGGCCACCTTGTCCGTACACATTGGCACGTAGACCGTACACAAAAACAAGTCCAACTGAGAGGAGCACCCATACTGAACGAGAGGACTGAACGTCTGGAGGGTAACATCAGCATCGGCTTGAAGGGTATGCCTCGCCAAGTTGGGCATTCCGGTCTGATTGTATCCGATATTCTTGCACATAGCCACTTTGATAGGTTCACATGTCCGCACGGAAGCCTCGGTGGCGGCACCGGTCACTAAGGTCACTGTTACGAGGATCGCGAAGGAGCACTTCATATTGGAGGCTGCCATGAGTTAGATGAAGGATGTCATTGTAACCGTGAATGTTTACGCGCGGGCGCCAAGTGGGACGCGGGAGTCGTACATGCGCACGGCGACGCGCCTCAAGACGTTGTGGCGAGCCGAGCGTGCGCGCAGCCGCGGGGGGACCGGCCGAACAAAAAAAGGTCCGCAGGTATGCGCAACACTGTGGCCGCGGGAAAGGGAGAGAAATTGATGAGGAGCGTGGTCGGAGGGCGGCTGCGGCTCGTGGCCGTCGCTCGTTAGGCGCGCGACTGTCCTCGCTCTCGTTATCGCGCGTTATCGTTATCCCGGCTTCACGGCTGACGCGCTTTATGTCGGCCCGTTTATTTCCAATATCGATTTCTAGATAACTATGATAGTATTCGATAACGGGTGATACTAAGTTTAGATTTATGTTTTTAGAACTTAATTACATTTGTTGGTGCTACTTGATAAACTGTGTTACGCACGTTATATAATACTTTCATTAATCAAATTCAAAGTACCGTAGGTAAATTCATTCAATAAAGACTTATTTTTTGATGAGTAGTCGACTACACTCGCGGTGGTTCTAGCGCTAGTTGAGACTAAAAGTGTCGCGAGCTCGACTCACGGACCAGCACAAATGTTTGTTGATGAAACAGATATTTGTGCTGGGTCTGGGTATTCGTGGAACCTCTGTTTTTTCTGGTTTCCATAACACAAGGGATATATTAATCTGCGACTATAGCATTTTGTTATCTCTTATTTTTTTCATTTAACATTCCACATAATACTAAATACATTTTGTTTAAGCAAATCGTTTTGATGATTGCAATTAAAGCAATCAAGTTATTTAATTCTATGGTTCCTTCTATGGTTTTTTTTGATTAGTGATTACTAATCGCAATAACATAAAACTTCATAACTTAATTTAAAGTTCGTATGAGATTTTAGTTCAGCTCGCCGGTAGCCTGTTGGGTAGGTGGATGTTTAAGTGCAGAGGGCCATATAACGCGAAAAACTGATGGCCACTGGGAAACACAAGTTCTGGAATCGAGATAGCAAATACGCTGACAATCCTGATGAGATTTGAGCAGCGTCCCTGTAGTTACGCAATAATTAATCTTGATTTCTGCAAGACTTAAGTGCTGTAAACCCTATGGAGTTACTTGATTTGAGTTTGATCGATTGAGTAATCCTAAACGACTGCGTTACGACATGTCAACACATTTATGCGCGCCCTGCTGAGCTGGTCAATCTATCGATGTTGGCAAATCACGTTTAGAAACATGCGTAAGTAGCTGTGTTTACGAATCGAAAGTGCAAGAGCCGGCGCAAGTCTAGTATTATCGTTTTAGTCACGTCCTGATAATGGCCTGCTCTGTACTATGAAAGCATAAACCACAGACAAAATAACAGGATTATTTTTGTTGTAGATTGTCACTTGAGAGCCTTTTTTTTAAATGAGTAGGTACAAGGACAGTGGCAGACTAGCATGCGGACTGCATTATGGTAAACGGTTACCGCAGCCTTTTGACACTTTCAACACCAGGGGCATCATCACTTGCCTGTCAAAAACATTGTCAAGAAATGGTCAATCTATTATTATTGTTTTCTAATAAAGAGTATTTTAAATATTCTTTTCTTTTCCATGTAATGTTTTAAAAAATAAAGCCAATTAAATTTGGAAATAAATTTATTGTACATAATTTACTACAATATTTAAGCAGTACTGTATAAATTTTATGAAACGTAATGGACTAAATGGTAGGTACAGTCAGCCAAGAAAGTGGTCTACCAGTTTTGACAAACGTTTCTGCGAGATGTAACGATCGCTAAGGTTGACTTTTCTAACAGAGTTTAACACAATGCACAATCATGTTATGACGTTTTGTCTGCTGTCTGAGATGCCTGACATTTGACGTCATTAGGTGATTTAGTTCAACCTCATTAAATACGATAATCTATTTTGCTCAACTAAAACCATGTCGATCTTTTTGAAGACAAACTTATTACTACTGAAAAAGAAAGTTTCACTGACTATTCTACTGTCAAGTATTTCTGTCAATGACATATTAATATCAATTTGATGTATGATAATTCAAACTTGACACTTTGCATGACGTTCTATCATAAGACAAAGAGAGCTATAGTCACTGACACAAACTTATTGCCAGGGAAAATTGACCTTGTTGTTTCATGACGTTCTAACGAATCTCAACCGTAGGGTGGTAGACCACATTTTTGGCTGACTGTACAACTTTGATTGTAAAAAATTGGACCAAATGTAGACCAATGGAGTTCATAAATATCACGCGGTGACAGTTGTAACTAATCGAAATAAATAACAATTTGATAAAGATGCAAATGTTTTCGTAGGAATATTAAAAAAACTCAAGATTTGGATTGCAGGTATTCTCACAACATCAACTCATTTCAGCGAACCAGATGAGTCTAGATTTAGTTTTAAAGTTCATTAATAAAGGAGAGAAAGATCTCTTCATTTTGATAAATTCGATTTTTGTATTATGTTTATTGGCCACAATAAGTAGACTTTAATGTACGATTATTTTTCCTCGTGAGCTAACGATAAAGAATATGGAATATCCTTAAATCGTCTGTCGAAAACTCACCGATTGGAATTAGTAAGCGCTCAAAAGGTTTTATGTGGCGATTAAAAAACAACATGCCATTGATAACAATGAAATTGTTGTTACGATCTAATTACATATCAACTGTCACCGCGTGATAAGTTTCAAGCTTCAACACACATCAACATAACTTCAAAGGTCGCAATAAATATAATATTTACACTGCAAAGGTAGACTGCCGAGGAGATTAATATCCTTAATTAACGATACAACTAAATAAAAGATAAATACTTTTACAATGATGTAGTCTTATATAATACAGGGTGATGATTCCACGCGTTACCGATACTAAAGGCGCGAACACAAGCCGGGAATACGCTTAAAACATATTACTTACATAATCTAAAACAAGCTTCATTTAAATGTGATAGAAATAACACGACTAATGATAATTTTACAGAAGATTAGGTCACTATTCCAGTGAACCTAGATGTGATGTATTTTTTGCGTAAAATTATTACTAACTTTAAATATTGTTGAAAATGTTGTAGCATATCCCGCCCACGTATCGCGCCTTAATAAATGTAATTTATAACAACATCTAAACTTCAGCTGCATTATTTTTCACACAAGCCCGATAGTTAAAAAAATGAGAAAACAATTAACAATATAAACATTATACGTGTAGCTTTTTGTTCAACAAATGATAAGTGAGGGTTGTTAGAAAAAATAATTGTACTGTTTTGTGACATAAAACATCTTTGTCATACGGTGATCACGGCTGCTGTAAAGTAGTCAAAACGTCGGGTTAGAAAATGAAAGAAAATATCAAGACTGCGAGTAGAATCCGTAAAGTTGTTTTATTTCGAAATGACTGGAGGTTATAAAGCCAACCAGTGTTCAATCAAAACCGTCATGTGATGACCGATTGCAATTGATTTTAAACTATGGGACCGCGATATCTTCACAAGTTTCAACTGTAAAACGTCACAACCATCTTGCGTCTTACTCACCACGTTCAACATAGACTGGGGTCCGTAAAAGAAGATAGAGGTGCAAGGTGGCCGTGACATTATCTCTTATTCAGGCATATGTGAACAAAAAACAGCTACTATGAAAGTTTAAGCTTTACAGGGTTTTGGTTTCAGAATCTGTCATGTCGATCTAAATTTAGAATCACGAGAAGGTAAAGAAAATTGCATATTACAAAGTCTTACTTCAACCCAGTTTAGAAAGTTTTAAAAACGACACCCTGTATTGTTTTCTGATTATTAGACTCGAGCTGCAAAATATAATGCAACTGAGGTCCCGGCTCACCGCGGCTAAGGGCTACTTACTCACAAACCAACGTGTTACATCAAGTCTTGGACATACGTCTTGCTTCTGAGTTCTTAGGCTTCACATTTTTACATTCCCTATACTAAATCATTTTATACAACATTCACATATTTTTAACAAATAATCGTTTTGATTATTATTTTTTGTTATTTTACAATAAAAGCAAAGCAAATTACAATTCAATAAACATAAGGAATGCTATACAAGCAACTTCGCCGTTACTCGCTACTAATAAATATTTTTGAACCACATTCAAAATCCCGTTACTAACGTTGAATATTCATTTCATTGTATATCCACGTTTTAGTTTACTCATTACGTAGGTAAATGCCATTTTTAATTACAAGGAATTAATTTCATACGTTTTTCGTGACATTTATTTGGGACTCTAGATTGCTGAATAGTTTTTGCTAATAAAAAAGAATTTACGGGTAAGTTCGGAAAAATTAAAATTTCAATTTTCAAATTCAGCATTGCACTAAATACAATGAAAATCTTCCAGTTGTTAGTTAATAAATAATTATTTAGTCCATACCTAAACGGACTGATTTAGAAATTATAAAGTTAGCACAACCATTCATACACAAAGAAATCATAGAACATGACTCGATACGATAAAACAACAGTGTTCGACGGATTTCGATAATCAATTTATAACAATGACCAAAAACTTATAATAAGTTACCAAAATAATGATTACAGTTTGATTAAGCTAACAAAATGATTCTCTAGCATAAAATATAAGCCTTTAAATATCACTTAAAATATTTTTAAGTCTTCACAGCTTCGGACTTATGGAAATGTACTAGCATGATATCTTCCACTCGTTTGAAAAACATATTAAACGGCGAATAAATGAACATTAAAATTGTGTAAATTTTTCACCACAAAGTTAAGAATGAAATATTGTGGACGCGAACAATTAAGACTGTTATAAATTTAGATAGCCTCTTAACGTTGAAATAGTAGGTAGGGTAAATAAAATATTATGGCTTGCATGGATTTTAGTTTCCGTTAGAATTTTGTAACATTTTTTAAAAAAGGTTCATTATTCTTAATAATATTACGTTTAAAGGAATTGGTTTTTTTTTATGATTCGAGATATCGTTTATGTTCGATTTGGATTCGCTTGTATCAATTATTGCATTATTTATTAAAATTCGAGTTTGTTAAGCCATGCAATAAAAATGTGATTTTCATCAATATACAATTTTGGTCGACTTTCCACGAGTGTAATAAAACTACAGATATAACTGAATCGTGACTTAAATGACGGTAAAGGGGGATTATACTAGGTTACAGTGAAACAGATGAAAGTGATAGAACTTAGCAGAGATTATACAAAAGGTTGGGTTCTTATAAAATTGAATTTGGGAACTAAATATTTCGCACCGGACCAGCGGGAGTTTGGCTGCGTTCTCTTCCCTCGGATACCGCAGGTAACAAGCACAGTTTGAGAACGTATTATCTAAACAACTAATTGAATATTGCTTCATTCACGAATACTTTTTTACCCAAGTTTTAAAGATAATTTTGTTTACTGAATTTATATACTGTTTGTTCATTCAAACAAAAAGAAAAAACAGAAACAGTAAATCTTCGTTTTACTGCTTTTTCAACGAATAAAAATTGACAGTGTCAATTTTATTGAACTTAAACCTCCATATCTGCGTAGAACACTTGCTTGATTCTGATTAGAACTGGTAGTTTTTCTACTATCAAGTTACAGTGGAAGAAAGAATGACAAAGAGTTAATAGTGGCTGTACGGACACATTATTTACCATAAGACTAAGTTGCCATAGCTATGAAAACCAATTTTGGTCACGACACTATTCAAGTGCAAGTTACCCGGGTTTCCTGCGAAGTAGGGTGGCGACTAGACAGGCGTGGTGTGGTCGAGGCGCACCCGCAGCGCCTCCCGCTCGCGCGACACGTCGGCCAGGTCGGCCAGCAGCGCGCGGCACACGCGGTGCAGCACCGCGTTCTGCTCCTGCAGCGCCTTCACGTCCGGCTCCGCCTCGCACGACGCCGAGCGCGACGGCTTGCGGTACACCTCGAACGCGCCGTGCATCTTCGGCGCGTCCTCGCGGTTGTAGCCGAAGCCCTCGCCCTCGTACTCGCGCGGGACGAATGCGTCCGGAGGGAACGCCGGCTCGCCCTCGCTGCGCTGGTTGACGAGCCGGCGCGGCGGCGACGTCGCCGACGGAGAACTGCGCGGCGGCGGCTGCGGCGGAGCGCCCGTGCCCTTGAACCGATTCAGATCGAGTGAACTGGAACGAGTGTGGTTCCGCAACGGACGCGGAGGCGGCGGCGGCGGCGGTTCCTTCTTAGGCGCGTACTGGAGCGACTGAGGACCGTCGGCGGTGTCCCTCGTCGGCGGCGGGGGGAGAACACCAGCGCTCTTGAGAGGCTTCCTCGGCTGCGGTCGCTGGATCGACTTGATCTCGTTCCCGTTCGGCGGCGGCTCCGTCGGCGGCTGCGAGTTGAGCCGCTTGGGGCTGGCGAGCTCGAAGGCGTGCGCGAAGTCGTCGCGGCGCGGGGACGTGCTCGCGCGCGTGTCGTCGAGCGGCAGCGCGGCCGCGTCGGGCGTCACGCGCAGCGCCACGGGGTGGAAGATCTTCGGGTCGCGCTCGACGGCCGACTTGTGGAAGTCGAAGTTGACCGGCTTCGGGCCCGGACTGGACACGCTCGAGGTCGGCGAGTCGACGAACTTGGTCCACTCCTTATTGTTCGCTTGAGGTTCGGGCTTCGGCGGGGAGAGGGAGGGCGGCCGCTCGGGGTCGGGCTTCTTGGCCGGTTTGGCCTCGTAGGGGTCGGTGGGCTCGGGGCGCACGAAGCTGAAGTCGGCGGAGGAGGTGGAGCTGAACATGTCGGCGCCGAGGTCGACGAGGTCGACGGAGACGGCCTGCTGGGAGAAGCGCGAGTCCACCTTGGGCACGAGGCGCGCCGGCAGCGCGTCGGGCACGGGCACGTTGTTCCGCCGCAGCACGATCAGGTGCATCGCTATACTGAACTCCTCGAGAGTCAGCATACCGTCTTTGGTGATGTCGGAGAGGAGCCAGATCTTACGCAGGTCAGGAACGGATAAGCGCGACTTTTCGAAGAATAGCCTGGAATTTACGATATCCTTGGTTAATTGATATTTTTGTTGTAAAAACCAATGGTTTTTCACAAAAGATAAAGCCCAATCTATCTTACATAAGCGTGATTAATGCGGTTAAGCATATAGGACTCCTAGTCCTATTTTCTTTCTGATTTGGGCCGTTGACATCCCTTGTTTTTACGATCAGGTTTTTTTTGTTTGATGAGGCGAAACATGAATTTATGTCAGAAATCATACTCACATTGTCAATACTTGACTTTGTTTTACTTTGTAGAACGATGTAGATGTAAATATGGAGAAACGCTAGAATTTGACATTGGACAACGATATCAATCAGAAGCGAATTCGAAGCGTTCTGAAATTTCATAGGTGGATTTATGAACACTATCGCCATACTATCACGCGGTGAATAGGTATATGGTTCCTGAAACTATCAGACATACCTAGCAGTCTGTCCGGATAGCAAGCCCCGTTCGGGACGCAGCTGCGCGAACTGCGAGGCGTAGTGGCTCGCTTGGGCCTCGCTGATGGCCCAAATGTCTTCCGCAGCGTCGGGGTCGCCCTCCTCCTCGGAGGAATGCCGGTCTGAAGATTCTTCTTCCGTTCCTGAAAGCGCAAATATAAATTTAAACACTCACAAAAATATATTTTCGTGTTCATCATCAGCCTATAGAAGTTCCCTGCTGGATGTCGGCTTCTCTAAACGCGCTCGCTCACGCCTTTCCTCCTCAGCATCTACTCCCTACCAGCACCCTTACCTGAATAGTTAGCTACACTCGCCAGAGGGCGCTCTACGCTACTCTTGCTCTAGAAACTAGCTTACACCAGCGGCTATCGTTTCTAAGGCAAACAGGGACAGCCACTTCAGCTTACAAATTTTGGGAGCTAAGTCATAATGATTTGCCCTTCAGGGAAACACTGAGAACAGCTCTTTTAACAGTTTACTGAGTGCAACACTGTGTTGGTTCATGGTGACGAATCCTCCTAGAAACCCAGTCGGTCTGGGGGCTGAAACTCGTTAAGGCTTCTGGCGACTTCTCGCAGTGACTGTGGAATCAATCAACTAAAACGCTGCCGTATTTGCGAAAGGCACAAAAGTAACTAAATGGGTTTGGAATTAAAAAAAAAACAACCCCGTCCAACACATTAATGTGTAATTTTTCGAACATCTTTCGGACAAGAGTTGTGAACTTCAGAGATGATAACTCATAATTTAGGTATGATATCAAACAAACCTAATAGCCTAGTGTGCTCCTCATGTGCGTTGATAGGCCAGATCCCCCGGCCCGTCGCGCTGTGCTCCCACACCTGGACCCTCTCCGCTACACTGTTCGTGGGCGTGGGACTCTCGCTCGTCGCACTCCAAGATGACCCGTTCTTACTTGTTCTCTGCAATCAAAAATTTCTAATAATCACACAGACAGCATTGCATTTTTTCCCCGACAAAAAAAGGCAGCAGCAGGAATAAAATCATATCAAATAATAGGTCCAGCTGTTATGTTTATTTATTGTAACATAGGGTAATGTTTAACCTTCTTAATGGAGATGGGCTGGCCACAAGATTGGAGGAGAGGACGGTCTGAGCCGGGCGCTGACCTTGGAATACCCAAAAACTGTACACTTAAAAATAATTTGACTTTTAGATAATTTAATATGTATCTCCTATTTTAATATTTGAAATCCAAAAAGGGCACATCTTGGTACAGAAGAACGTTTTTACGAAATACGATTACAACAATTAGGATTACGATAAGGATCAAGAAAATAGAATTCCTAAACAGAGTGTGCTGATGTGATTACATATAGGTATGTATAGTTTGCAAAGGTTGATTAAAAGGGGGAATTAACACTTATTGATACTCAAGGTCTTTCATTTATAATGGGTTGACACCTCTGTCAGCCTTTGTTATTCTGATCTAGTGGACGATTTCGCATCAGAGTTGCCATTCTTGGTTTGATTTTCAGAACACGGTACACAAGCACTAGCGTAATCGAGTGGGCGGGAAATCCCCGACAGTATTAAATGCTAGTGATATAAAGCGAGGTATTTCACGTCAGGCAGTTGGTTCCGGTTGCCGTCGCTAGGAGACAGTCATAGGCCTTAGGGCGGCTTGATAACATCTGACAGTAAGGTTTCACACTGAACTTACACCCCTCCAACAACCCGCACTGAGCCCGCGTGTTGGAGTATAGCTGGCGCCAACTCATAGTTGGGTGAGGCCAGTGCCCAGCAGTGACTATAGGTTGTTTATATATGTTTGTTATGTAATGTACAAGAAAAGGGTTGCCATGATTGATTGGGTACCCAGATGCCGCCCAAGCGATAACCGCGCTGGCTGAGTTCCTAGATCAAAATCTAATTTACTCATCATCATCAACCTCTAGAAGTCCACAGCTGGACATAGGCCTCCCCCACAGAGCGCCACAACGAGCGGCTTTGGGCCGTTAGCATCCAACGGCTTCCCGCAAACTGCGCCAGGTCATCGGACCACCGAGTGGGGGGCCTCCCTACGCTGCGTCTTTTTTACTACATATTTGTAATATGTTTACTACCGAATCTACAAGTGACAAGTTTTCCTCTGAATAGACATTTCCTCATTTGCTTACGTCATTTTGTCAGATGCTCAATAGGTATAGTATAATGTTGTATTTCAGACAGAATCCAATTCATCTCGGATTGCATGACGCCTGCATAAGAGTGCACACTCTTATATTGTCTAAAGGCTGACTCAAAACGCGCGCACTAACGCGATTGCTGGACTTGGCGGACCCGTGGATGAATGAAACTCAGAAAATGTTGGTAGATAAGGCAGGTGAATTAGAACCTTGCTTTGTAGTCAATGGATCCCGTAAAATTGATTTGAATATACGGTACATTCAAATCAAGGTGCAGGTCTTACAGCATTGGGCCTGCCTGTGGGGAGTTGCCTGATGAGATAGTTGTAAGATTAAATCAGATATGGTGGTTGTGGTCCATAACTCATGACAGAACAACCAACAACCAACAACCAACCAACCAACCAACCTGTCAAGTTGTTGATGACAACAACTTGACAGAAAAAAACAACAATAGGAGCGTTCAATAGATGTGTTAGGTTCTGAGGAAGTGTGAATAAACTGAATATTTGGGGCCAAGTGGCATGAAAGTTCTCTCAGTGGGCAATATACATACATACGGCTATATGCACACACTTTTAATCTTTGAAAGGATTTTGATTTTAACAGTTTTTTTTTTGTTGAATGTAATTAATACGTGTTTTATAAATATTCTCAGCAATGATAACAGTGGATCTGATAAAAATAATGATCGGTAACTTATTTGCTACTACTAGTTTATCACAAAGCCAAGAGTGAGGTCATTGAAATAAAACAGTTAATGGATGCAGTGGTTGAACAATGCCATGCATTGACAAGGCTGAGAGTTGAGACCTCAATAGCAACCATGATAATTCAAAGTTAGTATAACAATAAGAACATTATTTTCAATTAAATAAAAAACATTTAACATGAGAATAATTAAATCTTTTTAGTTTTCAAACCACTGGAATAATTTTTCCGATACAGAGGGCAGTGAAGCAGTGAGACCCTCTGTTGCCGAAGCTATTTACCGCCACCTTGGAAGCTAACTCTGTGGGATTGTTAAAGGCCTAAGGAGCGTAGTATGTGTGGTGTCAAACAGACTGATCACACGGGTAAGGCTACAAAACATGGTTTTTTTTTTTTGTTTTTGTTTTTGCAGAAAGTAAAATCAATTTCATGCCTAAAATTTGCCAAATCAAAATTTTGGTAATTACCTCATTAACTTTAAAAAATATTGTGTATACAGCCTGACCCAAAATTCAAAGTCAAACAGCTGCAGAGTAAGCTAGAATACACCAGTTTTGTTAAAAATGAGAAATAAAATCTGTCTCACTTGGTTCAGTAACAATAATAACATTTTTAAAATGTCGTAAATTAACATCCTTGAACAGTAGGCACACTGAGCTCCAAATTTCAAAATATTGCAGTGTTTAATTTGTTTATTACATTTTAGAAAACTAAGCTATTGATTGTAATAATTAAACACTTTAAGATATTGTGCGAATGGTGATTGTGGTAAACTGCACCCAACCCTATATTTGAATCTACATTTCAAGTATTTCAGTGAATCTGGATTTCGCATGACTATCAAATTCAAAACTATCATTAATATTATCCTCAATTTCAGCAGGAATATAGTCTGTCACTCTTGAATAACTAGAACTTTACTTTTTACCTTACTTTAGTACTTTCCTTTAAATATGTTTTTTTCTTTTAATCATTATAATTCACCAAGATTCATAGATCATCATCATATTGTATCATTCAATGAGTTAATTGTGCTAGTACTCTGGTCACTCCTTACAACCTCAATATAAGGCACTTTGTTTTCTTGTGGATTAAGAAAGAAGCAATAGATGATTGATTTAATACCTTGAAACATGTTGAAACATCAAAGTGATTGTCTAGGCAATATTAAAAATATTTATATTGATCCATATATACTGCTAAACTACTTTGCTGCAGGTTATGATTAACATTTAAGTTATTATTATGATATGTAACTTACCCCATGTGAACCTGATCTTTGTGACATTGTTTCCGACTCTATTTCAGAATCAGTACTCAAGGCTTCTGTGGCATCATGTGATAGTGTTTGTGGAGCATCACTGTCTGATAAATTAGAAGATACTCGTATTGGTTCATATGCATTTAGATTACCACCAAAATTTCTTTCTCGTTTCGATATATGTTGTTCCTTTGGTGAACTAGATAATTGTATTAGATCGGCACTAGCTTCAGCATTCAGAGCCCACGTGAACCTTGGCAATGGAAGATCTAAAGGTGTTGACAACAAGTCAGGTTTCAATGTCATGTTTGTTTGGTGTGCTGCTATCAATTTCAAAGCTGAATAAAATTGTTTCCTATTCATATGATTCAGTGATGAACAACTGTTAGGAGCAACACTTATGTCCATGATCTGTAATAGATAATTAACACTTATTATTGGCATAATCAAGAATACAAATGGTTAAAAAGATCACTCCAAAAGCACTGCTCACCTGTTTAAGGACATCATTGGAAACATTTGACGATCTAAATAGTTCTGTTGCTTTTAAAATAGGTATTTTCCCGTTGGACTCTTCATCGCAACATAAAAACAAATCACCGAAATATCTCATTTCGGTTTCTGTCAAATTCAGATCCTCCATTATAGAGTACAATTAAGATTGTATATGTTCTCACACAGTTCTATTCATATGTAGTAAAATAAGCAACAAAAATATCCATTATCTATTAATGTAAACCATTATTCATTGATAAAATAGACGGATTTGTAACTCGTACATCACAAGATTTACACGAAGCAAACGAAATGTCACTGACAGCTGCCTGCAGACATTTCAGCCATTACTTTTTAGTGTTGTTCATCATAATAAGGCAAATACCGGTTATTTCTAATCAATTGATTGTAAATTCAAAGTCATTTTTAATCATTGACCTCATAAACACAAACCGGATTTCTTTCTTCAAACAATATTTTGATCTGAAACAATCCTTAAGTAAAAATAAACAGCTTTCATAAATCCAGAAGGGAACGTTGGAGGGGTTAGAGGTAAGTGAGAAACCTGCCTGCTGTCAGATGTTGTCAAGCCGCTTTTTAAAGATCACTGACTATACCTATCGATTGTCATAATTTTATACTCTATACATCCCCCGAATCAACCAACGTCAATCAACGCTGTGATCAACGCTAAGCACGCGCTCATGCTGTCCCGCCAATGTAAAATGTCAATAGGACTGAAAAGGACAGCTATACTCCTGAGGGATACTCAACATTAATTTGGGTTTGTTAGTTTGAATTCGAAGGTAAGATTGACATCTAGATTTCAGCCGGCCGGGCCATACCTGCTTAGATTAATTATTTTTTATTTTCCTACCAATGATTTGTTTGAGTGTGTAACATAATAATTAATAGTGTAATTTAATTTACTAACACCATGGATTTTTGAAATTATCTGAAACAAATGATTTAATAACAATAATATTAGTCAGTATGAGTTGCAGTGATTGGGAATGAAATATTTTCATTGATCTGAGTGCCTACTGTATCCTAATTTAATTATATGAATATCCCAAATAACTTGTGTTAGAAGTAAGCGATATTGAATTTGGTATTTCAAAAATATAAAAGTCGACAGTTAGTTTTTTGCCTCAGCAAAAATTATTTGAAAGTGGTTCAAGTAGAGATCGTCTAAGCTGAGATGACGCGCCCCTCCACTGCATCTAAACTTAGAAGCAAGCACCCCTGTATGCGTAGACACGGTCGAAGGGCGCGTCATTGCATTGCAGTTCAGACGATCTCTAAGAAATTTTGATACCTAATATCTATTTTGCGATACCATGAAATATTTGGTGTAAAGTTAACTTAAATGGCGTTTACATATTTTTATAGCATGCAATGAAAAGTAAATTAGGTAGCTTCTTTCTCATAATACTTCATGAAACAGGCAGTCATTTGGAATTTATTAGAACCTAATTTAAGTGTTTATTTCTGACGGGCATTTAATTTAACACAAGCCATTTAAATGATTATGTATGTAGGTACAGTCGCCATCAGATATTTGTATATTATAGCAGATAAGGTGAGCAAATACTTCTAATCAGTTTCATAGCCAATGAGTTCAATACAGCAATTGATATCTGCACATTAATTACTAATACTATTTACTAACTACTAAATAATTTCATCAAGATTCGAGAAGTGGGCCCTCAATCCCTACACAACCTTACACTTTCGACTGTGAACTGATCAGAAGTATTTGGTCACCTAGTCTGCTTCAATTATCTGATGGCGACTGTACCTATTGTTCTTCCACTTTTGTAAAAGAGTATCATCTGTCTAAACCCCCTGTGGAAACCCAGATTCGAAACAGTATCTGTTTCGTCAACAAACATTTTGTGTGCGACGACGATAGTCGTCATTGTACTTTTGAAGATTTCTTGGTTTAGGGACAACAGTGTGAATAAGTTCAAATCATTTGCTTTAAATTATTTTATTAGTGTTACACTTACACATACATAAATCGTTTATTTGCTTGCACAGTAATATTCATGTTTTATATAACAACAAATGATGAATTTACACATTCATAACACTACTGTCAAAGTAGTTAAATAATTTAGATTTAATAACACAGCTATTCTTAAAACTTAAAATTATAAGCATCGATAATCTCGATAAATCATCAACATTTATACATCTTAATCTCAATTTTGTTTAATCCTTGGTTTGGATGTACTTGATGAGGTCAATGACTCTGCTGGAGTAACCATATTCGTTGTCGTACCAGCTGATGAGCTTGACGAAGTTGTCGTTTAGGGAGATACCAGCAGCAGCATCAAAGATAGATGAGTGGGTGTCACCAATGAAGTCGGAAGACACAACTTGGTCCTCAGTGTATCCAAGGATGCCCTTCAAAGGACCTTCTGCTGCCTCCTTGACCTTCTGCTTGATGGCATCGTAGGAAGCGGGTTTGCCCAGTCGGACAGTAAGGTCTACAACGGACACGTTGGCAACGGGGACACGGAAGGCCATACCGGTCAGTTTACCATTGAGAGCAGGAATGACTTTACCAACAGCCTTGGCGGCGCCAGTTGAGGCAGGAATGATGTTTTGCTGAGCGCCACGGCCATCACGCCACAGCTTGCCTGAAGGTCCGTCAACGGTCTTCTGAGTGGCAGTGGTGGCATGTACAGTGGTCATGAGACCTTCAACAATCTCGAAGTTGTCGTGGATGACCTTGGCCAGCGGAGCGAGGCAGTTAGTGGTGCAGGATGCGTTCGAGATAACCTTGGCAGATGGGTCATAAGCGTCAAGGTTAACACCTACAACGTACATGGGCGCGTCAGCACTAGGCGCTGAGATGATGACTTTCTTAGCTCCACCTTCCAAATGAGCAGATGCCTTCTCAATGGTGGTGAAGACACCAGTAGATTCTACGACGTACTCAGCACCGGCCTTGCCCCAGGGGATAGCCTTGGGGTCCCTTTCGGAGAACACAGCAATTTTGTTACCGTTCACGATTAGGTTGCCATCCTGGATGTCGACGGTTCCCTTGAAGCGGCCGTGTGTGGAGTCATATTTGAACATGTACACCATATAGTCCAAGCCGATGAAGGGGTCGTTAATAGCGACGACCTGGGCGCCCTTCTCGATGGAGGCGCGGAGTACCAAGCGCCCAATGCGGCCGAATCCGTTAATACCGATCTTCGACATTTTATCTGTAATTATAAAATAGTATTGTGATTAATGACTATCGGTAACACCGAAGTTACGACCTGGTTCAAGTAGCATGACGAATTACCTATTCATGTATGGATCTCTTGATAAGAATGACCAACTGAATGTTAAAAATAGTTCCAATTAGTATGAAATTTAGTGTCAGACTAAAATAACCAAAAATGTATTCAAGTTAGGTAAGTTATTATGGTTTTCATGACAGGATGATGTTACATTGTACTGCATCTGAGGTGGATTAGTTATACACCTATACCAATATCTAGAGCTAGCGACGATTTACATTAATTGCATCATTGTTTCGTCACTTGAAAACAAACTTTGAAAAATTATATTGTTTCTTCGAAAATGTTTGACCTTGGAATCGCATTGTTTGCAAGCTAGATCTCCATCAGAGAAGTACCTCTCTAACCTACAGACGGGAATAAGTACCGGCGTGTGAAGGTCGCCTAGAGGTCAATCAAGGTAGCGGCGAAACAATCTTTTCCACATACTATTCTTGTATAAAATCAAAATAGTATAGAATATAAATTACTTCCCCGAAACCTTAAATAGATTAACCATCTTCTTTTCTAATAAGAAATAGAGCTAAATGGTGAATCTGGTAAGTGATGTTACGTGGATATGTCATAATTTGTGATTCCAAAGGAAAAACTAATTATTGAATACGAAACGATTACTGCAATTACATTAACAATTCAAGAAAATTTGAATAATGGTAATTATGTATGAGCACTTACTGGTTTATATTGAATGAAATAATTGATCAACACACACGTACGTTCTCCTCAAGATGGAGATTCTAAATGTCAAAATGTCAACTGGGCCTGAAGGACATGGCGGCCGGTGGACCGAGCCATAGACATTATAGAAGATCAATGAAATGTACAGTAGAAAATGAATATACAGACAGGAAATTCTATACGTAGGTAGATAATTCAACGAATTATGATTTGATCTACAATTTAAAAAATGTAATTAATTATTTAATTTCACCATGTACAAACCCAAAATTTGGTCAATCTGGTCGAATTAATAAAACGCCATAATGGTTCTCTTTATTGTAGGATTTGGTATAACAGTAATTTATCAATTCATTCAAAAAGCTAGGACTAACAATTTTATTTTCTTTATACAAATATTTAAACCTGTCAAGCCTTCTAGGTTGCAGTATCGTCAACGAGCCCTCAACAATTTTGAAATATCAAAAGGAATGAGAGTGAGATTTGACTAGAAGCAATACTATGTCTCAGCACTTCTATTCACGTAAATATTGTATATTTTCAGTTCTATATACATTTTACGGTATAGCATGAGCGGGAGCGCGTGCATACGTTGTTTGATGTTTGTGAATTCGGAGGAAAGTTATTCATGTCTCCCATTCAAAATAATTTTAATTTTATTGAAGAAGATAGCTTTGCAATTTCATAGGGTTTCCGCACTACTTTCAATCAAAGATTTTTTTAGCACCCTAATAAATTCAAATCATTATATCACAGACGCGTAATTTATTTTATATTATGTGTGTCCACACATAATATAATAGGTAAGAGATTCGACATCGCGACACATACCTTGCCTGCTCTCTTCTGCAAACAGATGGTCTTTGCTGAAATCTTCTATAGTTAATGGTGCAATAGTGAGGTGACAAGGGATTAAATTACCGGTTTAGCGGTTCATTTCTAAATCTAATGATTTAGCTCAATAATATTACGCGTCACCGCGGCAATAAACTGGAGATTTCAGACGATTTGACGCGGTTTTTTCAAAAAGACTTGTCAAAATATCTGCGGGTTTGTCAAATAGTTATTTTCAGAGCTTAGACTTTTAAAATCAATAGTTTATTAACTTCAGGAATGGTCGTTAAATTAGGAATTAATGGATTTGGTCGTATCGGCCGAGTAATATTCAGAGCTGGCCTTCAGAAGGCGGATCTTGAGGTGGTTTCATGAGCGATATCGATGAAAATGTGACTTTAAATTTTGTTTACAAGAATAGTAATTAAACATTTTTGTTCACGTCTCATGTTGCAGATAGCTGCGATCAATGACCCTGCTATCGACATTGAGTATATTTGTTACTTGATAAAGTTTGATTCAACACATGGGAAATTTAGTGGCAGTGTTACACACACAAAAGATGAAATTATTGTGAATGGTGAATGATAACTTGCTTATCATTATTTTTAGATTTATTTCAGCTGTACGACGACCCTCAATAGGCGTTTCTACAAAGTCACCTACACACACAGAGATACTGTACGTCAGTACCTCTAAGCCTGTACATCGCTCACTAGTTTTAACCCTACGAATGAATGATTTTATGCCAAGTGTACTTAGATTAATAGTTTGTTGCAGATAATCGTATAAAGGTATTCCACGAGAAACTACCGTCCAACGTGCCATGGCAAAACGCCGACGTACATTATGTCATCGAGGCGTCCGGAATGTTCACGTCTTTAGAAAAAGCATCGGTATATACTTTATATTTCACCCTTTTTCCCTTTTTAAATAAGGCACCTATACCCCCGAATTCACAAACGCAAATCAAGGTTGAGCATCCCTCAAAAGTATTGAGCGTGTGCTTAGCGTTGATTGGCGTTTGTGTATCCGGGATTTGAGTTCAAATCCGAGATGGGCTAAAACCCGCAGAAGGTGCCAACTGCAAGAGTCACTACTGGTTTCTAATAATCATCCATATCAAAGAAGACCATAATGTGTCTCTCACACTGGAGTTGAGCTTGCTCCTCATGAGGCTGGCTGATAGCCAGTCAAGCGCGCTGGGAGGTATTGTGCAGGTTCTGGCTGGGTTCCGCTACCCTCTGGTAGAAAAACTCTTGACCGTTAGTGTATTGCGCACTTTATCTCTACTGAAGATAAAATGGGGGCGCGGGTGCCGTGCCTCCGTTGACCCTTTGTATACAAGTACCTTATCTCGAGTTGGCTGAATGTCATCTAAGTCGGTACAAGTGCAGATTGTTTTAAGTAGGTACACATTCAAAGTAAAATGGCTGTAATATTGGTATATTAGAAAATATTTCATCATCAACGTAGCCTTCATGTTCTACTGGGTTATCACCAGTGATCAAAGAAAGTTTGATGGTAGCCCTAACATAAACCTGTTATGAATATGAACCAGCTGGTGCCATCTCCGTGCTACGACAGGCACGTTAAGCTGTTGATCCCGGCTGACGTAAGTCGTTAAGGCCAGGCTTACTTCTAGGTGCCTCTCCTCAACAAGACGCATTCCGCATTATACGTTGTTTTCGACTCGATATGGTGTCTTGACATTTGCATACGCCTATTAACACCAACATGTCCACGTCTTCCTGGGCTGTGAAGCAAGGGTAGTTTGAACGGTGACGATTTTAGTAAGATGAATACTTACGAAACCTCAGTTCTTGACCACACTAGAGCTCCCGATTCGATCTGGCTTGCCCACAACTGGAACATTCAACTGCTTTCCATAAGGTGCATAGATTGACCTCAAAGGTGAGGTTAAAATGACACCATGAGGAACTGCATTACTATATTTGTGAACTTAATATTTGGATTGGGCCCCACAGCCGATTTCCATGGGGTGGAGTAGGTAATCAACCAAAAGCCATACAGATTTTACAGTGACTTACGTTTTTATGTGTACAATAATTACTTAACGTTATATGATTTTGTATCCTGACTTTTAGCCTCTATTTTCTCCTTAGGGACATCTGGCCAGTGAAAGTGTGAGGAGAGTGATCGTGGCGGCCCCCAGTGTAGACGTGCCCATGGTCATACTGGGTGTCAACGATGATAAGCTAAGTCCAGGTCAATCCTGCACCATTCTGTAACTCTTCTAAGAGGTCGTTACTATTACCAGGTTACCGATAGTCTTGCCGATCAGTAGTCAAATATTCATAAGCGCGTCATCGAACGATTCAGTAAAATCAATTATTTTACTTATTTTTTAATGTAAATGGTGTCTGTATTATAATGCTCACAATTAGAAGAACACTTTCGCTGAACGAGCTACTTCTCAAAATACTTGAAAATAAATAAATAAAATACTAACCTAAAATGAATTTACCGAATCATTCGAAAACGCGGTTCTGAATCGCCCTCCTGGGTGGAGAAGCGCCACCAGCCGTGCTATTCCGGCGGTGCACATCGAACATCACTTCACATCTCGGTGCTTCACGCTTACCTCAATCATCAATACGCTTTACTTTGAATTAGTATTTGCTCTCATTTTGTATGTAAACAATTAAAAAATGTTATTTGGCTTACTTCTTTGCGTGCATGTTCAGGGATCTAGGAACCCTTTTTTTAATTATTAAATTTCCCAAATTTATAAATTTAATTTAATTACTAACATAGCTCTTTTAAGTTTTCTGTTTTACTAACAAAATTGTATGGATTATTATTATCTGAAATAAATGATTATTATTATTATTATTTTCTCTCAAACGACCACAGTCGCGAAGGAATTGAATTTCAAAGTTACCTCGCACGAGCGAAGTGAGTGTCGACGACCACCGGAATAGCATAGCAGGTTTTACTTAAACCAGTGCGTTCCTTGTATTACTTTACTTTAACCACGGTTTAGCATGCAAGTTCCCTAGAAACCCTACCACAGTCACCAGCCAATGAAGTCTAAAACAATTAGACTTAGACAAATATGCACTAAGCATTTGATGTCTTAATGTGTGTGCAGTTTTTTTCTTAAGCACACACATACCATCACGCCCATTATTTCCAAATGGGTTAGGCAGAGACCACCATGCTTCCACTTGCTACGATCCTGACATACCTACAACTTACGCTCCTTCCACTCTCTCTTCACTACTTCCTTTAGCAGCTATAACTAGGCAATAACTATCCCACAGGTCAGAAGGTGATATCATGCGCGTCCAGCACGCTGTACTGCCTGGCGCCCATAGTGAAGGTGCTGGACGACGGCTTCGGCGTCTGCGAGGGGTTCGTCACGAGCATCCACGCCATGACGCCCTCGCTGAAGCCGCTCGACGGGCTTTGCTTGAGGGGAAAGGTTAGTGTTACATTCTATAGTCTCCAACAGGTCGGAAGGTATTATGATGTGCGTCCAGCACGCTGTACTGCCTGGCGCCCATAGTGAAGGTGCTGGACGACGGCTTCGGCGTCTGCGAAGGGTTCGTCACGAGCATCCACGCCATGACGCCCTCGCTGAAGCCGCTCGACGGGCTTTGCTTGAGGGGAAAGGTTAGTGTTACATTCTATAGTCTCCAACAGGTCGGAAGGTATTATGATGTGCGTCCAGCACGCTGTACTGCCTGGCGCCCATAGTGAAGGTGCTGGACGACGGCTTCGGCGTCTGCGAAGGGTTCGTCACGAGCATCCACGCCATGACGCCCTCGCTGAAGCCGCTCGACGGGCTTTGCTTGAGGGGAAAGGTTAGTGTTACATTCTATAGTCTCCAACAGGTCGGAAGGTATTATGATGTGCGTCCAGCACGCTGTACTGCCTGGCGCCCATAGTGAAGGTGCTGGACGACGGCTTCGGCGTCTGCGAAGGGTTCGTCACGAGCATCCACGCCATGACGCCCTCGCTGAAGCCGCTCGACGGGCTTTGCTTGAGGGGGAAGGTTAGTGATACATTCTATGGTCTCCAACAGGTCAGAAGGTAATATAATGCGCGTCCAGCACGGTCTACTGCCTGGCGCCCATAGTGAAGGTCGCATGCAGGTAGTGGCGTCTGCATTAGGTTACTAACCTTAATAATACATCTTATTTTCGATCATAAGACTCCGCTGTTTGGTAATCCACTTAATTTTAGTGAAGTGGCATTGTGTACCAGTACGTTCTTTACTATCCACTAGAGACGTTCGCTGTATGCTATCCTATACAAATTAGTTATGTCAAACAGTTTACTTACACAGAAGACGCTTAGGGACTATGAGCAGTTGAGCGCTACGAGATACGTAATTGACCTCAAAATGAAGCAGTTAAGCATACTTGACACTACTTACTACTATTACCTGATACTCGTAATATGAATTTCAGTTTCTTTGTTTCTTATCTCGACTTGTGAGACGAACATTTCGGCCACAGTTTTGAGGGACTAAATATAACGGGTCTAAAATGCGCTCTGCGACAACATTATGTCACGCTATTTTCGCCAAAACCATACGAATCCCACGAGTTTTATTTTTAATTGGAACCAGGCAGTCCTTTGACCACAATCTCACCTGATGGAAAGTGATGATGTGGTCGATGGTGGTACATGCCTGCCTAGCAAGTGCCTTTTCACTCTTGTCTTGAAGAGACCCAAGTTATATTTTTCCGGAAACACATGCACAGGAAGCGAGTTCCACTCCTCAGCCGTTCGCATCATAAATGTGTCAGCAAAACGCTTCGTGCGAATGGCCGGAACATTGACAACGTACGGATGGAGAGCTAACGTGTGTCTAGTGGCCCGGTGGTGGAAAGGCGCTGGCGGAACCAGCTCGGGCAGTTCACTCAAACACTCTCCAAAATGCATCCTTTAAAAGACCGCCAGACAAGCAACCTTTCGCCGATGTCTAAGGTCTTGTAATTTTGAAGTAAGATCTCGGTCCCCAATCAGCCTCACGATGACCCGTGACATGTAGTGGTGTACATGTTAGTCTACCGGGAGTCGTTTTGTCCATAGCACTGGCGCGACCACCGGAGCATCTGCCAGAACATAATACCAGCGACCACAGGCGCGTGCAAGGCGCTCGCCAAGATCATCCCCAGCGTCAAGGACAAGCTGTCGGGCCTGGCCTTCCGGGTGCCCATAGCCAACGTCTCCGTTCTGGACCTCACTATACGGTATGAGCTTTTTCATAGGCCTAAATATTTGAGTAACCATGAGCATGTATCGAAAGTGACCTTATACCAGTCTCTGATACGTACCTATAGTATAAGTAGTTAGACTCTGCTTTGATTGGCTATAAGTTAAGATGTTCAAAGATAATCCATAGCGGACAAAGATACCTATCAAGTAATGAGCCAAGAATAGGATAAACAAAAAAACTCCTAATAAAATATTCATATGCTTACAAAAATAATATAATAAACACTTGTTTATCTGCCCAACAGGTTAAATTCAAACACAACAAAATACGAAATTATAAAAAATGTAGAGAAAGCAAGTAATGCAGCTATGCAGAATATCCTCAGGATATCTAACGAAGAGGCAGTCTCATCAGACTTCATTGGCGAAACTCATTCCTGTATCCTAGACGCAGACTCCAGTCTCCAACTAAAACCGAACTTCTTCAAATTAGTTTGCTGGTATGAGAACGAGTACTCATACGCGTGCAGAGTTCTAGATTCCATATTCTACCTGGAAAGACAAGCTCAATTAAACACGCTATCTAGAATTGCAAACCTCAAAGCTAAAGTTTATAAGAAACAGGATATGATTCAACAAACGGATAGCTGTAAAAAAGACGTTTTGTGCACTACATCCCAAGATACAAAGCTGAAATTCAAACAACCGTCACGATTACTGATGCTGAAAAGACCTATTTCATCTCATTACACTGGAATAACTACATCGTTGAATAGCAATGCAGGTGGTAAAAAGAGGAACGAGATTTTAAAAATGTGTAAAGATGTAAAGGAAGCGACCAAAATTACACCACAACAGAACAGAAGCTCTTTCTTTCACTGCTGTGCCGCCGCAACACCGCCAACTCGAGAAGAAATTGATTGCAGAAAAGCTCACGAGCGTTTGGCAACACTAAAACTTGAGTTTTCCAAAATGGTTAACATTACCGAAAATCTCCTCCAGAAATCTTATATTCATAAAGTTGACATAAAACCGGAGACAATTAATGTAAATAAAACAGAAATTAAAAAATCAGTTAACATAATGCCAGAGATTAACGTAGAAGAAATAAAACAGAGCTGCGATACATTTTCTGAGATGTACGACAACACTAAAGTGAGCAGTCGTATGCTTGACATGGGCGGTGATCACACATCTAGTATTTACTCAACAGATAGTAACTTTATGAACACAGGCGAGCAGCTTTACAAAACACAAAAATACATAACGCAATTACAGACAGGTGAACCCAAAATAAACAGCTTTGAATTTCAAAACAAATTAGTAACGTTTGGAGGAAATTCTGAATATACATTTAAGCCTAAAAATTTCTCAAAAACAAATATAGCAGTCACTCCGAAGACAAGCGATGCTGTTAATAGAGGACATCAGGATAAAATATTGAATATTCAGGATGACAGCAGAAAACAAAATTTAAGTACAAATGTGAACACAAAACGAACACCTACAAATGATAAACTGCACTGTTTCCTGGTGGAGACTGAAAATAATAAAGATGCTGAAAACCAAGTTCTGAAAACTGATGAAAGGGAAACATTTACCAGAAAATGTGGAACAGAAACAAGTGATAGTGGATTCTTTTCATTGTTCAAAAAGACCAGCACAGCAGAACTAACTCAATCTAAGGAACCGAAAGACGTCGTCGCTGAATCACCAAATCATAACCACAATATTATTATCTGTGAAGAAAATAATCTCAATGAATGTGGAACCAACGCTACGGTCAAAGAATCACAAAAAGATATCATATCAGATGATGTGACAAAAAGTTCAGCAGACACTCCCAAGATGGCGGAAACTATCACAATAAACGATGCAAGCCAAAACTTACCAAATGTTGATATTAGCAGAGATCTAAGCATGAACCAAACCTCACCAAATGCCGATAGTAGCCGAGATCTAAGTAAAAGATCTTCGGATAATTTAACGAGATTCTTCTCTCCAGGACATATTTCTACAGAATCTGACCATACGTCCAAATGTGGGAGCCACGCTAACACTAGTATGACTGTTAGCAACGTTGAAGTATACAAACACAAACAAGACATTTACGACAAATTGGACAGCATTAGTGCTACTGATTCGAATAATTCATTTCAAATAAATGAACGGAAATCCCAAATCATAAACATTGCAGATTTGACTGGGTCTTTAGAAGACTTGTCACGCTTGGACAAAATATGCAAAATCATCGAAATATCAGATGAGTTGTCTAACAAATTATTTGCAGCTCTCGACAATTCTGAGGACATAGATATTAGAAAGAAAAAGTGGTCATTCAAAGATTTGTGCGAAAAACTTAAGTTAGACGACTTTTGCGACCAAGTTTTTGGAAAATCTTCCAGTTAATTTATCTTCGTTAAAATTTTTTATGTGTAAATTAAGATGTCAATAAAACAGTGATTTTATAAATAAACTTTATTGCAAAATATTGATTTGTTGTAATATTTAGTAAGTACAAAACGTAAAAATATAATATCATCATTAGGTAAGGCATTATAGATTATCATAATTACAAATAAACATATACTTATAAAAAATCTCAATGCAAATTATCACAGAATCTTGAACCTTAGAAAAATACAATTTACATAATATTCTAGGCAGGCATAGTTATGAGTCAAATCGTTGGTAATCACTGTCTTAAATCTTACAATTACATTATTTTTTTAATCTAAGTTTTCTTACCCATTGTTATGGTAAACGAGGTCTGTATTCCGTAGCAGTTTGAGGTTGAGTTGTATGATGGTTTTCGGGAAGATGGCGTCGTCAAGATCTACGAAGTCAGCGATGACGACGTTGACGGGCGCGCGTTCCTCGGGGTGCCCTCGTGGCGGGCCCGGTTGGAACTCCTTTGCGAGCACCGGAAGAATCTCTTTTTTGACCGGCACAGCACATTTGTCCCGTAAAGTGGATCTCCATCTGCAATGATGTATTAAAATTATTTTTAGTGGAGTATTTGACAGAAAAGTAATGGAATAGCCCACCCCCTTGACGCCACGCAAGGCCGGCCGGACGACCTGGTAAAGAACTCGGGATTCTGGTATGAGACTTAGTTTTGTAGTGGACGTCAATGATGTTGATTTGGTTTAAAAGCTTAGTACATAATATTACATAATCCTTAAGAAGAAATTGTAAATAATAATTTGAGTTTTTATGAATATGGGTGAAAATCTATGTAGATGATAAAATCCGTGACGCCGTCTTAGGTCAGAACCCTGCGTTGTTGACGACTGGACCAACAAGCCTCTATACCGCTTTTGTATTACTGAATCGCCGAAAACATCTCTTTGAACGCACGACAATTTCAATTCATATTAAGGACCATTTCACATAACAAAATGTAAGATAAGGTGGGTTCTCAATGCTCACTTGGTCTTCTGTCAAACTGTAACTTTGCCACAATCATCGTTTGAGTGAAAGTACTGAGTTTTTAATAGTACATTGTTACCCTAGGGGTGAAAGTAACTTATCTAGTCTCGACACGGGGTTTGGCGCCCGGAACGAAGTGAGGGCGCCAATAGCTCGAGGGACTAAATAAGTCTTTAACCCGAGGTGAACACTGTGCTTTTCATTACAAATACAAGGAAAGTAAAAATGAAAACATGAATTAGCTAGAGAAAAAATTAGAAAAATAAATGAAGATCGAATTGCCGCTTTCCCGCTATTCAGCCATTATTTTTTATTTTCATCATTGGAAAAATGGTAAATATTTTGCTCAAAGCTAAGTTATTTTAAAGAAATTGTTGAAACGAAATTATAATAAAGTTATTTCAAAAATAAATATTACCTAATTAACTTAAAGTTATTTAAATTTTACATCGTGGCTGTATAGAAAGTTGGAACACGGTTCAATAGATATGTGAAAAACAACTAGTTTTTTAAAAAAATAATTCGACAGCTGTCAGTTGAAAGTGATTCTCCCTAGGGATGAAAAGTATTACTTTCAGCCCGCTTCCCAGGTCTGTAATGACCTACTTTCAGAGTATGAGTAATGAAAAAAATATTTCCTATAAAATGAGGGAGAATACTTATTCAAGGTTACGCGAATAGACGATGGAAGTGAGCGTGATCTTCTGAGGTAGAGCGAGATGTGAAATGATGTGAGTGAGAATCGCTAGGCTGGTATTGGCACTTCATTTTCGAGTTAAAAACTTATTCATTTATTTATACTTTAATGCACAAACAAGTACAAAAGGCGGACTTAGTGCTAAAAGCATTCTCTACCAGTCAACCATTGGTCAAGACAGAAATGCTGTTAGCGGTGCAAAATTGGAAATTAGAAAGAACAAAGAAGTAGACTATAGCCAATAGAAGGAGGAATGGTAGTCCCTTTCTTCTCCGAATATCGTACGTCCGAAAATCAAAATCCCGAACGCGTTTTCTATAATCATCACTATCCATAATGGTCTCGTATACGAAACTTTGTTTCACCTAATAGTCCACAACTATAATGGTTTTGTGTCATAAAATTGAGTGCTATAATAATTATACGTCCTAATTTTACTAGCTATAAAATCACTTGGTCTAAGTGTGATTTGACATAATGAATGTTTGTCCGAATGGTGGTTCATAATAACAATGTAAGTCCGAATCCGAGGGTTAGTTATTTTTTTACAAACGCTAAAATAAAATGCATGCTGCATGCTTGCCTGCATGCTGCATGCTTGCCTGCATGCTGTATGCTTGCCTGCATGCTGCATGCTTGTTTACATTGTGAATGCCGAGGGCGGATCCGACATGGCCGTGATAGGTTCGAAGGTTAAGGCGTGAGCGCAGCTCACGCCTTAACCTTCGAGGGTTAGTTATTTTTTTTTCAAACCCTAAAATAAAATGCATGCTGCATCCCTGCATGCTGCTTGCTGCATGCTTGCCTGCATGCTGCTTGCTTGCATGCAATGTTTATAGCAAAAAATATTCAGGACAGTTATTAACATTTATGCAATTTCGATTTTAGTGCTCGATATATTATGAGAAGAGACGTTAGGACAAAACACTATTATGAGAAAAGCAGTTAGGTTTCATAAATATTATAGATTGTGATAGTTATGGCAAAGAATTTTAGGACATATAACGTTTCGGAATTATGATTTTAGGGCAAGTGATATTATGAGACAGCAAATTAGGGCTACCTATCATTCGGACAAATGATTATTATATCAGAAAACATTATGATACGTTAAATTATGGACAAAAATTTTATGAGACACAATAGAGAACCAGGAGGAATAAATACTTATAAAATAAACATACATACACATATAAGGATATAAATACTAGATTTAAACAAGTCAGTCAGATCCAACAAACCTGAAGACAATGAACTGCGGCGTGGGCGTGAGCACGGCCTGGTGCACGAAGCCCATGCCGGGGTGCCGCCGCACGCCGTCCAGGAAGGCCAGCAGGTCCGCCGTCTTCTCGCGCTGCGGCCACGGCGACGGCAGCATCTGCGGCTGCCAGAACTCGGAGCTCGCGTAGACGGCTTGGTGGCGGTATACTACCACTATCTGAGGGAAACGTGGTTTGAGAGTTCAGAATCCAGAAATCATGGTAAATTTAGAAATAGAACAATGTATTCAGGCACCACAATAATGAGTAAAAATAAATAAAAAAATAGGTATGATATCTTTCTTCTTATAATTTCTCTATATTCTATTCTATTTCTCTATATAATTTCTTCTAAATTGAATGAAAAATCCATTCAGTGGTAGCTCTCAGTTGTTCTCTCATTTAATAACATTACAATCAAGGGCCTTTAGATTCACTAAAAAACAGTGAAATAAATTGACTTAATCATCCATAGTCCAGGCAGTTTTGACTGGACCAGAAAAAAATATAGGCTAGAAGAAAACAACGAAATTCACTGTGACACTTACCGCCGCACTCAGAGACGTCACATAACTTTAATGGTTGATTAGCGTCAAAATTTGACATTCTGAAAAGTTCTTTATTTAATTTGTTATAAAGTCTCTTTTCAAAAATGAAATTTTGACGCTAATCAACCATTAAAGTTATGTGACGTCTCTGAGTGCGGCGGTTAGAAGTTAAGTGAGAATGTGTCTTTTCTTATATTACTACCAATTTCTATTCAAATGAGAGGTAGGATTATGCAGACGCTGGTCGACGGCGTGAAAAAAAAACATTGGGGGAGTCATGAACGCACGGGGGTCCCGTTATTACTACGGGTTGGTAATCCAGCACTAAACCACCCAGGTCCTCATTATTATAGACAAAGCAAGACCTTAGACAAAAATATATTTCTTTAAACTTTCATGGTCACTAACATTTAAAATATGAAAACCAGGATTCTGTGACCACGGCGCTTGTAACAGTGCCGAAATATCGGAAACTCAAAACAAAAAAGGTAAATGCTACCATTTACCTTTTCCTGTCCCGGTTTTAATGTCTTCGACAAAAAGACTCAAACCAAACCAAACAAAGGACCCATAACTTGCTTACCTGCTGCCTCTGTCTACTCATTGAGTTAAGTGTGATGCGCTGAAGATCTATTTGCCTCGGTACTAGTCGGGGACCGAAGAAATTGAGCAGGAACCTCATCAGTCTGTGATGGTCATCTGGTTGGAATCCGTAGAAGTGCTGGAAGTCCAATATCACAACCTGAAAACATTAAATGCAAAATTATTATATTACTTTTGTACAAGCAGTGGTCGATGGATATGGGGTGACGATAACACAATGGGGAAGATAATGTACAGAGGTTTGCTGTGAAAAAGACTGGTAATAAACAAAAATGTTCAAGAGTTCAGTTATGCTTTTTGTAAAACAGCAATGCTTATTTTACTATGCTACTGTAACCCTTGAATCTAATGATTTTGGAAAAACTGTACATTAATTTGCTTAATAAAATATAACTAACTATTGATTAGGTAAGACGTAAGGAAAGAAAGTTCTGTTCCACCTGTTGTGGGCTATTTCCCTAGGCTCTACAAGGAACCCTTCAGTATATAACTCTATAAATATTCAAGAAAATAAAATACCTCTCCTGGATGTGAATCTACAAAATTCTTGATCTGATTCAAAGGTTCAGTAATTTCGCCAGCATACAATCCATGAGTGAAGTAAAAGTTTTCAACACCTTTCTTAGTTGCAAGTCTCAGGTCAAAATATCTGAAAAAACAAATTAAGTAGGTACAGCAATTTAGCAGCAAAATACGACCTACCTATGCAAGTTAATTTGTTTCACTATTTTGTGACTCAAAATATTTTGGTAGAAATTATATTAATCAATATTAGTTACTGTTGTTTGATGATGTCTGAATCAATGTTGATAGTAACAGAATGAATAAAACTAAAATTTGTAACATTTAAGTAATACTTTTGTAAATGCCGAAAAAAGTATAATTTGATTTTGAAGGTACCTAATGCCTATAAGGAGTTGCTGCAAGGCATCAGTGGCTTGGGTTACGGTCCAGCGAATGAGCGTACCTCGGAACAAGGGGAACAGTCGATGGAGGATTGGCTCTGCGTCTGGGGCCAGCTCACTTGAACGAGTGATGCCATATGTCATTGAATCATGGCTACCTGTAATTATTTAAATAATCTATTCTATTACATGAAATAAGCTATCTTAATTTCAATTGTGGAGGCTTTTGCAATGCAGTGGGACAGACAGCATTTGTTATGAACATCACAAAATGTAAGTAGGTAAATAAACTGCTTTGTTCAAAATGTTTACAGTGCCATAGAGTCCTATATTTCTCTTCACTTCAACAATAACCAAGGGGAATAAGTTGAAACACTACACACTGCACACATTCAGTATAACTCTCAGTCAGCTAAATCCTAATTCATTTTACCTGGTATAGCTAAATATATGAACGGCAAATCCTTCAACTGCTCTGGTAGGTTCGCCATCCAATATTCCAAGTTTATTATTTGAGCAGATCCGTCTTCCATTGTGATAGCAGCTGAAAACAAAAGCGAAGGTAATTATTACTGCATTAAAAGATATTTTACAAGATTGGTTGCACAGGTTAATGTTGAAAACTGTTAAGAAAGAGTTTTTATGACTCTAACACATACCACACCACTGGAATTTCCGAACTAAGACCACTTACGAACATAAAGCATCACGTCATTCATTATGTAGTCAATAGTCATTAGAGCTTTGTCCGCCCTTTATGAGGCATGTTTCTAGTAGTCCTTCACATTTTGATCACAGTTAGTCAATATTGTAACATAATTTAATTCATTTTCCTTGAAAACAACGTTAAGCAAATACTTGGTAAAAAGTGCATTGGTGTCAATAAAATCAATAACCGATCACTTTCAATTGGCAACCGGAAGAGGATTAGGAATTTCACCTAGCAGACCTCCGAATTTTAGTCGGGTTACATTGGATAAATTGTTTGTTTATTTCTTAAATGTCACTGTCATTGTCAAATGCCCGTTTTGTTGTTTCATTTCAACGAAGATTGAATGTCACTTATTAAATTAACAAAACGCATTTTTAAATTTATTTTTGTAGCGCATAAAATAAGTAAGTAGCTCGTAATGCTCGTAACATTTTGTCACATTACTAAAACAATGATAAACTTAGCACAGAACAAATACCAAAACTTAGCAAGAGGCAAGAGAGTAATACTGCTAGGCATAAAGGGAAGCTTTCTTTGTTGTTAACTTTTCCATACTTGGCGCAGAGACGCGAATCATTGTATGTACAAAGTATGTATGGTCAACAGCATGACAGGCTACCCATTTCCTGTTATTCCTCCTTTGCCAAATGTAATTTCTTAGCAGAAGTCTGAGGACTGACCGTAAATGGGTGGCCTACATGTCGTTGATCGTTCCTACTATAAATGTTTAGTCGAGTTGTTATTTTCTGATTATTACTAACTCTTTAAAAATTTAAAAAGTTTCATCCACAAAACATTCGCTAAAAAGAACTTTAAAGGGTTAGGTCTTTAGCGTATGGTTTTATAGGTCGACCTAGGTTTATAATTTCCTTCTATCTAACAATAGATTAACAGAGTTCAGAAGTTCAATTAGATCCTCGTGTCTAGTGGATCTACTATGAGAAAAGCGGGATTTAAAAACAGGAGCAGGTAGTTAGGTATTAGCTTTCGTTCTCTTAAGTTTTTTTTAAAGCTGTTAATTCTCTTAAGCTTAACAGAACCTACTTTTACCAACATGGATAGTTCTAACAGAATGCGAACTTTCATTTCAAGTTTATTTCGTTATCAATGAAATATGTAAACACTGTGTTATATTCTGAATTAAGTATTATAAAAGTTTGCTTACCCACCAAGATAAAGTACAAAAAGTCCGAATTTCATTATGTTTTGTCACAGATCACTAAATCCACCGAAAACAATGCTATTGGTGACTCTCACAAACTTACAGCTACCCACACTGTTCGGTACGTGTCATAAATTGTAAACAACTGTTATTCAGTGTTTTAAGTAGGATTAAAATTGTATATGAAGTTCCATAGCACGTATGTGCGCTTACTCGAGAGGCAAACTAATGAACTTATCATGCAGGTTCTGAGCAATGGTCTCCGTAGGTAGTTATTAGAAGCAAAAACAAATAAAATCAGTAGCTGATAGGTCGATTGCTTTGTTTCAGATCTGTGATACGACTGGTTTATTTAGCGGATTAGGTGAAAGGTGTATTAAACGAGTAACAAGGGAAAACTTGGTAGCTTTTTTGCCCCGCTGTGTCATTTCTGTGCGTTAATTTTAACATTAACCTTCATTTTTTGTCAAAATCCCCATGACTCTTTGCTAGTGGCTGCCTACTTACCTGCTAAGTGGGCGCAAGAAAACCATGGGCCTTTGTAGGCCAGTGGTACGGTCGACCACAATCTAAGTCAGTGTACCTAATGCTTTGTACCTACACATTGTAGGTAACGCCCACGCGTATAACCTACCTACCTAGTTAGGTGCAAATAAGGGCTCCAGGTCATCTCCTCCTCTCCTCATGGCAATGCAATTATGTTTTTATTGAATACTAATTACGCATGACGTGTAATTCGATGCTGGTTCATGAAATCTCGGCAGCTACGGTTCTACTCGTGATTTGCAGAGCTTCCGAGTTGACCTAACTCACTCCACCCTCATGGCAAGAAGCTGTGAGTTGACCCAAATATGAGGATGGCAAGCAAGGTACTGAGCTGGTCTATCTCGTCTTGAAGGCTTAGGTACATTAATGCCTTTTTCACACTTCACATAATTATAGGGCTCGGCATATAGGCGAGTTAAGTACTGGAAGAACGTTCTAAGTTTGGATGCCAGCTACGACCCTCCGACACAAAAATATCTACATACAAATAGAATCCTTTTTTTCTGGTGCGGGCTAACAGTGGCTGGATCGTGTGTGAATGTAGACGTAGTCGAGATGGTGCGTAGGTTAAGTTCAAGGGTGAGGATGGAGCCAAAGCATAAGAGCGATAGAGAACACTCAACAAGATGTCTCGTGTAGAGGTTCGAGAGGATTATAGTCGCACCTAGTTTTTCATTTCATTTTCATTACCTACACCACTACATTTTCACAAAGGTATTTGACTAGAGGTCCCTCCTACATTGAGATTCAAGATAAATCTACTTCAGTCTTTAAAATTATTTTTGTGGTTGTAATAAAATCAAAGTGGACATTAGGACAAGCATATTTTATAAAAGTCAGATCATGAGACGGCGCCGTACGTGCTAGGTCAATGACATGCAGGCTTGAGATCTTCTTGAGACGCGTTGGAGGATTTTTAATAATAAATACTAAGTAAAAATGTTGTAGATAGGTATGTGGAGTTTTGATTTTGGAAGAACGAAGGGTGATTTCCTTCAAATGTAATCGCTACGTCTTTCCTCTATCCTAATCCTACACGTCATTGTAAATTTTAAGATGATATTGTTAAGTAATCAATGCACATACGAGCGTTCAGCCGAGCTTAAACGAGAATTCTTGTAAGTACTCTGTGTTACTTAAGTAGGTATTTTAAAAACTGCTTACGTACAATACCAAACAGCACAAAATCCATAAATAAGAAACACTTTGTTTCGACTATCTACCTATATTAAATATGGAGTATTCGCAGAGAGATTATTACAACGAAACAATTTAGAAAAAGAGAAACAGACACTAAACCGAACCTCTATCGGGCGCTTGCAACCAAAATTCATGTAAATAGTTTTTAGGCATACTATTTTCATATTCAGCACAATCTTTTGTCTTCTTACCTAGTTACAACAATACCCTAACCCCAAACACGCGAAGAATCGAATTTAATTTTCGTGTTTAAAGGGCCTTGATTTTGAAACGCCAAAATATGTTCAGCAACTGCAACTCTAGAAATAAATTATCTATCAACGAAGGTTGCTCCCGGGTATCGGCAAGCGATGTACCTGCTCCGAGGTCGTCGAGTTGCGCTTAAGCAGCATATTATTATTCAGCATAACCATTTATTTATTTATTCACCACCTTCTCGGCGTTTATTTCTTTGTCTTTAAGTCCTTGCCTTTATGTTCGAAGGACCAGTAGAACGATTCCTCACTTATTGCGTCGGTTTCACTAAGCTCATTCCGTTAATCGAGATTTATAACATCACTCTGCACTCTGCTGGCAGGAAAATTCGAGTTCAAATTCGAAAGGAGTTTGCAGAAGGGAGTTAGATACCTTATTTGAGCTGCTTGTGTCGCCACTGGCGAATAATATAAACTTTAAAATGTTACTTTTTGTTACTAAATATGGTCTTCCAACAACGCGGCTTTATATCATCAATAACTAGGTGACTACTTATGTGTTCTTTGTCCAGGATATAGAGATACTCAGAGAATACTTATTATAAGGTAAGATATGATGAGCAACTGTTACCATCTTACATAAAGTTGGCAATAAAAAATATTTTCTCATTATGATTTCATGCATTTGAGCTATGTTATTAGTCTATCTCTTCCTTTGTTTTCACTTGGTATCAATGGTTGTTATAATATAATACATCAACCTGACTGATGACTATTTTGCTTCTATAACCTTATTATTATTGTTAAAACCTTTATTATCAAAGTACATATACAAGTACCTTCCCGTGTCCTTATAATTTAGGTAATAGCAAAAAATATGCAAACACATGCTGTAGGGCGTGAGATGTCCTTTACCGAAACACGAAAATGGATTATTTACAGGAAATAAGATTTACCAACCTGTTTAGCGCAGTCGTTACTAGGGCCGATTAATACTCACAGAGTCGCAGGTTCGATTCTTGCACCAATACAAATGTTTGTTGATGAATATTAGTGCTGGGTCTGGCTGATTGTGGTACTTTCGTTAAGAGGCAGTTCACTGCGCCACTAATACCAATGTGTAATTTATGCCTATTTCAGCTTAAACACAAATTGGTTTATTTAAGTACACAGAGATAAGTTATTCTGTAATAATTTATGTAGTTTTCATCATAAAATACAGTAAACATCTTATAGCTTATTTTATGATCTTAATTAGACAGTTTTTGTTTAAATATCTTACATAAACTACAAATAATAAAAACGATTAATGGCGTTAGTGGGTAGTGAACTGACTTCTAATTTTGGTTTCCATAGCTGGTAACACAACGTAAAACCTTACATTGAGCATGTGATGCTGTCTGATATTATTTCATAAAACTTACGTGTTCTCAATTAAGTATGCAGTTGTTTCAATATACATACGCTCTCCAAGCCCTATGTGCCAAATTTGTCGCATAGCTCATCTCACTCCACAGCTCAGCCGTCAGCAAACCACACCCTTTTCACCGAATTTGGCACATTAGCAAGATCTTCCCAAACTAAAAAAATATACTGGAGTGAGGAGAACCCGAAACAGGTACGAAAGTAAGGATCTACGTACTTATCACATGGACACATTCGTAAATTGTTAGAAGTTGAAAATACCTAGTTAGATTTATTTTCTTCATTTTCGGGTATTAAGTATAAGCAATGTGTTTTACTGTAGAATAAATATTTTACACTATCTTAGTATTTCATATTATGAAACGCTTGAATGATGTACCGAAAGTACCTAGACGCCCTGTTTCCCAATGAAGTAGAGGTAACAAGAAACCAGTCAAAGTGTGAGCTTTTCATAAATTTAATATTTTATTTGCTGACCGGTTTGGTGTAATGGTTAAGAAGTTGGCTACTGCACCAGAGGTCGCAGGTGATGAACATGTCTGTAAGTTTCAAGTCGGTCTGAAGAAACACACACTCAGCAATGTTTTTAATTTTCATAAATATTTTTGTGTCATTAGTGCACATGAGAACCTGGTATATCATAAGTAACATCTGCCCACGTCAAAAACAATAGACAGCGTACAGTATGGGTCCCAAAATCGATCCCTGAGGAACACTCGAAGCCATCTTGTAAAACCAGAAAAGAAACCACTAACAGTGACCGCCTGGGAACGTTTTCTCAGCAGTAAATTAGGTACCATGAATACCTAACTAAGCGCATACAATTTGTGAATAAGTAGATATGATGTGATCCACGCGGTCAAAGGCTTTTTTAAAGTCAGTGTAGATATCAACTTCCAAGTTAACATCCATATCTTTGGTCACGTTAATTCCTCTAAGATTCTTATGTTTGTTGACGAAGAAGATCCCTTTCGCTAACAATACTGCTCCGAAGGAATAAAAGCAATTACAGTAGATTAGTTTAAGATTGTGTTCAACTCTGTTGATGGCATAAGTGCATATTAAGTACTATTACAAACTAAAATAATATCAGCTGTGTCATGAATTCTTCTTCAACATCCTACACGGGGCGCTCTCAAACCTTCATGCTGCGCCGGGGTGTGAATCAACCCCAATTTCCTATTTTGGAAAGGTGATTGTTCAGTTCTGGACAAGTACCTAGTTGATCGTGCTCCCAACTTCACAGTGCGGCACTAGGCCCCGCGCTCCACCCTGGGTGGGTGAATCCTATCCGCCCCATAGTGCATATTCTAGTAACCCTTACTAAAAACAACAGCATAATATTTGAGTTTGATGATGATATTCTGACTCACACTCTCAACTCTGAAAATCTACCGATGACGGGTTTTTTCCTTCGATTTCCTTCAGATTTTCCAGTATAAATAATATTCATCTAGTAATTAGTTAAATTGTCGTGTTTTTTATGTTGCAATATCACTTGAATCACTATCCGAAACAAGTTCAGCACTTATCTAGTAGATACTTAGAATTCCATTTGTTTACGTAGATAATTTCTTAACCGTCGTTGCGCCATCTAAACTTCAACAGGAAGTATAGTCATAGCTATTTATCTCTAAATTAAAAATACTGTGTTTAATTTTTAAATATACGATCCGTTTACAGCCACAATTTATGAAACACGAGTTACACTTCAATCATCAATAGCAAAAAAGCTTTGGCGTCCGAGCATAAGAATCTATCTTAAGCTATCTTATAAAATAACAACAAATGCAAAGTTGATTCCAAGAGTGAATAAATAAAGATATAGGTAGCTAGTTCTTATTAATTGTGCCTTTTATCAGCATACCGTAATTGTCAGTACTTACCATTGCTAACGCAAAGTAATTTATCTCTTTTTACATTTATCTATCAAGTAAGTAAACATGATGATTACCAACATAATGTAAAGGCATCGATTCAAAGGCATCTGCCCAGTGGGTACTAAATGCTTGGCGATCCTGCATATCGCGCTGGGGGTCGTGGGCTCATTTCCACTTTCGATCAATTACCTATTATTAATGTTCGTCTAATAGATAACATCTGTGTTAGTAAATCAGTGTTCGACGCCTAAGCTCTTAATCCTTTAGCGTCAGCTGATCTTTGTGAAAGATGTTCCAAATATTCGTTTAATTACTCAGGCGTTCTTCTAGATCCACCTTTGAAGTCAAATAATTTGTTGAATATGCGAAAAAAGGCGTTTTAATTTGCTTGTTTGATTAAGTTAGCAGGACTGAATTTGGAATAACATGAACTGAAATTAAAACCAGACTAAAGCTAGACGAAATTGGACACAATCCCGAGGAATGCAGTGTTGACGCCTGCAGAATATAACCTGCATGTTGCTTTGACATATACGACGGTGCCTACAGTCCTACCAACTTATCTGTGAAATGGCGAAAATTGGAACTACGACCGCCATGTTGAAATGTCATTCGATTGTCCGTGTCAACAATTTTTGAGTACTATGGTTGTTTTATTGTGATATTTCGGAATTTATGAAGTTGAATATGCCGAAAGCCATTAAAAGTGATGCTCAAAACATTATTCTCAAGGTTGAAACCATTTTTAAAGAAGAAGCTCGGGCGAGATCTCCGATTATTCCATTTACCAAAATATGCAAACGAATTTCGGCTGCAACAGGTTAGTGTTGACAGCTTTAATTTTATAAATACCTATATACTTAACCAAATATTTAAGTCCACGGAATATTTGTGTAAACTCTTGTTGTAGGTTAACGTAACGGTAACGCACATCTAATAGGTCACCTGTAGAATGGGTGAGCCAACTAACCTGCCGGTTTTTAAATTTCGATGGAAAATAAAATCCTATGTTTCAGGTGTGAGTCAAGGACTCATTTAAAAAATAGATAAAGAAGGGCATGCAGCAGAAGACACTGTTACTAAAATTCGGACGCAAGGCAAGGATAGAGAACCTAAAACCTTCTATAGGTCTTAAAGACAGAAATAAATTACCCAGGACAGCGATGATGATGTCGGTAGTGCAGGTTCACCTAAAGATCATAATTACTGTAAATGTGGTTTTTAATAAATAATTGTAAAGCAATTTGTTTTTTTATTACATCCATTAGGTACCTACTTACCACTGCGAATTATTATTATTTGTATATCGTTGTTAGGGGTTAGGTACGGTCTTAACTAAAAGCTGCAAA
The DNA here is from genome assembly GCA_950022985.1 of Udea ferrugalis. Lineage (NCBI taxonomy): Eukaryota > Metazoa > Arthropoda > Insecta > Lepidoptera > Crambidae > Udea > Udea ferrugalis. The sequence goes on along the minus strand of OX465532.1, from coordinate 4,630,238 downwards.
TAGTACCTGGTACCTGATGCAGGAGGGTACGGGTGGACGGCACATCACTCTACCCATTTCCGGTCAGTCCTCCTTGCTCTATTGCAAAGAAATTACATTTGGCAAGAGCGAGAGATAAAACGGAAATGGGGTAACCTGATGTGCTGTTGACTGTACATGAATCACATTGAATGAAAGTTTTAAGTGTGGAACATTTAGTATGATTGTTAAGTTTTCCAGATTCTAGTTTATCTCTCTAGTAACTGTTTTAGTTATCAAACCTTAATATCTGCAGGATTTCCATTTCACTGTATCACTTTCTAAATAAAGCCATTTTTTAATCCTGAAGGACAACTGTTTAGCGTACCTACTTAACTACAAACTAATATATATATTTCATTTTTAATTTAGAAATAATTACAATATTTAATTTCATTATTTTTATTTAATACTTATTTCATATGAAAAATTACCTACTTGTATAACTCACTCAATTTTAAGCACCTTATATTAATTAGCAACACTGAATCGACGGTGTCGTCCTCTTTCAGTTCACAGATAAGTTGGTAGGTCTGTACCTACAGCAGCGTTTGTGGACAGGAAAATCCTCAGTGTGCCAGACAGGGTGCCCAGAATACACCCACACCTACTAGCACATGCTGCACAATGCGCCGCACCCGAAGCTTGCCGAGCGAGAATCGATGTCACCCGAGCGCCACGTGTTTGCTGGCCGCTTCGCTCCCTACCACACTGTCTCGCTTTCGCCACGCAATAACACAACCTCACAGTCACAGTCCACGATATCGTGTACATTTGGTACGACCATACCATTTCGTCGCGCTGGAAAACAAACGCTCTAAATTCATCACAAATCCCAATAATCAAGACACAAAGTTAATTATTTTCGTTAAAAATGCGAAAAATAAGGTCCGGTGTTAAGTAAACACGCAACGATTCGTTTGGTATTTTCTCACGCGAAGAAGAAGACTTCATCAAACTGTATAACTACTGTGCGGTGTTCCCAGTGAGATGCTGGGGGAAAGTGTTGATTGACAAGTTGACTCTATTCGTCAGTTGGGACTTATTGCGAATGTGTATTGAAACGTTTATCGCTATCCACGGGCGCACTGCTATGCGCCACGATTTGGTGCATTTTATAAGACACACATCCTCTGATCACTACTGCGAAGGAAAAATTTAGTTCATCTAGAGGGTAAGAATGCACACTTTTTTATTGTTTACAGCTATTGCGAAATCATGAAAGTCAAACAACAAAGGCAAAGCCTTTGAGCGAGGTCTTAAATGAAAGGTAGCATTGCAAAGAACACGCAAATCTTAAGCCAAGTTCGGATAACGAATCGAATAATCCAGAACTACAAACTAGATTGGAATTACCATAAAAACGCATTTGATAAGTCAATAGATAGTAACATCAGTAACCTAGGAGGAAAATAACTGAATTCAACCTATAAATTAACCATGTGAGTATTAACGAAGAGCAGAGGCGAGCTGGTGAAACAAAGGATATATTAGTATACCTACTTAACTCGTCTACCTTGCACGCAGCCTCATTATTTGCTGCATTTGCGGCTCTAGCCTATATAAATTCACCAAATGGCAAAGATTAAAGTTTTATCAACACTGCCTTTGAAAGGATAAGTGAGATCACCTCCATATAAATACTGCCACTGTCCTACTGTAGGCCTTATTCCAATCAAGAACGGGAGCAATACCTATATTCGTTTTGTAATATACCATCGTATCTACCAGAATACCACTAGATATCTACCTACTATCTTAACGGTGGGTTCACGTGATTACGAAAAATGCCCAATGTAACAGCTAATCATCACTGGCCTCTTATTTCAGTCAGTTAAGATAACGTTCAATCCAAGAAGTTCAAAGTTGTTTCATATCCAGTTTTTCTGGGTATTACCAGTTCGACGAGTGGGGCGAATTACCAAGTTGAATAATTAACAGGAACTATCGTAATGAGTAGAAAGCTTATTACATTAAGTAGGATCTTTGTTATTCAGTCTAGCATCCGGGTTATCTTCGCAACCTACGATAACGGTTCTAGCAGGATAAGGGAAAGACAATGCAGAATGAGTGTCGTAGATCTTGTAAATGCAACGTCTGGAACATAACAGAAAATCCAGGATAGGAAAGAAATAGCATTCAGATCATTCGGACTTGCTCATTTCAACTAGATCTCAAGTCTCAAAAAAATTATGAATCTTTGTTGTACCTAATAGGACTCAGAAATTGTAACTATTTGGTAACTCAGTCTTGAAAATCCTATATGGCCTGCCTAATAATTACATTTCAATTCTAAAATTGATAAATAGAGCAAAGATTAGAAACGAGAGCACAAGTAGCAAAACGTGACCGAAGCCGTGGGATGCTTCTGAAACGAAAAATAATTTGGCAAGCTTGACTTAATCGCGTCATTGCGTGAATGGAAATATCTCCTCCAGCCGTCCTATCCAGCGCTTGATTAAAACTATGCTATGGGTATATCTAGGTATTACGTAAACTTGCGTTTGACTTCTGCACAAGGTGTATATTTGAATACTTACTTGTCGCAGCAAGCTACGAGTACTTGCCTGTACACTTCTAGCGACAGACTGTAAAAAAAGAAACTTGACGAGAAATGAACATATTGTATTCCTTGCAAACCACGAATTACTGGAATAAATTACTGGAAGCCTGGAATATTATGTACCACCTGATACCGGGTTGACTTTTGCTAGTATTTCTATGACTCTAATAAGTCCTTGCTGAACAATTGACTCTGAAACTAGACTAAACAATCAGAATCGGTAGGCAAATACTGAAATGGTCCAAAAAGAAATAGCCGTTACTCCTATGATTCTAATGAAGGTCACATTTAATTCCAAAATCTATATAGGTATTCTTGCTTTATTCGACCTGATAAGTAGGTATATAAGATTTTTTGGGAACGCAGCAGACATTCAAAAATTATGTATCAGAAGATCTTAGATAATATCTACCTAAACCTAGGTACCCATCGTCTTTTTCTCTAAGAATGATGAAGTACCTGCATAGTGCACTGCAAAAGCATTTGTACAATAAAGGACAATGTGTGTTTTTTAAAAGCAAGACGGTGTTCTTGTGTCCTACTCGTATTTTATAGGACCCTTACTTTATCTGAAGCGCTTGTAACGAGTAATATTTTCAACAAGTCAGTTTTTTGCAATATTACTTAATAGGTACCTACTAATTGAAGAAACTTCCATTTTAACAATAATAAAACCCTGGTAGTTTCCGTTTCTTTTTTGCTGAGCTATAATTTAAGCCTGTCGAGTTAGTAGTAGGTAGTTTATTAGTAACTTTTAGACGCAGAAGTTGCGCAATAGTTATCGTCGTGTTTCATTCAATATAGCCTAACTTGTACATGGATATTAGCAGACACAGATATAGCGACCCTAAGTACGCAATGAAGTACTGCCTTGACCTAAATAATACCTTCGTAGTGTAGCACCCAACGCTGCAGTATTATATGCTGCGTTTCTATTTTAACAAAATCCATCAACGTGCATTTTTAAAGGGTATGAGTACTTCGTCGACATACTTGTGGCAGACGATTATTACATTGTACTTATTCAAAAGTATCCAGGCCGTCTTGAAGACTATCGTATATGGGTAGATTCTGTATCTCTTTGGAATCGACATTTGGGACCTCGTCAGCCAATGTCACATCCTAAGGTCACATCGTGTAACTTTACGAATTCACAATTTATCGGATCTATTTAAAATTCCTGCATCATAGGGGTATTGAATAGCTAACCAGGTCAGCTTTACTGATATCTGTAGTTTTCAATGCAAAAACTCTACGACTGTTTGGTTCGTTAAATTTATAGTACCTAGCAAAAAATACTTTCAAACTTGGGTATCCGGCTCACATAAATTTGCCTATATCACAGGTAGGCAGGTAAATATTGTCTGTTTGGACACATTCCTTGCATTTCACACTCAAGTCTATTCAATATTCCACATCCGTGATGTTTGCAAAGTGGCGAAATAAGGAATCAACGCCCCGCTTGCGTGCTGCTTGAATTAAACATTATCGATCAGAAAATAAAGTTCACATTTATTCATTCGTAACAAAGTTATTCAACATTATTCATTATTTAACATTATTCGTAATAATGAAAATAAAAGCGATAACTATTAAACATAGGTGCGCGTACCTAACTGCGACAGGCTACATAATAAATTGCGTAAAGAAGAGCACAATACAGAATGTCTCTGAACTAAACTGAACTATTGATTCAAATCACAATAGGTACCATGGCAGTATTGCTGTTCCTAACATATCGACTCACGGACTGCTGTTAGTGTGGAAACATTCGAAAAACCTTTGGAAATGAGAGTATGAATTTTTTAGCTTCCAAAATTACCGTGTACCGATGAAGTGCCCAAATTCAAGCCATTATAAACTGTAACACGACGTATTATCTGACGCATGATGTTGTTAGCTGAATGTAGGCCACCCCTGAGATTTCCATCCAGGGAGTCTGGTTGGAAGCGGTCTGTATTCACCGAAGTCGTGAGACCTTTCTAAGGTCCACCTTGGAAAGTCACCTTAAACCTTGTTAAAACCCATCATTTAGATAAAACGTTAGCAAGTCTGAAACAAAACACAAAAAGTTGGTTTCTTCAAACATTGTAGAAAAACTTAACACCAATTCCACTTTATAAACAAGTTACATTACAATAATTAGGTATTATCTTGACTATTGTGTAGGCACACTATCAGACAAAGCGACGTACACTATCAAAACAAAACACACCATTAATTATTTGAAATAGGTGTTTCTCGTCACAGCAAGAGAAAGAAAATGAAAAAGGGTTATATGGGGGGGGATAATGCCTGCCAGGGCTCTTTGCAATTAAATCTTTCCGGTACTTAAGTAATCTTTCTCATATCAGAGGACACAAGGACCATTTCAAAAAGGGGTTGTTAACTCAAACTAATAAGGTTATCAAACGAAATAAGGCTTTCAATAAAAATACGTTACTTGAATTACTAGACTGAGGGAAGTCACTTTTATTGGGTTTTTTAACATGAAATTGTATGTTACCTAGGTAGGTATTTTCTCCAGTATGTGAATATTATAGTTATCCTCATGAGTGGTTCCAACAATTTGAACGTTTTATGCTGAAGTTGATACAAGACTCTTCTTGGTTAAAGTGGAAGTCGTTCCTTAGTTGATTAGTTCGCTTCAACTGCGTGTTCATGATTGAGTTCAGTAAACAAGACAGAAGGTGATGATGCTTATTATAAATGAACATCTAAGTCCATGATCTAATAATAACAATTATATACATCACACAAATGAGATTGTTGCTTACACATCAATGTTACTTCCGAAACAATAAACACATAAATAACACGCCTGTCTTTGGTTTCAGGTCGCTATTGATGGCGTTAGTCCGCATCCAAGGCGATTGGCATATTTATATTTGGCTTATTTACTGCAAAATCTACTCCGCCATTATATGGTTTGTCGGTAATCACTGTCGCGGTACTGATAAGGTTCGCTCGGTGATAACTGCTGGAGCCAGCGTGCAGTCGCCTGGAGGCCTTCATAGAGTGCGCACGCGTCGCCGCAGATCGCTCAGCCAATACCGCATCAAGCACGTCGTGGCTTTAGCAAGAAGACCCTCTCTCAGAAGAATAGTGATGGCACCTGGAGCAAGCGCCGCCCACGCAATGATGGAGGACAAGGAGAAGACACTACACGGAGCCCTGGCGTCAGGTGAGTTTTTTATGTTTTTTACACCGGCCTCTTACTTTCGAAAAGTATGTACCTACTATTCTGGTGTATTCTGTGTAACGTGTTCATTGGCCGCGTTGTCCAAATCGATCATAGGTTTTTTAGGACAGTATGTAGTTTTCTTCAAGTGACCGTGGCCTCCGATCTTACAGTCCCATTTTCCAAATTTTTACTCAAGCACTGACTTTTTCTTTACTCTCTACTTAAGTCCAGCCGAACTCTCTTTCACTGACATACATTCTCGATCACGCCACACACGACCCTTCTGTCTGGTACAATGTTTACAATATAACGGTAACGTCTTGACTACTTAAGATTTCATTGATTGATCTGGCCATTGAAACTCTGTCACTTAAGATGATATGTGCACATCAGTTCCTATTATTTAATTTGATTAAAGAATTCAGTTTAGTTGTTAAAACAACGTATGTACATAAATACCTACTCAAGTTATAAAAGATTCACTTGATTGTTACTCTTCAATTTCGAAATTACTTTAAAGTGTATATGCCTTTTTGCTCATTATTTTCAAAATGTACACTTTTAACAAGTATTACATTCGCATGCGGCGGTAATACGATTTACAAGTAATACGATCTGAGGAACTTTTTTTGATGTTTTGAAAACTTTGCCGTTCTCTTCCGCACGCAACTTCCTCAGTCACGTCATTGGTGGTCATTAGTAAGGTCACTATGATAAATTCAGAATCAATTACTTATTCAGTAATAGTTATTAAGTGAGATAACGTCAACGAAAAAAACGAATAAGACAAAGAGAACGAACCAAAAATTAAGGAAATTGATGCAGAAGAGACACGTGCCAACAAAGGGATATTTATTCGATTCTTGAAACTAAAGGTTTATAAATAGGTCCGTTTATAAATATCCATAAAGAAATAGTCTCATGTGGTTGAGATAAAAGTAGACAATGCAGAATTAGATAAGGTGGATTTAGTTACTACATAGAAAATTTAATTTTAGCAGTAGCATTCATTCTACGAAAGAAAAGGTAATAATGAAACCACTAACAGGATAAGCAAATATCAAAACAACCAAAGAGATTCACATGGGTATTTTTGATGAATATATATCATTCATCGTTCGTTAGTATCGTTCAATGTGGTTAAATACATTTTGGCATCACACATTGGTGCTAACTTGAACCACAATGGATTTAAATATATCTGAACCAATCTTTGTACAAGGTACGTTAGTTGCCTTCGACTGGTGCATCATCATGGCACCTGGCCAAAAAGAAACACCTTGTCGTCGGCTTTGGCAAAAAAAAGCTGAGGTGAGCAGCATTTGGCTTCTCTACTACTATCTTCACGAGAGCCGTCCGTGGCTTTCATTACATAATGTATTGTTTGATTCATAAAAAAGAGAGATTTTGCTGTTATTGAGTCAGTTACTGCAGCTCTTTTAGTTCAAACTAGCTTACCCGACAGTTTTGTGCGTCCATACATTTTGTTTCATTTTTATAATAGTTTCTGTTTATTAGGTTCTTGAGATTTGCTACCTTGAAAACCATTGTAGAACACAAAAAAATAAAGCTCATTAACTAAAAGAATGCAACACCCAATTATACCCGACAGACATAAAAAAAATTGCAATGAAGACTGAAGAATGATAAATATACGAATTTAAGGAAATGCTTTTGGTAGTTATTGTTCTCCAGATAAACAAACAAACTAATTTGATTCAGGAAAATGTTTAGTCGGTATAAATTGTTGCAATAGAACACAATAAAAAGAACACAATGGAATTTGGAGAATTGCTCTTTTCGAAAGTCCCTGTACGGAAACAAAAAAAGGCAGGGACGAGTTTTATTTTGTTTCCAGTAACAAGATTACGGGAAAAGGGGACATTCCATTCCATTAGTGCTCGAGAGCTTGAGCCGAAAACCGTGTGGTTCACTCTCAAACTTTTCAAAATGCATTTTCCAAAAAGTTTCCAGTTCTCGCACTCACGTTTTTGGTGGCGTGCTTGTTGTTTGTTACTTTCCCTGCATCGATTATAGTAATCAGTAGTTTTCCGAGGCATGTGTAGGTATGCTGATTGGGTGATACTTACCCCCGCCAGCAGCAGAGTTCGCGCATATCTCTGAGCATGAATAAAAACATTGCTGTCTCGGTTCCCGACCTCTGAATCAATAGCCTTAACGAAGCCGAGCTACTGATTAAAACAATGAGATATCACAATTACTCGAAGTTTCAATGATATCGGGTATAAGGACAACCAGAGTTTTACTGAGATTTGATATATTACTGAGGTAGCCTTCTTTCAACTAAAAACATTGGAATTCGAGAGATATATCTTTCCTATTTTTCCTAGTAGGTACGACTAATGCAACATTTTGCAAACTTACTTAACTTCTTCGGTAAAATCTTAAACAATCTTCTACGATTTTTAAACTTTGAAAAAATCGACGGTCCCCTTCCTGGCAATACTGCTCATGTTTTATCATTGAAAATTACTTTCAAATATTGGACTATTGACAAGTCTTTGTCTGTACTTAATAATTTTGCTTAAGTATCTTTTTTTTTAAGGTGAACATTTGCTCTTCTGAGAAATAAAGTTCTAGAAATCGAATCCATCGATTTTTTGACAAATTTATACCTATGAGCTCTTTCCGTTTGGTATCTAAGTACCTATACTAGTGCAGGCAGAATTCATTGCACCACTGAAACGTCTGAATGAATGTCTGTTCGATATCAGAGGTCTACCCTAATTCCAACACCATAACGAGTTCATTTTTGAGATATTTTAGATCATTACGACGTTCTTCAAGAAACTACCCTAATGCCAACACCATAACGAGTTCATTATTGAGATATTTTAGATCATTACGACGTTCTTCAAGAAAAAAGATATTTTCACGCGTGCCGGTTGTGTTTTGTCACGAATATTGAAATACTGGGAAGAGCTAAATTAAAGACGTCTAGCCGCAGTCGACATTTCGTCATCATCATTAGCTTGACAATCGCAAAACTGGAATTAATTTATATCATTGTTGTTAACTTTCGTGTAGGTAGGTAGTTAACTTTCATGAAATATAAAGTTTAAAACCGTTTCAACAAGAAAACCAGCTTGCAGATTTTCGAATTCAGTTCAAAATGGTTATTAAACAATTACCTACTATGGGATATTGCTGACTATTATGTTTAACCTTAATTATGTTTTCGCAATACCTATATTATAGTTACTACCGAGCACTTCCTCTTGACTCAGCAACAAGCGTTAGGTAAATTTTAAAACCATGATGTTGTGTTCGGAGCACGCGTATGACGTCGGGCCACGCCCCCGAGCGCGGAGGCCTGCGCGGGCGCCGTTTAACAAACACAAACTCGCGTACGTGGCTGCCGACCTTAGGTAATAGCTGTACTATCGTAAAAACTTTGATAATATACGAGAAAAACAACTGATTTAAATAATGCAAATTAACAGTGATTATTTCATTTTAGAAATGATTGAGTACGTTACTTTTCTGTTATCAATCACATTACCCCCTACATTAAGTTTATCAGTGGGAGTTGCTACGGTATTATCGCTATTTGCCAAATAAACCTGTTTGTGTTGCTAGTACAACACAAAGGCGTTGATGAAACACATACAAGTATTATGTATACATACTATGTAACACGATAAGGTTGTTTTTCTAGTTAGTAGTTCGACATCAGACCACCGCAGCACCGTTGCATTTGAATATTCTCGCTTTGGGCATGAGTCGAAACTAGTTGTATCTTCAAACCAATTAAACTTGTTATTAAACATATCTCGATTTTAGTTTTGTATTAGGTAGGCGGCCTACGAAGATTTCAAACTGACTTATTTGCGTGAATGATGACGCGGAGCTACAGGACTACACAGTTGTACATTCAGATTAAACTTGGTAATAAAAAACTTCTCTAGAATCCTCCCCCTCTTTAAGTAACTTATCCAGATTCCTCTCTTTTCATGTCAGCCTGTATTGAAACGCCGCGATTTCTTGTCTGAACTGAGTCGTGGTCATAATAGTAAATAGTAAAACATAAAATTTGAAAAATGGTTTAATGCGGATAACTTAACTTAGGTAGAAAGCGTTAATGATCATGATTAATCATTAATGATACGAGCACTTCATGCGTTACGCATTAGGAATTATGAAATTATTACATTTTAAAGGTACATGATAAAGCCAAAGGAGAACTGGTTAAATTATATTTACTATCTTGATAAATTTCGACATCGTACACATACACATAGATATACAAGCGATCAATTAATCTAAAAAATGATACATTTCAACATACTATCTACTTTAACTTGTCCTCATTGAAATAGATATCAACACTCGTACAACAAATATTACTCAACATTAATTGGATGCAATAGAATGAAACAAAATTAATTTACTACCATAATACAAACACAGTAAACAAAACAGAAATAATTAAAGTTCAGATAACTTGAAGTTCTAAATATGGCGTCATTATTTTTAAATGTTTGTATCTTTAAAAATTATGAAAATTTTGTATCTAATAATATTGACAACAGACGTGAACATACCCTGATTTCATCAAAATAACAAACGGTCATGGTATCTATTGAAATCGTACTTACAGTAGACCCAGGGGTCACTTCTGCGGAAAAACGTCACCAGGAACTATAATTAAAATTAACTGCGTTTTATTGATAGTCACGCTATTGATGTGTGCACTGGACGTCATCAGAACCGATGGTAGTTATCGGCACATCCAAGATAATAAACCTTTCACCAAACCACTCAGAATGTGACACAGGTTGTGCCATGAATCAGTAAATTTTTAGATGTTGAAAAAACGTTTACTTACGGTGGCCGGCACATCACGCTACCCATTTCCGGTCAGTCCTCCTTGCTCTATCGCGAACAAATGTCATTTGGCAAGAGCGAGAGAAAAAACGGAAATGGGGTAACCTGATGTGCTGTTGACTGTACAGTCCGTATTGATTTCAAAGCATTCTGACTATCAAATGTCCATTGTATTAATATATGAAACCTTTTAATAGGGAATTACTTTTTTTTGGTCATACCTTTCATCGGTTGACCAAACTTAGTAAAGGCTGCACCCACATGAGAGACACAAACTTAAATTTTGTTTTTACATAAGGCAGAAAGTTCAAGTTTCAAGTGATCTAATACAAACTTGAAGCAAGAAATAGTACTTGTACCTGCTGCGTTTCTTTTTGAGTGTTAATTGTATGAAATTTACTAGGGTACTTACCCACCTCTTCGGCATTAGAATGAATGATGTATTGTATCAATGGAGAATCGGTAGGAAAGGATTAGCTGATGATTAGAATGATTGTGGAAAGATTTGTAAAAAATCCGTTGTGTTTTATGTCTGCGTAGCTTGTTAATTACTATGACACTACAATAACATCGTGCAATTAAGAGAATGTTGATCAATTAACTCTCGACGGGAAGAACTATTAAATGACGCAAGATACAGATACTAGACTAATCGAAAAACAAAGTAGGAAACTTGAACTAATCACAGCTATAGCTTCAGGTTAAAAGCAACAGTAATTTGCCGAAGGCTCGGCCGCGTGTGACACGCAACGTGACTGGGGCCACCAAATTAAGAACAACGGAAATATCTGGAACATTGGTTTATCTTTAAAGGTGACCAATAAAGAAACCTTACAAACGTGTACTTGCGTTGCCATCTTTACAACCGTACGACAACAAAGCAAGCCGATCTTTCGGCTAAATATAGCCAATCGTTTCGCTTAACTTTTTGTCTCAATGCTTTAATTAAAGTTATTCGTACGGAGCTTTTAACTACAGCTACAACTTCTGAGTACTACCACACGTGTGTCCAACTGATGACGTCACTACCTCTGATGAAAGATAGTTTATTTTAAAACGGCTAGCATGGTTAATAATGAATCATGAGAATGCAGGAATGTTGGCATTCAGCATATAATATGTAAGTAGTCCGAATTATTTACTGAATCTGTTGAAAAATCTTCAAAATAGACACCCAAATCTCTCTATTTTAGGTTATTCTTCTAAAAACACCTCCTTTTCGCTTAGCATATCATATCGCACGGATAAAGTGCATGCTATCGAACGATGAGTGTGCGTGTCTGATACGAGTATACCCGTTGGTGGCACTCCAGCAAATCGATCGCTTCCTCGGCTCCAAAGTCCACGCTCGCTGGCAACCGAGCCGCGCTCTCGCGTGTCACTAATGGACCTTACTACGCGGCTAAATCTAGAATTGATGACGTGGATTTAAATATAAATCTAAATTTTGAAGCATTAATCGGACATATGATGCAGAAGATTTTTTTGAAAATAACGAACTTCATAATGCGTCATGCATAGGCAACGGCAAGATGAAACTCTTAAACCAAAATCATAATAACAGTTTTTAAAATGAAAGTACTGAGTGAAGAGATAATGAACTTGCGCTTGCGCGGAACGTTCAGTTTGAGTTGATTGTAAAAAGTATGGTGAGACCGAGGGCGCGCCAGCAACAAGCGATTTTATTGGTCGGCGTAGCTACAAGCTGATATGCCGATGACGCAAACACCCAACCCGTCGACATTTAACTCTGTACGTGGTCTGTTGGCAAACTCGTTTAAAAGTAGTATATTTAAAAGTTTCTTGCTTGCTACCTTCCATACCAACGACCGACACTTAATTTTTTATGGGTATGGCTTTTCAATAACTGCCACCACTTGTTTGCACGCACGAATGTACATTTGCCCAAATGTTAACACAGTTGTATTTATTTTGAATAATTCGTTATAAAATTCATTATTCAACAGAAATAGTTGTAATAATGGCTGAATTACACTGTGGATTAAAGATTAATAATATTATGTGAATAAACATCTGAGAATATAGCTGTTGATCAAATCTGAAAAGTTTGAACCTCGAAGACTTTATCATTTTGACCCGGATGGAAGGCAACATCACGCGGAGTTAACTAAATAAAGATATAAGTAATTAGTTCGACAATAAAGTAAATGATCAATTTATCAATAGCAACATTAGTAATACAAAATAATTAATTTAACATTCGTCTCAATGTGGCGTGTGTAGCGAGGTCTAGCCAAACTAGACACTTTGACTTATCCAATCCAACTATATTAAGTTCGGATTCCCGGTCTACGGGAATCCGAACTCCACGATCTCCAGAACCAGTAACAATTTAGAGGTCGTGTTAAGTGACATGTTCTCTCAGAGTAGACAAATATTAAAAGTATTTATGAAAACCTTAAACTACTGAACTAAAATTGTATTTGGCTTGTTTTGAATACGAGTGACGACATTTTTTGACTTAATCACCTTTCAGGCGATTCTGAAAGCATAATTATATGGTTTTACTTCTGACTATACCACCGGCGTAACGAAGTGGGTAAAATCTATAGACCTTATAGACCTCGGCATTACCTAATGCCTTCTGGAGAAAGTTAGCCTAGAACCTAAAGGTGTGGCGTATTCTATTGTCGGAGGCGAAGATCGTTTTGCGTCTCAGCCCCAAAATAAATGTATCTATGAATTAATATAATCTTCAACCGAGAAGTAAATGCAATTAGAAAACCATTATCAAACAAGCATTTCAGCGAGATAATGAAATCATAAAGTAGGCTTTTGGTATCTACTGTTGGTTTTTGCTTTTAAGTAATTTACAATATAAGCAAATAGAACTGCTGTCTTTATCTTCCACCTGTGTACGTGAAAATGGGTTAGTTATTTCTAATTTGTCTTCAACAAAATGGGTTAAATATTATAATACAGACAGAACTTTCCTTTGTCATTTCCATTTCAGTACTTCATTATCATTATTATAGTCGTCGGCTTAATATTTTGTTAAATTACATTACTTTACACCATTACTAATTCCTAACTACCTACTTAAATATGCGAAGACGTCATTGGATTTAAGATCATCTATATTCTTTAAGGTGAACGAAGAATAATTCTAACGTTTTTTTATGTGGCTTGGTATCCTGTTTGCCTAACTTATTTGAAATCCTCGTAGTTTCATTCAGCCAAGGTACTAATAAGATGTTATTGTTGCAGTGTCGATGCGCACGCACCGAATCAGTCAGTTTGCGCCGCTGCTGATCGCGCTGGTGGGCCTACCAGCGAGGGGCAAGAGCCAGCTCGCCCACAGGCTATCCCGTCACCTCAACTGGAATGGGGAGAGCACTAAAGGTATGACAATACTTCTTCTTCCTATGAAATTTTGGACTCCACATAGAAGTGAAGAGCAATACAGAAGACTAGGTATTTCCAGACGTAGCCTCCAGAGGACAATGTATTTAATTCGAGGAGGAAAGAATCAGCTAGTGGCTTTGATTCTAAAATAGGAAGAATGATCTGATATGTTTCATTGAAAGGCCTTCCGATTTTGAATTTTATGATATTTATGTCTGAAGAAGTTTGTCTAACAGTAATCATCACCCAAACACCCTTGATACGATAAGATAAGAATTGAGCAGTTGGTTGGTTAGTTTTAGTTTGTTAATCATTAGATACCGAAGCACCATGACCTAGATGCCAATCTACTGTTGATCTTGAGATCTACTAACACACAACATGTGACAATTATGGTGCTTATGTCATATTTGTCTTACAATGTGGCCAACGCAGTTCGTGACAGTTTAGTGCAGTCATTAATGTGACCCGATTTAAAGAGTTATATGAAGCCTTGTGCGAATGGATAGATATAATGCCAGCTCCTTCATGTGGATGGCCGATGGGAACGATATTTCAAATGATAACGTAATAATGATCATCCATCACTATTCCTCATTGTTAAATCTTGTAAGTTGTAAGTAAGACTTTTATATCACATGTTGCACATTGTACATGGTCCAGCCAATGCGAGCTTCCTGCCCTTCCTGTATGCCTGTCACTTGATGTTATATTAATGATCATTATTTTGGTCCAGTGTTTGACTGCAGCGAGTACCGCCGCCGGCACATGGCGCTGTACGGAAGCCATGACATCTTCCGCGCCGACAACCAGCAGGGTTCCGCCATCCGCCGCCAGAGCGCGCGCGAGGCGGTCCAAGACGCCGTGCTGTGGCTCAAGGACGGGAACAGTGTCGCTGTAAGACTTCCTTCTACCTTAGTTACGTCCAATTAGTACTACAAAATGAGCCGAAAGCAGGTTCAAGCCTTAACCTGAAAGAGGATGATCTGCCAATGCTGCGCACAGACATGTTAACTCAACCGCCAATCACGCGAAAGTTGCTCCACAAAGTAAATTTTTTCATCAATTTTTTCAAACTATACCAACCGAAAAGAAAGCGCTTTAAACCGTTATTAAAAACCTCTTGTTGCACTTGTTGCATCTTATCTGATTACGATTTAATCGGCCGGCAATACTGAAATATCTTTTTGTTTTGATAACTTTGTGAATCGAAATTATCTGGAAAATCACCACACTCAATCAATTTTGAATGCAATTCAAAACAAAGCACTTCAAATTTTATGAAAGTCAGATTATATAGATATTTAATAAACGGATAAGTTATTTTTGATGATGAATTTGTAACATTTGAGAAAGGTGTTACTAACCTAAATAAACGCTCAACGGTTTGTAAAGTTTATTTATTATTTTCAGATATTTGATGGCACCAACATTACTAAAGAACAGCGTAGGGACCTAAACGAGTACTGTCTCTCTGATATGGGCTTCCGAATCCTATTCATCGAGTGCGTTTGTGAAG
The DNA here is from genome assembly GCA_950022985.1 of Udea ferrugalis. Lineage (NCBI taxonomy): Eukaryota > Metazoa > Arthropoda > Insecta > Lepidoptera > Crambidae > Udea > Udea ferrugalis. The sequence continues at coordinate 4,614,740 of OX465532.1, read as the reverse complement.
ATCAGGAGTTGCTTGAGAGGAACATCATTGAGATTCTCCGCTACTCAGCTGACTACAAGAGCATGAGCGAGGAGGAAGCTGTCGACGACCTCCGGAAGAAGCTTGAGCACTACTTGAGGCAGTATGAGCCCATCGACGCCGGAGTCGAAAGCATTAGCTTCGTCCGTGTGGAGAATATGGGCGAAACGGTGACTGCTCACAAGGTCGCCGGACAGAAGGAGTCCGGCATCCTCGGCTACCTGTCTGGAATGAGAAGCTTACCCCAGACACTGTTCTTCACACGGGTAAGCAAAGTCCATACATTTGCCCTGTCTTACGTAACATTGAATGATCTTGCGGATCCGCTTCGATAGAATTATCATGACTTAGATAAACATGTTTTTCAATCTGCTCTTTAGCTGGAACTGGCCCTCGTTTATCTATCAGACACGTAGAATAAACAAAGCTATTTTCAGATCATAGATCTCCAAGACTTCTAGAAAATTAAGTGCTGGTGTTTACTAAGCCAGAAGTTGCCGTTATTTATATTACGCTACTTGCCAAGATTATCAGAAGGAATAACATGGTATGATAATACGCCTGTGACACATATGTACAAAAACTGAATACATCAATTCATCTCATCATGAGTTTTTAAGTTTTAAGTTCAGTTATTAAGTAGCCAGTCACCTTCCGTATGATCGATCACGGTTATAATTTTAGGAATCGACATTTTTTCGGGAGTCTGGATATGATTATTCCTTCAAATACTTTATTGCCTTTTGCCTCTTTACACAAAACCAAAATGAAATATTTCACAAAGTTTTCAAATGAATTTAAATACATTTGCTGCGGACGTTTTTATTTATGACCGTGAAGTTAAATCAATCCGTTAAATTGGTAGCTTTGGCAGAACAGCTATAAATATTGCTGTGTCAGAGCACATCTGATTAGAAACTAAAACTATTTCTTGTGCCAACTGCGTCAAAAAGACTAAAATGTTTGAAAGGAGCGAAACGCACCTACGTAATACTATTTGTAACATTTATAACCTTAGCATTACTTTCCGAAACTACATAAGCAAAATCAGAAACGGCGGATTTTAGCACGCGTCTACTAAAAACAACAAAAGATAAAATGCTCTTTATCGTCAAATGCAAGCCCATATTATATTTCATCAGGATTGATTTATCAAATTTCGTTCTTATCTGGTTTATCCTTAAACACAAGTTCATTGTCATTTGGTTGAAATAAAACAAAGATCTCGGTTCATATGACAGAACATGTAACAAACGCCCACTAATTACCTGAAGAAAAGTTAGTTAAAATTAAATGTCTTGTTAAAATATGGTATTACAATGTTTTGCCTTTTAGCGACTAGCATGTATGAAAGATTTATTAAGAGTTGAAGAAGTGCAGGATGTATAAATGGAAAGATGTAGTTTCATTAACTAGGCCACCAGACTCCATGGGTGAGCTGATGACGGCTCTCAACCGTAGAAGTAGAACCGGCTTAGGGAGTGAATTTGAGACGTTATCGGACATACTAATGACGTGGTCTCTGCCTACTCCGTGAGGAAAAGGGCATGATATGTTTCTATTTAGGATTTGAGCCAGTTGCTTATCAAAAAAAATCCCTTCTAGCATGGTGAAAGCGAGTACAACGTGCTCGGGCGCATCGGCGGCGACGCGTCGCTGTCCCCCCGCGGAGAGTTGTATGCGCGTGCGCTGGGAGAGTATATGAACGCGCTGGGCAGCCGCGAGCCGCTCTCTGTGTGGACCTCCGAACTCCGGCGCACCAAGCAGTCGGCGGCTGACATTAGGGCGCCCAAGAGAGCCGTCAGGGCGCTCAACGAACTTGATGCAGTAAGTTGTTTATTTATGGAAAGTTCAACAACTCACTCAGTCCACGATTCTGATATCTGATGATGACTCAGAGATTAGCCACAAATATTGGAGCCGATTATAGATTTGTCAGCGTATTAAATAAATCTACCTCAAGACGCTTTACGTAATGATTCACAGACCAAATTATTTTTGAAATAATCTATTCGATTACATACCGATGATTTCATTGAAAACAAAATCGAATAAATAAATATCTTTTAAAATGATGAAAAAGCAATCAAACTGTAGTATTGCATCATGCTTTAATCTCTTAAAAATTACCATCTTTGGCATACCTATAGTGAAATATTAAATTTAATTCTTGTACATACTAGTTTTTATCAGAGTTCTTTTTGTCAGTTACGATGATATTCATGAACTTTGACTTAGCTTCCACTAAGTGAGCGCATGTGGGCCTCTACCTTCATTAATCATAAGCAAAGATTTGCTTATGATTTCCTTTTCTATCTTTGGGCAAAATTTTAACGTCCGCTACATTAATAGGTAAGTACCTAAATGTCAAAACGGAACTTACTTAATTAGTCTTCAGCCTTTAAATTATCCTCGTAATCTCAATTCAATTTAAATTATCTAGTTTATCTTCTTACAGATCAATTTACTTATAGATAGGTACTGTAGGTACAATGTTTTATCGTGAATTACAGTGGCATGATATTCTAACGATAACTAAAAAGTGAACAAAACAGTATTACAAACGTCTAAAAATAGTTTCATTGTTACAAATAGAGATCGAAGAGGAGAAGTCGTACTTTCACATGTTAATTTCATACTTGCCGTTAAAGTAGGTATTGCACATTGGTCTTTGTAATTTAAAACCTACTACTGACACTGCTTACACTACTGATACAACGAATATCTATCCAGATATTCTTCATTGTACGAGAAACAGTAGTAGTAGTTACTTGGATTAGATATACCATATCTATTGTTGTTGTTTTAGTTAGAAATAAAGAATATTCACTTACTTAAATAGAATACCAATGCGTTAAAAGAAAAGTCGTGACTGTAACAGAATGGCACAAAAACACCATTCAAGCGTGACTTTGAGCATGAAAAAAGTCGTGAAATAGGTAACAATGCAGGCTTTGTGGACATAGATAAAGAATCCGTAAATGACGTCGCAAACAAAGTAAAGGTTGTTTACAATGCCTTCGATCAATTTGCATTGCGAGCCCTACCTATGTAGGTCGCGTGAGACACATAAACTTGGCATACGACTGCATGTGTGATATACGATCGCTGTAGCGACCTACATCAATCTGCATATACCGCGGATATTTCCGTGACGTGCTGAAAAACTACAATCCAATGGAATTATATTCAGTAGACAATAGCATTTGTGTATACTGACGACGAAATTAGAACTGAATTGAATCATTCAGAACAATTAACTCTGAAAATGTAAACGATGGCATTGAACATATATTTAGCGCCGGACATTTACTGAATGGTGTCAATGATCTGACTAATCAGACAGAACTGTGCATTCCGCTTTCAACTGTTAAAGTTATCTTTTGCATTGAGGAGTGGGTACATTATCGGAAAAATATATTGAACCACATAATGATTTAAGAGAATTATGTTTGCTAACGATAACATGAGTTATATTTAGCACTGGAACATTCGCTAAATGATGGTAAATGATATTACTCCTCAGATTCATATTGTAGATACTTATTCTGCCGAAATAGATACCTAACTGAAAATTGATTTCGTGATCTAGCTAGTCTAATTCATCATTCTGAATTTTAAAACGAATGAAGCTCAGCGTTTATCTCGTCATAGAGTACTTTAGACTCTCGATTCGACTTGATTGATCGCTGACAGTCGTGAAGTGGGCGATGACGGATGCTGGGCTGTTATCGCTGTTTCGCTGTTTCTACAAACGCGTGAAGTTCTGATAATATTGTACAGTAATATCTTCAATCTAGAAATTACGCATAATGTGGGTGTGTCTAGTTTACCAAAATTCGTGAAATCTTTTGGCCGTTATTTAAATTTCTAACAAGTTATGAACAGCAAAGACAAATTGTATGCATCAAGCTTAACACAAGAAAATATGAATCATGCTCTATGACATCTCGATTTCTACCTTGAAAAATAAGCGCCATTCAAAGAGGTGATTCCATCATATTCTAAAAGATGTATGAGTCAGAATTTTCTCTAGGTACTCCTGAAGTTACGTTATCTAAAGCTTGCTCATATCGCCTTTTGGAATCTTTCCGGTTTCTAGCTCTTTAATACTTAAGTAGGTAGCAAAATTTGCTAAGTCTAATTGTGAAATTTCTTGGCCTAACCTCACCCTCTTCCCCAGGGTATCTGCGAAGGCCTGACATACGAGGAGATGCAGGAGCGCTTCCCGCAGGAGTTCGCCTGGCGCGACCAGGACAAGCTCCGCTACCGCTACCCCTGGGGCGAGTCCTACATCGACATCATGACGCGTCTGCGGCCGGTGCTGTCGGCGCTGGAAGACGAGCATAACGTGGTCGTGGTCGGCCACCAGGCGGTCTTGCGGTGTATGCTCGGCTACTTCCTTGACGCCAAGCTTGGTGAGTCATGCAGCTTATTATTACCTAACTTTACTTGAAGTAGTTGTAGGATGACCACGTACTGAGAATTGCCCGCTGCCAGTCTCACCAGATTTACGCAATAGTTATAAAGATTGTGCCAATGCAAAAATGCAAGATGAACTGTTAACGGTGGTGGGATGGGACTGGATGCAGATGGCTCAGAACCGGGAGTTGTGGCGCACTTTGGGAGAGGCGGCGCCTTTGTTCAACAGTGGACTGCGACTGGCTGATGACGATGATGATGAAGATTAACTGGCTTGGCTGTCGATTTTTCAATTGTTCATAGACCATTTGATATTTAGAAATGGTGTCTAGTAGTAAAATGCCTCATTACTTTCTATTAAATATTGGAACTGGAGATTTATTAATTAAACACACACAATGACCACTGAGATCCATTTGATAGGTGTATAACACCAACAGTAGCAACCAACCAACACAAAACTGCAACCATTCTAAAGGAGTGTTGAAGGAGCAAACCAGCAATAAAAAATTTCGTTATAACAATTTACAGATGAGCTCCCGTACATGAACGTGCCGCTCCATACAATAGTGAAACTGACCTCATACGGCTACAAGTACAAAGTGGAGATGATCAAGATGCCCATTGAATGTGTGGACACGCACCGCCAGCAGCCCAAGGTGAGAAACTTTACTTGCTTACGTATGTAGGTTACTGAAGATTACACCAATATTAGATCACGTTGAACTACAGAGATAAATTGGAAGGTTATACACTCAAGAATTGGGGTAAGGTAATATTGAAAGGTTTTTCTCAAAACAACATTGCTCACGGAATTAGCATTCGATAGTCAGTTTGTTTAAATAAGGTTGTGTTGTGTAATAAACCAGCGCGTTAAAACGACGCCAATCTCTTAAAAATCAAAACTACAGATTCTATTTACAAAATTACAGATTTTTACAATAACACCCACTATTAAAATGTCAATCACTCTTGAAGTTCTTTTTTTTTCACATTGTGTTATGGTATTCATGAACGATCGTGATGGCGTGTAATGGCTCATAATCGCAGTGTCAACTTAGTATGTGAACCAACAAGGAAGTTTAGTTACGTGATTAGTGATATCGTACACACTGATGTGATAATGGTCTGCGTTAGCTTTATCTCTAGTGCATTCCTGAGTAGCTGTAATACTTATATGCATTGATGTTTTCCGATTGATGTCATATTATGAATCTACTAAATGGTTGAAATCATTAAAACTAAATTTAACGCCGATTAATTGTTTTTGGGATCATCATAATGGAATCAAATGGAAAACACGGGTAAAAACCTCAATATCTAAAACCTAGCTAAGTAGGTATCCATTGGGTATAAATACGCTCAGTGAAGCGGAGGTATGAGTACCAAACCACCAAACTCTTCTGTAAAATGTTATTTTCCAACGTAGGTATATGCCCGAGACAGACTGCAGACGGCAAACTGTAGTTTGCACGTGACTGACAATTGCAAGCGACATTTCCTGGTTGCTATGAATTGAACACACCAGTGGCGAAACGCTTGAAATTAATTTCACAGAAATTCGTATAATCCAGTAATCTAGTGTCGCCGCCGGTTTGGATTTGAATCGATTGTATTCGCTGGCTAGCAATCTTAAGTCTAATAGACTGAATAGATTACATTCTTACTAAAGGAAACAGCGTTATTGTTAGTAATTTTACAATAAGTGTAATGTCAATACTCAGAAACCCGACTCAGGGTTACACACTTTGGCATCAGATGCATTTTCTGTATCACGGTCTAACTCACGTTTTCCTTGGCACCACTGTCGAGTGTTTGACACATTTTCCAAGTCTAAATAAACATTGATTGGCTTCCCATGATTGAAAATATCTACCAGTGAAACAATTGTATGCCGAAGCCATACAATCATTGCAGCACGTGTATTGTGACGTGTGTTACACATACTGATGACGTAATTATTATGTTCTATTGTGTAATGAACACTGCCTTCAAGTAGTAAACGCTAAGCTAATTTAGCAATGAACTGTATTATAAATACTTATCTTTGCTTATTAGTTATAACATTCGCTATACCATGGGTAATGTGCCATAAAATAAATAGATGAAATAGAAATAGCAATGGCTGAAGATTGTCTCAGACTTGCGTCAATGTTCAGTGCGCAATACCAAAAAACATCCTCCTATCTACTTGCTTGATTCAAGGTTATATTCCATTAAAATAAATTAATTTAAAAACGTTTTTATTACGCAATTGGTTACCTACAGCGGATAATCGAAACACCAAAAGAAAATGGTTGATGTAAAACTTAAACATGTTTTAGGTTTATTTTGTGGTATGTGAAAAGTTATGTGAAAAGCCCACGATTGTCCTAACAGGAAAAAGAATGAAAGACTAAATATTGATAGGCCCAAAGCACAAACTAGCGATTGTCTACCATAAACTAAAAGAAACATTAATTAATTACAGAACTGCTCCATCACGAGGACCGCTCTGGACGCCTTAGTGACCGTGCCCTCGCACTACGACACGCTCCCTTCGAACCTATGGCAGAACACAAGCCCAGCCGAAGCACAAGTTTAGGCCTGCGCGCGGGCCTGCGGGCCTGAGGTACCCCATCACCCACGGGCCGCCCGGCCGTGACGGGCCGCGGGCTCGTCCGAGGTCGTGAAACGCCTGGACTGACAACACGCCGCGCCAAGGGTTCAGGGTCAAGAGATCCCACAAAACAAACTTCGGTGTGCGTGACTGTGCCATCGCCCTTCGAGTTCAGTTCTAGACTTTCTCATCTTGCTATGAACGTTCAGCGTTCATTCTAGATCTACGATCACCCTGTAGCTCAATTGAATTTGTACAAATTTTAAATTGTGACAGTGTAAGCTTCCAACTATAATAATAAGACTGAAAAGTAACCTATCCATGATTATTCAAACGAGTCAAATTCATACACTTTTTAATGTAGCAGTTTTTGTGTTCTTAGCGGAGTAAGTATGCGATAGCACTGTTATCATAATTTGATTAGTTACTATTTTTATTTTATCTGCTAGTTTAGGCATTTTTGAATCTAAATATTTGCACGTTAATTTACTTTTTCGTTAGCACAATAGATGGTATTCGTAATGAACTGTAAAATGGTTTAAGTGAAACTTAGTAAAAGTAAAATTTAAATACAATAAAGGAAACATATTTCACTAGCGTTAAGTTTAAGTGGAATGGAATTTAGTCTAAGTTAAGTGAAATATTTGATGGTTTCACAATAATATTTAGTGCTACTTTTATTTTCTATATTACTAGTGGTAAGCCGGGATTTATTTCGCAATTTTATTACTGTCAGGGGCTTAATGCTATCATCTTGCTTACTTCATGGTGAGTGGACTGTATCAGGGATACTGGTCAATTAATTGTAAGACTTGCTTAGGTATAGGTTAAGATAATCTACTGTACCTTCTGCCCTTTATAGGGCAAATACCTGGACTTTGATGACTCTCGCGTCATACATAACATTGTAATTGATAAGCTATGATACCCAACCTACATGTTGAGTAGGAGTATCGTACTACTTCGTTATTTCCTTTTTCCTTCTATTAAAAACAGATAAATTATGTCATGTTTGGCATTTAGGTATACTAGCGGAATAATTGAGCAACTCAGTTAGTTTAGTTATACGACAGTTGAGAGTTGGTAGATTGGTAGATTAGAATTTTACATTGAACTACTTTGGTAGATAGATATGTGTAGAATCTATGATACTGTGAAGCAAGATCACTTAAAAAGCTTTGTATGAAATTTTGTATGGATTTGGAAACGATATCAAGGGTGGATTTTTTAATGTTATGACAATCTTTAAAAAATCTTTTTTAAATAAATAGTCTTAAATAGTTTACTGATGTTTTATTTCTACTAAAAAACCTATACTTACAAATTACTTAAAAATACCATTGTCTGAAATTGTTATTTTTTGCATCATCATGCATTCATCAGCTTCAATCGAAACAATCGTAACTAGTTAAAACTTCTGAATAGAATGGAATTAACCCTGACGTAATTCCAACTAAAAACGAATAAAAACATCAATTCAGACAAAAAATATGTCTACGGCGTGTTTAATTAATTGTAGGTACTTATGTACTTGAGCCGTCAGTATGTATATTATCTACCTACTCTAATAAGAAAAGATAACATTATGGCATAGCGTGGATTGTCGTGGCCTTTAGTATGGGTTTTCTCTTAAATTGAGATCAGAAAGATCTGGTTAATCAAATAAATTATTATGAGACACCATCACCAAGGGGTCCCAAAGTGAGGTTTAGGTTTTCCCTCGTGTTATGGAAATCAGAAGCCAAGAAGATAAGTCACAAACACCCTGACGCAGCACAAATACTACTTCTACATGTTTCATCGACAAACATTTCTGCTGGTGCAAGAAACGAATCCAAAAACGCCAAACGGGTAGTACTTAAAATAATTATTTGGTGGTTTAATAATTAAAAAGGTACGACGCACCCAATTTCAAAATCGAGAAAAACAACTATGCAGGGAAGTACTTCTACAAATATAAAAATGACCCACGGCATGGGTGTCATTCTCAATCAACATTTCGAACCCGTACTAGTAGGTATTTGTCATTTTTAGATCTGCAAAGTGATTCCACAAACCTCAATTAACAAAATGAGCTTAGTTTTTTTTATGAGCTAAATACAATTTTATAGGTTATTAGTTATTTTATAAAACACCTATGACAGGGGAATACAAATTTTAGATCAAATTGAGTTCTCAGAATCACTAGGCTGATCTCCATAATAATTGTTTTTGTAGAGTGGTTTGTAAGCGTGAACCTCTAATGAAAATTAAGTTCTTGATCAAAATCATGAACAATAAATTTAAACTTTAAGTGTTAATTCTATAAACTCCATGATATAGAATGACTTCCAGTAGTAGGTCTTCAATGTATGATATCAGTTTTCCTTGTGCAATGCTTTCTTTGTTCCTAGAACATAGATATTTAAGCGAAGGTAATGAAGGAGCATTATTACATGATGTAATAGATTTCGAAAATATATTCTACACTTTTTTATGTGACCTATTGTTATTTTTTAAGATATCAGATGCACGACTAAATGATTAATTATCCAATTCGGACCCATTCGAAAGTGAAGTGACAACGCCGCGCGTGCGCAGGCTCAAATGTCAACGTCTCAACGTCAATACTAGGTTTGCGAAGGCTGCGCGTGATTCAATGTAGATTAACATCTGTTGCCAATGAAAGTAGGCCTGCGATTTGTTCTGTACTGAATGGCTACGACTAGATACTTATACCTACAAAATTACATGTAGATAGATGTTATTTCACCATTGCATGTAAGGCAGATAATCTATTAACTAAATATCTTTCGTTTCCGGAATGATGACTTACTGAACAACATTCAGTGGGTGCTAACTTTCCTATTTGATAATCTGAACATTTGGAAATAGTCAGGAACACCGCTTCTTGAAATACCTAATAAAAATGTTTACAAGCAATTTGCATCACCTAACATTTCACGCCGTTAAAGAAACTCCAAACGTTTGGATTTTAAGTTAAATAGTGACTCACGGAAAGCATTATCGCCAAGGCTAGATTTTTCAGTTTAGCTTCTCTCAGAACCATTTCACACTTTGTGTGATCAAGATCTTCATGAAGTCGAAACAAATAACACTTTTAATTCAGGGTTACCTTTTAGGGAATCCAACCAGCCGCCCTAAGTATTACTACCTATTTGGAAATTCCTGCTGTATCTTCGTAAGTTATATTCGTTTTGACTTAATTATGATCTTGTTGGTCAATATCTTGTTTGCCAATTAAACCAGTCTATGTACTCGCGTCGCACTCGGTGATTGATGAGTAGACCTGTGAATACACAGTTAGCGCATGTCTGTCAAGTCTTGCGATCACAACACAATAGGCTAGGATTGTACCTACAGCAACGTTTTCTGTTTAGCCTTATGGTTGACTGGCAGAGAATGCCTCTTTGGCATTAAGTCCGCCTTTTGTTGCCATTCAATGTTGTGCAATGAAGAATAAATAAATAAATAAACGTGTTTCTAGGTTTCCCATGTAAATATCCCAAGTTTTTATCATGTGTTTCACACTTTTTCTATTACGTACCTATACCTTTTGGCTGGACTGGACAAAAGGGAACCGAACCCAGAAAAGGAAATTCGAGATCTGTATTTAGATACCTAGTGACTGGTAGTTATTAGTTATTGCATGGAGGCGTAATTGTTAAATAACACAGATTACAGGGTGTTTGAGGTTTTATGCATGCGCCTTGAAAAATAATGCAACCTCTTTTTAGTTTTGGCGGGAGTTTGAAGTTATGAAGAAGTTAAATGTCAGATTGTCAATTATTTTGTAGACTTTGGACAACATTGGACAATAAACACAGGATTTTACACAAAAACATGTTTTATTGATGAAATAATAATAGAAAATCCAAGGACAAGCGAAATCAAGCGATATTCAAGCAAATCGGGTAGAAACCCCGTTTTCATTGGTCCTTCAGAGTCGGACTTTCGTTTAGTTTCCAGGTTTATTATTCACATCACGGTACCAGTTACAAATTGTTGTGAATGAAAATCATCCACCGTACACGAGCAAGATAATATTATTATTGGACCGAGTGGAATCTGGTGTGTTGACGACCGGAGGCGGGGCGCGTAGTGGAGCTAAGCAGAAAGATCTATGGACAAGCAGCAACTGAGCTAGGACGGCTCGTAGTTGCAGATGGTGTCGTCGCTGTCAGGATTACAAACTACTTATTTGTGCAGTGAAAGTTTGTGAGTACATAATTTGAATTTTATTAGGAGCACGCAGGATAGAAGTATTTTATTGAAGACTTCACCAGGCAAGCGTGTAAATTGGAACAGTATTTAGTGGAAACTTAAAGGACTATTTACCTGGTAGTTTCTAACAATAAGATAATTCTTAAGTTATAGGTATTTTATCGAGTTTATTTTGTTGTTTTGTTTTTTTTATATTGTTGTGTTTTGTTATTTCAATTGCTGTTAAACCAGTATCTTAGTTTTCCATAATGTCGCTGTTTGAAATACAGAAAGATGTTATATCCAATATTAATAAAAACAGGATTAATTATAAAAAGTCGCCAAAAGACCGTTTAACAGCATCTCATATAGAAACCAGGTTAGAAAATTTAGAAAAACAATTAATTTTATTTAATGACACTCATCATGAAATAATTAGAACCATTGACATGGAGGAATATAAAGCTTCTGATTATTTCAAAAATGATATTTATGATGAGACCCAAGAATTTTATATAGATTTTAAAACGGAACTTAAAGAAAATCTGTCAAAATTAGTGGAAAGCAGAATCATAGAGTCAAACTGTAGTATCAGTTCTTCCAACAACACACAATTTTGTAATGTTAAGTTACCTGAAATAACTATCCCAAGTTTTTCTGGTGATTATTTAAAATGGGCTAGTTTCAAAGATTTATTTGTATCTCTTATTCATAACAACGATTCTTTGGACAGCGTTCAGAAACTTCAATATCTCAAGGGACACCTCGAAGGAGAAGCAGAGCAGCTCTTGCGCCATGTCTCGGTCGAAGCGAGTAATTACGAGCCATGCTGGAATATGTTGCAAGCGCGTTATTCTAACAAAAAATATATTTCGAGTTACATTTTAAACAGGTTGTTAAATCAAAAAACAATGTCCACTGAATCGTCTAGTGAAATTAAGTATTTAGTAAACACCACAACCGAATGCTTATTTGCCCTACAAAATATTGGGATAGATGTAAATACGTGGGATGTAATAATTATTCATATAGTCAGTTTAAAATTAGATTTAGAGACCAGAAAGCAATGGGAGTTTAAGGTTTCAAGCGATACATTAAATACTTTACCAACCTTAAACCAATTCATAGAATTTTTAACATATCGTTTTCGGGCTCTTGAGTATCTGGACTCTAAGCCAAGGGATAGAAATACGAGTAGAACCGCACTTAATTCTTTTCATGTGTCAAGTAACAACACGTCTGTGCTAATTTGTAAATTCTGCTCAGGTGATCACAGACTATCATTTTGTAAAAAGTTTTCGGCGGAAAGTTGTGACGCTAGACGTAATTTTGTCCTTAATAATAATTTATGTTTTAACTGTTTAGTTATCAATCACTCTGCAAAAAACTGTAAAAACCCCTTTAGGTGCAGAGTATGTAAAAAACGTCACCATTCCTTACTACATGAACAAAAAGCACAATCAAGCAGAGTAGTAACGGATGTAGGCTGTACGGAAAATCGTAGACAAACGGATAAGATGTCAGCATCAAAAGGAAAAACCATCAACCCACTTGTTTCTTGTTCTGTCAAAGACAATTTAAACAATGCTGTGGTTTTGCCTACAGCTTTAGTTGGTGTCAAGTCAAAAACTGGTAACCATCATACCGTCAGAGCGTTGATAGACCAAGCCTCGCAAGCATCCTTCATCACTGAAACTGCAGTGAAAAGTCTAGGTCTAAAGCAAATCCAGTCAAAGCAAATTATTAACTGTATTGGAGGCGGTCAAATGCAAGTGCCTAACTGTGTGGAATTGATTTTAAAGTCAACTAAAGATCCTATGGAGGTTATTAAAGGCAAAGCTTACGTACTCGATTCTATTACCACGATGTTACCAGCCACCAAAATCCTTCCTGAAACGTGGAGTAACCTACAGGTTGAGCATTCATCAGACCCGGAATACAACATTCCAGGTCAAATAAATGTATTGTTAGGGGCGGATTGTTATAGGCAAATAATACAAGATGGTTTTAAGAGAAGCAAAGGGTCATTAGTTGCACAGCGCACTTCATTAGGCTGGATTGTTTCTGGAGTTGCAAATGCAAAAATAAGAAATAATGATGTAGATGGGTAATAAACCTCTTTCAGTACCTAACTGAAATACATTTCTTTGTAGGTAAATATTTTGGAAAGAATAAGGGCACAAGCGGTATTTAAACAAAGGTGTACTAGTAATATGTGATTTAGGTTACACATACGTTGTATAATTTTTAGTTATTGTGACGCTATAACACTAAAATGATGTTTTGATGAGATGAGATTGTTTCATGTTGTCAATTAAGTGACTATAAGTGTGTGCAAGTTAAATAAATGTTTAAGTTGATTTTAAAGTAAGTTCTTAAGAACGCGAGTTTCGTAATATTTGTTATTTATTCTTTATTGTTCTGTAATGAAAATGGTATTAATTTTAATTAAGGGTTAAGTTTGTATAAGTCGTAAGGGTTATACTAGCCCACCAGGGATTTTTGAGATTCGATTGGATATGTAGTAGATTCACGGTGGGCGGCACGATTTTGAAGGACAATAATTCGTGATTATGTCCTCGGTGGGCGGTATGTTTGAGGTTTTATGCATGCGCCTTGAAAAATAATGCAACCTCTTTTTAGTTTTGGCGGGAGTTTGAAGTTATGAAGAAGTTAAATGTCAGATTGTCAATTATTTTGTAGACTTTGGACAACATTGGACAATAAACACAGGATTTTACACAAAAACATGTTTTATTGATGAAATAATAATAGAAAATCCAAGGACAAGCGAAATCAAGCGATATTCAAGCAAATCGGGTAGAAACCCCGTTTTCACAGGGAGAGTACCAAAAGCGGGCAAAGCTTTAACATAGTTTAGGAATTGACAACTTATTTAATATTACAAGTTGTTTATAATATTAAATTCACCACCAGTGTTTAGCTAAAAGTTACCCTTCTCCTAAGATTTGCATCGTATCAGTCAAGTGTATCTTAAGTTTGCTTCTTTTGTTTTTTATCGTTTTCAGTCCAAAATGGGCTGGTTTAATCTGGAATCATCTTGTCACTACATACTACAGGCACTTAGATTCCATATTACTTGAAAGATGGAATCGACAAACGGGGAGTGTCGTGGCCCAGTGGTTAAACCCAACACCCTGGCTCGGAACCTATGTTGGCCCGAATCAAAGTCTGGCCGTAACACCTTCTCTGTGTCAGTTGCACAATTTGCAGATAAGATTTCTGGTGATAGAAAACACTGACACCCCTAGCTACCTTCCCGGAAAACGGAAGTAGGCTCGCCCCTTACTCCGTTGGTTTCAATTTCGGTTGGAGAAATGTGGTCTACTGAATATTCCGTTGGAAATATAGTCGTGATCGTATTTTATGTTAGTAGCTGGAATGTCTACAGAGCGGCATCGGCATCGAATTGTTTAATAAGAAGCCTATCCCCCAAGTTTGCCTGAGGTGGACCTCCCCCTAGGGCTGTCTAGGCCCACAATCTCACGATATGTCCATTGATCAAGTGAGAGGCTTCTCTCGACCATGACTTACTTCATTGACGGATGGCGTCCGGGCCGCGACCCGACGCAGGCGCATTGTCATACAAATCGCTACGAGGCACGCACGCGCGCGAGTTTCCGTACTGCCGATTATCTCGTAAACAATACCTGTTCTGTGCTTCCTAACTTGGTGATATGAAGTGGTTGTGAGTTACCAAGTGCTGTGCTATATATGCAACAAGTAAGTTACTAAAATAAAATATCGGATAAAACCTTCAACGGAAAACAAAAGGACAAGCTATTGAAGAAAATCCGATAAAACTGGCAAGCGGCATAAATCAAATGTTTATTAACACTGGGGAACGCATTCACATTTACGTTTTTATTTGACAAAGACTTATTCCAAAATTACCCCCAAACTGCCGTTCAGTAACTTTTATTATTCTCCAAAGTTTAACAGAAATAATATTTAGCAAGTACGAGTATTTGTACACTACTCTCTTTCTACTATTATTTTAGTCGTTCCTACAGTCGAACTGCTTAGTTTTGTGTGGAATAAGCTGAAGGGTAGCAGCTGTTTCCTTTAAACATTGAACCTTCTCCAAACTGCTTAGTCTTTTTTATACATACAACTTCAGAGGCATAATGCAGACTATTATTATAATCAATCATTCCATTGTTATTACAGATATTATTCATGATACTGATGATAACAACTTCGACAGCAGTATTTAATTATCACTCGTGCTATTGCGATTCTGCAAAGACCTTACCAAACCTCTTGGAGAACTACAAGCTTTAGATAGCTTATAGCTCGCCTTCTATAACTGCTGCGAAGACATAATTGCTCTAAATTTTCTGATGATGAAAGCATTTTTGTTTTGTTATTATCCAAACTTACGAAACATGATAATTTAATTTGAAAATCTAGCCGGTTTTTAGTTATTTTTATCAATGTCGATGAAACTTCATCTTCAAAACCTGTCGCACCTACAGTGTGTACAAAGCAAACATGACACATACGTGTCTAAATAAAACTCTGATTTAAATCTTGAGGATCTACTTGGAAATTGAGCACCAGGTTATTTTTAAAACTTGCGTAATAGAGTTCTGTGACCTGTGGAACTCCGGAATTTGCAACAATATGTATCAATAAAATTAGTAACTGGATAATATAAGCTCAAGTCAAACTTGCTCTTAGGACTTTTCTCCAAACTCAAGAGTTTAGGATAGCTAAAATACTATTCCAATTTTGTTCGAAACTCTTATTTCAAAGTGTGACCTTGAACCACCGCTTCAGAGCCTCGTACAGGTAGGTAGGTAGAATGATTCGATAAGTTTTTTTTGTTAGTTATGGACAGCTTTTGAATTATTTTGTTGTTCCTAAAGTCCTTTTCGTGTTTGCCAGCGGCAGTGGCTTATGAATCAAGTGGACGATAGAATGCCAGGGGATTGGGCCCCTGTATATTGTATTGACTGGCAATGCAGTACCGCAAGATAGGCCCCATCTGCCGTGGGTCCCATTTAGTAAGTCTACTGATTTTCCGGTTTGTAACATCGACGTTCTTACATGCGCCACTAATAATTGGACAATCAAAAATGAATCAGGGTATACTTAGATGTGGCATCCACGTAAGTGCAGTCTCTGTTGATCTAACTTTATCATACACAATCTTCAAAGATCTAAAACGAACAGGAGTTACGTTAAAAATCTTGACATTGATAAACGACAACCAGATAATAAACCTTGTCTAACGTGATTACGTGACTTTTACTTTCAATCAGTTGATTACCGTAGGCGTGAAACAATACTGTTACAGATTTGCATACTCAGGTCTATCTTGTTGCAACATAAATATTGTAATTTATAGTATAGAATATTATACATAAACCCACATTTCTCACAATATGGAGCGAGTCACAGATTAAAGAATAGTTTACTACTTAATTTCTTGGGACCTACTTTAATTCGCGCGTCAGACTTGTTAATAACCTATGTAATATTAGCAATTAAACTCAATAAAAGCACAAAAGACACAAAGCAAAATTGAATCTCGAGGAATTGACCTAATGTTGGTGAATAAGTAGGTATTATAACAAATTTGTAGGAATACCTTGACAAAATGGTCCAGCACAATTTTACTGTTAAGATATTTGCAAAATCCTCATATTCCTCTTATTATATGATTAGCACTGCTTCAAAGGTCTTGGTGGGCATTACTACTTACAAGTACGCCAGTACATTTACTCACAAGCTTGCCTCGATGCAGATTATTTTTCAGTCATCCTCCGGGTACACTAAACTAACAGTTGGTTTCTGAATAAGGAAAGAAACCCTATGTTTATTTTTTAGTAGCCATCCACCGGTTCCTAATCAATCATCCAAATTTCCGCCGTTTAAATGATTTAGCTGAATTTCACGACCGATTGGCTCCGGATAACGTAATTCGCCACACATGGTGCTAGTTACCCGTAATTAAGTCTCGATATGCTGTCGAGGCGTTCGCCTTGAAAACTGGATCCCAATAAATTTTTATTTAGTCACCGACACCTCTGTGTTGGACGTAGTCTGACCCTCTGTCAGTGGTAGGTGTAAGGTTCAAAATCGGGTGGAATTGATCGTAGGAACCTGTCTTGGACCTGGTGAATGACGGCAATAGCGTACTGTTGTTCGTACTCGTATGTCACGACATTGATGATATAGGTCAAACACAGTAGGTATATGGTACATAATCGTAATTAAATTTTGTTTAAATATATTCATATTTTCTTTTTAATAACCGTCTTGCACCACCGCATCTTCTTCCCTTTCCAGTTTCTCTACCTGAAGGTTGTCTGGAAGAGATCGCTCTTAGCGATAAGACCGCCTGTATTGTACATGCTAAATATCTTTAAGTATCGTTATGTAACTTGTTTTCTTTGTGCAATAAAGAATATCTTATCTTATCTTATCTTATACCGCCATACATCAAGTGTTATGTAGCAGTTACAAAGAAGTTTAATCGCATGGGCATAAGGTGATACAAACTGTTTAAGTGTATTCGCTTGACCTGCGACCTTCTCCACATCTAAAGTGATTAGTCATAAAACTTTATTTGTCATAAACAATCAAGCTGGCGAAGGCAAACACGGAAGCAACACCTAGTGACCACATTTTACATGGTGTCTTTATCGTCATTTTCTAGAGAATATCGAAGGGATATAATATTATGACGTCAAAATTTCTTTTCGTCCACTGTACCATCATTCATTACAAATAGAGATTTTTAACTTAAAAAATTTCATTTCGGCACTTCAAAAAACAGGTAAAAAAATAGATAGTAAATAATTGTTCGTTTGGAGGCTTACAGAATTGAAGTTGTATGTAATTCATGATAAAAGTGTAACATAATTTCAATAGCTCATAGGTACTAGGTATACATTACACGTACCTACAACGCAAACAATACACTCCTAAATGGACTATCAATACCATTAACCTCTCAAATACAAGCAAATCAATTAGTAAAGTAGGTTCGTTTTGAACATTCTGGGGCAAAATCATCATCATCTAAGTCAAGATAAGCAAGTGTCGACCAGGTAAACAAAACACTTCATAAAGAGTCACATGATCAACAATCGTCCTAGCTAAGGCGCACACCTACCAGTTAATACCAGATCACCAGCTTAAACTGCCTTCCGAAGAACGGAGATGTCCGAAAGCGAAGACCACATCATTGAACGGTTAGGGTGGTCCCGGTTCCCATCGGTTTCATAACAAATGCGATCGTTGCCGATCCGCTTATCGCCACAAAGCCATTTCCACAAGAATAAGTTTTTAATCTCACTCATCTAATTCATTTATTTTATTTATTAGGACAACCAATAAGATAAACACACATACAATTCACAACATTAATCTTTTTGTATTCCAATGTTTGTTGACTTTATAATTATTAGCTTTTTTAAATTCATATTTTTGTTAATTAATGAGTTTTATAATTTTCAAATTGTAAGTAATAATTATTGTCTTATTTGTGTGTACACCTGAAAAGTTAGAATCAAGTGGCTCAATATCCTTTACGAAAATAACTGTTATGTTACCTTGTATTTCATACACAATAAAGAACTTACTTACTTACATTTCTAAACAATAGGACTTAAAGCAAAGTGTCGTCTTAATTATAGGCTGCCACGGCGTGCAATGTGGACTACAGATTTTCATTATTATTTTAGAGTTATGAGCAATAAATAACTAAGTGCATAATTTAACTTTTATAAACCCTTACCACCCTCTACTTTCTACCAGCGGACTACTAGACGCCGCCGGGTTGACTTAGCAATCTGCAACAAACGGTTTGCTGCGCCCTTTTTGGTCCGTACATATTCGCAGGACGCTAGGGAGTGGAACGCTCTTACCGAGTCTGTCTTTCCAGATGCATGATATTACATCCTTATTAGATAGCTTCTTCAAGGCAAGAGTGTGGTACTGTGTGTGGTTTAGTGGTGGTGTGGTACTAAGACGCGTACTTAACGTGAATGAGACTGTTTCAAGTAATTAAATCAAGGGCATAAAACTGAATACTGATACTTACAGAATGAACGAGCAAGATATGATGGTGGCTCGCGCAATGGTGGCAGAGTCCCGGGACAGTTCGCCGGGCGGTTCCCCAGGACCACTGCGAAAAACACCTCTCACTAAAGTAGCAGATAGGCTGAACACCTTCAGGTAAGTTATGAAAACAAAAACACTTTTACAATAAATAAAATTCTCCTGTCACAGTGTTTGTTATGAGAATGTATCCAATGTAGAACATCCTTTAAAATTGTGTCGGCCGACTTCAAATTCACCCTCTACCGAATTCACCACTTATTATGGCAGTTGGATTACATCATGCACCTTTAAATTAACATGCTAAAAACGCTTTATTGCCAATTCGGACCGCGCTGCGCGAATGAAGTACCTACCGTGCCATCAACGTCAACGTCAAACGTCCGTCACTAACGTCAGTTTTGACAACTATCGTAGCAGTATTCATTGCTTGCTATTTTCATTTCTTAACCTAAATGAAAATATAGAGACAATACTTAGGTACTCTAATTAAAATTCATGGTTATTAAAGCTGTGCTATTGTTCACTAATTGACAGGGTGTTAGA
This sequence comes from Udea ferrugalis, assembly GCA_950022985.1. NCBI lineage: Eukaryota > Metazoa > Arthropoda > Insecta > Lepidoptera > Crambidae > Udea > Udea ferrugalis. The sequence continues at coordinate 4,594,858 of OX465532.1, read as the reverse complement.
ATATGTGTGCCCCGTACGTTTTTGTTACCAAACAATGACTTTTTTGTAAACAATTTGGATGAAGACTGTGAAGATGGAAACAAAAGTAAAATTCAAAACCCCTTCTACGAGTAAAGACGCCGAAGAAGAAGAAAGGTACGAATTTTCCACAGTTATTGTATTTGTTTCGCATAGTAAACAGAGTGAAATAACCTATAACTTTTCGTCTGAAATCAAGGGAAAAGATTAATGTTGTTACTGAATGACTCACCTAGTGGTAGAATAACTTATTTTTCTAAAATATATAAATCTTTTTTTGCGTAATACCTAATCTAATGATATTTCCTCACGTTACTTCTTTCGTTGACTATTCAAGTCTTGGTTAAAACAAATGTACAAAAACCGGTTAATCGGCGATATTTTCCGTTGAACACCACTACTGACAGTATTTTTTTTTCTGTCGTCGATGTGCTCCCAGACATGGCCCTGTGTATTTTCACCGCCATGGATGGTCGGTGTCAAGCCACGTTCATATTGGGCCGACATCAGACGGACTGCATCGCACCTACCGAGCGTGGTCGATACATTTAACTGCATGCGGTTGTACGCTCGACTTTGTGCTGTCATGGTATCAATTGCACGCGGTCGGCTGCAGTCGAGTGAAGTCAATATCAAGGACTATATGCAGTCGTGCCTCCAACTTCGCGCGGTCGGCTACTACAGTTGTGTACTGTCGCCGCATGCTCCACCGCCGTTTTCGTTTGCATGCAGTCAGTGTAGTACAGTTAGTCTTGGAGCCGTACGCACGTCGTTTGCGTCTTGCGGTGTCTTGACGAGACACTGATACTTTTAGTAAATCGTTTAATTGATCAAATGCAGCAACTGACATTCTGAAATAGTTGTAAAATGTACGTTCATCTAGTCTTAATTTCGGATACAGCATAAAAAAATCACCTTCCCTATGACAATTTAATAGCAAAGGATTAAACCATATCCGCGTTGCACGTTACAGATTTTTAAATTTGATTTCTACATTGCAATGGCGGCGGCGGCGACGTATTAATAATACTAGGAGAAGTAGTGTCTGTACCACCATTCCTACAAAACCAAACACTGAGCTCCTGACCTAGGTAGATACTGCGGGCGGTTGCCGATGCGACTTCAAGCAGTTGTTGTGGTGCAGTGCGTATGACGGCGGCCTTGTCGGGGTGTCCCGTGTCGCGACACAACGCTATCGGTTCCGTCCAAATGTTAGGACTACTGATTCACATTGGTGTGTTGTGGTGTGGCGCCAATCCACAAATTCAATAGCGTCCTGTCGCGCCACGACACACCCCAACTCAGAGATGTGAACCTAGCATTAAATTCAAGTCTGAAATTGAGTACATGACAGTTCTTTATAGGCACACGTTTCGTATTCGCGCCCTATTATTGTTAACGAAAAGTACGTTTATGTGATCACTTTTGTTCTATAACTTGATTTGTCTTGCTACCGACCCACCGCCTGCTACCGTTCTAAGGGGCGCCGTACTTAGTGTCTATTACTAGCGCTCATAGATATTTAAAAATGAATGGACCATTATATTGCATATTACACCAGCGAGGATGGATTTATCCAACGTATTTTAGTAAGTATTTACAAAAAAAAGTTTTGTGCTGCGGCATTGCAAACAAACACCATGACCAGTTTCTTACTGCATCATTCATTATTATCTAGTTATTTCGATGTTGTCAAAATATTGAAAATTAGATAAAAATTGGGTCTGTTCTCAGTTGATGTCCGTGCAGACAAACCTGATAGTTATTTATAAACATTTAGTGAAAATTTCAACAATCAACTTATTACGAACAGATAATTGGCGTCTTGTCCTTCATCATCATCATCAGCAGCCATACGACGTCCACTGCTGAACATAGGCCTCCCCCATAGATTTCCAAAGCGGCCGGACGTAAGCGGCCTGCATCCACTGAAACCCTGCGATCTTATTAGCAGTAAATGATATCTTGTCTAAATTATGAGCAAATCGAAAGTTTGAGTGCAAGTAAAAGATGAAATTTTACTTGCATTCAAACTTTCGATTCTAATAAATTACCTACCTGAGGGCATCGGCAGTCATACGACGTCCACTGCTGAACATAGGCCTCCCCCATAGATTTCCAAAGCGGCCGGACGTAAGCGGCCTGCATCCACTGAAACCCTGCGATCTTATTAGCAGTAAATGATATCTTGTCTAAATTATGAGCAAATCGAAAGTTTGAGTGCAAGTAAAAGATGAAATTTTACTTGCATTCAAACTTTCGATTCTAATAAATTACCTACCTGAGGGCATCGGCAGTGCCATCGCTATTGAAGATTTGTTTACCTGGCATTTTAACTCTTTTGAGTCTTCCTCAGCTAGAGGAATTTCCTAGAGGCTGCCTAGATTTTCAGAGACCAAGAGAACGCGCAGCAAATAGAATAATAATAATAATAAAACGAATAATAGAATATTAAAAAAAGGCTTACGAACTATCTCCAATCTAGTAACTGTTGTTGTACCTACATTGATCATCACTCGTCTTAAAAATCTGGCGTGACTCATCTTACTACCATAAGTTACCTACAAGCACATGTGGGAACATGTGCTTGTTTTTAGTTTTCATACGATTCTCTACCAGAAGGTTGTCTGGAAGAAATCGCTCTTTAGCGATTGAGACTAGGCTGACTTAATTGTACTCCTGTAATTAAATGCTACCACCTACTGTAGATAACGTTTTTCCTACAATCAAAATACCGATGTATCTATTAAAAATATCAGATATTACTGGACATTAATTCACTCATCGACTCGCGCCGTCTAGCTGCAAACTAAGCAGTGCTTGTATTAGTATTATAGGATAGGTACTAGGCAATCCATAAACTTTTGTAACTACATACAAAATAAATATACCTACATAAAAACACCTAGACTAATCCAAACAGACATGCACACACATTTTTGTACGGTGTGGGGATCAAACCCGCGACCTCTGGCGTAGTAGTAGCCAACTTCTCGGCCATAACACAAATAATCGGTAGTCAAATTCGTATTCGGTCGTCGTCGTATTGGTCTTTCGAAAGAAATTGCTAGTTTATCCCTACTTAAAATCACAGCTGATAATGCGAGAGAAGAAGAGATGAGAAGAAGAACGCGTAGAAGGGTTCGCGCCACTTAGCGTGTTCCCCCACTATGGACGATGAGCGGGAGCAATAGGGGTTTTAGTCGGTAAGGCCACTGGGATACCACCTTCCCAGTGGAGAGTCCTACTAGCCCTAGTATAAAAAAAGGTCTAATTATATTTGAATTAACAAGGAATTACCACATGACCTACGCGTTACATAACGTGTTCCATTAGAAAACACTCTACTTTAAAAAAATACAGCAATATTTAATAAAAATGATTGCACTTAGCATGCAAGTTTGAACAAGACAGCCAATGAGAACAAATCATGAATACGGTTAGATAACACGCAATCGCACGCACGCACCGAACACGCACACACGTCGTCGACTGTCCGTGCATTTAAACTCACACAATCTGGCTGGTAATAAAACAACTGCTAGGGAATCTTACAAGTCATTTTTTTTTCTACTAACATATTTTGTCCCACTGCTGAGCAATGTTTTCTCTCTCAATTTTCTCCATAGATTATAGATATAGATAGGAAGCAGAGGAAGGCCCAGAAAAAGCGGCAGTAACGATTTGCGGCACCATAGCGGGGCTGGCTTAGCACAGGATAGAGACAAGTCATAAACAAGTTTTTTGCCTGACAAATCAGAGTTATTAAATACCAACATGTACCCATGCAATTTTTTTTAACATCAAATCTCATCTCGATCTCACTCAAGAGAAAACGCCCAATTGAGTCTTCTATTCGCTAGTGTTCCGCGTTCCGCTTTACCGTTATTAATATTCTCCGTCATTTGTACGAAAATAATTTTAAAAATATTATTTAGCTCTGTTCTTTTCGCAATTGAGTTTTACAGAACGCCAAAATGGAATCAAACTTCGAATGCACTCGTGTGACTTTCGAAGTTCGCATTGCGAATGCCACCCCAGATATCAGATAGGTTGCTTGCACCCATTGAGGTTTAGTGTGTTAACTTTCTTACTGTAATCTTTATTGTTTTAAATAAAACACCGGAAGAGCCGGGCATAAGGATGTTGACCAAACAAACCTAAACTTGCTTACATAACAAACATGAGCATTTATTCGTTGGTAAACTAATAACCGGGTCAAAAAGTAAACAGAAATAATACAAAAAATATACCTACTTACATTTGAGAATAAATACCAAATTACTTCTTGCAAACTGCAGTAACAGAAGAAACAAATGCTCATTCAGTTGACATTATGTCACACAATAATCTTCTATCCATATCAATTCAATTTTAAACACAAACCAGCCTTCAGTAAAAATGCAAACCAAATGAAGATTTTTCATGCCATTTACAGTGGGGTACGTGTCACCAAATTGACTCCTGCTAATTTTCTCACGCTCAATATTTGTAGGTACGATTTGCAACTGTGGGTTTTGACAGGCAGGCAGGAAGGTGAACGTGGCAGTATTCTATACCACTGGGTAAATAGTTCTGGTATCTAACCCCCGAATTCACAAACGTCAATCAACGCTAAGCAGGCGCTCACGTTTATGCTGTCCCGTAAAATGTCAATAGAACTGAAAGGGACAGCTATACTACTGAGGGATGCTCAACGTTGATTTGCCTTTGTGATTTCGGGGGTTACTTAACCAGGCTGAACGAACACGTGTCTTCCAAATATTTTCGAGACGACGCATCTATTAGTTTTCAGTCAGGTGTGCCCTAGTTCGAGGTTTCATCAATAGCCCCTGTTTGTTGCCAACGATTTAAGCAGTGGCATTTGAACATTTCTTTTAGTAGGTAGTTGCATCGTACGTGATCTACTGACCTGACATTCGAGTCGCGCAATTGTGCGCAATTTCAAGAAGTTATAATAGTCAAAACATACTCTGACAATGTCAAAACAGTTGAATAAGTACGTGGGAAAATTTGATAGGGCGAGACATTTGAGAGTAATTTCTTTTAACTTAACCTGAATACAAGGTTTCGGAGCCCACTGACCCAAAATATGATAGTAAATCTAGTGTTAATAAGTAGAGCTGTCAACCTATCATCTATTCTATCCCAGTCTAAGCTAATCAAAACAACTGCTGACAACCAAACAACTACTGACAACCAAACAACTGCTGACAACCAAACAACTGCTGACAACCAAACAACTGCTGAAAATGTTAGTTGAAATGACCTCTGAGTTCGTTCTTCACATAGACATGACCTAGACGTATTACTTACTTACACGTAGCAACTGACTTTAACTTCCCGAATTTGTGTCATGCATATGTAGAGCGTCTTATCCACTTGCGAATGTCGCCCCGTTCCTAATTCGCAATAACGGGCGTCCCGTCCAGACTGTTTTTGTTTGTGATTTTCGAACATACGACCGATCCGTGTCGCGAGGCGAGTCGGCTATCGGCCAGCACCAGCCAGCCAGCCAGCCACGGCGGACTGCACAGTCAGTCGGGCGCTCCTCGCGCGCTCTCACGTATCGCGGTGGCCGGTCTACACTCCGCTTACATTTCCGCGTAACTCAACAATTCGCAAGCAACTCCCGCGTAACCTTGCAATACACAATCATCCAGTCGAACTGGCTTAATGCGTCAATTTTGCAATATTTCGCTAGCAGCAGCGGAAGGTTGTCGAGCCCAGAAGTTAAAAAGTAAACTTTTCGGTTGAAACGTTATCTAACGCTGTAAAGTTGTGTGATAAACTGATATCTTTTTAGTATTTGGACTCGGGAAATAGTGATGTATTGATATTGTTGGAAAATGTTGTCGATGGAGTCCCTGTGGTCCGGGTCTGAGAGAGAGTTGTCGACGCTGCGGCTGTGCTCCAGCGCGGCGGAGAGGGGCGAGTACCGGCTGAGCCGGCGCAGGTCCTCCAAGAGCCTGATCCCTCAGGCCCTGCTGCACGCTCTCCCGGAGCCGCAGCACAAGGCGCATCGCCGGCGCCGGTCCGGCACATGGCCGTAAGTCTGCCGCAAACATTTTCGTATCGTACGTACCGATATTCCAAGAAAAAAACTGGTTGAAAGTAGTATCTACTTTGGTGTATGTCACATACATAACATATAAATGAAATGCAAATTCGTTCATTATCTTGACTTTTACCTACGGCCAATTTATTTCGCTTTCACTTTGAAAAAGTTAAATCATCGAACCGTCGAACATTGATGAGTAGTTGTATGCACATTACTACGGACAATGGGTTTTTTATTGCTACTTTATGCTCTTAGGGCACAAAAAGTAATTTATTTTTATTGTTGTTCCGACCACAAATGCATATGTTATGTTAATAATTACGAAGCCCTAACATTAGTTGCGTTACCGGTTGTGCAGGCATATAATCTTCAAGGCTCAGTGCAAAAGGATGTTATGCCCTAATTGTTACCACTGTGCAGCTGCATTGCCCGTCTTCGGCCTTTATAGTCATCAGACTCTTACGAATTTGAAGTAGATATTTACGTATCACTTTAGGAACTTTCAAATTTCAAAATCGCCAAACGAACGTTTACTTTGGTTGTTTGTCTTGTTCTAATGTTGACTGCCTGGTTGAATTGTATGTGGTTGTGATTGAACCATCGCGATCGGGCCCGTCCGAGCTGGGTTGCTGAACGATTCTGTAAAGTTATTTTTCATTACTCATACTCTGAAAGTAGGTCATTACTGATCTGAGAAGCGGGCTGAAAGTAATACTTTTCATCCCTAGGGAGAATCACTTTCAACTGACAGCTGCCAAATTATTTAAAAAAAACTTAGTTATTTTTCACATATCTATTGAACCATGTTCCAACTTTCTATACAGCTACGATGTAAAATTGAAATAACTTGAAGTTAAGTATTGATTAAAGAATATATATTTTCTAAATAGCCTTATTATAATTTAGTTTCAACATTTTCTTTAAAATAACTTAGCTTTGAGCAAAATATTTACCATTTTTCCAATGATGAAAATAAAAAATAATGGCTGAATAGTGGGCCGGCCACAGAAAAAAAAACAAAACGAAATAGGCGGGAAAGCACCAATTCGATCTTTTATTTTTCTATTGTTTTCTTTAGCTAATTCATGTTGTTATTTTTACTTTCCTTGTATTCGTAATGAAAAGCACAGTGTTTACCTCGGGTGAAAGACTTATTTAGTCCCTCGAACTATTGGCGCCCTCACTTCGTTCCGGGCGCCAAACCCCGTCTCGGGACTAAATAAGTTACTTTCACCCCTGGGGTAACAATGTACTATTATTTTATTACCACGGGAAGCCTATTATTTTCCAAATAAAAACTTGGCTGTATTGTTCCTTTTTGCACATTATTGCTGGAAAATACTGAATAGATTGATAGCGAATTTCTAAATAGGTGTGCGGGCGGACCCCAAAACCACAGTAAAGGAATATAATACTATTACCATGCCAAAACCAAAGCCACCAACCAAACTTGACGAAAATTATATTATTTCACAAACTGTGCCAGGGTTTTGTAACTGTCAAAGAGAACGGTATGGACATACCTACCTATTTCTTGAATTTCAAATATCATTTTAATTTGACAGAACGATGCCTGTCGTGTCGGGAATTCGAGACAGCTAGTTATGATAAAGGACGTTAAACGACACCAGTGGTGTAATTTTCTTTAGTATTAAGAATACCATCTTAGCGTAATTTGTATCGTAGATAGTACAAATTCGGCAGTAGGGCTAGTAGGTTCTATTAACACCGACACCGTGCGATCATTTCATTGCGCGAAACAATAATGAAGTTTCGGACCTCAACTGCCACAGCAAAAAACAGCGGAAATCGGAAGATGCAGTTTTTGTTATTTTGAAATTACTACCTTTTTATCTTAAAATTACTTTAAAACTTGCTAAATTGACATGTGTTGAGCTAGGTCACTGGTATCTGGTATTGGTATGGGATCTGGATATTTTAGTTGGTTCTTTTGAACCAACTAAAATCGTCGTGATCGTAATGTGAAGAATGAAGCAAGGAAATATGCTTAAATAATTTTAGTATTTACGAAATTTATTTTTGTATTTTACCTACTATAACCACTGCCACCACAAATAACGGTGACTGCATAGATACTTATATGACTTTTTTGATAAGACCAATCGCTACCGAGTAGATGATAATAGCTATCTGTATCTACAATTACCACAAAAATAATAATGACTGGATATTTATTGAACAGTACATTAAATTCATGATTGAAATTGAATTAGACGTTTCTCTAGATTGCATCGTGTACTAATCGAGAAAACAAGTCTGCCAATGCCTATTTATGATAGTTAAAATAAAATAAACTCGAAAGATAAATAAAAACATTACTTTCTACGTAAAATAAATTACTGTAGGTAAACTGTATGCATACCGCAAAATCAGCAAACTGGTAAATACATGACATTTTAAGTCGATGAGTCATACAAACTGCTCCTGCCATACTGACATGGTTTAGCAACTGGCATGGTTGTATTCAGTTACACCTTTCTTGTAACCGTCGCGTCGTTGAATTCATAATCACAACATTCATAAAGGCTACTTAAGTGCTGCTGGAGCATTGGTTTAAAGATGGAGAGATTAATTAAGCAGTAAAGTATATCTTATCTTATCGTATTGAAGTGTCTTGACTCTTACTCAAATGATGACAGCAATAACAAAAGGGAGACGAAACAGTACAGTACCTAGTTAAAGTGGTGCTGGTGGAGGTGTTGTCCTAATAAACCATCGCGAGAATAACCGATGCGACCATCGTACTAATCGACGATGTTACTTAATAATCTATTGTATTCTAACGAATAGTGAGCAGTGAGACTGTTTGAACGCATTTGCATTCTATCTAATAAGAAACCCAAATTTTGCTATGACACCGTTCGTCGCATCGTGTGATCGCGTATCTCGTTGCATCAGGTGCATTTGATGCTCATGATACTAGGGCTAATCCAACACTGTCAGCATTTCGGCAACAGTTCTAGAGCAAAACAGGCGCAAAAGGATTCCGTTGCAGCCTTTATCTGTAGCAACGGAAACAAAATAGAAGTCGACTGTCGAAGTCACTCCACAAATCTTGTATTATCAGTTTGGTTTAACTGAACAGTATGTGTGTAACTCGTGAGATTTGTGCTAGTAGTACGCAGGACCGTGCCCTACAACGGTTTACAGTGGATCGTCGGTGCATTATGTGTGGTCTCGTATGGTTTCACTCGGGTTACCCTATTTCTCTGTTAGCACATTCGTGCTGTCCTAGATAGTCCTCAGTGCACGACTCTAATTCTACCCTGACTTAATATTTGCATAGTTTTACCAAAAAATATTGGTTTACGAGTTTTAAATAACTAATTTGTGCTCGAGTTCATTTATCGATGTCTTTTTAGCACTCTAGTGAAATTTGTAAAAAAAAAAATTCTGTTTTATATTTGGGACTACACAGTCACCTGATTTTGGTTATAAGTTACGATGTGTTCTGTAATTCTACAATAGTATATGTATGTATTTGTGTTAATGCTAATTCTCGAAAAGCCTCGACTACAGTTAGTCGAGTCGGTCCGGTTCAGCAGTAACATTTAATCTAAAAGATCTTGAGTGCGACTACAGGATTCAAATGCAACGTGAAGTACACCTACAATGTTTTTAGAAAATATCATATTGCAATAAAATTTCAATCATCTACTGGAAAACTGGTCAATCGAGACGATCGTGCGTGTCAAAGGGTTCCTAGAAACTGTCCGCAGTTTAGCTCAGACTTTCCCACATTGAAATGCCGAGGAAAATGCACTAATTAAGACCTATTTAGTATGACTAGGTCCACTCTTGGGTTCTGGTCTGACGTGTTTCTACAGCTTGATAGTGGTCGGGCTAGATATTTATTTTGATTAATATGAATTGATAAACTCGTCCTGTCTGTGCCTAATTAAAGTTGTTGATCGTTAATTCATTATATTAATGCTATATATTTTTGTCCGGGAAGCGGAGTATTATAAATGTTTTACCGTTTACTTACATGAAAACATGAACACGTTCACTTTATAATTTTGTCTTTTACTCTTTTAACAAAAACTTGAAACGTTATTTGGGAAAAGACCTGTAAGTTTTACCTGTATCTGCCCGACGGACGTTTCGGCGACGATTGCATGTGCCGTGGTCACGAGCGGACTCAACCCAACCCGGTTATTTAGTGTTTAAATAGTAAAAAATGCAACAAGAAAGTTTAAAAACCGACCTGTAAGTTTTTTTGTAACCGATGAGCCAAGAATGTTTTTCAGTAATTAAAATTTATCTAGCGTCGTCTTGGCACGCTAATAGTATTATTACCGTGGTCTTGTCGTGTAAAGTTTAAACGCTCTCATTCAGCACTTTCCCCCAGTTTCGTTAACTAACCAATTACTGTTAATGCCCTTAGCATTTTTTCGTGGCTTCTCGTCGCGTCGGGCGCGGTTAAGGCCGGCTACACATCACGCGGAAACTCCATCTTAAATATAGCCGATCCCTACCAGTAGCGTCTTAAGTAGAGATCTGTAGCCTCCAGTGAGGCGCCCTTAGGCATGTTACATATACATGTAGAATTGTAGAGTCAACGCTCATCAGGCTACACAATTCAGTTTTTTTCGCTTTTGCTGAATGTATGTTTTTGTAATAGTACAAGAAGGCATTCCTAGAAAATCAATTTTTGATCTCGCTCCTCAACAACCCAAGCAACCCGGATAACGGCGGTACCGTACGCTTGCCCCTTACCACGTTGGGTTCAAATTCCTATGGTGAAATGTGGGCTTCTGAATGTTCACCATGACGGCAACAATCAGTGTGCCTCTGACTAACCCATTAGGGATATGGTCGTGAGGGTTGTTATGTTATGTTTATAAAAGGTCCTAATGTGCGAAGACCCTACAGTGATCAATAAAGGCGGCCACGTCCATGTTTTATGCCATTTTGTACTGACAGTTACGTGTTCTGCCGGGCCGGCATGAGTTATTCAACGCTCGCTCTCGTCACAGTATAAACCATACAGTAGAACATCCACATACAAACGTGCTGCTCTCGGTTTGAATGTGTGCGTGCGCGTCGCGCGCCGTGTCGCGATATCACGCACACGCTAGCATAAAATAGGGAGGCATAGGGAGGGGGCAATACGGACGGGCTGTGCCGCGTGTCTGTGTGCACGCTAGGCTAATAACTCGGCGGGCGGCCTTAGATAACCTACTGGATGGTTTATACTGTGGTCTCGTGCTATGGACTGGCAATTCATTATTGCACGTCTGAATTATTTATACGAACCTTTAGCGCTGACTTCACTTTGATTGTTTATCGTTTAATCTTGATAGTTATAACTTGCTTATCATCTTCGCCCTTTTACTTTGACACTTTGAGTTCAAATTGAACGCACTTCTAATGGTATGAGGCCGTGAGGATCAGATTTGAGGTTGACAAGTGAGTTCAGTAATCCATTTTCAACGGAGCCAGTCAACCTCTTATTTTTTAAATTACTACTGCTGTTTACCCACTGATCACTTTGACAGCTTTCCTTCACTGGACTTTAGGGTGAGCTTAGGGTGTTCAGAACCCTAATATGCACAGGAACTTGCCAGTGTTCGCCCCAAAAGGGAGCACTGACTTCGGCTTAGGGCTTCACTAATGGAGAGAGCAATCTTGCCAGATTGCCCTCTCTCAGTCAGAAGTCGTCGAAAAATTTGCAAATTATAATCAAGTGAAATTATTCACGTTTTGCGCGTTAAAGTTCTTTCGAGACTTTCTAAAATCACTTATTTCTATTTTTGGATTTTAGTCTCCGCTCTGTGCACTGAATGTTGACTGAGAAATTCAGTCTTTAAAAAATACAATGTTAAACTATACAGCATAAATACAGTTTATAAATTAATACACTTGAATGCTATAGAAATACCAGAAGACGACAAAAGAATCAGGCATCATATCTTTGCACTAATCTTGTATGTGCAGACCAAACAACCTAATTTATCAGATGATAACATAACATCACATACTCTTACGATTATATCCCAAATGGGGTTATCAGAAACCGAAAGAACCGAACGAGAACTCAACGTGGCAAGGGGCGAACTCACCGCCCTTACAAGGGTTGCTTGGCTTTCTCCATCACCGGAGAGTAAAATAATACAATGAACATGAAGTAAGTGTTCCGGCCAGATATGACCTTGGGACCACATGGGTTTGAAGCCAGATTGATAAACCACTGAGCCACGACGCTCCCCCAGATATCTAGTAGACTTTGTATGTAGGTAATACTGCATCTACGCATAGAAGCAAGCACTATTGTTTGCGTAGATGCGGTGGAGGGGCGCGTCATTTCAGCTTAGACGATCTCTACCTAATATAACTTTACAGAAACTGAAAGGTCACATCACATTGCTCTTCACACAACACACTGTACAGAACTTACCTGAGCATCAAAATGATGGTGGTCAAGAAGGTATTGACGGTTTGAAAAAAGCAATTGTAATATTACAATGACAGATTATGTCGATTGGAGCGAGACTTAGGTCTAAAACAAGGGAAGTGAAGCGATAAGGTTGCCTTTCTTTAATACTTCAGACATTATTTGCGTCCAGCAACTACGCCCTCGATCCGCAAGGCCTTCTACCGGGACGCCCTCGAATTATAAAACTTGTTTGTCCGCGACGCCCTCGGCCATGACGTTCATGATTTTTATTTATTTGTCACTCTTGACAAAATACTGTTTGAGTCCTCGCGTATCGAGGGCGTAGAGGCTGGACCCATTTGACCCACTCTGTAGGCACACGTGATATTGTTGCTGACTGTACGTATTTCAGAATGTCCGTGCCGTCCGGCAAACGGCTTGTTGACGCCTTCGTTGTCATAGTGAACTTACGTGTCCCCACAGCTTTATTGATAAAAATAATAATAATACCTACGAGCACGTGTTTTTAGAATTGACTTCATTTGCAGCTGATGTTTGATAAAAGAACAATGGGCTTCCTGATATAAAGTTTTGATTATTTTTTAAGCTGCAGATAGTTTGGCGCGGGCACAAGAATTGTTTTTTTCACAAAGTTACTCGTGACATGACGTGAACTAGCATAGTCCAAAGATTGGATTGTTTCCCTAAAAAAAACAGTAATTAGGTATTTAAAGGAAACATGCAGTAAGCTCAATAGTCATAGGTCAACACAATGTAGGTTACACAAAAACCATTACGGATTCCACTTGGAGACAGCGTAAGGCAAAAGCTGATAATTTGGTGTGTTTAGGTCATCGATGGACAAGTCGGGTATTTGTCGAACTCACTTACGAGCGTAGCTGCGTAAGAACCGTATGATTATAGCCATTCCTGGCATGAACAGGTTGGTTATTGAACCAACCTGTAAAAAACTGTACCATGATCAGCCATGAGGATCCCACAGCTGGGCAAAGGCTTCTCGTCCCCCCCTCTACGCGAGTCTATTTCGGACCTTTTTCGGCCAGTCCCCTCGTCCAGCCATCTGCCAGGTCGTCGGAACTGCTTGGTATAATATAGTATACTTTTAAAAATACAATGAGTTCATCGATTGAAGTCATTTCCTTTAGTAATTATCGTTGCCAATTGTTTGCCGCACGTCTTCCAGTCTGTGACGTCATACGCTTAAGTTGATAGTGAAAGTCATATGGTATGGTACTGTCCTTAACTCAGCACTATTCACGCTATTTTAGCCCTTGAGGCCACGCCATTATGATCTTTAATCGAAAGGAAGCCGTAGTTTGATCTTAGTCTGTACAGATTCACTTTCTGTGGTGACATTTGGACCGCATGAGAAAGTTTCCCGATCAAGGGTTATTCTTATGCATTGGAATGAAAATATCAAAGAATAATGCCTTATAGGAAATTAAATTGCATTATTAACTTTATCAGATTTCATAAGATCCCTGATATTTGATCCAGAATAGAAAGACACGTTGTGTATTTCAATATAGAGTTTGCCACAATGATTTTTAACGAGCCATCTATTTGAACGGTTTCGGTCTTCATATTAAGCTAAATGAGGTCTAATTTTCCCATCCGGAAAATGTTTGTTAGAGTTCTTCCGAATCTTCAAAAAACTGAAATGTAAACAATACGTTATTTATGTTAAGACGCTATTTTTAGCAAAACGAACTTTGCATTCTGTTATTTAGATTACATTTACTTTTTAGTTCATTTATTTATAGTGAGATTCGAAAATATGAATGTGTAAAACGACTAAAAAGGGAATCGTTCATTCATCGAATCTCGCTTGAAAATTCAAGAGGATCTAAATACAACAACCTAACATATAAAATACACCGACTTAAGCCCTTTCTAATTGAAGAATTTCTGTTTCACATTATCTTTAGTAGGTTTTGTGTAACACTTGGTTTTGCAAATAAATTTTCTATTTCTAGGTGTAGTATATTTATAAACTTACCACCCTAATTGGCGTTGGTACACATAATATACGTTAAGTTTACTAAAGCACAATAGAAATTGCTCAGTCGAAGGTAATCTCACATCTCACTTGAAAGTGTTACGCTATTTTGTGATGTCTTTCTATGTGTTGGCGTTTCATTTTTGAATAACGTCATGTTTGAAACCTTAGTGCTCCTAGTGTTTATTCGCTTGAATAGGCATGATGACTGTATTTTTTTTTTGTTTATTATCGAAAGACCTTACATTTATGTAAACAATCCTCAAAGAATCACTTCATCTGGATCAATACCACCAGAGATATCACAATTTGAAATGCACATTTTTGGACTTGCCCAAAAACGCTCCATACAAAAGTGACAGCGATAGTGACGTCACTGTCGCTTTTGTATGGAGCGTTTTTGGGCAAGTCCAAAAAATGTGCATTTCAAATTGTGATATCTCTGGTGGTATTGATCCAGATGAAGTGATTCTTTGAGGATTGTTTACATAAATGTAAGGTCTTTCGATAATAAACAAAAAAAAAATACAGTCATCATGCCTATTCTCTTAGTAAGTTTGTTGTATTTCGGCTTTACCATAAGTTTGAAAATATGACTGCCTTCACTCGCAACGGCACATCAGACTACCCATTTCTGTGTTCTATCTTGCTCTTGCTAAATTTAAATTCTTTGCTAGAGCAAGGAGGACTTACCAGATAGCCTAGCGTGCTGTTGCCTGCAGCAGCTTGCGTGGAATTCGGTCTATCGCAGAAAGCTTTGTCACTCAAGAGCAAAATAGGTCGAAAATACGAGCGACTTTCGTAGAGTACACAGTTTGAGAATGTCCCAAGTGCTTGTTTGTTCCTGCATTGCGCATTATAAAGAGGCCACAGGTCACCTCGTTCTTTAAGTTAGAATCAGGTCAGCTCCCTAAACTAATGCACTTAGGTTTGTTTTCCAGCACACGTTATGTTAAACTTGGCATTTGACCTGTATAGTTTTTGTTATTAGAATGCTAAGTAAAATGTCCTTATCGGTCAATATTATGACAACCTCTTACCCCCAGTAGTGGAAGAGGTTACAAGCTATCTGTCCAGCAACTGATAAGGGTGCAATGAGGATTTCGTGTTCATTTGTTTCTCACATAGAGCGAGTTCAGTTATTGATTTGAATATGAAGTCGCCCTTCCTTGCAATGTTTCATAAACTTTGGTCTAAACTTCATAAAAGTAATAACCAATGATTGGTTAATTACCTGTTTATAACAAAAACAAGTGTTTTATGGAGCGATTATACATGTGGCTATCTTTTAAAAAGTGTTAAGTATAAAGTCTGCATTCTAGCTCGATAAGATGGAGCACGCGTGTCAGCCGCGCACGTCACTAGCATCCTCGCTCTTCGTGCTGGTATCAATGGACCAATGAACTCTTACCGGGTCAATATACAAACATATGTGCACTACATTGGAACAACCGTCAACACACTAAATTATCTGTATTTGTCTAGCGACTTTGTTGTCTTTGTAAAACTTTGTACACAGATAGTTGTTTCTGAGATAAATAGTAACATGTCATATGTTAAACGTAAAACAGTTGAAAAACGATAGGCAACCAGAAAAACATTCGGTCTTGGCTTCAGGCGGGAATCGAAACCGCGTCTTTCGCAAACCGGCTTCGGTAACACAATAGTTAGACGCGGGTTCGATGCCCGCCTGAAGCACGGTAAAGTAATATAACAGTAATATGACTCGGCCCCGTCCTTGAGTTAAGTGCCTAGAGCCGCGCGGTTCGTCGCCACGCGATAGGGCTGCCGCCTGTTGTAATTTAAAACATCCGGATACCTACTTGTTTCTTTCTTGTTTTGAAATTGTTTTTTGTTATGGTACTTAAATATTGTATTTCTATTTAATAAATGAAATTCGTATGTTAATGAAAAAGGATGTGTTGATGTGAAAAAAGGATCATACATACATCCTCACAAAGTTTTGCATTTACAATATTAATAGGAAGTAAAATCACTTAGAGCGTAATTTTTCGAAAGACCTATCTTAATACCTACAATGAACCAAATTTTGCGTTGGACTAGCTATAACTAGCTATAAAAGTATTGCGTTAGCAAATCCCTTACTTGAAGAGTAGGTATGTAGGTCCATAATTTCACTACCAATTGACACGTCGTGCGCCCGGTGTGGTGAAATTAAACCGTGAACCCGCAAATTTTAATGCAAGCGTACTTCACGAATTACTTATCCAACCTACCTATTCTATCTACCGCTGAACCACCTATTTCACTTGTCTGTCACTATCCTTCACCCTGTCAACTCATTTATTCAATCATCTAGGAGTATTACTCGGAGGATAAAGCGAAATACAAGCGTCTCTAAAAATATTGTAACAAATTACGTGTTATTTATTATGTAGGTACGTAACAAAACATTTTAAACTTACTCGTACCATTCGCAGTTTGTCGGTAATGTAAAGAATAATATCTCTGGGTGCGTTCTTGATGAATTTAAACAACCAACACAACACAATAAAAAAAAAACTTGCCCTGCCATAGTACATTTACAATATTATGTTCACAAAATGGTACAAACCACACAAAACTGTCCGTCCGACACTGCACGGCGCGCCGCGCATTCGCGACTGACAGCCATCGTATCACCCTCGTAACCGGGGCGCGTAGGTATAACTTGCGTCCCGTCCGCTTGGTCGAAGTCACAATACTGTTATATTCCTTTACTGTGCCTGAAGCCAAGACCGAATGTCTTTTTCTGGTTTCCTATCTTTAGTAAGATGATAAACCTACATGTTCACTGATTAGTAATAAGAACACAGTAGTTTTTATATTTGAATTTTATCTTTTTTGACACACTCTGTGTTTATCTGTCAATCTTCTACTTCCTTGTAATAAACAACTATTATAGTCGTCTTAATTCCACATTTGTTATTTTATTGCTATTACCTAGTAATAGAAGGTTATGGGACCTTAGTCTGACGACATAAAAGTGTTTTTCGTGATTAATTATGGAAGTCAACGGGATTCTTCGAGAACAGCCGGCCACAACCAGCGGCTTGACAGCCCCCAGCGGCTCGTCAGCAATCGTCGTCGCCAGTGGTACGCCGAGCTTCGCCAAGCTACAAGGCAGTAGCAACTACGCTACCTGGAGCTTCGCCATGAAGATGTTCCTCATTGACAGTGACCTATGGGACTGCGTCACTCGCCCTGCTCAAGAGGTAACGGACTTTGTACGCAGAGATGCCAAAGCAAGATCAAAAATTTGCTTAAATATATGTGAGCATCTATACCCCATAGTGATGTCTACGGAAACAGCAGCAGCAACCTGGACGAGACTTCGAGAAGCCTATGCTGACAGCGGCCTATCGAGACGTCTGCAGCTAATGAAGAAGCTTCTTAGTGCCAAACAAGAACTGTACATGAACATAGAGAACTACGTGAATGATATTCGTCGCGTGCACCACGAGCTGATTGCCATTCAAGCAGGCCTAGATGATGAACTGGTGGCTATTATTATGCTGACAGGACTCAGTGAAAGCTACGGTCCTATGGTGATGGCATTTGAGCATTCTGGCGCACCTATGACCACTGATACCGTCGCATCTATGCTCCTGAAGGAAGGTCATCGTGATTTTCCCTCATCCCAAGCATTGACATCGAATGTAAATAGTGTGCGTGTGCCCGTGCGTGTTTCTTGTACTTTTTGTAAAAAAACAGGTCATGTAGTGTCTCAGTGTAGGAAACGGCAGAACAAACACAAAAAGTGTACACCCTCATCATCTCATTCATCACATAACACAAATTACACATCTGAGGTTACACTTTCATCTTGTTTCAATGCTTATCCTACAGGTTCATCCTCCTCAACTACCGAATGGTTTATCGACTCTGGAGCAACAGCTCATATGTCAAACAAGAGGGATTGGTTTCTGAATCTCAAACCGGAGACCAAACCGATAACTGTGGCCAATGGTAATCAGATTACATCTGAAGGAAGAGGTACTGTGTCATTACAAGTCTCTAATAGGGTTAAGCAAATTTCCGACGTCTTATACGTTCCTGAGTTAGCTACTAATTTATTATCAGTGCGTAACTTAGTGCAAAAGGGATTCGTTGTAATTTTTTCACCAAAAGGCGCATCAATTCTTGAAAAAGAAGACTGCAAAGTGTCAGGGAATGTCGTAGCGACAGCGTCAAATTGTAAAGGCATGTATAGACTAGATTTGTCAGAGACACAAGCCTGTCTGACACAAAACAGCAATGAGTCTGCCATACTGTGGCATAGACGTTTAGGTCACCTACATGCCAAGGCCTTAAATATTTTAAAAAGTCGAGCACTAGGTTTAAGTTTTTTGTCCAATAGTTTGGATATACCTTGTGTTCCGTGCTTGCAAGGTAAAATGGCTAAAAAACCTTTTAAAACTTCTACAAGTAGATCTAAAGCGAAACTAGAATTAATACATTCTGATCTCTGCGGGCCAATGAGCACGCATTCATGGGGTGGCGCTTTATATTTACTTACATTTACAGATGACTTCACGCGTAAGACTTTTGGCTATATGCTAAAGTCGAAAAGCGAGGTTTTCAAAAAGTTCGTAGAGTTCAAAAGTCTTGTAGAGAACCAAACTGGCTTGAAAATTAAAACTTTTCGCTCCGACAATGGCACAGAGTTTGTAAATAAGTTTATGACTCAATTTCTTAAAGAAAATGGCATTATGCACCAAACTACAGTGCCGTACACACCACAGCAGAATGGTGTATCTGAGCGAGTCAATCGCACAGTAATCGAAAAAGCAAGGTGTATGTTGCAAGACTCTGGTCTACCCAGAGCATATTGGGGTGAAGCGGTCTCCACCGCTATTTATCTCAAAAACGTCTCTCCTACTCAGGCACTAAATAATCGAATTCCTGAAGAACTTTGGTTTGGTAAGGCAGTAAACCTATCTCACTTAAGAGTCTTTGGATGTGAAGCTCATGTCCTTATTCCGAAGGAAAAAAGGAAGAAGCTTGAATCCAAGACCAAAACCTGCATTTTCGTGGGTTATTCAACAGAAACTAAAGGTTACCGTCTTGTTGATCCTAGGAATCCCAGGAACATAATTGTTGCCAGAGACGTCGTCTTCGTCGAAGACAAGTCACCACACACAAGATCTGATGCAGAAGCTACAGGCCCGACTCCGTCACCAGTACATCTTGAAGTGGTGATACCTGTTACCCAAGATTCACCTCCAATATCAGAGCCTTCACTTGGCCAAGCCGATGTCATATGTCGACCTCCAGATCCAGCTTGTATAGAACCTGCAGCTCCACAACCAGAGCCCGAGGTATTTATAGAAGCAGAGTATGAACATACAAGAGAGCCTTCACCCGTGTCTGAAAGACGTTATCCTCTCAGAGAACGGCGTGTACCACAAAGGTTTCCTGATGATGAGACTCTCTATCTGACATCAACTGAATTTGAACCAGTTACTTTTAAGCAAGCTATGGACGATGTCTATAAAAATGACTGGAAAACGGCGATGGACTCTGAATTTCATTCTCTCATGAAACATGGGACTTGGGAATTGGTTGACCGGCCTAAAAACAGGAAAATTATAAAGAGCAAGTGGGTTTACAAAATTAAGAAAGATACTGACGGGAATATTGTCAAATTTTATGCTAGACTTGTTGCGAAAGGCTTTACACAAGTCGCAGGACTGGATTATGGAGAAACTTTCTCTCCAGTAGCCAGATTGTCCTCCATTCGCCTATTACTAGCCTACGCCGTCAAACTTAATTTAAATATCGATCATTTGGATGTTGAAACTGCATTTCTTAATGGGGATCTAGAAGAAGAAATCTATATGGAGCAACCAGAAGGCTTTTCAACTGACAAGTCAAAAGTGTGTTTATTGAAAAAATCACTTTACGGACTCAAACAAGCACCACGTCAGTGGAATAAAAAAGTTTGTGAGGCCATGAACAAACTTTCTTTCAAACGAGCAGAAAAAGAACATTGCATTTACTTTAAGCAAAGTAACAACAAAATACTCATAGTCGCAGTATTTGTTGATGACTTTTTTATCTTCTCGAACTGTAAGAAGATGAAAGATGTTTTTAAGGATCAACTCAAGAAGTTCTTCACTATTAAAGACTTAGGGTCAGTCAAAGATTGTCTTGGTATGAGGGTCACCAGAGACGAAAATACGTTGTCACTTGATCAGACCAAATATATCGAACAAGTTATCGCTAAATTTGGTATGACAGATGCCATGCCTGTATCAACGCCGATGGAAACCAGTGTCAAATTAACACTACCAAACAAAGATGATGAACTTGGATTGGAGATACCTTATCAGCAGCTTATTGGTTCCTTAATGTACATCTCCATTGGTACAAGACCGGACATAGCACATACAGTCTCTGTCTTGAGCCAATTCAATACACATTACGGGGAGGTACATTGGAAGGCCGCTAAGCGTGTCCTTCGCTACCTTAAAGCTACCAAGGATATAAAGTTGACCTTTAACAATCAGTCAGAAATGATCGGTTACTCTGATGCAGACTACGGAAGTAACATAATAGACAGACGTTCTTATACAGGATTTGTGTTCAAGATGTGTGGATCTTCAGTCTCGTGGGAATCGCGCAAGCAACGTACTGTAGCGCAATCCACTACTGAGGCAGAATATATGGCCGTGAGCGAAGCCAGCAAAGAAGCCATATATTTTCAATCACTCTTCAAAGAAATATTCACCACATCTCCACCAATCACGATCATGTGTGACAATCAAAGTGCCATCAAACTCACGCAAAACAACAGTTTCCATGCTCGCACTAAACACATCGACATTCGCCATCACTTCATTCGCGATTCCATTGTACAGAAGCGGGTTCATGTCGATTTCATCTCCACAAAACATATGACAGCTGACATTCTCACAAAGCCATTACCTAAACTGAGACACTACCAGTGCCTGTCCTCTTTAGGTTTAACTTAGGTCTTAAGTTTTTTTAAGCCAGTTATTGAGTTTGTCTATATTGTATTTGTCTTTTGTTTTTGTTTAGTTTAGTGTGTAGTTAGTTAATTGTAAAGTTTAGTGTGTAGGTACTTTGTTATATGTTTATACAGGGTGTTCTTATTACGGGGAGGTGTTGAAACCTACATGTTCACTGATTAGTAATAAGAACACAGTAGTTTTTATATTTGAATTTTATCTTTTTTGACACACTCTGTGTTTATCTGTCAATCTTCTACTTCCTTGTAATAAACAACTATTATAGTCGTCTTAATTCCACATTTGTTATTTTATTGCTATTACCTAGTAATAGAAGAAAATGACCGGCATCGGCGTATGGTGATACCAACTGACTGCCAAAGTTGACTAAAGTCTTTCCCGCGTTTCGGCGTTTGATCCCATTTCGGTTTAAAAAAATCGTTATTTCTGGTTCAAGATTCTCACTCCGAGCACTGTTAACATTATTTTTAGGGTTCCGTACCTCAAAAGGAAAAAACGGAACCCTTATATAGGATCACTTTGTTGTCCGTCTGTCCGTCCGTTCGTCCGTCTGTCAAGACCCTTTTTCTCAGGAACGCGTGGAGGTATGAAGCTGAAATTTATATCAATTACTCAGGTCTATTGTCCCTTGAAGCTGTGAAAAAATCAAACTTCTAAGCCAACGCAATCAGAAGATACAGCCGTTTATGCCGCAAATTTTCGACACTTGCAAGGGAATCAAAACCTACAGGGTGCTTCCCGTGAACTCAGAATCTTGAAATTTGGTACGAAGCAACGTCTTATAGCATAGATAAAGGAAAAATTACGAAAACCATTTTTAGTTACATCACATAATATATATTTTTTTAATAATTTTTAACTCACTACCTATTTCCTCATAAACGCGTAGAGGTATTAAATTGAAATTCATACCAAATACTCAGGTCTATAATACCTTTAAGCTGTAACAAAATCAAACTTCTATGTCAACGCAATCAAAAGAAACAGCAATTTAAGCTGCATATTTTGAAACTCGCAAGTACTCGCAAGGGAATCAAAACCTAAAGGGTACTTCCAGTCGACCTAGAATCTTGAAATTTGGCATGAAGCAACGTTTTATAGCACACATAAAGGAAAAAATCCGAAAACCTTGCAGGTTTGTACGGAACCCTCGGTGCGCGAGTCCGACTCGCACTTGGCCGGTTTTTTTAATATCATTTTGAATAAAGACCCCACACAAAGGCAAGGTGGACAGATGACATCATAAAGGTCGCAAGGTTTCGGTGGATGCAGGCCGCCTGCAACCTATGTTCAGCAGTGGACATCATGTGGCTGTTGATGATGATGAATAAAGAGAGGCCGTGAATGAAAAAACAGTAGTATTGTCATGAATGAAATGATGAAATGACTTATCTTACAAAGGTGTGGTTTGTTATGCCGTTTACTCATGTAACAGCCGCGGCCTACGGAGAGAATAGATGAGCAAACAAAGAAGTTACGAGCATCTAAGTGACATAACATTAGATCGTAATGATCGTAATCGTGATAAACTCGGTCAATGATATTGCAATTTTCGCATAAAGTTGATAAAAGGCAACATCAGGCCATGTTAATAATGACCTAGATATACTTGCTTACTTTTTATCTTATCCTCGGTTACACGTTGGAAATCTCGAATGATTTTCCGATTTTTTATTATGAATATCCCTGGATTATGAACAGCGCCGCCTAGCGCCTAACTACTTACATAAATAGTTTTTTAAGACACATCCAGACCAACAGACTATTTTAGTGTAGCAGCTAGCTTCTTAACCATAACAGCGAATCGCTCGTCCAAGTAATTATACTTAAAGAATGAAGTCTTTCACAAATACCTACTTTGTTCTCAGCCTTAAACTTTAACCACCTTATTCATAAAAACTTAAACAGCGCTTCAACAACACGTTAACTTTTGTACCGCTTTGTCTCTTTCATTCTTGTTGCTGCCGCCATTTGCGAGTAAGTGACAAGACACGTCAGTTGCTTAAACTATGCTACAGCGTTCTGTTCGTTTTTATGAAGAAGTTAGATTCGATCTCACTGTATGCTTGGATGCATACAGTGGGATCGAATCTAGGAGCAATGGATACTTGCTCCGCAGTGGGCTAGCACTGTGCTCCCACAGCGCCTCCGCTTATAAGATAAATTAAATCTCAATTTGCTATTAGACAGACAAGTAACTACTCGTACGACTCGTACCTACGTGGAATTTACCACAGGCAGTCGCTAAAAATTATTCTTGAATTATTACTGAATATTTCTATAAATAGTTATAGTTAAAGGAACAAAGATTTTGGTAATGTAAAAAATGAATGTGTGATCGTAGTGTAAAATATTCCACAGATATTTTACTAGTTCTGCTGATGAGGTTCCCTCCCTCCATTCATACCTGTAGTGATTTCGGTATTTTTAGCAAACAATCAGGTATTTTAATAATACTTTTTTTGAATTTTCTGCTTACTAAGTAGTTGCTTATTATTTATCTATATTTCACAAATACATTTCTGTTTCTAAATATACCTAGTGAAATTAAGCAATTATGCAGCGTGTAACGCTCAACATTAAGTTATGCGAATAATTTATTTTCAACCTTCCATTTATTTTTCGGCGCTGTTGGAAAGACAAGTAGAATATCACCAAAAAAAAACAAACATGTAAAAAATGCCATTTTCATAAAAAAAACATCAGATTATTACCGACTATACCAGCGCTATTCAACAACCAATTTCTACATCTTTTTACCAATTTCTACATCTGAGTCGAAATGTGTAGCTTCGTCGTGGAATCAAAAGTATTCGAGTTATGCACTTGAAACTTTGTAAGTCCACTATTGATATCATATCATACTCCTACCCATCTCTTCTTTCAGGCTCTACATGATTGTTTACTAGAAATACAAGCGCGCGTTTTTATACTGTCCTGTCTGTCTACACAAAACTATTGAACGATCGGCACCTATCAAATTGTGTCTAATCAATATAGCATTGAATAACGTAGTTGGTCATCCTGACGTGACGTGTGGCCGAAGGTCGGAGCCGGCGAAGGCTTGCGACGCAGAGCGGTCAGCGTGTTGAAATCGCGACGATGCGCTAAGTCGGTCAATGCTGCAGAGTTGACACCTAATGTTGTACAGTCGGCCACAGCTGAAGGGTGATAGCCAGTGTGAGTGAGCTGAGCCGTCGTTGCTACCCAAGAAGTGGCGTACACGCGTGGTCGTACGGTACCTGTTGATTAATACAAGACAAATTGTTGCTGCTACTGTAGCCACATTATATAAGTATTGCCAGAGTTGCATGAGTTCACAATTTGCCTTGATTTATTAGAACTTTAGAAGTAACCTTCTACAACGACGACTCGCTTATTTACTGGTGACATTTGGTAAACCTCCACAGTGCTTATCTACAAAGATTGATCCTGAGGCACTAAAACATATGAAATACCAGACTTACGTTTTGGAAGAATTTTCTAATGTAAGTAAGCATTGCACGATCAGCTATAAAGATAAAATCAGAACAGAACTAATATACCTAATATCCAACGAGAAAATAACGATCACACGAATGCCCACTAAGACCTTTGGCTAAATCGGCAATCCCGAAACCTTATGTGGATTTCGGCCGTTTACGTTCGAACTTCTGAGTGTAACGATTGAATTGCTGTTGACTGTATTAGGTTCTTGCTGCAACAGAACTGGCATGGCATGACAGGTTACTGTATCAAGGTAGTTATGCTTTGATTCCTTCATCCAATCTTTGCAGAAGACACAAAGTCATTAACTTGGTTGATGAACAACTATGACAAGGTTAAAGTTACTGATCAATGTGTCAGTAATATCAAATCAGTAGTTTTCACAGGTATCCTGGACCACATCGGCAGTAGTAGCGGATGTAGTAGGGCTGTAGTTTTTTTCCTGATGATTGAAAACTCGTCAGAAGGCTAGGTACCTATTTCAAAATAAATTATAATGAGTCAGAAGACACACAAACAAAATTTCGTAATTTTTTCGAATATTCACTCACGGTGATATTGAGGTTTCACATACAGTGAGTCACCGTATAAATGGTCTTAATTTGTTGTCTAGAGACGAACAGCACCACTTCCTTTAAGTTGGTTTGGTTACGAGACCTGAACAACTCAAACTTTGACTGTTTTACTGACACATTAGGATAGTGCAGTCGTAATGTGCTGGCTGTTGTAATTTAAGTACCTACATATTATGGGTATCTATTAATGAATGCCCCGAGACTAATGTACATTTATTTGCGAACTAACAGAAATCGTTGACTAAATGGTTCTGCTATGTTCCATTTCACATTCCTTGAAATTCTACTTTGAATTTGACTGTTCCGAATAACCTTTTTCGAAAACGTTACGTCTTTGATTTTCAAAACAAAGTTATTTTTGGTTTTGGTAATCTCAAAATTTTACTAACAAAAGACTACTCGTAGTCGCGATTTAATCTTGACCTTTAGAACTGCTTTGTCTATGTTCAAGGCATCAGATAAAAGAATAACGGACGTTTTAAATGTCGTTGAGGACGAGGTTGGTGACCCGAAAAACTTAAAGGAACGCTGATAACATCTCGTCGGATCCCGAGCCAGCGAAACTGTCAGATTATCTCGCACGCCGTGGGCACATCAAGGTCACAACTGTCACTCGAGAGCGGACGGAGGCTTCAAGCGTGCGCGCGCGCACCGCAGTCGCGTCTTCCGCGCTCACCGCTCAAGTACCCCCTCGACTCACGTTTTCACAACGTCAATAATGCTTACCCGATTATAATAATGTGCTGTTAGTAATCAAACGTAATTAGTGATCGAGTTTAAGTGTAACCTTCGTGGATGCGCTCAGCAATGTATGTCCGCTTAGGTCAGCAGTCGGGCCGCGTCAGTGAATAAAAATGTGTATTTTGTGCATATGATTAAATCTCAACAATGTTGCGAAGGCAGTTTTCGTGTGAGTCCGGGAAGACGGAGCTTGTTAGGGCCAAGGAGGAATATTTTGATCGCAGGTATGTTGTGCATACTTATCTTGGTTCAATTATAGGTAGATGTGTACCCTTGAACCTTGATATTTAATCGAAGAAATAAAAAGAAAGCTGTTGATTAAATCTTATACTTGTTATTTATATTTGTGGCAACACAATACTTATGTGTTCATTTAAAGGTCTTTTCACTATCTTTATGACGTATTTCAGTTCGCTTAGGGTTCCTCCTACATGGGACGAAATGTAAGAAATATTTTATCTGCGTAGGTACTTAAAAGGCAAACCAAAACATTTAGTTCGAAAGGTGTAATCGTTTATTATTTTGCCTTTTAAATCACCGTATAACTTTTGGCCTCATTCGCTATCCAAGATTTGGACTGATAAAATATTTAGTTAGATACTGAAGTTATTTAAAAAAACATTCTGAATAAGTATCACAATGCGTCTTTATTATCCTTTACTGTGGTTCTATGATTTATAACACCGCGTAGTTCACTAATTTTCGCTTTAAAGTAACGAAAAAGTAACAACACGGAAGCCACTATGCTATGGAAACAGTACGTATTAAGTCAGTTCGGTTTGTCCTGAAAAGTTGCTGAAATTACTTACGTGTTGTACTTAACCCTTGAATACATAGTGATGCAAATATGCATCAGTCCTTATATTTATTCATATTGTACTAAAATACCATACCAATACTCCGTTGAACAATATTATTAACAGCCGTGAAAGACAACCTGTTAGTCACAAATAATTCAAAATCACATCACATCACATCTTTTTTTTCAATTTTCAAAGTGTTCCGTAACGGATTAGCGCTAAAACTTTTTGGTGATAGAACTTACAACATTTAAAAAAAAATTATGAAAATGTTCATAAAAAAATCACTGGATTGATAAAAAAATGGAGTTAAACAATAAGAAATAAAAATTACAACAAAATAAATATACTTATTCAGTAATAATAAGTACTAATAAAAAAAACATTATTTTTCTGGTTATATTTAAATTATGAAGTAACCAAATATTCAAGATTCTTTTAAAACATTTCGTTAAATTTTATTGTGGAACGAACGTTGCACGTGCGTGTCCATTGGCTGCGGTAACCGCTAACCATCAGGCGGTCCGTATGCTTGTTTGCCACTGTCGTTGTATAGAAAAAAAAGTGGGTTATTTTGTGTATCTGCAAAATTACCTATAGGTATATCCTCCAGTGTTAGATGCCGACTACGTACGGTCCTACCCACCTGTTGTCGTTAACGAGTAATTTCTCATTACAAAGAATCTATTTGCCTGATTGCCCATCATTACTAAGAATCATATTTTTTCATTGAGGTAAGTATTATACCTTTGTTACAATTTGTTAATAGAGACGACAAATTATAAGTAGCGTAATTAATTCTCGCTGGCTGCAATAAATGATGATGATGATGACTGATAAGCACAAACTTAATTCCAATAGATCATACAGACAGATTTTCATCAACAAAAAGAACTCCTTTATATTTTTACATCTTTTCACCCCTCTATCTTCAAAGATAACTTGATAAGATTGTTATTATTATCATTGTTTTCATGTCATTGTATTTTATCACGGTTTAATAAAACAATCTGGATACGTGTATCGAATAGTACAATTAATTAATTCAATGTTGAAATCATATCCCGAATGATTATCCCTAATAACATAATTTCACACCTCGATCTTCTGCAGGAGAAAGCCTAACATAAACGTATGATGAACGTCTTTTCGCTACACCCTCTGATTTAGTATTCTCCCCTATTTGTATAAAAATAATTTTAAAAAACTGTGTCGTTTCACTGAAACGATCCCATTCGTGTAGATATTGAGTTTTACGAATCGCACTTCGAATTCGCTCGTGTGACGCTCGAAATTTGCATCAAGCATGCCACTTCTGGTATATTTCAAACCAAAGTTTAGATGGCTCAAAATAGCAACAAAGCACTCCGAGAAAAGGTAGGTACGGGCACGGTAGTGCCCAGGGGCCCAGTGCCAAGGGGTACAGGCCATAAGGGCACTAACCCTTATGGCTCATACCGTTTGGCACCCCTGTACGCGGACGCACTGCCGTGCCCTTGCTCCCATATAGATATATGAAACAAGTTAAAGATATCTAATGTGGTGTCTACTACTTACAAAATAGAGGCTAATTCTTACAAAAATCATCAAGCTGATGATTGATGATTTCAATCATCAATTGATGATTCAAGATGATTTCACACAATCTTCCATGGTTGGTGTAGTGGATGTATTTTTTGTTGTTGTTTGTTTTTGTGGATGAACCAAGTCTCACAGTGGACGCTCGTCCCATTAGCAAGGTTAACGAGGTTAATACCAGGTTCTTGTGCGTTCGCGATTGTATTTTAATTCGTTGACTACAGGGTGTTCTGATTTGTCAAGAGTTATTTCTATGAAATTACTTACGATTGTATGCTCTTCAGCTCTGCTTTACAAGCATGAATAAACACTTCAAGAGACTCTGTCCGTCTGTCGGACTCAGTAACAAAGTGTATCTTTCTATAGTGATTAAACTTTTAAATGAAAGGGATTCATTTACAGTTTGACAGTTGATGGTGATTTATGTACAGATAACATGAACAATATCTTTATTTAAAGAAAAGCGAGTATCAAACAGGGACCCTATTCTAGGTGTTGTTAACGAAGGCAAAGCAGCGCGCTGAGTTGTATCTACTTAATAGTTTTTTTCCTTTATTTTACTGAACCTTAAAACTTTACCTACTGAAATTATTATTCAGCAACATCCGTTAATCAGGTTATCAATGTTAGATAGTGTAAATAATTCAGTATTTTTAGTTGTGTCATTTACTTGAAGCGCGTCGCAGTAGACGCACCCTGTGTGTTAATAACAGTATTTGACGAACCGAACGCCGATTGCCGTCGCTCCAGTATGCTCCGCGATTGTTTAGAAGCCATGTCGTCTGTACCGGAAAATATTCAGCGTTCAGGTAGATATAACAATTTGTGATAAAATCAGTGTTGGGAATCATTTCAATGGCTTTTCAATTAACGCGGACCACTTGAGTGTTACATAAACAATCTTGTTGTATGCAAAGACTTCAAAATACGAGTAAGTGTGAATCGTAAAATAACACACTCGAGTGTTGGTTCTAACTTAACTGATTCTGTTTTGGTAATTTGAATAGCAAACTGCAGCGGCTTCACTCATAACTCAATTTCGATATTTCTTCATTGTTCAGCAGAAATTGAGCGAAGTGTGAATTTTCGTGGGTTTCGTTATTATTGTAGACAATTCGTAGGGAGGTACCTAACAACATAATGGATCATAACGTATGCGCATCCATTTTTCCGCAGGCGTTTTATTTTGTCCAATTAAGTATGCAAAGTCATTCAGAAGTTTCAGCCTCTACCGGATACACTGTGATGTACCTATGTATCTATAAGAGTATAAATTCGTACAATCATCATCATGGTTCGCTATAAGTATACATAAAGCGCAGTCACCATACCATTTAGTTTTGCTATTATCATTTTTCCTCAATGACTTTTTAGCCGCTGATGGTTTTGACACTTTACCGGACTGTCCGCACCTGTACTGTTCCGTATGATCCCAGCCAGAGGTCCTGCGTGCCTGAAGGCGCCCCCAAGAGGTGACAGACCTCTGCTTAGGGCATTATGTAGATAGGGCAAAGTGCCATACCATACGTTTCGGATGAAAAATCATCGAGACTAAAAGCTTGGGATCACAACAAATTCCGGCGCCAGCGCACTGAATTTCGAGTTTGTGCAGTGTGATTTGGATTCATTTTACAATGGTAGAATGAAGTTGTAAGACGTAACACGAATAATTTTCAGCTAGATAAGATTAATTAGTTTGTTTTCGTCAACTTA
Source organism: Udea ferrugalis (assembly GCA_950022985.1). Classification (NCBI taxonomy): domain Eukaryota; kingdom Metazoa; phylum Arthropoda; class Insecta; order Lepidoptera; family Crambidae; genus Udea; species Udea ferrugalis. The sequence goes on along the minus strand of OX465532.1, from coordinate 4,564,471 downwards.
CCATTACCACATGTTTCTGAAATACAACATCTGTTTACTCTTTGGTTTCAGGAGGACTAGGTCCTTGAACGCGCCCTCGCCCATACAACAGTTTGGACCATGCGGCAGAATAATGAAAAACTCGGCTATGGTTATGTGAGTAATTTTCAAATATGTACTTTTATTTGAATATCAATCAATATCTCTTTTAGGGGAAGGCCTAGACGAACGTTTCTTGGACAAGTTCAAGATGTTTTCAGACAGGGTCAGGTCAAGAGTACTCTTGACCTGACTCTGTCTTTAACCGACGAGCATGTATGAAAGGACTCATGAAAGTAGAGGAAGCGCAAGGTGTGTGTCAGGATTGTAGCAAGTAGAGAGAAGTGGTACTATATCACCCGTTGGCTTTTCCAAGGGGTTATGTAGGACCACGTCTCTCATGATGGTATATGCAATATCTCTTTTCACAAATAACAAGTTACTTTTTTCCTTTGGATGGAATGTTTGAAATAAATTATAGGGTCAAAGGAAAACCCATACCCAATTAAAAATTAAAGTCATCCCATTCAGTTTAAAAATACTACCTATTTTGTAGGTAAACAAACAGAATTATCCCATTACGTTGACTCCAGTTACGAGTGGCTACTTATAGAATTGTTTTAATGTAGGTATATAATTTTATACTTATAGGCATTTCTACCTGTGACCATAGTCATCATCATTTTCTTCTGACGTCTAGGAGGGAAATCCTAATGAATACCTCGCCTAGCGTGGAGAAGAGAGGTTATGTCGTGCTCCTACCGACTAACGACGTTTCTCGACCTCTCCTCTTCGGCGGTTTATCCTCGACCGGTTACACAACGCATCAGAGACAGTGTGATGACCCTTTCCCTCAACCGTTTGCAGGCAGATCCAGGACCCGGCGTCGCAGCGCCTGACGTGGTACAAGCCGCCGCTGACGGTGCTGGTCATCAAGAAGGTGCACGACGCCACTATCCTGGCGCCGTTCGTGCAGCTCGTGCACTGGCTGGTTCATGTAAGTACTACAACTTCTTGGCGTCAAAGTGCACGCAAACTCCTTGTATGAGACTGGCCTTTGATAAAACGTAAGCGTAATACCAGAAAAAAAATGTTAATTTTGACAGAGAGTGGACATGCCAACCCATTTCGTGTAGAAGTTGGCCATTGCACCACAGGTCGCGGGTCCGATCCCTGCATAGTAGAAACATTTGTGTGCATGTCTGTTTGTCTTGGTCTGGGTGTTAATATATTATTTATTTATTCTTGACTCGATCATTGTTTCACATTTTAGTCGTTGTAAATACCAACGAGTTGAACGATACTTCAATTCTATTTCATGGTAATACTAGCAAAACTATTGCGATATTATGCTAATCTACGAAAAACAATTGCCGATGAAATATTAACTGCTAGAGATTGCGCTTTAACCACATGTTATCTTAAAACGTCGTGATTTGGCAGATACTTGTATTATCTATGAGTACCAGCTGTTGTAGAGACGCTGAGCTGTGCTAATAAATTTAATTTAGTACCTGGAGACATGTAGTCTACAATATGAAGAAACTATAGTTGATTTACATTACAGTAGCTTGTGTGAGCAAGTTATTAGGTTATGAAAAACTAGCGGCCGCCCGCGACTGCGTCCGCGCGGACAATATCATTCTTCCGGTTTTCGTTCAATGATTACTGTCTACCAACTTTTTTTCTTATTATTATTGTGATAGTTTCATTACAAAACACAACATCCAGTAATTACGCTAACATTTTACACTAGACTGTACGCCCTCCTATTTTCTGATTGCCAACAAACAGCTTTACTGTTTATTTCTATGAATTTCAAATATAATAATAACGTCAAACATACAACATATAATATTATTAGTCTGTCACTTAAAATACAGAAGGCCAATAAGGAACAATGCTTATAATAACTAGTAGGACTTACTCACTTATTTAAGTGCTGTGAATTCGTTGTAAACAAATAAATGAATAGGGCCACGGGTCAAAAGTAGGTATACACTAACAGACAGGCAGATGTGAATTCATATCTACACATTAAAGGTGATTTTTACCCATCGACCACAAAACCAATAGACTCCTAATTATTGTCTCGGTCAGGTAGTTGACACGCGTTATTCCATACAAGAAATCAAACATCAGGCGTCTTGTGGTTGTAGGTAAGGTTAATGTTTTTACTCCATAAGCAGAGTTTCTAAAAGTAGATTACTTAGATGCCAAGTATAAAATAAAAAGTTTCAGAATCTAAGGGACAGGGAATATCTTTGTGCAGAAATCTAAAACTATTAAACAAACTTATTCCTAAATCTCTGTTAGCCAGTTTCAACGAGCTCATAAATATAAGCTGCTTGTTTCGTCGTCTTCAGTCGTGAATGAATAATAAAAAAATGGTTCCTGTTCTTGGCCTACACTGACGTCAGTCAACGTCGACCAAACCGATCGATACAATAACCTCATGCAATGGTAATTATCTTGAATGCATTGATTTTCCTGTTATATTAACATACGTCACAATACTAGAATAATATCCATGACCCATTGTGTTCTTGAATTGATACCCAAAATTATAATAGGGAGTGCTTTGGGTTGCGTTTTATATTGTCTTAAATCTAGCAGGACTAAGCAAGAATAAACTTCGGGAAGTGCAAGAATAACGCAAGGTTGAGAAGAAGATTTTCTTAAAAAAACTTAAAGTTACGATCATAGCTGACTGCCTGCCTATGGCTGTCATAAAATGAAGTAGATGGTCTATTATTTTAACCTAATCCGTGTTTTGGAAGGCACGCTATTCAGTTGGTCCCGGCTGAATTCGCTAGATGTCAGACGTTAAGCCTAGCCATAGGCATTAGTGCAGCTCGATAACAACTGACAGTAAGGTTTATCACTAACCTTACACCCCTCCAACAATCCACTCTGAGCCCGTGTATTGCAGTAGGTATGTCTCGAGCCACCTCATAGTTGAGGTGAGGCCTGTGCCAAGCAGCGAGACATATGAAAGCTTTTTTTTTTTTTTTTTTTTAAGTAGGGGAAATGCCTTACGCATACCCGTCCACCGGGGGACGGACGGGTTATGTCGGACTCTCCACTGGAAAGGTGGTATACCAGTGGCCCTACCGACTAAAACCCCTACTACTCCCTCTTATCGTCCGTATAGTGGGGGAACACGGTGAGTAGCGCGAAGCCTGTTACGCGTTCCCCCGGACGGAGCCCGCCTGGACGGCGGGCCGGAAGCGACCCCCCCATCGTGAGGGGAGGCCAGAAGGGACAGCCGAGGATGTCAAGCCGTCCCTACCAGGCAGCGGTGAAACCCGTGCAATGCTGGCGGCGGCACCCCCGTACCACGCGCCAGCTGGCCACCGTACGCAAACCCTACTGGGCCCGCAACCACGAGCCACCCAAAGGACGGCTCCGCTGCCGTAACCGGCGGTACGGCCCCGCCTGGCCGCGACGCACAGGGGGGATCAGCATCGGATCACTGGCCCCCACCAACCGGTTGTGCGCCGCGGCCCCAACTACGCGCCTCAAGGCGCCTCCAGGCCCCACCGGCCCCGCATCCCCACGTCGCCCTTACGGGCCGCAGCGACCCTACTGGGCCCGCAACCACGAGCCACCCAAAGGACGGCTCCGCTGCCGTAACCGGCGGTACGGCCCCGCCGGGCCGCGACGCACAGGGGGGATCAGCCTCGGATCACTGGCCCCCACCAAACGGTTGTGCGCCGCGGCCCCAACCACACGCCTCAAAGGCGCCTGCAGGCCCCACTGGCCCCGCAGCCCGTCGCCCTTGCGGGCCGCAGCGGGTGGGTGCTCAGTCCACCACGCTGCCACGCCTGGGTTCTCTTCGGTTCCCGGTGGTGCCCCTACCACCGGTACTAGGCCCCCTCGCCACGCCGAGGCGAGAACCCGTGAGGGGGAGACATATGAAAGCTGTTGTATGTTGTTTAACCTATATTGGCAGGTTTTGAAAATAATAATGATCATATCCATATTAACTATTTTCATTTGGTTTCAGGACAAGAGTATGGTAGTGTTTGTGGAGGCAGCGGTCCTGGATGACACGTTACTGGCGGCGTACGGCGACTTCACGTCGGTGCGGGAGCGCCTGATGACGTTCAGAGCCGGCACCGATGACCTCACCGACAAGATCGACTTCATCATCTGTCTTGGCGGGGACGGCACGCTGCTGCACGCCAGCTCGCTGTTCCAGGTCAGTTGTGGACGGAGACTTGTACAGAGCCGCACAGCGAGTGTAACAAAACATAGAAATTACCATTAAGCTTTCGATAAAGGTTCGATGAAAGTGATACAGAGTCTGTATAACCCACGAATTCACTAACATAAATCAAGGTTGAGCACCCCTTCGAATTCGTGCTGTCTCTTATTTAAACTGCTCTATAGAACTGAAAGTGACAGCTATATTGGTAATAGCTGCTCAACTTTGATTTGAGTTCGTGAATTCGACGCTTAGTGGTACTTGGTCTGTAGAGTTATGTGCTAACGATTAAGTCTTAGCAGTAGCTCGACTGAACGGGCAAATTGCCCTGAGCCCACATCTAGAGTGTACATCAGGTCTTAAAGAGCAGAAAGTAAGATTTCGAAAATATTTTTTGATGGCTTCAGCAGGGGGGCCTACAAAGCCTAGACGGTAGTCGCACCCTAGGCTACTGCAGCAGGAAAGTAAAATAAATGTTTAATTTTACACTATCTATCATATCAAATATTAACAGTACCTAATTACCAAAAGTGACGGAGTTTGCAGCTTTAAAAATTACCTAGTGACTGAAACTTTATGGACGTAAAAGATTGAATACGTCGAAACCGTGACATAGCGTTAGTTTCCTAATACGTTTTTTACTAGCAAACAGAAACAAAAACAATGAAATGACAAAAGCTATAAAAAACTTTAATGACTCCGATGAACACACTACAAATCCATAGCTTATGACCATCAATTAAGTTACTACTGCGTAGTTCAACAATTTTGTGTTTCATCATGACATGACGAAGCATATATCTCGCAGATTACCGTAACTATTTTGATACATTAATAATGAAACCTTGTACTTTATGTCATGTCATAAATCGATTTGGTAATCCACCTTTGATGTTGTCATGAATTAGAAGAATCGTTTTACCCTGTTGTTACAAGCACCTGTTGAGAAACGGTCGGTCCTATTTACGTAAGTGTACTAGGTAGGTCCTTATTCGTGCTCCCCAGTGAATCGTATAGTTTATTTCCTGGCTGTGATTACTCAAAGGGCCGCGTGAATTGTTTATCATAATTATGGGTATCATTGTTTTCTACGTTCTAGTTTTGTGTCATGTCATGTGTGAAGATATTTATTTTCTTTGTTTTTATTTCCAGCAATCAGTCCCTCCTGTGATGGCATTCCACTTAGGTTCATTAGGTTTCCTCACCCCCTTCGAGTTCAACAACTTCCAAGATCAAGTTATGAATGTTTTAGAAGGTAATTTCAGTATTTTTAACACATTATAGTACTGTATATGTAGACCGTAGGCTACATCTCAGACGTAACATCGAACTAAGAACATTGGTATGAGATGGTAAGAATTGCCAAAGCTCCCTACATTAAATACAAAACGCACATCATTTAGACAATACTTACCTACGTCTATTTAACAATAGATGAAATAAAGGTAAGCTGACTGTGTCTGTAGTCAAATACTTTCATGAGTATAATTTATCTCTTAAATAAGGTATTTAAAGCATGACCTATCAGCAGCATTATGAATGGGTACTAAGGTACTACATATTTTTTTCTATTCTTAGTTTAGGGTATTGACAGTATTTCTGACTTAGTTTGGGCACTTACAATATATTTGCAATTGCTTTGACCCTATCTATCATGCCATTTGCACTTGATGGCAGCCGTGGTTATCTTTTTTGATCGCCTTTTGCGACGTATTGTGTATCTGTTTTTTTTTTCCTAAAACCAAATGTCCAGTTCGTTTTATGGGAATTATATTCTTCCCGCACAAATAAGGTGTTTTATTTAAGTTAGTTAAGGTGCCTGCTTCAATCTGCACAATCCGTCTCCAGGTCACGCAGCTCTGACGCTTCGGTCGCGGCTGCAGTGCGTGGTCCTCCGCAAGAGCACCGACAATAACAAAGACAAGAAGAAGCCCACCACGATACTGGTGCTCAACGAGGTCGTGGTGGACCGGGGGCCCTCGCCGTACCTCTCCAACATAGACCTGTTCCTCGACGGGAAGCTCATCACCTCGGTCCAAGGAGATGGTAAGACTTTTATATTTCCCGTTTATTATTCAAGTATTTAATATTGGCGTATCAAGTGTAGCTGGTCTTATATTATTACATTATAGAAATTGTGCTTAAAACTTGGCACCTAATACTTCCGTCAGATCAGATATAGCAAAATGTTTTGTGTGGGCCATATCTTACACTAAACTTTAGCAATTATCATTATTTTTTGGTTGAAACTGTCTGACTTTTCAGACCGACGTAAACATTTGAAATTCAGAACTATCAAACGCGCCAAGATTTTAGAAGTCGTTTAGCTTTGTAAAATTTCCCAATTTTACACATTTCATAAATATACCCTGCAAATAACAAACAAACACATCAAAATAAAGGGTCATGTCATTTGGTGCAGCCATTCTGAAGTTATGCCCGTACATACATTCATCGAATCATTCGGCAAGGTTCATGGGCAGATTTTATGGGTGATACAAGCCTAACGCACAGTTCCCTGCCCCAGGTCTGATAGTGTCAACGCCGACGGGCAGCACCGCGTACGCCGTAGCGGCCGGAGCCAGCATGATCCACCCGTCCGTGCCCGCCATCATGGTGACGCCCATCTGCCCGCACTCGCTCTCCTTCCGGCCCATCGTCGTGCCCGCCGGCGTCGAGCTCAAGGTGAACACACACACTACCTACAGCCACGACTTTAACCCAAAGAGCTTGTCGAAAAGTAAACGATTCTTTTTTTTTTGAAGACATAGGAAATAGAAAAAAAGTATCATTTACTTTTCGATTACCGTTCTGAGAGCGGTTCGTGCTAGGCCATGCGACACCGCATTTCACGCGTGAGTTTAAAACGACGGAGCTAGAAGAAAAGGGGTGTCTCTTGCTCGTGCATCGCAGCCCCTTGCTCCGGCCGGCCCCATTATGCGCAGTACGTATTTTTAACTTTCCGGTGGTGCTACCCCCGACAGGACAAGGCAGATACTCATGAGAAGAAATGAAGTAGGTACGATAAACGGCACATCACGTTACCCATTTCCTGTCAGACCTCCTCGCTCTATTGCAAAGAAATGATATTTGGCAAGAGCAAGATAAAACTCGGTCATTTAGAAAGAAAGAAGAAAGAAAGAAAATACTTTTATTGGCCACAAGGCTCATAAAACAAGTACATTTTTAAGTGCATTGCACAGCATATACAAAAACGAAAATGAAACATTAACTTAAAAAATAAATGAAAACAAAAACTTAAAAAGGAAGACAAAAAAATAAATAATAAATAATAAAAAAATAATTTAGCAGGAACAAGATCAAGAACAGAAATAGGTAGCCTGATGTGCCGTTGACCGTACCTAACAGTATCTACTTGGAACTCCACTCTCAAAGATATAGGCAAACACAAGGCAGACATCCAAATAACCAGAGGATAAAAGTTTACGAAAAACTGGTGCATTTTCGTGTTCACCCTGATTAGCGTTCGGAAAACGCATTCTCGACCAAATATTTAACGACATCTGAGCATAATACTACAGAGATTTACACGCACCTTGAATCTACACTTAAATGTAGGCGTGTCAGTGCACACTAGCGAAAATCCACTCGTAAAGTCTTCAAGTTAAAGTGGGTTCGATTCCCACTCAGGATCAATAATGACGAACATTTTTGTGTATCTGTTCTTTGTCTTATGTGTTATTAAATATTTAAGTATTTAAGGTGATATGGCTACTGGATTGTGAGTCTTCGACTGACATTTTTAAAGTTCTGCCCAGTTCAAAAATCTCTAATTTTACTGAATTAGTTTTTGTACATATACAGCACGTAGGCACTTAAAACTAAACCTACTTTACGTAGTAATTGACTTTACGATTAACTGTAAAAATGAAATCGCTGTCATTTGAAGTGACATAATATCAATCGTCTAACGCACTTCCTTTGATTACAATGAAATTATTCGTATTAAGTAGGTAGAAGCATGATTCGTCTTTTCTTTCAGTATTTGACGCGTATTTCCTAGCAGTGCCGGATTAGACAAGTACCTACATGCTACGGGCCCCGCGCTACCTAACCCACCCCGAATAGGATATCATCGAATGCTCGATGAAAAACCAAAAATCAGGGGCAATCAAAATTTTGTGTTGCAAATAATCTGCCTATTCCACTATCGTGGTGGGAAATGATAACTCGATATAAGCGAATTCTGTTTTTCAACTTGGAATTAATTTACCCAGGTTAACCGAGAATACTTTTGTTTTAATCTTATTTATCTTCATCACAAATAAAAAATCTAAAACTTAATATTAAAAACAGAATAATTTTACAGTTAGTTGAAATAATTTAAGAAGGGCATTCTGAAAGTGGCCAGTGTCATTTACTTTGTTTACTTCGTGTATTTGACTTTATTAAATGCCAAAAGGGCCCAAAAGTTGACTGGTAGAGAATGTCATATGGCATTAAGTTCGCCTATTGTACCCTATTTGTGCAATAAAGTTTAAATAAATAAAAGGTTCAAGGGTTCTGTCAGCCATAAAAATAGCAGAAGTAACACAGCTCATGAATCGTATGTCTATTTCTATCGAATTGGTTTCAAATGACACCAAAAGCTCTCAAGATGAACTTCTTAAATCAATTCAAGCATAGCAATGAAAGATAATGAAGTCGTGCTTCGATGTATCCAGGATTTGCTGCGGGCCCCGCGTCCCTTAATCCGGCACTGTTTGCTAACTGTACCTATAGCGTTCATGAATGGACAATGACGTTCTAGATTGCACTGTCCCCGGACGCCAGGAACGCTATGTGGGTGTCGTTCGACGGCCGCAACCGGCAGGCGCTGCAGCACGGAGATAGGTACGGCCCGGCCCCCCCAGGGACTTATACCGAACCACCATGAACCATAACCTTTCTGCCAAATTTTCTCTATTCTAGGATGACTTTTGTAACGACTGACGAGCAAAAACTAGACACATTATATTTTCTTTGAATAAAAAGTAGTTTAAAGTGCATCAGTGGCCAGTGGTGTTACATCACGGCCAAATAAATATTTTTTCCTGACACTTTTTTATAATATGGCTTATCAATCCTTAAAATCAAGTGAAATTATAAAAGAAAAATAGGTAGCACTTGTTATCACACAAGGAAATTCATTTAGATATTTGCTGTTTTGTAATTTGACTTGTGTCATGTTTCATGTACTTAGACTTTACCTGCCTTCTTAGGTAGTTAACCTACATATTTTGCAACATGACTAGTTTTGAAAATGTTTTACTTTCGTAAGTGACTTCTGTTTTTTTGCTTGTCAGTGTACAGCTCTTTTATCGCAGTATCCGTTAAATACAAAATGACATAGTAAAATAAATAATAATATTGGCAAAGTTTATGGGTGGCTCAGTATAAAGGGTCCCGAGCCAACATGGCCGCACCGCACCGGCATGAGTACGCTTGCGTAGACGCTTGATCTTGTCTATTCTTTTCAGGATAACCATATTCAAGTATTTATTCATACTGTACTAATTTTAACAAGAAACCACCTCTGTAGATTTTAGACGAAGTATTTTTATTTTGTATTCGGGTATCTAGTATGTAGTGAACTAATAAGCTGGTATTTTAGAATCAATTCTTTCTTTTCAATATGAGAACTACGGTATCTTTAAGACTATAGCACTATATTGTAATTTATTATCTAATTCAGTCTTTTGCTCCTTTCATTTGTAGAAGTAGTTATTTACAAGCATCTTTATAAAGGATGCCACGTTTCCTGAAGATGTATGAGACCTTTTTAACTGCCCATAGATGAAACGTTGTTAAGCTGAAGGAGCTTGTTTCAGATAACTCCTAGCCTAGAGACCCGCTCGTCGGCCTGTGTGTCCTTCGACGGCCGGTCTCAGTTGACGCTCAGGCCTGGGGATAGGTAATGGACAGAAACACGACACCCATCAAACATACATCAACTATTCCTGTTCGTCCTACCGAAATTCCCAATGACTAAAAGTTGAGAATGTGCCAAATCAGAGATCAAAGCCCATTTCATGAAATTAATTATTTTAACCAGGGATGTTAAGAAGCTCCTAAACCGTTACCGAAACTATCCGATATCCAATATAAAAATCTAAGCCTAATCGTAGCTACATCAGATTTAAAAGTTGCCATCATTTTTTAAGTCTAAATGAGACACGTTATGACAAGTTGTCATTGATCGGCCGAGACACAAGCCCCGCCATTCATTGCTTTGCTAGTTTTTCTGGTGTTTAGTCATAACTAGTCAGCAATTTCACATCTACGAATACTTAGTGTGATAAGCTGAAATATCCCTAAATATCTTATATCCATCCGAAACTATCCAAAACTAACGGATAATCTAAAGTAATTTCAGAACCATACGGTTCAACCGAATCTGGTATTAGAATGCTTCTTAAATCCGTATTCACATTTAGACCCAAAATGTGAACGTGAATGATGTGATTCATAACAACCTGCTATGCTATTTTGACCAACGCCCGATCATCTCGGTCTTGATAAGGAAAAAACGCCGACTTTCATCGTCTATAGGCTTCACCTTAAATTTGTATTCTCCCTCATTTGTATTTGGCTTAGTTCTTTTCACTCAAACAATCACATTCGCGTGAGTAAATAGTTCCTCAGTTTTACAAAACGCCAAAATACAATCTCACTCTCCGAACGTTTCGATGTGCAAGTGCATGCCATCCCTAATCTTGACATATAGTAGAAGGCTATCGAATTTTAACAAATGAACATCCTGCTCCTAAGATTAAAAGGAGTTAACAAAATATCTTGTTTCCTTTTAATGAAATAGAGAACGAATAGGACGATAAAATCTTGTCATTTCCCGTTAGTCCTAATAACATAATCATAGTGTGGCGAACAGGAAGACAATTCAAACTTTTTGTTTGGGGTGCGAAGGGTTGTTATCGAATGCCTAGTTTTTCTGAGGTGTAGGTAACGAGGTGGTCATCTGGTTTAGTTCCGTTACTAATTTATAAACATTGCCGCTTTGCATGTATTTGTTGATCGCTTCTGCACTTCATTCGTGTTGCATATTTTATTTATTTATGCGGGTATCGAGCCAATAAATTCCAAAGTGTATGAATATACATAATATTACTATTACTCATTATAATAAAGATATACTACTATAGTATTACACTATAAATATGTAAATAATTAATGTTTCCTGTTTAAGTAAACAGGATGTTCTTTGGAATTCATTGGTTTGATATTTTCCCGCAATCACTCAAATTCTAAACTATTTTATTTTCGTGCTGTAGCCTGTACGTGACCACATCAGTCTACCCTGTTCCATCCATCTGTGCTCAAGATCAGATCTCAGACTGGTTCGACTCACTTGCAGAGTGCCTTCACTGGAACGTTAGAAAGAGGCAGAAAGCAATAGATGAGTTGAGCGACTTGACTCACTCTTCCAGCGATACACACGAGGATCTGGATAACAACCACCACGATGAAAGGCCCGCGGATACGTGATTGGTTAAGAAGCTTAGTACGTTCACATCCTTACTTGGTATACCGCATGTGCTGTACTGTGGCTTGACCACTACCTCTTAAAACAGTTATAATCCGAAATCGCATCGTAAGGTACAAAAGTTTTGTGCCGCTCTAGTGGTCAGCAGGCTAAAAAGACGTATTTTTGAATAGTCTGGAACCTCTTAATAGCCAGGGTATTCTGGGTGTTAATGCGTTTGACAGTTTGCATGAAAACATTAAAAAGCTAGTAGGTTTCGTGTATTTTAATGTTTCGGGTTTTTCGCGGTTTTACGTGGCTGCAATTTCTTATTATGGCATGCCATAACTATTTATTATTGTAATCTAAAATGAAAAAGTATTATTTGAAAATCAATTAACAGATTGACCATGCTTTCCGTTTGAGTATCCGCAAAAAACCCCTATTGTTTGTAACCTTGAAAGTCAACCTTAACTTAATACCAATAAGACGTTGAAGTATGACTATGATAGTTTAAGTAAAGCTCTAAGAGATTGCAGTTGAAGCCCTGGCATTGATAGTAGGTCAAACAGGAAATTTAAATCTTCCTTCCAATATTTTATGGTCAAACAAGTTAGAAATACAACGCGACCATTTATCGATTTCAGTTGACTTATTATGCTACTTTTTCAAAATTAATATGTCTTATTAGTGCAATATATTTTCAAAAACTTACTGCAAGAGAATTTTAAATCGTCTTTGTATATTGAACGAACTAAATAGAGGGTAGTGTGAGCATATTCTGATATTCTAATGTACTACCTACGTGGATTTTCCTTTCACGTTATCAAGAATCTAAGCTAATATCGTATCGATAGTTTTGTCAGTCAACACTATCACTAGTGATGTGAATCCTATCGACAACGAGCAGCAAATGCGAAAGAATAATTTATGATATGAATAAACGATTACGATTGTTATTATTAATAGGTGTATAATTATGTAAGCATGTCTACGCTGTTTGCTTATATTTACTTATTGCAGTGATATCGTGTGAGCGACTTTTAATACTGAGTTATTACACTTGTTAACATTCCCTCAAATAGAGAATGGTTTTGTTAGATTAGTATGTTATAAAGGATTGTTGGCAATATTAGTTATTTCTAAATCGAATTGCTTGTGGTTCTACAATGTAAGCATTGCTTTTACGTTGTTTCATCTTCGCTCAATTTGAATGTTCATGCGGATAAGTCATTAAATTTAAAATAAGACACCTTTATACTATCATGCAGGTTATTTTTAAAGGAGGATTCACTAACTAGAGGAGCTCATTATCACACTTTACCGCAATTTTATTATAATAAAAAGAGGTAGATAGGTTACGTCAATACTGATAATCCGGTCAAATTAGACATTCAAAGTTACATTAATTCCCACCAAGCTGAAAATCGGTAAGATTGTTTGAAATATCATTAAAAACAAAATTTGAAAGTTCCCCATCTTTCCCCTGTAAGGAAAAAAATTTATTCAAGGTCAAAGGTAAAAAAAATGAGTTTTTCGCGCTTTTCAGCAAAACGGTAAGTTTTATCATAAAAATATTTCAGACAAAAATTGTAGATCATAAAATTATCTACAAAAAAATAATTTATACTTTTTTTTCTACGAGCCACCGTTTTTGATATATAACGATTCAAAAAGTTGTAAAAGTTGTAATCGTCATAATATGCACACGTTTCCACGCCACCTATGAGGTAGTGTACTTTTTTTTTTTTAAGTAGGGTAAATGCCTTACGCATAGCCGTCCACCGGGGGACGGACGGGTTATGTCGGACTCTCCACTGTAAAGGTGGTATACCAGTGGCCCTACACCCAAAGGACGGCTCCGCTGCCGTAACCGGCGGTACGGCCCCGCCGGACCGCGACGCAAAGGGGGGATCAGCCTCGGATCACTGGCCCCCACCAACCGGTTGTGCGTCGCGGCCCCAACCACGCGCCTCAAAGGCGCCTGCAGGCCCCACTGGCCCCGCAGCCCCACGTCGCCCTTGCGGGCCGCAGCGGGTGGGTGTCCAGTCCCCCACGCTGCCACGCCTGGGTTCTCTTCGCTTCCCGGTGGTGCCCCTACCACCGGTACTAGGCCCCCTTGCCAAGCCGAGGCGAGAACCCGTGTACTTAGCGCAACTTTTACAGCTTTTTGAATCGTTATATCTCAAAAACGGTGGCTCGTAGAAAAAAAGTATTAAGTATTTTTTTGTAGATAATTTTATGATCTACGATTTTTGTCTGAAATATTTTTATGATAAAACTTACGTTTTGCTGAAAATCGCGAAAAACACATTTTTTTTACCTTTGACCTTGAATAAAATTTTTTCCTTACAGGGGAAAGATGGGGAACTTTCAAATTTTGTTTTTAATGATATTTCAAACAATCTTACCGATTTTCAGCTTGGTGGGAATTAATGTAACTTCACTCTTATTTTTTGGTCTAATTTGACCGGACTATGATGCGTAGTCGAAAATTGCCCCTTGGCGTACTTGCCTATGTCGTCTCAAACTGTCAACGCTGTCAATGCTTTGCTAAGGTGCACGATTGTTCTGATTTCAGGTGCCACTTTTTCAGTACAAGTAACCTATCAACCTCTTTTTTTATTAAAATACCATTGCCTTACCGACCACTTAGTGGACCAGCGGACGGGTTTACTCCTAACTGAATTAGGTCCTCCTTCAAAGATTAATGTGTATCCTACACAGCTACTTGATTATGAATTACTGTCGTGGTGCTACCTGAAATATTTCAGTGCCAATAATGTTATAATAAAATAATAAGATTTACCACTGGTGTTCAAACGGAGCACAAAATAAATGTACCTAGCCTTAGCCTCTAGTTTTGTGTTTAGTTTCACTATTTACGTCAAAGAAGGGGTGGAATTGTTCCTAGGTATTAAACCGCCGAATTCACAAACGCAAATCAAAGTTAAGCAGCTCTTACAAGTATAGCGGTCACTTTCAGTTTTTGGGATAGCATAGTTTGAAGGCGTGCTCAAACGATGATTGACGTTTGTGAATTCGGGGTAAAACATGTAATGAATTTGAGAACCTTGATGATCGTTTCCGTATCTGTGCAGAAATATACAAAATAAATTAGTTTTAAATAACAGCTTCGGGAGATCAATGGGATCATTGGATTCTTAATGTTTTGTCTGTTATTTGAATGTAAGATTGTTTGGTGTTTACGTGTTTAATGATGAATAAATGTATATTATGTTTTATTATAAAATTATACAATTTTGACTTATGCTTGTTTGTTATTAAAACTGCTCTATGTGGTTGACTGGACGATATATACTAGAATATTGATCAGAGTCTAACCCCCTTATTCATAAAAACTTAAACAGCTCTTAAAGAACGCAATAACTTTTGTATCGCTTTGTCACTGTCATTCTTGTTGCTGCCGCCATTTGCGAGTAAGTGACAGAACACGTCAATAGCTTAAACAATGCGTTAGCGTTGCGTTCGTTTTTATGAATAAGGGGGTAATAATACAATTGATAGGACTTCAAAATTAGTGTAGTTCTATCTATACGCTTTCAGGTCCATTACAAACTAATAAGTTTGAGCATTTTACCAGTATTGCCAAATTTCCTGTCTGCGACTAGGTAGCATGTTACACCAATTCTTAATAAAGTGTTGGACAGTTTTACCTAAATAAATTATTGGCGACATTCACTGTATCTATGGAAAATAATCCTACAACTAACCTGATATAATTTACCATCACTGTCATAGTACAATAAAACAAGTAGGGTAGGTAGGGGCAACCTGGACGCCGAGCGAGCGATAATTACCTAAACGTGTAGGGCTGTTGCTTTTATTAACATGTTTTATGTTATGTATGTAGGGATGTCGCTTTTAGGGCCATGCCACACTAGCGGATTGCGAGCGTTTTCAAAGCGAGCGGCCACGCAACGAACCCGCCGCCTGTGCGTGGCGAAGACGTCGCGGCTGCGCAGCGAATACGTTGCGGACGCGCAACGATTTCGCCGCGGACAAAACATAGTAGTCGCTTTCATTCAGTCGATTGGTTGTTATTGGATCGTCCCAATATCTTCGAAGTATTGGTTTACGTTTCTTGCGTCTTCGAAGTAACAAAGCTAACAGCAGTATTTCCTCGTCGGAATCCATTCAGTTCGCTGCTCACTCAAGGCGGAAACGTTGCGAATCCGCGACGCGTTCGCTCCGCGTCCGCAACGTGTTGGCTGCGCAGCCGCGACGTTTTCGTCGCGCACCCGCGGCGTGTTCGCTGCGTGGCCGCTCCGCTATGAAAACGCTTGTAATCCGCCAGTGTGGCAAGGCCCTTATTATTACTACACGAGCGGCAGCGTCACGTCGTGGGAGCAAAGAAAAACACTGGTGCGCTCACGTACGGCTCGGCCGCGAGCGAGTGTCGCGACTGGAGTATCGTTAGAATCAAGAAAATCGTCAGTGTGTGCGTGCGGCGATGCGTACGTACGGGACGGCTCGGCCGCGCTCACATACAAGCTGCGCTCGCTGCATATGTATGGAGGATGACATACTGAGTATACTGCATGTGTCACTATCCAACAATTAGCCAGAGTTTCGTTCGCCATAACACTTTATTACCGGAAACAACGCTTTAACTGCTTAGTCAGTCAACAATGTAAAAGTAAAAATCATGGCCGAAGTTTTCAATAAATTTATTCTTAACCAAGATTGTGATTAATTTATAATATTATGTCTCAATATTATTAAATTACAAACAGATCATTCTAATAGTCTAAATCTGTGGGGATAGCTCTACACAAACCTCCTATTCGCTGTAAGTTCATAGGACAAAGAGTCCTGTCTAAAAATATTTTAGAGCCAGTATTATTGAGGTCCTCCTTCACCAAGAGCTTCGTATCTCGAGGCAGAATGTCCTTACCAGCCAGAGAGAGTGCAGTGGACGTCGATATTAATACTGCCAGTGCAATCAAACTAACGGTTTTCATGTTGGAATCTGAATGTTACCAGTTCTTGAAGCAAGGCTTCCGGGTCTACACTAGATAGACAGAAAGGGTCTCACCACTGTGAATTCAAATCTTACTCAGACTTTTAGATTTTAATATGTCTGTATTGAATTTGAACACTTTCAAGGACTAAGACGAAAACTTGAAACAGGCAAACGTTTGCAAAAATAATACGAAGGAAATCATGACGTGGTATTTATACAGCCACTTTATCCTCGTACCTACCTATTCGTGGCATGTGCTTTACTTCTCTCAATAGTATAAAACAGACTATACTGTCCGTTTGTCCGCTATACCCCCGAATTCACAAACGTCAATTAACGCTAAGCATCCGCTCACGCTCTTGCTGTCCCGTAAAATGTCAATAGAACTGAAAGGGACAGCATGAGCGTAAGCGCGGGCTTAGCGTTGATTGTCGTTTGTGAATTCGGGGGTTAGTCTATCTAATACCTAACCTACATAATGCCAGCAACAGAATCATGTGAACTTTCAGGGTGGCCAAAACTATATACCTAGATACCTACTGTTTTTACATGGGAAAAGCAACTCTTAATTCTAGTAGATTAAGAACTCGTTGAAAGACGCGGGGCGTCGAGGGTGGCGTCTCGCCTTTTCACCAATGATAAAATAAAAGCCTTGACCAAGGATTACGATTTATATTTTTCTATTCTATGTCTAAACTTTCTAAAATCAAATTGAAAACAGATCATGCTATTTAATAGTCTGCATGTGTTGAGAGGTTTGCACAAACCTTGTATTCGATGGTAATCTAGAGGACAGAGATTCCTATCAAAAAATATTATAGCGTCGGGAATTTGAGTGAATGTATCGACTGATGACTTCGTTTCTTGGATGTTGTTCTGCCAAGTCGGAGTGGGTGCAGCAGCCGCCGTCATAAATACTGCCAGTACCATCAAACAAACTTTATTCATGATGGAATCTGAATTTTACCTGGTCTTGACTAGAAAGGCTGCTCTGGTACTGGGACACTAGATGGGCAGAGAGCGTCTCACCAGTCTTGCAAGTCCTACTTAAACTTTTCAGAGGTATGTACAGGGTGTCCCGTAATGAATGGTCCAACCTTAAATAGGTCACTTTCTAATTCAAAACTGTCAAGACTTAAGACAGAAACTGAACAGATAAACGTTTGCAATTATAATAATGTGGTAAATTATCGATCACGTAGTATTTATGAAGCCAAGTTATCGTCGTAACACATGGCGTGATCATGTGGATAGTTTTCTAAATAGCAGATATACCTAAAACAGATTAATCTGTTCGTCTGTTCGCTAGGTTTTTCCCTGATGTCTACTTCTAATAATCTGCGTGCGTAGGTATATTGTTTGATCCATCCTTATCTATTTTACCACACCTTATAGAGAAATCTCAACGGTCTCACCAAATTCTTTGTTGATTGACGTGCATTGCATTCTTCATCGCACATCCGCCCGTGTGACACCGGGGCATGTCGCTAGTACCCTAGTAGGTACCTAATTAATTATTAAGAGGAAATATGTGTCACGCTTTATCTTAACGATTAATTATGAATAACAACCTCATTCAAAATTAAAATAAATGATAAAGACAAAATATATTTATTTAGATATTACTTGTTTTATAAGCGCTTTCATTCGTCAACAAATACCCATATCAAAAATACACTTAATAATAGACTTAAATAATTATAAAAATAATATATATCTAAATACACAGTATACAAACACAATGTGTGTGTGTGTCGTATCCTGTCACCATGCTCTACTGGAAAAAATCTCTTATTAGAGATAAGCTCACCTGTGCTTTTTCAATTCTAATTATTTTCAATGTAACTAAATTTTTGTGTACGAACTAATAAATAAATAATGTGACTCTACCACCGGTGCAATGTCGGAAAGTTGTTTCTGTACTGAGTGAGATATCTAAAACCTTAATTCCCCTTTTTTTAGGGGCGGAATCCTTTTCGGACGTCCCGCCCTTTTGGGGGAAGGGCGGGGGTGTGTCAGACTTGTCTGCCGTCTGCCCCCCAGTGACCTGCTTCAGCGCGTACCCATAGGGTCCCTGTGATCTCAGGTCATGAGACCCGCCGGTGGACCCCTGGCGCGCCATGCCGGCATAACCGGCCCTACACGAGGGGAGTGATACCTCCCCTCTACACTCACCGGTGTGGGGTCACTCCCATGACCCCACACCGGTCCATCTCGCTTGAGATGGAGGCACATATAGCCCCCGCCGTGTGCCCTCCCAGTGACCCCGAAGGCCCCCTCTACAAGCTTCCGGGGAGCTCGTATTATATAAAAGGGATACAAGGCAACGGATAAACATATTTAAATAGGTGCAGTCAGCCAAGAAAGTGGTCTACCACTTTTGACAAAAGTTTCTGCGAGATGTATCGATCCCTAAGGTTGATATTTCTAACAGAATTTAGCACAATGCACAATAATGTTATGACGTTTTGTCTGTTATCTGAGATGCCTGACATTGTGCGCCGCGGCCCCTACCACGCGCCTCAGGGCGCTTGCAGGCCCCACTGGCCCCGCAGCCCCACGTGTCGCCCTTACGGCCCGCAGCGGGTGGGTTCCCAGTCCACCACACTGCCACGCCTGGGTTCTCTTCGCTTCCCGGTGGTTCCCCTACCACCGGTACTAGGCCCCCTCGCCACGCCGAGGCGAGAACCCACGAGAAACTAAAAACGTAAAACGTTCTGTACGGTGGCTGGCACATCACGCTACCCATTTCCAGCCATTGGTCAGTTCTCCTTGCTCTATCGCGAACAAATGTCATTTGGCAAGAGCGAGATAAAAACCGAAATGGGGTAACCTGATGTGCTGTTGACTGTACACTCTTCTTAACTTGATCAGAATCAAGAACTATTTTAATCTTAATCGAGAAAAAGCGGTAAAAGCCGGTTTCAGTCCCTTTATCCAAAGACTAGAATAATCTATGGGTTTGACATCTCGGTTTTATTGTCTATGGTTTAGCCCTGGCTGGTCAATTTATTTGACACAAAAACATAACCTCAATCAAAACACTTAAATATTTGGTAACTCAGTGATACGAAAAGATGTCCAAAATTATAGGATTAATTAATTTCATTTCCAAGCGAAGCATCTCACTTACTGCGCCTAGAGAGGGTAAAAGGAATTTCAGGAAATTTATGATCATCAACAAAAGAGGCTCTCGTATTCACAAGCAACAACAAATGGGTGCAAACCCTCAACTGGAGGTAGATAAGAGAGGAGTTCGCGACCCTGGTTACATGCTAAACGGTAGATTTGTTGAGGTACCCGAAATGATACCAGAGTTAATTGTCCCTGACCTGTCAGGCTGTGATCTGAAGCCCTATGTGTCCTACAGAGCAGATGATGTTATTCAGAGTGAATTTACAGCGCAGCAGTTATTTGACGCGGTTTACAGCAAGAAAATAGTCACAGATTACAAGCAAGGCAAGTTAGATGAAGATGGTAACCCACTAGAGCCGTCAGTTGATGAGAAGTTACAGCCAGATGAAGCGGTTGCTCAGGCCAGGAGAACAGGATCAGATTTGCTCTGAACTTGCATTGTTTTTTGTAGTTATTTAGTTGTACATACTTACTAATAAATTTTAATGTTTTAACTAAGAAAGCATTTTAAATTACTCCAACCGGTGTCTTTTTTTCTTGTATGGCAAGTGATTAGTTTTCTTAAAGAAGCTTTAGTTAAAGGCACCAGATTAAGCTTGCTTAAGTGAGGTACATCAAAATATTTTTATACTATTATAAAACAACTTTTGGAAAATTTTATTCCAACTAACATACTGTATATTTCTGATAAATTATCTTTCATCCTGTCGAATGTTACCTGGACCTTCACAGATGTTTCAAAACTAAATTTATCCATATCAGTCTAGCCAGTCCCGAATTATACTAGGTAATTAACAAACAGCAACCCATTATCACTCAAAGTGATATAACTTTTGAGGGGCTGAACTAAAGCCTACATTATATTTAGAGGTGCTGTTGTTTTAAAGGTTGTAGGTACCTATGTATTAACTTTAACTCGCAGTCAACACTATATTATTTTATTATTTTTCATAGCTATCAGGTTAATAACCCAGGTAGGCAACCAAAAGTGGCCACCCTAAAACAGGTCCAATGGACCTGTTTGCAAGCTAATATGACAGTGGCTTGATGGCATGCACGTCATTCATACGTCATTGTCATCTGTCAGTTTTCGAATTCGCGAAGTATCAACGTAACGTATCTTCCTCTTTTTGTTTAAATCAATCACAGAAATCAATGTTGCGCACCCAACCACATTTTGGGCAGCCGTACAGTCGTCATCAGGCCTATATTGAACAGCACAAGGTGACCAAATATTAAATAGTGCAAATAAGTTATACAGCGCAACTTGCGCCGACACATCGTACTATTATTATAAAGGCGAAAGTTTGTATGTGTGGACGTTATCTATAAATAATGTGCCGAAGTAAGATGCATGTTAGATGTTCGGTGGTCTGAGTGCCTAATCCGACTTGCACAGACCTAACGCGGCGAGGAAGTAAATGCGGATTTGTATGGCATCGTGGTCGCGGCCTCTGGTGGCGGGTAGACGTAACCGTTTTCGTCTATGAAACTCCGCGTTTACTTCCTCACCGCGTCTGGTCTGTGCGTGTCGTACTCAACAATCGGATAGATCGAACAAAAAACCCTTCGCAGGAACATGCCATGCACCGCACTATGAAAGCTTCGCGGTGTGAGGTTGTCGATGTAGGTACTATCAATTTTCGAAAAAAGGTGTTTCAAACGCACATAGGTAAGCCTGCAGACAGGGATACGGAACATGGAAAAAGTAAGTGGGACTGGGCAGGGCACGTTTGCAGGATGCATCCCAATAAAACCTCGAATACGATGATGCATTAACATGTCGTAGGTATTATTCCAGGGGGAGCAAATCTTGGCTCTTGACAGAGACGTTTGGAGAACTTCGGGGGAGATCTGATGTGCCCAGCAGTGGGAGTGAATAGGTCAAAATAAATATATTATGTAATTAATAATAGATATCTAAACGTATTTCGAATATTTCTTAACTGCGATGCACTGGCTCTCCAAAACTGTATGGCTGACAACAATACGTATAAACGCACCGTGCGTTCCCTCAGCACAGCCCTGCGGTAAGAACAAACCAGTTCTAGACCTTTGTATAAGCGTTTTCTAGGTGGCAATTCGATCCTTTTCATAATAAGGACCATTGACTCATAGTCGATACCACACGCCACAAAATATCCTCAAACACGGACCAGTTTCTTTTTTGGTTCGTGCACCCACAAGGTTTACGGAAACAAGCGATTACATAGCTAAGTTCCTAGGCTTAGATTATTAGTCTTTTATTAGTACTAAGTTAATAGACACCTGTCTAAAATAACTCTAATACAAACATACCTATTTATTACCAGAAAACAGTATTATTTCATCCTTCCACAAACATTACCTAATTTGAGAGAAGGTAGGTGCTTAGGTAAGTACTGGCTGAATGGGCTTCTATTATAATTGTAAAAGGATACGTACATTTATAATGATGACGGTGGTTGGTGAATTTAAGTAGTAGTAGTATCTAATGTACTGACCCACTTCCTATTGATTTTTCGGATGTCACCTCATAATTGGAGGCATGTAGAAATTGAAGCCACGGCGACAAGCTGACCCTAAAGTTTATCTAAACGATAGTCTAGGTAGCTGGAATAATAAACAAACCGTCTCTCAAGAATCATTTAAACTAGAGATATCATTTGGCGCGGTTGTAAGCGCGTGCGCAGTAGCCGGTTTATATCTACATACATATTTATAATGGGTGGTAACTATTCCGCGATGGATCCGATGCAGGTCCCCGTCCCTGATCTTGCGAAATTATTCGAGCGCGATGGTTATTTGAAGCCATATGAACGGGAAATCAGACGCAGGTAAGTCCAAGTATTTACCTTAAAAAATATAATATGAAAAACTAGGATTTAAATCGAAATGTAGCGAGAAAACTGTTCATCAACTTTTTGTTTGAGGTTAACTCAGCTGTGTTTACTACGCATTAGCAATAAAGCATAAAGCGCTTTAGTCAAGCAGCCAAAGGTACTCGGTTTTAAAGTGGACGAAAAATTCGTACGACTCGGAATAGGTATGATGAGTGTAAACCAGAAAAACTGACTAGATTTAGTTAGTTATATAAACCGGTTTTACCAGGCAGAATGTGTTTATTTAATATTTATTTTAATCTGGTAATCATGCACGAAGACTGCGAGTGTTGTCGACGTGTGAAATCAGCCAAATCGGCTGCAAGCGCTTTATTATCGTAAAAGTGTTCTACAATGTCAAACGTAAGGTCATTGATAGCAGCTAAAGTACGAAGATGAAATGTTTCAAATAAAAAGATGCAGCTGGAAGCAGATTCTGAATTAGCTGTTTTCGTTCAGTATATACTGTGCTTCGCATATCTATGAGGATTTATTAAACTTGGCACCCTCAGCGGACTAACTTTAATTTGGTAGGTGAGTGGATATGTAGGTACCAGCCTGCCTACAATTACTTAAATTTAGTGGGTACCTACGTTCCTTAAATTAAATACTTTGCTCTTTACTTAGGTCACGTAGGTTACCTACTTAACTTTACTTTAAGTCACTACTTAACTTAAGTAGATATCTTAAACTACTTTGGCAATGGACTAGTTTGCATGCCTGAGTGTCACTTTGCGTGATACTGCTCGAATGTAACTTGATCCGATCAACTTGTGGACGGCCGGGCAGTGAAACCTCGAAGCATAATACCTATGACTGCTGCCACAAAATAATTCTGCCTTAGGTGCCTAGATATGCCTAGATCATCTAATAAATTCTGAGGTTTTAGCTTTTATAGAGGACATTTCAATACGTTTAAGCTAGGTACCACACAAACTTAAAGGTATACTTAAACTTTGAGTTTAGTACATAACTACATATATTGCTTAGTTTCAAAGATTTAAGCATTCAATGGGACATAGGGACAGAGAATGCGACTTCGTTTTATAGGTACTACCTATGTAGTGATTTAGTTATGTATGGCTTATTCGTTTGTATAGTAGGTATGTTAAGAACGTATTGGTATGATGTTTACCTACTCTCAGTCACAGCAATAGAAGTATTAGTATTACCGTGTCTCAGTCGGTAGGAAAGGTACCTACAACACATTTTATTTCCTTCTTACAATGTTAACCACATAAGCTAGGTATTTAAGTTTATTGTAAATCTGCATACCATCTCCAACCATACACCTATAAATGTTTCTTGTGGCCTTACCATAAACACTAGGTACGCTTTCCAGATATGGGTGCTACAAAGACTTGTGGGACCGCGTCGAGTCCTGGGAAGGCGGTGTCGACGGCTTCACAAAGGGCTACAAGTACTTTGGACCACAATACAACTCAGATGGTTCAGTGACTTGGAGGGAGTGGGCTCCGGGCGCACATTGCTTGCACTTGCAAGGAGAATTCAGTAAGTTAATTGAAATAGCTTCAAGTAGGTAACTATAGTACCAATAATTACATTACAATATTGAGTTGAGTTTATTAAGTAATAGGTACCTACACATAATTATGTTTTCTGATCTTACTAATACTAATACGTGTCCTTACGAGTAGAGAGTAGATGAGAAGGGTCCCTTCCTAAAATTAAGCTAAGTACCTTAATGTTTTTCTTAAAAATGTTTTCACTATACTGCATTATCTCAACAAGTATCATTTGCCAGATGTGTGATTTGTGAAGTGAATAAGATAATTTTAGATACCTACGACAAATTTTTGAACAACATTCTATAAATTCCTGAATCAGTTAGCATGCATTGCATGGTCTGAGCGCGTGATCGCACATGACGTCGCCACGCAGGCGGGCAACCTACACCGGTTATTTCTAACGCTATTTATTATTGGAATATTTATATCCTTTTTGTATGTTATTTGCACCACACACCTAGCTCCTGTTTTCTCGTATTGAAGTGAATATACTTGTAAAATATATGCAGCACAATGTTATTTTTGATTGTTTTCTGGTTCGGTTGGTATTGAGCCTGCTATTGAATCTGACGACGCATAATTAATTTCCCATATCAATAATTGCAGATGGTTGGAACTCAAAAAGTCATCAATTTAAGAAATTAGAGTACGGCAAATGGGAGCTCCACATTCCCCCCAACGCCGACGGCTCCTGCGCCCTGAAGCACGACAGCCGCGTCCAGTTAATCGTCAACGATAACTTGTACAGAATCTCTCCCTGGGCCAGCTATGTCAAACCTTTCGAAGGCTTCACATATCAGCAGTTCATTTACAAGCCAGAGCAGGTAATAACTGTGTTTCGTATTGATTGCAAGATAAACTGTTAAGCATCTACGTTTTATAGTGCGATAACGCAACTAGGTACCATTAACTTTTTCATTATGAGACATGAGTGTTACTCACTTATTGTACTCACCTACTCTTAAACAAGTACTTTCATGTCCAATAAGTTTTTGATCAAATGTTTTTTTTTTCTTTAGCCATACAAATTTCAACACCCTAAAGTGAACAGGCCGGCTTCTCCCAGAATTTACGAGTGTCACGTTGGTATAGCAACTCCTGAAGGTAAAGTGGGTACCTACAATGAATTCAGGGATAACATTCTACCGAGGATAAAAAAACAAGGCAAGTGCTGCTATGTCAATCTGTTTTTAGTGTGAGTAGTTCTAACTTCAAATGTATAACTTATTTTCACTTTATTTTACTCAGGGTACAATGCCATACAACTAATGGCTATAATGGAACACGCATACTATGCGTCTTTTGGATATCAAGTCACCAGTTTCTTTGCCGCAAGCAGGTAATCATTCGAATTGGTCATTCTTGTTGAGCTATTCTATCAAACAAAACTTGCATAAATCATTCCACTAACAAAATCTCAACTGGTTCGTTTTCAGTCGATATGGCACGCCGTGTGAGCTTAAGCAGCTAATCGATCGCGCCCACGAGCTAGGCCTATACGTGTTGTTAGATGTGGTACACTCACACGCCTCCAAGAATACCCTCGATGGACTCAATGAGTTCGATGGCACCAATGCTGGCTATTTCCACGATGGACCCCGCGGCACTCACACCTTGTGGGATAGCAGACTTTTCAACTACTCTGAGTGAGTAAATAAGTACCCACGCCGCATAAACTTAGGAAGGCCTACTTCGAATCGAAGAGATTGACTGACGAATTCCTTATATTTTCAGAATCGAGGTTCTCAGGTTTTTGCTGTCTAACTTGCGATGGTATCAAGAGGAATATCAATTCGATGGGTTCCGGTAGGCAGCTTTGTTTATTATTTATTTTCAAAAATGTTAGAATTCTAAAAGCATTAAGTAACTAAATATAATGAATGTCGGCAGCTTTGACGGAGTAACATCGATGCTGTACCACAGCCGCGGCATAGGCGAGGGTTTCTCCGGCCATTACGACGAGTATTTCGGCCTCAATGTGGACACAGAAGCGCTGGTCTATCTTATGTTGGCCAACGAGATTATCCACAAGACAGACTCCAGAGCGATCACAATTGCTGAGGTAAGTACCCATTTCCTGCTCAATTAATTTAGTCTCTCTTCGAAGTCGCTCTAAAATAAAAGTTTAGGTAGTTCATCCTAGCTGAAGGCACCTTAGACAGTAAGTTAAACAATACAATGTTTCAACTGATGAAGTCAGACAAGCTGTCAAGCAACAGTCTAGTGCAAAAGCCAAGATACCAATGTTAATTTCAAATTGTATGACTAACTTCCAGGATGTTTCCGGAATGCCCGCGTCTTGCAGACCAGTGAACGAAGGTGGAACTGGGTTCGACTACAGACTCAGCATGGCCATTCCCGACATGTGGATCAAGCTGCTGAAGGAGGAAAGAGACGAGGACTGGAAGATGGGCCACATCGTGCACACGCTCACGAACAGACGGTGGATGGAAGGCACTGTTGCGTACGCCGAAAGCCACGACCAGGTGAGTGAAAATATGACCTTTTGACTACAGGTATTGGTAAAAGTTTCATTAATTTATGGAATAATCGGTTTTGTCAATCTAATTTGGTTGGTAGACCGGCGGTGAGCTCGCCCCTTACCACTTTGGGTCTAAATTCGCTCGACGAAGTATGGCTTCTGAGAGTTCATTCTCAGAAGCCATACTTCGTCGAGCGAATTTCGTTCGGAAGTCCACCATGACGGCGACAAACTGTGTGCATATGACTACCCCGTTAGTGATACAATTAGGAGCATAGATGTATGTAGGTAGGTATATAATTTAGTTGACTGACTGTTCTTAGGTATTCACTTTTTGTCCTTGTTTAACAAGACCTTAAGGCCCAAGTTTGGATAATATGAATTAAAAGATTTGCCTTATTTTCCAGGCTTTGGTCGGTGACAAGACTATCGCGTTCTGGCTAATGGACGCAGCGATGTACACACACATGAGTACCATGAGCGAGCCCAACCCCGTCATCGAGCGAGGTCTGGCGCTGCACTGCATGATCCGTCTCATCACGCACGTACTCGGTGGAGAGGCTTATCTGAACTTTATAGGTATTGTACCGAGTGTTGTAAAAATAACACACATTAGGCGATGATAGTCGATAGATTACAAACCTTACAGAAAATATCACACGACTTGACTAAGCCGGTAGGTCCACTATGAGACAAACATCTATCACTTATCGAAAATGATTCCCCCTTCCTCCCTCTGAGAAAATGTGACCTCTGACCACCAACTTTCAAAAAAATACACAGGATTTTTTCCACTTACAGTGATAGGGCAGCATTGTCTTCAATGATAGACTTGTACGCAATTTATGCAATTCCTTTCTGACAGCAATATTTTTAAAAAAAATTAGGGGTATCATGTTTATTCCATTAACAATATTAAATAACTAATATATTTACAATATAAACAAGATTAAAACAATAACGAACAAAAGGATATTAGGGGTGCATAATAAAATATATTCGTCTCCAGGTAACGAATTTGGCCATCCCGAGTGGCTGGACTTCCCACGCGCGGGCAACAACTCTTCCTACCATTACGCACGTCGCCAGTGGAACCTCGTGGACGACGATCTTCTGAAGTACAAGTTCCTTAACCAGTTTGACCGGGATATGAACTGGCTGGAAGAGAAATACCGCTGGCTGAGCTCGGACCCGGTAAAATGATGTTTGGTTATAAGTAGCCTATAACGAAAACTATTATCCAAGGCATATTCAACCTAGATTTTCAGTATTGATCCTTCCTGCTTTATTACAAGGAATTGACATCTGGCAAGAGCGAGAGCCGTTTTCTATATGTACCTACATGCATAGGTAGTTTAAGTGAATGAAGTTAGGTTACTGTTACTCAACTATATCTACTGTGGAACCTAATATGCAATGTTTTTTTGGTTTAATATTGGATGAACTAACACAGTTTTGAACCAACAAACTTTAATAACGAATAAGTTGATAGATAAGTAGTGGAGAATTTACCATGAACATTTTGCCTATACATATTCAGATACTCATCGAACCATTGTTGTCAATTCGTTTGTGGAAAATGTGTTAATCCTGCACTGTAGGTAGGCATATGGCAGTTCGAACGATATTTGATAAGATAAGATGAAAATGAACCCCTGATTTCCCAAACGCAAATCAACGTTGAGCATCTCAGAAGTATAGCTGTCCCTTTCAGTTCCATTGACATTTTACGTTACATCATGAGCGCAAGCGCGTGCTTAGCATTGATTGACGTTTATGAATTCGGGGGTAAGGGTTACACAAAGAGTTCTGCTGTTGCATCTTCATTATGAATCCAAGACACTGCACTGGTTTTCGGTGGTTGCCTTGTTAGTTAGCAGACATAGGCAATAACAAAATGCTGCTTAAAAGTATGGTAGTAGGTAACATTTACGCAACAACTTATGGGTAGAAATGGAACTTGAGATTATTATTTGGATTAATAATAATAACATAGATGGCAGAAGCGTGGCTTGCTACACATATAAACTCATAAGTCAAAAAGGTGTTGAGCGCAACAAAAGCTTGCATAGGGTTGGCGACATAGCTTTCGCCAACCCTTCTGTCTAAAAATGTCTGGTTACTATCATGTTTTGTTTTTCAGGCGTATGTGTCTTGCAAGCACGAAGGAGATAAACTGGTGTCGTTCGAGCGAGCAGGTCTGCTATTTGTGTTCAACTTCCACTCGCATCAGAGCTACACTGACTACAGGATTGGGATCAACGTACAGGGAAGCTACAAGGTACAATATGATTCATCTGACCCTAAATTTAATTAATTAATCTTCAAGTTAAGAGTGAATATCTAGGTAGGGATGCGTGTTCCACCGTCTGCCTCATCGCTTACCACAAGGCGTGAGCGAGCGACACCCAGCAACTAAACGTTTGTTTAATTAATGTTTGTCCTGTATGGGGATCGAACCCACGATCTTCGGAATTTGCAAAAAAGCAAAGCCTAAAGCAAACTTCACAAACTTAACTTATGTTTTAAGTTAACTTTATCGTTAACTTTGGTTTTAGTAGGTGACTTAGGTGCCCGCGGCGCAGTTGTGGCAGTGGATTGGCAACGATCGCTATTGTTAAACAATGGGTGACACCCCCGACCGAAATTTAGTGCTGTAAGTTTGGGCCATTTCCATACTTCGGAAGGCACGTTAAGCAGTTGTCCCGGTTGACGTCGCTAGATGTCAGTCGTTAAGCCGAGTCGGAGTTCTAAGGCGTCTTGATAACATCTGACATTAAGGTTGCCCACTAACCTTACACCCCTCCAACAATCCGCACTGAGCCCGCGTGTTATGGCTCAGTCCACCACATAGATGAGGTGAGGCCCGTGCCCAGCAGTGGGACGTAGATATATGGGCAATTTATGGTTATGCGCCGCACACGATGAAGCCTATAAACGCTGCAAACTATAGGAATATGACAGTTTTGTGGCCCGTGTGCTTCTTAGGTTTGACTATACATTATGTCATATATCAGCGTTACATATTGTCATGTTATTTTAGGTCGTGCTGTCTTCAGACAGCAAAAGCTATGGAGGCTTCGGTCGCGTTGAGCCCGGAGGGGATGCCCACGTCACTCAAGGCATACCTTGGGCCAATCGCATGGATTCAATACAGGTACCTACTACTTACATTCCAGGACTAAGTACAAACTTATAAACGACTAGGTATTTCGGAATCTAGTTCAGATAGGCTTTGTTGTCGTTAGGCAGATAGTGACGCCAATTATGAGAATTTGATGCCTTTGAAGATTACTGCCTGTAATCGCTTTTACTTACAGTCAGAGACCATATTGGCTGGAGGGTTGAGGTTGAGACTGTGGTTTATGTTAAGAAGCATTTGTCCTTTTTCAAGTGTACAGACGACAGCACATTAGGTTACCACCAACTGCCGTAAATAATAGTTTAATTGCTTTCACAGGTATATATCCCCTGCCGCACCGCCATTGTTTACGCACGGAGTGATTGATAAATATTACAAGAAGAAATGTTATGAATACTGTTGTTAAGCGTGTTTGATTGAATAGAGAAATTGGTTCTTATAGATAAATAAAAGAGCTTTAAATTAGGGCTCTATAGTATGTTTCATATACATGGCCTGAAATGTTACTGTTTCAGTGATATCACTGATGTTAGCTTTTAAACTAGATTTAATTAAATTGTTGAAGAAATTAAAGCTTTATCTTGTAGCAAAAAATATATTTTTATAAATAAACTGTTATTTACAAGAGAATACTTAAACTATTATTTTATTCATGCTGGTATTCCTATTAGTAAGTTATTTTTGGGTGTACAAGTCAACGGTTTTAGTCTTGATAATGTCACTTTATATCCAAATTCTTCAGCAAACCTGCCTCTGTCAGAATCTATTATAGCCATACATAAATTCCCACGCTCCATCAGAGGGTGATCTTCATGAGTCTGATCAGCAGCATGACCTATACACATATACTGATTAATGTTCACACCACTGAACTTGCTATTACTTCGTGGATAGGCTAATCTATCGGTACAATGCAGAGAGCCATAGCAACAAGGACACAATACAAATTTGGCATTTACTTTCAGACACTTATCTAAAACTAGATCAGTAGCTATCCCACATGCATGTAGTGCCACTCCAATGTCAAATTTTCCAACAAAGAAGTCTACATTACATTGAAAGAAGACAACATTTTTCAATTTCATGTCATGAACCCTTTTTCTAGCTTTCAATAGGGATTGCTCCTTGTTTTCTAATAAAACTACTGTGCAGTCTGGTAGCAAATAGGCAACTAATATGCCCAAATGACCACTGCCACTGCAGAAGTCAACTATAACATCTCCACTTTTGGCTATGCTTAACACTGCTAATGCCAGATTTTCAAGTTGTTGGGACTTTCTGGTAGTCCTCGAATCAGGTAGATGACCAGCATTGGGATTGGCCCCATCAGGAATATTATTCCAATCAATAGTTGAACTAAAATTATTTGTAATCACATCTAATTTCATTCCATCTACAATAGCACTGAGAGCATTTTCTATGTCATCTTCTTTGGTAAATAATCTTTTTTTCGGATTATGCCTGGCTGGATCTCGTTTGTATAGACTTGTATCTTCCTTAACTGTTATAGACATATTTTCCAGTAACAAAGTCTTGTTCTGAATGTGACCCATTAATTGTTTTACAATGTCCAATTCTGGCTGGCTCAGCAGATTTATGTACCAACGATATGTCAAAGGCAACTGTGATGAAAATGTTTCTTCTCCTAAGGCTTGCATTATTATGTGATATGATGGCAGCAGTACTAAGTCAGCGAGCGTCAGAAATGGGCCTTCAGCAAATTGATGGGTTATTCCCAGGTCTTCCATTTTTACAGAGCTGTTCATTACAACATCTTTTGTAGCATTTGACTTCCATTTTCTAGGTTTTCCTGTTCTAACTATTTCCTTTGATTCCACATCTTTTTGGTTGTCTTGAGAATGTACCGCATCACTTGATTCAAGTTTCTTATTTTTCTTTATATCTCTCGCTATTTTATACACATTGTGAACTCTCACTGGTTTGCTTAAATGATTTTCAAAGCGTGACAGATTATTTGATATCTCGTCCACATCAATGTTGTAATTTCCTTCTTCAATCTCTGTACTATGTTCTAATTTAAGGATAGCCTTTGCAGTTTTTATGATGTCTACTTCACAAAATTTGGTCCAAATGGATGCTTCATTTGGAGCTTGAAGACAACATTTGCGGAAACCTAACAACCCTTCATCATATTCTTTGGGACTTTGTTTGCGTGTTCTATATTTGCTGATATGCCGAGCCACTGCACATAGGCCTGTGATGACCACATCTTCAAACAAAACTACTGGATATATACAAGAAGTGACTAGCCATGGAATTTTTTGCCTATCAGCAAATGATAATGTCTCGTCGTCAACCAAGACATACACAGTGTTTTCATTTTGTGTTGGAGAAGAAACGAACTGCAATATAGGTTCATCCGGTAGACAATGTTTATAGATCGAGTAGGTTATAAAGGAATCTAAGGGCAAAGCTAATAAACGTGTTTTAAGGTAATCTGTTGGAGACGTATACGTTTCCAGATATATAGTATTTGCCATTGTTATCGTAGTTTCCCTTGTTGATTGAAAAACTAATTTAAAAATTATAACCTCAACCACATAGAGTACGTAAAATGTCAAACTTTTTTTTTATTTGACGGACGGACGGACACAACGGAACGGCTTTGAACAGACAACCATAAAGACAGCACGATCGATTTCTAACTAATGTCAACATCGCAATGCGTTCTAAAACGAAAGAGTTACTTTCGCAAGCATTTATGGCGCTTTGCAGATGGCGGGGCGGACCGGTCTTTCTGACCGCGAAGCAATAGCGAAAGACCGCGTCTGCCCGCCAACCACTGCGAACACAAAGCGCTTGGTGCCCGCCGGGCATGTGCGGCGCGGACTTTGTGCCCTTCATATGCGTTAGTTGGTTTGAGCAGTTTGATATCGAAGCCGTAAAAACAATTAATAAAAAAACAGTTTGACATGATACTGTCACTCACTAGTGTCAAGTGACAGCTGACTGATAGAAAAACACTGTTTACAATTTTATTTTTGGAATTCTATAATCTAATTATTACTTTGCTCCATGACAAATTAGCAATCTTAATTTAGAGGAGTCTTATTGTTTGGCTTACTAGATAGCATAACAAGAATTAACAATGTTAGAGGTTATAAATGGTGTTCTCATGATATACTTCGTAACGCTATGTGCGTTAAATATTTTATTACCCATATTAGTGAAGCCAGTAAGTAGATTACAAGAAGTAACCCTAGATAACGTTCTAACGGCAACAACCCTCTGACCGCAAACGTTTTTTTTAGATAGCAGCATGTTTCAGCAGACCTTCAAGTGTGGAAAGAACTGTGTGGACTGAAATTATGAAACTAAAGGCAGAACAGAAAAAGATATCAATGAAGGATGAGTTTGCTGCATACTCGAAGATACAGCGCAAAATCAATAAATTGGAAAGTGAACTGAAGGATGGTTCTCAATCTCGTATGACCAAGAATATAGCTATCAAAAACTCTGCTCAAGTAATCCTTCAAGTCGTTTTAGCCATTCTAACTTTATTTTCAGTTATTTGGTTTCGCCGTGAGCCTATTGTAGCACTCAAAACAGATCTTTTCCCTTTGACAACCATGCTGAGTTATCCAAGCTCAATGCCAAATGCTATTTCCACTCATGTGTGGGTTCTGATTTCAAATGTTTCATTGAGATCCCTGTTAAAGCCCATCACATCATAGTTGTAGTCTTAATTTTAGAATGTGGTTTTGATTGTAAAAAAGTTGGTGCAAAGAGTATAGAAATAAAATATGAAATTTTATTTAACCATTTATTAATTTAAAGAACTTGATAGAATTTTATATTCAGTCCAACTCTGTCCCTAAAATTATAAAATATTTTAAGATCTGCCCACCTTAGCCTTGGTTTGTGTTTTTGAATTATTTGACAAGAAATATACAAACAACTAAGACAAAAAACATGAACATCTTTTAAATCAGAGTAACTAAAAGGATTATTCACTTTTGCTAAGTATTTTACAAACAGGAATAAAAGTGGGACAGTCTTCCCTTTTGTGCATTTATCTGTGCATAACTTTGTAATGATTAACTTTAATATATACATTAGCTCCATATCACAGCGTACAACATATTTTGCCCAGGCCCATAATCTTAAGCATAGATTTTGTCAACTTTTATTATAAAATAGTATGACACAGTCATGCATGACTTATGTAGCATGATTGATAATAACCTATGTAGGTATCTAGCAAAATTTGTGCTTTATGTTCACAAAAGTGAAAACTATTTAATTTGAAAAATATTAGTAAACCAGTTACCAGATTCAATGTTTGCTAAATAAATGTGACATTATCGAACAAAGCATTTTTTTTCAAATATTATACATAGAAGACATATTTAATTGTTGCCTAAGCCACTGTACAAAAACTAAGGGTAATAACCTCCAGTGTATTTTTATAACAGTCTAACCTTACCTTATTAGGCTTTAACTATCTGCACAAGCATACATAGTTGTGTTTACTTCACTGTCTTAACTACTTAAGAACCTTAACAGGTATCCAGTACTAGTATCATAGGTTTTCGAATTACTACTATTATCGAACAACAAAATACATTAAGTAAATCAAATGTATCATAGGAGGAGACTATGTATAATGAGAAATTATGACAGTGATGTAGACAGCGTGAATTTAATTAACAAACAATGCTAAACAAAGTTATAAGCAATATTTTAAAATTGTGCAATTAGTGTGTTAAAACAAACTGCTGATGAACATTATCAAATTTTACAAACACTGGTCTATTTTTCAAGATACTATGATATAAATTACTGGCAATGTAATGTTATATTCAGTAAAACAGCACACAGTTGACATGAGACTAGAACTATGACTAAATTAAACTTCTAGACGTAGCGAAATATATTTTCAACAATAAAAATAGTCCAAAATAAAAGCTCGAAATTGGACTACATTCTATTAACTAGATTATTACAAAACAAACGTTTTCACAGGCTTTGTAAAGTGTATAGTCATTTGAAAAAAAAACAGTAAAATTCCCAACATACAACCATTAGAATCGAAGTTAATGTAACTCTTCTTCAACTTCGACTATTCTCGGACTTAAGTCGCAGTAAAATGACATGTAATTTGACAGATGTTTCAAGGAAATTATAGATTTTATGTCAAATTCATAGGTAGCTAATGTCCGACTATTGACAATCTGATCAGCCGGGCTATTCCGGCAGTGCACATCGGACATCACTTCACATCTCGGTGCTTCACGCTTACCTTAATCATTAATACGCTTTAATTTGAATTAGTATTTTCTCTCATTATGTATGTAAATAATTAAAAAAAAAAATTTGGCATAGTTCTTTTCTCTGTAACGACCATGGTTGCAGAGAAATTGAATTTTAAAGTTCACTTACACGAGCGAAGGGAGTTTTGGCGTCCGCCAGAATAGCATAGCAGGTCAAGTTATTTATTGGTGGTGGTGCACATAAGTACCACATGACTGTTAAAATAACACATAATGCAATGTGTGACAGATTCGACAGAGGACAGAGTATAGTCAAAAATTATATCATATTTAAACTTTTAATGAAACAAAACACGTACTAGTGTTCACTTATCTAGTAAATAAAGTGGAATATTTTTATCTCAAAGAAAAACAAGTTTCATATAGCATTTCTCTTTAAAAATAAAATTGTGTAACTTACTGAAACACATCATTTTATTTTTGGATATTTTGTTAACTAATTTGGAAGCAATTTTGTATTTTGAATACTACAAGTTACTGCAAATAAAAATCATTTATCAATATTTTTTTGGCATATCATGATATAGCAACTAATTATTTTTTCGAATATTTTATTTCACTTATTCTTTATAAGGCAAAGCCTCAAAGATACAAATGAAGTATTTATTCAAAATCAACTTATTAAGTATTATGTTTCTTTTTTAATTATAAAAATAAGCAAGCTTTTCTATCGATACTTTATACAACACTAATCAACAACATCTACATAAATCAGTCACTCATGTGGCACAGTGAACAGTTTGCTACTGTTTATACTTACTAATAACCCTTAACTAAAAACAAACAAGATTCGACTGTAGTATGATTTGTTCTGGGCTTGCCGTCTTCCTGAATTAGAAAGGACCGTGAACTATGTCCGAAAAAGTTAGTTGTTCTCAGTGTTATAACGAGTTAAGTATGTTTTAGACAGGAGCGCACGTTGTAATAAGTTGGTACGATTCTCACAGTACTCAAATTTGTTTAAACTTATTTAAACAGCCTAATTCAAAATTTTTACTTTACCCGTAGGTATAAACAACTTAGTTAGAAATGTAATTTATCGACAAAGAAGTCGTACTTCAGGAAGACAGCGAGTCCGCAACATATCCAAATTAAATTTTCGTCTTGAACAATGAGATAAGCTCAGCACAAATTCCTGGACAGTGGCAGTGCTTTCCTATGCAAGATGATTGAATTCTTAATAGGTAGTTATGAACCATCTGTAGCCCAAGCCTAAGACACTACGGCTTTACGAATGAAGTCGTTCAGAGTGGTCTAAGCCAATCTAACTATAACTACAGAGCTAGGTGTTCTCATAGAAGTTACTGTTGAAATGAGTCGTTAGAAGATAAACAACGGCTTCGTACGTGGACATCATGATCGCCGTATTCGGTATCTGACGCACCAACTGCGTGCCTAAACCCCTGCAAACAAAATTTAATAAAATTATTGTACAGTCAGCATCCTCAATCGTGAAAGATCTATTGCACAGCACAGGCTTTCTAAATAGCAAGTGGCGTCTCTAAGGAGCGCTGTGATTTTATGGACCTAATTCTCGGCTCTGTCCTTAGCGGCTAAACGTGAACAAAGGAAGGCGTATGACCTTTCGAAATTGTTTTATATTATATTACACTGTTTCATTTGGCATGTTGAGACAGGGTGATCACAATGTGCCTCCCATTAGTACCGAGGGAAGTGGGAACTGCCTGGAAGCCAAGATGACACAGGCATGGCGGTGTAAGCCACCGATACTCTGCTCTGTTGGCCACCGATACTCTGCCTGCCACCGGGCGTGGTAACCGCTTCGGTTGCGAGGAGCCTAGTTGAAGTACCATAAATTATTCAATTCCGGTTTAAAACTCCAGGCTAGGCAGTGTATATTCTTGCCCTGTGGTTCAAGGCGTTAGAATTCGGCCAAGGTTTCCCCCCGCCTGTCGTAAGAGGCGACTAAAGAGGGGCCCCGGGGACGCCAGGCGTGCACATGGTGGAGCCTGTGTGCTTCCAATGGATTCCTGGTACCGCGCAGAAGATGGTCTCCGCGGAGTTTAGTGGGTATGCCTACGCCGCAGTGGGGTGGGTGATGAATGAATTCTCCGCGTAAAAAAAGGCAGTGTATATTCGGATCGCCGACTAGCATTTTGCACGCGTAGTGGTGATGTCAATATGGACTAATTGTACTGAGGCTAAATAAATTGTTTCAGTACTTCTATGTTTGCTCTAAAACCGCAACTTAGCCGGCGAGCAGTCTGTGCCACAACAAAACAATTAGGCGGATTAAAGCAGAAGTTCAGTCCACTTCTTATGAGAACTGTTCAATTTAATCATAATTGATTAACTGTTCACCAGAGTTCCAGAAATTCTACAACTGAATGGTATATGTGGCCATAAAAAACAAACAGCCCATTGCAGACAATTTTAACGTGTTTTAGCCAAGATTCCTACTACAGCTCCAAGTGTTTTATTTAAAGTGTTTACCTATAAACCCCGCGGTACCCCTCCTCCATCCAGACTGTGTGGAGGGTCTGCCAGAACTTCCGGTACTTGTCGCCTTCCTCCCGCAGTCGCGTCCTCGCTACCTCTGAAACGGAAACCAGAACCTTGAAACAAATATTTTATCCATTTTCCATTTAGTACTCAGAGGTCACCATTGTTCTTTCTTTTTACACTTTTCGCTACACATGAAAAGGCATGCATCAAGCGAGACTGAGGTCAAACCCATATTAAATGAAAAAAAAAAAAGAAAATGCAAATAAATCAGTACGAGTATGTCTGATTTTTTCTGTGTCAGGAGGACATTTTGTAGCCTATCGTCCTAAAGTTTTGTGCATATAGTACTTAACTACTACAAAAAAATTGACTTCAATAACTCTTGATTATTCAGTCCAAGCTATTTACAGAAAGTCGTTGTCTAAAGAAGACAAACTTCTCGTTTTGGATTAACAATGAGAGTCTACAAGGATAAAGGCCATTACAAATACCAAGTTCAAATTACTTTTTAAAGTAGTATCTTTTGATTAAGATAAAATGTTTCAATCTAAAATCTTGGTCCTTCGTACCGGATTACCGCCTGGTTTGTGTTTTAGGAATACCCTTACCGTGTGGATAAGCAATGCAAGATGCCACTGTCTTGGAGAAGGCGCCTGCGCCCATGAACTCCAGGAAGTCCCTGGGAGACCTCTGGTCGCTGGGCACGCCGTCCACACTCCGCGCAGCCATCAGCCGCGCCTTCACACCCTCATACAGCACGAAGTGCACCACTGTCTCGCTGATGCCCATATAGGATGCTGTTATGCCTTTATAGAAGCCTCTTATGCCCTAGAATATTAGTAAGGTAGTTTTAGATTACTGCCAGAGTTTCTGTTTAGGAAAATAGCATTTCTGGGAATTTTCTCTTCTACAGCCTACACCTAACCTAACATGAGCTTATTGTACAGGTCTGTATAAAATTTCTTTTAGGGGTTTGAAATTTTGATTAGATACCTATTTGTTGCAAAGATCTTTGGTATTTCACCATGTTTTAATAATTACCGTTTTAGCGTATATCCTTTTAATACATTGCACTGCTGTAACGTTTTGTCCGTCTAGTTGTAATCGCGTCTTTACAAACCATATTGGGTTGGTCATTGTACACGACACAAAACCTGAAACATGTTAATTATTAGCGATTGTATTCTAGACTTGAGTTGTAGAATTGAATAAGGAACTTATAAAAGAAAGACTCTCGAGATTTAGGTAATGTATTTATTTAAATTTTAATGTTAAATTACAATTCATCAATGTATCACACGAGCTCTTACCTGCAGCGCTCGCTGCGGTCAGGTGAACCACGGGTGTATCCGGGGATATGTTTTGGTTCAATATGGCCTTTGCTTGTGAATACGTGCAGAAATATATGGCTCTGGAAGGCGCCACTCCTATTATGTTGGGTCCCAGACCCTTGAACAACGCTTTCGGCCCCTCATTTTGGACAATGTGTCTGGAAGCGTTAAGATCAAGGTTAATCAATCACCTTTGCACCTCATTAAATTTAACCACAACAGATAAAAGCTATGACGTAAATCCCGATCGACTCTTTCCGAGATAATATTTGTTGTCAACATTGGGGCTAAAAATATCATATTTTGTTTCAGAGACTTGAATTTCGGTGTGCTCAATGTTAAGCGTTTCACGAGCAACAGCTGTGATATTCCTAAGGAGTATCATCTTTGTGTAAAGGCCAACTGATAAACGATAAGCGATCAACCAATATTAGCCAGGGCCGCTAATCAGAAAATATTTGGCGAACCAATGGGTTCAGTGCAAATCCGGCTCACGCGTGATTCTCGTGACAACCAGTGAGCGCATTTAATTTCTTATCTATTAACATACGCGTGATAACAATGTCGCCACTAGCTTCTTCTATTTGCTACTCTCAGATTATTGTTTAAATATTCAAGTTACTTTTCAGTAGGAACTTTTCCATTCGTAAATGTATGAAACGTCA
Source organism: Udea ferrugalis (assembly GCA_950022985.1). NCBI lineage: Eukaryota > Metazoa > Arthropoda > Insecta > Lepidoptera > Crambidae > Udea > Udea ferrugalis. The sequence goes on along the minus strand of OX465532.1, from coordinate 4,524,871 downwards.
TTGCATTGATTAATCATTCGAATTAATTCAGAGTGTTTGACAAGTGAAACACATCGCGGCATGGACCAGTATGCGATCACGTTTGGTCTTCGCGTAATAGTCTGAAACATGCGATGGCTCGAAGCCAATTTGTCAGTTACGCTAAAATATACCTACATACGCTACAAGCACATAAAAACAGCACATAACTTACACTTAGAAAGTTGACATTTTGAACTTTTGGCTATGTCATTATTTCAACACACAGTAACACGACATATTCTAGAACATTACTGAAGCACTCTTTCAGTCATGACAACAAACACAGTATTAAATATCACTCAGATCTTTACTCAAGTGATGATTTTGGCAAGTATCGATCCAGATTTCGGGGTATACTGAAGCACTCGATAGTGATCTTTAAAGATAATGGTTCATTAATGGCTTAATAAAATGTCATTCTGAAATGTTATTTTTTGGATTCGTTAAGTCCCTGTTTTGCAGCATGCAATTTAAAGACAAATGAACCATTAACTTTAATAAAATTGACGTCCGTTAGTTTACATTCAATAGCAAAAAACAAGCAAAATCTTCGAAAGTGCATTACTGGTCTGTATTCAATTAACACCTTTGCTTTATTCAGTAAGTACACTAATTGCATTAGCAATATTTAGGAACCGAACGTTCCGTTGAAGCTAAACAGTGGTTTTGACTATTTCGTACTGATTAGAATGAATTTAAGCCAACATGTTTGTGTGGAAAATGATATTGAATACGAACAGAGATAGTTATCTCAACTAATGGGGGCCAGTGCCGGATTGAGCTAGCGCGAACGGTGACACCACGGAGAGGCGCTCTAAGGTCACACTGTCTCAAACTTTAAAAAGGTAGCTTTATCTTTCAGCATGGGCTCATTTGGTAACAGGCTAATTCGCTACTGTCAGGGCGTACTCACCTGATGCATTGTATTAGGCTCATCCTGGACGTGGTTCTGGCATGGCCGGCCCTCGCGCACTGCTGCACCTGACAATTGTACGACATCAGCATTCGGTCGCCTTGCTTGCTGTATGCGAACATCGCGCCCATCGTACGTCGGTAGCCCCATTTGGCCTCCTGCATTAACGGCCAACATTATGGTAACCATCGCTTGTGTGAAGCTTGCATGCGACAGACATTATACTAAATGAATGAATGAAATTAGTACGACTATGTGAATCAACATTTCAGCAACGGAGGTCGGCGGACAACAGAATGTTACACGAGTTAGGACTTAGTAGATTTTATGGAGACTATTTGTCGTAGAATCAAGGCGTCTACGATGAAACAAGTGAAAGTAATAAACTATGATGTATGATTGAAACTACAACAGTTTTTATGTTTTTCGTGGAAAATAAATGATGCTCAGAATAACCAAGAACAGAATATGTTCAGGTAGAGAAACAAGAAAGGACGAATAAACTGCAAGTAAAATGACCGATTTAACGCTTAATGATACTATACGAGCTAGAGTAGGCGTCTAGTATTTTAAAGTGAAGAATTGATCTTATCTGTTAATAACAGCGCTTATAACTATAGTTAGATTCTAAGTAACAGATGGACGTAGGATGACTGGTAGGTGTGCTGATAACATCTAACAACGCTTGAGAAGCGCAACAGATCAATTTGCGTGCATAAAAAACAAAGGACCTCACTGGGCTATTAAAGACGTTTATTAATATGTAAATAGTATATTTACAATGTTTGACAATCTATGCTAACAACAAGCGAGCGACATATACTTAGTTCACTTTACACAAGTGATGGCGATTTCGCATCAAGTACCGTCAGTTGCTATTTAGGGCTATAAATGTTTCCATACGGTTACTTAGCTAAGGGACTTTCAGTAATTACGTCTTTGACTAACTCATATCGCCGAATTCACAAACGCAAGTCAAAGTTAAAAGCAATTAAGCAAACCTTGATTCACGTTTGTGAATTCGGAGGTTAGGGAGTTTAATCACACCCTTATCTTGTCTTCAATAAACTGCTATAACGAACTGGTTTAAAAAAAACACCAAAGAATATTAAGTTATTAATGTTTATGAAGGCCCCTTCCGAGGGGTCTGAAAACCGTTCAAATCGCCTCTCGTTATTAACAAACGCTCCCTTACTTAGATATTCTACTGTTAGCAGAACCTCCTTGGCAGACGTAAAGGGCCACTACACTACAGAGGATGTACACTACCCGAACCATAGACGACGACCATAGATCGAGGGGTTCTGTCAATCACATAAATTTAGGCGCGCACTTTTGTTTTAATATCCATCATGAAGTAAGCTTGTGAAGGTGTTGTGTGCATTGCGGGTGAACTCCTATTTTCTTGGTTTTGGGAACTATTTTGTTTTGATTTAGTAACAAATCAATAATTGTTTTACTTAAGAGTGCATTTCTGAATAATTTCCCAAAATCAGAAGTGGGATTCGTTTGCCTTACCGCTTAGCTTGATATCTTTTTGAATTTCTGTATAGTTGGAAATTTATAATTTTCCCGTTGAGTTTTTCCATTTACAACTAAATGAAAAATCTGGTTTTAAGCGAATGTGCGAATGCGAATGATAAGTTTGTGACAAAGATGTTGTTTCAGCTTACATTGACGTATGTACTAACACTTTTTAACTTATTTGTGGTTCCTAAAGTAATTCAAGATGCTTAACAAACCGCATGAAAAGCATCGTCGTCGACGTAGTAGAAGTCGAAGCAGATCGACCGACCAACCTACGAGTATGATGGAGATTAGCGCTTTAGAGAGGCCTTCGGAGGGGTCTCCGCGTGGCTCAACAGGCAGGATTGTGGAGGCAATAAACGCTATGAATCCGGTGAGGTCCAACCACTACTTATTATATTTCAAATTTTGATTCCCATTTTCACAACATTGATGCTTGGTGTGATGAAGTCGACGGCGCTAGGGCCCTCGATCGTTGGGATGACGGAGAGTGTCTTTCTCGAGTTGGGAATTGTATTTAAGGCGACGCAAAGCCGTGGTTATTGCCAAATTGAATTCAAATCACTGTGTCTGCGGACTATTGAAAGCGCCAATGTGCCTTCCTTACAACTGAAATTGAGTATCTTGGACGTATTATTAGCTAAGGTCAGGTAGACCGAGCCGACATAAAGTAAAATCCTTAGTCAAAGCTCCTTAGCCATGAAATAAAAAGCCAGTTCGTAAGATTTTAGGACTTGAACATGGTTCGTATTGAAAATAATTGAGGAAGTCTAGAGCGGGCCTCGGAAGAATGTGGCTTTCTTTGAGGGTGAGACATTTGACACTTTGTATTTTGTTTGCCAATATATTTTTAGTCATGCGGGAGTCAACCCCGGTGTAGTTTCATGACATGCTAACTTGGGGGTGCCTCTGTCATAATATTGTGTGCTAATCATGTTACGTTTGTCCACTATGGTTTTGTTGTAGCAAGCTAACTTGTTTGCGCCTCTGCTACTGGTGTTTTGCTCGTGGCATGCTAACTTGTGTGTGCCTCTGCTACTGGAGCGTTGTTTGAGCATGCTAACTTGTCTGCGCCTCTGCTCCTGGTGATGCTCGTGGCATGCTAACTTGTGTGTGCCTCTGCTACTGGAGCGTTGTTTGAGCATGCTAACTTGTCTTCGCCTCTGCTCCTGGTGATGCTCGTGGCATGCTAACTTGTGTGTGCCTCTGCTACTGGAGCATTGTTTGAGCATGCTAACTTGTCTGCGCCTCTGCTCCTGGTGTTGCTCGTGGCATGCTAACTTGTGTGTGCCTCTGCTACTGGAGCGTTGTTTGAGCATGCTAACTTGTCTGCGCCTCTGCTCCTGGTGTTGCTCGTGGCATGCTAACTTGTGTGTGCCTCTGCTACTGGAGCGTTGTTTTAGCATGCTAACTTGTGGGCGCATCTGCTAATTGTTTGTAGCAAGCTAACTTGTCTGCGCCTCTGCTACTGGGTTGATTACTTAGCAAGCTAACTTGTGTGTGCCTCTGCTGTTGTTGTTTGTAGCATGCTAACTTGTCTGCGCCTCTGCTACTGGTGTTGATTACTTAGCAAGCTAACTTGTGTGTGCCTCTGCTGTTGTTGTTTGTAGCATGCTAACTTGTCTGCGCCTCTGCTACTGGTGTTGATTACTTAGCAAGCTAACTTGTGTGTGCCTCTGCTGTTGTTGTTTGTAGCATGCTAACTTGTCTGCGCCTCTGCTACTGGTTTTGGTTACTTAGCAAGCTAACTTGTGTGTGCCTCTGCTGTTGTTGTTTGTAGCATGCTAACTTGTCTGCGCCTCTGCTACTGGTGTTGATTACTTAGCAAGCTAACTTGTGTGTGCCTCTGCTGTTGTTGTTTTTAGCAAGCTAACTTGTCTGCGCTTTTGCTACTGGTGTTGCTCGTAGCAAACTTACTTGTGTGTGCCTCTACTACTGGAGTGTTGTATAAGCATGCTTACTTATGGGCGCCTCTGCTTATTGTTTGTAACATGCCAACTTGTTTGTGTCTCTGTGACATGTTAAAAGCAAGTAAACACTTTTGCTTGCTTGCTCAAATATTTTGATGTTATAAGTTATACTCATACGTGAATTTTAGAAACTGTAGATGATGCTGAGTCGCATCCAAGTTGCTCAAAGGATGCTGGGCAACAACTGGGCTGCTCGAAGGATGCAGCTGTACCTGTACCTCATACTTCCGAACAAGACGTGGACGTCTCAGTGTCAGGAGAGGCCGTGTTAGCAGAACCTCCTTGGCAGACGTAAAGGGCCACTACACTACAGAGGATGTACACTACCCGAACCATAGACGACGACCATAGATCGAGGGGTTCTGTCAATCACATAAATTTAGGCGCGCACTTTTGTTTTAATATCCATCATGAAGTAAGCTTGTGAAGGTGTTGTGTGCATTGCGGGTGAACTCCTATTTTCTTGGTTTTGGGAACTATTTTGTTTTGATTTAGTAACAAATCAATAATTGTTTTACTTAAGAGTGCATTTCTGAATAATTTCCCAAAACTACAATAACAAAACACCTACGTTACTGTTTTTGTAAAACATGTAATGTTTTTTTCCTGGATAGTGCAAAATGCAAAGATAAATAGTACCTATAAACTGCGCTGAAGACAGTCACATTGCGATTCGTAAATATTAAGGCGTAGTAGATATTAAATGGCATCTAGTCTACCGATAAAGATAAACGAACTGCAACGAATCGTTTGATAACTTATCCCATACCTAAACAAATAGTATTGCATAAATTATACTCGCTTGATTACAAAATACGTATTTACACTCCATTGTACAATAGGTAACGCGAAGCGTGACATAGCAATTGGAAATTGACTTCTAATGCATCGGCGTAAGTGATACTGTTAGTGTAAACAGTTGAAATGTCGCCTTGCGTCCTACCCTATGATTATCTTCAACCAATCAAATGCAACATAACTCCACCATGTTGTGGACGTCTAAGTTTAGAACAGCCTTGAAACTTCGTTAGGTTCAATACATCTCATGACATTGTGTAAGGTCATTGAGAAATCTATGACTATCTGCAATACTCTCTCAGAAGGCATTGTTCTTTATCTAGATGTTGTTCTAGACCTAGGTATTACAAGGAATTGCACCAGACTATAACATAGGTACTTAGCTGTTGTCAGCGAATACGTTCACGAGGACTTATAACTCTCTTATATACTCTCTCTCTCTCTCGAGCTCTATAACTTTTCAGCCTGTATATTATTATAAATCGAATCTAGACATTAGCCCAGCTTTTATAGTATAACTGTAACGAGTTACATGTGAATCTGCCTAGTAGCGTTCACGTCACTACGTGAACACTACGTCAGCACTCTAAATATGCAGACGCACCTAATCAGTGTTTTTTTTTGTATATAGAATCGGACGGCAAGTACAGGAAGGCCACAATTCAAATGTGGAAATAAGACATTTCGTACCTCCTTCATACCATCGCGTTAAGAGTAATTTTCCAACTGCAATGTTAGGCTTCACGTGTGGCCTACTGTAAATCCCAATTATTTGGTGAAAAATATATGAGTGTCCATTCAATAGATGTTCATTATTCATTGACCACATAATATTGTTTTTACACGAACTAGTCAGATTTCTTTTAACAATACGCTTCTTAAAAGGCTGAACGATTTTTTATGAGAAAATCAGTAATTCCGAGATAGCATTCTAATGCTGCAAGCAGTTTGTGATTACCTACATCATGGACCCCAAATGCAGTTTATCAATCGAAAAGATAGTAATCACAAAATTATACCGCATTTTTTCTCGTGCTTAAACTTTAAAATTGACACGAGATGACGAAATTCTGACACCACATCTCAACACGGCAGGATGGGAATCGAACCTATTACCTTCGACGCTACAGGCAGGGACTCTACCCATAGCACCAGCGGTCCAATTCAGTTTCAGCCTACAGACGTGTAACTAGTGCAAGTAGTGAAACCGATTCTGAATTTCTGATGTAGAGACAACAGTATTGTTCTGCTGTAGGTACCTCGTTTCCGAAAATACTTTTGTACAATCTTAAAAACAACTTCGACCTACTTAGCAATTCTACAGAACTGGGTGATCAGATATCAGCGAGTAAATCTAGTTTCAGAAATCGAAGTGTATCTGATACATATTTGTTTCTTTATGAAGCCAATGTCTACATGAACGAGTGACTAGACATTTACTCATCTCAAAAATAATGAGTACGTTTATTATAGGCAGATAAGTACTTTGTTTAAAAATATATATCCTTGACACGGTAACAACATGCAAAGTGTGACTTACAAGTAGGAGATGCCAGTGTTGAAAGTGAGATTAGCCGACTAGTCGACAATGCTCATAGTTCGGCATCATATTGGTAAGCTAAGCTAAGCATATTCTAATGCTTGTTTTAAAATATTCAAATGTATCCAATGTAACGGATTTAAAATATTAAAAAAGAAACTGTAAATATTCCAAATTCAGTACACAATTGACATCATGACTCAAATAAACATACAAAAATGGCTTATTAAAAACCCTTCAAAACTATTGGCTAGTATCACAGAGATATTAACTTCGAAGTTAGATTCTTTGTTCGTTCTACACTATTTTTTATGTCCGATTCCGAACTACCTGCGAAAGACGAATGATCGGCATTGACTATTTAGGTAAGTAAAGACGAGAGCATTCACTTGTACTCATCAGAACAGCGAGCATTCGCCATTTAAAAACCCTTATAAACTGTTGAAGCGTACCTATCACAGAGATGTTAAGTTCAAAGTTAAATTCTTTGTTCTTTCTACACTTTTTACGTCCGATTCCGAACCACCTGAAGACGAATAATCGGCATTAAGTATTTGAATAGTGATTACGAGTATTCTAATATTTGGCAAATAAAGACGGCTCATCTACGCTTAAACATTTGTTACTGATCATTATGATAACATCCCTGTTGTGTTGAGTGTCGTGGCCTTGTGGTTTAACAGTCTGGCTTGAAATAAGTGACCACAAGTTCCAATATGTCCGAAGCACCTACTTTCTGTTCTTTGTACAATTTGCGGCTAACTCTCCGGCGAAGGCAAACACCGATAAGCACCCCAAGCAACCCGAATGAAGCGGTGGGCTCGCCCTGTACTGCGTTGGGTTCAAAACTAGCTCAGCGAAATGTGGGATTCTGAAAGTTCCGTTCACCATGACGGCAACAATCAGTGTGCTGACTAGGTAGGGACTCCGTTTTGGGATATTGTAGTGAGCGTATGTCTATGTTAACATGATAAGTTTCCTAAGTAGGTTACGAGGTTTTAACCATTTTTATTTAGTGTAACAAGATATTTTACTACCGTGAACAGTCGATGTTTACAGTTGGCTTGTAAAGTGTAGTGCTCACCTACCTCACTACGGTTGGACGTGCGCCAATGTCGGGTCACTAGCTCAATAATTCCTTTTTAATTTGTGGCAGTTTTAAGTAGTATGGATTTATGTTCGTTCTGAAGCAACGACATATCGTAATTGATAGGAAGATGAGTACATTGAGAAATATACCATTCAATTATAAAGATTTTACGATTTCTTTGAGGATTTTTCTTGCACATGAAGACACCGGTTGTGAATTAACTTATAAACATTAAGGCACTGTTCAGTTCGTACATTCTAATACGAATCATCATACAAGTCATTTTTCAGCTGTTTCTGTTACGCTGGATGTGGGTTCATACTTGATCTAGCCCAGTGGTTCCCAAACTTATTTTGTCTACTGCCCACTTTGAGAATAAATATTTTTTTAGCGCCCCCATACCCCCCCGCGAGTAGTGTAGAGGAGGCGTAAGTAGAGCTCATCTATCACGCGCGAGACCACAAATGAAAATAAAATAATACTACATTGTTTATATAGAAATGCTTAAGCAGCAACAAAACAAACATGCATAAACTCGGTAATCTCATTCGACGCTCAATCGTACTCAACAAGTCCGAACAAGTATTCAATGAATCATCCGACTGATACAGGAATGCACAATTCGGGTTATTTAACAAAAACTTGTTAAAAAAGGATGGATATCTACGAGTACTTATAACTATTAAAATGCCAAAGTGTGTCTGTTGCCTTTTTATTTGTGTCTACTTTCATTACGAAACGGAGCGACCGATTGACATGATTTTAATTTTTCCTATATTCAATAAAATATGACAGATATATGAACTACGCGGAGAGAAATATAGAATCGAGTTTGAGCAATCTTTTAATTCATATTAGTTGATGTTCACAAGTTGTTGTTGAGAGTCGAGAGCTCTTGCAGTTGTTGTTTAAGAGGCCTACTAGCTAAATAAAATTTTGTGTACAATTGCTTGTGTACAATTTGAAGTGATTGTTACCTACCAAAAGCAGTAATATTGTTTGTATCCAAGGAGGAATAAAGACTGTGTATAGCTCTCTAAGTGGCTATGACCTTTCTAATTATAAGCTCTTTAATGAGTAGTACCTACTACTAACCTTTAATTTTGCTAATGCTTGTGTACAATTTGAAGTGATTGTTACCTACCAAAAGCAGTAATACATGTGTTATGAGTATCTGTTTATGTCTAAGTCTTTATTTAATATTTTTTTAAATAAAGTTAATACTCTGAGTTTGCGGATAGATTCCAATGATTTTTCTAAACTTCCTGACATGACAATGTACTTGAACATTACATTGAAATGACCTTAATGAGTGCTCCGTTAGTTAGAAATTTTCATATATTAGTGATTTTCAGAAAGAAAACTTAGTGATTGGCCGTCAAATGATAACAACTGTATAACTACCCTACCCGGTCCCCGGGTGGGTAACTACCCTGTCTCCGTCGGGGACCGTTGAGGATTTTATCCAACTCATGACACCCAATAGTATTGAAGAGCCAATAATAATGAAATCAGAACCCACTGATGTATTGTCTTACCCGGAGGAGCAGAATTTGCCTCAACATAATAAGGTAAAAAGATCTAATCTATTGCAATATACAATTAGGAGGTCATAGACAGATACTGCATACCAGAAGATGCCAAAAAGATTGGTGTCTCCATTATTCTGAAATGGTTCTTTCTGATGTAAGTACTTCATAAAATGAAAAAACAATTGGATAAAAACAAATCCAAAATGCATCCATTTCAGCATCTATTGGAAGCTCTGATCACTGCAATCAGACAAACTTCTGACATGCTTCATATTATAAAATCATGAATAGACGCTAGGAAGTTTATGTTTGACTAACAACAAACAAAATGGTTTTTTTGTTGCTAAGGAGAAAATATTATGTGTGTTCTTTCATTTCATCATGGGTCAATTATACACAACAAAAATAAATAAAAATGTATTTGGCAACAATTTGGCAGATACTTCAGGCTGCTGAGGCCATTAGAAGGTCCGGGGCTGAAATAAAATAAACCCAGAATACCAAGAAATAATATTTAAACTGAATGCTTCCGCTTTTACCACCGGGCAGGCAAACGGCAATATTTAGGAGGCGTCTGCCTGCCAGGGCGACACCTGTGACAGCGACGGGCTCTTGGTATCGCCAGCAGCGCCGTCATGCACCTGCGCCGGCAGCGCCGCTGTAGCGCTCACAGCTTCAGCCACAACACCGCTGATAATACTGGTGAGTCATTCAGGCAGTCACTCATTAATCATTGGTGGAGCCAGTTCTGTCATGGACTGAGGCTTGAAAATCACCTAGCTACCAAACAAGATGGACCACCTTCAGCAGAATTAAGTTCTGCAGAACTATTTAAACATGAGAAGTTTGATGATGATTAATTTTTATAACCAGTTTGTGGCTAAGTACTCGTAGTACTTCCCTTGTTTACAAACCAGATAGAAAAGTAGATTCACTTATATTGTACTTAGACTTGATAGTAAGTTCAAAACTAGACTTATGTTCGAGTACGAAAATAAGTTATCAAGGGGGTTTTTATAAAACCCTTCCTATGTCAAAGTATATGAGACATGTGATCCAGCTTTACTTTTAGAACCCAGAGTAACTCTGTATCATATGTAACAGTGATTTAAAATTTTGAGGTATTAGATACCTATAAAAATAAAAAATAAAAAACTCAATTTTAAAATTTCAAGTAGAGGATGTAGTGATTTCAAGATTATAAACTAGAATCAAATACTAGATTAATTAAAGACGTCACATCTAGTTTTACTCCAACCCTGTTCTTTAAATTTGACTTCCTTAAGTAATCAACCTCAGTCCTGCAGAGGCTTTTAAATTCTATTTGGATAAATCATGGACGATTATTTATACAACAAAAATATTGTTTTCGTCAGTTTTTTCAATAACTGTACAATCTCGTAGGGTCTCAAACTATTAGTCGGTGGATTAATAGGTGTCCTAACATGATCCTAACCGAAAGTGAGATACATACATCTCTATTTATTATACATTCGACCAGACATGCGAGTACCTCTGCTGTACATAGGTGTTAATTAACTTTATCAGAGTCACAACTGGTTGGAGTGAAGCTTCCTCTATGTTTGCTAAATTCTATCAAAGATCAGTTTTGGAAGCTCCTAGGAATTTTATGTACATTCTTTAATGAATAAATAAGTCAACAACAACCACGGTATTACTGAAACTCAAATCATAGTTGCAATATTATGTTGTAATATATTTACAATTTTATATTACAGTTATATAATTGTATTAATACTTTCTCAGAATGCTTACTTAACTACTGTAAGCGACCTACTGTTTTTAAGTTTTTTATTTTCACAAGGTACCTTAGGTACCATGCAGAAGAAAGAAGCATTAGTGCTTCTTTATATCCCTTCATTATGCACAAAATACTGTGATGCTTTCAAAGTCTACATCTTGTAATCTTAATTTCGAGGACAAAGCGAAGTGTAATTGATAATTAAACGAACTTACCTTAAGTGAAGTTCTATTATAATTACACGAAGGCTTTGTCCGAAGAAATTAAGACCCTCCCTACCCTAATACCCCTACAGTATTATGTGCAGTAATCTAGCCTCTCGGAGGCTCCCTAATTTGTGTTCCAGGTTCCAGGTGAAGAAGCTCTCAACTAAATGACGTTTGACAATCTGTGACAGCAGACGTTGAAACCATTTTTTTTTTTTTTGTTTCTCTCGCTCATGGCTTCAACTTTAGTGGTATATGGCAGCACGATACGCTTTACTACATCTTGTAATCTTAATTTCTTCGGACAAAGCCTTCGTGTAATTATAATAGAACTTCACTTAAGGTAAGTTCGTTTAATTATCAATTACAAATCACCCCCGAGAAACACAACGCCCCCATTTTCTTTCTGGGTCTCTTACCGCCCCCCTTGAGACTTGCAGCGCCCACAAGGGGGCGTTATCGCCCACTTTGGGAAAGACTGCTAGCCTTTACCTCTTCCAGCATCTAAACTACCTCCTTTAAATATGTAGAGTTAGGTTATTTTTATTTTTTAGCATTAGGGATAATGCATTATCATCTTACTAAAGATAGGAAAACCAGAAAAAGGCATTCGGTCTTGGCATCAGGCGGGACTCGAACCCGCGTCTTTCGCAAACCGGACGACTGCACTAACCAATTATGCTATCGAATACCTTTTTCTGGTTTTCCTATCTTTATGTAGTTAGGCCGTAAGAGGTTATCTTCCTAATTGTACGTCTAACTTCGAAAATCCTTTCGACATTTTCTGACACATGACTTTTTCTTACATCGATGTTCTGATGTTTTCTAAATGCGCGATAAACTCGTCGTCACTGGCTGAATTCTACGCAGGCAAAGCCTTAGGCAATGCCAGTTTTTTCATACAAATACATCAATATTTTCTTTTAAGGGTGTGATTCATTCATTATTGTTGACCAGCACATTACCATGAAACAATGGATACCTATGCACATTTATATGGAATAATTTTTAATTGTGTGTGTCTTCATCAAAACACTGGTCATTTGTATTTATGTTTTTATATTATAAGTAAATTGTTTGTATGAAACAGCCTAGTTATTTATGAAGTTATTTTATAATTTGTATTGTAACGAGGCAGAGTTTATCTCCTTATGAACCTATTTACATGTGTCTCATAATTAAAAGTATTTCATTCAATATGCTACTGTAGCAATTCCCATAGCGCAATCGCGACTTGTGCGTCTATAAAACGGCGTCGAAAAAGGTACAAACACAATCATCATATCAGCCGAACGACGCCCACTGCTGGGCATAGGCCTCCCCCAAAGATCTCCACAACGATCGGTCCTGCGCTGTCCGCATCCAGCGGCTTCCCGCGATCTTGACCAGATCGTCGGTCCACCTTGTGGAGGGCCTGCCCACGGAACGTCGTCCGGTACGTGGTCGCCATTCGAGAACCTTTCCGCCCCAACGGCCATCGGTTCTCCGCGCTATGTGTCCCGCCCACTGCCACTTCAGCGATGCAATCCTTCGAGCGATGTCGGTTGTCTTAGTTCTCCTGCGGATCTCATCATTTCTGATTCGATCAAGCAGGGAAATACCAAGCATCGCTCTCTCCATTGCTCGCTGGGTGACTTTGAGCCTTCTTATGAGACCCATAGTAAACGACCACGTCTCACTCCCATATGTCATTACTGGCAACACACACTGGTCAAAGACTTTCGTCTTGAGACACTGAGGTATTTCGGACGCGAATATATGCCGGAGCTTCCCGAACGCTGCCCATCCGAGCTGGATTCGACGAGAGATCTCTTTCTCGAAGTTGGACTTACCTAACTGGACTGCCTGTCCCAGGTAAACATAGTGGTCAACAACTTCGAGTGTAATGTTCCCAACGTTAACTGGAGCGGGTGCAACATGGGCATTGAACATGATTTTCGTCTTGTCCATGTTCATCCTAAGACCCACTCTTTGAGAAGCATTACCGAGATCTTCGAGCATTATGTTCAGGTCTTCCAAGGTCTCAGCCATAAGAACTACATCATCGGCGAATCGTAGGTGTGTTAGGTACTCGCCATTAATGTTGATGCCGCGTCCTTTCCAGTCCAGAAGCTTGAAAATATCCTCCAACGCAGCTGTGAACAATTTCGGAGAAATAACGTCTCCTTGTCTCACGCCTCGCTGTAGTTGGATCGGATTAGAGTTCTGGTTCTGTAATCGGACCGACATGGTGGCGTTCTGGTATAGGTACCTTAGCACCTCGATGTATCTGTAGTCTATTTGGCACCTTTGGAGAGACTGCAACACTGCCCAGGTCTCAATCGAATCAAAGGCCTTCTCATAGTCCACGAACGCTAGGCAAAGTGGCAAGTTATACTCTTCGGTCTTCTGTATAACTTGCCGCAGCGTATGAATGTGGTCTATGGTACTATAGCCTTTTCGGAACCCGGCTTGTTCGGGAGGTTGGAAGTCGTCGAACCTGCGAGCGAGACGATTCGTAATGACTCTCGAAAACAACTTATAGATATGGCTCAGAAGCGATATGGGTCTGTAGTTCTTCAAGAGAGTTTTGTCACCCTTCTTGAAAAACAGCATCACATCGCTCCTGCCCCATGCCTTTGGCGTTCTGCCCTCGAGGATGACAGAACTGAAGAGCGTCTGGAGGACCTTGAGTATCGGCCGACCGCCCGCTCTCAGAAGCTCTGTTGTGATTCCGTCATCACCCGCCGCCTTGTTGTTTTTCAGCTGCTTGAGAGCCATCCTAATCTCGTACAGGCTGACGTCCGGGATATCTTCGGTATTGTGTCGGGTAAGCTTGGCTCTAGGGTCTTCAGCCTTGCTTTCAACAGGTGTTTGAGTGGAATACAGCTGTCCATAGAAACTCTCAATCTCCCTCAGGATTTCAGGTGTTGACGTAATGATGCTACCTGCCTCAGTTTTCAGCCTCGTCAGTTGGCTTTGCCCAATAGATAGATCTCTGGCGAACACTTTGGAGCCTTTGTTCCGCTCAATGGCCTCTTTAATAGACTGGGTATTAAATTGGCGAAGGTCGCTCGTCAAAGACTTAGATATCTGTCTATTGAGCTGCCGATAACGATGGGCATCCGCTGAGTTCTGTAGCCGCATTGCGTTTCTCTGATCCATGAGTAGGAGAGTCTGGCTGGAGAGTTTCTTTGACTTTGGACGGCGGGTTTTAAAGTACTTGGACCCTACCGTACGGACAGTATCCACCACCATGTTGTATTGATCGTCCAACTCGATGCTGTTCTCAAGGGCTTCGAAGCGGTTTTGAAGCTCGAGCTGAAAGCACTCGGGGTTTTGAATTTGAGCCGGTATTGGTCGGAGCGTGGATTTTATCAGTCGCGCTCTCTCAAGCTTTATGTCGATATTCAATGTGCCTCTGACCATGCGGTGATCGCTTCCTGTCTTAACAGCGTTGATCACAGCGACATCATTGAATATATGCTTCTTCGTCGACATGATAAAATCGATCTCGTTTTTGACCCTACCGTCCGGACTGATCCAGGTCCATTTGCGGCTTACGGGCTTCTTGAAGAAGGAGTTCATCATAAAGAGTTTCTCCTTCTCCATGAAGTCTGCCAGCATCTGGCCCCTATTGTTCCGTTGCCCAAACCCAAATTGCCCCACTCTCAGCTCATCACCGCAACGTTGCCCCAACTTCGCATTGAAATCCCCCATCACAACTGTGTAGTGGGTTTTATGGCTATGCATGGCTTTAGAGATCTCCTCATACATAGCCTCCACTTCGACATCGTCATGTTTCGAGGTCGGAGCGTAGACCTGAATGACATTCAGCGAATATCGTTTCGATATTCTGAGTATCAGGTACGCTACCCTGCTCGAAACACTTCCGATAGTGATCACGTTGTTGACAAGGGACTTGTGGACGATGAACCCGACACCACCTAGGGACTGTTGGTCGCCCTCCCGGTGGTATAGTAAGTTACCGGATTGCAGGGTTATCGAGTCCTCCCCCTCTCTTCGGACTTCAGATAACCCAATGATATCCCAATGTAACTTACCAATTGCCTCTTCCAATTCCACGAGCTTCGCGTCAAGCCTCAGTGTGCGCGCGTTAAATGTTGCCAGGTCGAGTCGTCGGTGTTGGCAGCCGGATCTCACCCGGGGATTCCTCGCACCCCCTGCCCCGCCGTTACCATAGCCGCTGCCGTAGCCAGGAATAGCGGGGCCGCCGGGGACTGGGGGCCATTTTTTAGGTTGTGCCATCATAAGGGGGGGTTTGCCATAATCGCCACGCTTGGCAGGCGGGTTGGCGATCGCAGTGAGGCCTATTGTTATGCGGAGACGCTGCTGCCCATCTCCTTATGGCAGTTTTCCCTCAGTCGGCTCTTACGACACCCACGGGAAGAGAGGGGGTAGTGCTATTCTATTTACGTGCCGGCACTACACGGCACAACACAAACACAAACTAAGAAGTATTTTATCTAATCTGTGACGTCACCAAGTTCCGAAATGGTTGCGAGCGCAGATATGGTCAACTCGAATGACATGTCCAATTAGGATGTAAGTTAGGAAATAAACACAACAGTTTTACAGGGCAACGACATTATTTGAGATTTTTGTTTTGTTATTATAACTGATTATTCCGAGGAGTGCCTTTTTCTGCTGTCACATACATTTTGCTGTTACACCTCTATCTCGATTCGGACTGCGTTTAGAGGCATTTTCATCTTAGTATTTTTTTTTGCTGGACTAGGTATTTTGCAAAAAAAAGGCAGGGTCAAGGTAAAAACCGGAAATAGGTAGCCTGACGAGCAGTTGACTATACAAGGTAGGCAAAGCACTTGGATTTATGACAGAAAAAAATGATTATGCATTCGAATTAAGCAGGAACCAAAAAGGTTTGAATTATTTTTGTATAGTTCACGTAGCCCGGAACACCGTATCATTACATTACATGGTTGATGAGGCAATTAAAAGATTCGTACACATGGTAAAAAGTTTGAAAAGTTAAGTCCACACGAAAAACAGTTAGACAATAGCTAGTAAAATAATAAACGTTAGTTGACTCCTTTTAAGGAACTTTTCTAACTTTATGAAGTTTCCGTGATTACTCCGTTCATTGGACGCAACGCCTATTATTCCCCGACTGCCTCATGTATCTTTAAAAAGATATGATGACACGGCGAACAGTTTGATTACAGCATTTACAGATAGGATGGTATTTAGCCCACCAACAGTCTGTGTAAGTTTTACCCACAAACACTCCGTCTTAGTAACGCTTATCTTATCAGCTCATATTATGTGATCAATCACATGGCGCATTCAGTTTACCTTCATTAAGATAAAAATGAAGACAGATATTGGAATATAGGTATACTAGTGTTAATAGTAGATAAGACATTTATTGGGGACAAAATGTTTACATTCCACGATTGTGAGCATTGTAAATTATTCTGACAAATTTTGATTATAAGTAATGTGGACAATGCACTTTCCCTCCAAATAATTAAATGGATTTTATGATCATTTCTGAATTATAAATAGAAGATACGGCGACCGATTTGCTGTACCTAATTGTTAAGAAGTTTGCTAATACACTAGAGGTCACGGGTTCTTTCCCCACACAGTAGAAACAAATCGCCGCTCACGTTACCAATAGGCGTATCTCATTCCAAGCAACTTTACAGTGGAGCCAAAAAACAGTTTTTCCCCCCGTTTGGTAAATAGTTTCATTCTTGCCTTTTTTACGAAGCCATGCAAGCCAAGTCAGCCAAGGGGTTTTAAAAATCAGTCAGTCTTATTTATCTCGATGCCGATTTTTAAAGGCGTTTTTTGGCTCTACTGTAGATTTGCTTAAGTGAGATAGGTATGCCTATTGGTAACGTTAGCGACGAATTGTGTGCATGAACATGTTCGTTTTGTATCAGTATACTAAGTGTGTATTAAAAAAAAAAAGGTATTGAAGTATGTTCTCATTCCGTATCTGAAGCTGAGAGACACTGTGTGCATCCATGTCCAAGGTTTTTTTTTTGTTAAAGCTGTTATAAAATTTCAATTTACCTGATGCTTAGGTATCTTCGAGCAGACTTTCCTAGTTGCTGCAGTGCTGTCAGATGGAGGTGGACCGGGCGGTGGTGCTCCGACTCCCTGGGACGACTGTAACCGTGTCTTTACTACTTCTAATGGGCATGTCACAACGGCCCCAGCTGTTCCAGCCACTCTAAAATAAATAAGAATCAGTAAATTACTAAGTTCATAATCAAGTAAGAACTGGAAACAGTAAGTAACTGTTAACTCTGAATATGAGTGAATCAGTCAAAAGAACTAAAAATATTCATTGATTATTTAAAATGGACCATGTTTTTTCAAACTAAATATGTAGTCTTACAAATATTTACAATTTGTAGTACAATATCATACTTTAACTACTACATGCTATGCTCATACATAAAACAATTGTCTCTGGAAATTTCAACCTCCATTTTTATCAATACTAACTGCCCTGACAGAAATTCTGTGAAGAGCTATTGGAATGAGACAGATAACAAATAAAGTTCTCACCATCCTCATAGACAGGTACAATTTCTTTTGTTAATTTCCTATTTTTTCATTAATCATTCTTCATATTATCTAACTAATTCAAAACTATGGAAATCAGTCCAGCACCAGTCTTTCAAACAGGCCTATGTATTATACATTTATATACATATACAAGATTAGTTCAACATACTAGTTTCAGGTAAATAATAAAGTAATTTTATATACTTTTTATAAAATGCTCTTTACCTTGCAACAGTACTTTGGTCACACAGTTGTACTTAGGAAATAGAGAACCTTTTAGATTTTATTTCATTATTGCAGAATGATGCAATGGTTGCGTTAAGGGCAAGGTAATTTTTATTTTTGTACATTTCACATTATTGTATTAATTAAAAAACAATATTAACTCCTTCAATGATAGTCTGTCTACTTTCTTTACCATCTGTTCTGTCTTCAACTTAAGCATAATTTCAAAAGTATTTCTTTATTTCAGGTCACAGATAAATCTGATATTTAAAAAAAAACTTTTTCAAACAGGGATAGCACCCAAATCAGTTTGTATGTATGATGTATTTTGATTAGTTAAGTATAAAATTTATTTCATTGGTAATAATTTTTACAACCATTAATTCACCTAATTATAAAAGTAGGTACATCAGCATGCTGGTGCTAACCTACCTAGACCTAGCCTAGGTAAGGTAAGTGTTATTCAGTAAGTAGGTAATAATGATGATAATTTCGAAATAGTGTACCAATATAGCTTCTACAGAAAAATTAAATTGCCAAGCCCAACTTCCCATTATTTGCATGTCTCTCTTATTAGCTAGTATTTTGTTATACAGAGGCATGTCTGGCCCTAATTTAGCTCTCCTATTTGTTTCTTTGGTAATTAACCTCTAATTGTTAAAAACTTTTATCACCTTATCTGCACAAGGTGCTAACGGGGCAGTCTGCACACAGTATTAAAGTTCCTAGTTAGTGAGACTTTGTAAAACTGACTCTGAATCAAATTGTTTCAAAACAAACACCCAAAGGAGGACCATACTATTGCATTATTAGTCTGAAATGGGATGGCACTTAAGTAGCACTCAAAGTTTACACATTTAATTACCAAAACTTTGAAATTAGGAAACGCGTTAATAAATTTATGTACATAAATTTCAGTTTATTTATGTAAGATAAGCAACAACGTAATTAAACATGCTAAAAGGTAAGAAGCCAAAAGTGGACGTTTTTCATAGTTGTTGTTGTCGAAGAGCAGAGGTAACAAACAACCTCCCACTACCCCACCATGTGCCAAAGCTGGTTGTAAATTCTGATAAAGATGAAGGTAACGATAACACGAAAATGCTCAAGACTTAAATACATAGTACTCACCCTCCGGCCACCAGGTGGATTGCAGTATCTCTCTGAGACATTTTAGCGCCACAGGAGTAATTACATGACTGCAAATTGCGACTGTCTATAAATAAACAAATGCACCACTACAGTAGTTCAGAGCAATGTACACACAACTTCGTTATCTAAAATAAATATAGTAAAAAGTTCGTTCCGAATAAAACGTTGATGTTTTTTGTTAGCACTGAACTCAATATCCAGCAAGTTCTCCTGTACAAATAAATATCGGCGAAATCATTCAGAACACCGCACTTGTAAGATCGCACTTCGTCGTCGTTCGTAACAATTTCTCACACAAACATAACTTTTGTGTATGAATATGTGTTTGACACACACAACTGAAGTTGCGTACGTGACGGTCGTCGTGACGTACCGAGCGAGCGAGCGACAAGGATACTTTTTTTCTTGGCTTTGCACAGTTTGTTTATTAGCCACCAACTGTGACCAAAAAGTTGGATTTTTTTAGACTCGAAACGGCGTAAACGCTTGCAAAAGCAAACTGTGGCTACCATATTAATAGGAAAACCAGAAAAAGACATACGGTCTTGGCTTCAAGCGGGAATCGAACCGGCGTCTTTCACGATCCGGGCGACTGCACTTACCACTATTTTAAAATAACCTACCACAATGCTGGTCAAAAGTTGGCACAAACTTGCAAATTGATGAGGTCTGTTGTCGAAGTTTGATATTTCACCAAATCATTAATTATGACAACTTCCACAAAATTTGCAAACGTTTAATTGAGCTCAATTCAATACGCTAGCCCCTACTGTTTCCCTAGACCCATTGAGACTAAGGCCACCACGTTAAACAGAAGATGAATAGTGGAATCGATATTGTTATTCCATCAACGTGGACATCACTAGCTAGCGTTTTTCTTCATTTTGGATCGCACCGGAAGTGGTTTGGAACGCTTCCACCTGTCAAGTTGACGTTTCAATGTCATCTGTGTAAGCTGTCATTCAGCTCATCTCTGTCACTGTCACTGTCATTGTCATCTGTCTGTAGCTTCTGTTTTTTCTCTGCAGTTTTATTGCATAACTTTGCAGCTGATAAAGATTATCAGTATTTGTACAAAACTGCCGACTGATTGCTGCATAGTGCTATTTGTTTGATTGTCTCAACAAAAATGATTGCATCACGCAGATTAGGATCTATACTGTAATTATTTTGCTAATTGGATTTACTCTGGACCGGTGTAGTATATTAATGTATTTATTTGTCAATGTGCAGGATGACGGCCGGGTGCCGGCAGAAGCACAGCCTGCCCAACCTGCCGTATGAGTATAACGCGCTGGAGCCGGTGATAAGCCGCGAGATCATGAGCCTACACCACAGCAAACATCACGCCACTTACATCAACAACCTGAACGCCGCTGAGGAGAAACTCGCACAAGCACAAAGTAAAGGTAAAATACTACATACCGACCAAATACTACCTATGTAGCTACTTTCTAAAATTTGTTTTTACAATAAAATATTTTGCACATTGTGGTACTACTTTTTTACTATTTCCATGATAATTCTGCATTTACAATTCAAATTAGAAAATTACTATGTACGTAAATGCCACATTATATTTATTTACTATGGGTAAGTAACCCAAGAGTTTTTAATAATGTATATATTATAGATAATATCACTTGCTTTACTATTCTGTATGAAGATCTATACTAATAATTGGTGCAGACACTTGCAACTGTGCAAACAAAAGCTCTTTAAAGTCTAGTAATCTAGTTAGTTTTAACATAATGTGTTGGTTCGGCAGCAGCTGATACCAATGTTATCATCGGCCTTCTAAGCACAATCAAATTCAATGGAGGTGGCCATGTGAACCACTCAATTCTTTGGAATACCTTGAGTCCAGTCAAGAGCGACCCCTCTTGTGAACTGTTCACCGCTGTGCAACAGTAATACTTTTTATTACATATCAATCATGGTTTTAGAATAGTTGTCCATTATTTTTGTGCAGTATCAAAAGTTGACAACAATATTAAGTTGAGTAGTCATCATCATAATTCAGTATAACTTTATTAGCTTTGAGTGTAATTTAGCCTATTTTACTCAAACTCTGAGGTTGTAACATGATATTTAGATAATATAAATAAGTGGCTTAACAAATGTCAAGACGCAGAGATTTAAATCTCTGTCAAGTATCTGACTCTCTCTGTTTACATTTGAATGTTTTCTGCAGGTGACATTGAGACTGTGATTAACTTGGCACCGGCTCTCAGATTCAATGGTGGTGGACACATCAACCACTCCATTTTCTGGCAGAATCTCTCCCCCAATGGGGGCAAACCATCAGCTGAACTCACCAAAGCCATTGAGAAGTATTTAGAATTCTTGCTGCATGTTTTATATCTTTAACAATGCAATTTAATCAAACCTGCCGATTACCATTTAAAATTTTAATTGAGGCCTTTTTAAAAATATTTTGTTCTGAGTGCTATGAGCATTACAAGATCGAGTTAATCATTGTTAAACATTTAATAGGACATAGTCTTAATAATCAGTAATCCTACATAGTACAAACAAGCTCTCTTCCGGTGGTTCTTTGTGGTCAGTATTGTTGATTATTTGTATTCTTTTATTTATTTAGTTAAATAAATGATCACAAAGGGAAATTTTATTGAAAGTACAAACTTGTGCGTACACAAGCCTTTAAATCCATTGGATGTTGAAAAAAACTTTCTAGGCCATTGTTCTCAAGTTTATTTACTTAGGTAGGTAAATAATTTTTACATTCTCTTTAATTTTGTTTAGAAGTTCATTATCTGGGCATACCCAGAATTGCCATGAAATGGCAACAATAATGAGGAAAGAGAAGAAAATAATTTATTCGTTTTCAAGTTATGCTTCTTAATATTTGTTGCTGGTGTTCATGTTTTAATGCTTACTTTCGTTAATTGCTTGTTAATGTTTAAATTTAGAAATAACTTTATCTTCTGTTGTTGTTGATGTATTTCTAGTGAGCACTTGTTGATTAGTAAGCTGCTATGTAATTGGTGATTGTCTTTTTCTATTTTTTAACCTGATAATTATTTGTTGAAGTATGTAACTGCACACTTTTACCCCCTTTTGCATTAAAGAAAATGAATAATGTTTTTTAGTGGCCAAAGGGGAGAACAGAAAAACACAGACTTAAAGTGACAGCTCTCTGCTTGGTTAAAAGCACAGTCTTAAATCAGTAGAATCAAATCAATGATACATTAGGTTTACAGTTACACCCATTAACCTAAAATTAATGGTTACAGAGATTTTGGCTCATGGGAAAACATGAAAAACCAGTTGGCGGCGCAGTCAGTGGGTGTCCAAGGCTCCGGCTGGGGCTGGCTGGGCTACAACAAGCAAATTAAGAAGCTTATGATTGCCACCTGCCAGAACCAAGACCCACTGCAGGCCACCACAGGTATATCACCTTTTTTAAAAATAAAATCAGTCAACAAGAGGAGCCTCAGAACCTTCTACCAGTGATCACTGATCACTTGTATTGCACATATTTTTAGTTTATAAAATCGCACTTTAAAACAAATGTGTTTAAGCTTAAGTTTATTCTTTAAGATAATTAAATTTTTGTTTTTCTTTGTCCGTCAAGTCAGGGACACATGTTTTTGGGTGATAGTTTAGTCTTTAAGTTACTCGCATGTTTAAATTTTAAAATTGTTCTTTGACTGTTACCTGTTATGTGTTCTTAAATAAATAAATAAACACAAACTCCACAAAACTTGTCTAGACTCATTCTCGCAATCGAATTATAGTCAAGTTTTCGTTAGTTGACGCCGCGACTATCTATCCAGGTGTGCAAGGATCAAGCCGGTAAAAAGAAAAAAAGGCTTTCCCGCTTTTCAAACATGTGCGTAAATAGAGGAAACACTAGTATGCTCGCGTAAATAATGCAGTATTTATTAAATTTCATTCCGTTACACACATCAAAACTCGGGTACGAATCCGTTGCGTTTGAAAGAATGCGTTCATTTAGGCACCGTGAACTTTACTTTCTAATTAGGAACGATTTGATTGGTTATGAGGTGTGCTAGATCGAAGGACACGAATGAAATCTCTGCATTCTTAACGCGAACGGACTATAGAGAGATCCTTCTAGTAAAAGTAATTCATACATTTTTTGCCCTCTAATTTCCTAAATTTGCATTCTTTATTCATCAGTGGCAACAAAAATCCGAATCATCTCATAGTTTTGCCTTAGTTCAACTACCTTATGAAATTAAAAAAAACAAGCTTTTTGAATTAATTCCAGGCTTGATCCCGCTATTCGGCATCGATGTTTGGGAGCACGCCTACTACCTGCAGTACAAGAATGTCCGCGCCGACTACGTGAAGGCAATCTTCGACGTGGCCAACTGGCAAGACATCTCCTGCAGATTCGAGAACGCCCTGAAGTAAAAGCAATCTCCGCATTTTTAGGTTTAAAAGCTTTAATTGTAACAGTCACTTGGTGATGAACCTTTGCATTAGATTGTGATATAAGTTCGAGACATGTATTCATGTGAAAATGTTGTTTTATTTAGCTCCTGTAGGGGTTTTTTTTTAACATAACGTGGATAGCCTAAAATGGCTCTCAAGTTTTTTTTTTAGTTCTATTATAGGCATTTGGTACTCGTTTTCCATGTTTTCAGCGAAAAACCGTAGGCTAAAAGACCCTAAAGTATACTGCTAAGAGGGCTCCAGTTTTCGACTTCGTCAGCGTAGAATTAAAAAATACTTAAATTATTAATCTTTTTTTTTAAAATTGTAGCCTATGTGCTATTCAGATGCTTTATTATTGTAAAGTTTCTTACAAATCCATTCAGTAGTTTTAACGTGAAAGAGCAACACGGCACACCCACGCATACAAACTTTCACATTTTATAATATCAGTAGGATTTGAGAGAGACAGGCTATCTTTTAAAACGTAAAGTTCCCATTTATGGACTCTGCAGATTGGACCGCGCGGGCACAAACCCATTTCAGTAACCCCCGAATTCACAAACATCCATTAACGCTAAGCACGCGCTCACTGTCATGCTGTCCCGCAAAATGTCAATAGAACTGAAAGGGACAGCATGAGCGTGAGCGCGTGCTAAGCGTTTGCTGTCGTTTGTAAAATTAATGTGAATTCGGGGGCAAGTAGGTATTATTAAAAAATATATATTTTCTGTGAGAAAAGCACCGATCCAAAATCCCTCGACCCCAAAATGAAGCAGCAAAATCAAAATTAGTTTATTTAACTCAAGGTTCATTTTATATGGGGTGGGGTATCTTCTGGTAAGTTTAACAAAACCTGTAGTAGATGAACCCCCACTTCACTGCGGTCACATTTATGATGCAGCAGCAGGCTCTGTTAGCGCTGTAAGAAGGAATGAAAGCTACTAAGAGTACCTACTAAAAGATGGTCCAATGTATTTTTTTATTATACACTTTAGTAACAACCGTGTGGGCTAAGTAAAACTAGCTTGGCTTGATTAAAAGGGAACCTTGAAGGTTTTTATATTACCTACAGGCTACCAGAGGCACGTACCCATGAGAGAAGTGAAGATCTCTATCCGCAGATACTTTGCCATTTAAGTCCCTGAGACGAGTCACTCAAATAAACTCACATAGCATTAAAGTAATCATTGCTGCATGCTGAGCTATCTGTGATACCTCGTAACCTCACTCAACACTAGCGCCTCTAGCGGAAAAAACACGCGCTCCATTACTAAAAATCTCAGTGGAATGGAACGTTATTTCAAAATTGTCCGTACGGAACGTAATTGACTCATCTGACAGCAGCGCTGTCAAATCAGATGATTGTCAGTGTTCTTATCGCTTTGTTACTGTTTTGTGAAAAATAAATAAATAAAAGTATTTTGAGAGACTTTCCATTAATCATTTGGGTTCCACGGCCGTAATCTCCACACAGACACACTGGTAAGTAGTACAAGAGGTCATTTTAACACAAGTTTAATTGAAACAAGACGGCCCGCAGATCGCCGTTCAGTGTTATTGATTTTTCAGGGAATGGTCGTTGCCTGCTTATTTAGTACACCGCGACTTTGCCTACTTATTTATTCTGAGTAATATACAATCTTATATCTCAGACTGAATAGTTTGTGTTAACTTTTGGATAAGCTAGACAGGTATGTAGAGCATTTCGATATACTTCGTGAGATATTACGGAATTCATGTCTGAAGGTCGATTTTCAGTGTTTTGAAATAAACCAACGGTTCTGCTTTGTGCTTATCTGGGTTTTGATTTGTTTGCACCTAATTATTGAGCACCACTTACGCTCTGTAACAATATCTCCTGAGTCTATTGTTGATAATATTTTTTGTGTACTAGTGATTGCATTCGGAATTCACCTAATTTTGTGGAATAACCAGCATCACTGGTTTATATCCTGCAACTACCATTTTTACTGAAACTGGTAACATGAAATTATTGTAGTTTATGATTGATTATGGCTAGTAAAGCATGTTATATAAAGCTATCAACTGTTTAAAAATATTATTTCAGAATATATACTTACTCACTTCTTTATTAATTTCATAATTGGTTATTTATCATTTCTCTAAAAAAACCTATTTAGGTTTGTCAGAATTGTATCTCTACTAATTATGTAAAGCTGAAGAGTTTGATTGTTTGAACGCACTAATCTCAGGAAAAGCTGATTCGAATTATTGTTCATTTATTGAGCTATTCTAAATCACAACTTCATGCTATACTTCTATTGGGATGGGAGAAAAAGAGAGAGAGAGAGAGATAGAGAGAGATACAGATTCAAACAATTTATCATACAAACTTTTTACCAAGTGCAATAAAAAAAATATTAGGAATTCTTTACTTTGGCCAACTCCAGTCAAATGTTTTATAGAATTGTGTCGAAAACACCATGATACATAATTAACATGTCGCTGGCTTAGTGGAATACTGACCTAATAGCTTTTAGGTCAGAATCGAGTTTACAACAGATTTAGCATGACGTTAACGCCATCTATCATCTTTATTTGACACTTTTTTTGAAACAAGGCTTTGTTGCCTCTCCAGCGACTTATTGGTCTTTTTCATTTTTATGGAATTTTGAATCGTGCTTCCGAGAACAGTGACTCATAGCCGAGTGAGTCAGACATTGTAATTATTATTTAATCGTACGAAGACGCAATACTTCTAAGGTTTCTTTACGTCAAAAATCAGATGTGAATTTCATATTTTTTTTTAGTTCTACATTGACGGATTCAATTTTAAGTCTGTTTGCCAAAAAAATTAGACGCATATTAAGCGCAATTTTAAGTTTTAAGTCAGTTTATGTTAAAATGTTGTTTACTTTTTTATGACGGATTATGATTTAGGTCACTTTATTTACTACTTGTTTTTGAAGCGACTCTTTGTATTAGTTAGACTTAAGTCTTTTTATTACTAAAAAATATTCGGATTTCTCGCCACAAACACTATTGAGTCTTTGTTCGAACGCAAAATTACCATAGATGGTATTTCTTATGTGGCTCAACTAGGAAGCTTCATTTTCAAAAACAAAATAAAATACAAATAAATCAAATCTTGATGTTTTATGCGTTTCGGTCTCATCGACGATTAATATTGTACAAAAAAAACAAGCAGTCATGTCAAAATCATAATAAGTAAATTTTTTATGAGGCAATACATCAATCAAACCCTGAATTGCAAATCGTTTTTTGCCATTTCCCAAAAAACAACTTTTTAGACTTACGCCACTATTCCACTAAGCCAGCGATGTATTGATTAACTCAATTCTTGACTTTTATCAACACAAGACAAATGTTTTATTGGGAGGAGTTCTGTGCGGATTGTGTCAAAGATAAAAAGCATAACATGTATCAGTTACTACCTCAAACATGAATTTAAAATAGCTTGCAATCATTATGCTTAATGGTGCTATCTTAAAAACAATTAATGATCATGTCATTGTTATCAACCATATTCATAAGTAACAGATAAAAATACTTTTAATGAGACTCAATCAATGCAAGTAGGTATATTTATAATACATTTTAAAGCATATACTAATTGTAAACATGTCTCAGATCATTGTTTCAATTTCCATTTCATTGTATCCAATATGCTTTCATTTTCAGTTACAAGTAAAATTTTAGTTTAATTTTAGTCTTATGAAAATATCTTCTTGCTAATAGGTCTAATTTCAACTAAACTAAAACTTAAAGACATGTCTGATTGAATACAATTTTTAAATACCTAAACATTTTAAGAATTTATTTTTTTTGCCTTATCATAAATTGAAGTAAGCAAAAAGTACTGTTTCTGCATATCTAAAAGCCTAAGAGACCCAACCCCTGCAATATGCATAAATGTACGGGTATACCTATATTGGTAGCTATATCTAATTAAAATGTGCCAACTGAAGAGATAGGTCATGTTTTGCACTGTTGTGTCCATGAGTAACGATCATATTGTGGGATATTTTAAAATTAGATTTGATTCCAAAGTACCACAACTCAACAATGCTGTAAAATAAGTAAATAAATATCAATGAACATCATTCCACACAGTGCCACCTAGCCCCAAATTAAGCAATAAAATGCCTTTGCCATGAGATACTAGACAACGGATAAACATACTTTGATACTTTTTTTTGTGAATACTTAATTATACATAGGAAACACTCAGACTGCACAAA
Organism: Udea ferrugalis; assembly: GCA_950022985.1. Lineage (NCBI taxonomy): Eukaryota > Metazoa > Arthropoda > Insecta > Lepidoptera > Crambidae > Udea > Udea ferrugalis. The sequence continues at coordinate 4,496,938 of OX465532.1, read as the reverse complement.
CAAACAGACAGACTGTTCATGGATATAAATGTACGGGGATCGAACCCGCAGCCACTGGTGTCCAAATCGGTCGTCGCTTGCTAAAATTAAAATAAGTAATGCTTCAAACGAACGAAATGCTATAATATGCTACTATGATATGTCATTATGATACCAACTACATAGTCCTTTTATAACCGCAAACACCTCTTAGACCACTACGAAACCTAGCATTATTTTAATGCTGACTGTGCTATAGGTGTTAGAGCCTTATAAACACACCACAAAAATATATCTTAACCAGCGGCCGCCCGCGACTTCGTCCGCGTGGACTTAAGTTGAAAAACAAAAAGTAATATTTCTTTATAAATTGTAGCCTATGTTCGATTCAGTTGTATAAGCTACGTAAAGTTTCATTAAAATCCATTCAGTAGTTTTTACGTGAAAGACCAACACGACACATCGACACCTACAAACTTGTTCGTCACTTGAGGCTCTAGGCAGGATATCTAGTCATTACGCCAGGGAGCCTACCATTTCTTATACGAGTGGCTTCTTCTGCAGTCTCATTATGTTATCCGAAGGAGTTAAAGCATGGTATTACTAGTTGCCAGCAGTCCGATGGTTTATCGTGTTCGGCGCCACACGCGATCCCGCGGTGAATGCACTCGCTGCGCCGTCCTGGCACCCGGGGAGCGTCATCCATAATTGAGGACTTGGGTTATTGTGTCGATCCATGGAATTGCACCGAATTCCAGGGAACAATCACTTACGTTATTTGCGCTCAGATTGGGATAGGTCGGATTGCGAGTTTTGCCGTGTCGTGAGTCACATGCTTTTTAGTTCACGGGATCATGACTCACTTTCGTTGCAGCCTTATTTTGGTCCTAATTTACACAGGTTAGGGCTATTTGATGCGCGCTATAAATTGTTAAATGAATGGTATGTGTGATTAAGTCTGGTTTGTTTTTGATTTGTTGAATGAGTCCACCTCGTATGGAGACGAAAAAATATTAACGTATTTTACAAAATCTTACTGGGTTTTGCCTGTAAAACGGGACAGGATGTTTTTTTTTATCGAACTGTTATACTACATTTGCATTTCTGCCGGGACAGTGCTTGATAAAGCAGGGTATATAGGGTCCACATTCTTCTGTGATAAAAAAAATATCGACAAATATTGTTTAGTACATATCCGTGTATAGACTCTGCTAGTAAACGGGTTAGCCAATGACCCTGCAGACCTATTAGGTTTCGGAAGGTATCGATGGAATTGTATACAGTCCAATAAACTTTTATTTCGCCCATAACCGAAAGAAACAGCGTAGATATGTTTGCGGAAAGGGCGATGTCGGGGAATAGGGGTGAATGAACCGCCAAATTCAACCAGGAAATTGTCTTCGTCCTCTGCGAGCAAGTTGTTTTGGTACAGTTAAGAATATACGTTTATTAAAACTGATATTTTAGTACAAGGAAATGCACAAACAGCAAAATGTATTGTAGGTGTAATGTCTAATGTAATGTATGTGTAATGTGGTAGTACTCTTAGATTCTCCCTTGAGATACTGACTGTGATATTATTAGCCTCTTGTAGCGCTGGTTGTTTGGTTTGCTTTTAGTTGGCAGATATTTTGCAAAGCCTTTGTACTCGTATCTTCTCTTTTGAAATAAAACTGTTTAAGGTGTCTGTTTATTTCTACTTCTTAGTGCAAGAAGTTGCGGTAAAATCGACAACTATATTATGTATTTGCTTCGAGAAACACTCCGAATTCGGTAGAGCCCTTTTAGAATCTCTCAACAAACCTGTTTCAATTTTCAACTCATTTGTATATTTTTATTTGTACTGTGATGTGTGGGTTAGGTAGGCACAAGCCTTTGTGGTAAGTTCGCTAGCAGAAAACAACGAGTTGTCTCTCATTCTATTACTCTTGTCATATCTCCAGACAATGGCCACGCGCGGGCGGTAGAGCGCGAGCGCTGTGAATGGCGCTTACTATGTGTATCACATTGCTGCTAGTTTTTTTTATGTGGACAGTGAACCTGTTAATATCCTTGAAATTCGTGTATTTTCACTAGGTGAAAATATAATGATTAGGTATTTATATTTTCATAAGAAAGTACTCGACACAATAGAAAACAGATAAAAAATTAGTAAAACAAAGTGTATAGGTAATAGATTTTTTTCTTTTCGGCACACTTTTTCAGCTGTTTCCCAAAAAAATATAATACTTGAAGTGTCTGAAGACTCGTTTTATGAAGAAAACCCAAAAGAAAATCTCAAAATAAGAAAGTCGTCTACATTAACAGGCAGCTAACAAAGAGACAAATACTAGTTGGCTTAAAATATTGTTATGAAAGTAATAAATAAGTACAGTTGTGTAAAAAAGTAAAAGGAAATTAGCTAGCCTCGCTTGCGAGTTTCAGACGAGTTCCAAGAGTGACACCTGCCGCGTTCGTGATGAAGGCTTGCATTTTACGCAAATTTCACATATTTCGTGACGGTATTCCGTGTAGCTCCTTTGTTCCTAGATATAATGGTCTTTCTATGCGCCCCATCTTTTGTGTATCGTAAAATCTGTACAGCGGGCTTCTCGGTGCTCTGTGATGTTGATTCATTTATTTAAAACTGTCCGTATATTTTAACATCAGGACTTATTCTAAACTAGGGTAAGTACCTTCTAGACGTGTACCCTAAACGGATGTAGCTTACCTGTATGGCCACTACCCTTTGGCGGGATGGCCTTTGTACAAAAGCACAAAAGATGGAAATTATGCCTTAAAGACATCTTTTATCGTTTAGTTTCGCTAGGCTACTCAATCAATGTCACGTGATGTCAAGTAAACCTACTCGTAATCTGAAGATGGCAGTAAACCTATGATCTATGCTGCAGTGTAACAGCAGTAACTTTTGAAGAGCAAGAGTTGTCCAACACGATCTCAACGTTAAAACACGCATCAATGTTAGCATGCTACAAAGTGTTGGTCCAGGAAAAAACCCGAAATGTTTACTTAGTCGACACAATCGTCTAGTTTGTTTTTAGGGTTCCGTACCTCAAAAGAAAAAAACGGAACCCTTATAGGATCACTTTGTTGTCCGTCTGTCCGTCCGTCCGTCCGTCTGTCAAGACCCTTTTTCTCAGGAACGCGTGGAGGTATGAAGCTGAAATTTATATCAATTACTCAGGTCTACTGTCCCTTGAAGCTGTGAAAAAATCAAACTTCTAAGCCAACGCAATCAAAAGATACAGCCGTTTATGCCGCAAATTTTCGACACTTGCAAGGGAATCAAAACCTACAGGGTGCTTCCCGTGAACTCAGAATCTTGAAATTTGGTACGAAGCAACGTCTTATAGCAAAGATAAAGGAAAAATTACGAAAACCATGAATTTTTAGTTACATCACATAATATATATTTTTTTAATGATTTTAAACTTACTACCCATTTCCTCATAAACGCGTAGAGGTATTAAATTGAAATTCATACCAAATACTCAGGTCTATAATAATGAACGAACTTTGTAAACCTTGCATGTTTGTACGGAACCCTCGGTGCGCGAGTCCGACTCGCACTTGGCCGGTTTTTTCGATCGATATCAGTCTTTAAAAGGGAATTTTCCCAAAACATGACATCTTTTCTAGTCAGGTCCTTAGCTATATGTTTAGTTTATTTTACAGAATAACATTTTATGATACCCTACCGTTTGCACATACAAATATTAACGTCATACAATTTTCGGGATGCGCGACATGTTATTGGAACGTGATATCATTACAAATACTAGAATTACGTTGGCGCTGTTATTTAATTTATCACGTTACAGGATTATGACAGTCTTGTTATGGAAAGATTTAACGGCGGAGGCGGAGCATAAAAGGGATTAAATTTACTTCGCGGAATATAGTCTTCGTAGTTCTTAGTAATAAAGGCTTAATTAAAGACAAGCTGGGTTATAGGTCTCTCGTTGTTGCATTTTTACCGGTGCAGTGTTGCGTTGTCAAAGCTGCAGTTTTAAAGAATATAGACGTTTGAAAATTTGATAAAACATAAAATTCATAAAACGATTTTTAAAACATTTTCATTTATAAACAGTTACCATATGCAAGATTTAAGACCGCACAACTTATTGCGGTCTTTTAGCTTATGCCTAAAATGAAATTTCTTTCAGCAGACCATTGTGGCACAATGCGATTGCCACAGTGCAGCATTGTGTCAAAAAAGTTTGACAGTTTAAGACAGTGGCATACAAAACCAAAAAATATATTCAGGTATTTGATAAACTTACCGCAAGAGCTTTTTACTAAATAGGACTATTGAAGCAAGAGGGATTTCAGCAAGCATAATATAATTCAGACAAATAACACCCATCCAAAATTTTAAATGGATGATAAACTCACTAAATAAAATAAAAATACAATATAAATTCCCAGAAAAATTACATTAAAAACAATATGAATATCAAAAAGAATTAAAACATTTAAATTAAATTAGTTTAATAGGTACTTACCTACTTACCTACTATTAAACGAATGAAATGAAAAGTCACAACCATAACTGTTTTTTATTTGTAACCTTTGCTGTATATTTTCAGTGAAGTAAAGAACGCTTTTGAGAAAATAAAACGTCTGTAAACAAAACAGGTGCTTGTTGCGAGTCCTGCACTGGCTGCAGGCCAGGTCGTAAAGTTGCCCTGGAGTCTGTCTGTAGCTGTGTAGCTGTCTGCTGCTTTAATACTTGTTCGCTGTATTGCATGACATGCATCTAGACTTTTACAACCAGGCTATCTCTAGGAAGTAAAGAAAAATGAATTAATAAAGATCCATCAACTTACAATATCATTGAAGCAACGTGATAGTGAATTGCGAATCAGTCCGAACTGTGCCACTTGTGGCAGTGGCTCACATCCCTTCATGACTTCATGAGATAGAAAAGAGCAAAAATGATCTCCTAACGATGAAACATATTTCTTGAATCATAAGTTAACGCCACGCTCGATATAGTCACCTTTCTTTCAAAGGAAAAAGATGCATTCATTTGGGGGCCACAGACACTCAATTCGACACCCTCATGGAAAATAAAATGATCTGAACGCGATGCCTTTTCATTGTTAAAAAACAGCTTCAGGTAAGTGTTTTGGGAAGTTCGATATCCCACATATTTTTTTAGCTTAGCTCTATGTTGTGACTGGTAGAGAATGCCTTGAATGAATGAATTTGTACAAGTTTTTTCTTTGTGCAATTGATTACAGCTAAGTATTCAAATGTTAATCAATGTACAATTGCGCCTATCGCTCATAGCCGGTTTTTTTATCGTAGCGTTTTTAAATTTGCTTTACAAGATCTATCGCTTCAATCCATAGTTTCAGGTTTTCATATTGGGAAAGCAGACGTGTATCAGAGATCATATTCATGAAGAGGGTAAAGAAAGTGTACAGGTAATTCATAAGGAATTGTAAGTTCCCCCGAGATCTTGAAGCGCTCGATATCTGCTGACCTTGTACTTTAGTTGATTTGATCGGTCCTAAATTCAACCATATCGGAATCAATAACTTGTTTTAGTGAACATTTCAGAAGCAGACTTAAATAACTGAGCGCTTGCTGTCCAAGACAGGTTCAATACAATCCCTTTGTTTGTAGCTTTAAATACATCTTTTGTTTTGTTAGATAATACGTTGCTTTGTTTTATAAATAATCGGATGTTGCTACTGCCTGATTATCGTTTGAACACGGATTGAGTAGGTTTAGTTTTAATATTAATGCAGTATCGGAAATAGATGGCGGATATGTGTTATAGTATTTATTTACCTACATAAAAAAATGACATCGATTTTAGAAGTAAATCCTTTTGCGCTGTTCACCATAAGCAGAAATAAATGTGTCATTAGTCATTCAGCATAAAGATGGATGGTCGCGGCTATTTCCTATTTAAATAAGTACAGGTGCTGCAATGATTAAACAATAATGCTGTGACGAACTAGGAAATAGTTTGAATACTTGTTCTTTGACGAGTTGGTAAGGTTTGTAGCAGCATGAGCAATATTTATTACTTCTACGTCTTTTACACGCGTGTGTCGACTATAGAGACTCACTCAAATATTGCTAAAATTAACGAACACAACATATAAGATGATGATATAAACTGCCTCTATACGTCCCACTGCTGCAAAATTATTAGTTTAGAAATTCGATTATCAAATTTTCCATTTAGATGTCATTAATTGTAAAAATGAAGTTGTTATATGGTGCTAAAATGTAATGTTCTTAGAGCTTATTGATGAATTCGAGTATCTGCCGATAAACTGCGGTCGTTAATATATGTTAGTAATATCACTGAAATGAATTAAACGGTATGTGAAACATGCTGTTACAAACAACGTGGCCTATATAGTGGCCTGATGCAAATTGAATCGACGTCAGCTCGGCATTGTACCTTAATTAAGGTGCCATCTTGTTTGTTGGCGGCTTGAGAGCTTAATAACGATGTTTTCTGAGCTCTCGTCGCGGCGTCGTGTGTGCGAGACCAGTTAAGATTGAAGTTTAATTAAAAATGATGTCGGCGACAATGTGGTAACCACGTTGATGAGGCTGTATTCTTGTTGACATGACAAAGAGCGCCTTTCGGGTTTGTCACAAGTTATAATTGCTAATTTTTCATTAAATGTACGAGCTTATGTAATAGACGTATTTGACTTTAACCTGGGTTTGCTTTACATATCTCAATTTTTTAAATTTCATAGATTACGACTGCAGCTTAGGATAGGCGCACGTGTAACACCAAGAATTGCAGTCGTAAGTTGCCGACGTTGTGAGCACCCTTATGAAGAAATCCATCCTATAGTATGTAATTCATCGGTTACACTTCGAAAGGCAACTCACTCACAATTTAAGTGTCCTAAAAAAGGAAGCAGAATGAAAGAAAACCCTTACGATATTGTGCAATGCGATGGTAGCAATTAGCCATGGCTATCCTAACAAACAGTTTTCTGAAACCGAACCCGTCGTATTAGTGGGAAAAAGACAGATTATTAGATAGTTAGAGCCACAGGTTTTGTTAAAAACGTAATCATTTCCTAAAGTAACTTTATTCCCATGGCGATTTACTGAAACTGGAAAGATTTCCTACACTCTTCTCTTAACAACAAAATGTTTCTAGGGTCCTTTGTCCTCTGAAGTTTTGTGATTTAAGGAAATGAAATTTTTCATGTTCAGACTCGTTGCCAGTCCAACGATTCAAAGTGGAGCGAAGTATTTCGCAAGCCAAGCGTTCGAGAGTAACTTGAAATTTTACGTGGGTTTCCCTGAAGCCCGCTACTGGAGTTTCTTTGAAAGGCAAAGTATTAATAGCCAGAACGACGCTCTCGGAATTTAATATAATTCAAAAAGTTAGTTAAATGTCAGCAGTTGTCACATAATACAGTCTGTACCTTGACGTCGGTTTATGAAGCCGTTACTGTTAAGTGTTGCTGTAAGCTGCCTTTTTGATAATGTACATACTCGTATTTAACAAGACGCAAAAATTAAAATACGAGTAGGTACCTTTTTACTTTACCACAATTAGACTGTACTAAATACTAATAAAAAATAGTAAACATACATAAACCTAAAAGATAATGATAATAAAGGTCGCTCGAGAAGTGTTTCTTATCGCTTTTGACAGATAGATCTGTCATCATCGGCCATCACCAAAACTTATATGACCTTTCGTAGTGTGCAAATATATCCATAGAATTTTATAAAAGCGATAAGAAACACTTCTCGAGCGACCTTTATTATCATTATCTTTTAGGTTTATGTATGTTTATTATTTTTTATTAGTATTTAGTACAGTCTAATTGGGGTAAAGTAAAAAGAACAGTAAAAATACCTACATGCTGTTGCTTATGGTTTGTTTTTGATCCAAACCCCTCATAGACTCAACAATATCTTTTAGTTTGAGTACTTGTCAACAGTAACTGATCTGAAAGAGTGGATTCAATGTTACACTGAAATTCAAAGTTACCCAACTTGACCTTAATTGGTTTATTCGTTCTAAATTGGGTTTCCTTCTAATTTAGAATTTGGCATTAGGAATGCTTTTCTCAAACACCATTGGTATTTTGGCCTCTGACCGTCACACTTCGCAAGGCCCTGGTTTCATGAAAATATACAAAACCATCAAATCATCAACAATCATCCTATTTGTACCTTATAATTTTTGTATAAGCCTCAGCGCCATTGTATTATTCCTGGAATGAAATTCTTTTTCACAATCTGTGTTAATCAGAAATTGTGTTTTTTAATATTAATTAAGTTAGCGGTGGGTAAGCGTTTTGTAACCCTTTTTAGAATTGTGAACTTCTTATTAGCGCAAAGCTTTATAATTTCTCTTGGGTGGAATACGATGAAGAATATTTATGTGAAAAGCAGTAGCTGATGCTCAAATTCTGTGATACTACTACAAATTAAATTTCCTTCAGCAGTCCTACATTAAATCATAAAAAATAAGTCTTGTGTTATTATCATGCAACATGAGTTTGAAGGGTACTCAAAGTGGAGTCACGGTCTAATTTGGAGGTATGTATTGTAAAACACACTTTTCCCGTCTAGTCCTTAATTTTCTCTAAATAACAAACTTCCCCTTTACTCACCCTTTCCTCTTTCCCCTTTTTAACGTAGAGCATCTGCTTAGAAATAATTTTGCATGTCTATTTCATTATATTGCAATGTGGACATATAGATCGCAGCTAAGTGAAGTATAAAGTGTCGTTGTAGTATAAAATGACGACTTCCGGTTTACGAGATGGTCGAGCTGCCTGAGACCTACAAGTGTTGAAGGACGAAACTTATAAAACTTTACCTGACCCTCATAATATGTTAATCATATAATTTATATTCACGTCGCATTACGTGTCACGGTACCTAATTTCTCTCGTCGGACACGCGTTATCAAATTTCCATTACATGAGCCCCTAATATTCGACCTCCGTCCTCTTCTCTTAAAAACTTCACCGGACGTGCTGTTCTGTTTTCGTATTTATTACTGCAAGAACTCCATCTGAGATATATTGGAATCTTGGTTGAGGGCTGAAGGTGTGTTTTGGCTTGGCGGTTGTGGGGAAGTCTAAGGTGTCGTTTAGGGAGCTTACTCGGGTCGCGTTATTAGAGCCTTGTCCTTCTTTATTGGAATATACGACGGGCCAATGCCGCCCCTCCCGGCGAGAGGCTGCGGTATGCGGGATGTGGCTTCACTGCGAGCGGTGCCACTGTTTCTAGGGTACCTCCTAACCTTGACGTCGATTGAAGAATTACAGTAATAACTTCGCGAATCCTCATTTGACAAAAGGCGACTCACATAATTATAATAAAACCTTAACAGGGCTCAGGTTACGGGTTTGTTGTGTATGTATTGTTAAGATCTTTTGTACCAACATGAAACAATAAAGATTTATGACTATGACTTATTTATGGATAATTCGTTAAATCGTCAATTTTTTTAGTAACATCATTACTTTTCCTGCTGTTTTTTAAACATTCATGTTGCGAACGTACATGAATGAGAACGCATCGTCGAATATAAATTATTTTATAAAGTTACAACAATTCATATTTAAATGTTTATTTAGTCTGATAGAGTTTATTCAAATTTACACAAATTCATTACACAAATAGTGTACTTATCTGATTGCCTGTACAAACTAAAAAGAAAAAAAAAACTCGCGGAGCAATTTGTATTTTGATTGTTTAAAAAATATTATGAAGATGGGACAAGAGTTGGGTCTTGCAGACATTTACAATTACTTTTATTTGAGTAATACTAATTGGTTGTATACTCTTTTTCGCTTTCAATGAAGACGCGTCTTTACAAAAGATCTTGAGTCTTGAAGTGACGTCTAGATTGGTAACGTCAATCCGTTTCGATGTCGATACAATGGAAGCGGAGCCTTGCGAATTTCTAATATTCGTGTTGATATATTTTTAGGCAACAAAGAAAATCCAAAAATTGTCGTTGCATTTATAATGTTCGAATAAACCTCCGAGTTCCAAGCCAGCCTCACCTTCACGTGGTGTGTCCTGTTAATGGCAGGATAACCATCCGAATGTTTAGGCCACGACCCTACAGTTTCAATTCGCTATGGTCTCAGATGTTTCCATACCAAAACGCGTCAGTTATACCTCTGACGTTGGTTACCAAAGGTACCGTTAATCAGTAAACAGGCATGTTTGCCAACGAATTTGTATAAAAAAACTTTGAATTCAAACAGAATACGTAGCAGATACAATTTAGTAAGTACTACGAACTCTGTTAACACGTAGCGAGGGCTACGACCTGCTACGGCATTGTCTACGGCGACTACGGCCTACGGCTTCAAAATTTCCAAAACTTTTAGCATTAGGAATTTTTATCGAGTGAAAAAAGTTGAATCATTATCTTAAATGTTTACCAAGAAATAAGATAGATTTATGGGACTTATTATTTCAAAACTTATCGGCGAATAGGCAACATGGCGTGTTCGTAATATTCATTAGTAAGTGCATACTATACTTTTTAAACCATAAGTGGCGTGAGTTACAATAATTGCTTGTATGAATTTCAGGAATTCCATATGAAATTGTCCGCCAGCCAGCTACGACCTTGCTAATGTTTTATGGAATGAAAGTTTCATCACAGGAACTAGTTTTATAATGTGCCTGTGCAATGTGTTATTTACCGGGTCAGGCCCGGTGTATCGTAAAGAAAGATGCAATAGGTCGCGCTCAGTACACCTTTTATAGTTTACTTGTAGGGTTGTCTCCTGGCACTTAAATATACGATGCGTGAGTATATGATGGTGAACCGCAATGATATTATAATAAAATAGGCTACTTGTGCTAAAAAGTGGCACCCGAAAACTGAACTAATTAGCACTGAGTATCGCGAAAGCATTGACAGTCTTGACAGTCTGAGACGACACTGCGCAACATGTTTCTGTTTCTCGTTTACGCTCTAGTAAGTAGTCATACTACACACATTAATGACTACACGGTCAAATTATAGGTGCGTACGCCGTGTACAATTTTTGACTTTGCATCAGTAGTGACATAACCTATCTTCCTCTTTTTCATTATGATGTCATTGGTACACGGACTGAAATTGTGTGGGTTTACTTAAATTGTTTTAGATTTAGATGCAAATAGTGAACAAAAGTCAATTTTAATAATTATAGAAAAAAAATGATAATACGTTTGGAGAGCAAAATGAATTTTGTACAATCTTGGAATGCCTCTTCCGATAAATTTTACTCACGCCACTAACGTTAATTGCGTTATTCGTTGCAGTGGCACCCCTGTGCAAGTTCTTTATTTGGAATAAGCAATAACTAGGCAGCAGGCGGGCAGCCCTATCAAACTAGTTGTAAAGCGGGTTACTGCTGTACGTTTATCTTTGTAAGTACGGACGAGACTTGGATTTTGCAACAAAATTTTACAGGTTTGGGAAAATGTAGTTTGTTCCGATTGATGAAAGCCCTTTTTAACTTTTACAAGATTTTCATCTTGATGTCTTGGCTTTCTGGTTATTTTAGCCTAAAAGTCCCGCCAGGATTTAACAAAACATTCGTCTCGATGTTCAGATTTTCAAGACTACAAATCTAACTGAAAACACTCTGTACTCGTGCGGCTGTTGATGATGATCCTTAAATAAATATTCGGAAACGACCCGACGATCGAAAAAAGAAAAAAGAGCATGCTGCTGTTTCGTATTTTATTAACTGTTTGTTTTTGTTCCAGATGTGCTGAACTACTTCGCAGGAGTTATCACACAGTGCAAGGTAAGAAATTGTATGGTTATCCACTTCAATATAAAATGTGTTTTAACCGTAACTACCAATTATTTATCTTATTTGTTAATCTAAAACGTTTTTTGTTTGTTACAAAACTTATCAAAATTCCACAAGAGCAAATTAGAAGAGACCGGAGAATTACATATCAAGTCAAAAATGATACACAAGATAAAAGCGAGGTCTAGAAGTCAATGTGGAATAAACAATTAAGATGGGATAATAGTTAAAAAAGAAGAAGAAGAACATTTTTTTAACTTAAAATTCAACTAGTATTGTCAAGTGTTTGTTGAGTGGACTTATAATACAATAAGCGTTTCATTCCTAACTTCTACGGCTCTGAAAGAGCGCGTGCATAAGATTTGTTGCCATGCGTATGCAGTGCGGGCGTCGCACTGTCAACTGAAATTGTTGTGGTAAGGAACCGACATCCCATAATGTAGCAGCAAAGAATTTGTAGAAACCAGTCGCGCGACCGTCGCACGGTTCACAAGCGGCTAACTTCCATACTAAAAAAAACAGCGCGGCAACAGCGCGGCAGCTGCGCGATTTGTAATACACTCTAATCTAAGTAAGTCGCGCGCCTGTTTTCGTTAAGTGCCTTCACATTACAAAAACATCCGCTGCTGTCGCGCGGCTGTCGCGCTGCTTGTGACCTAATGTGAATGAGCTCTTACTAATTTCTTAATAATTTGCATAGTGTGTGTACAATACACAGGTGCACTCTGTCTACCAACACTTTTCTATAACCCGAAGACCCGATATGTCTTCTGCGGCCGTGTATCAATGAATAGGCTGATATCAATTCAATTTATAGATACTGTTCACCTATCACAATCAAGCAAAAATATACGGCCGAATTATTAGTGCTTGAATACTCGTAGTAGGTTTTATTTTCACGTCCGTTGCTAGTAGTTTGGTTGGTGATTATAGTGCACGTAATGTATGAGTATTGTTTATGCGTTGCGGGCTCTATCAAAAGCTATTAAATTCTCATAGGAATCAGCTGGCGCCGTCCAGACGCGTTTTAGGCTTATTAGCGTGTTGGGTTTCATTACCCCAAGTGCTACTTTGCTTTGTGTCTACTCATAGTAACGAACATGATTTGTGTTCGATACTCTATGGCTAACGCGGTGGGTATTATAACACCAGTTTCAAAAGCAGCTAAGTCAAATGTTGGCGTGTTAAATACAATAGTGTTGTTTTCTCGAGTTACAGAGGTTACGTCAAATTTACTGGTTTCTTCATTGATAGTAGGAATTGACCAGATTTTAATCTTTGTGTTCAATATAAAAGTGGTAACTGATGATGTTCAACATAGCTTGAAGTAGCTTTATGTGCAAATGCTTGTGCATACCACTAACGCGATACAATCGCTCAAGGTCCGCTGTCCACGAACCTAGAGCTGTGTTTGAAAATAGCCAATGGGATATTCTTCTTTGACATTTTCCTTTGCACTAACTAGGTGCAAGGCAAATGTACACTTATAAGCACATCTTCCCCTCGCTTTAGTGGAATCGTGGTCTGAGGCTACAGTAACTCCAGTTCAGTTATGACTGCACAAACAGGTATTTTAGATATTGCCTAGTAACTTAACAGAGGTTGGCTTTTTAGGAAAAAACACAAGTAGCCGGTTAAATTAACTTATTCTTTGTTACCCCTTCGAGGTAAAAATTGAAGTGTGACATTTTAATAACTACGTAGGTACCGCCAAAAAAGTTCTCAGGTGCGCCCGTTCATTAGTTCAGATTACCTTCACAAAGTGGCTGCGGCGCCACCTGCTCTACAAAAGGTGTTTTTCTATTGTTTTAACAGTATGTTTTATGCTATCTCTTTATTCTTATTCGAGTATCGAATCTTTGTTCCCACTGGTGGAGGGACCAAATCCACGACAATACGAGTTGAACCGTGAAGTGTGTAATATAAACATTAAGTCTGAGGAAGGTAATTATAATAAGACAAAAAAGACACAACCTATATAACAAGCGTAGGTACATGGTGAATTTCAAAATTGACAAGTGGTACCATGTTAATCGAAAAACCAGCTGCTAAATCTCATGTCAGCTCACATTCAGTTAACATCAGTTCCAACAACTAATCACATCGCTTGATGGCAGGTTTCTGAGAGGGCACAGGGCGTCCAATCCCTCTTCTCGTGGAAGGAAACTAATTTCCTCTGTAGACAATTCGATTTACAGACAGTCGTCTGTTCCTAGGTGTTATTACTATCTCGTTTGATGTAGAGAAAAACGTGAACGAATTTCGTTATTCGTTATTCGTTGTGAAGGGGATGTCGCCTGAGCGATAGGCCACTGCGACCATTACTGATCTATTGTGGCCATCATCCCTTTAAAGATCACTCTCCAGGCCAGCAGCCTTCATAAACTGCACTATTTTCCCGGGAGTGATGTTCTTGGCGTCCTGGGGAGCAAGCAAGTGACTCCCCAGCACGCGGTACCTACGCTGCGATAGCGCATCGCAGTCGCAGAGGACGTGGACCGGCGTTTCGTCCATGTCCTGGCAGAATCTACAGGTTGGGACCTCTGAGATCCCAATCCTGTGACCATGTTTGTTCAACCGGCAGTGTCCTGTTAGGGTTCTGGTGAGGGTTCTGATTTGACCCCTACTCATCCCTAGGGCCTCCGCGGTGAACTTATGTGAGTAGCCCTTTATCAGAGCCTTGGCGTGCACCAGTCCGTTTGTATTGGTCCAGGCCTGCATGCCAAGGGTCTCCGCCCGAGCTTTTAGTGGCTGACGCAGGGCGCAGTTGGGTATACCCACCATCGGCTCTGGGGCCTGATTGGTGGATTCCGCCCCAGCCCTGGCCAGCTCATCTGCAGCTTCGTTCCCAGGGATATTGCAGTCTCTGGTCCATGGTTACTCCCAGATATTTGACTTCCTTGGAGATCCCTATGGGTTTACGGAACAAGGTAGGTTTGCGAATTCCCTCCAGGTTCCGTTTGCGGGTGAATGGTACCAGTGTGGTTTTGTCAGCGTTTACTGACAGGCCCACTTCCTGGCACCATTCTTCTACCAAACGCAGCGCCCTCTGCATTCGACCCGATATGGTGTTTTGACATTTGCCTACCACCATGATCACCAGGTCGTCCGCGTACCCTTGCGTGGTGAAGTGCGCGTTGTTTAATCGATGTAGTAGGTCATCCACAACAATGGACCATTCTAGTGGTGACAGGACGCCACCCTGAGGGCAGCCCCTGGTCACCTTGACCTCTACGCGTGCATCAAGGAGGGATGTTTCTACCGTCCTTGAAGTCAGCATGGACTCTACCCACCTAAGGGTGGTTTCGTCCACGCCTTTGTTTTTCATACATTTGATGATAATGTCGGACGAGGTATTGTCAAAGGCCCCCTCAACGTCGAGAAAGGCGCATAGGGCGATCTCTTTGTCTTCCAGGGCCCTTTCAATCCTGTCCGTGAGTTCAATCAGAGCGGATTCCGTGGATCTACCGCATCTGTAGGCGTGTTGCCTCCCATGCAGAGGGTTGACCGTGAGGTAACTTTCTCTGATGTGCAGGTTCAGCACCTTTTCCATCGTCTTTAGGAGAAAAGACGTTAGGCTAATTGGCCGGTAGGATTTAGGCTGGGACCTGTCTTTGTCCCCTGCCTTCGGTATAAAAATTACCTTAACCTTGGTCCAATTTTTAGGTAGAACACCGAGTGCAAAGCTGGTTCTAAATATTTTTACCACGAATGGCAGAAGGACCTCGATGCCCTTCTGCATAAGTGCGGGAAAGATTCCATCAACACCCCCAGACTTGTAGGGTTTGAAACTGTTGATGGCCCATCTGACCTGGTTGGGTCTAAAGATCTGTGAGGCCCTCCTCCAGTCCTCCGACCTTGGCCGGGGTGCTCCAGGAATAATGTGAGGAGGGTTTCTGTCAGTGATCTGGTAGGAGCCCGGAAAGTGAACTTGAGCCAGTAGCTTCAGAGTTTCTTCCGCTGAGCTGGTAAACGCCCCATCCGCCTTCTTAAGAAGTTCTAGATGCGACGTGGGTGTCTTGGATAGTATTTTGTGTATCCTGGCCGCCTGCGAGGCGCCCTCGATTTCCTCACAGAACTTCCTCCAAGACTGTCTTTTTGCTTTCCGTAGCTCCCTATTGTATTCAGTGAGAGCCTTGGAATATTCTTCCCATACCCCTGTTCGCTTTGCCCTGTTGAACAGGTCGCGAGCTCTGGCTCTGAGCCGGGAGAGGGACTTGTTCCACCCTGGGATATTTTTGTGTCCCCGGTGGCCCTGCTTGAGCGGACAATTAGCTTCGTAGGCCTCAATCATGCCCTTAGTTATTGCCACTGTAGCAGAGTTTAGCTGTTCAATTGAGCGTATGCTCTTATTGACAGCCCCTAAGTTTTCGCCTAGGCATTCAGTGTATCTGCCCCAGTTGGTCGCCTTAGGGTTCCTATAGGGAGCAGTGGGTGGAGCCTCACCACTGCCTCCTAGGTCATACCTGATATGTCTATGATCAGATAGTGAGACTTCCCCTGAGACTTTCCATCGACTTATGCGTCTCTGGATCTGCCCAGTACAGAAGGTTATGTCTAGTACTTCCTGCCTACTCCTCGTAACGAAGGTCGGCTCGCAACCCTCGTTGAGGACATACAGGTTGTTACTGAGTAAAAAATCATAAAGTATTTCGCCCCTATGATTTGTATCCGTACTTCCCCAGCTAGTGTGGTGCGCGTTGCAATCACAACCCACAACTAGCTCTGCTTCTTGCTCCCTGCAGTAGTCCACAAGTGCTTGAAGCTGAAGTGACGGATCAGGAGCCTCGCCGGGGAGATATGCTGAGCAGACAACAGTTTTCCTGCCGGCAAGGCCAGGTAGAGAGATATATGCGGCTATGAGGTCGTCGCAGCTGATCTCTGGGATTGGCATGAACTTAATGTTTTTCTTAAGAACCATACATGCTTTTGGACGTGTGCCCCTGGTGTAATAAAGAACATTCCCTGCGGCAGTCAGTCCACGCACCGTGTCACCGTTAAGCCACGGTTCTTGAATCAAGGCAATGCCCAAGTCCTCGCTAAGGAAAGTCTGGCACACTACAGCCGACGCTCCTCTCTCGTGGTGAAGGTTTGCTTGAATAATTTTTATCATAGTTATGATTGTAGGTCCAAAGTCAGTCCCGGGACCAGTGTTCCCAGGACGGCTTCGGCGGTGATCATGACAGCGTCGAGTGGATGAGACCTATCGTCGTCATCGATCTCACTGCATGATACCACAGAGGCCAACACGGCTTGTTCTGTGGTCAATGATAGGGGACCACTATGTTCCCTTATCTCTCCGTGAGAACCTAACCTATTCATCCAGTTCCCACGAGTAGCGTGGGAAAAGGTGGTCCACCCCCACAGAGCCCAGCATGCGGGGGTAAGGCTTATACACTCTGAGGTCGCCCGGTATCAGAGGTCCACCGTTCGAGACTGAGCACCCCCTCAGCCACGCAGCCATCGGCACGGTCAGTCACGCCTTGGCTTGGGGTATTTTAGAGAGGTTTTCTCCTCTTGGACAGGGATAGGAAGGTTGGGGAGGATTAAGCTTTGGGCCCTCGACCCGGGCACAAAGGCACCAGGTCTGTGGTACCTAGCTACTGGGATGGGAGGGGTGGGCTTGGAAGTGGTCCGGCCTGAGTTTTCTGTTACGTCTGTTTCTTAGGGAATCAGACCAAGAACGGGCAGCAACCTCGAGAAGGATAGTACACAGGCCTTGCCTTGGGGATCATCACGACCTGCGCTCTCCCCCAAGGCCATTCGCCAGACTTAGCATCGGACAGATGCTAAGAATAGATGTGTGCCTGACTCAAGGACAGGTTGCCACGACCGTTCCCATGGGAGTCCAGCAATGGCATGCCTCTCCGCAGTCACGCCCACAACCGCCCAACGTGAACGAATTTAGAACGGAATGGAATCAGGGAGGAAAAAGTAATAAATAACATTACTTCCAGATAGAAATTTTATAGTAAGAAAAAGCAATAAGCACGAGGTTAGATTTTCCATTTGATTCTATATTCAAAGAGCAGTTTGAATTTTATCTCTATCTAGGATTCTTAAATAGGTCATGGTTATTTACATGCCATAGCCGGTCAATGATTATTGCTTCTTCTTACTGTGATTTGAACTTGCGAGAATTCTAATTTGATTATGCTTTCGTAGACAATTTCATCATAAACAAAATCCCACGTAAATGACGTCGTCCTTTGAGTGTTGCTTCCACTGTCCTTATTAGGAGACAGTTTAACCTCTAATCGTTGCTATAAATAAACACTGGGCCAGACTTGGCTAATCCTGCCGATCCGGGCCTGCGTCACGGCGCGACCGCCCGGCGCCGTCTCCTGCATCTACTTCCAACGTTGTTATTGTATATACCATGGCTTTCTTTACTAGCTCATAAAAGTCGACAAAGCTTAGATTTTTGTACAAGATCTGAACGCAAGTTTGCGTAGTGCATACCGCATGAAGATATTGGTTACCACCGCAAAGCGTGGCCAGTTAATAAGTTACCTTGCTCCTGATGTGCACTATGCACCCTTACTTTTTGACTACTTGAAGAACTTCAAAGGCAGGTAAACGCAATTTACCGATTTTTCGCTAGTTCCTTTGACGTTATTTAAGACAGTACAGGATGGGTAAAAAAACAAAATTAAACAGCCGATTTTACAGCGGCTCTCGCTTGACTTTACTATAACTACTGTTTCCGCTGGGGATTTGGTCTTCATTCCTGGCTTATCCTTCAATGAACTTTCTTTCCATATATACGGGACACTTTTTAAACACACTTTCTTGAATTATCTTCGACGCGCTCTAATGTAAGCTATTCGTACATTTGTCCCGTTCTTCTAAAGGCCCGGGCGTTTGTCACGACTTAGGTACTGCAAACGACACAAAGGGATAACAAAACACCGACGGTCAACAAAAACGACCTGTCGTGAAAAACGGCACATTCGGCTTCAGTATTCCACTTTCATTTACTCGCAACTGACCTTGCCCAATGGAATTTGTCGGTGCGGGCCCTCGCAAATTTAAACTCAGATTAGTCACGAATGAATTTTCCAGTGTAAAATACTGTTTTCTTAGTAAAGAGCGACCGTTGCGTGATCAAAGTGGGGTGAACTAGTCGATACTTGATGTTGATTGGCCATCGCGCGCGACGTCGCGGCGCCAGAGGCGTATATCTAATACCAGCGCTAGTGTTGCTGAGGGAATGGGCTAAATTTATACATGTCAGTTAAAACTGCATGGTGCATCCTGCTGAGCAACGAACGAGGCTCTGGCGACCGACCGACGGCGGTATATCCGTCCTGAATAGGCGAGCTAAATACCACAGACCGGTGACGGGCAGCAGCGTCACCGGTGCGAGAAGCTTCGCCCTGCGATCGCCAACCCGCCTGCCCAGCGTGGCGATTATGGGCATAACCTCCTATGGAAGCACGACAAAGGCCACGGCCCCCAGTTCCCGGCAGCACCACTATTCCTGGTTATGGTGGCGACCATGGTAACGGTGGGGCGGGGGGTGCAAAGAATCTCCGGGCTACGGGAGGCCACCACAACCAACTGACCCTGGCGACGTACAACGGACGCACGCTGCGGCTTGACTCGCATCTGGCGCAACTCGAGGTGGAACTTGGGAACATCAGGTGGCACATACTTGGGTTATGTGAAGTCCGAAGAGAGGGAGAGGACACCATAACTCTCAATTCAGGCCACCTGATGTACTTCCGAGAGGGAGACCAAAAATCCCAAGGTGGCGTTGGGTTTCTGGTTAATAAGTCCCTAGCTAACAACGTTGTGGAAATGTCCAGTGTGTCGAACAGGGTGGCGTACCTCATCATCAAGCTCACCGAGAGGTATAGCCTCAAGGTGGTGCAAGTGTACGCACCGACCTCGTCACACTCGGACGATGAGGTGGAGGATATGTTCGATGACATATCGAGAGCCCTCCACTCCACTACCAAGACCCATTTCACCGTTGTTATGGGGGACTTTAACGCTAAAGTGGGAGTACAAAATTGCAGTGAATCGGTAGTAGGATCCCATGGATATGGAAGCAGAAATCATAGGGGGCAAATGCTCGTCAATTTCCTCGAACGGGAGGGGCTCTTCTTGATGAACTCATTCTTCAAGAAGCAACCCCAAAGGAAGTGGACGTGGCAAAGCCCCGACACTATGACAAAGAATGAGATCGACTTCATCATGGCGGACAAAAAGCACATATTCAGAGACGTCTCCGTGATCAATAGGTTTAATACCGGTAGCGATCACCGACTCGTTCGAGGCTCTCTGAATATCGATTTCAGAGCTGAACGAGTCCGCTTGATGAAGGCCAGGCTCCGACCAACTCTGCTTCAAACTATCATGGGATCTGAAGCGTTCCAGTCAAATCTGGAGAACCGATTTGCTGCCGTGGAAACCACAACTGACGTTAACCAGAACCTTGAAGATGTGGTTCGAGTCCTCAGGGAAGAAGGTACGAGATTTTGTAAAATGCAGCGTAAAGGCAAGAAGTCGAAGCTTTCCGAAGAGACTTTGGGGCTAATGAAGAGACGACGGGAAAACCCACCCGTCACTTCGTCAGGGAAACGGACTCTAAACCGAGAGATTAGTACGCACGTGCGACGCGATCTCCGTTGCTCCAGTACTCTCTCTATTGAGAGAGCGATTGAGCAGAACCGGGGTTCAAAAGTGTTCGTACAATCTCTTGGAAGAAGCCACCTGACGAAGTTGACCATAGAAAGTGGAGAAGTCGTTGTCTCGAAGCCGGCAGTCCTTTCGGAAGTAGAAAACTTCTATGGCCGGTTATACGCTTCGCATGCATCTCGACCTGACCCCGGAAATGAGGACTCTAGAGCCACTCTTACACGCCACTACACCGAAGACCTGCCAGAAGTCAGCATTGACGAAATCGAGATCGCTCTTGGGCGGCTTAAAAATGGAAAAGCCCCTGGAGAGGACGGCGTAACAACAGAGCTGTTAAAAGCAGGAGGCAGACCCGTACTCAGGGAGCTCCAAAAGCTTTTTAACGCTGTCCTCTTTGAAGGGAGAACTCCAGAGGCGTGGAGTAGGAGTGTGGTCGTCCTGTTCTTCAAAAAGGGAGACAAAACCCTACTGAAGAACTATCGACCTATTTCCCTTCTAAGCCACGTCTATAAGCTGTTCTCAAGAGTGATCACGAACCGTCTTGCGCGAAGACTCGACGAATTCCAACCACCGGAACAGGCTGGGTTTCGGAGCGGATACGGCACCATAGACCACATCCACACAGTGCGGCAGATTATACAGAAAACTGAAGAATATAATCAGCCCCTGTGCCTAGCATTTGTGGACTATGAGAAGGCCTTTGACTCGATTGAAATCTGGTCTGTTCTGGAGTCCCTGCAGCGATGCCAAGTAGATTGGCGATACATCCAAGTGATGAGATGCCTTTACGAAGCAGCCACTATGTCCGTCCAAATCCAGAATCAACAAACAAGTCCTATACCTTTGCATCGAGGTGTGAGACAAGGGGATGTTATCTCCCCGAAATTGTTCTCAAATGCAATGGAGGATATGTTCAAGACGCTGAACTGGAAAGGACGTGGCATCAACATCAATGGCGAGTACATCTCTCACTTGCGATTTGCTGACGACATCGTCATCGTGGCAGAAACGCTGCAGGACCTACAACAGATGCTGAATGACCTGGCTGACTCTTCTGTGCGCATCGGTCTACGGATGAACTTGGACAAAACCAAGGTCATGTTCAATGAACATGTACTACCGGAACCGATTGCGATACAAGGCGCCGTTCTCGAAGTTGTTCAAAAATATGTATACCTCGGGCAGACATTGCAGTTAGGTAGAAACAACTTCGAGGACGAGGTGAACAGAAGAATTCAGTTGGGTTGGGCAGCGTTTGGGAAGCTACGTCGAGTCTTCACATCGTCGATCCCACAGTGCCTAAAGACAAAAGTCTTCAATCAGTGCGTCCTACCCGTCATGACATACGGAGCCGAAACGTGGACACTAACGGCACGGCTGGTCCACAAATTTAAAGTCACTCAGCGGGCTATGGAGAGGGCTATGCTCGGCGTTTCTCTGCGAGATCAAATCAGAAATGAGGTGATACGGCAGAGAACCAAGGTTATCGACATAGCCCACCGGATTAGCAAGCTGAAGTGGCAGTGGGCTGGCCATGTTAGCCGTAGAACCGACAACCGTTGGAGTAAACGTGTTCTTGAGTGGAGACCGCGTCTCGGCAAGCGTAGTGTAGGACGTCCTCAGGCAAGGTGGAGTGATGATCTGCGCAGGATGGCTGGCAGGAGCTGGATGCGAGCAGCCGAAGATCGAGTACAGTGGCGTGCAAAAGGAGAGGCCTATGTTCAGCAGTGGACTACAACAGGCTGATGATGATGATGATGAGTTAAAACTGTGCCATATTAAATTTCATTATCGACCGGAAGACTCCACCGCAGAAAAAAGGCCTCCCTTAGGTCTCACTATGGGTTTGCCATCAAATGGTCTCCACACTAAAACTTTAACAGTGGCGTGTTCACACATTTGCCACCAAAAGCTCCAAATTCAGCGTGTATGCTTTCGAACTAGGGGATCGAGTCTCTGTCTCTTCATTATTTTTTATACTACCTGCTCGTCAATGGGACATTATGTGTCATGTAAACCTGTCCTAAAGTAGGTCATTATAGCCCTACGGTCTAGCCGGGACATAATGTTGTACTGAATTTCATTATTTCCCTAGGGATTAAAGTTATTTGAATTTGGAATGCAACCGTGTAGTCAAACATGTTTAGGTGCAATGAGATTTTATCCTGAGTTCGAATGTCGTACTGGCCACTAACAAAATAGATGCCAAAGAAAGAAAAAAGGCGCCCACGGCTCAAATAGCTCCCGAGTCCTGTGCTGATAAAATGAACTACGCACAACTGTCTTATGTTTTTAACATCACTTTTAATTTTTGATAAATACTAATTTCTCATATTTAATTACCTACCTATTTTCACTTGAAATAAATACTTAAGCACTTATTTTTTTCAGCCATTAATTTCGATTGCCTCGCAGAAAGTATAAAAAGTAGAGTATGCATCGCGGGCTTAAAAGTGTATTTGTCTTGGGCGGTCTTGAATATGACGCCCGGGACATAATACACTTCTTTAAGCCCTTGTGGCATAATCTACTATTTGCAACCCATGATAAAGTGTACATGTACTTATCTCCCTAGGTTCTGGATCTGGATGGGGGCAATTCCAAAAATATCGGAAACGCGAAATCCTTCGGTTAATAAAATGTGTGAATAAAATATCTTTGTTTGTGAAATAAACAAGATGAAAATGAAACGCAACCAAAGCGTCCATATTTTTTTTACAGAAATACAGTTGCGTCTATGTCGAACTATGTCAGTGCTCATGAATGTAGTGATCATGATACCTCTTCAGATTGCTTATATTTCGTACAGGAACTGCAGAAAGGCTGGTACAAACCAAAGTAACGAATCGTCACCCAGAGACGTGCTTTCGGTATTCTGTCATAAGCGACGTGATCAGAATAAGGGTGTTATTAAGAAAAAACACCGATTTTCCTTCCATTCCTTGTGTTGTAATAACAGTCTCGAGTTGGCCTCGATTGCATGACTCATACTTTACAGCAGCGCGGGCATGGCAGTATCAATCATCATTGCAGTCAATTTATCACATCGTTTTATTATATTAACTTTATAAGCACTGTTAGTAGAAAATTTGACGAGAAATTAAATTTAACTCCGATTTATGGCATGGTATGTGATATCTCATAGTGAAACAGATATTAACAAACACGAATATCGGCTGGTCTGGAAGAAGGTTGTTTTTTAGATGTGAATTATTTTTTATTTATTTTGATGGCTTCGTTACTTCTCTCAACGTTTTTTCAAAACAACTTCTTTAAAGGTGAAAGTTCTAACGCGCTGCACTTTCTTATATATCTTCTAAAAGTAAAAAAGTCTGAAAACAACTTGCAATAAGTAAGAGCGTTGTTTATTCGATGATTGCATCGAGGTCTCTGAGCATATCTGCAGAGGGCGCCTCTGATGTTTCGTGTGAATTTCATAAGGCGCCTGCGAAGAAATTGGCTCATGTAACATTAAAGAAAACGATGGTTATTTACCAACCCTTCATTCATCATGCGTTATTGTGTTTGTTTCTGTCTGACATTTGCCTTCCATTTGCCTCATATTTATTTACCTTTTATTCTGTTTCTATTAAAGACGTGGGGGTGTTTTAACCTTTATGGTAATAAATAGGTGAAGCGAGATGATTTAAAAAACCTATCGCTATACGAACTCACTTAATTGAACTAGAAGTTTTTTTTAAAGTACTTATCGGAGCCCACATTAGATATTCTACCTGTATGTTCAGGTATAGCTAGAATATCTGGTATAAGGGATAAGCACAGATATAAGTCTCTGTCCTGCGGGAAACCAACCAAGAAGGCTGTCAACATTACAGCGCTGGATAGCAACGCCAATCCTTTTGCAAGAAGGCGTTTGTCAATCTTGCCTATTACTAAACAAAGGGCCAGTAATAATCGACAGTGTCTGTTTTGTGAGAGTATTA
Organism: Udea ferrugalis; assembly: GCA_950022985.1. Classification (NCBI taxonomy): domain Eukaryota; kingdom Metazoa; phylum Arthropoda; class Insecta; order Lepidoptera; family Crambidae; genus Udea; species Udea ferrugalis. The sequence continues at coordinate 4,472,577 of OX465532.1, read as the reverse complement.
TTAACTGTATTGTTTGATACGAAAATAACTTCGGAGCTATTTTAGGCTTCCGTCAGCTACCAGTAATGACGCACGTTTAGGTTGAGCAACAAATAAGTGATGTAGATACGAGTGTACTATAACCGAAGTGGCTACTTAAATGCTGGAGTTAGAACATAATGATAATATTTCTTCATCTGCTCAAGATAGGTATTTGAAATAAGTTACTTAATCTGCTACCTTTATAGTTGCAATATTTGAATCATCCACTCTATGGTATTGTTTCCTGATCTCCGTTTTCAATTATGAATTTTTAGCGGCCCGCCCCGGCTTCGCACGGGTGCAATGGGATGATATTATACGTACTTATAAACCTTCCTCTTCAATCACTCTATGTTTTAAAAAAGCGTATCAAATTCCGTTGCGTAGTTTTAAACATTTAAGCAAACATAGGGAGGGACAGAGTAAGCGACGTTTTTATGTAGTGATAGTTGCTTACTGTAATTTATAACTTCTAAATAGTGTCAAAAGATAAATAAGTACCTATTCCTTTCAAAAGCTTTTCGGCTTTCATAAAGTTGCATGTAACTTGGGCACAAAATAATAAATATCGGGCTGGAAGGTTAGGTAAAGACAGACAGATGTGTGCGTGTACAGTCACCGCAATACGCGAGGGATGAGCTCTGCGGCGATTTATAGTCGCCGCTTGCAGAATTTGTGCTCTCCTTGGGCACTTCTGAGGTACAGTCAACCAATGCTCAAGGGCTACTGTGACTTTGAACTGGGTCCGCAAGGATTCGAGTATCAATGAGAGCTCAGCTTATGTTGAAATGTCGTACACTTCAGCTAAGGTTGACTGTTCACGCTCACTCAGGGCATTTCAGGGACAATTCACATCTTATTTTGTATAGACACATCGTATTATTCTCATTTCACATTTTTGTGTTCACTTTTAAAGTCGAGAAACTGTTTTTATTTGAATTATGTGGACATTTAAGTTTTCTGTTGAACTAACTACAGAAGTACTCGTGGTAGATTGATGTCCAAAGGAACTTTTCAAAAATTTGTCTCTCGCCTGGAATAATGCAGGATTTTCTTTAAAGTATCAAATGACTTCTATCTCCGACATGTTTTAACGGAGTCAAATTATGAAACCAAACTAGAAAATAGGTAACTTATTGAATTACCAGTACCATGAATACTGTTGCAGATGTTGCTTAAAATTTAACTTATGCACCAGTTTATTTGAAAGTATACTGTAAGTTTTAGTACCAAGTCTTATTAAATAGAAGGCACTGGAGGCTTTTACAGTTGATTGTAAAGAACTGTTTACTTGAATATGTATTTTTATAAATACATATAAATCTTTATCTGCTATCTAGTGCTCGCCTTCAGCAAGCTGACTCTACATCGAGAATTCAGCTGCTATACATCACTTAGGTCTAGGTATTAAGTCTTACCTGACTGACCTGGTATTTACGACTAGGGCCCGGAGTCTGTAATAAATATTCTGCTGTGAATAATTTGTCTCACGTACACATAGTTGCAGTGACTTATAGGGTGGGAGCACGTTAAAGTGTACTAAATAATGTTCACAATGTTTGATGTGCTTAATATTAAGCGTGAATAAAATGGTGAATGTGCAATGTTGTTTTTGTTGTCTTGTGGCTTAGGCAGATTTCTGACTGCTTTTTGGTTGTATGACTGGTTGCTTATTCATACGTGAAATATGTGCGATGATATTCCATCTACCACTGCGTTAAAGACTGCACAAAATTAAAATCAAAATCCAATAAAATTTGAATTCATCAAGAGAAATTAATTAAATATTAGCAACAGACATTTTTAAGCTGATTAAAATAATGATGTTGTGTAATTTCTTACAGATAAATCTTGGATCTGTGTTAAAGGCTTACACTCACATAGTTTACTTTTATTAACGAGTTACTTAGGAAATTTCTTATATTATAATGCGTATATTTTATCTCGCTATAATGCGATATTAATGTAAGCCGCCCCTGCAGGCTGGGCGGCTCATCAATCATCATACCGAACACGTAAGCAGCGGCTGAGATGCCCACATTAGCGCCAGCTTGCCTGCGACTACAGTCGGCTTGGAAATTAAGCAAAAAGTGATTTAGTACTTTGCCATACTAGCTAATTTGACAGCATCTTCATTATTTCAATGACAACTTCAACCAAGTTAGTGTGACATAGCTTTCAAGTGCCTACATAATTTGAAGCTGACTGTACACACAAAAACCGCTTAAGCGCAACACTATTCTTAGATAGACATACAAACACTGTAAAATGACTTTGGCCTCCCGAGTAGACACTGATTGATAGCTTGAGTCTTATTTGAAGGCTTAAGTTTCAGTTTTAGCCTCACGCCTTGATTCAAGGTTCTTACTTAAGGCATTATCTTCCAGTTAACCATTGGGCGAGACAGAAAATGCCGTTGGCGGTGCAAAAATCGAAATTAATTATTTCTTCTTTTTGGCTGTCTTTACTTAAATACGAAGCTAGAGCTTTAAAGTCTAGGCTTTATTATTCATTCAGAAGCAACGATTCGGGATTCTGACTCCCGTCTCAAAGCACTACTTCATAATACCCTTCCTCGCGTAGTTGCTAGAACTCGGATTACACATTGCTCTGATCACAAAGTAAGGTTTTCCCTTGATTTATGGAAACACGAAACAACGAAGGCGAATTACATCACCTAACTAGGCCCGGCACAAATATCTGTTCCATCAACAAACTGTGCGGGAATTGAACTGATTCCACAGGCACTAACCACTGCGCTCAATGGCCCGTCATCTAGGTAACGTTAGCTGTGTTACCCTTCAGCTGAGGCAGACTGTACAGCAGGTCATCGGCCGACGAAGTAGTAAACACGGCGGAATTGCTATCATTATAAAAGTTAGTGTCACGCTCGCAGCCTATTTCGGGTCTCGGCGACGAAACAAAAGCTATTTATGAATAAAAATACCCCTTGCGCGCTTTCGCTGATAGCAGCGAATAATAACAATAGCTTCTTTTTTATGAATTTAAGAGTTTTTACTATGAAAAGACATGATGTCCTATCGAATTACTAAATACTTCAGTTTAAAAAGACCTGCAAATGCAATGAAAGATCCTATTACTTTCATCTCTTCAACTTTGATATAAAACTAAAGATTATTCTGGAGTTTGAATTTATTAGGTGCACAAGCTTGTAAAGCGTTATATGCTATATTATTATTCTATAAACATGTAAGTAGGCAGAGGTGCCCGTGGCGCAGTTGTGACAATGGTCGGCGACGATTACTGTTGTAAAACAACACACGCCGGGTCGGAAATGGGATGGGCGACCACCCCGACCGTAATTTAGTGATGCGTATTTCGGGCATCTCCGTGCTTCGGAAGGCACGTTAAGCAGTTGGTCCCGATTGACGTCGCTAGATGTCAGTCCTTAAGCCTATTCAGAGGCCTTAAGGGCGGCTTGATAACATCTGACATTAAAGTTGCTCACTAACCTTACACCCCTCCAACAATCCGCACTGAGCCCGCGTGTTGGAGTATGGCCTGTTCCACCTCATAGTTGAGGTGAGGCCTGTGCCCAGCTGTGACACGTATATAGGCCGTTGATGTTATGTTATGTAGGTAAGTAGTACAGAACATTTTGTCTGTCGTCACCGTCTTTGGGCTCGCACGAGTTACTGATAGCGTACACGCAACGTCTTACAAGTTTTGGGGCGCCATTGTGGCAACAATAGTGATAGTAATACAACAACAGACCCAGTGACACCCAGTTAAACGTGAGTTTAACTGGGTGTCACTGGGTCTGTGTACGCGAAACATCAGCAGCGGTGCTTTTTCTTCTGCAGTTTGCAGTCTGTTAGAGATCGTCCAAGCTGAAATGATGCGCCCCTCCACTGCATCTACGCAAACAAGCAAGCACTCTTGTTTGAGCAGTCAAAATTTAGTTTATAAAAATCTTTGTTGGTACGACCTTTTCAATAGCGTTCGTAGGTGAGCGTACTTGAGCGGCGTAAATATAATCTGAATAGCTTAAAATTTTACATGCTTTTAAGGCATTAATTTTAATAACCGTAATTTTTGTGCGCAATTTGTCGTGATTAATCCTTTAACGCAGTTTCTTAAATTTTAATTAAGTCTGAGTCGACGTTTGGACTGTTCGCCTTTATTCAGCTCTTTTAGGTTTTATATAGGAGTTCAGAGCGTTTTACTTTCATGCTGCTTTTGGAACTGCATACAAAGACATGCAGTGGTGCATACATGTATAATGGCGACTGCGACGCGACGTCGGAAGCGTCCGTAATGCACTAGATCAAAGATAGCCTGGTGCAGTGTTTGCCAAAACAAAGTAGCTTTTATTTTGCATTCTAATATTTTGAGATTTAGAATTGTGACGTACTTACTCTGTAAAAGATGTCATAAACTTTTCCAGTTCACGTATTTTCAAAATAAGATGAACATACCGTTTCAAGATTTTCGTTAAAAATACGAAACGTACCTATTTGTTTTTTTCAAAAGAGTTCTGTCATACGAGCGAATTCAAAGTTAAATTCCATTTTGGCGTTCTGTAAGACTCAATCAGCCACATAAGGTTTTAGAAATATTTTCATATAACATTTGCATCTCTAGTATCTATGAGTACTCTCACTCATTTATATGAGGCAGAATACTAATTGAACGTGAAACGAATAGACAATTAAAGTGAGCGTTTGCTCCTGAGGGAGATCGAGATGTGAAGTGATGTCAGTGGGAATCGCTGGACAGGGGGGTAAGCGCCTTCCCAATGGCCCTGCGGCTGACCCTGGCCTGTGTATGATAAATTGTAATAGTTGCCTTGCTGATCTTGTTGACGCCAAGTAGCCCCGGGCACATAGACTTGTCCTTGACACCAGCGTCTAAATTGTACACTTGACAGCCTATTTGACGAGAAATTACAAGTTATTTGAGAATACCTTCCATTTTCTGTATCTAATCAAAATCCGAGTATAGCACCTGAATTGTAGAAACCCGCACAAACCTTTTTTATTATTGGAATAGGTACTTAGTTTTTGGCGCAAATCTCGCGTCCGTCTGTCAAACGGAATCGACAGGTCGACCACACAGCTTTGTAAAAACAGGCCATAGATTTCGTAGTCCCATTAATCCATTCGTCAATCATTGGTGTTATAATTAAAATTCCGTCCCGGGAACGAGCTTGATCGCGGTTTCAATTGATGAGGGCTATATATTCCGCCGCGCTTATCCTTGGACACAATTTTGGGCATTACGGTGGCCTTATAGGCGTTTTGAAGGGATTATACGGGTGAATGTTTTGTTTGACGGGCGAATGAATGTTTTACGGTGGAATTCACAAAAGCAAATTAAATAGTTGAGCGTTTAACAAATACTTGAACAACGCTCAAACTGTTTTTTCGCATTCACAAAGGTTCATCAATTGCTCCTCCTCTCACGTGATTAAACTAAGTTGATTAAGCACTCAAACGAAAAAATCGTATTCATGAAAGACAATCAGCGTGCCACAGATAATAAAATGCCATAAAATGTGACAAATAGCATGCTCAAATATTTAAAAAGTTGAGAGCGGTCGCGACCTATCTTAAATATTTGATTTGGAAGTATTTCAGCTTTAACGCCCGTTTTAAGGACTTTCGTAGAAGAAGTACCCCTTGTTAGAAGTCTCTGTAATGTGTAATACCTAAAAACACTACAGAAATATGTCAAAACGCAATTTCAAATGCTACTAAGAATTGCAGTTTCCGACAAAAGAAATTAGTCAGCACGCCCCCAAATGGAAGAAAAGCAATCAAGCAACACAGCCAATATACGGAATACTCCTCGCTCTCCATCATTATGCCAAGGGCAGTTATCAAAGACCCACAATCAGAGCAGGATACTACCATTTCCAAGAGACTCTTCCAGACTCCAATGTTTGCTAAACTGTAGCTTGGATGCCAATGCCAGTTATCAAAAATCCTGGGTCAAAAGAATAGTTAGTACCATTATCAAAAAGAGTCCAGTGTGTGCCTTTCTAGAGTGTAGTGAACTTGGTGATTCAAAGTGTGACTACCCTTGTTTCTATCTAAATTTTAAGAATAGCTGCTGGACAAACACATTATTGCTTCATTAAAGGCTCTGGACCACATTAAAGAGACTGTTTGGTATTCTCAAAAGAAGATTTTCTTGTCTTTATTTATATCAACTATTGGGAATGGCCTATGTTGGTATAGTTATAATCCCACCAACAACAGTGGAACAGTGGAATGTGCAGTGTACTGTGGGCTCTGTTAGGAACACATGAAGTTAAGTCGTTGGTGTTGTGTAGAAGGCACCTAACATAATGTAATAGTGTAGTGAACACGAACTGCATAAATAAACACCGTCAAATCAATATTTGTTTTATTTAACAACTAATTATTACACAGTTCTAAAACACAAGTTCTTTTCCTAATCTATTCACCCATCATGTCACTGCAGGGGAAAAGCCATCACTCCCAGTTTTTAAGTTATTGAAATAAAAAAGATGTGCACCTACTTATTACTTAAGGTTGTTTGTTTCCCCCTATACACCTAAAATTGTGTAATGAATATTTGTGTCTATCCTGTGTTTGGGTGTTATATTTATTTACTAAAGTACCTATGTACACACATCAAAACTGTCTAGGGATATCTTTTTTCTAATATTTCATAAAGTTTAGTTCGTTTACAAGTTGAGCATTATCGTTTGATTTTGCTAAAATTTTGACTTAATTTTGCTAAATTTTTTTGACGTCCTTACGATTGTACAATAATGCTACTACAATGGATTTCTTTATACAATCTGAAAGGGCAGATGAAGCAGTTTCTGTGTTCTAAAAATTTCTACGTTGGTATCAATATTTTAATTTTTACAGCCTCCCAAATAGCTATACTTTGTATGAAAATGCTTGAGATATCCCTAGACACTTTTGAGCAGTGTATTAAGAAACAATATTGTTTGTTCAGTCTTCATAATCTATGCTAAATTTTGTGAGCCGTGACCCCAGTGTAGATTTTGAGAGATAATGAATAAAAACACAAAACGAAATATGAATAATTTATTTTATATAATTCAAAAATAACAAATAAACTATAGGTTCACACAGTTGAAATAGAACATTACAATGTGAAATCACAACAAGACAACAATTTGACAAGATGAGGAACACATTATTGCACACTTAATTATTAGCAAAATTATTGGTATGAAAGTAATACATTTTCACCCTAAAATACAATTTAGGCAGTCTTATTGCTAAAAACAATCTCTTTCAGACAACCTACAGGCAGAGGAATAGTGACAGAAAAGGTTAGCAAGTCAAGCTAGTTTGTTGCTGAAATACCCAGCAGAATAGTAGGTACTGTGTTTTTAAAAAAAAGCTATCATTTTAATCATTATTATTTATATCGCATTATATATTCAGTGTCCACTATTGATTTGATGCAAGTGGTTAAAGATTCGAACAGCTATGAAATACATATTTTGCTGTAATGCCTGCCAAATTAAGGTTTATAGTAAGTTATGTGTTTTACAAACAATACCAATACATACAATACATTAAATAGTCTACTACCAATAAAATTGATTGTTTTGGCATAAACAGAATTCTTCTTAGGTTATTTTATTTTTAGCATTAGGGATAATGCATTATCATCTTACTAAAGATGATCCCGATGGCGGGTTCAAGTCCCGCCTGAGGCCAAGACTGAATGCCTTTTTCTGGTTTTCCTATAATTTTTCTTCTCTTGCACCTTCTAGGTCTCCTTTTCCATATGAAGTTAGTCACTATAGCGGTCACAGTTGGCAAATAATGTGCAATATCATCATATTTTATGTTCAACTTTTGTGGTACTACTGCCTTATTAATTATTCCCTTCACTTTGGTTATCTGCTACTCTTTGAAGAGCTGGAAAGTAAAATACTTGTTAATTACATTTGTTTTTCAGCAAATAAAGAAAGGTAGGTAATGGCTAAATTTACACAGTGAAACTTTTAACATCAAACAAAAAACTGTATTGATTTTAACTGACTGTATGGAAGATTGTAAACACAGCTAAATAGAGTTATTTGCTTACCTAATAATCCATTTCCAAACTATCAATTTTCAGCTTAGTTATTTTATTTGAGTTATTGTCTTTGCAGGTAGTTTATCTGCAGTCAAGATCTGATAAGATCAAGTGCAAGATCTTACACTGACTGTAACGATGATCTTCCAGAAACCCAGATAATTACTTGTAAATGTAGTTACATAAACAAATTTAATACGTAATTCTAACCTAAATTCTTAAAATGACTGATTGACACTTATTTGACATTTGGTTGCGTTCCGTTTTTACATAAATATTGTTTTAAAAAATGAAACAGTATTGTTTTGTTTATTCCATTTATTTTTTTGTACAAAAATGCGTAAATTTCAAATTAATAAGCAAGCTACGTTACAGTCATCTTAAATTGAGATAGATCTGTGAAAAAACCCAAGAATTGTTCATTTCCAGCAATAATTTCGACAAACAACGAAACGAATCGAGGCACAAAACCATAGTTCCATCAAATGGTTAGCAAGAACGAATGATTCTTTTTGCAATGTTGGCATTTCGGTTTGTTTGAAAGATGCTCAGCTGATCACGGTAGAAAACTGCTTAATGAACGTTTGTGAATAGCATTTAAGTTAAGCGTGCGATTAAACTGATGGCTTAATTAGTTGAGCGAGTGATCTGATTTGCCTTTGTGAATTCCACCGTTAGTCTGCTGTGCCCTCTGAACCTCAGTAATGCCGGTGGTGCACTGAAAAAAAAATATGTTTAAAGGAAACAAAATATTGATCAAGTTAAACAACACACTTATTTAAATACGTGCGCATAAAGCAACATGATCCTTGCTATCAAGCCAACTTGATTAAAAAACTATCAAAAATTACTGTCAATTCAACTAAGCTTTTGGTAGAATATATCAATTCCGTGATTAAATTAAACAAGTCTACTTGTTAGCAGTGATGCTGAAATTTGTGACATTAATCATTATCTTAATTCATTTAACCAACTTTGTTTGTGTGTTGAATCGTGCAATTTGATTTATTGTACAAAAATAATGATCAAGCTAATAATTGCGATTTATAAATTTTATAAAATCAATCAAGTTACTTATTCAGTTCCAACGTGTCCTTACTTCGTTCAATTATGTAATTATATTGATGTTACTATGCAATTTGTTTGATTTAAACAAATCCTTTATCACATTAATCGAGTATAAGTGTTGGGATCTACTAGGTGTTATGTTTAGTCCAAACGTGTAACTTGTTTAAAATGAGTGGCGCTAGTGGCCTCCATACTTCACTCCTATCACACTCACACAAAATTGGTGTGCAGCTGACAAATGGAAGGTGGCACACTGCGACTGATGCTTGGGACCTGTGTAACCACTACTTGGATAAGTTGCGGATAGCCTATCTACGTTATTATCCGTCAGATAGGCTACCTGTAACTTATACAAATGTGGTGAAACAGGCCCCAAGCATCAATCGCAGTGTGTCACCTTCCATTATTGTCAGTTGCACACCCATTTTCTGTGAGTGTGATAGGAGTGAAGTATGGAGACCACTAGCGCCACTTACTGTAATTAAATAACATCATACAACATGATTATGACCACTTGGACGAAACATTATTATTATAAATTACCAATGAAAGAAATACAAACCATTGATTTATATCAAGTAATTAGTCTTTATTAAAATGTAACAAAAAAGATTATCATATGTTTATTTACAATATGTGTACAAATTATATGGTAGGTAACGTGTCACATTAATCAGTCTGTTACTGCTCAGACCTGACTGCGCAGCGCAGCGTCATAAAATTTTTAGCAGGTTTTAGTAGGTTTTCATCGCGCCGGTATGAGCTTCCTCTTCTTTTGCTGCTGAGGGACCAGCGGAGACTTGATCTTACGTAGAAATTAGAACTACATTCGGGCTTATCAGGGCATCGGGCAGGCGTCAGCAGTCTCATCTTCATCAGTGCCTGAAATAACAATTAGTTTGAGATTACACAGTAACAATAAAATAGTAGGTAGTTTGCCAACACTTGGATTTCGTATCTTTTTTAGCTGAGATCAAAGATGCAAAATCTAAACTTAATATTAAACAATTATCTGAGAGATCCAAAAATGTTTATTTAATACTATTACGTAGGTATTTATTCGGCATTCACAATGGTCTTAAAATTATACGATACACTAAAAAAAATGTTTTGGCTCCGGTTATCAGGGTGGGACTCTAACCCACGACATTGGACAATTCCGGCCGAATTTTATCTTTTCGCGCATCACGCCGCTGTCGCCGGCTGACCGAACAGTGGCTGAGACCAAAATCAATAGTCTACCTCCAAAACTTAACTTTTGTTCGCCAAAGTAACTATTGCAGCAAAGAAACACAAAAGAATTAGGTACTTACTTGCAAACGGTATCTGGTATTTCCCATGCTGTCAAAAGATCAACCACTTCGTCCAATTAGTATTTATTTAAATCGAAAAATTTTGTTTTGCACATAACATGAAGCTAATTAGTCTAAAAGATATTCCAAGACACACACTGACCGACCAACGGCGGCGGTCGACTTTAAAACTTGTAGTAACTTGTCGCCCGGTTCTGGCGCCGGCCGCGCCTAGGAAAGTGTTGCCATTTAATGTTTGTTTTCTACTGATAAAATATTTATGGCAAAATTACATAAAACAAAAAAAACAATTTTAACGATGAATTAGTGTAGCTGCTACAGCAAATAGAGAGGTTCATATTTTTAAACGACTGGCTACAATCTAACCAAGTTTCTTCAGTCAAACAAACAACAGGATTTTGTAGACGTAACAATGTTAACTTAATTATTATTATGTGTAAATTCAGTTAGTAAATTTTACTTGAATTTGAATTAAATTAATAACAGTTACCGTGTTTCGTAAATGAGTTTAAATTTTAGCTGGTAAATGGTGGGTACCTACTCCAGATATTTATATTATATATCTACAAAACCAAATAAATAAAAATTGGTTGTTTGTAAAGTAGGTTTACGATCGAGATGTTTACGTGATAACGGCATTTCACGGAATGACTGGCAGCGCTCGAGATGAGACGGGAGTTCGGTCCGTCTCTCTCTCGTTATACCTGCGATCGCGCTCGTGAGGTTTTGGTGTGACACAAGTTTCTGAACATGTCACCCGACTAAAACGATAATCATTACTCTCAGAGTGTCGTGCCGCGCGTGACACTTTATCAACTAATTTTATTCTCTTCGTCCTTTGAAGGGAAGGGACGCGTAGATATTTATCCCGCGAGAAACACGGAGTGACGTAGGCCTGGTTGGTCATAACAGCAACACTCAAATTTATCATATCCTGTAAAGATTTAAAATCCGTAGTTTGCTTTTATTAAGTCTGCGACGTGGGCATTTTCGGGTATGGCCTGTGGTTTCACTATAAGGATCAGTTTTTTTTTTGGCACAAGACTTATATAACGGACAAAAAAGTGTGACTTCAAATCAAAAGGACAAATAAATCGCAAGAAATAGATGTTCTTCCGCTGTTAAAATTAGCTTATGATATTCTTATGGTTTTCAACTGTACCTGCCCTCTATTTTAAGCCTTTACTTTAAAAATATATAGTACACTCCAGCCTTCTAACTTCTAACTACAATTATTATCCTCAGAAAAAAAAACGTACCTAACACTGGCTTCGTCATGACATGAAAAAATTACAAACAAAACGTCAAAAGTACTTTTCCAGTAAAATTATTATAATAATAACATTCATACTAGGTATACCACGTTAGTTAGTAATAGTAATTACTTAACCTACAATTGTTCTAGGCGATTTCTTACAATTAGTAGAAATTTACCACAAATGGCAACACTCACGAGAAAATAGCTACCAATTGTTGTGATTGTTACAATGACTTATTAAGTGATCATATTATGTGTCATTTTTTTGATAGATTCTATCACTTTTACTTGATCGTATTGAATAATGTATTTTATTATAGTTATCGTTTGTTGTTTAATTCGGCACATTACTTGTTTACTTTAAATACTACCTTGTTAAAGCAAATTGGAATCAATTATTTTGTTAATTTAATCAATTGAAACGTTATCTTTCACCTAGGTAAGTTAGGTAGGTAATAATTAAAGACTCTTTAAAAAGGAAAAAATCTATAATAATAACTATAAAACCGAAAGGGTCTAGGGTCCATACACACTAGTTCAGTTCCAACACTAACATGGCGAAGTAACACTACCACTGCCCTGGCTAGAAGCGGCGATTCTGACGCGGGGCCCCAGACAGCGTGTAGGGGGGTCCTCCAGAGAATTGGCTTCAGCGAAGTAGGTCGCGATAGCTGATGACGTTATAGCTCCCAACTAGCACGTAGGTACTAGAACCCCAGTCTGGGGATGAATTGCGCACATTAATATTCCAACTGCACTTCACTAGTTGTATGATATTGGTTATCATTAGCTACCAATAAGACGATTACGTCACAAGGATAAATATATAACACGTTGTTGTGAAGTTGCGGTCAGAGACAGAGTGCCGCCTGCGCCGACCGGGAGTCATTCGCCGGGGCGGGTCGGTGAGGTGCGGGGTCCGTGGCTCGAAACCGGCCCGGTATGCGCGCAAGCAGAATTCTAGCCCTTTTTTATAACAAGGTGTTACATACCCCTCTTTTTAGGATAGGATTTTACCTAGGTCAAATCCGCTTCATTACTAATGATATCTAACCTAGTTAAGAAATGTATTCTTTTTTTTTTTTTTTTTCTTCCATATTTAAGTTGCTAGCAAGGTGTTAAGGTTGTCATGAATATTTTTTATTTTTCAAGTCTTTAATGTGCCATGTTCCTAACCTATTTCCATGGAGATCTTCAAGTTCATAAACTAAGGGCGATTTTTTGTGAATAATACGGCATTTAATAAATTTTGGTGCCAGTTTCTTTGAGAATCGACTGTCTTTATCGCTTAAATAGAAGGTGCGCTTCCAAACGATATCACCTACGTTGAATTCTACTTCTTTACGGCGTAAATTGTAGCTGGTGCAATTTCTGGAGTGAGCCTTTAGCAATGCAGATTGAACTTTATCGAAATATTTATGGAGGACGCCAAGGTTTTCCGCGTACTCGTCACGGGGCGAAAACACAATATCGTCTGTCAGATCTGTATCGAGGTAGTGTGAACCGCAGCTCACTAGTTCACGGCCAAAAACTAGGAAGGAAGGTGTGAAACCTGTCACCTCGTTCACAGCGCTATTGATAGCAAATTGAATTTTGGGTAAGTTAGTGTCCCACACGCGATGATCGTTTTCAATGTAGGAAGAGACAGCTGTAATTATAGTTTTATTATATCTCTCGACCATATTTACTTGCGGGGTGTACTTAGGCGTATAGTGTATTTTGGGTATTTTATAATGCATTAGCAAGTTTTTAAACATATTACTAGTAAACTGTTTGCCGTTGTCCATTAATACTGTGCTTGGAATTCCGTGAACCAAGAAAACACTATCTTCCAATATTCTACATATTATTTCAGAAGTAGCGCGTTTTATAGGAAATAGTAATGAGTATTTAGAGAAACAACATGTGACCACAAAAATAAAAGAGTTTTGTTTTCGTGTGGCAGGTAACGGCCCATGAGATCCATGCTAATCATTTGAAATGGCCTCGAACATTGCTTGGGCCTACCCATGGTGCCCAAGGTCGAATGATTAGGGTGTTTGTGGGAGTTACAAATGTCACAGTTTGCAATAAACTTAGTAATGTCTCGATGCATTCCTGGCCAAAAGTATTTCATAGATACCCTTTTATGGGTTTTGAAGATCCCCAAATGCGCCGACATGGGGTCACAGTGGTTCTTTGAGATTATGTCGTGTCGTGATTCAGAAGGAATCACTTCCTTCCACTCGAACTCACGTGTTAGGGGGTTAAGGCTCTTGACGTAGCGAAACAATGCATTATTTTTAATAACATAATTAAGGTATGAGGTCGGTGATTTCAGGCATCCGTTGTAAATATTACGGAACCAGCCGTCGTTCGTTCGTGTAATCATCGAATCGCTTGAATTTATGGTAATGGCAGTAACAGGAACAGATCGTGAAAGACTATCAGGGACAACGTTATCTGCCCCACGGCGATGCCTGATATCAAAATTGTAAGCCGACAAACGTACACCCCAGCGAGCTAATCTTCCAGTAGGGTTATGCAGATTTAAAAACCACTTCAAGGAGGAGTGATCAGTATAGACCACAAACTTATGCCCGTTTTCCAGATAACATCTCCAGTGTTCGATAGCAGATAGCACAGCTAACGCCTCTCTTTCAGTCGCACTATAGTTACGCTCTTGACTGCTCAGCGATTTACTCATATAGGCTATCACTTTTTCTTGATCATTAATAGTCTGCGTCAGGACCGCACCAATGCCAAAATCACTCGCATCCGTATGGACTTCGAATGGTTGAGAGTAGTCAGGACATGATAAGATAGGGGTAGATACCAGACACTCTTTGAGTTTCCGGAAGGCGTGTTCGGCTTCTGGTGTCCAGCAAAAAGGAGAAGCAGTTTTTGCTTGAGATGTCAATTTGTTAAGAGGTGACGCTAACGAGCTAAAGTTAGGAATGAACCTACGATACCAGGAAGCGGTTCCCAAAAATCGCCTTACTTCTTTCCTATTAGTAGGTGCTTTATAATTAATAATAGCTTCAACCTTCGAAGGATCCACTCTTAGTCCACTAGAGTCCACAACATATCCTAAGTATTTAAGATGACTCCTAAAAAATTGGCTTTTCTTGAAATTGATCGTGAGGTTAGCAAATTTCAGTTTTTCGAGAACGCGGTTTAGAAGAGTGATATGTGTATCAAAATTTGGAGAAATAATAATAATATCATCGACAAAAACGAACACCATATGTTCGAACTCTGGTCCATAGAAAAGGATGTCTACTAGTCTTTGTTGAGTCTCTGGTGCATTCGTTAAGAGTGCGCATAAAGCAAAACTACCAATCTTTTTCTTGATTGTACGTGATAAATACTAGATGAAATTTTATGATTTTTTTAAATGTTACGCTACATGATATTTTCAAGGGTTGTGTTTGATCAAAAACATAAAATAATTAAATTATCTCGATAAAAAAAAATCACGAAGTTACGTCTGATTTTCCCTTTTTTTCGTTTTATACTGGACATGGCAATTACTATGATGACATTTTTTTTATAAATAATTATATTGAACAATAAGTAAGGGCTATGTCTAGTCATTTTTTAAAATTCCTTTTAGTTTTGGATTTATAACGATTAAACACTTTTGGCACTTAATACGTTTTTATTCCGCGGAAAAAGCCATCTCCCGTCGCACGTTTGTGAAGCTTGACACATATTTCTATTTCACACATCAGTACCGATCGCTCCGTTGAGACGAGAAGACTACGCTCAAATTCTTAGCTGCTCCGAGTTTCAAAATAAATAGTGAAATGGGGAAAAAGAAAAGGACTTTAAAAAGACTTAGTAAACGAGAGCTAAAAAAGTTACAAACTGAAAGGATAGCTAATTGTCGAAGGTATGTTGTATTGTATTTTAAGAGAAATAAATTCATTTGAGTCGATCTAGTAAGATGACGTAAACAGATGGTGTAAAGTATATGCTAAGTAATCACATGACTTTAGTTGGTCTCTTCAAATAATAGGTTGATTTTGAAGGAATTTGTTTCAATCCACCAGGTATTTATTGTAAGCAAATTGTTTTCAAATAATATTTAATTTTCAGAATTGCTGTATCTCAAAATATTTCACAATCTGACAGGTGTGATCAAAATGAAGTTGTGGAGGCATGCGCGTCGTCGACTATGTAGGTTTCTTTAAAAATAGTATCCATACTCGCTTTTCCATCTTGGGTTTTTTTTTTAGTAAAGTTGAAGCTGGCTGAAACAATAACAAATAACTAGTTACTACCACATGAGTAAATATACTAAGTACTGTGTTTATGCTACGAGTACTAATTGCAAATGACTTTCCTAATAGTGGGTAATTTGTGCCTTTTTTAACATAAATTCCGTAAAATATGGCTTCCGCATTATTTTTTTTCTACTGTGTTATTTCTGCATGTTTTTTTTTTGGAAATAGCTGAACTTTTTCATTACAGTTCATTGAAGCGACGACGCACTCTAAGTAGTCGGCCACAAGCTCAGAATGAAGATCAGGCTGAAAATTTGTACGATGCAGCAGAGAGAGTGATAATAGACAAGTGGTACTTTTTTGAAAAAATAAAAATGGTATCGAATCATGCTCCTCAATTCGGTTGCACTCTATCTAACTTAAACATCACAGGAGAAACGTGGGTAAAGTGGGTTTTTATTCTAAACTGAAGTAGAAAAAACAAGCAACCAACAACAAGCGCAACCGTAGGACCACATCGAAGACGTGTTTGGCGCTGTTTAAGCGGAATCCCGCGGAGTTTTTGCGTCGTTTTGTGACCGTCGATGACCTGGATCCACTGGTACACACCAGAGACCGAGAAGCAATCAAAACAAAGGATTCAGACCGGGGAACATGCTGGAAAGAAGGCGAAAACTGTAAAATCGGCCGGAAAAGTTATGGCCACCGTTTTCTGGGATTCACAAGGTTTGACCTACATCGATTACCTCGAGAAGGGTAAAACTATAACAGGGCTTTACTATGCCGATTTATTAGGCTGATTCGACGCCGAATTAAAGAAAAAACGACCCCACCTGGCGAAGAAAAACGTGCTGTTTCACCACGACAACGCACCGGTTCACACGTCTGCCGTTGCCATGGTCAAATTGGTCAAATTGCGCTACAAATTGCTGCCCCATCCACCGTATTCTCCAGAGATGGCCCCTTGAGACTTCTTTCTGTTTCCTAATCTGAAAAAAACACTTCCCGGGAATAGATATGGATCAAATGAGGAGGTCATTGCCGCCACGGAGGCCTATTTTGCAGAGTTTGACAAAAACTATTTTTCGGACGGGTTAAAAAAGTTTGAGCATCGCTGTGCTAAATGTATCGAACTGAATGGAGACTATGTTGAAAAATAAATTGCCATTTTCCAAAATTTCCCTTTACTTTTTGTAGGCTAAGTAAGTATTTATTGAATGACCCTCGTATAATGTGTACATACTTGAAATAAAGATGATGTTTTTGGCATTCATTTTCATTTTTCATTTACCTTTCAACGCCCTATAAACCAGATACAATTGAAAATCTATTATTATAATCGCTGACAATCGCGCCAGGCGGGATGCGACCCTTTAATTCGTCTTCAGTTGGTGGAGGAGAGTCAAACCACCCCCTCATGAGTTCTCACCTTGGCGTTGCGAGGGGGCTTAGTACCGGTGGTAGGGCCAACCGCCGGGAAGCGAATAGAACTCAGGAGTGGCAGTGTGGTGGACTAGCCACTCACTCGCTGAGGCCCGTAAGGGCGACACGTAGGGTTGCGGGGCCAGTGCGGCCTGCAAGCGCCTTGAGGCGCGTGGTAGCGGCCGCGGGGTTTTAGTCGGTAGGAGTCCAACATAACTTCGTCGTCTCCCCGGGCGGCGAGGTATCCATGAAGATTTCCCCACGAAAAAAAAAGGCGGGTCAAATCATGACACCGGGGAGCTTTTATTTATAAATATACAAATGCGTCCACCTATTACCGTCACTAATATATAACAAAGAACGCAAAAAAAACCCGATTGTGTATTTACTTTAAAATATTTTATTTATATTTCAGTATATAAAATAAGTCGTGTTTTCCTTCCTGACGCTATAACTCCAGAACGCACTAACCGATTTCCACGGTTTTGCATTCGTTGGAATGGACTCGGGCTCCGTGAAGTTTATAGCAAAGAAAAATCAGGAAAATTTCTACAGAAAAGCGGGAAAATCTTTTTTCACATACACCTAAGTCCACGCGGACGAAGTCGCGGGCGGCTGCTGGTATTTAGTATTTATTATGAAAAAATCAACTGGTGACAGATAGACAGTGTAGTCTATGTAATAGGGTCCTGTTTTTACCTTTTGCATACCGATCCTTAAAAATAATTTAAAAGATGAGACCACTATCTACAACATAACATTCAACTTATATACAAAGTAAAATTACACACATTAAAATGTAGGTAATGTATTCACAAAAATAATGCCCACTGTGTTATCTGATTGTTTTACGTATACTACGGAAGCTACGCGTTGAGCGAGCGAGAGAGATGTATTGTGGTTCGGCGGGCGATAGTGTTCGCAGAGAGGGGGGCGCGGGTGAATTTTAATAATTTGCTGGGTTTATACGCACTCTTAAGCCAAAGGGCATGGACTTGAATTGATATGTACCACGAGTTGGAACATAGAATGCAGTCTTGCATCGATCCTCCTCTTGAATCAGCACCTGCCAGAAACTCTTAGATAAGTCAAGACTTGTCAAATATTTGGCATCTCGTAAATTGTCCAAAATTTCTGATATATAAGGCAGACTATACGCATCTTTTTTTGTGATAGCATTTAGTTTTCTACTATCAAGGCAGAATCTCAGCTCACCGTTCTTCTTTGGTGTAAGCAAAACGGGGGAAGACCAGGGACTTTCACAAGGTTCAACCACATCCTCCTTAAGCATTTCATCCAGTTGCTCAGTGAGAATGCGTTGTTTTTCGGGTGACATTCTGTAATATCTTTGACGAATGGGGGCAGCATTCCCAGTGTCAATTGCATGTTTTATAAGAGAAGTTCGACCTAGGCCTCGCTCCTCGTAGGATATTTCGCGAAACTTTGCGATAATATCGTCCGCTAGTTGCCTTTGATCTTCTGTTAGATGATCATAGGAACAAATCTGTTTGGTTTCCTCTACTATGATATTAGCCAAAGTAGTATTGGATTTATCTGACAAATCTACTGCGTCTAACTGTTTAGGAAATAAGTTAAACGCCCTCCAAAAATCCATGCCTAGTATTAGATCATTTTGAATTTCGGGGATAATATAAATATAAAGAGAACGTCGCTGTCCTTTAAATGTTATTTGTAGTGATACGCTACCTATAGGTTTTAACGTTTGACCACCCGCAGCTGTAAAATGTATTGAATCACTTTTGATACATTCATTCATGTTTGTTGGATCCAAACCATTGAATTTCAAGTGTGAACTATTACCAAGTATAGATACCGAAGATCCAGTATCGAGGAGGCCTAGCATCTCGTACTGGTCATTGATTTTGACGTTCACGTAGGGACGAGAAAAATTACTATTACGGATAGAGGAAACGGTGCCACGAGAGAAAAAAATTGAAATAAACTTTAGCCATTCGTTCCATTCCACATGATTGAAATATTTTATTGTACTATTAGCACCGTTACCACGATCCGACGCTATTCGTTTTTTGAATTAGCATTACAATCCGGGCAGTCTGGGAATTTCACATCTTTTTTTCCACACTTAAAGCATATAATAAAACGCGGCTTAGTACATTGACCAAGCGAGTGTGATTCCGATCTACAACGAGGGCAGTATCTGTATTTTGTTTCGTGGGCTTCATCAGATGAAACTGCGGCCACTGGTAATGTTTTGTTTGGATAGCTTGTAGGGTTCTTATTAAATTTATTGGTAAAGGACCTGTAATTATTAGAGTAGTTGTAAGAATTCCTCCTGAAGTTGGTTGTAGAAGACGTAGGGTAGTTATAAGCAAATTCTGGTGCTATGGTCTCGGACGTGATTTTTGGTGGTTCATGAAATTGTTTAGAACGAGACTGAACTGTTTCATAATTGCGGCAAAGAGTTTTTATCTGATCTAAAGTAGTGATTTCGTTTGCCGATGCTAAAGTGTTTGCATAACAAGGCCTAATATTGTGTAGTATAATTTCTAACTGGTCATCCGTGCTCATATCTTTAGCCAATCTAGAGAACATTCCGTGCATAACTGACAGATAAATAGTTATGTTTTCGTTTTCGCCCTGAGTACGATTACGTATTTCGGACAAAAGGCGGTAGTCATAGTCTTTAGAGCTGAAGTCCTCCTTAAGAAGTTGCACCAACTGATTCCAAGAAGTGACGTTATTTTTAATGCATCGATACCAGTGAAGCGCATCGTCGGTAAAAATTTCGTAGGCGAAGGCTAGTAGTTTATCGAATGCAATGCCTCTAGAAATAACAAATTCCTCCACTTTCTGTATAAAAGCTCGAACACAAGTTTTACCCGAATACTTAAGTTTGCTTACTTCCGTTAACAAGTTTCTTTCACAAGTGACGGACAAGATAGTGGGTTCTGTTGCATTCTTATCATTGCTAGTCGACGGCCCTGGGGTCACTACTTGCGATGTTTGTATTACCTGCGATTTCATTGATTTCATTTCTTTGAAAAGTGATTTGAACAGTGCACAATTAGTGCTGTATACTTCAGCTATAGCTGGAGCCGAAGAAATCCTATTTAAGCGGTGATAAACTTGATGAAGCAAGTTTTCAGTTCGCAAGAGAAGGTTTTTTTCTAACGTGCCTCTTAGAATAGTTACGTTGTTTTGAACTTTAGTCAATGAGTTGATAACGCCTTGCATATCTTCATTTGGGTCCAAATGTGATTCTAAAATATCCTCTGATGGCGTACATATCGAAATTTTGGTTATTTGTTTACGTAATTCTTCAACAGAACTACCCGATGACTCACCACGGACAGCTACCTCATATTCTAATTCTGCCTTTTGCAGAGACAAATATTTAATAGGATAAGACATTTTAGATACTGATAGTTAAATGCAGTTGGAAAAGCAATAGAAGATAGGTTTGCGTTGTAAAACTGGATGATATTTACACTAAATTACAAAAACATAAACCAATAAATGAAACAATCCACACCAATGAACTAAGTACTAGATAAGACTACTGCCTCGGAACTAACCAACACCAAGATAATCTACTCAGTGATGGAACTAAATATAGTGTGCTGCTCCTTATATTAGGCGCCACTGAAACGTTATCTTTCACCTAGGTAAGTTAGGTAGGTAATAATTAAAGACTCTTTAAAAAGGAAAAAATCTATAATAATAACTATAAAACCGAAAGGGTCTAGGGTCCATACACACTAGTTCAGTTCCAACACTAACATGGCGAAGTAACACTACCACTGCCCTGGCTAGAAGCGGCGATTCTGACGCGGGGCCCCAGACAGCGTGTAGGGGGGTCCTCCAGAGAATTGGCTTCAGCGAAGTAGGTCGCGATAGCTGATGACGTTATAGCTCCCAACTAGCACGTAGGTACTAGAACCCCAGTCTGGGGATGAATTGCGCACATTAATATTCCAACTGCACTTCACTAGTTGTATGATATTGGTTATCATTAGCTACCAATAAGACGATTACGTCACAAGGATAAATATATAACACGTTGTTGTGAAGTTGCGGTCAGAGACAGAGTGCCGCCTGCGCCGACCGGGGCCCGGTGACTCACCACTGAAACGTTATCTTTCACCTAGGTAAGTTAGGTAGGTAATAATTAAAGACTCTTTAAAAAGGAAAAAATCTATAATAATAACTATAAAACCGAAAGGGTCTAGGGTCCATACACACTAGTTCAGTTCCAACACTAACATGGCGAAGTAACACTACCACTGCCCTGGCTAGAAGCGGCGATTCTGACGCGGGGCCCCAGACAGCGTGTAGGGGGGTCCTCCAGAGAATTGGCTTCAGCGAAGTAGGTCGCGATAGCTGATGACGTTATAGCTCCCAACTAGCACGTAGGTACTAGAACCCCAGTCTGGGGATGAATTGCGCACATTAATATTCCAACTGCACTTCACTAGTTGTATGATATTGGTTATCATTAGCTACCAATAAGACGATTACGTCACAAGGATAAATATATAACACGTTGTTGTGAAGTTGCGGTCAGAGACAGAGTGCCGCCTGCGCCGACCGGGAGTCATTCGCCGGGGCGGGTCGGTGAGGTGCGGGGTCCGTGGCTCGAAACCGGCCCGGTATGCGCGCAAGCAGAATTCTAGCCCTTTTTTATAACAAGGTGTTACACCTTGTGATAAATAGGACTAAGTTAAATATTTTATCCATCAGCTTGTTAGATGGAAACATTTGTATTTAGTTGTTCCGTTCATATTGTTTATTAATATTGTCACATTTTTTTAATCAAGTTAAAATGTCACTTGATTAGATCCGATTTTTTTCAGTGTGTTGTTAGCTTTTTACTGATTTATATGAGTGGAGTTAAGTATTCGTCATGTCTATTGATTTGTTCGTTCAGGTATGAAACAGAAAGGGTTCCTTACAGAGCTTCTGTTTTGTCTTTGTTATGAGTAAATTCATCATAGTGATTTAAACATTATAGTTAGTCCCAACTTTGCCAGTACTCCCAAACCCGTGTGCCGCTGTTTCTGCTATTAGCATTTTATTTTTCTTTCTATATTTCTATTTGCATAATACAAATGATTTCACTAAATAAAAGAGTGTACTCAGTACATTTAGACGGGCTGTCAGCCAGACGTACCGTCTGGAGCCCTCGGCCTTGAGTGAACCAATCAATGAGTGCCTGTAGGAATCGCTTTCGTGTCTGCGGTCAGTTCTATACAGACATTGTCATATAAATAATTCTACTTTGCATATATTTCGTTATGCCAAAAAAAAAAATATATTTGCTTCCTGCACGGGTTTAGGTCAATATTATTCCTTATATTTTTTCGCTAATTGTAATATAATTTGAAGCGAATCGAAATGGCGCATGGCGTTTACGTATTCCAAAAAAAAAGGTGTGCACTCCAATTTTCTTTTGTGATTGTTCTCGCGTCTGTTTATGATTTCAGTATGTTTGATATTAAAATTGAACATGAAAATACTCCATACATTTCACACCAATAATTTCTTCTCTATCCAAAGCCCTGCTGGCCTTTACTAAGCCCGTATTCTCGAAGGTTCTTTGTAAGTATCTGTCTATTGTAGCGCAGTGACCCAAAATGGATCTTCGCTTCCGGTTCATGTATTAAAGAGATTATTTTGGATGAAACGAGCCGTGGCTGACGTCACATTGCTCGCCGCCATTGTAATTTGTATAGGATGGCTTCTACTATTTAATTAAATATTGTGACGTCACTTGATTGGGAATTGCTGTAAAGGCTCGTACACAATTACCCTCATTTATAAAAACGAACGGAACGCTAAAGCATAGTTTATACAATTGACGTGTTATGTCACTTACTCGCAAATGGCAGCAGCAACAAGAATGAAATAGACAAAGCGATACAAAAGTTAACGTGTTCTTGTAGAGCTGTTTAAGTTTTTATGAATAAGGGGGTTAGACGATAAGACGTCGCATCGTCCTACGCCGTGGCATCATGAGAAGATGATGTTCAATTCGCTTGTGATGCGATGTCGTGTCGTGTTATTGGGTACGGGCCGTATCTCAGACATTACATATATTTTTTCCCATTGTGTCCTAATTATAAAAATAAATAATAAAAGGCTAGCTGTCGTCTGATATAAGGTAGACTTCTTTACAAAAAACTGTAAATTCCTTATCGGATTCCAGACTTTCTTACTTAGTTAAATTGATTATTGGTCCAAAATAATTAACATTCACTTTTGCAAAAGGAATAACACCTTGCTTAGTCTATTCATACATTCCCTATTTAGAAAAATATTTACTTTCCTACTGGTGTTCTAATAATTAATGCACTGACTGGAAGATAACTTGTGGAATATTGTGGATTGTACACTTGAGTGTGAATAATAGTAACAATCTGTGGGTGTGTGGTGCCATTATCATTTTATGATGATGGCATATCCTTGGCGAAAATTAAAATGTAGGAATGTATGTATGAATATAAAGTCATTATGCCTTAAAATTATGTAATGAATTAGGGCAAGTTAGCTTCCTTTAAGTTTTAAGCTGTTTTCTATCATTATCTAAGTGATTTCTAGACTCATTCTAACGCCTTGTTTAACTTTTGGTTGAAAAGCGAACTTCAATATTTCGTAGCCTTCTTGATCTTTTTACTACCTCGTAGAATTAAAAATTACTTGCAATGTAGGCATAACCTAACTATTTTTCTTTCAAAATGAATTAAAGCAACAGCACTGCAAAAACGATATGTTTATCCATAGAACAACTCATCAACTCTTCAGCAGACGCTTCGACCAATCACGATCGAGCTCAAGCCGCGACGCATGCGCGCGTGGGCGTCTGGTCGATACCGCACGTGACGTCACGCGCGGTGACCAATGGCGTCCATCCGTCGCGAGTCAATCGATGTGAACGAATCCGCTTCTATTTCCTTTTGTTCTTATGAATCGAGCGCCATTGTCGACATATTGAAACGACGGCTGCCATTTTCAGGGTCAAGTGGTTTTATGACTTTCAGCTGAGGTGTGATAATGAAAGATGACTGAATCTTGAAAACTCGCTAATAACCAAATATTTCCTAAACGCTGAATTCTAGAGTTGTTAAAAAATGTTTTCGCCTCGTTTACATTTGGACCGTGAATACTTCTGCTATTCTGTGTCAATAAACTCCTGATTATTATTCATAATATCCCATCTTGTAGAATAAATAAATTGAAATAAGTATTATGTAATGTTCAGAAACACGCAAGGCGTTCTATCTCATAAGTGGTATGTATTGATACCGAAGGGCCGTTCAAGGGTCTGTAGCCCCCAAAGGACAGACTTCCTGGTCGGACCTTGCCGCGGAAACATTACTGTTCCAGCCAATAACAGGATAATGGCTGCTCCATAACACTGCCTTAGATACTGACCCGAGGAAAGCAAAATGCACACGTTGTCGTTTTAAAAAAGGTTGCCTTTTGAAATGTAAATATTATGATAGAATTATGGTGAAATCGCTGTTATGCTAAGGTTATGTGTGCTCCATTCTTGTCAAGGGGAGAGCGAACCGACTTTTTTGTCAATAATATTCTTAGTCACACTGAAAAAATCCTAACCTTTAAAAGCTACAAAGATATGGATTATAGGTGAAAGATAACCTTCTTTCAATGTCTCCTATAGAAAGCCACAGGTCAAGCATATGCTTTTTGTCAGTTTGCATTTCCTTATCACCATGCTCAAAAGGTCATTTTGCAACTGCTTTGTAAAGATTGCCCAATGCATAATGCTCAAATTATTTTCGCCAGCACGTTATTGTTAATTTTAAGTTAAGTAAAAAGCTTTCAGCTTTGCATCTGTTGAGTGCAGGAATTTTGTTTTCGTTCATTACACTTATCCACTCTGGTTCTGATAATATTGTAGATAGACACGCATGTTTCATAGTAATCAGGTAGATAAAAGTTAAAGCTTATAACACAGTAACAAGATAACTTTATGCGTGCTATCTATCTACATAGAACATAAGTGCATAATGTACAGGTTTTGTAGAGCACAAGGTTATTGGTACAAAATTCATTACAATAGAATTTAAACCTACCGTTAAAAATGTATGAGTTAACCTTTGTTTATTATATGGTTTAAATTGATATAATACGTAAAAGCGAATGGTTATTCAAATACATTATTTTTTAAAGTCTGAACAAAAACGGGCAAAGTAAACACAGATCAGTTTAAAAATTCAAGAGTAAAAGTGGATTTATCATAATTTAGAAACAACCTCTCGAAATGAAGAGGCTGTATGTGCGCGTATTGATTCGAACGCTGGAAGGCTTTTACGGAGAAAATGTATTATTCTGTTTCTAAAGGGATTTGTTCTGTAACTGCGCGCGCGGTATTGTTGACCCAGTGAAATTGCGTGCTTTTAGCTACCAAATGTATTTAGGTTTTCGGGCCGTTGTTTGCGGGGCTGAAATAACAATTTTATTAAAATTGAGTCTGACTTTGGCGGAGATTGTTCATGTTATTCATATGTCATAAGTTCGTGAGTTAGTATATCTACTGCGTAGTTACATTTCAACGACGTGACAAAGATGATCGACCTGCAAGATGTGTGGATGCAGGTCTGCAAGCAGCCCGTTCCTTAATCTACTATCCATCTTTAGCAGTAGGCCTCTTCATTATTAGCCTAAATTGATTCACTGCTAGAAATGGAACTTAAAAAAATAAATAAACTTAATCTCCCAACGGAGGAGAGTCCTGAACAGTAGCAAAAGCCATCTCCTGACTCCTTTGCCGAGCTGTGGTCTTCAGAACCCTATCTTAAACCTACAAAATGCTAAATAACAATGAATGGAGGCGTCCCTCCATTGACAACTTTTCGTGTTGAATACCCTCTATTGTAGTCTATAATTCGTGCTAACCTTTAGTCGTCCTAGACCTCGAAAATGCTTATGGAAGTAGCAAAAATCAACACTAACGGTAACTACGCTTTGGTGGGTGTTATTAGTTCTTTCATAAAGTTTGAGGAGGAGGTGACATAGGGGGGAGCGGGGTAGCACTCATATGGTGCGAATGGGACACCCTCTGAAGGTCGATCCACACATCCATAGTCAGGTATCGTGATTAACGCCAATGATGGCGTTTGCTTTTGACTAAGAAGAAGAGCACCATCAGGGAAAAATGCGACTTGAGTGCATGCACTATGACAGTTTATGAGAGGTATTTCCAACAAATTGGAGTTGTATTTCGAATCCATGTACTGTCAGCGTCCGCAAGTAAACGGAAAAGTATATCTACACGTTGACCACATTACGTGTTTGTATTAGGAAATTCGGGAATTCAAAGTTAGGACAATTTACGAAATTGTACGGTGTTGTCCAAAGCGTTGTTTAACTGAACCACAAAGAACTTGTAAAGGTCGAACCGCCCGTTACCCGTAAGGTCATTATGTGGTTGTCATCAGAATAATAGAGGGATGGTCGGACGGTGTTGGACAGCCAAATTAGGCTTTTTGGTAACCACAAAATAAGGATGGTAATCTCGCTTCGCTTGATCGCGCAGTCCCGGATCCCGTACCACTTATTATTGGATTGCGGCATCTCGCAGGTCCAAACGCGCCTTAATAAAGACTTAAAAATGTAATGTTTTTTTGCGTATGTCGGGATAAAATAAGCAAATTATGCATTCAAAAATGACATTAATTGACAAGTGATTTGCCTGAACGGAACCATACTTACTACTTGAACTTTTGATGTTGAAAAGTGAAAACCTTTCACAAAGTTTCAATTCGTTTCAGCGACATCATTTTAAGGGTGCGAGATTGACCAATCTCGCATATCGGTCCCACGGGATTCAAAGAGTTGCGGGATTGCAATCCCTAACTTAAACATTCTGTTTAGGCTTACGCACCTATAGAACGATTGTAGCTTTGGCTTATTATGTTTGTTCATTGTTAGTTGGTTACACACACTACGTACTACACCCTACTACACATACGTTGTGTTTCGCCCTTTATGGCTAACTGTTAGGTCAGCATGATGTTATGATCTATTTATTATATATGAAGCTCATCATTTAACACCTTTTATTTTACACGGTTGTAAACTAAAAGCTCCTTTTTTCAAACTCTATTACGATATTTGACACTCAAATCAATTAAGATTCGAACTTGATGAGCTGTCAAAACGCACAAGCCTTATAGATATCGTAAGAAATATCCCAAAAAAGCTATTTGTATCAAGTCAAATAACTCAATAAACTATTATTCATGGAGTATGTTTTACCACTACCAGTACTTATAGTAAAGTGTCGACATCGCTTATTATCTACTTACCCCCTTATTCATAAAAACGAACGTAACGCTAAAACACTGTTTAAGGAATTGACGTGTTAATGACACTTACTCGCAAATTGTGGCAGCAACAAGAATAAAAGTTTCAAAGCGATACAAATGTTAACGTGTTGTTGAAGAGCTGTTTAAGTTCTTATGAATAAGGGGGTTATTATTCTTAATTTTGTCATTTAGAACGCCTTGTTCGCCTCGTAGACGTCGTAGAATTTCGTGACAAGTCAATGTTATTGGCCCTGCAATTCCAATTACCTAGATTTGACATGCGTTTGGCCAGTATTCTTGAACCTGTGTTGAAAATTGTATTGCCTTTATCAGCGCCCTTATGTATTCCAACCAACCTGTAAGTCGAGATGTTATGACCAAAGTGTCGTATTACGCAAGTTCTGCGAAACTTTATATTATGCTCGTTCGTGTAATCCTCTTTTACGTCAGCGTTAGGGTTGAGAACATCACTGAAAATGTGACAAGTTTTATTTATCAAGCAGATAAGACCATTTTGCAATGGTCAGTAGGTTTAAAAGTCTGAACATAACCCAATCTATATTCAATCTCCCTGAGCATTTGAACGCTCAGTTAAGTTAATTCAGATAAATTAGAATTATGAACGTAAAATGTATTACTAAACGTTCTTGTGGACTGTGTTTTTTTGTCTGTAATTCCCATGTTCATTATACTGTAATTCTCATGTTCATTATTCTAACTCAATAAAATACCGTCTTAGATATAATGTGACCGCTTTCATTCCCCTTTTTATCTCTATGCTGTAGATTTGCGATGTTCTAAACTAGAGATCTTGATCCCAGATGCCGGGACTGAGCAGCCCTAGCGTGCGTACAGCAGTTGATAAATGAAGGCGCCGACGTCAGTTCCCTCTCGCGTTAGCGCTTGTCGGAGGAATTACGACTAGTTCACGATATTATAATTTCTGTAGGCGGAGCTTGGGGCGGAGCTTTGTGTACAATATTTATTTAATAATTCGGAAAAGTAGGGAAAGGTCGTTGCCGTAAGTAATTGATGAATGAGATGAATATCTTCATTTTCGAAGTCACCACTTAACTTTAACATTAACTTTAGTTGGCATACCCACCCCCGCATTTAAAACGTGAATAAAACTCTTGTCGACTGAAATTGAACGTGACAGCTATATATGTAATGGCTGCCTAACAATGATTACGTTTGTAAATTGATTGAGTAATCGTCAGGTTAACGCTAAACTAATACTTATAAAAATAACTTTCCTGAACACTTAACTCAATTTCCTATGAAATGTCTTGTAACACACTCAATTAACCGTACAAAAATAGCAAAAATGGATTGCCTCTCATTTTACGTCAAAGGAATTGGCAATTTCGCCTTATTATAATTCCTGGCGCTCCGCCTACCAGACACGAAGGTGACCTTTATCGCTCGTCGGAATATATCGTCTCGGTTAGAAATACGAGATAGTTTTTCACTTAATTTTGTCTGCTCCTTTCCGGAGGGGTTGTTAAATACTGGTTTTATGTCTTTGTTTCTGTAGAAAACTGTTCAACGAACACACTTTCAGCGAATGGTTAAGTTAATTTCATCAATAGTTTTAACTTATTTCAATGTTGACCATCTTAGGGCGTTTTACATACTTATTTCTCGTGCGCTACTATTTGGAGTATACGGCCGTGACATGATATTGATAATCGAAAGAGTGAATAAGATTTAACTAGTCTAGCAGTAATCACTACAGCTTACATCAGCACTCAACATCTACTTTATCTCTTAGAAGAACTGAAAAAAAGTAGTATATTTGTTTGTTTTTCTGCCAAACAGAAGTTTAATTGAAACAATTCTCAGGGTATAGGCACCCTAATGATGAAAATAATCTCATTGAGTTTTGGCACTAGAAATTTCCCAAAATTTTGAGATTTTGTGCAAATACCATCTAGCGTAATGTTAACAATGACAAATGTTGTTTTCTCAGCTTCATTCTAATGATACAAGAGAAGCAAAAAGTCGCGAATAAAAACACGCATTGGGCTAAGATTAAGAGTAATGCGTTTGGCACATTACTGCGGTTCTTGGGCACAATAAAACCACAGGCTGAGTAGGAGTACCCTACCCACTCTGATATGTCATGTCGATATTGGCATAAAAACCGTCTTGTGATATAAAATCTGTTGTGCACAAAAGCTCTGGGCGTTGCCTTAAAGTTCTTGTTTAAAAAAACGAAATTAATCTTACTTCATTCGTGGTTTGGTGCGCAAAAAATATCTTATGGGAGCTTAATCTATTTTTCCAGCTAAGTTTTACAGCAAAACATCTACTATGTCTGTAGGCTAAAGCGTTTCTGATTTACTTTTATATTGCACTTGCGAAATAATGTTTCAGACTCACCTCTCATGTCTCTCTCAATAGTTTCGTTCCATTTAGGACTTCTACTTTTTTCGACTGTCGCTCGTCGGGAAAGCTACATGACGTCTAATCGTTAATGCAACCCCGCCGTCTCTCGGTTACTATTGATTATGTTACATAAAGAGTTTATTTAAAGTTCACAAGAACTATATGGCGCTTTAGTTACGTATCTCACTCGAGGTGGGTCACGTTAGGCCACACGTTGGGCAGGGCAAATGGTATACTTTTGCGTAATAGTTCTAACCCTTGTTCGAAACAGTAAAGTTAGGTATTAGTCTATAAGTAAACTGTTCCTGAGCTGGGAAAAGGTTTCCAATCCAATTTTCTGATACTCATTCATCTTGTTTTTGCAAACAACAGGGGAAAAGTATGCTGTAATTTACGTACGCTAAATTTATAATTTTTTAAATCAAATTTTTGTCCATACTTCAGTAACTAGATGAGAGTCGTTTTTACTTCTAGCGTAGGCTTTTTATTTCAGTATAGTAGTATCAGGGTTCGAATCCCATTTAAGTCCTCTTCACGCCCACCAAATTGCTGTCTTTCTAGTATTTATACTGTAAGCATAATACTCAATTTTCTAGGAACAATCTAAATATCTATCATGTATATATGTACTTTTCAGAAATAGATTATTCATGTTTTCCTTGTAAACGATCCGCTACTACGTTTCAAATAGAAATAAAGATGACATTTGCATAGGAAATAGGTACAAACATTGTGATGTTTATATGCCGACATATGTATTGAGTAGACTTTCCAGAACAATCACAGTCAGCCTCGTTGGTAGCGAGTGACGCCCACGCAGGACCGAGATATTCCCCCTTTCCTCTCTAGAGCACTATTCGAACCCAGTTACGTAACTTTCCAAAGGTCGACTAAATTGGACGTAGTTTTCTTAAAGGTATCTACTAAATTGTTCTTATCGTTTGGAACTAATTGCGAATAAATAGAATGCGTGTAGTGATGAATGGTTTATAAATTAACACCTTCTCACGGTTTGCTGCCTAGGTTGGGCTTGGGGCACATATGTTTAAGATTTTATAGAACACAGACTAGGTTTGTGATCACCAACCCATGTCTAATCGAGAACCCATGAATCGCCGTGATACTCAGTTATTCAGGCTGCTGCAGGTATTTTTAAAAATCCACCCCAGCGTGCGCTCCATGAAAAAGAATGGATATCAAAATGTATTTTTATTGATGTAATTCGAATTTTAACCTTTGTAACTTGAAAGAAACCCGCCAAATTCGTTTGCGTATCTATAAAGTCTGAGCTAAGCACAAATAAATAATTAAGCAAAACTCGAAAATTTTCTGAAATGTTCGACACGTAGCGTTCTTTAAATTTTTCTTCAGTTGTGTAAACTACAACTCTACCGAATGTTTCAGAAAAATGCGGCGATTCTGAAGTATACCAGAGTATCACAAAGTGTTTGGAAGACAAGAGATTGGGTCCGAGCTAACTCTGTTTTCTGTTCAATGTTGCGTCTTGACATGAATAATTGTTTTTGTCTTGATTTCGGGCATTCAGAATTAACGCACTCAGCATCTACTTACCAACGCTATGGATGTTTAGAGATACTTAAATTACTTGGATATTTGTTTAGAGATGCGATACGTATTTCAAGCCAATGAGCCATTTAAATAATGGTTATTTCGACTATGAAGTTTTATTACATCATGAACAGTGTAAAGTGAGCTGAATTGTGTCTTACATTTTATATAAGAAGAAGAAGAGATATTTAACAGTTTTATATAAGAGATTTTTGTAAATATTGAACTTTCAGGTTCAAATAATGCTGCGAACAAAGTGGTTATACTCGTAATAAGTGTTTTTAGTCTGAAAAAAAAAGCAAATAAAATCTTAAAGAACTTAAATACTGTTTTGATACTGTTGAACTCGTAATTTGGTTGCAATTCTCACTCTGAACGCATACATAGTTCTCATGCTAACTGTACCATAATTGCGTATCATGAACTGCGAGCGGTCTCCATTGTTTTTTCTATTTATAAAACCCCCACACACATTGTAAGTACTTTATAGTTTAATGACGCACTTTATATCGCTATAAAAGCCAATTTTATTTTAGTGCTGTATATTTTTGCATTGCTTATTTATTTTTATTTTATTACTGTATGTAATAAAAACTTTCATTTATTAGTTCTTTTATAAAATGACGATAGCAACGGAATCCATTTAACACAGTCAAAGTACAGGTGAGCTTAATGTTAAAAATACATTTATGGCTGTTGCCTATATGTTGTGGCTTTCTCAGCTTGACCGAACAATAAGGTAAGCGGAAGGCTCAAAACTACTCACATTTAAGTAACGTTTCTAAGGGTACCTCACGGGGCGAGCATTATTCGATCCCAATCGGGATTGAATGACCCAATGCCATCCTACATGAACGCAGAGATCTCGTAGCGCGCCGTAGCTGCTCGTAGCACGTGGCTACGAGACGTGTATGGGCAGGGAGTAGCACGTGGCTAAGGGACGTGCATGGTCATTGGCCAGGGAGATTAAACCATGCGCACTCATTTACCGCTTCGGCTAATGTATTGGGCGCTTTATTACCTGCAAAGTGATTCATGTAGATAATGCTTCATTTATTCTGTTGTGGGAGCTCTCGCGGCTTGTGCACGTGGACTTCGGGTTTTATGGGTTTTATTGTATGCTACACGTGTAAAGTATTGCTATTTGATTCGTGTTAAAAAGTTTATGTTAGCAATTTTATAGTTCAGTAAGTAGACTCAGTACTTAGGGGTAATTGTTCTGATGTCATTTTGAATTAGTCATTTTAGAAAATGAGTTACCTCTTTCACCTTATAAACATGCTTTGATGTCGAATGGGTACACAGGAACCAGCCTACTAGGCTACTTTCAGTTTCTGAAATGAAGTTTTTACAAGAAAAGGCACAGTAATTTTGTCTCTGGTCGCATGCAATATACACAGCTTTGGTCGGATAGCACGAAGGAAAGTTGTGTCATAAGCGCCAGCCTCGCCTTGACCCGAAGGCTGCAGGAGTCTTGGGCGGACGGCCCGAGGATTCTAATTTCTGATGCAATCTACGAAAAGTACATATGATTGAACCAGAAAAATAGGTCATTGTAAATTATTCAGTCTTTTCAGACTTTTGACAAGTTTGATTATGAAGAGTAAGAGAAAAGAATAGAAAAAGGTTTATTGCGTCTTATCAAAATAAAAAATAAAGGTATCTTTCTCATGAAGACTTTCTCTCTCATTCACAATAACGCAAAAGCCATACAGCAACACTTTAACTAGGGGGTGAAGTTTTGTCTCTTCCATTCTTATTTTTGTCATCATTTGAGTGTCAGTGCATACTTCAATTCCTAGAGCAATGCTTCAGCCACTGATTTAGCTTTTGAATAAGAGAAACCGAACATAAATAAAATTTAATTATGCTTATATCTATTGTGCTTGTATTATTAATCAGTGACTCATCGCCGTCTGAAGGTTGTTTTACTTATCGGGCTTAAACGTTCTTCGTCGTGATGTGCACTAAAAGTTAGTTTCTCTTAACTTGACTCATAACTTATGGGTTGTTTGGAAGAGATCGCTTTTTAGCGATGAAGCCGCCCAAATTGTACATTATCGTTAATCTGTGTTTCTTTGCTGTTGATTTCTGTTGTTTTCGTGTGCAATAAAGAATATCTATCTATCTAACTTAACAATTTGCTATATATATTTTTAGCTACTATTCACATGTTGTATACAGAAAGTTGTACAGTCAACTATAAAGTGATGAATGGAAACAGAGTTTAGATTTGATTAGTGAAATACGAGTATGTCTAAAGTGTATAAGGAAAGAAAAAGTTGCGTTAACTATACGATTAAAATAGTATTTCACTTGTTTTAGATTCTGATGACTTATAAACTGTCAATACCTTTTTGTTTTGATCTCTCTTATTAGTAGTTAGCACTTAGCACACATTATGATTCTGCCTATGTATAGGGATAGCATGTCTCGGCATTGGAGGAAAGACGAGTATTGATTGCACTCCGCGAACCTCTGACCTTTACCGGTCTCTCTACACAATATTGTGTTACCTCTTAGTAAGTGCATTGGGGCTTTTGCCTGGCGTGTTAGCGGACATGTTTCATTATGAAAGTAATTATATATAAATAAAGTAATGATATACCCTTGTGATTGAGTTAGAGAATTAAACAGTTTTACTACTAAACCATTTAAATGATGAATATTTACGTTTATTTTGTGTTCGGGTGTAGTTGGAAGTATTCAAGTAGTTATTTAGCAGGCTGCTAAGTTTGGCGTTGCTGTTAGTGTGAGCTAAAATATTTAAAGACTTTCTTGCCCATAAAAGTAACAGAATATTTGGAAATTGCATTGATCAGACTTTAGTAACTCTGAAAGGTCACTTTGCGTAGGTTGTCTCGTTCACCCTCGAGGCAAGCGCCTCTTATAACACTGTTGAACTCCACACCTAGTTGTATAATAGGTAGCTAGTATAACTTATTTAAAAGTTTGCTATCGCAGCGAGCTAGGATCAAGTGAGTAAGTTATTGAAGTAGTCTTTGCTGACTCCTATAGGCTTGGATAACCGAACGGACTCTAACCCCATAACTCTTAACTTAAGAGGCCTTGTAAATTGATCCATGAATATGCAAAATTATAGTTGGCAGGTTTCGTCTCAATCAACAGATTAAGTGGAGGTTCAATTGCCACTCAGAGCAGAGTTTATTTACGAGTTGAATTAGGGGCGAATATCTAATCCAAATTACAAAGTTAGGAGCGTTATATTATTGAGTCAAACTTTTATTAATCCGTTTTGTATTTTAGACATTTTCGTGCTTTAGTTGTAACGTTACAATGTTCCTGGCTGACTTCGCCTGATGGCATCACTAGCCTTACGTACTCTCAAACAATTTCCACTGAATCACCTTTGCCCTTATTTGCTTAACCTTTGCAAACTGCTGGGAAAAATTATGTTAATAAAATAAATATTTTTCGACGAGCAGAGATATTTCAGGAGCAGTAAATTATCGATACCAGGAAAATAACTCGATTTTCCTCTCCACAAAACGTACATGAATTGTTATGCCTTATTAAAACAAAAGAAAAGATTTTTGCTTGTCTACGAAAATATATCGTTGATTGAAAACGTGCCGAAATCTAAATTTTATCTCGAATGTTTTCGAATGATACATAGGTTCTATATAACGATTTTGTTTATTAAACGGCTGAGGTCATAGTAGCCAGGTTTGCAAACATTGACCTCAGACTGACTAGACATTTTGCACGTAAGCTCAACAAAAACCAATATAAGTGATATTCTAGTACCAATATTACCCACCATTTCTAAAAAGGTTATTATTAATAACTTATTATTATTAAGTAATAACGTCCAAACAGAAACAGTCAAAGTGCATAATTTATAATTACTTTCAGGTAAATTACTTACTTTGTAAACTGTATTTCACGTTGTAACTGCTTACTTACCTGACTGTACAGTCATGTAAATAAGCAAAAACATTGATTAGATAGATAGTGAAACGGTCTTTTATTAAAATATTCAATATAAAAAATAGCACTAAAAACTATGCTCCATCTTGATAAACATTCAATAAAATATGTTTTAGAAGCGTGTTATTACTATGCATTTAGTATAAATAAAGCTTAGTTCTTCAATGAATTGCTAGTGTGTTTACACGAAAAGTTGGATTATTAAAGATAACTTAAGGTTCGCTACTAGGGTCGGCCGGAGAGAAAATCTGTCAAATTTGAAAGCGATCGTGACAGCTATGGTCACACAGTGGTTGGGCCGTGCAATCCGTGCATAAATGCAATGCATAAATCCGGACGACCATCTTGGTGTAATTGTTTAGAAGTCGGCTACTACACCAAAGGTCGCGGGTTCGATCCCCGCACAGTACAAACATTTGTGTGCATGAACATGTCTGTTTGTATTGGTCTGGGTGTTTCCTATGTATAATAAGTATGTATTTACAAAAGAAAAAGTATTTGAGTATGTTTATCCGTTGTCTAGTATCCCATAAAAACGGAGTATAACTAACTCACTTGGGGCTAGATGGCGCTGTGTGGAATAATGTCCAGGGATATTTATTTATTTATTATTATTATAAATCGCGGCATGATAATCATTTGATGCGTTCACCAAAGATATTTTTATTTCGCCACAAAATATATTTCAGGATATAGGGCAAACAAAAGACACTAACCAAAAATTTTATTTTATTAAACATACTAACAAGCGGTTTTGCCAACTATTTTTTTACACTATTATTTGCAATCTATTCTCGTGACCACGTTATTTGCACAATGTTATATCTGGTACTTGACGATTCCATCGAGATTTAGTTGTAACTTGGTTTATCCGTTCGATCATCATCAACACAAAATATTTCTTACATCCAATGCATATGACATAGCAATACACGGAGCCATTTCTAGTAACATGCAGAAGAACCCACTAATTAATTGGTCTTACTTGTAATGAAAAGCTGCAAGAAGCATTAAACGGAGCTATCTTGTTACTAACTAAAACGAGGAATTTAACAGTTGTCAACAGTTGAGACACTTTTAGTGGATAATTTATTTTAGATAATAACACTTGAGTAATACCTTTAGTCTCCTGTAGAGGCCATCGCGCTGAATTTAATACAGAATCCACCGTGATCATCTTACTGGAATTGATCTACGAGTAGAGCATAGTATGAAAGGAAGTCACCCTCCGCGTTTTTCTGTCTGTTTTTACATAAGCTTTCACTATCTAAATGATAGTTGATGCTAATTATATTTTCTAGAACGTTTGTCTGTATAGTTCATTCAAATTACTACAGGGAAAAGCTGTGTGCAAATAGCCAGTTAGAGATAAAAATGCTTGCACTGCCATTTTTCCATGGCTGAGGTAAATATGATAATTCATATTTATATCAAAGTTCTATCTGATCCATTTTTTTTAATTTAAAATGGGTTTGCGTTTGACCTCAGTCTTGCCAGCCACGCTTACCCGAAAAATGCCTATTCACTCTTGCCTTGAAGACACCAAGGTTGTATGTATCCGGAAACACAGACGCAGGGAGGGCGTTCCACTCCTTAGCGGTACGGACCAGAAAGGAAGCACCAAACCGCTTAGTTCGGACCGCTGGAAAGTCGACCACATGGAGATGAAAGCCCTCGCGGCGTCTTGTGGTCCGGTAGTAGAAAGTAGAGGGTGGTATCAGGTCATGAAGTTCTTGCGCACACTCTCCGAAATACACCTTATAAAAAACCGATAGACAGGCAACTCTACGCCGATGCTCCAAACTCGAGTTTGGTTCCAACGAGCGTCTCGTCACCTATCAGTCTCCTGGCTCTTCGGTCTACTGAGTCCAGTGCATCCAGCTGATACTTGGCAGAGCCATCCCAGAGGTGGCAGAAGTACTCCATACACAACCGAATTTGTGCTTGGTACAATTGTAAAAGCTGCTCCGGTGTGAAGTGTGTTTCCATTTCGAATAACTTGTCATTATGTTCTATTGCAATAACTATTTCTGTTTCGTATAAGCAAACGCAAACTTTAATTTTTTTTGCTCGAGATCTCCATCCTAATTACTATGGAACGAGTGAAGTTTCTTTGACAGCCGTCTGCGCAGTCCCGCAAGTCAGTCTTCCACATGACGCCGGGTGAGTGCACGTCACTGCGTAAAGAATAGGAAAATGAAATGGCAACTAGTACGAAATTGTCAAACCCAAGAGAGCTTTTAATCAAGTGTACTTATAAATATGAACCTGCCATATAACTCTCATGGTGAATCATGATAAAATCATACGTTTGATAAATTATGCATAATGCATATGAACAAACAGTACGGAGGAAAAAAAATAAAGTTGTACTATTTTCAACAAAAGACCCTATGTGCGCCTATTTCGTGTAAATTATCCGCGTAATTATAAATGTCATTTTCGTCAAAAGCGACGTGCGCTCACCTTGGGGACATGGGGGGGAGTGAGCTGCGACGGTGCGCGGACAGCTATCAAAGAAACTTCACTCACTCCATAGTAATTTGTATGGAGATTTCAAGCGAAAAATTCGGAATGTTTGGGAATTTTTTGCACAAAACTGAAATAAAGCAATGAAAAACAACTGATTGTCAATGCTTCTTTGATATCTGATCTTTACACGTTATTTAAAACACGTAAGTTGTTAGTTTATATGATGCCTAAACTTTTGAAATACGGGAGTGCGTTTTGCACGTTTTTAGCGATATTCTGATTTTTTTTCACATTAATCTAGTAAGTTGATCCATATACTGGAAGTTTGAGCTGATTGTGCAACTCTTTGACTACTATGACGATTTTTTTCGTGCTTCATACTTCATATTTTCTATATAAAACTTTAGTTTTCCCGAGAGCCGTTTTCCTGGTATCGCGCCTTAATAAATCATCTGTGAGCGAATGAGGAGCGTTAAGCTGAACCCCCAGGGGTCAGTGGTTCAGGCCGTTGATCCGGGCTAGTCCTAAATACATTAAAGGGCGTCTTAGGTTAGGTTAGGACCTTCAGTTATTAATTCATCTGCTTTGTTTAACCTCAGGGTGTAATCTTTTCACCTTTTATTTTTCTATGATGTCTAATCTTTGGTAATTGAATCGATAAATAACTGAAACAGTTTGTGCGGTAGGTCTTATTTTTGATAACTCTTTTGTTTTTACTATCTGTTATTCATTTGTTTGTTATCCCTTTCGTAATCATTCTTTAAAGATGTTCACTGAAAGAAGGAAAGCAACCCTATCACAGGAGAATTGTTATAGTGTTTCACTTGTTTCAAATTTTAGTGACGCTTCAAACAACATCGCTGTCATTTTAGTGTTACGATTGCTTCTGCAAAACTGTCGATACGTCTCTTGGTGTAGGTCTCACGGAAAAAAAATGTTATACTTTTTCGCCTTTTTTGGGTAAGTAACCATTAGTTGCTGTTTTTACTTTTCGTCTGCTCACTTCCGCCATTCCGTTCAGTAACCCCGTACTCTGTCTTTGTAATCCAAGTATCTTCCAAGTAATCCCATTACCTCTAAAATCGTTTTAGGGTCGTCGAATTTCGACTTAAGTTTGTTGAACTTGTGTTGCCTAAATTGAGTGATCCTTTACCTTTAATTGGTTAAAGGTTGTTGATTGTAGACTATACGCTATTTATCAGTGTTAGAATTCATATAAATGTTGGAAATCAGCCATGAAACTTATTATGATAACTTTTAATCCTTGATGCACCATCTTAACGTCTCTCCCACTTATTCATTAAAACTAAAGCAACGCTGCTCAGCGTGCAGCAAAGCAAGACTTACTCTTAAATGTCGACAAAAATAAGAATGAAAGAGACAAAACAGTTACAGTAGCTAAAGTGGTGATTTAGGACTATTTCAGTTTTTATGAATCATGAACCCAAACTGAAACCAGTTTTTAACTTCAGAGATATTTTTAATTTGATGCAACTCATCGACAATTCCGAGTTGTTAACAACGGGTATTTGTTTTTAAATATGTAGTTCGAAATTTGACTCTGCTTCTGACACCACAATATTGAATCTCGTCTAGTTTGAGAAAGGATGCATAATCAGTGTATCTCGACATGCGCAAAATCCTTTGGCATGTCATCAAGTGAATTCATAGCTCTTTGATGTCGGACAACACCGCGCCTTTGACGCCGTCCTCGATATTCAATTATTCACGAGCTCTGCCCTCGACAACATGTTGCCAACATCAGACGGCGTCAGTGTGATAAAGTACTGAAAAAGAAAAAGAAAGGATAAAAGGATAGTAGAACTTCGACTAAGATTTTGGCCGCCTTCAAACTACTTCAGTACGGAAGGTATTTCTGTAAAAAAATTATAATGTGTGTTATGTATAATAAGGAGTGAAACGCATGTGTTTCCGGATAAATACAACCTTGGAGTCTTGGAGGCAGAGTGACTATGCATTTCAAGGGTGAGCGTGTTCTACTATCGGCTTCGTCAACGCTTACAGTCAGGCGAGGAGGGGTCAAACGCGAACCCGTATTAAATTAAAAAAAAAAACTTCTTCAGCCCTGAAGCACACTAGGTGGGAGGGAAACAATTTTCTCTGCTCACACAAATTGTCTTTCATCGATAGTCTAGTAATTTGATCTGGCGCATCTCTATTAAAAAGTTATTTATGGTTCCATCTGCCACGGGTCCTTGCGTTGGGTCCAGCGACCTCTCATGATGATACTTTGCATTTCAGTCTGTTCTTTTGTCTCAGTTACTCATCACAGCAATTTACTTTTAATAGACAGGGATACTAGCACAGATAAGCCGGGCTGACGACGTACCTGATCTCAACTTGAATTGTGTGTAAAGTGTATACCTGCAGTGACGAATCAGATCTGGGCAAGCGACTCGCCATACGCTAACATACCATACACAATCTGCGGCGTTGGTTTCCAAGAGAAATAGTGGGGATATTCTTTATGTCTAAAGTGTTGCTATAATTTTCTGTGAAAAAAAAAAGACTTTTTGCTAGTATTTTTGGTTTTTCGTGTCGTTATTTACTATCTACAACCATCTCTTCTATAGGGCCCTAGGGAACTAGACACCGTAAAAAGTCAGTAAAATGGTTCCCTGTGAAAGCACAAATTCTACTAACACAACTTTAATCAGTTATCTCCTGTAATGTGTCCAATAAGCTTCGCGTCCACAGGTTTATGCAGCTTAGTAGTTAATTCCGAATATCTTAGAAACATTAGCAAAGATCTTGGAACAACGCGCCATTTGCCAAATTCCCAGAGGCAGAGATGGGCGATAAAATGGT
Source organism: Udea ferrugalis (assembly GCA_950022985.1). Lineage (NCBI taxonomy): Eukaryota > Metazoa > Arthropoda > Insecta > Lepidoptera > Crambidae > Udea > Udea ferrugalis. Next base: position 4,431,704 of record OX465532.1, on the reverse strand, counting down.
CCTAATTGGATCAATAGACGCGTTTGTTTCTAATTAAGGTCTTTATTTGCGAATAAGGGAAGTTGCGACAGTTCTGGAGGCTACTGCGAGGGCTTCCGTGTTTTTCCCGAAGTTGCCGCTTCGAGTCTTGGTGATTAAGTGATAATTGACCATGGCAGGCTGGCCGTCTCAACGAAAAAAATGCTGATTTCCTAATGTATTAGTCGTTCGAACTACTTTTTTATCATCGCCTATAAATTGTGTTTGCGTATGCGTAATGCAATAACAAACACCCAAATAGTTCAATGACGTCATCATAACATTAACCGTAACCGCTCAATTTTCACTGGTTACTGTTATAGTTTGTGTTAATTAATCTGTCAATTTGTCAAACGCGTCAACGTAGTCAAGGTTAATGTTACAGTCAAATTTGACAAAAACTTTAAAAGAGGAAGTAGAAGTTAAAGTTAAAGTTTTTGTCAAATTTGTCTTTTTGACGTCATTTTTGAAGACTAACCGGTACTTTAACTGAAATTTGGATGTTTGTTATTGTTAAAGTCAGATGGTGCAACCCACCCTTAGTGTTATAATCAAGTTACTATAACCGCACATTATTATTTCTAAATTACTTTAGCAATGCCTTACCTACTGACTTTTTCATGTTTCTTTGACCGTGTAACCTAGCCTACTTGAATATGTTAGAACTGAGACTAGAATCTTTAAATTTTCCATTCTTCGCCATCCAAAGAAATATCTCAGGTCAATCAAATGAGAGTTTGGAATCGTCTTTTCGACTCTGTAGTATTTTCTTTTACGATTCGTTCCTGTGCAGAAAAATAATGACAGCCAGATTCTATTCGTGCTTATTGTAACAAACATTGGCTATTCAAGTTATGGAGTGTAAGTATTATGTAAGTATGTCGGAATTCTTCGCTCCACTACCCATGGTATCGTTTTCATGCCTTTTGTGAAAGACTCATAAAAAAGAGGAATAACTTTAACTAACAAACATTCAATATTTATTTGTTAAAGTGACGCCCACACAAGTAATCTTTAGGGTATCATCAGTCTTAAACATTGCGTGAGCTTGCAAATAACAATTGCTCTTAGTCTTTACATTGTAACGGACTAACGGAATTATTCAGTAATTAGAACTGTAGGCTCCAGCTAAATAAATAGGCCCTGTGGGTCTGGAGCAGAGGCAATTCGCAGCAGAAATACCTGGACCTAGTTTGTAAGCTTTAATTGCTTTGGTATAAGTACGGGCTCAGTTTTAATTAGGGAATGCTTGTTAAATATTTTTCTTCAGGTGGGTTCACTACCCACTGGCTAATTTGTACCTATTAGGTACTAATTGAACATAAAGGTTTTCGAAACCAGATCATCATCAGCCTGTTGCAATCCACTGCTGAAATCAAATCTATTAAATAAATCACTCCTACTCGTACAAGCAATATTGTATGCCACAACGGACCACAACTCCTAAAGCCATGTCAATTGATAGGTACTACTAATAAAAAGCTGTAAAGTATTCCACAATGAGACAAATCGTGCGGTACCTACCTAAACGATACATAGATACTATCAATCATCTATCCTCACTAGGTAGATACCGCATCACGATTCTTATCTCATTTATTTTTTCAACCATGCTCATCTGTTAAAGGTACCTATGATCCCAATATTTTCATAAATGTAAAGTAAAGTAAAGTAAAAAAATCATTTATTCATGTAAGCTTATTTACAAGCACTTATGACACGTCAAGACAGAAAATCAAAATGAACAAAGTGACTCTACCACCGGTTCGGAAGTTGCTTCTATCGAGAAGATTCCGGCAAGAAACTCGATAGTTACTCTTTTCAATCTTGTTTGATTACAATAGTAGTATATTTTACATGTCAAGTATAGACAAGACACAAAATGTGTAGGTATTGGCGAATGTAACGTGACGTTTCTGTTCAACTAATACTCACACTACGCCCTCACTGTACACAAGACCATGAGAAAAGAATCGTTCGACTAGGCGACAACAATCTTTTAGAAAGCAGCGTTATTTGCAAGCATTAATCAAAAAGTTCTGCTTGCTCGGTTTCCCTTGAGATGAACAAGATATTGCCATGAGTTGGACTTCAATTTCACGACAATATTTGCTAAGTCTCTAGAGCAAGCGCCCTGCAGCCCTCTATACAGGGTGTAAAGATGAGAAATTACTTAGGTGTTCAGATACTGTGTCTGTGTCCAGAATTTACTGTGAATGATATCGTTGAAAAATGAAACTGTGTTTGCCACATTTCTTTTAAATAATGAGGTCAATTAATTATGGCAACTCTCTTGAATCACATCTGCATTTGATTATTGATTTTTTTAACAGAGATTTCTGACTGCAAGGCCCCAAGTCTCCTAATTCAGCAATGCTCCGATTGCATTGTAATTGTGTCTCAATAGTTTAATTTGACAAATGCATCATACCAAATGTGTCGAATTAGAGGTTGAGACTGAACTATAATTCAATCGAAACGTATAATATCAGCTCCCCATGCTCATTAAATTAAAAACCACCGAATGAAACTTTTCTACACTACACAGAGTATTACAACGTAGATACGTAGAATACGTAATGTAGATGAGAGTAGAAAGAAATCTAGATTCATAAAAATACAGATCTATAATGTTCAGAGTACGACACGATAATAACAATTTCGCCGATGTTACCTATTCATAAAAATGATCAGAAAAATGATCGACGATCAAGAAAACATTTTATCAGATTTGATGGTGATACGCAATAGAGTGCCCGTATTGATTCCCTATAGGAGGCCAATTTGCGACAATCTGTCACTTTATTATGTACTCAGATACGTCTGCCTACACACAATAGGTATACATTTCTATAGAGGTTTGTGTGCCCTTGGCGAAGAATTCTTGGATTTGTTCGTTTTAGTGATTCTGAGGCTTTCGATATTGGTTATATATCATGTTTTTCTGTGTTCGTCTCGCTAAATATTTTGTCTCTGTCTCGAGCACTTTGATAAAATTTGATTTGATAAGTGTACCTTCTTGTATGTTATAAAAGAGGTCGTAGAAACCCCCAATAAAGCCTTTTAGAAAAGGGATTCCGAGAGAGATTTCACCACTCTGGTAAAATACAAACAAAAAGATATCAGTTGATTAGTTTGTTGGTTCTTGCTAAACTAGAGATAGGAACCTGAATGAAGATATATAAAAAAATGAGTAATTAATGTATTTATTTGTGAAAGAATTAATGAGACTGGTCGAAGCGCAGAATGCATGTAAGGATCGTGACCGCAAGTCCAGCTGTTACCATTTTTCAGAACCAATACACAATACACGGCTTTGAAATGGCTTGTTTTGTGTCGACAGCTTTCGTGTCTATAAAAGCACAGAAAACAATTAAATATTACAAGAATACAGGTACTGAGTTTATCTTCAAAAAATATTGCTTCTGCTGGGCATTTACCCGTATCTCGTCTACTTCATCACAGTTGCTTTCGGTTGTGGGTTGCTTAGTTTTATTTGCGTTTTTATCATACACACACTATTGTTTCGACAGCAATTGTTTTATGTCTTTATTATATCAACGCGATTAATAAAATTAAAAAAAACCATTTCGAAATCTTCATAGAAGGCGTTTTGTAGAGTTTCAACTTCATTCCCATAAAAGTCATGCAACGTCATGATATCCATCTCCTGTTGTGAGGTTTAATTGATCTACATGAAAGTTTTCTTATCTCTGTTTAATGTGTAACCGTTATTGTACAAGCTCTACAGTTAAGTTGTTATGAGTCATCAAAACATGATATAAAAATTGTGCGTTGCGGTCCACCGCAAAGTTGTAAAGGCCTATTCGGCTTAACGTATTAAATGTCGTTGTTATGATGTGCTCTGGCTGCCATGTTTCAACGGGGTCAAATATCGTAAAAGTGTTCCGGTCCGTGCTCCGAGCGCAGTATGGCGCCGAAACGTGCTCGACGCGCTTTGCCGGATATTTATTTAACGATCGTATTGGCTAGCACACACCACATGATGGATATAACTTCGTTCATAGGCCTTGGACTTGCTGGGTGGTTGTTAGATGCAGGGTGTTTTGTAACCTGACATATTTTCAATGGACATTCATGATCCTGCTTACGAAGCATTTTCTTGAATTAGGTAGAATACTGTTGGCTTTTTTCAAAACTTTGATTTGAAGATCTGATGATCGCCGTTCTGGTGACGTCTAATACATTACAATCCCAATCAAAGCGCTGTTGCTGCATGCCGCATGTCGCCGCGCGGCGCGTGTGGCTCATGCCTAGCCTCCTCAATCGTTGAATTTTGTTTCCATATACCTAACTCGATTCTAAAGATCCCTTGAAAATCTGTCTGTTTTTAAAAAATATGCTAAAGAGTGTCTTCACATTTCGTTTTAGATTTCGTACGTTTGTAAGTACACGTGATACGGTCTAAGTGGCTATCTGTACTAACGGAGCGTGAATGTATCCTACTTCCTTTACCAGTTTCTCTACCTGAAAGTTGTCTGGAAGAGATCGCTCTTAGCGATAATACCGCCTGTATTGTACATCCCAAATATATTTAAGCATCGTTGTGTAATTTGTTTTCTTTGTGCAATAAAGTATATCTTATCTTATCTTTATATCTCACACGAGATCATTTGACGCCATAGTAATAATAAACAAGGTTTATTTCCATACTTTTATTGTGGATATTAATAATAAGTTCATTCTGGAAAATTACAGCCCTCAAGTAAGCAGGTCTTGCGTGATGCAGTAGCTTATCCGATTAGATTGAAGGCCTGCGTTAACCTCATTCGGTTCCTCCCCGGACCTCCCTCCACACATCTCGCCCTTCAACGTCTTGTCACAGTACACAGAGAACAGTAAAATGTCTACATACAAACGTGCCGCTCTCGGTTTGAATATGTGCGTGCGCGTCGGCACGCGATTTCACGCACACGCTAGCATAAAATACGAGGGGATGAGGTGGTGGCAGTACGGACGGGCTGTGCCGCGTGTCTGTGCACGCTAGGCTAATAACTCGGCGGGCGGCCATAGATAACCTACTGTTTATATTGTGGTCTTGTTCACCCTTTGTCCAAACATTGGGCGTTTGTGGCTTCATCTAATTGTGCGTTATCTTTGAATAACAAAAACGCTTCTAATGCGACTTAGGATTATGTCTAGAATTTTATCAAAGGGATTAGTCTAGTGGTTGAATAAGTAATGGTAACATGAAGAAAATCTGGCTTGTGTTATCTTCCTTAGGCGTTTGAAAAGCAATTTATTCAAGGTTTTGTTTGGGTACCCCAAATGATTGCACAAATCCAAATAGCATAGTAAAATTAATTAAAGGTCCCCATCTAGCTAAATCTTTGTGCAATAAAGAAAAAAATGAAAAAAATTACATACTATGATGATAATGTTTTCAACATCAAAAACGAAAGTTACGAATGACAAATATCTGAAGAACTCAAAGTCATTGAATTTGCTTGGAAGAGGGAGGGGATATATGTTATCCTTGTAGAATTTCCTTTAAAGTACCTACTGACCAAATATTTTTTTGGAATTATTGCTTAGAATAGGTAGGTATATTAAATCCAAACAACTGAAAAAAATTAACCGACAAATTGAAAAATGAAAAATCACATTAGTAAGTACTTTATAAGAAAACAGTTACAGGAATAATGTTTTGAGATACATATGTTGTTTACGTACGCCGTAAGGGTAGGTAGGTGGCAAACAAGAATATGTCCAATCAAGTGAAAAGGGAGGGTGGGCCGCCCTTGAAATCGAGTGATATAATCTAACCCTTGTCGTGGCGTGACGCAATCGGTCTACCTTCGTCCAAAACACAGAATGGCGGAACGCACTTTTGTCTTAAAAATAGAAAGAAAGAATAGTACATTGTTATCCTAGGGGTGAAAGTAACTTATTTAGTCCCGAGACGGGGTTTGGCGCCCGGAACGAAGTGAGGGCGCCAATAGTTCGAGGGACTAAATAAGTCTTTCACCCGAGGTAAACACTGTGCTTTTCATTACGAATACAAGGAAAGTAAAAACAAAAACATGAATTAGCTAAAGAAAAAGATGAAGATCGATTTGGCGCTATCCCGCCTATTTTGTTTGTTTTTTTTTTCTGTGGCGACATCTGGCTGGCTAGGGCTGAATAGTTGGCCCACTATTCAGCCATTATTTTTTATTTTCATCATTGGAAAAATGGTAAATATTTTGCTCAAAGCTAAGTTATTTTAAGAAATTGTTGAAACTGAATTATAATAAAGTTATTTAGAGAATATATATTCTCTAATCAATACTTAACTTTAAGTTATTTCAATTTTACATCATGGCTGTATAGAAAGTTGGAACATGGTTCAATAGAAAAAAACTAAGTTTTATTTTTAATAATTTGGCAGCTGTCAGTTGAAAGTGATTCTCCCTAGGGATGAAAAGTATTACTTTCAGCCCGCTTCTCAGGTCAGTAATGACCTACTTTCAGAGTATGAGTAATGAAAAAGGATTTTATGCACCTGAACATCTTGTACACTCGGGTAAAAAAAACTAAGAGCGCCGGGGCTTACACTACATACAAATTCCAGCCAGATTAACAGCAACTACGTGTTTATTAATGAACAATTTGGCTCACTTGGGACAGTAGTTCGGCAACGATCGCCGTTGTAAAGACCCTTACCGAAATTAGGTGATGTATTTTTCGGGCATCTCTGTGAGATGAGTTGACCCCAACGAGGTAGTTATCGACGCCCCACCTCACCTCAACTACGAAGTGGTGCGAGCGCCGCGGGCTCAGTGCGGATTACTGGAGGGGTGTAGGGTTAGTGATAAACCTTTCTGTCATATGTTATTAATTGGCCCTAGAGCCTGCGACCAGACTTAGCGACTGACATCTAGCGACGTCAGCCAAGATTAGCTGCTTAGCGTGCCTTAGAGAGATGCCCGAAAAATACAACATCGATCGGGGGGTGACACTTTAGAACGCATACCATTTATTGCCATAATTTCATTTGCCATACATCAATTGGCATAATCATCGAAAAGCATAATTTTTATTGGCATAAATTTTGAACCGCATAATCATTTTAATGCATAATAGTAATAAGGCATAACATCAAAAGGCATAATCATCACTATGCATACTTTCGTTGACTATAACTTCAATAAGCATACTTTGAAACGCATAATGTCAGTACGCATAACTATCAAAAGGCATAATGTCACTATGCATAACTATTAATATTCATAATTTTGTTTGATATAATATTAAAAAGCCTAATTCACATAAGAGCATTTTTTCTACTTCAGGGCAAATCCGACTCAGCCAACCCCGACACCACGTGGTACTTGTTTTGCCCTACCCCAAGAGTGTAATTTAAACCCGCGAAGGCATGGAGGGTCGAGGCGGCCCGCGGGCTGAGGAGCAGGTGGCTATGAGCGAAGCGCCGCGGCTGAGGCTGGCCGGCGAAGCCGGCCAAAAAGCCGAAGCTGGGGTGCTGAGCGAAAGCCATCTGTGACGATTAGCACGCGTGGGACCGCCGGAGCCCCGCAATGCCGGAGCCGTGACAGAATTCTTTTGCTGTCTACATCTCATTATGAGCAAAATAATTAATATATATCACTATGAGCAAATGATATATAAAAATTTTGTTAATAAACTAAATGAAGGCGGTTTTCGGACAAGTGCTCTTTGGATTTTTTACATTTACATTACATGCAGCTTGCGTTTAACATGTAATATTTGTAAGCTTGCATAATAATTGTTGAAATTATGGTAAATGATTGTTATACCTTTTGAAAATATGGATTTTGACACTTATGCTTATCAAAAGTATGCCTTTTGATACTTATGGTTAGTGAAGTTATGCCTTTTGATGAGTATGCCTTACGAATTTCGTCCATGTTATGGTATGCGTTATGAAGTTATGCTTTTAGGAATTATGGCAAGTGATGATTATGGCTATCAACATTATGCATTGTGATTTTATGACCAAAAATGTTATGCGTTTCATTAGGTAACCCGATCGGGGTGGGTGGGTCACCCATCACATTGCCCAACCTGGCCTACGTTGTTGTCGCCAACATAGATCTAATTTGCTGCTACAAGACAAAATGGGAAAGCTTGAAGGCCATAGCGTGCATGTCACAAGACTATCTGCTTGAGAACTTGCTGCCACATTATACGATGTTAATAAATTATGTGACAAGTTGAGTGGAATCCATCTGATTGTCAAATACTAAAGCGATAAAGACAGTTTGAATTCGAATTAAAATTTCAGAATTCGAAGAAATATATAATATGTCGATAATATATTTCTTAGAATTCTGATGCTTTAAACAATTTTTCATTACTCATACTCTGAAAGTAGGTCATTACTGACCTAAGAAGCGGGCTGAAAGTAATACTTTTCATCCCTAGGGAGAATCACTTTCAACTGACAGCTGTCAAATTATTAAGAAAAAAACTAGTTCTTTTTCACATATCTATTGAACCATGTTCCAACTTTCTATACAGCCACGATGTAAAATTGAAATAACGTAAAGTTAAGTATTGATTAGAGAATACATATTTTAGAGTAACTTCATTATAATTTAGTTTTCATTAGAATTTCTTTAAAATAATTTAGATTTGAGCAAAATATTTAGCATTTTTGCAATGATGAAAATAAAAAATAATGGCTGAATAGTGGACCCGCCACAGAAAAAAAAAACAAGCAAAATAGGCGGGATAGCGCCAATTCGATCTTCATTTATTTTTCTATCTTTTTCTTTAACTAATTCATGTTTTATTTTTACTTTCCTTGTATTCGTAATGAAAAGCACAGTGTTTACCTCGGGTGAAAGACTTATTTAGTCCCTCGAACTATTGGCGCCCTCACTTCGTTCCGGGCGCCAAACCCCGTCTCGGGACTAAATAAGTTACTTTCACCCCTAGGATAACAATGTACTATTTCATTACTCATACTCTGAAAGTAGGTCATTACTGACCTGAGAAGCGGGCTGAAAGTAATACTTTTCATCCCTAGGGAGAATCACTTTCAACTGACAGCTGTCATATTATTTTAAAAAAAACTAGTTCTTTTTCACTTAACTATTGAACCATGTTCCAACTTTCTATACAGCCACGATGTGAAATTGAAATAACTTAAAGTTAAGTATTGATTTAGAGAATATACATTTATTAAATAACTTTATTATAATTAAGTTTCAACAATTTCTTTAAAATAACTTAGCTTTGAGCAAAATATTTACCATTTTTCCAATGATGAAAATAAAAAATAATGGCTGAATAGCGGACCGGCCACAGAAAAAAAACAAACAAAATAGGCGGGAAAGCGGCAATTCGATCTTCATGAATTAATTCATGTTTTTATTTTTACTTTCCTCGTATTTGTAATGAAAAGCACAGTGTTTACCTCGGGTTAAAGACTTATTTAGTCCCTCGAACTATTGGCGCCCTCACTTCGTTCCGGGCGCCAAACCCCGTCTCGGGACTAAATAAGTTACTTTCACCCCTAGGATAACAATGTACTATATATTCAACTTCATGGCAGCTATTGATTAACTTACCAGTAGATTAATGCAAACGTTAATGAAACTATTATTACGAATGATGATGATGATGATGATGTAATCCCGGCCGATTTCGGCCACGGCGACTGTCTTCAACTCCGGTTTTGGCGTTGATGTGCTCGCATATTACGAATAGTCAACTGTCAAATGCATTCCTCTAGCTGTTTCATCTACTTCATCCCAATTGATAACATCCCTCCCCTTCCGCTCCCTGGCCAACCGCCCTGGCTTCCGTCGACATCCTTGCAAGATTCAGCAACTGCTAACTTGTACGAAAATATGCGGTTATTCGTTCCTGAGTCGTGCCATTCAGATGTGGAACGCTCTTTTATCACATGTGTTTCCTTCTTCCAATGATCTCGGATGTTTTAAGCGGTTCGTGAGAAGGCATTTACGCAGGCCTTCAAGGTGGGACTAACTAGCTTTTGTCTGGAACCACGGCTTCTACCCATCAGGTAGAGTGAAGTCATCATAACAAATACTCGTTCTATATGTAGGCCCTCCCCAATACACGCTCTTGCGTTCTATCCACCGTCGTTAATAAGTTTACCTAAAAGATCACCAACCACAGATCTTCTGAATTATGAATGTTCCTTTGGGTAGTTTCAATAACACGACCGAATAAAGAAGGTACCCAATAAATGCGGGGGCCTCACCGCACGGTGGGTTATTCATAAACATCCTTTAGTGGTGCGTTATGTTGTAATGCGTGCCCGAACGTACCCCGACAGGCCGAGCGGGCCCAACTAGGCACTTCGTCTAATACATGGCACTTCGGAGCGCCATCGCTTTTATTGGTGGTGCCCACGATAGCAACATCCTTTGCAATTTTTTGCCTGTTTCATCTGAATACAAATTAGCTTTAATGAAGTCTATTTTAAGAGGTTTTACATTGCCTCTAGATTCCGCTTGGTATTAATACAATAGTACATTGTTATCCTAGGGGTGAAAGTAACTTATTTAGTCCCGAGACGGGGTTTGGCGCCCGGAACGAAGTGAGGGCGCCAATAGTTCGAGGGACTAAATAAGTCTTTCACCCGAGGTAAACACTGTGCTTTTCATTACAAATACGAGGAAAGTAAAAATAAAAACATGAATTAATTCATGAAGATCGAATTGCCGCTTTCCCGCCTATTTTGTTTGTTTTTTTTTTCTGTGGCGGGCCCACTATTCAGCCATTATTTTTTATTTTTTTCATTGGAAAAATGGTAAATATTTTGCTCTAAGCTTAGTTATTTTGAAGAAATTGTTGAAACTGAGTTATAATAAAGTTATTTATAAAATATACATTCTCTAATCAATACTTAACTTTAAGTTATTTCAATTTTACATCGTGGCTGTATAGAAAGTTGGAATATGGTTCAATAGATATGTGAAAAATAACTAAGTTTTTTTTTAATAATTTGGCAGATGTCAGTTGAAAGTGATTCTCCCTAGGGATGAAAAGTATTACTTTCAGCCCGCTTCTCAGGTCAGTAATGACCTACTTTCAGAGTATGAGTAATGAAAAAGTTTTTTATATATTTCTTCAACCTTCGAGATCCCACTGCTCGAGAAAATTCTCCTTTAAACTTTTGCCACTGGTCTTTATCCTCTGCTGAGTAGTACTACGTTCTGTACTTTCTTTAAACACTTATTTTACATCGGGTATATTGTATAATTCAAAATTATTCGCCTCTTTCACAAAATTTCTGTAAAAACGCTTTCTGAAACTTGAAAATTCGAACGCTATAAAAAAGATAGCACTGAATAAAAGTCATGAATTGTGTCTGTCATGTTATCTTGCCTATAGGACCTATGCTCGAAACTGAACCTCTGGTGGGTGCCTGAAGAGAATCAATACAAGCCTCTTGCGTCACCGCAGGCCGTGGGAGCTGAGTGCGTAGTTGGCTGACTAGTTCTTTGACCCGACCTCTGCTGTTACTGTAATGCTCGTCTACGACTGTTGCAGGCCGAAGCACGTCATACTCAGTTTTTGCGAATGTCGAAACGAAATCACTGTGGATAACTTGTTCATCAGATTTTTTTGTCTCGTACCTTTTGGGTTTCTTATCACAAAATTACATTTCTGGATTGTGTGATTAGACGGAAAAGGATTTTTAGTGGAATAAAGTTGTACTTATTGGATTGTAATGGCCTATATTATATTTTGGTTAGATTTCTGTCGCTTCCGTTCTATGGATGAACTGAAATATTGTTAGTATGAATGCTCATATGTTTATCAACCCGCGAGTTCTAGAATCACAGCATTCACAGCCATTTGTTCCTTTTGCAAAAAAGTGTAGGTAGGATTTATTAAAATTGTAAATGTTTTCCCCGACTTCATAATTTGAGAATTTGTAGTTGGTTTTCAAAAACACCATCTATAATAACCGGGATCAGTTTTAATTGCCTGACCAATATTCAAAGCGGGTCGCCCATAGAGTTGATCAGAACTGCTGAAATCAAAGCGCACGTGCCCCGAATGCCCTCAACGGGTTCCATTCCGAAACCCTAACCCTCATCTCGTTTGCATTCAAGCATCCAGTTAGCTTCAATGTCTAGGTAACATTGAGGTCCTTCGTCTTTAACAAAGTATACTCATATCTGTGTTACAGTTTGAAAGTGTAAATACATCCTCGTTAAGACGATCAGACTAATAAAGAGAGTTTTTGACAATATGGTTCCTCAAGTAATATGATTTTGTGACGATTTGGTCGAAATTGCCCCTGTGACCGTCACACTCGGCGTTGGCTTGAAATAAGAGAGGACATTTCGAAGGCATATGTAACCGTAAAAAAGCTTTAAATTCAGTGATCAAGCCTAATCCTCGTGTTCAGGGAATTGTCGTCCAGTTGGAACGGTCAGGTTGAGTAGATTGTGTTATTTGCGGTGTCGGGGGCATGCGCGCTAGGCGGGCGCGCACCGGCGTTAGATCGAAGGCTGTGGGTGGCGCAGTACGCCTGCGCGCACGGCCGCCCCGCCGCCCCCGTCGCCCCCGCCGCCCCCGCCACCGGCCCGCAGTCGCCGCCAGTAGCCACCCCACCGCGAAGCGCAATGTCGCCGGCTGCGACTTGACGGAGCACCTAGCTCAAAGAAAACAGTGTGTGTACAGTCGAATCGACGCCATCGGTCGTGACTGCCACTTTCCGGTAAGTTCCAGAATGAACGAGGACTGCGGCAGAGTGCAGTGTCCAAGGTTACAGTTAAAGTCTTTCCGGATACCGATCTGAGTTCCCCGAAGCGGAGGTGGCAGAGGGCGCTAGTGCGCGCCGTGAGTCATCTCTGCGACACGTTTTTCATGGCCGCCCCTTCGATCTCCGTGTCGTAGGTGTCGGGTCCTCTGGATGGTTGCAGTGGACGTTACGTAAGCGAGGAGTGCAGCGGCCGTGGTGCCTACACTTTCGAGCAGCGCTGCGCACTCGAGCGCGGCCAATTACGGCACGCGAGGATTGTTTTCAGGAAAACATTCACCATTTTGTACGCGAACCTTGTTCTGGCAACTGTGAATTCGGTAAAAAACCGTCTAGTTAAGTGTGGTTCACCGTCATGAGAGCCGACGTCGTGCGCTACTCTTGTTCCGAGAGACGATGCTTTCTGTGTGACATCGCCATTGGATTGTGAAAGTGGTTTATATTTTCAACAGTTTTAAGTGCTGCGTTTATTGAACTTACGTAATATTGGTGGAACATAGCAGTATGTATTGATATTCTTATTTTGGGTGCTGAAACTGAATGGAGAAACTAAATGAGCGCAGTTTTGTTGTGTACTCATTTGGTTTTTATTGCAACTTTCATATTTTTGCTAATTGCGCAATAGTTTCGACGACGGATGTGCACGCAGGTACAGAATACCTGAACCGCACCCATATCATTGAATTAGTGCCATTAACTGCAGTTTTAGTTAAAATCGCATTGTGTCTGAAAGTAGAGTAATATTCAGTTAGGTATTTGCTACGGTTTTGACACTATTTGCATTATTACCTTAAATTATTATTACAATTATGTTCAATATAAATAATAATAATCTTATTCAACTATTCGAACTCGAATGTTTGCGTTTAACTAAGATAGATTGTTCACAACTAGAAATGCGCTATTCTTTGCAATAGAGAAGACTGATATAGGTTATAAGAACATCTGCTTGAATATATTACTATGCATACTAATTCTTCATCTTAGTTAATGTCATCGAATGCATTCAATGAAAACCTTCATTATCTTGTAGTGTTAGATGCTTCTTTATTTTGCATATAAAACGTTTTTTTTTAATCAGACCAATATTTTTTTTCAAGTTTCTTCCAAATTACCTCAAGAGTTTTATGTGCGATGAGTTCGTACATCAACTACATTCTATTAACAGTCTTTGCGACCACAAAAACCTTAAAACTGCAATTATTCAACTCAAGAAAATGTACATTAGCCGAATAAAATCTACAAATTACCGTAACGGCCCGCAAAATGAGATTCGGTCGGTAACCAACACAGTAGCCTACTTACAGTAGCAGCAAAAAACCATTTCTGAATCAGCTGAGAAGCGAAGCACGCGAGCGCGACGCGTGCGCCGGTCAAACGGGACCTGACCCGATGTTTAGTAACCGACGCCTTATTATGCGAACAGCATTGAGCTATAGTTTTACAATTATGTCAATGTATTCAGCGTGTAACACTTGAACCTTGTTTACGCATTATTATCTGCTAGCAAATAACAGCGTAGAAGTTTATTGGTGAACGTGCCGCAGCACAAGAATCTCTATCAATAAAAATGGATTGCTGTTCGTTAGTCTGGCTAAAACTCGAGAACGGTTGGACCGATTTAGCAAATTTTGGTTTTGAAATGTTTGTTTCCACAAAGAAAACAGGAGAATTTAATTTTCTCGTAGGTACCAGTTCTACCTGTCAAAAACTACGTCTGTCGGGGAAGCTATACTGCTTGTATTTTATTTGCTGTTTTTTTCATTATCTCTACATCGTGTCTCCTTGACTTGCATACCACGTCTGTGAATAAGTTTTTGCCACTTATTTCTCAATTGACGTGAGCATAGTTCGCTAAATTAAAATAAGATTAGGGCGCTTTCTTATTAGGATGAGTGCCTGCTGAAATTCCATATGTATTCATTATTTTTCAAAAATCTCTTGGAAGTCTGTGAACACGACGCCATAGCTTAAGTGCAGTGCATATTATGCCAATGCACAAAATGACTTTTCCAACTTTTCTTTAGCTTTTGAAGATAGTGTAGGTAAGGATTAAAAATAAATCACGAACCTTTCTAATTAACATCAATGGTTTCATCTTAAGTAATTCACGTCTTTATTTTTCGGTGAACGGAATGCTTGCGGTAGCACAGACTACCGTCAAATCATTAAAGTACCGTTGCGAGTTGTGAATGGCCACAGAGATGTAAAAAATAGCTGTTTATTTTCGGTTAAGTGCTTGCTTTTATGAACACAAATGACTTCGTGCAAAAATGTAGCAAACTATTTATTTATTGTACAAAAATGAATTGGTACTAAGACATGGCGGTGATGTGTGTCTTTTAAAATCAAAACATTATCATCATCAGCAGCCATACGACGTCCACTGCTAAACATAAGCCTCCCCCATAGATTTCCAAATCAAAACATTAAAAAACTTTATTCAAATAGACCTGTTATACAGAGCACCTATTTTCAAATAAACAATTACAAAACAAACTAGACTTAATTAATACTATACATGGGTACTATTATACAAATGTTTACGTAAGTATTTATTTATACACTGTACATAGACAGATGTGGGTCTACGACCAGATCGATAGGCCCAAAAGTTGTTTCTGGAGTAGGCACCGGCAAGAAACTCAGCAGTTACTTTATTCAACATTTTATGAAATATGAAGTAGTAATTTTGAACATGAAATTAAGGCATCATCTAAAGCATCCTTTACTTCGGCTTATTAATATTTTTTAACCTTCAAGATCCCACTGCCGAGCAAGGGTCTACCCTGAATAAGAATAGGTCCCGACTGTTACAATTTTCCTTAAGTTAAGTGCAATCGGGTATGCCGACTTTCTTGTTTTAAAGTTTTTAAATTACACAGACACGCAGTTGGATTTTTTAATTGTTTTTGATTGGCTTTTTTAAATATTATGAAACAGAAACTCCAGTCTCAGCAAAGAATACAGTCCAAAAGCATTAGCAATAAAAGAAACTTTACAAACCTACTGACTTGGATGTAAAGTGCTACTCGTTCCCCTCGGCTGGCGGCGCTGTCGTCAGCACGACATTTCGAGTAATTCTCGAAGTCAGTTAATTGTTATTGCGTCGAGAACGTCTCGGCCTGGCGTTCCACCCCTAGTCTCCCACGCTATCTACTCTCTTATTAGCGGCCTTTCTTGTTTTCCATTGGAATATTCCATTTTGCTCTTTCACTGTGACATTAAGCATTCGTTGGAACTGTAATTTCAGCAGACGATATCTAGAATGGAGGCTTTATATTTCGGCTTTACTTTTATTTGTATTTTATTCTTATCAAACAGGTTTTGCTGAAACATACCTAACATTTTGTCAACAATAACATTTTCTTAAAACTAGATAGGTACAGTCCTACCAACTTATCTGTGAAATGGCGAAAATTGGAACTACGACCGCCATGTTGAAATGTCATTCGATTGTCCGTGTCAACAATTTTTGAGTACTATGGTTGTATCATTGTGATATTTCGGAATTTATGAAGTTGAATATGCCGAAAGCCATTAAAAGTGATGCTCAAAACATTATTCTCAAGGTTGAAACCATTTTTAAAGAAGAAGCTCGGGCGAGATCTCCGATTATTCCATTTACCAAAATATACAAACGAATTTCGGCTGAAACAGGTTAGTGTTGTCAGCTTTATTTTTATAAATACCTTCAAACTTAACCAAATATTTAAGTCCACGGAATATTTGTATATATTCTTACTGTAGGTTAACGTAACGGTAACGCACATCTAAAAGGTCACCTGTTAAATGGGTGAGCCAACTAACCTGCCGGTTTTTAAATTTCGATGAAAAATAAAATCCTATGTTTCAGGTGTGAGTCAAGGACTCATTTCAAAAATAGATAAAGAAGGGCTTGCAGCAGAAGACACTGTTACTAAAATTCGGACACAAGGCAAGGATAGAAAACGCAAAAGTGGAATCATACACTTTGATGATTTGACATGGGAGTTATACGGAGGAGAGTACATGAATTTGATTCTGCCAAAAACGAGGTGCCTACTGTTAAAAACCTTCTAGAGGTCCTAAAGACAGAAATAAATTACACAGGACAGCGATGATGATGTCGGTAGTGCAGGCTCATCTAAAGATCATAATGACTGTAAATGTGGTTTTTAATAAATAATTGTAAAGCAAATTGTTTTTTTATTACATCCATTAGGTACTTACCGCTGCGAATTATTATTAGTATATCGTTGTTAGGAGTAAGGTACGGTCTTAACTAAATGCTGCAAATAGTACCTGGTACCTGATGCAGGGAGGGTACATGAATCACATTGAATGAAAGTTTTAAGTGTGAAACATTTAGTATGATTGTTAAGTTTTCCAGATTCTAGTTTATCTCTCTAGTAACTGTTTTAGATATCAAACCTTAATATCTGCAGGATTTCCAATTCACTGGATCACTTTCTAATTAAAGCCATTTAATAATCCTGAAGGACAACTGTTTAGCGTACCTACTTAACTACAAATTAATATGTATATTTTATTTTTAATTTATAAATAATTGCAATACTTAATTTTATTATTTTTATTTAATACTTATTTTATATGAAAAATTACCTATTTGTAAAACTCACTCAATTTTAGGCACCTTTTATTAATTGGCAACACTGAATCGACGGTGTCGTCCTCTTTCAGTTCACAGATAAGTTGGTAGGTCTGTACTCGTATCTGATGGCTGATAGTCGAGATCCTTTGTTTCTAAATTACTTTAAAAATACATTTTGTAAGTGTACAGTCGTTGTGTAGGGAAACACCTACAAAATTATACAGTTTAGTCGACCGATAATTGATGTATTTAATATCTCTGTGCTTCGGAAGCCACGTTGAGCAGTTGGTCTTGGCTGACGTCGCTATACTATAGATGTCAGTCGTTGGGCCTAGTCGGAGGTTTAAGGGCGGCATAAAAACATTTATTTTGACAGTAAGGTTAGCCAACAAATTCAAATTGTTTACTGTGTTATTTTCTAACTAAGTGTACATGGGTTTTCAAAAATTACAACAGTTGCTAACAACTTAGTCACTCTTCAATCCGCGAGCCCACTAGTTGGAGTATGGTTTGGGCGAGCTCATAGTTGAAGTGAGGCCTGTTCAGCAGTAGGACGTTTATAGGTTGTTGTTAGTTTCTCATGTCAATATTAAGCTAACGTTGATTCCATTGCTCCAGGTACAAATCAGCGTCCGCACCGATGCTCTAGAGGAGGTTTGAGAGCAGCGAGCAGCAACCTCAGCCGCCATGTCGTCGGTGAAGGTGGCGGTGCGCGTACGCCCGTTCAACTCGCGCGAGATCGCCAGGGACTGCAAATGTATCATCGAGATGACGGGCAACACTACAAGTAAGTCAACTACCTTTTAAGAATTGGACTGTAGACAAATCTATAGGTTTATGAGCTGCAGGCCGAAAAACCGCAACGCGAGCGGATCATTTCGCGTCATAGGCGAACGTATCGCAAGAGAGAATGCGTGACAAAAATCTCACGGTGCGCACTTAGCCCGGCTAATCAGATGATAGGTGATTTACCAATAGGTACGTTTTTTAAATTATGAACCGACGTAGAATATTTGAATAAATAGCTTTACTTACTAAGCGAATGAACGGAAAAATACACTTTTACCCAAGACGCTTTATTAATACTGCCACGTCTTGTGAGTCTATTCTATACTTAATAAGTTCGTGGTAGGATCTCTTCTAAATGCTTGATAGTTAATTCCGTTAAGAATCGTTAATGCTGACCAAGATCAATTTACAGTCCTTCGTTTTAAACTTAGACAAGTCTTACCTGGCTATAATTTGCCTGATATCTTCTAAAATCTACGCTACTTAAGTCTTGATCTGGTCTGGGCAAGAGATTTGTCAAATTTTCTAGCAAGTTGCTGTCAAATCTCTTCAAACAGAGCCTGACTATGAATTAGTCAGGCTCTGTTTAAGCTCTGTTGATCTCATACGGGTCTTAAATAACAATGAAATTATCGCCCTCACCGTGACCCTCGGTAACACTGAGTAGAGTTCACGACCCAGTTACTGTCCTACGGTCAGCTTACACTTTACAGCCTCACCTGACAAAACCCCAACGTGTTAAGGTAGATACTTGCTACTTATTGTCACTTAAAAGTTAACGAAACGTTAGCAGCGGTTAATTACACTTTACAGGGTGCGCGTAAACTCTCTTAATGGTCCGTTACATTGTCTAGCTAAACTCAGAGCGAGTATTTTATGGGCAACATTACATGGTTACAATAAAGTTGGTTTTATATGACCATGAACGACGTTACTTTCAGGTTCTTTATTTTATTATATTTGGTCGATGTTAGTTTCTTTCGTCAGTAACATTTATTGATACGAGTAGATAAGAACTTCAAAGTGCTTTTCAATTACTATGTTAGAAAGAGCTCTCAACTCAAGGTGACTACAATTCAAATTCAGTAATTTTAGATATTTTTGGCTACTAGGCAATTATAGTACAGATAATGTTCCTTCTCAATGTATTTTCCGAAGTTGGTAGTTTATTCAGTAAGAGTACCTTTTTACTAGCTTTTAACCGTGACTTCAGTGTCACCATGAAATGAAAACCTTTAAAATAAGGACAATCAATTTTAATTCACCTTCATAGTGTATGGGGGCACGTAAGTACTGTATAAGGTCAGCCTGTATTTCCGGTTCTACTTATCTGATTAAACAAAGCTAGGTACGATTATATACTATTGATTACTATTTTGTGTGAATATTAGGCTCTGAAACCTTTTAGTATTATTGCATGGGTTGATTAGCAATGACAGGTCTGTCATGTAGCGAAATATGATCTGATGAAAGATAAGCTTATGGCGCTTTCAATTTATACGTTTCGTATCGAACCGCTGCAGTGCCGAAGCGGTGCGTTTGTCGTATGGCGCACGGATGGTCTTATGTTTACATACAAAGAGCACGGTGCGGCAACAGTCCTGCTGTCGAGCGTTCGCGGTACCAACGTCGCACTGTTGCCGCACCGTACGAAAACAAACGACTGTCCAAAGTACCCTTAATGTAGAATATTAGGTGTTCGCAGTGCGCAGTAGAGAGTTGTGAACTGCTCGAAGGTCGAGGGAAGCCCCTCAAGTGGCAATGTCAAGAGAAATCAATCGCCCACCGTTCCATGTGACTGCTCATTACTGTGTTTACAATCAAATTTCAAGGAAACCTGTCGAACGATACAGGAAGGCTCGTATTCTAGTACATTACTTAGTTGTTAAATATTATAAAACACTTTTTCACATGCTTTGATAGGTTACTTTACAATTAGAACAGTATTTTAGTTCCGCAGACTCCAAAATTACAATTCAATTTTCAGAATCAGAATCAGAATCAGAAATATCTTTATTTAAATAGACCTGTTACAAGTGCTTTCAAATCGTCAAAAACTTAATCAAACAAACAAAAATACACTTAATAATAGACTTAAATACTATAATAGAAATAATAAATAAATACACAGTAAACAAACATAATTAATGATTAAACGAACTTACCTGTACGTGAAGTTCTATCATAATTATATGAGGGAATCGTCCGAAGATATTAGTATTTTATACACTTGTAGTATCGCTCATATGTGTTACCACTTAGCACAAAATTTTAGAGAATAATAAAATAATCTAAAAACATTTTAATAATAAAATCGTTACTTCCGGTTTGAAATAAAAATTAATTTTTCTGCTGACATTTCCGCTTCCGTCTGACGTCTGCCCCCACGCCATGCCGTCCATTACCTTCATTTAGTTTAGAGATAATAGGTATGATATTTCCTTTAAGGGTTTGTTTAGTCCCGACTAAACTGAAGGGTGGGTGGGAGTCCCTACTAATATCTTCGGACGATTCCCTCATATAATTATGATAGAACTTCACGTACAGGTAAGTTCGTTTAATCATTAATTATATTTCGGGAATCGTCCTCGATATTAGTATTTTATACACTTGTAGATGTTTAGAGCAATTAATAAAAAGGAAATATCATTACAGTAAATCATTTATTGAAAGAATGATGAAAATCATCTGTAATTAATAATAATTAATCCTCTCCTTCTGAAGTACAAATTGATCTGGCAAATTCAACACAATTTGTATTGTTAACAATCACTCTATTGTAAAAACGCGCAAAGGTAGTGGAGTTGCCACTCCAACCTGCCGTATTACGAATCACATCAATGTTGACACCGCGATTGTAGGCCAATGAAGTCGATGCATGTCTAGTGCTATGAGCAGTAAACATGAACACGTCAACTCCACTATCTTGTAGCGCACACTTAATCCATCTACTTATGGTCTGAGATGTTACAGAATTGTATGGTCTTTTAAATGAAATAAACAAGTTATCAGAGTGTCTAAGGTTGTTAGTCCTATCCATGTAGGCAATTAAGGCTTTCGCCGGACATATCTGAGGCTTTTCTACAAAGAATGGTAAATGTAACATTGGCTGTGTTGCACCTGGTCGTGATGTCTTAATCAAATCTGTTATTTTAATCATAATTTGCTGATCAGAAATCATAATATTATTCAAAGTAACCTTTGATATGGTTTGCACCCTATGTGCCGTTACCAAAGCCATAAGTGTTGAACATTTTTTGGTCATTTCTTCCAATGATATTTGTTCATGAGGAAATAATGATCCTAGGTGTTCTAAAACCACACTGACATCCCAAGTGATATTGTACTTTGGCAACGATGGCCGTAGCCTGTAAACTCCTTTACAAAATCTTGATATTAATTTATTTTCCATAATTTGTCCTAAAATTAATGATAATGCTGACCTATAGCTGTTAATGGTGCCATATTGACTCCCATTATTAAATATCTGCGTTAAGAAATTCAAAATTGAAGAAACTGTAGGTTGATACAAGTTAAAATTTTGGTTGTTAGAGTAGTCAAACCACTTTTTTATACAACCTTCATACTGTTTTAAGGTATTATTGGACAGTGAAGCTATCATTATATCTACTGCTGATGGCGGTACGCCTTTGTTTAGCATGGCCGTCCGGATAATACTGCGGCCACCAGGGTAGTTGTTTTGTTGATATTCCGGTTGCTAGAATTTGGAATTAAAAAATGGGATGAGTTTAATTGTAACATGTCAGTTATCAAAAGACTTGTGAAGAGGGGATACCATGGCTGTGATGGCCAGGCTGGAACAATCATTATGCCCTTTGCCTTATCGTTAATTATTTTTCTTAAGGCTTTAAGTACACAAGAGACTGGAGGGAAAGCGTAAAAATACAGTTCAGACCAACTCATTGTAAATGCATCTATCACAAATGCATCTGGATCTAAGTGCCAAGATGCATATTTGGCACATCTTTTATTGATGCGGTTTGCAAACAAATCTATTTCAGGTAAACCAAAATAATTCACTATTAACTGAAATCCTGTATCTGACATCTGCCATTCAGTATCAGGATGGCTGCGCCTGGACTCCCTATCAGCAATAATATTATCAGCTGATTTTATGTAAGATGCCGTAATATATATTTCTCGTTGTTCACACCAACTCCATATATCCCTTGTAACTTTGGTAAGGTGAGGAAATTGTATGCCACCCATACGGTTGATATAACTGACCGCAGTTGTATTATCTACCCTCAATAGTATTTGACAATGATGACACTTATTAGCAAATATTTTTAATGAGAAATATGCTGCCAACAACTCTAGATAATTAATGTGTTGTTGTTTTTCGAGCTGTGACCACTGACCGCTTGCTGATTTATCGCCACAAGCCGCACCCCACCCCGTTGTTGAGGCGTCAGAAAATATTTCACAGCAATAGACGTCCTCTTTAATTCTATGTACCGAATTATCGATTACACCTATCCACCAACGAATATCAGACAGTATATGACTTGGTAAATTCATGTAACGGTCATAATCGTCGTGATTCTTTAAATTTAAAAATTTACATCTTTCCAGTTCTTTAGTATGCATCCAACCATATTCAACTGCAGGGCAGGCAGATACTAGTAAGCCCACGAGTTGTGCAAACTTTCTAATTTTACAACGTGTCATTTGTAAAAAGGAGATAAGCTCAGTTTTAATACGAGTCCTCTTTTCCTGTGGGAGACTTACATGCCAATATTTGGAATTTATTATGAAACCTAGGTATTTACAATTTTGAGAAGGAGTGGTACAGCTTTTTTCAACATTTATTATAAAACCCAGAGATTCTAGTAAACTTTTAGTTGCTCTGACATTGCGTTGGCAATCGCTATATGTTTTTCCTATTATGTAAATGTCATCCAAATAGCATGAAGATAAATAACCACTGGTTCTCAACATTTTAAATGCAGGTTTCAGTAATTTGGTGAAAATATATGGGGCCGTACACAGGCCAAACGGTAAAACTTTGAATTCATACATTCTTTGTGAATTTAGGTCACTTTCATAGGCTATGCAAAACCTCAAGTATTTACAAGAACTAGGGTCCATTTTAATGAGCATGTAAGCATCCTTCAGGTCGATAGTGGCCATAAAGCAATCCTTCGAGATCAATCTTAAAACAGTTCGAATATCTTCCATTTTGAAGTGATTTGTAGATATGAACTTATTTAGTTCCTTTAGATTTAATATGAATCTCATACTACCGTTGGATTTAGGAATGAGGAAAACTCGTGATACAAACTGGCCTGGGCAAGGGTCACATTCTGCAATAGCACCAATGGTCAACAGCTGTTTTAAAGCAATGTCAAATTGCACTTGCTCCGCAACAGAATGAACTACCGTAACATTTGGTCTAGACTGAATTACCGGAGCATTAAATGTTATTTTATAACCATTGACCCAAGATAGAAGCGTACAATCAGTCGTTATGTTTGACCATTGTTCTATGAAGTTGGTTAATCTACCTGCGTAACGTACCTCGTGCTCAACCGTCAACGTTTGCGGTTGTTGTGTCGTGGCCGTTGAACTGACCCGCTTGGGAAGTTCCCTGGCGGCGGCGGTGGCAGCTGCCGATGGTGCTGGTAGGTGCTCGTCGCTGTAGCTGGAGCTAGTGGCGGCTGACGACGTGAGGACGACGGACCGGCTGCCTGCCTGCGCGGGCCGCCCGTCGTCTTCCAGTTTAAATTTCTGGCAGTAGAAGTGTTAGCCTTCTTCACTGGTTCTTTCAACTCAGCGCCTGATTTGTTAACTGCTTTTGCTGTTTTCAACGTTTCACCAAGACTGTCACCGAAAAGGTGTTTACCAATTTTTGTGTGAGCTAGTTGGTCTTTAAGTTCCTTTTTAAGTGTGCTAAGAGCAAAGAACTTGCGGGCTGTAGAATCATTATACTGTATATCACAGAGGAGTCGTGTAGCATCGACTAAATGCTGGATCATTTCATGATCGGGCTGTGTTGACACGATTTGTGTGGTAATAGCCTTACTTAAACAGGAAATTACTGTAGCAATGCACTTTTGTCGCGTCTCTAGGGCCTTATCCCGTTTTATTAAACCCTCAGCCAATGCTGCCTTTATTTCCGCATTCATTTGCGGGGGTGTTATAGCTTGGCAGTTCTCGGGTATCAAGTATTTACTTGATATGTCTTTGCGTTCCTCTTTTTTGAGCCCAGACGTCACAATATAAGTCAGTCTACTGGCAAGCTCAGCATTTATAGCTGGACCATATTCGACTATTGCATTCGGATCGATGCCGAGGATGTTTAATATTTCTGGGTTCAAACCTGCCTCAGCCGTAACTGTCTCTGGTTGAGATTCCAGATGCATGATGCCAGTGTTTTCTTGAGCTGGCTGCTGCTGTGGTAGGGCTGAGGTGAGCCCTCGCGACGTAGATGGTTGCGGCGATGTAGCCGGTAGCTGTGTGGGCTCCGCGTGGGAGTTACACGGCAATGGAATTTCTGCCCTTGGCGGCGACTGTCGCTGAGGGGGTATTTCGGCATTACTCGCGAATGCCTGTGACCATTCGCCATGTTCGGTTAATGCTCGGTCTGAAACAGACACGAACTTTGTTAACAACATAAATACGGCGGTGAAATAGTCCTAATAACTATTTCGAGTGCACGTAAGAACCTTGTT
This sequence comes from Udea ferrugalis, assembly GCA_950022985.1. Taxonomy (NCBI): domain Eukaryota; kingdom Metazoa; phylum Arthropoda; class Insecta; order Lepidoptera; family Crambidae; genus Udea; species Udea ferrugalis. The sequence goes on along the minus strand of OX465532.1, from coordinate 4,406,875 downwards.
AACAACATAGCTACGGCGGTGAAATAGTCCTAATAACTATTTCGAGTGCACGTAACCTTTTATTTTACGCTGTGAAACAGTCCCACAAACTGATTCGAATGCGTTCTTGAACAATAAGCGATGGATTAATCCCATAAATTAATCCGAAGTTTAGGTCATAAGGTGAGGTACTAACCACTTTTCTCCTTTTCCCGATCAAGGGAAGGTTCGGAGCTGGACCGTGAGCTCGACGAAACACTCGATGACGAAGAAGAAGAAACTCCGCGTTGTCGCGAACGATGTCTACCTCGTTTCACTTCTTTTTCTAAATATTTTAATTTTTTCACAATATAATTTAACTTATCTTCACTTTTGCGTTTAGGCATTTTATTAAAATAAACACTTTGGAAACTAAGGTCTGTATTGTAACGAAGCGTGCTAACCGTGGTGAAGCACAAAAGCGAATGGAGGTAATGGACGGCATGGCGTGGGGGCAGACGTCAGACGGAAGCGGAAATGTCAGCAGAAAAATTAATTTTTATTTCAAACCGGAAGTAACGATTTTATTATTAAAATGTTTTTAGATTATTTTATTATTCTCTAAAATTTTGTGCTAAGTGGTAACACATATGAGCGATACTACAAGTGTATAAAATACTAATATCGAGGACGATTCCCGAAATATAATGTGACTCAACCACCGGTGTCGGAAAGTTGTTTCTGTACTGAGAAGAACCGGCAAGAAACTCAGCAGTTACTCTTTTCAATATGTTCTGTACAATAATCCGTTAGTAAATTACAATTTTATTAAGTACACATACAGTTATACAATTTCAAGAAAATGGTTAGTGCACAAAATAATGTTAAATTATTAAAAGCAATTAACAATATTGTTTAGAAAAGACTACTGGTTAACATTATGAAAAAGGAGTTTTGAGGTTCACATTCAGTTATACAATTCAAAGAAAAAAATGTTTGATTGGTTCACATTACTAAGTTGAATCCGTATAATTGTTACAAAATGGCTAATTGGAGTCCGCGTCGAGCTGAGAGCTTACTCCCAGGCGTTCCTATCCATAAGGTAGTCGGCTGTGGTATAATATCCTTTTTTTAATAAGACAGTTTTAATATGATGTTTAAACCTATGTAATGGTAACTTACAAATTGCTTCTGGAATTTTGTTGTAGTAGTGTATACCTTGCCCCATAAAGGAACCTAAAACCTTTTGTAACCTGAATAAAGGAAGCGCAATTTTATTCCTATTCCTTATTTTAAATTTTTAACCTCATTTTCCGTAAACGTTGCTAAAAAGTAATCCGGAATTGTCGATCAATTCAACATTTTGTAAAAATAAACTGTTTTCCAAGAAAAGAACTAGTTACTAATATTTTTTTTATTTAGCTAAAAAAAGTCCACGTTGTTAAACCTCAAACGTTTGTTTCATTCGTGTTTTGTGTAAATGTAGGGGGTTAGCCTGTGGTCTTTAAAGTATATGGGGTCCGACCTCGACCCCGTCCCCTATTTCAATTTATTGCTTCGGCTGCGATTTACTGCTATAGAATACTACCGCAAAACCTGTTAAATCGTAGTTAGGTTGAATAGAATAGAATGTGAACCATTCGTTGCCACAGATTTTCGCAAAACTAATACCGTAAGATGGGGTTAATTGGTATCTGGGTCTTAATTGGGACAGTACATTGAAAATGTTTCAAAGCTCGAGAGAAGTGCTGTATTTATTTTATTTTTGGGTGTTTTTGTTTATACCTGTAGTGAATATAAAAACGTACAAGAAATTAAGAAAAATAATGCCTTGAAACATCTTCAAAGGCCTATCCCAATTAAGACCCAGATACCAATTAACCCCATCTTACCGGTATAGAATAGGTTGTGCAGACATTTGACAAGTTAAAATGGCATTTGTGTTTTATCTACCCTAGAAAAATATACCTCATGGCAATTGATCGTCACATAAGATATTAGGTATATTGTACAACGAACATCACCATTCCTAACTACTTCACAACTTGCAGACATACCTTCTTGCATCACATACCTTGTGCCTTTACGTGCTTGTCACGCTGTTTCAATGCAAATAAAATATGTGCTAAAAGTTTTTTAAACGAGGCTTCATTACTACACGGAATTGTGCAGCTTCCAAACAAACTGCTTCTGAAACGAGTCTGGATTTTCAGACTGTGCGACCAATTAAGGCTTTTACCAGTAGAGCTTGGGCGGGTGCAGCCAGAGCGCTCTAGGGCGGTAACGAACTCCACACTTCGTTATTCCACCACAAAATAGGGTTGCTAGAACTAAAACTAAATTTAATTTTATTTCTTAAAAGTAAGCAGCAGTTGTTGCGATCCTGCCTGATGAAAAGCGACGGGCTTTCTGCTCTTTCTGTTTTTTTGTTAAAAAAAGATGCGTTGCAGGTTGTTGCCGTTGACAGAGTTGGTGGCGAGACTGATATGTATTTATTTGTAACACACTGTATAAATTTGGTTCTTAGGTACTTGTAGCGAAAGTTTTCTTACAGTTTTCTTTATATAGTATAGACAGTGGCACTGTATCGCTTACGAAATATTGTTTATTATGGCTTTCTATGCAGCAAAAAGTTAAGTAAAGAGTAAAAAAAAATCTGCAAGTTCTGTCTAAACTTTTTACTAATTAACAAATAATTACTTATATTAGATGACATATGACCTTTTGTAAAATAAAAATCAATAAATCAGTGAGAACGCTTAGGCCTTAACAAATCACAAGGGCAGCGAGAACTGTGACGTCACTCACGGCTTGAAATAAGCCAGCCTCACGACTCTCATAAACATCATTTCTCATCTCGATCTCCCTCAGGAGAAAACGCTCACTTTAATCGTCTATTCGCTTCACCCTGAACTAGTATTCTACCTCAGTTGTATAATTTAAAAAATCTTATGCGGCTTAGTAGGTATTTGAGTTACACAGCCGCGAACTTATTGAAGGTTTACAGAAAGCCAAAATCAAAGTAAAGTGCACTGTGAAAGACAGTCCACCTCAAAAATTTGAATGAACCCTTTCGAAAATCTTGAATCTTATCAATCAGCCCCCTTATGGTTCATTCATACCTAATTTGAAAGGTTTTTTAACGAAATAAAGACTGACATTAGCTACGATCTATCATACAGCATTTCTATTCGTTCGTTATTGTGGAACAGTTTGTATATTGCATGTGGCAGCCCTAACCTGGTGTTCGCTTAAACTTTTCATTTGTAGAGACTTTTTGAGAGGTTTCAGCACGGGAGAGTGCTCTCTATTGCCTGGCTCTATCGCATATAATTACGCGTACACGTCTGAGTACATACTTAAAACTGAGTATGTCTAGACGCTGTACGTTAAAAGAAAGGCTCTTTGTGTGTTTCTCTCAGTTGGTTTCTACTCTTAGGTGACACTTTATTTTTTACATAAAGTAAGTGATGAACCATCACGTTAAATGTAACTTTGAATTCTTAAAACTAAAAAGTGAGAAAATTATCGTCGTTTCGAATGACTTGATTTTATTTATGAAAAAGTGAGACAAGTCATAGGCTACTTCTACCAAAAATTATTAATTCGTCATTTTTTCCTTTATTTAGCCACAAAAAGTTTCGTAGGAATCTACTACGAGCAAGCGGCATTCTCACGGTGCCGCGCGACGCCGCGTCGTATCGTCTAAGTTTACGAGCCCTTGCTAGCTTTTCAATAAATTGCTAATTTGAATTGCAACTCAACTTACAACATGACTCACGCAATAGGTGGAAGTCCTGTTTATAGCGCTATGTGTTTACTCAATGTGTATTGCAGGCGAGTAGTCGTCAGACTGGGAAGCAGTTTTGTAATTTACTGATCAAAATCGAATTTGAATATTATATTATAGGCAGTTAGCCCTCAAGTCATGGAGGCAACGATTGCTTCAGTTTAGGGAAGCACCATAAAGTATCAAAATTGACTTTCGGCTGGCAAAGGCATACGCCCTTATTCAATTAAACGAACGCTACGCTAAAGCATAGTTTAGGCAATTGACGTGTTTGGTCACTTACTCGCAAATGGCGGCAGCAATAAGAATGAAAGTGACAAAGCGACACAAAAGTTAACGTCTTGTTGCGCTGTTTAAGTTTGTATGAATAAGGGGGTAAAACTACACCCACAGTTTTTAGTGACAATGTAAAGCTCTTACTCGTGTGCAAGTTCAGTGTCACGTCATCGCGGGGGGTCAGCGGGGTGTGGGCATCGTCACGACTCACGAGTGACGTCAGCGTAACTTCCGCCCACTCGCCATTAATATGCATTAGCTGGACAGCGAATGGCTCTCACAACGTCGGCATCTATAAAGGAACGCCATCTTTTTGCATTCCATTAGGGAAACTCGTCCTTGAGAACTTGATGATAAATGCTCTTGAGATTTTCGGAATTAAAATCTTCAAAAGAAAATTGAGTTTGCTAGAATAACTAAGTGCTCTATCAGCCGTCATAGACAAATGTTTAGATATTTTTTGTGAGATCTATTTCCCTTTTGTATTTTAAATGATAGCTCTACCAAGCTAATATTTGATTTGCAATTCTTGATTATACCTAGCAGCCCGGGACGCCTTCGTTCAAATCAAGTTGTCGCATAAAAGGGAGGCATTTATGATGACCACGTCTTCATATTGTCCAACTTATGTAAGAAATACATATTGGCAGCAGCCAGTGTCATTGGAAATTAAATTTTTTGCAATGCTGAAAGGGTTCATGTGGTTCGTCAGGCTCAAAAGTCAAGTCACAGCTCATAAATCGGATGTCAATTGGATTGAAGTACAATTTCCAATGACACAAGCAGCTGTCAAAATGTATTTCTTGGATTATTGGGACTGTGTTCCGAAAACCGATGACGAATTGAATCATAAACAACAAAAATGCGGGCCACCTTTTCTATGTAAAAATATTCATGCTGTATAAAATAAATAGCTCCAATTTGAGCCACGGCCACGGCCCATGCACGCAGTAGCCTGGAAAAATTGGATTCCCGGAGGTAAAACTCCGTTCCATTTCAATAATCTTTACTATGGTTCGTAAATTTGAATTTAGAACTCGTATAGTGCGGGAAATGGTAGGAAGGAACACGGCAATAAGGGTGCGCCACAATACAACGTATTTTTGTAACAGATTTATGACTAAGCGAACATTGACCACAACACTCGATATTTGTCGTCGTTCACGATATAATGGGAGCAACATTGAAAAGGTTGGTTTCCATGGTGTTTCCAGCTTAATTAGAATGAGCATCCTGCGCAGATTCGCTTACCTGAATTATTTATATTATATTGTTAAAATTATAATAAATAAGTGGAAAGGGAGGCTGTGCCCTGCAGTGGGTCAGTAAGATAAGTAAGCCTGACCTTTGAAGTCTAAATTACAGTAAAATGGATAAGGATTTGCATGTATTTTGGGCAATGTTTGCAAGTACCTAAATTACTAGAATTGTGTACTCGCCTTAACGCATAATGGTTGATGGTCGATCGCGCCGCGGGCCGCAATGCGCTGCAATAGCCCATAAACCCCATTATACACCGTAAACCTTGCCCGGGGGCGGCCGATTCTCGTAAATCCTCTATGGTGCTCCAGTGCGGGTCATTCGCAACGGTTAATTTCACTTACTTTGATTAAATGGACACAGACGGTGTGAATGAACGTTTTGATGTGCTTTTGTTTTGTTCGGCCGACATTTTAAGCGAAATCTTTTTGTGATAAATTAATCCTTTGAGCACCGCTTTTACAGGGGCAATTGTAATTAAATGGATCTACACCACTTGTATGGTGCTCAAGCTGTCAGTGGCAAAGGCTGTTAGATATTTTCGTGACGAAACAAAGAATGCATAAAACAGACATGGAATTTAAATAAACTTGGGCGTTTGCATTGTTTTATGGTGTTGCCTACTAGTCGTACGTCAATGGCCAAGGGTTTGATTAACTTATGAAAAACATTTGTGTGACCAAACTTAGTGTTTGTTCTCCGTTCAGTTATGAAAATAGCAACATAAACGATTCAAGTTTTGCTTATTTAGCAAGCCCACTAATTTCAAGACCACCATAATATATGAAAACTAAAAATATATTTTACGCACTGAATGTGTAGCGAAAAAGATCATAATAATGCTGTTTCTTTAATTGCGATAACGGCCTCGGCTTAAAGTTCCATTTTCGCAACTTCTTTTTTTTAAAACCATTCGCATCTATAGCCAAATCACGTTCCAAAAATCAAGTAAAACTAGCAGCCTTATTCATCAACAGCTTCACAGCCGAAAAAGTTAGCCCATTACCGCTTGAAAGCGCTTCACGTTTCCGCGCCATCACGCGCTGGAGTTGTGAACTCTTTGTGAACCGCGCACTTTGACCTCTCCGCTCTCTCCCTTCCCACTCGGTTTTGTAGCGATTTTTCATTCGAATGAGTATTTTTTAAACTGTATCGCTTTGTGGGGTGCGCACCATTGAGTTAATGACTGGAAAATTGAACAAGGTGTTTCGCTTTTTACTACTCTATTATACGAGTACAATAGCATTTTTATTGAGTATTTTGATCGTACAAAATATTTTGTCTTGTCTTGTTGGTTTTAGAGAACCGGTGAACGTCACTACCATTCTTTCTCTCTCGCTATCAAGGTGATTTTCCATTCAAGGAAATATTTTTGAACTGAATCGTTTCGGGCATCCTTCGTTCATAGTTGAAAATGAATGCTTCTTACCTTTTTCCATAGTGACTTCACACGTTTCTATGTTATATTCTAGAGGCGCGTGGGATCATACATGACATTTATTACATCGAGTTTCAAAAGATAAAAGTTTCTTATAAGTAAAGTACCTAACTCATATTTGAAAATGTTAATACGCCATTCACTAAATAAAGTAGGTGCAGGTTGATTTATGGTTTTGGTTCAACCTTTTAAGGAGTAATTTAAAAATAAAGCGAACAAAACCATACAAAGAGATTAGGGTCTAGCAAAAATGATTTTAAGCACACCATACAACCCGATGGCGATAGTCACGCCACCTAGTGATTACGGACCGAAAACAAGTGTCCCATTTTTACAAAATTGGAACGAAACTATAAAGTAAATACATCTAAACGTTCTTGCATCTCACTCTGTGGACAGCGAGAGAATGGGAAAAAGAGAGAGAACAATAATGTTTTAAGACAAGTTTGTTTTTTCTCTAAAGTAATAATATTTATAGTGCCATGTTTATGCTTATCAGCCATCACGATAATGATATTCTAAAATGCTCAATTTCTTGGTCATTATAGTCGCCCATTATTTTCATGTCGTAGCCGATATTTTCACACGGTTGCTTGAATGAACATGTGCCTAATATTTACGTTCGAGATTCAAATGAAGAAGTTGCACACATTTACATGTATATGTTCGTTGCAAATGCGAAGTGGAGTTTGTACTTTTTGCAATTTATTCAAAATAAGTCAGCCCGCTGCATAATGCATCGCGAGCGCCGCTTTGTCCGGAACCTTGCGTTGTACTTGTAGCTCGTAGGGCTGCCAATTCCACTCGACTTAGTTTCACTACAATAGAGATTTCGTTTGGGCGGGATTGCCAAAACCTAACAAAAACTGGATATAACTAGTCTTCCTTGCTCTCTCTTGCTGTCTTTTTTGTTACTCTCTATTCAAGTATATTCATCACTCTGACACAGTTTCGGCTCGATTTTGGTGTGGGCTGTCCTAGAGGTTTAAGTTTATTATTTGTGACCCCGGGGAGAACGGCACTGTGAGGTGACCATTCATGTTTTGTTCAAAGATGTTCAGTCATTCTCATCATCATCATCAGCCTTTTATTTTTGATTGTACCAGCCACCCAATGGCAGATTAGCTTAAAGTGGCCGCCCCTAAGTAGGAGTTTCCTTTGTTTGATGGTAACCCCCTCGCACACAGATCGACTTTGTTTCTATATTTTGGAGTACGAAAAGTAAAGCTAATGAGAGCCTCGAAGAAAGTTATACGTAACGAAAAGTGTCTGTCTGTATAATATTTGCTACAGGCCACGTGGCCAGTGGTTCTAATCCATCCACACCAGTCAGAGCACAGCCCTGATAGGAGTAGATACGTTTGTTTCGCTTCCGCCCGCCGCCGCCCTGGCTGCGCCGCCTCCGGCAACATGGCGGCCGCAGTTCCCACCGTTATTGATTCTCTATCGAGAATACACAGCGGGCTTTTATTTTACAACAGTTGAAAGTCTGGTTGATTTATTAAACCTTGTATACTAACCTATATTCCTGTCGAGACAACGTTTTCCTTAGGCGACAAAATTACATGTACGATGACTGATGATACTGCCTTATTAGGAAAACTGTCTCGGAACGAGGTTCTGGCAACATCGCCTGACGGCGCCTGATATCTCAAGTGACTCATTCGCGGGACATTCCGTTGTAGCCCATTCAATTCGAGACTGTTCGGAGTACACACTCTAAAATACTCGTACAAAGACGAATCCGAAAACATCATATTTTTTAACGCGCTTGTTCACGCTGTTCAAAAAAATGCTGTCAAATCACTGTCATTTCATAGATATATTTCAATCATGAATCAATGCTAACATAAGAGAGATGCCCGACAACCTTTTGTTTATTTTCAGACATCTAGGCTCAAAATTACAAACGAATTTAATTTTACAAAATGTATTTGAAATATTTCATGTTGTTTCATGCGGGTCATATTTGTATTCGGAGTTTCTAAAAGCGAATAAACAATCTGATTTAGTGAGTAGAATGCACTTTGACTTTGATTTGATCCTCTTGTGAAGGTTCAAACAGATTTTAAGGGTCGTTCAGGTTCACCTTTGCAAACACGAAAGTTGAAAATGATCACAGTGTTTACTGACTTACATAATTATGATTTATCTGCGAAATTAACTTAATAACATTTTCTTCGTAGTAATTTTATACTTCTACTCTCGTAAGTATGATGTCGTCCATAAAAGTTATTCAACAGTTTGTCGCGCGTCTCTATAAATTTTTCGACTTGTTCGACAAGAGGGCAAGAAAAGCAAAAATAAATGTGTCTAGAACATTTAAGTTGGACAAACAGAACTTAAGTAGAACTTGTAGACAGTGTAGTCAGACATGCACACCTACTTAGATTTTCCAACAGATACTAACACAAGGTTTGTCCTGAGTTGGAGGGAATTGAACCCGACCGAGCCCCGCTTACATGACCTCTGGGTAGCGATTCTCAACCGAGTTATCGTACGATTCGGTAACTTTCATTTAATTATAGTAAATCGCTACTTCAGTGAAAGCGCTTGAAATTTGTATTTATGTTAAAGCCATTGACGTCTAGTATTTATTATGATGATAATACAGACACCTCACACATCAAAAGATGATTTTAAAATTTAATTAAAATTACCAAATCGTACGATAACTCGGTTCTGAATCGCCCTCTTGGTCAACAAATTAACGATTCGGTTGTTTCTTGGAAGATTTTAAAACCAGGTAAACCAAGCATACAGCCTCTTGCCAAACGTTGTGAATGTTAATGATGATTTACTAGATGACTAAATATTATTAACTGGGACATTTTTCAAAAAGGTTGCCTGACTCCAATGCTAAGGAGAGCCTGCGCTATGGGTGTTACACACAGATAAACAAACATTTCTACAACTGTTATTGAATAAATTATAATAAAATCTTCCGACGTTCCGTAAAACGCAAACGCAACGCAGCATAAACTGCAGCTTCCGGCAGACTGACTCCGTGAAACGGGACGTATAAAAATGTCATTGCTTGCACTACGTTTGATTGCTCAGCTGTAAAGCGCGGGTGGGACTCGCGCATACGCAATATCTGAAGTGTATCACAAAGGCTGCCAGATTGGGAAGAAAAACCGTCTAGACTGGGGTTAAGTTCACGTTTTGACAAATCGTGTCTAGTCTAGACTAACGAATTGGAAAAAAGGAATCTATTGAGATAAACTACTGCAGTAAATGTATCATCTTTTCTTTATGTATATGGAAGAGTAGTTTAAGCATCTAATAACGTAAAAAAGTTTTGAACCCTCGGATTAACTAAGCATCAAGACCTCACTTATTACCTCGAAAGCGCAGTTGCATTTTTTCCTTTTTATTTATCTACAAATACATCGCATGATTCGCAAGACATCTATTTTGCATAATATATACTTATACGATAATATACTTTTTAAAGCTACGTTAGATATGTTCGAAATAGAAATGATTTGTTATCATGACATTTTGCAACTATGCAAGCCCTTTTTATAAGTTGCCCAATTACGTTAGTAGAGGCCAACTTACAATAGCAACGAAGATTTAAAAAAAGCCTTTGACGTGATACATGAAACAAAGTTCGGATATACCTAATAATACAAATGGTTAAAGTTGGAAGGAAGTTACAATTTGTAATACATTTTGTCTCCACTCTGCTAGATTAGAGACATAAAATATTATGTCATTTTCTAGTTTCGTAATTCCAAAGCCTTGTTTTTGAGATTGAATTAGGTGCCGCGATACGGTGGCACTAACGCGATAAGTGCATAATAGTAGAGCAAGTAATCATAATCGCTGTAACTCTGTTTACACTTTGAATTTCAATATAAGGGGAATTCAGGTTTGCAAGTTCCTAGGAAGGCTAATGTTCTTAGCTAAAGATTCTCGCAAGAAAAGTACGAAGCTCTGTCAATGTAAACAAGCGCGACGACGCGGAAGGCGCGCGACGCGGTCGATACGGCGCGACTGGTGGACACTCGCCTTCTGCCGTCAAAGGAATAGAGACAGATCTGATTTGTAGCAAACACAGACTGGCAGGTCAGTCAACTGCGCCGGTATAATAGGGGACCCTGCCTCGACCACTTTATTGATTTTAATGACTTGTCTTTACCGTGGACTACAATCTCACTCACCTGATGCTAAGTGACAAAATGTTCTAGGTAGTTACTTGGTAGCCAAATTAGCATTTTTAGACTGATAGAACGTAGATGATGATTGTGGAAAGAACCACAGATAATTATGGAAAGGTTAACTATACTTTCGATTAATTCTATCATCACTTTTTATATCGTTGCTAAACCAATAACTGTCAGGTGGGAAGAATAACTAAAAAGTTAAGTGACCTAATCACGCGAGCACTTTGTTCAACATGATGGATGAAAGGATTTAATTAGTCTGAGCAAACAGCGAGCTCAATCACTGAGGAAATACTTCCCTGCCCATCCATCTCCCCCATTTGACTGTCGGGCAATCAACTAAGGAATGAACAGGAAGAGGTCGCCTGACAAATCATGTTAGGGTTATGTTGTGTCAGAAAATCCACTCAGACATGAATGAGTTTGAATTACGACTAACGAACGTTAGCAAGTGGATGTTACGACTAGGTATGGTGATGGTGAATGATTAATTTCGCTATTATCTCAATTTAATCTGTTTGTTAAATGGATATAAATGAATAACTTCGGATATCAGGTGTACCAACTTAACTAACTTCTTAACCCTTACACCAAATTGATCGTTAAATTACGCAGTTTTTGTTTTGATTTCGTTGACTACCAAAAGCGCACAATCTCACTTTTATTTACAACAAAGGTTCTAGAAGTTATGTATTACAAAAAAATGGTCTACTACTACTTAGAGTTTAGTACTTCAGGTGTATACTTGTTAATGAATGAAACATCAAATAGTTTACTAAAGGTTATTTAAACTAATTCACACCTTTTTGTTGCAGTAATAAATAATCCAAAAGCACCGCCTGGCAACAAGGAACCGCCGAAGAGCTTCAATTTTGACTTCTCATATTGGTCGCACAACGTGAGTATCTTTACATTTAGTAAGTACAGTCAGCCAAAAATGTGGTCTACCACCCTACGGTTGAGATTCGTTTGAATGTCATGAAACAACAAGGTCAAGTTTCCCTGGCAATAAGTTTGTCTCAGTGACTATTGCTCTCTTTGTCATTTATGATATAACGTCATGCCAAGTGTCAAGTTTGAATTATCATATGTAACAGATTGATATTAATATTTCATTGACGGAAATACTTGACAGTAAAATTGTCAGTGAGACTTTATTTTTCAGTAGTAATAAGTTTCTCTTCAAAAAGATCGACATGGTTTTAGTTAAGCTAAATAGATTTTCGCATTTAATGAGGTTAAACTGAGTCACCCATTGACGTCAAATGTCAAGCATCTCAGTTATCAGACAAAACGTCATAACATAACTGTGCATTGTGTTCAACTCTGTTAGAAAAGTCAACCTTAGCGATTGTTACGTCTCGCAGAAACTTTTGTCAAAAGTGGTAGACCAGTTTCTTGGCTGACTGTACTTTTATTCATAAATGTAAGTTCGACGCCTGCCAGCGAGCAACGGAGCGTATTATCCTAGGGGTCAAACTCACTGACCTCATTAGGAAATAGGTAAGTACTGCGCTCAAAAACAAAATTCACAGACGAGGGACACTCAGCTGCCTAGTTTAAATTGAAATGAACTAGACACATCTCTGGATGGATCTCAAACGCGTGGTTGCGCGGGAGGTCTTAGGGCTCGTTTATGGAGACGCGTGGCGTTGAGCGTCGCGTGCGGCTTCTGCTGCCTTGTGGAGCCTGCCGCTTTATTTGTCGCGTCATATACAACGCTTAAACAACTTAAACAAACGCCTACAAATACGTTTGTTTGTTTCCGCCGGCCCTTTTTGCGGACCGCACTTCATCTGGCCCGTCTCTTTACCTTATCTTAGGGGAGGCAAAGAGACGAACTAGATGCGCATAAGAAGGATTGGTCTACGTGGCTTGAGACCGTGTGGGCTAGAGATTATGTGGTGAGGCATTTTCCCTGCCTTGGCGACGGAATCTCCTGATTTAGATATGTGAGCACCTCATTATATTACAGGTATGCAAGTATGTATTCATATAAAATATCTTTTATCTTCACGTGTTCGGACAAAAATCATAACTTGACTTAGACTTATCCCCCTGGAGAGATCTAAAAAATGCAACATGATGTTGCAATAATCTCAAACTTATGTTGAAACTTAAAACAGGACTATAGGGATTTAATTTTTTCCCGCCTATAAAACGGGATTATTATCGTATGGACTTGCACGGCCATAGGTTGTGGTAATGAGATTTCCGTCGATTGCCGACCTAGCATTTCCCTCATTTCCCGCTTGTTTTGGACGGCGGCCATATTGGATTTAGCCGCAACACGATTATCGGATTTGCTCCTCGATGAGCTCTACGGTTTCTGTGTTGTGTGGTTCAAGGCTCTTATTTAATTATTTTATATTTATTAAATTTACTTTCACGTCCTTTATATTTCCCTTTTTTGCATCTTTAAAAAAGCCAGGAAAAGGTTGAGTAATACTTCACTCGTATCTTTATTTAATTTGTAGGCTTAGGAAGTTGCAATTGATACACGTTATGAAAACTAGAAATAAACACCAACTCAAATATCTGTTTCATCCTGTTTTAAGTGGTACGGTAATCGAAACCGCGACTCCTTGCGTCTCAACTCAACCAGTGCTAAAAACTTTTTCGCTTAAAGGGTCTACCTCAAGCATATCATTTAAGGTTTTGTTGGTTATACATATCCTACTCACGGCATACATATTTAAAGTTAGAGACCGTATAATCGAAAACTGCTGGCGACTCCAATGTTACACACATTCGAAGCAAAAAAAACAAATGCAAAGCAAAGAAAGTATCTACTCGTGCAGAAACTTCAAATGAAATGGCGTTCGCGATTGGTCACTTTTGGATAAGAAAAAAATACGACAAAACGATACCACTGAGCATAGGTGAGACAGTCAGCATGCCTAAGAAAAAGTATGTTCAGTAGTAGACAAACGCTAAGTACTTTAATTTTCCCTTTTGTATTCCGTGTTCCGTTACTTCTGCTTTTACAGGGAAAATAATTGATAGACAAATTTGTATTGGTTATTGGTCTGTCCTTTAATTTCCAAAGCGGCAATATCCGCGGAACCGACAATGTCCGGGCTCCACAATGCTACAACCGCGGATTCCAATCTCTTCGATAATTAATTTTGAATGGCGAACACGGCGCGGTCTGCGGTCTCGGTTACAACACTGTTCGCAGCAATGTCTGGGGTTACAACTTAAACAGTATTTAACGAATTGCGGAAAGTTTTAATTGACAAACTTTGGGTAGGGTTTTCTTTCGGAAAAATTCAGAAAGAAGTAGATAAGGTTTCTTTTGGGTTTTTACGAAATTTAGAACGCTTAATAATTAATGAACAAATATGTAGGTATATGACCACTGTAAGCTCGACTTCCTTCGGCTTAAGTTTAGACTACTTTTTTGATTGCTTCTTGATCTCTATATTTTAAACAAGAGGTCTCTGTTTAAACAAGAGTTCATAAAGAGACAGGGATTCGTAATTTCAACAGAAATAGTTAAACTCTGCTCTTATTTTTTTTTCTTATTCAGTTCAACAAAATTTGTGGGAAAGTAAATATGGCTCTTCTCTTATTTTTAATCATTGTATGCATAGAACCGATTCATTAGTAAGGCTGACAATGTTTACAATACGAAATGAATTATTTCAGAACAGCTTAAAATATGCAATTAAAAATTAATCTTAATACATCTGTGGCTTAAAATTCAAAAAGGTATCTCTAGCGAATACCGTCCAGCGCTGGCAGTGATTTTGGCTCATTTGCAATTTTAACTAACCACTCGAAACGGCGCTTCATTCAAATGTATGCGAGTGTCGGTTCGCCTTTCTGGCTCTGCTATTATATTATGGAAATTTCCGTTTATTTTATTAACAGTTGCAATGTAATTGAATTAGTACATTGCAATACGTGACACTCGCTTTAAACGTTTTGATGTTGGTTCCGGAATAAACATTTCAGCGAAATTATGAAATGGTGCCATTTGTTGTTGAATGTTGGTAGTAACTTTGCAATATTTTGCACAGCGAGATACTTATGAAATAAATAATAACACTGGATACCTACTTTCTCTTTAGCTTTGCAAAAACCTTCAATTGTATGTATTTGTTATAACCCTATTTATTAACCATCAAAAGCGAGGGACAGCCGGAAAACTTATCATGTTTTCATGCTTATTAGATATTTTGCTTTAAACATTTGATGATTTAAGTAATTAATAATGAGGGCCTGGTTGGAAATATAATTAATAAATAAATGTAATAACCATTTGTGTTTTTTTTTTGGTTTTAGCCGAACGATGCCCAATTCTCCGACCAAATTATGGTGTACAAAGACATCGGCGAGGAGATGTTGCAACATGCTTTTGACGGTAAGTTACTTTACATTGTAATGTCCACAACACACACATTTTGATTTCGTAGACTGTGTAAGTTTCTATGAGACTTGCATTGTCAAACGGTGTGATAGCATGGTGACAGCTCACCAAAGGTTCCGTGTAAGTCTCTATGAGACTTTCATTGAAATAATCTGCTCCTCTGCACATTTGTGTCTTGTCTATACTTTATATGTAACATAAACTATTGTAATCAAACAAGATTGAAAAGAGTAACTATCGAGTTTCTTGCCGGAATCTTCTCGACAGAAGCAACTTCCGAACCGGTGGTAGAGTCTTATTTGTTCATTTGGGATGTTTTGATTTTTTGTCTTGACGTGCCATAAATGCTTGTTAAGCTCGCACTAATAAATGTTTTTATTACTTTACTTTATTGACAAACGATGTGACAGCATGGTGACACCTCACAATAGTTCCCCACAATGGCTGTCGAATAGCGTATTCGCATGGGACTATCAGATTATTCGGAATTTCGACTAAACATCACTTTTACTCGTCTTGTAGATGGTACAAATAAACAACAATATGACTTCACGCCACATAAACCTGCAACCATCAAGTTCTTACTCTCTCTCATTATGCTAAGTAAATTAAGCTAAAACAACAGACCGCAGAGATATATCTCTAGATAAAAGATAATCTCTAACATGTTCAGTTTCTCAAACAGCAGGATTTTTATGGCAATGTATGTTGTATACCTTAGAAGCATTTTTTAGAAATTGGTTAAAAAATACTTTGATAATCTTGGAAACGGTAAACTAACTTATAAGATAGACTTAAAGTTGTCAATTAGGGTTAAAAGTTCTTAAGTACAGTCATTATTAAAATGATGTAAGCGTACAGAGTGATAAAAAGAGTGGTCGATTTGAGATAATATTTCTTGGACTTTACTTACTGAACGGCCGTATAGCGCACACAAACTATTACTAAAAATTCAAATATAAAATTGACCATGCGTAGGTAGGTAAATCCTAACTAAAACTGAATTTGTTTCTTCTGATAACGTAAGCGCTTTATATCCTAACCTAATCCGTCCTTCGATGTTTCTCGTCCATATAACACTGTTGTAAGTTTAACCTTGTGAGTGGCCCTGATAAGGGCTCTTTGTAACCTTGATAGTATAGGGGCCGCTTGTTTAAGCTCATCAAGGCGTGTCAGTTCAAGTTACTATCGTGATGATAGGATGATATACTCGTACTTATCAAGGTTAGAATGCCTGTCCTTTTTGATTTTACTAAAATATGTCGTCAGCTTCAGACTATAATCTACATTGTAGAAAACCGGTAAACTAAATAAAATTAAAAACCGCACTAAAGTTACCCTTTAGTGCGGCATATATCCCAGTTAAGATATGTTATGTATATCCCAGTATTCACTCTTATTAAGTTCTTTTGATTGCCTTTTGGTGCAGTGCTTACTTACAGTGATTACCATCGTTCGACCTACATTTTTGTGTTTGTTCCGCGTTCCCCTCAATATAGGTAATTCGTTTTCTGTTAAGGAATAAAATAGGAATGTATTTAAAACATGTTTTTTTATCATTCTCCGCCTCGAATAGCATCTTCAGCATTATGATCTTAATTTTATGCCTCATCTGCAAAAACACTTCATTAAATTTATTTGTTCGCAGGCTATAACATATGCATATTCGCGTACGGGCAGACCGGCGCGGGCAAGTCGTACACAATGATGGGGCGTGGCGAAGACGGGCAGGAGGGCATCATCCCTCAGATATGCAAAGACCTCTTCCGAAGGATAAGACAGACCACTAGCGAAGACCTCAAATATTCAGTAAGCGAACTTGTGGAGCATAGAACCTCTTTGTGCTTGGCGCACTGGCCGCATTCCTATTTTAATAGTTTATTTTTCTTGCCAGCACTAAGTAAATATTTCACTGTGCATTCTGGCAGAATACAAACTTTTTTTACTGAGCTGGCCACATGCATTCATATTAAAAAAACATTACTGGTGTTCTCTTGTTTTATCAAAATACTTCACTTACAGTTCGGAATTTTTGTTTTTGTCAATCGTGGAATTAAAACTAAATTAGGGTTTAACGCAAATTCGATAGTACGAAGTAGAGATAGAGTGCATACGTAGTTACTCGGTGTTTATGGAGTGTTGTAGTTTTAAAGCTTCTTAATTTTATTTGGATACTGAATGAAGAAAAAGAAAACGAAATATTTTCTGCAAATTACTACTTATATTTAACAAAATACTGAATAGTTGATTGATGGTTCAAAAGGGTAACATTACCTTATTATTTTGATCTAGGTGGAAGTATCCTACATGGAGATTTACTGCGAGAGGGTCCGCGATCTCGTGAACCCCAAGAACAAGGGCAACCTCCGCGTCCGCGAGCACCCTGCCCTCGGGCCGTACGTGGAAGACCTCAGCAAGCTCGCCGTCACATCCTACCAGGACATATACGACCTCATCGATGAGGGGAACAAAGCTAGGTAAGTATTTTTTGAAAAGAGTAGGTACAAATGTGGAGGGAGAGAGACATGAATAGGATAAGGATGAAAGATGAGCACAGGAACGGGAGTTTTGGCACACATTGTGAGGTCTGTACCTGGCTATGGACTACAGCAGGCTGATGATGAAGTATTTTTACTCCAGCATCATCTATACATCCCACTGCTTGACAAAACCCTCGCCTCACCTCTTATAAATACTTAAAAAAAAACTGGTGGTGGGAGGTTAGGTTACCTATTAACTATTCTGAGATTAATCAGATTTCTGCCTGACCCCTAGTGAGAAATAGCTCAAATAACATAGGTGCCATAGTACATTATTTATGGGCATTAACCTTATCTTTAAATATTATGTGACCTGACATTCTCATTAACACCCACCTTTTTGCTAACAGGACAGTAGCCGCTACCAACATGAACGAGACCTCGTCTCGTTCTCACGCGGTCTTCACGATATTCTTCACACAACAACGCCACGACAAGGCTACAGATCTCATGTCGGAAAAGGTAAATATACAAACTTTCGAACTGCCTCAGTTAGCAAACGTCACAGAGTTAGTAGATAGTCCCTAGATGAAGCTAAGTCAGAAATCAAAATTATTAAATATTAGCTTTGGCCAAAGACGGACGGAACATCAGACTAAAACAATGTGAAGGATGCAAGGTGCTACTATTTCGTTTGTTGTACACGACCTGCTACACTCACAGAAAACACACTAGGTGCGACAAACTACGCCATGTTACTCCGTGTGACAGCGCCAATGACACGTGCTAGTCACGCACACACCTAAACTGGCAGCTGATAATATAATTTAGACGAGGTGACGTCCGTCTTTTTTTTACGTACGTGGCTTTGGCTTGCAAATCCTTGAGTTGAAAATGTGGCTGCCTGATGTCTCAATTATTGTTTCTGCTTTTGAGAAAGAAAGAAAAAGACTTGCCCAGTTTGATCACGCTCTGCAACAAAAAACATTTTAAACGTACTCAACGTATTCTAAATAGGTTTCGAAGAATTTGTATTATTATCGTTGCCACGCAATGTTGATATTATTTACTCAACAGCGTCACGGCAAGGCCACGGACTGAGTCGGAAAAGGTAAAGCATGTACCGCCTTGCCCTCGTCCCAGAGGGAGGCAAGCCGTAAAGTTGCCTTTATGCGGTACTTTACATGCCCCGCGCTCTTAACGGCTGCTAAGACGGCTTTATGTCCTTAAAGAAACATCAAGGGGCGAGTAAACATTATTATATGTCTGGAAAAAACTCAAAGGTGGTCTGAATTCAACATTGAATGTTCGTAAAAATTATACGAGACCGAAACGCTTGTTTATTTTTCTTACATGTCTGAATAGTTATTTTAAGTGTTTCGTTGATATTATTTATCATATGATTCATCAACGATAGCTTTGAGTATAAAACGGATGATAAAGACTTGATCGTTTATGGAGTCAGGGGGTTATATTCGCCTAGCCCAGTCTTTCCCAAAGTGGGCGATAACGCCCCCTTGTGGGCGCTGCAGGTCTCAAGGGGGGCGGTAAGAGACCCAGAAAGAAATTGGGGGCATTGTGTTGAAGCGGTAGGTGAAAAAATGGGGGCGCTATAAAAATATTTAGTCTCGAAGTGGGCAGTAGACAAAATAAGTTTGGGAACCTCTGGCCTAGCCGGTAACCACGTTAAAATGGCAGTAAGTTAAAACAAACTACTGATTTTGGCAGAAAGATTCTAAAATGTACACCATTTTATGGTTTAAACGCAGCGATGGCCATCCACAATAACAAGCTACTTTTCACAAAAAATGAACTCTAACCAAAAGAAAACCTGGATCTATAACAGTCACAACACAATAAGCTCTAGAGTATGTACCTTTCGCGCGATGATACTATAACTTATAAGTACCGAGTAGCTTTATCTTATTCTCCCTATATTCACAATAAACCCTAATGTCTCCGTCAGGTGTCCAAGATATCCCTGGTGGACTTGGCCGGGTCCGAGCGCGCCGACTCCACCGGCGCCAAGGGCACGCGGCTGAAGGAGGGCGCCAACATCAACAAGTCTCTCACCACTCTTGGAAAAGTCATCTCGGCTCTTGCTGAAATCGTAAGTTCGCGCTAACATTTTCATCCTGTTGTACCACAAGTTGTACAAACTGCATATTACAAATGTCTTTAGGTGGTTGTAATTTAATTCTATCAGTCTTCGGGTGTACAAAATATAACAACTTCATATCGTATATTCACTTGTCATAGCATTCTTTTTTAGCACTTTTTATAACAAAAAAAAAGTAACAAAAAGGACGCTAATTATTTGAAAAATATCGATACATTTCCATTATTTTTCTGTACATACATACGGCCACTTTCATGTGTAAAGTTGAACTCTTTATGCACTCCACTGTACAACCAAGTACATCAAGGAACTGCAATACTTATTCAGTTCTTATATTTAAATTAAATCATGATAACACTATGTATTTTCAAAGTTTTTAAACACGTCACAGTCATTTTTCACTTTTATTCTCTTACTAAGCAGTGATTAAGATAAAATATAAACCATATCCATCTTCTACATCTGGCTATTTCTAAATACAAATACCTTATTTTACTTCTAATATTGTGTGTATCTATTTTTATAAAAGCTAGTCTTCACGTAGTCGACTCATATTTTTTGACTATTTTCATTGCATCTCTTTTTTGGATAAACAGTCGGTAAGTATTATTCCACCGTCATCATCAGCTACTTGGCTTTTGACATCATCTTCTCTATTTATTCATGTTTATCTTAAACTTTAATTTGGGACCTGTAATAAAAGTGAAAATCTGAAAGAAAATGATAGTTTAACTGTTTTGTAAAATCTGCTTTAAGTCCCATACCTACGTGTGCTTTAAAAAAACTGTTTCTTTCGCGCAACAATGTCTATCGCAACATTGAGGGCCGACAGCACATTAAAAATCACGTAATGTGATTCTACCACTTGGCGCGGACATGGTTTCTATTGAGAAGAATCCGCCAATGCGGCGTTCTTTTTGCGAAGTCACCGGTGGTATCTCTGGCTCTTGTCGTGCTGTAATAAGATCGGATATTGTGTGCCCTTATTCTGTAAGGTTGATGCAAACTGCTCAATACATTTTCACATGCAAAAGAGCCCCTACATTACTTGTCTGCTTGTAGGCGTCAAAGAGCAAGAAGTCTAAGAAGGCGGACTTCATTCCGTACCGTGACTCGGTGCTGACGTGGCTGCTGCGCGAGAACCTGGGGGGGAACTCCAAGACGGCCATGATCGCAGCCATCTCGCCGGCTGATATCAACTTTGATGAAACGCTTAGTACGCTGAGGTAAGGACCGTTCACAGAATAATTATTCCGGGTTTTGATATTTATTCATTTATTCCATGCCACATAAAATTATACCACATTTCATTTTGATATTTATTTATTCATTTATTGATATGCATTCTTTGTTCTTCCTAAACGGTTAAGTTGGGGAATGAACTCCTTTAGTGTTCTGTCTATGAGCTACAGCACGAAGTGCTTCAATTGCTTGATTGCCACAGCGGTTATAAAAAGGCTTTTTACGTTATTTGGTTTTTAAGCATGCAAATTTTTCGTAAACATTAACGAAAAAGAAATATCATTTTCTCAAAATGAAATTTGGTTATAGATACGCCGACCGTGCCAAGCAAATCGTGTGCAAGGCCGTGGTCAACGAAGACGCGAATGCCAAACTCATCCGCGAACTCAAAGAAGAGATCTTCAAGTTACGAGAGCTCCTCAAGGCTGAGGGCATCGAGGTCGAGGAAGGTACGTACAACGACGTAATATGGACTTTGTCGCTTGGCACGATTCAGTCGACGGTCGATAGATGGCGCAAAATTGGAATTTAAATGCAAACAAAAAGTTGAAGGTTGTTAGGTAAGCACAAATAGATGTCATTGTAGGTAAATAGGTATGGCAAATAGCAATTAAGATCAGATGTCCTCTATAAGTGCGAAATCTAGACCTGGAGCTCGGACGAAAAGACTACCTACTTTAGGTAAATGATGCCAAAAAGTGTCAAAATAGTTGAGAACTGTCATCTACATAGCTGCTTCTTTTCAAAGTTTTTAAAGAACAGACGCACCAGTCTTTTTACATCAAAATATTTATTGAAGCCCTGCTGTAGGACGGATTTGAATTGTGGTGAAGAAACGGAGAGAAAGTTGGGGACAAAAGTAATATTTTGCAGAGTCTATGAAAAGCTATAAATTGAATAGGAGAACACTTCCATTCAAACTCATCGAAACAATAGATTCACTTAACTTCTGTTAAGTATTAATTTAATCTCATCATCGTTATCCATGAGCGATCATTCTTTTAGTTTATTCTTATTGTTTATTAATTTATAATTGTCTACGTGCGATTCATCTATCGATCTCGGCACGAGCCAGTGCGCCCGCCAAGTTGTAAGTTGTTTAGTCGTCGTGTGACTACTAGAGCGTGTTGTGTGAGTGTGTGCATTGTGAACACAGAGCTAGATGAAACGCCACAACCTTCTTATTCCTGATACTAAAGCTCAACTTTTGTTTTCAAAACCCACACGAACTAGGACCAGATGGTAAAGTCCTATACGAAAAGAAAGATCAACCTACCTGTAAGTAACTACGATGAGGCTTGCGCATTGCATTTGTACACCCCACCTGTACGCTTTGCCTCCATCTTGGTTTGAGGTTGCCAGAATCAAAAAATTAAAACAGTTTGGTATAAAACTTTCGGACTTATCTGGCAACCCACACATGGATAAATAAGAGCAATTTATTTTGCACCTTTGTCCGGCTTGTGGCGTTCGTAGACATAGTTTTATATTCGTATTCACTTTACAGTAATGCGCAAAAAATAAATAAATAAAGTGAATAATACATATTTTATGTATTTGTATGCGCTTATGTTTATTCAATTGGTGTCGGTCTGGTACACTATAATATCTATATAGGATGATAGTGCTAGGGTATTGTATTTTATACTTGCGTATATGTTGGCGTATTTTATGTAAAGTATATGGCTTTAGGGATGTGGACGTCATCAATCTATGTGGTGTCGGTTGCTTAAAACAATAAAAGAGTCCTTTCTTTTTCCATACTTCTGATATACAGTAAATATCCTTTTTTGAATGATCATTTTCGAACATCCATAACATGTTACACGTGGATTTAACCTAGTTTTACCTGGACCTAGAAAATGGGAAAAGAACTGTGACCATCTTGTGTATATTGTGACTTTTATTCGTGTTATAATCATATTATACCTATTTACAAGTACTCAGAAATTAGTGAGATGCTCATATTTACTTGTATGTATATTCGACTAACGACCCGTTCGCGGCCAAACCATTCGGGCAAATTGATCAAGACAATTAAGTGTAAAAAACAACTAACATGTTGTTTTTCAATTAACATCTTCAGAAAAATGAAACAGAACCTTGCATAACAAAAGAAAGAAAAAAGAAGCAATGTGAAAAAAAATAAAAAAATAGTTAACTAATAAGGTCGCGAACGGTTATTATATTAATTTGTGCAACAAAAAAAAGCTTAATAGCTTAATCAGCCTTGCATGTTTTCCCTTATATTTGTGTCGATTTTGATTGTCTTTTTACACTTCAAACCTATTTATAATCTAACTAAATGGACCTTATCACGCTGAGATAGTCCTAATTTTTATCTGGATGTTGTTTTTATTTATATGCAGTAAATATAAAAATAAATAGTAGTAGGTAAATATGAGGGTTTCGAGAAGCTGGCAAGCAACCTTGATAATGTTAATAACTAAAAACACTTATCGAACTGCCAAATACGGACGTTAATAAAATACGTTGCAACTAATGTTTGCAACGTAAATAATAACGCTCACTCTCCATCGGTTATAGATCTAACTGAGACTACGGAAATATGTAGCAAGCGTCTGGAAAGCGTTTTAATTATTCACCCACTTTGACATAACAAGTGTTAAACACTCGTCGCCAAAGTCGTTCGTCGTGTTTATCAATTGTAAAGGGAAATTGAGGACAATTTAATTGGAAAACTCAATGCTATCTCCCAGCAATCATACTTGCAAAAGAAAAACGTATTAGGATTATTTAAGATTCACGACGTTGCTTCTGTAGACAGTGAGATTGAAATAAAATGTGATCTATTTAATTGCCAAGTAAAGTAAAATCTTTGGGATTACCGCTATTTTACTGAGGTGTTTAACTTAACTTAATTCACTGGTAGCGGTCACACTTGCACTTAAATGGCAAACCCACAGCGTCACGTGAAGAATTATCACTAATTGTGCCTTTTCATGACAGCGGAAGAAAATGCTTCACCAATTCGCAAGAAGAGCGAAGCGGAAGCTCTATCACCGAAGTTGTCGCGCGCCGCTACCACCATCGCTGAAGAGGCTGTCGACCAGCTACAGGCTTCTGAGAAGCTTATTGCAGGTAGAGTATTTATTTAACACAATTCAACGGGCTTTACCCTGTCACATAATTCATATAATTTGTCCAAGTCAGCGTCAGTTGGTCAAATTGTTAACCTCTCGCTAGAGTTTATTATAACAATATTCAGATCAGCGACCAACTCTCTAGTATGTTCCTTCAGCACCGATCTCTACAGATTTCGTCGAAAAACGTCACTAATTTACACTAAAGTACAGATTTTGTTTCAGTAACTTATATACGAAAATCATAATCAGGGCAAGGCGAGAGAACTTCAGAGTCTTTTAAAATTCTAGCCATTGTAAAAAAGCGACGATTCTTAAAAACGACCAAAAGGCTCAAGTCTTTTCATAACCTACTTGGAACCACTCAAACCATAACGGCAATAGGTACTCCAATTTTCTATAATCAAAATCAATTTTCGTCCCTAACTAATCCTTCTTCGCCAGAACTAAACGAAACCTGGGAGGAGAAACTGAAGCGTACAGAGGAGATCCGCGTGCAGCGCGAGGCGGTCTTCGCGGAGATGGGCGTGGCCGTGAAGGAGGGCATCACCGTCGGCGTCTACTCGCCCAAGAAGACTCCGCATCTCGTCAACCTCAACGAGGACCCGAACTTGTCCGAGTGTCTGCTCTATTACATCAAGGATGGTAAATATCAGCTAATGTAAAGTAAGACATAAGACCCTAAATAAAGAATCATCGCTGAAAATAATCTCAAAAAAGAATATAGCTGGCAACTTTCTTTATAGCCTTCCATTTGGTGTGGCCTTTGGATTATTTTATTCATTTACGATCCTCTACCTGAAGGTTGTCTGAAAGAGATCGCTCTCCAGCGATAAGACCGCCTAAATTGTACGTTGTTTTATGTAATTTGCTTGAAATCTAATATTTTTAAAGAATTTCTATCTATCTATCTATCCATTTTACTCTCACAGCGACTTTTTGTAGCTATACAATCGTGTTTTCCCCAACCACGCTACTGTATCGCGACACCAGCGGTCATCAAATATTCGTATCGTTTGTGTCGTACGCGCTTTTGTGTCGGATCATACGCGCGTTTGTATCGATATGCTCCGTGGCTGTATCTGTGCCGCGATTGTATCGCGTTTGCGTCGCTGTTTTAATCTCAGCGTGTAATGGGCCTTCTAGAATAACACTGCTGTTCTTCAGTGGCAAGAGAGCGACAATATATTTACCTGTCAGGTTTGTGAAATTTTTAATCATCATCATAATCATCAGCAACCATACGACGTCCACTGCTGGACATAGGCTTACGCAATAGATAACCAGAGCAGCCGGTTGTACCGGTTGCATCCGAACCGAAACCCTGCGATCTTTATTAGGTCATCCGTCCACCTTGCGGGCGTCACACGCTGCGCGTGGCCTCGAATGATATTTTTAATATTATCATCTGTTTGTACGCCTTTACCCAATAAACCGAATTCACAAATATAAAAATCAGTCTGAAATGAAATTACTCAATAGCTCTTGTGTTTTAAATTCGTGATGTAAAACCCTCTTCCCTTCCCCAGGTGTGACCCGTCTCGGCACCGCGGAAGCTAACGTGCCCCAAGACATCCAGCTATCAGGCTCTCACATCCTGAGCGAGCACTGCCTGTTCGAGAACACGGATGGAGTCATCTGTCTCATTCCTCACCACCAGGCGCTCATCTATGTGAATGGACGGGAGGTACGTGGATTCTTTACGTGTTTGTGGATCACAAGACATCCAGCTATCAGGCTCGCACATCCTGAGCGAGCACTGCCTGTTCGAGAACACGGATGGAGTCATCTGCCTCATTCCGCACCACCAGGCGCTCATCTATGTGAACGGACGGGAGGTACGTGGATTCTTTACGTGTTTGTGGATCACAAGACATCCAGCTATCAGGCTCGCACATCCTGAGCGAGCACTGCCTGTTCGAGAACACGGATGGAGTCATCTGCCTCATTCCGCACCACCAGGCGCTCATCTATGTGAACGGACGGGAGGTACGTGGATTCTTTACGTGTTTGTGGATCACAAGACATCCAGCTATCAGGCTCGCACATCCTGAGCGAGCACTGCCTGTTCGAGAACACGGATGGAGTCATCTGTCTCATTCCGCACCACCAGGCGCTCATCTATGTGAACGGACGGGAGGTACGTGGTTTCTTATTTATTTAGTTTTCAAGCATGCTCACAGAAATGCATAATTCCAAATAACATTTAACAGTGTTGTATAAAATCAATAAAAAATAAAACAATAAAAATGTCGAATAGGAAAAAAAAAATCAAATAAAAAAACTAAATGTCAAATTAGAAAAAAGAATGTCAAATAAGAAAAAAAAAGTCAAATAAGAAAGAACATGTCAAATACATACTACAAAAACATACTACTTATCTTCACGTGTTTGTAGATCAAGGGATAGAAATTAAATGCTCCTTTTGATATAAATACCGGTTTATAGGTTGAAGTAAAAGTACTCGTTGCAGGTATTTGGCTATTCTTTTAATGGTGTTCAAAAGCTGATATTAAAAAGCCACCACCACCCACTAAAACCAAAAATTATATCAATACTTCACCTTAGATAAAAGAATATGCACCCAGCGGATTTAAAAAAAATAAAAATGAGATAATCTCTTTTTTTTCTTCTACATTTAATATTGTGTCTTGTTGTCTAAGTAGCAGAGCTTTCAATCCCAGAGAGTGATCTCACGTGTGACCGTGTTCAAGTACGCTTTGTTCAGTTCAACTCGTGGTTATGAAGCCTGTATCGAGACGATCAATATTGTGTCTTATTGCCCAGGTGACAGAGCCGGTAATCCTAAAGACGGGGTCGCGCGTGATCCTGGGCAAGAACCACGTGTTCCGCTTCACGCACCCCGGCCAGCCGCGCGAGGAGCGCATCAGCACCAAGCAACAGCCGGCCGACGACAACGCCGACAACACAGCTGACAATAACGCTGACAACACTGCCGCTGCTGACGGTACGTATTTAACTGTTTCTGTCTTTGCCACAAATACTAGTTGCCAGATTGTAATAGATAACTTT
This sequence comes from Udea ferrugalis, assembly GCA_950022985.1. NCBI lineage: Eukaryota > Metazoa > Arthropoda > Insecta > Lepidoptera > Crambidae > Udea > Udea ferrugalis. The sequence continues at coordinate 4,379,628 of OX465532.1, read as the reverse complement.
CAAATGTTTGCGTAGGTTCGAAACGACTAAATGTTTTAATATCGACCGAGTGCTACCCTACTTTTGACTAACATTAGGGACAAGTTAACATATTTTTAAATTGATCATAGAATAAAGTTCTTTTAATTTTTTTTCCAATGGCCACATTATTAAATGACAGATTTAAGATCCCCCCTAGATTAAAGATCCGAAAACCAGAAAAATACATTTGGCCTTGGTTTCAGGCGGGAATCGCAAACCGGCGACTTTCCCGGTTTTCGGATCTTTATTTATTTATACAAAATACATCATGTACAGAGTCAGGAGGTCTTAATAATTAAATTTGAATAGGTACATGTACCTATTTAGGGTGTGGCAAAGATAGTGTCGCAGTAGCGAGGTTAACAATTGAACATGCTGAATATAAAGAATAATAAGATCTACGGAATTAAGAGTTGTTTGCTACATTGACATTTCCATCAATTCGGAAAACCAATTTAAATAAAAATTTAGATTTAGTAATGATAATGCACCCCAAAGGTACTAAGGAGAGTAGCTAACCTTGTTTTGTGAGATATTTTTTTCAATCAGAAAAACTTATATTGCGGTAGCCAACAAAATATCGAAATATGTGTACTAAACAAAAAAGAAAACGTGTTTAGTAACAGCTCAATAAAAACTCGATTTCAGACAGTTTTGAACTCTTCATCTTAAAATCGTATTTTTTCTGGTTTATGTTTGGAGCAGCGTTGTTCGGCCATACAAATGACATTCCCCATTGTCCCCAGCCGGTAGCGACACCGAAACAACGGTAGACTGGGACTTCGCGCAATGTGAACTGCTAGAGAAGCAAGGCATCGACCTGCGCGCGGAGATGCAGAAGCGGCTGTGCGCGCTCGAGGAGCAGTTCCGCAAGGAGAAGGAGCACGCCGACCAGCAGTTCGAGGAGCAGAGGAAGGTGAGACTCTTAGAGACTGGGACTTGGCGCAATGTGAACTGCTGGAGAAGCAAGGCATCAGCAGTTCGAGGAGCAGAGGAAGGTGAGACTCTTAGAGACTGGGACTTGGCGCAATGTGAACTGCTGGAGAAGCAAGGCATCAGCAGTTCGAGGAGCAGAGGAAGGTGAGACTCTTAGAGACTGGGACTTGGCGCAATGTGAACTGCTGGAGAAGCAAGGCATCGACCTGCGCGCGGAGATGCAGAAGCGGCTGTGCGCGCTCGAGGAGCAGTTCCGCAAGGAGAAGGAGCACGCCGACCAGCAGTTCGAGGAGCAGAGGAAGGTGAGACTCTTAGAGACTGGGACTTGGCGCAATGTGAACTGCTGGAGAAGCAAGGCATCAGCAGTTCGAGGAGCAGAGGAAGGTGAGACTCTTAGAGACTGGGACTTGGCGCAATGTGAACTGCTGGAGAAGCAAGGCATCAGCAGTTCGAGGAGCAGAGGAAGGTGAGACTCTTAGAGACTGGGACTTGGCGCAATGTGAACTGCTGGAGAAGCAAGGCATCAGCAGTTCGAGGAGCAGAGGAAGGTGAGACTCTTAGAGACTGGGACTTGGCGCAATGTGAACTGCTGGAGAAGCAAGGCATCAGCAGTTCGAGGAGCAGAGGAAGGTGAGACTCTTAGAGACTGGGACTTGGCGCAATGTGAACTGCTGGAGAAGCAAGGCATCAGCAGTTCGAGGAGCAGAGGAAGGTGAGACTCTTAGAGACTGGGACTTGGCGCAATGTGAACTGCTGGAGAAGCAAGGCATCAGCAGTTCGAGGAGCAGAGGAAGGTGAGACTCTTAGAGACTGGGACTTGGCGCAATGTGAACTGCTGGAGAAGCAAGGCATCAGCAGTTCGAGGAGCAGAGGAAGGTGAGACTCTTAGAGACTGGGACTTGGCGCAATGTGAACTGCTGGAGAAGCAAGGCATCAGCAGTTCGAGGAGCAGAGGAAGGTGAGACTCTTAGAGACTGGGACTTGGCGCAATGTGAACTGCTGGAGAAGCAAGGCATCAGCAGTTCGAGGAGCAGAGGAAGGTGAGACTCTTAGAGACTGGGACTTGGCGCAATGTGAACTGCTGGAGAAGCAAGGCATCAGCAGTTCGAGGAGCAGAGGAAGGTGAGACTCTTAGAGACTGGGACTTGGCGCAATGTGAACTGCTGGAGAAGCAAGGCATCAGCAGTTCGAGGAGCAGAGGAAGGTGAGACTCTTAGAGACTGGGACTTGGCGCAATGTGAACTGCTGGAGAAGCAAGGCATCAGCAGTTCGAGGAGCAGAGGAAGGTGAGACTCTTAGAGACTGGGACTTGGCGCAATGTGAACTGCTGGAGAAGCAAGGCATCAGCAGTTCGAGGAGCAGAGGAAGGTGAGACTCTTAGAGACTGGGACTTGGCGCAATGTGAACTGCTGGAGAAGCAAGGCATCAGCAGTTCGAGGAGCAGAGGAAGGTGAGACTCTTAGAGACTGGGACTTGGCGCAATGTGAACTGCTGGAGAAGCAAGGCATCAGCAGTTCGAGGAGCAGAGGAAGGTGAGACTCTTAGAGACTGGGACTTGGCGCAATGTGAACTGCTGGAGAAGCAAGGCATCAGCAGTTCGAGGAGCAGAGGAAGGTGAGAGGGAACTCACTGACCGACTTGAGCCTTTAACCGGTAGTAGCTGAATAGTTGCCACCTCATTTTGAACCTTATACGATTGGAATAGGGTCCAAAACCAACGAAAAATGGTAACATGTTCTATCGGTTAAAGGGTTAAGCTCTGCGGAGGGAGATTTGTTCAAACTGCCATTCAGGTATCATTCTTCCCATTGTATGCAGACTTTTAACGCACAGACCCCATCAGTACTCCACTAGTGTAATTTGACTTCCTATATAAAAAAAATACCTTACCTTAACTCTTCTGTAAAAAAGCAATAACGTGAAGCTAGTATTAAAGTCTGGTGCAGGTTAGTTTCCTATGTAAGGATATCTGATTTCGTCAGACGTCGTGGTCCGTACCTTGGGCCGTAGAACTTTATTTGCGGGCATTTTACAATTTACAGCAAATTCTACAGTTGAAAACACAGATGAAAACCCAAGGTACCCGGATAATGGCTCGCCCATTACTGCGTTGGCTCTAAACAATTGTTCCTTATAGTCAGTGCGCCTCTGACTAGCCCGGATACTATCAAAAAGCGTGAGTTATTTCTACCATTGACTTGAGCGTCAATTCCAGAACTACGAAGCCCGCATCGACGCTCTACAGAGGCAGGTGGAGGAGCAGAGCGTCACCATGTCGATGTACTCCTCGTACACTCCAGAGGACTTCCACAACGATGAGGACATATTCGGTGAGGACTTCTACCATTGTGGCCGTTGTTTTTGTTAATAGTTTATTAAATGCATTCGTGGATGTTACACTTACAAGATATTACATTTGGGTGTCCAGGTTTAACATGAACCCTGCAAGGGTTTAGACATAATTTGAAAAAAAAAAAACATAAAAAGGACAAAAATATGTATTAGGTATATTATTATAGAATTTAAATTAAAAAACGGGTAAAATAATTAAAGTTACAATTAAAATGTCAAATTTACAATAAGAAGTGACGTTTGGCATGCTACATTTACTTACTTACAGATCTAAATAACCTTGTTTTATATATGTTATAATCAGACTTTATTTGTTTTCGTTTGGGCTCAAATTACTTGACTTGTAGGTTTTGTATGTAATGAGAAAACAAAGTATCTGCCAAATAATTGAATATAATTTTATCATTGATTTTATATTATTTCTAAGACATTTTCCACCGAATTCACAAACGCAAATCAAAGTCGAGCAGCTCATACAAGTATATAGCGGTCACTTTTAGTTCTATATACAATTTACGGGATGGCATGAGTTTGCAGGGGTGCTCAACCTTGATTGACGATTGTGAATTTGGATTTTGGTTTACTGTTTTATGTAACTAATTAGTGAATGAAACTTTTAAGTTATTATGATACTATCCGCTCTGGTTGTAGTGAATCCCCTGTTTGAGACAGAGTGTTGGTCCGCGCGCGAGGTGGGGCTGGCCGCGTGGGCGTTCCGAAAGTGGAAGTACCACCAGTTCACCTCGCTCAGGGACGACCTGTGGGGGAACGCCATATTCCTCAAGGTTAGTACACGTGTTTTTGACAGGTGTATACCCATGTGAACATTTATTCTTAAATCTTACTCGATGTTTAATTTTTGACATCAATATATTGTTTGTTGATACTCACATTTTGTGAATGAACCTTTATGTTACACATACAAAATCAAATTCTTTTGAAACCTTCAGGCTTTTTTATACTACCCAGGGCAGCGTTGTATTTGCTTGCTGAACTAGCTGAACAATGGATGTAAACGGATTTTATTGTATATTTAGACGAATCTAATAACAAACTGGTTCTTGACCAACTTAGGTAATAGCAATAGGACTTTTCCTCACTACTATTCTTATTAAGTCAGACCTATTACCATATGGTTTATTAGGTAGTCAATATTCCGACAAATCTCTTGGCACACATTTTATATTAATTATGTTCTTTACAATTATTTGCTTGCAAAATGAGATTTTGTCCCATATTCATAGTTTTCCTTATATGTAAAAGAAACGTCCAAACAATAGCCACATATCCTTATGACCAACAGGAAGCAAACGCAATCTCAGTGGAGCTCCGCAAGAAGGTCCAGTTCCAATTTACTCTCCTAACTGACACGGCATACTCGCCTCTACCGGGCGAACTAGCGCCGCGCGACGACGCCGACGACGAGTACCGCCCGTCGGCGCCCACCGTCGTCGCCGTCGAGGTCACCGACACCAAGAACGGCGCCACGCACTATTGGACGCTGGAGAAGCTACGGTTAGTACTTTGATATATAACCGTCTTCTATTACAGTCCCATTGATCAGAGAAATTCATTTTGATAGCTGCCAGTGTCATTGGAAATTTTACTTCGTCGTGCTAAAAAAGTGGCACCCGAAATCAGGACTTTGACCACCTGAGCAAAGCATTGACAATTTGAGACGACACTGCGCAACATGTATTTATTGCAACGGCTTTTGAGCCTGACAGAACACTTGAACTCTTTTAGCATTTCATAAATTTCAATTTCTAATTACACTGGCAGCTGTCAAAATGTATTTCTAATATTAGTTAAACTATAGGTAGGTTTCCTACTCGGACACAAAAATGATTACATTTAAAATAAACATCAAGAGTAAAGTTATCAAATCTCATAGGAATAACATTCCTAACACTCGAAATTCTTTTCTCCTACACTATTCAATTACTAGGTTTTTTTATGTGTATTACGAATTCCGTTTTATAACTGTAATTTTATTTATTATTTAAGTATGAGTAAATTTATTTCTATGATTTTTAGTCATTATTATGTTTAACAACCGGATTGACGGTCAGGTTTTAATTATTTTGGTTGCATTTTGTTATTTACACATATTGTTTTATTAATTGATTTTTGTTTGTCTTGTCACACCTGACGAAAGGGTGTTGGTAATTCTTTGCTAGTGCCGTGTTAGATAAACCAATTGTTTCGATAAAAATCGTATAAGTAATACTATTGCTATAGATTTAAGAAATCTATTAACTAACGGTAAGTAGGTGTTCCTTTACTATATTCCATTGTATAGAAGGCAATGTTACAGTCTTAAATAGCTTGTTTTTATTTGCTGCTTTTTATTTTGTTTTTCAGTCCTTAAAACGCTATATTTACGTTATATTCATTTATAGTTGTTTTAATGATCATGTTAGTGAAGCAAATGATGAGAACGTATATGTCCATAGTTTTTGTAGTGTTTGTCTGTTGGTTGGTAGTGTAAGAAGGTGATATGTGTAAATACACTACAATTTAAATGCAGAGAAAAACATATTTCTAATGTTAGGTTCTAGTCATTTGCTCAAACGAGGACCAAATACAAAACGAAAAAAAAAACAGTCATGAAAAACAGGTGACATAGACAAAGAAGGTCCTTGAACAATTACGAAGGACCAAGCGAAGCGCAGTGTCATAGTTCGGTAACGTAACAGTGACTCAACTCCAATCAATTCTAATGGTACCCTTAACTCCGTTAAATACTTATGTTACATTGCTAACATGTTAGTTTTTAGTAAGTTTTGGGCATTTAATCATATAATTATAAATAAATTGCCAGAAGTTATATTCTTTGTTAAATTCTAGGTCGACTTTATTTCCTCTCCTTAAATTTGTTTTGAAATCAATAGACGATAGAGATAGAGAAAAAAAAAAGACGAAATCAGGCCTTGTATATTCTATTCAAATAATTGTTGAGCCCATATACAATGAAAACGGAGCTTGAGTCACTTGCGTTAACCCCTCGCTAGCGTCCCGGCGGTAGGCTACATAGGATATGTTGTTCGTAGCCACCGCCTGGAGCTCATGCGCCAGATATACAACATGAACGAGAGCGCGTGCGCGGAGGATGACGAGCCCGTGCTGGAGCTGGCGCCGCCGCCCGCGCTGGCCGGCCAGGCCGGGCAGGCCGGCGGGCAGGCCGGCGGGTTGGCCGGCGGGCAGGCTCAGCCGGACTTGCTGCAGTGTATCTCGGCGGCCGCGCAGCAGACGCGCTTGTCGCTAGCCAACTTGCTGCCCTCGAGGTTTGTGCTCGCCTCGCCTCGCCTCGCTTCTCACGGATAGGGCGCAGTTAGTTAGTGACGTAACGATGATTTAGTGTTGGGGCAAACTTGTAAATAAATAATAAAGTTTTAGTGAGAGTTGCACCTTTTCGAAATTAAATGAAACTTGGACCTTAGCCACGTATTGGTTCATTTTAGCGTCGAAGTTATTTTAAAAGATTGATGGTGCACCTTTTTCTCAAATTTTTAACTGTACCAAAGCATAAGTTACTGACTTGAGTGACTGGTGAACTCTGAACACGAAACGAAAGTACAGAACAGGAACTGTCACTTAGATAATTCCAATTATTTGTATCTTTAAATAGAAGTGTTTTTTAAGTAATATTGGCCTGTAGTTTCGCACAACGTGAAGTTAAAGATTTTAAATATTTTTGATAATCGATTTCTGAAATGAAATGTCCCGATCACTGTAAGGGTGTCGTCAACAAAATTGATGTGTATTTGAAACTGTAATTCCAAACACTTCTTCGAGAACAATGATTTTATCGAAATTTAACCTGAAATTCGAGAGTCATTTAGAATTTATTCAAGCGTAGTATTTCATAGAAATCCTGTAGAGAACCCTCACACATTATTTGACGAGTAATCGAGAGATGCAGCCTAAAAACACGCTTGAGAGCTTGTTCAAGCTTACTTCTACGTTCGTGAAGATAACTTCAATGCCATTAATGTGATTAAGGGATACGGCGCTGATTCTGGAATCTGGTTTGACTGGACAGTCGCCATAATGTCCTCAGGTATTTTTTCTTCAGCCTGGCTGCATATATGGCATCTCAGCCTCGTATCTTGCTTAAATGATTATTACAGCTGATAGTTGTTTGTATCGTGTCTACACTTTTTCTTCGCTCGTCAATGTTGTGGTAAATAGTATCTATATTTTCTCTCCTGCACAGGTCCTGAACATCACTAATGATATACATTAGTCATTCACAGTAAAACATGTTTGAGTAGAAACATTTTAGGTCTGATAGTTCTCATTAAACACATCTGTAAATCCGATGCATATATTTCTATTTGTTTATGAGCATGGGAAACGACAATTCTAGAATACCTACTTCCTTATAGACTTAGTCAGATACCAGAATACCCAAATAAGTTCAATATTTTTGTTAGAATGGAGAAAATATCCAATTTGTAAGATTCATATAAAATATAAAACATTCAACATGTTGTTATTATTATGCCTGTAACCTTATACCCTTCCTTTTGTTGTAATCATTATTGTATTATTAAAGTGTGTTATTTATGAAGCACATTCGAGTTAAATCCTATGCGTCTGCAAACATCCACTCTTGTCTAATATTCACAGTATTGCTCATGAATACGGGAATAAGTCTAAGAAATACATGCTTGTCACTTCCAAAAGTCAATGTATTTTCACTAATACCCAATTATGTACTACTTTATAGGACAATATTACCTATAAATACCATAGTTTGTTAATGCTTAGCTGTAGCAAAATGTATTTTATGCGATTACTTCTCTAGATTTCTAGAATATTAAGTGCTGCTTGAGATTTGCTTCATGTTCTAGAAGCACCCACAGCCTTCTTGTTTTATTTACGCATTGTCTAAGCGCATTTTGGTAATGTATCACAATGTGATTGTTTTGTTGTGTTTCTGTACTTTTATTTGTGATTATTTTGTGGTCTCTTGTATATTTTGGTACCTTTGTGCCACCGAAGTGTATTCAAAACATAGGTATTGTATCATTTTGTGATGTGTTAATGTAAGATTGTCTAAATCTCATCACACTAATTGATACTGTTACAAGTCTTACTTTGTGTAGATGTTGTGTAGATGTAAGAGTAAGATAAATAAATAAATAAATGTTGTTACCAGAAGTAAATATCCTGCGGTAAACATTGCATATCCGCCTCTGGGAAAAGACAGTCGGCTAACTTCCGCTTTGCATAGCGTTGTCTGCGTCGCACACTACCATGACGTTTAATTGACAACACTACAGTAAACTACCTACATGAGTAGGGAGTTCTGAATTGAAATTCTGGTAAACAATAAGTCGAATAATTGATGCGCATGAAAATTAGTCGTGTACATTTGTAAAACGTAGTGGGTTGTTTGGAAGAGATCGCTTTTTAGCGATAAAGCCGCCCAAATTGTACATTATCGTCAATCTGTGTTTCTTTGTTGTTGATTTTCTGTTGTTTTCGTGTGCAATAAAGAATATTTATCTATCTATCTATCTAAAACCGATGATTGCCGATGTGCAATATTTATCGCCGGGTAATGTAGGTGCTACGCCAAGACTTGTAAACCCTGAAGTCTCACACAACGTTTGTTCTGCAGGCAACGCCTGGAGCTAATGCGCGAGATGTACCACAACGAAGCAGAGCTCTCGCCGACGTCCCCCGACCACAACATCGAGTCCGTCACTGGCGGGGATCCCTTCTACGACCGCTTCCCGTGGTTCCGTCTGGTTGGACGGTGAGTCAGGACTCAAAATTGATAAACCATTGTGGAAAAATAACATCTTTTTGGAGTTTTGTATTTTAAAGTCCAGGGGGGCTAAAACGGTAACATTTTAGCATTTCATATTATGAAACATCTAACTGACGTTTCATCTAGGCCGCGGTCCGTTTCGAGTCAAAAGTGAGTAATAGCGCGCTGACGTCGCTCACGTTCATACAATTTATCAATTCGGGATGCGTGTGAGCGCGCTGTTACTCACTTTTGACTCGAAACGGACCGCGGTCTAGATGAAACGTCAGTTAGATGATTCATAATATGAAATGCTAAAATGTTGCTGTTTTAGCCCCCCAGGTCTCATTTTTTTGTACTATATGCCGATGATATTCTAACAGGAGCTTCGTGTACCTTTCGAACCTGCTGTACCCGGTTCCACTCATTCACAAGGTGGCCATCGTGAACGAGAAAGGAGACGTGAAGGGCTACCTGCGCGTGGCCGTACAGGCAGTCTTCGACGCTGACAAGAGTGAGTCCTAGCTGGATGACTGCGTTTTGCAATCTGTGTGCTCTTTGGCTTTTCCTCTCTCATTTGTTAATTAAAACTACAGCAACATACTAATTTTTAAAATTCACATCACAATAAATTTTCCAACGTAACGTTGCCGCGTTGTAACGTGAAAACCACTGTTAAATTACTAAAATTAGATTACGTGCAAATTATAAAAACACCTGAATTATTTACTAAAAACTATTTGCCTAGATGACAAACTTGTTGTGTCTATAAGTAAATAGTTTATAACACTTTACAAAAGTCACTTCTTCAAATTTCAAGTTAATCAATTTGAGCTGCTGGTCTGTCTGAACATCACCTCATCCTACAATTGTTTGTCAACACTTCGATTATCAACACTCACAGCCACATTAACATGTTTATGTTATTCAGAAAACACCAACACATAGGCCCACTTGCACGCCGCTGCTATTGTTAAAAGCCACACCATCAATATTCAGCGAGGCGTCCAAGTAGACCTAATACACTATTGACTATTGCCGGTATAATTTGTAGACAATGCTGAATTCGTAGCCGGTGTGAAGCAGTCGGCGAAGATATCGTTCGACGACGACGTGGCGCCGACGCGCTCGCGGCTGAAGGCGCTCACTAACGTCGACAAGCAGAACGCGCTCAATCTCGAGGAGCGGCTGGACGTGCAGGACTCCAATATCAAGATTGAAGGTCAGTCTAACTGCTGGGACTTAGCATAAAGGTTAAAATGAAAGTTAACGAAGTAAGAAACTTAATTTTTTTATTGGTTACCTTGTTGCGAATTTTTACGAACCATCATTAGATCAGTGACTTGATCTGTGGCTAGCCAATTTTCACGTACAGAAAATATGAGACTGAAATACAACTTAAGTGAAAGTTTTAGAATTAGAGGTTAAAAGTGAAAGTGGTTAGAGAATAAGTAGGTCTTATTGGATAATGTAAAAATGCATTGAAATAAAGGTAAGGCTTAGTAAAAGTAGCCAATAAGGCGTTGACTGGATTAAACTTAACTCTTTTCATCATTCACAGAGATGGCAGTGGCCGAATGCGACGCAGACAGCGGCCGCGGAGACAGCTCATTAGCTTCCGAGCTGAAAGATGAGGAGCTTCCCGAACACCTGACCCTCGGCCGCGAGTTCACCTTCCGCGTCACCGTGCTGCAGGCCCACAGCGTCGCCACTGACTATGCTGACGTCTTCTGCCAGTTCAAGTGAGTAGACCATCAGTAGACCAAGCATGCTAACATTTAGGATTACTATGTGGTACGCGCTCGTCGCGGCTACCGACTTGAAAGCAAAAGTGAATTTAACCATGAAACATGAAAGTTATTTATTTATTTACAGAACAAGATACAAACTATCAGCTATTAAGCCAACACGTTTATATTGTTAACAATGATCTAATTATAACTAAATATTATTATGAGATAAGTAATGTCGCACTTTCGTAACAATATGCTGAAAAGAATCTGCAAATACGTTGGCATCGTGAACTTCCGCCAAAAACTTGCTAAGCAAATGGATAGCGCGGGCTGTGGGGCAGTTGCTAGCATGCTTAGTGCGCAGAACCCCCGGAGTAGAAAAAAGCTGATGCCATCGTCGGCCAACACCTTGCGTAGGTATAATTATTTGGGACATAAAGCCCAATGCGTTCTGCAGCCGCAGGATTATCGACTTTATGGCCAAGATAGTAATGGATGCCAGCAAGAGCTTGCTTGCGCGTTATTATAGCTTCAGTGCCTTACTAAGTTAATTTGTTACATATATCATGTTATCTTTAGTAAGATGATAATGCATTATACCTAATGCTAAAAATAAAAATAACCTGATTTGTTACAGCTTCCTTCACCGCAATGAAGATGCATTCTCGACAGAACCCGTTAAGAACGCAGGCAAAAACACACCACTCGGTTTCTATCACGTACAAAATGTAAGTATTTATTTAATTTATGTCTATAAACGTTTCGGAGTAAGAAAATGCACATTTTTTGTTACACTTGGTATATCCTAATTTGTGTTTCATTCGCAGATCACGGTACCTGTGACGAAATCGTTTGTCGAGTACATAAAAACGCAACCGATTGTTTTCGAAGTTTTCGGGCACTACCAGCAACACCCACTGCACAAGGTAGTTATTTCGTTCATACGATGAAAGTTTTGTGATTTTTGTTTTTTTATGTACAGTCAACAGCACATCAGGTTACCCCATTTTCGTTGTATCTCTTGCTCTTGCCAAATGTCATTTCTTCGTAATAGAGCAAGGAAGACTGACCGGAAATGGGTAGAGTGATGTGCCGTCCACCGTACTTGATTTGATATAACTTGTCTGTCTGTAACCGGTCTTCTTAACCACATTTTACTTAGAAATAGAAATACTTACCACGAAATGCAATAAAAACTACTAATTATGTTGTCAACACTTGATAGCGATGGGACAAAAACTTTCAAGTTATTCACAGTTTTTATGTTGCAATTTTGGCAGACTTTGTATACAAACAAACTGATGAAAATAATAGTTTGTTCAGTTTTACATTTTTAAACTTCCTTATGGAATAATGGGATGGGTTAGTTAAGAAATGACGGCAGGTAATGTTACACTTATAATAAGATTTTGCGTGCATCGTGCAATAGAAGTGAATTGCATAAGCATAATTTATCTACATCAGCGCCACCTAGATCCCTTCGTTTTGCCTCCAGGACGCGAAGCAAGACGGCGTGGTAGCGGGTCGCACCCCCCCGCGCCGCATGCTGCCCCCCTCCATCCCGATCAGCGCGCCCGTGCGCTCGCCCAAGTGGGGCGCCTGCGCAGTGGCGCCGCCTTGCTGCTCCAGCCATCTGCACTCCAAGCACGACCTGCTCGTCTGGTTCGAGATCTGCGAACTGGCGCCCAGCGGCGAGTATGTACCCGCGGTGAGTGCCTCAACACACACACACACTGACATACTAGCTGCTCCAGCCATCTGCACTCCAAGCACGACCTGCTCGTCTGGTTCGAGATCTGCGAACTGGCGCCCAGCGGCGAGTTTGTACCCGCGGTGAGTGTCTTCCCCCCCTACGAACTGACATACATCCTAGTAATATTATAAATGTGAAAGTTTGTATGTGTAGAGCAACAGCTCTTTCACGTAAAACAACAAGATACATTTTGATGAAACTTAACAATAATATAGCTTATGCATCTGAATAGGACATAGGCTACAATTAATAAAGATATGTCACTTTTTTTTAATAATTTTAAACACACCCTCGAAAACAGAAAAGTCAATCAATGTTGGAAACGTCCTCAAACTCATCCCGTCCGGTAAAATGTCTTTAGAACTACAAGTGACAGCTATATTTTTGTGAGAGATGATTTGAGTGGGTTCCTTCTATCTGGCAGATTTTTTTTTCGCAGAATTTTATTTTGCAGAACACACTTGGCATAATCTTCTTTGGCCGAATATGTTTAAGGCAGAAAAAATACTTAGCATAATCATCATTTGGCAGAAAGTTTGTATGGCCGAATTTTCAATGGCATACTTTTAAGATAGCAGAATCTTATTTGGCAAAATTCCATGATGCATAATTACTTTTTGCATAATGCTTATTTGGTAGAATTTCACTTGGCATACTATTGTCATTCCATTTCTCCCGTGGTTTCGTGGTATTTGTTATAACAACAAATTGGGATACTTGTCTGCCCTACACTAGAGTCGGGGCGAAACCGACACGGATAGATTAGGTTAGAAGGTTTAAGGCGGGAGCGAAGCGGAGCGAAGCTCCCGCCTTAAACCTTCGTGGTTATTTTTTTTTAAACCCAAAAAACGACTTGCCTGATTAGCTTGCTGCTTCATTTCATTTATTTATATGGATATAAAAAAGTATGCCAAAAGATAATTCTGCATATTAACTTTCTGCTATGTGATGTTTCTGCATGTTAACTTTCTGCGTTACCATGGTTCTGCTTTTTGATCATTATGCTTATTAAAATTATGCCAACAGATGATTCTGCCATGCAAAATTATGCTTTTTGAATGTCTTCTAAATGAGTGTATGCGAAATGATTTTCTGCAAAATGAAATTTCTGCCATCCGTTGTTATGCATTATAAAATTATGACAAAAAAAGTTCTGCGAAAAAGGGTAGACCCGATTTGAGTTCGTGAGTTTGAAGTTTGAGTTCACATAATATATTATTATACTCGTAGCAATTTGTTGTGATCTCACATTCAAGCACTCCAGCGCGGTTCGATATTAAGAAAACACGTTTTTATTGCTTGTTCTGACCTAAATGCTCAATCATAACTGGTCCGATGTTGTTCGTCAGGTTGTGGAGCACAGTGACGACCTCCCTTGCCGCGGCCTGTTCGTGCTGCACCAGGGCATCCAGCGCCGCATTCGCATCACCATTCTACATGAACCTTCATCTGATCTGCAGTGGACCGATGTCAGGGAACTTGTTGTTGGTAAGATATTTCACATATAGGATCGTTGAGAACGGCTTAACAACTTTGGGACTTTTTAAACATTTTACATAATAGCTAACATAAATTATACTTTGATAAGTTACCCATTTTGGGCCATTTCTCCTTGCTCTATGGCAAAGAATTGACATTTGATAACAGCGAGTAAAAAGGGGATATCAGGCTACCCAGATAAGTGGTTGACCACGGACGTCGCATCACACTAAAAAATGTGAAGCATACAAGGTGCTACAATTTCGTTTGTTGTACACGACCTACTCTACACTCACACAAACACACTAAGTGCGACAAACTGCGCCATTTTACCCCATGTGATAGCGCCAATGACACGTCTGGTCACGCACACACCCTAAACTGGCAGCTGATAATATGTTTCACTCATGATTAAACGAGGTTACGTCCGTTGACTATACAATTTTCTAAAAAATTAAAACACCACCAATATTTATTTGCAGTTTAAATACATATTTTAGAGAACTATAGCTAAAAACATACTTTTGCTTAGTCATACTACGAATACACAAGTAAAAATCCTTTGTGTTTGTGTTCAGGCCGCATTCGAAACACGCCCGAAGCGAATGAGGACACGACAGATGGGGACGAAGATGGAGCCCTCTCCCTCGGGTTGTTCCCGGGAGAGAGGCCCACCATGGACGACAGGGCTGTATTCAGGTAACGAGGTCTAATAACTACATACTTAGGCAATTGTGAAACGACTTATGGTGGCTCAAGTGGCTTGACGCGTTTAAGTTGTCAATATATGAATATCTGATTTAAACAAGGCTGCTATGTTTAAAACTTTTAAATACATATCCACACATCCACAAACCGCTGAGCCCGGGTGGAAAAAAAGACTTGAAGTTTACTTTGTGTGTTGCCACCTTTTGATGTTTATTTCTGGATCAACAAAAATACTGTGCTGCTATTTAGGTAATGAACATAATATTATCTATTTTAACTGTTTTTTTGTGTTTAAGAACTAATAAATCATTAAATAAATTGTGTAGGTTCGAAGCGGCGTGGGACAGCAGCCTGCACGGCTCGCCGCTGCTCAACAGGGTGAGCGCCAACGGCGAGGTCGTCTACATCACGCTCAGCGCTTATCTGGAGGTAAATACACCACCATAGACTTATAACCCTCCTTGCTATCTTGAATCCTCCCTATCTATCTTATATCCCCCTTACCTTACCCGGCCCTCCTATCTATCCTATGTAGCCTTATTCCAACAAATTTGATTTAATAAGCAATATGCATTTACTAGCAAGCTAACTATTTTTTTTGTTTCTATTGAAAATATTAAATAAATATTTTCAATTTCAATTTACCTACCCAACTAAAGTAAGAGTTAGCCGATTTATTAAGTGTTCAAGTTTATCGAGTTTGTTACTAAAGTCAGAGTGCCCTAGCTTCTTCCAGTCAATAAAATGTGCCTTTTAAAGCAGTCATGCATGAGTTAGAAATGAAACACGAATGTAAGGCTATTGACAAAACTCACTTTATACTCTAAAACTGTTATTTTATCGGCTAATCTTGAGAACAGCTATTTTGAATATGTTCCGGAATTTCACATTGTTTTTCTTCTTAATTTCACGCGTGCAAAGCCGCGAGCACAAGTTAGTAAAAATATTTATTACGCGTACCTACCGACTGTTATTAATCCCTAAGGACTAAAGGTTTAGTCTTGTTTAACCAACCAGACTAAATATTTGGTGCCCGAACCTCGACAAGCTATTCGCATCACTGCCGATCACAATTATAAAAAGGAAAAACGCAAAATTTACTGTTATTCTAAACGAAATAAATTTCGTAAATACTTGTGATTTTAAAATGTTTTGACAATACTCTGAAAGGATTGAGAATTTAAGGTATGATTCCGAATCATGCTGTACGCAGCGGCGCGGCATGTAATCTCATACAAATTGTATTGGGACCAGTATAGTCGCGGCAGCACTGCTACTTGTAGCGTGATTCGGAATCATACCTAGCATTGAAGCGCTTTGAAAATGTTTAACCTACACGTCCAAATTATTTCAAGAAATATTTCACGTTTTTCAAGAAATGAGTAGGTGTGACAGACCTTCAACCCCTTCGACGTTCCGCACTGAGCCTGCGAAGTATGGCTCCCCCTAGTTGATTCTTGTTTCCATGAATGTATAGAGGCTGTTGTTTTATTATTCAAGTCAGTAGAGATCGTCAAAGCTGAAATTACGCGCCCCTCCACCACATCTACGCACACCAGAGTGCTTGCTTGTACACATTTCAGCTTAGAATTTTCCTTATTTATATATATGAGTTTGTGCGTTAGGTGGAGAACTGCGGCCGTCCAGCCATCATCACGAAGGACCTATCGGTGGTGGTGGTGGGGCGCGAGGCGCGCTCGGGCCGCTCGCTCAAGCGCGCTCTGTTCGGGCCCCGCGCCGCGCGCGCCGACCGCATCGCTGGACTGTACGAGCTCAGTCTGCATCGCGCGCTCGAGCCCGGTAACTACTCATATATGATGGATAATACTATAACCGTAATCGTGCTTACAGTCTCGCCAGATTATAAGCGATGACGAGGTCGAAGGTGGAACACACACCCACCAAGAAAATGTCAATTCACTCTTGCCTTGAAGACACCAAGTTTGTTTGTATCCGGAAACATAGACGCAGAGATTAACTTTTTCATTCTTAACACATTTCACTTGCACTACTTGTTCTTTGAATTTGTTCACTACAATTTATGGTACCGCAGATATTACCCTAGGTTTTGTAGTAAGTAGGTAAAGCTATTCAAAGTGTGTATTAAAAGTTCAGTCGATAGCAAATGATGCTGGAAAAATATACAGATCCTGCTAATATTAAAAAGGCGAAAGTTTGTATGTGTGGCTGTGCCGTGTTGCTCTTTCACGTAAAAACTACTGAATGGATTTTAATGAAACTTTACAATAATGTATGTAGCTTATACATCTGAATCGCACATAGACTCCAATTTATAAAGGAACAATAAAACCTACTTTATGTTTTCCAACTAAGTCCTAGCGGACGAAGTTGCGGGCGGCCGCTAGTAGAATATAAGTTTACACGGTCTCCCCAGAATGAATAAGAAATGCTTGTATTTGAATTCCCCCAGGCGTGCAGCGACGTCAGCGGCGCGTGCTGGACACGAGCGGCACGTACGTGCGCGGCGAGGAGAACCTGCACGGCTGGCGTCCGCGCGGGGACTCGCTCATCTTCGACCACCAGGTACACAAGCACAACACATGTAATAGGGCTATATTATTACTTAAAACCTGCAGGAACAGATGTTAAGTACTGCAATGTAACTTTTGGGCAGGATATTTACTGTTCTACAAAATCCATATTTACAACATATGGTGTAAATTGTGTAAAAAATATATTTTATTTTTCTTCATCGATGAAGCAAACTAGCTTTACATTGTTTAGTTAAATAATAAATTACATGACTTCGAATTTAATAAAGTAAACGGAGCTGTCAAAAGATCAAAATCAAGCTCCAGATATATGATTAGCATATCACACATTAACTAAGGCCGTCAGCGCATCACGCGTCACCGCCTCGTTTGAGGTTCATGGGCGTGACTCGAAGCGAGGTTGTAGTAGATTTTATGCTAAGCAATAACATGGGTACTATGCCTTCCTCTTCATATCAGTATGATGCATCGTGTGTATGAGTGTTGGTGTGAGGGTATTAGTATGTGTGAAAACAATGGCACTAAAAACTAGCTGCTAGGAATTTCACAAGCTATAACTTTGAAATTAGTTACAAATCACAAAAAAAATCTTCTAAACTCTTTTAATGTATCCGCCTACTAATTACCTCATACCATA
Source organism: Udea ferrugalis (assembly GCA_950022985.1). Taxonomy (NCBI): domain Eukaryota; kingdom Metazoa; phylum Arthropoda; class Insecta; order Lepidoptera; family Crambidae; genus Udea; species Udea ferrugalis. The sequence continues at coordinate 4,361,732 of OX465532.1, read as the reverse complement.
ACAAATCCTCCCACACACACACACACTCAAAAAATCACTTGCGAGCAGTTAGCTGTAAGTTAGTCTTATAATGCATAATTTTAGAAGCGCCAGTACTAAACATACTTGTATGTAAAGATAGGAAAACCAGAAAAAGACAATCAGTCTACCTGGAATCAGGTGGGAATCAAACACGCATCTTTCGCAAACCGGGCGACTGCACTAACCATTATGCTACCGAGACCATTAACAGGCCGGCCGAATTTCTCTGGTGTTTTATACCTGGCAGCCAGGTTTGTTTCACCAATGTTTAGGCATATACCTTAAACACACCCTTGTATGTGTCCAGTGGGAGCTGGAGAAGATGACGCGCCTGGAGCAAGTGGGTCGCACGCGGCACTTGCTGGCGCTGCGCGAGCGGCTGCGACACGGACACGACAACGCCGTCGCGCCCAACGACTTCACCAAGACTGAGAAGGTATTTACAACCTCATTTGTAGACATAAGACGGCATAGTTGATAGAGGTCTTTTGAGAATTTTTCCTCTATAACATAACATAACATAACATACCCTCACGACCATATTCCTAATGGGTTAGTCAGAGGCGCACTGACTGTTGCCGTCATGGTGAACGGAACATTCAGGAGCCCACATTTCGCCGAGGGAATTTGAACCCAACGTGGCAAGGGGCGAGCCTACCGCCGTTATCCGGGTTGCTTGGGTTTGATATCGGTGTTTTCCATCACCGGAGAGTTAGCCGCAAATTTTACAATGAACACAAAGTAGGTGTGTTCCGGCCTGATTCGATCTCGGGACCATCGGGTTCCGAGTCGGAGTGTTTAACCACTAGGCCACGACGCTTTCCTTTCTCTTTTCCTCTATAAGAATCGGTAATTTAATAACCTGTTGGGCATTTTAGGAACTAATTCCTTCACGAATTGGCCATTCTAAGATTAAGGCATTTGAAGAATTGTGCATTTATCGACTAACGCCCTTATTCATAAAAACGAACGCAGCGCTAAAGCGTAGTTCAGGCAATTGACGTGTTTTGTCACTTACTTGCAAATGGCAGCAGCAACAAGAATGAAAGAGACAAAGCGATACTAAAGTTAACGTGTTGTTGAAGCACTGTCTATGTTTTTATTAATTTTTAATGAATAAGGGGGTAAGTCCATAAGACATCCATTGATGCGATCTTTCGAATGGAGTCCAGGGATAAGAGCAAACAGTTTCCATTAGGTGGGCTTTTGAAATGGGCACTATTTCTGAACTATTTTGTCTGTTTCAAAGGCTTTGAACTGTCACATATACATGTTGGCACATAGCGCGAAGAACTAATAAACGTTTGGACCGTAAAGTTCTTGAATAGAGACCATTTGTAGGAAAACGCAGCATATTAAGCATTAATTATTAACACAGCAGCAATGATCGGTCGTTCTGGAAATCTTTATTGGGGAGGCTTATGATTTAGACGTCATACGGCTGATGATGATGGTAATTTACTGCCATTTACTTTACTTACATATTTAAAGAATTAAAATAGGTCATTAGATAGATAGAATTTGACCTTGTAGTTCACTCTAGAGATTGGCAGGTTTCGGTTGTTGATAGGGACCGCTGAAAGGGTTCTGTGTAGGCCTTCAGTGGCATGTAGGTGGTTAAAGAAATAGATCAACAAATTATGAAAACTCTTTGTGCTCTGCCCTTTGTCACTTTATTGGTATAGCGGGAAAATAACAATGCCAAGTTGGAAATCATAAAATAAGTTCAACTATTGAATATATTGCGGGCATGCCAACATACAATTATAAGTTTCGCTAACGCTTTTACATACCACCTATTAAAGAATGAATGCCAATACCCTGTGTGCTTCACATGTCATTCAAAATGGATGAGTAACAATGTCCATGTGACGAAGGCGGTATCCAACATGGTGGCGATAGAAATGAACGAGTAACAATGTCAATGTGTGCAGGAGGTATCCAACATGGCTGCGAAGGCGGCGGCGGAGCTGGCGCACGCGCCGCACGAGCCCGCGCTGGAGCCGTGGGAGATGTCGCCGCGCGAGAGGGAGCTCGCCACCAAATTCCTCAAACTTTTACAAGGTAGCCTACCTATTAGGTTGCATTTGTTATTTTGAATGTATTATTGTTTTTATATTTTTAATTACTTAATTTAATATACAACGCTACTTCATTCAAATTTAATTTGTGACATATCCATTCGTGACATTCGTTAGTTAACTGTATTTTAGTCATAATTTGTGTATTTTGTGAATATGGGTAAATAACCTGAAATAAATGCTTTATATTTTTTTATTTAAAACGCACAACGTACTTATTTATACTTCAGGATTTTAGTTTCAAATATTTTTCTGACATTTAAAAATCAAATCATTTAATATTCAAAAATCTGTTTTATTATTACTATGTACGGTGGACGGCACATCACTCTACCCATTCCCGGTCAGTCCTCCTTGCTCTATTGTAAAGAAATGACTTTTGGCAAGAGCGAGAGAACAAACGGAAATGGGGTAACATGATGTGCTGTTGACTGTACACAAATTGATAGGTTCTTTACGCAACAGAAGGAATAAAAATAGTAAAGACAGTAAAAAATCATGAAATTAAAGATACAATGAGAATGAATTATTGTGCCGAGACACCCCTTAAGACTTATTTTATTTTTAATAAATTGTATTATTGGTCGGTCGAAAGTAAAATGATTTATTCGTTTCCATTTTGCCTTAATCTTAATCAATAAGGGTACGGTTCGTTTTGAGTCAAAAGTGATAATAACGCGCTCACACGCGTCCCGAATTGATAAATTGTATGAGCGTGAGCGCGCTGTTATCTCTTTTGACTCAAAACGGACCGCGCTATAAGTAAAGAATACGTTTTCTATAAAATAAGGTAATTTGGTTGTCTACTATTGACACAAATTTCTGCATTGTTTAAAAATGAAATAAAAAGCTGTTTCAAATTTAATCTTGGCCCTGCTTTAATCTAGTTTTTAAAGGAGCATAATTTGAAAGTTTTGTCGTCTTCAGGCAGGATAGGGTCGCCTCAGTCCGGCAAGGAGGTGGAGACGGCCGTGTCTCCGGCCACGCCGGTGGACGAGGGCGTATCCGCGGATATCTCCACGCCCAGCCTACTGTCCTCCATCCACAGTGCTAGCAGCTTCGAGTGAGTATTCAGATACCGTGTGTTAATACTTTTCTAAAGTGACGTTATCTTAATCTAACAAATCAAATAAATTCGAAGATTTTAAGGCATGCTAATGTGAGTTTTTAAAGTTTGTCCAACATCCCGGAGGTCTTGCGGTTGTTGTAATTTGGTGACGGAACGACAGCGCCTCAATATAGTTCTTCTAACGTTTTGCTAAGTACGTCAAAGTGGGCTAACCGATAGAAATTAAACACCTGGAAACAGATAATATGCTACAGAACGAACACTACCGTGCGAACAGATATTAGTGCTAGGTTTGGTGATTGAGTACCTTCGTTGTTTACTTTCTGATCAGAGGCTTTATTATAAGGACAGTTTCTGTTATTAGTTTTTTAAGTAGTTTGCCTGTCTATTTACTGCTACAAGTTAGGTTTTATGTAGTAAATAGTGTCAATTGCTAAAAAATATTTCGCATTCTTATTTAATTTTGGTAAATTTATAAATTTTCATAATTTTTGATTTTAAAAATATGTTCAACTAAAAAGGTGTTGGCAGGATAAATATAAATAAGTATAGTAGTAAAAAACTAAAAGTGTTTAAGATGAAATGACTCGCTAATGGTGTTTTGTATTGTTTTTAAATCAGTGTTTTTGTTATTTCATTGTTACTGTGGATAGTCATATTCCATCTTCCCTTCCAGACTATGCTCCCCCGAGCGTGCCCTGCTCGAGAAGTCAATGGCGGGCTGGGGCGGTGTGACGGCGGGGGGTCCCGGTGGGGCCGCGGGTCACGCGCTGGGCGCGCTGTACGTGCCGGAGTGCGAGGAGGTGCGCGTGTCGGCGGCGGTGGCGCGGCGCGGCCATCTCAACGTGCTGCAGCACGGCACGCATGGCTGGAAGAAGCGCTGGCTGGTCAGTACGAACGCCTACAGATTTAAATATGCCTTGTCCCTAGCACTAACCGATAACGATTTTGTAATCGAAAAGTAAACGACTCTTTTTTTTTGAAGACATAGGAAAAAGGAAAAAAATATCGTTTACTTTGTAGACGTCCATAAATTAGGTTAGGTTTTTTTAAAATTTTCTGTCCCTTCCTCCCCCTCGGTGAGATGTCGTGAGATTTTATTCAACCCCAGTATGTGGATTTCTTGAGTAAACGCGTTGGGTTGTTATTGAAAAAAAGAAAAAAACTGTTTGTTTTGTGCTTTTATTTACGACTAGTTAAGACTAGTAATCAATATTGCTGAAACTTATAAATGTAACTAGCTTCTGGCCGCCGGCCTACGGCCGACTCGCGGCCATAAGCTAGGTCTGCGACGCTGGCCGCTCCGGGGCTTCGCCCCTCCCGCGGCTGCGAGGCCCCCGGGGGCCTCGCCGCAGCTCGGCCTTCGGCCTCGCAGTTGTTGGTTATGGAGTTGCAGTTTCGCGAATGGCGCTCTCGTTCTTTTCTGGGAGGAAGGTGTTTTAGCAAAAGAGTCCTAGTGCGGGGTTGGCCGCTCCGGGCTTCGCCCTCCCGCGGCCGCGAGGCCCTGGGGGGCCTCGCCGCAGCTCGGCCTTCGGCCTCGCAATTGCTTGTAATTGGGTTAACTGTTCCGGAACAAAACTCTCGTCCTTTTCTGAGTGGTTGTTGTTTAAGCAAAAGGATCCTAGTGCGGGCGCTCAGCCTACGGCTTCGCGAAGTTACTTGAAGGTCGACGATGGACGCTCCGGGCTTCGCCCTACGCGGAGTTCGGCCTCCGGCCTCACAGTCGAAGCTCGGCCTGCGGCCTCGCTGGGGGTTGAAGGCCAACGCTCCGGGCTGCGCCCTACGCGTAGTTCGGCCTTTGGCCTCACACTCGGAGCTCGGCCTCCGGCCTCGCCTTTTAGTGACTGAGGCAATTAACTTTGGGCTTCACCGTGTGCGGGCGCTCAGCCTGCGGCTTCGCGAAGTTAGTTGGGCCGTCATGGGGGACGCTCCGGGCTTCGCCCTACGCGGAGTTCGGCCTTCGGCCTCACATTCGAAGCTCGGCCTGCGGCCTCGCAATTTTTTCAATGTTTCGGTGAAGATTCACAAGAATTTTTCATACGAAGAAGCACTTACAGAGACTCCCAGTACATTTAGTATGGGATGTCTTAGTATGGAAGACAAAAAGTTTACTGCTCTTTATTCGTACTGCAAGGGAGTAAACTACCCTTAAATGGGTCAAATCAATATAAGTGGATAGTTTTGAACAGGATGACATACTTTTTTTTAAAAAACAAAGCAATTTTGTTTTTCGGGTAAATCTCAGAATTTACCCTGAAAATGGGGTAAATTTTTTTAGCATGCTGTAGGCCCTACTAAACCTGACGAAAAACCCAAGTAACATTTTCCTGTAAAATGACGACAACTACCTGAAAAAACAAATTTAGTGAATTTTTAAAATGTCATATTTTGAAATGGCCGCCAGTGTACCTACCATATTGAATTCTTGACATTTTAGACTTCTTGTGCAATGACAGTTATTTTGCACGAAAAACGGTATCTTTAGTTTTTTTCTATCTTGCTCACAACTTCCTCAAGAGACCTTCAAAGTGACCCCTTCCAAAAAAAAGTTTTAATCCTTATTTCCAGTGTTGCCAGTTTATTTTGATAAAAATGGTCAAATGTCATTTCAATGGCCGTACTTAACCAGCTTTGGGCATTTTTATTGCTGAAATGCCTTTACTTCTATTTTCGACTTTTTCGGGCCATTTCTCAAAAACTACTAAAGCTACCACAAATATTTTGTAACCTGGCAACCCGCAAGCACAAACTACACGATTGGCTGGAACATTGCATCCCTCTCAAAAATTGGCAACACAGAAAAAAACTCAAAAAACAGTTTGAAAATCGCAAACTTTTCACAAAATGGCCGCCAGCTCGTCCGCCATCTTGAAATTTAGAAATCCCGTATTTTTCCCATAATCTGGACTATATATGGCAACACTTGGCGTTTTCACTTTTTTTCTACCATATGCGGAAGTGTCCGTCACTAACTTTAAAGACACCCATGTCGAAAATTTTATTTTCTCCCATAGTTCCCAGTGTTGCCAGTCGATTTTTGCAAAAATACTAAAAGGTCATTAGGGACCCGAGTTGCCATCAAACTGCATTCAAGATTTTTTGACAGCTGTCATATTTCTCATTTCGACTTTACCGAGCCCTATCCCAAAAACTACCATGAATTTGGTAGAAATTCACATTCATGGCAACACTTGAATAAATTACCCACAATCGGTGCATACTATGCAAAACGCTCAAGTGTTGCCATCTACCTGAAAAATCGCCTCAAAAATGGTCGATTTCGCTGATCGGAACAAAATGGCCGCCAGGGCCGCCGCCATCTTGAACTTTTATAATCTGTGGATGAGGATGTCAAGTGGACTATACAACCAACAGAACAAAAGAAGAATTTTGAAAATCGAACATAAACTCACTTCACTATGGCATCGCAAAAACCACTCTAAAACCCGTTTTTCAATCCAAGATGGCGGCGAAACAGTATTTTTTTTTCCAAAATATTTTTTCAAAATACTCAACTTTGATATGGTAACACCCAGTAAAAAAAGAAAAAATTCAGCGCCTCAAACAAAAAAGTTGATGTCTCAAAAAGAGCCGCCATTTTGTTTTTTGAAAAAAAAAAACTAAAAAACCTGCGTTGATAAAAATAAGAAAAATTCCCAAAAAGTGAAAATGACCCTAAAACCCCTCTAAATAAGTGAAAAACACCCCTGATCAGTCAGTGAGTGAGTGAGTGGTAATCGAGCTTTATATATTATAGATAAAAATCAACAATAGAATACTTGAATATGTAATGTTTCAATCAGAAAAAAAATTGCGTGATATATGTCGAGACCGGGGGGTCTCCCCAACGTGAGATTAGATAAGATTTGACTTGACCCCCTTCCCCCCTAAATTGTCTCAAGCCACAAGCATTTATACCGCTTTTATTATTATTAATGCCCGAATTGATCTATTTGAATATACCTAGTTCGCTTTCAATTCTTACCAAAGACCATGTTACATACCCAAAGTGTGAAATGTAGTTATTGTTCCTTCATCGTCGATACCACCCTATATCAAAGCAGTAAAGCTGAATTTCCCATCCCCAGGTGGTCCGCCGGCCGTACGTGTTCATCTACCGCGACGAGCGCGACCCCATAGAGCGAGCCGTCATCAACCTCGCCAACGCGCACGTCGAGTACTCGGAGGACCAGCAACAGATGGTCCGCATGCCTAACACCTTCAGGTGAGACGGGCTTATATTGTGTGTAGCTTGTTTGTGTCAAAATGTTCATCTACCGCGACCCCATAGAGCGAGCCGTCATCAACCTCGCCAACGCGCACGTCGAGTACTCGGAGGACCAGCAACAGATGGTCCGCATGCCTAACACCTTCAGGTGAGACGGGCTTATATTGTGTGTAGCTTGTTTGTGTCAAAATGTTCATCTACCGCGACCCCATAGAGCGAGCCGTCATCAACCTCGCCAACGCGCACGTCGAGTACTCGGAGGACCAGCAACAGATGGTCCGCATGCCTAACACCTTCAGGTGAGACGGGCTTATATTGTGTGTAGCTTGTTTGTGTCAAAATGTTCATCTACCGCGACCCCATAGAGCGAGCCGTCATCAACCTCGCCAACGCGCACGTCGAGTACTCGGAGGACCAGCAACAGATGGTCCGCATGCCTAACACCTTCAGGTGAGACGGGCTTATATTGTGTGTAGCTTGTTTGTGTCAAAATGTTCATCTACCGCGACCCCATAGAGCGAGCCGTCATCAACCTCGCCAACGCGCACGTCGAGTACTCGGAGGACCAGCAACAGATGGTCCGCATGCCTAACACCTTCAGGTGAGACGGGCTTATATTGTGTGTAGCTTGTTTGTGTCAAAATGTTCATCTACCGCGACCCCATAGAGCGAGCCGTCATCAACCTCGCCAACGCGCACGTCGAGTACTCGGAGGACCAGCAACAGATGGTCCGCATGCCTAACACCTTCAGGTGAGACGGGCTTATATTGTGTGTAGCTTGTTTGTGTCAAAATGTTCATCTACCGCGACCCCATAGAGCGAGCCGTCATCAACCTCGCCAACGCGCACGTCGAGTACTCGGAGGACCAGCAACAGATGGTCCGCATGCCTAACACCTTCAGGTGAGACGGGTTTATATTGTGTGTAGCTTGTTTGTGTCAAAATGTTCATCTACCGCGACCCCATAGAGCGAGCCGTCATCAACCTCGCCAACGCGCACGTCGAGTACTCGGAGGACCAGCAACAGATGGTCCGCATGCCTAACACCTTCAGGTGAGACGGGTTTATATTGTGTGTAGCTTGTTTGTAGCTTGTTTGTGTCAAAATGTTCATCTACCGCGACCCCATAGAGCGAGCCGTCATCAACCTCGCCAACGCGCACGTCGAGTACTCGGAGGACCAGCAACAGATGGTCCGCATGCCTAACACCTTCAGGTGAGACGGGTTTATATTGTGTGTAGCTTGTTTGTGTCAAAATGTTCATCTACCGCGACCCCATAGAGCGAGCCGTCATCAACCTCGCCAACGCGCACGTCGAGTACTCCGAGGACCAGCAACAGATGGTCCGCATGCCTAACACCTTCAGGTGAGACGGGTTTATATTGTGTGTAGCTTGTTTGTGTCAAAATGTTCATCTACCGCGACCCCATAGAGCGAGCCGTCATCAACCTCGCCAACGCGCACGTCGAGTACTCGGAGGACCAGCAACAGATGGTCCGCATGCCTAACACCTTCAGGTGAGACGGGTTTATATTGTGTGTAGCTTGTTTGTAGCTTGTTTGTGTCAAAATGTTCATCTACCGCGACCCCATAGAGCGAGCCGTCATCAACCTCGCCAACGCGCACGTCGAGTACTCGGAGGACCAGCAACAGATGGTCCGCATGCCTAACACCTTCAGGTGAGACGGGTTTATATTGTGTGTAGCTTGTTTGTGTCAAAATGTTCATCTACCGCGACCCCATAGAGCGAGCCGTCATCAACCTCGCCAACGCGCACGTCGAGTACTCGGAGGACCAGCAACAGATGGTCCGCATGCCTAACACCTTCAGGTGAGACGGGTTTATATTGTGTGTAGCTTGTTTGTAGCTTGTTTGTGTCAAAATGTTCATCTACCGCGACCCCATAGAGCGAGCCGTCATCAACCTCGCCAACGCGCACGTCGAGTACTCGGAGGACCAGCAACAGATGGTCCGCATGCCTAACACCTTCAGGTGAGACGGGTTTATATTGTGTGTAGCTTGTTTGTAGCTTGTTTGTGTCAAAATGTTCATCTACCGCGACCCCATAGAGCGAGCCGTCATCAACCTCGCCAACGCGCACGTCGAGTACTCGGAGGACCAGCAACAGATGGTCCGCATGCCTAACACCTTCAGGTGAGACGGGTTTATATTGTGTGTAGCTTGTTTGTAGCTTGTTTGTGTCAAAATGTTCATCTACCGCGACCCCATAGAGCGAGCCGTCATCAACCTCGCCAACGCGCACGTCGAGTACTCGGAGGACCAGCAACAGATGGTCCGCATGCCTAACACCTTCAGGTGAGACGGGTTTATATTGTGTGTAGCTTGTTTGTGTCAAAATGTTCATCTACCGCGACCCCATAGAGCGAGCCGTCATCAACCTCGCCAACGCGCACGTCGAGTACTCGGAGGACCAGCAACAGATGGTCCGCATGCCTAACACCTTCAGGTGAGACGGGTTTATATTGTGTGTAGCTTGTTTGTAGCTTGTTTGTGTCAAAATGTTCATCTACCGCGACCCCATAGAGCGAGCCGTCATCAACCTCGCCAACGCGCACGTCGAGTACTCGGAGGACCAGCAACAGATGGTCCGCATGCCTAACACCTTCAGGTGAGACGGGTTTATATTGTGTGTAGCTTGTTTGTGTCAAAATGTTCATCTACCGCGACCCCATAGAGCGAGCCGTCATCAACCTCGCCAACGCGCACGTCGAGTACTCGGAGGACCAGCAACAGATGGTCCGCATGCCTAACACCTTCAGGTGAGACGGGTTTATATTGTGTGTAGCTTGTTTGTAGCTTGTTTGTGTCAAAATGTTCATCTACCGCGACCCCATAGAGCGAGCCGTCATCAACCTCGCCAACGCGCACGTCGAGTACTCGGAGGACCAGCAACAGATGGTCCGCATGCCTAACACCTTCAGGTGAGACGGGTTTATATTGTGTGTAGCTTGTTTGTAGCTTGTTTGTGTCAAAATGTTCATCTACCGCGACCCCATAGAGCGAGCCGTCATCAACCTCGCCAACGCGCACGTCGAGTACTCGGAGGACCAGCAACAGATGGTCCGCATGCCTAACACCTTCAGGTGAGACGGGTTTATATTGTGTGTAGCTTGTTTGTGTCAAAATGTTCATCTACCGCGACCCCATAGAGCGAGCCGTCATCAACCTCGCCAACGCGCACGTCGAGTACTCGGAGGACCAGCAACAGATGGTCCGCATGCCTAACACCTTCAGGTGAGACGGGTTTATATTGTGTGTAGCTTGTTTGTAGCTTGTTTGTGTCAAAATGTTCATCTACCGCGACCCCATAGAGCGAGCCGTCATCAACCTCGCCAACGCGCACGTCGAGTACTCGGAGGACCAGCAACAGATGGTCCGCATGCCTAACACCTTCAGGTGAGACGGGTTTATATTGTGTGTAGCTTGTTTGTAGCTTGTTTGTGTCAAAATGTTCATCTACCGCGACCCCATAGAGCGAGCCGTCATCAACCTCGCCAACGCGCACGTCGAGTACTCGGAGGACCAGCAACAGATGGTCCGCATGCCTAACACCTTCAGGTGAGACGGGTTTATATTGTGTGTAGCTTGTTTGTGTCAAAATGTTCATCTACCGCGACCCCATAGAGCGAGCCGTCATCAACCTCGCCAACGCGCACGTCGAGTACTCGGAGGACCAGCAACAGATGGTCCGCATGCCTAACACCTTCAGGTGAGACGGGTTTATATTGTGTGTAGCTTGTTTGTGTCAAAATGTTCATCTACCGCGACCCCATAGAGCGAGCCGTCATCAACCTCGCCAACGCGCACGTCGAGTACTCGGAGGACCAGCAACAGATGGTCCGCATGCCTAACACCTTCAGGTGAGACGGGTTTATATTGTGTGTAGCTTGTTTGTAGCTTGTTTGTGTCAAAATGTTCATCTACCGCGACCCCATAGAGCGAGCCGTCATCAACCTCGCCAACGCGCACGTCGAGTACTCGGAGGACCAGCAACAGATGGTCCGCATGCCTAACACCTTCAGGTGAGACGGGTTTATATTGTGTGTAGCTTGTTTGTGTCAAAATGTTCATCTACCGCGACCCCATAGAGCGAGCCGTCATCAACCTCGCCAACGCGCACGTCGAGTACTCGGAGGACCAGCAACAGATGGTCCGCATGCCTAACACCTTCAGGTGAGACGGGTTTATATTGTGTGTAGCTTGTTTGTAGCTTGTTTGTGTCAAAATGTTCATCTACCGCGACCCCATAGAGCGAGCCGTCATCAACCTCGCCAACGCGCACGTCGAGTACTCGGAGGACCAGCAACAGATGGTCCGCATGCCTAACACCTTCAGGTGAGACGGGTTTATATTGTGTGTAGCTTGTTTGTAGCTTGTTTGTGTCAAAATGTTCATCTACCGCGACCCCATAGAGCGAGCCGTCATCAACCTCGCCAACGCGCACGTCGAGTACTCGGAGGACCAGCAACAGATGGTCCGCATGCCTAACACCTTCAGGTGAGACGGGTTTATATTGTGTGTAGCTTGTTTGTGTCAAAATGTTCATCTACCGCGACCCCATAGAGCGAGCCGTCATCAACCTCGCCAACGCGCACGTCGAGTACTCGGAGGACCAGCAACAGATGGTCCGCATGCCTAACACCTTCAGGTGAGACGGGTTTATATTGTGTGTAGCTTGTTTGTAGCTTGTTTGTGTCAAAATGTTCATCTACCGCGACCCCATAGAGCGAGCCGTCATCAACCTCGCCAACGCGCACGTCGAGTACTCGGGGGACCAGCAACAGATGGTCCGCATGCCTAACACCTTCAGGTGAGACGGGTTTATATTGTGTGTAGCTTGTTTGTGTCAAAATGTTCATCTACCGCGACCCCATAGAGCGAGCCGTCATCAACCTCGCCAACGCGCACGTCGAGTACTCGGAGGACCAGCAACAGATGGTCCGCATGCCTAACACCTTCAGGTGAGACGGGTTTATATTGTGTGTAGCTTGTTTGTAGCTTGTTTGTGTCAAAATGTTCATCTACCGCGACCCCATAGAGCGAGCCGTCATCAACCTCGCCAACGCGCACGTCGAGTACTCGGAGGACCAGCAACAGATGGTCCGCATGCCTAACACCTTCAGGTGAGACGGGTTTATATTGTGTGTAGCTTGTTTGTGTCAAAATGTTCATCTACCGCGACCCCATAGAGCGAGCCGTCATCAACCTCGCCAACGCGCACGTCGAGTACTCGGAGGACCAGCAACAGATGGTCCGCATGCCTAACACCTTCAGGTGAGACGGGTTTATATTGTGTGTAGCTTGTTTGTGTCAAAATGTTCATCTACCGCGACCCCATAGAGCGAGCCGTCATCAACCTCGCCAACGCGCACGTCGAGTACTCGGAGGACCAGCAACAGATGGTCCGCATGCCTAACACCTTCAGGTGAGACGGGTTTATATTGTGTGTAGCTTGTTTGTGTCAAAATGTTCATCTACCGCGACCCCATAGAGCGAGCCGTCATCAACCTCGCCAACGCGCACGTCGAGTACTCGGAGGACCAGCAACAGATGGTCCGCATGCCTAACACCTTCAGGTGAGACGGGTTTATGTTGTTTGTAGCTTGTTTGTAGCTCATTTGTGTCAAAATGTTCATCTACCGCGACCCCATAGAGCGAGCCGTCATCAACCTCGCCAACGCGCACGTCGAGTACTCGGAGGACCAGCAACAGATGGTCCGCATGCCTAACACCTTCAGGTGAGACGGGTTTATATTGTGTGTAGCTTGTTTGTAGCTTGTTTGTGTCAAAATGTTCATCTACCGCGACCCCATAGAGCGAGCCGTCATCAACCTCGCCAACGCGCACGTCGAGTACTCGGAGGACCAGCAACAGATGGTCCGCATGCCTAACACCTTCAGGTGAGACGGGTTTATATTGTGTGTAGCTTGTTTGTGTCAAGATGTTCATCTACCGCGACCCCATAGAGCGAGCCGTCATCAACCTCGCCAACGCGCACGTCGAGTACTCGGAGGACCAGCAACAGATGGTCCGCATGCCTAACACCTTCAGGTGAGACGGGTTTATATTGTGTGTAGCTTGTTTGTGTCAAAATGTTCATCTACCGCGACCCCATAGAGCGAGCCGTCATCAACCTCGCCAACGCGCACGTCGAGTACTCGGAGGACCAGCAACAGATGGTCCGCATGCCTAACACTTTCAGGTGAGACGGGCTTATATTGTTATAGTAGCTTGTTTAGTAGTCCAGGTTGAAAACGGTGTGGACTTGGGCAGGCTTTACCTATACTGCACCCAGTTGAGAGCCTTCCGTTTAACTCATTGCCAGGTAAAGCTTTGAAAGTCGAACCTTGGACTAACACCTAGTCAATCAAAAAAACACTCCGGTGCCGGATTTTATAAGACACCGAGAACCATTTTGATAAAAATAATAGGGCGCTACGGGCACTAAATGGGTTGGTGGGTGTGCACTTACCGTAGCGCCCTATTATTTGAGCAATAGTACGTAAATAACTACAGTTAGGTTTTAGTGAGTCATTTGTTAGTTTTGTTGACACTACAAGATAGCGCAGTAATCCAGCTTGAGATTATTATTTCAAGACTAAATTTCGATTCCTGGCCAAAGATAGGTTTTTTTTAATTTGAGTATGCAGGCTTAATTTTCATCAAAAAGTTTCATGCTTTTTTCTCTATTCTTCTTGGTTTTTTCCAACCACCAGTTGAAAGATTAATCTTTTATAAAAAATAGTATGCTCGCACCTAGTACCTACTAGCCTTGTTTAGGCTGTAGTCAGCTAATTTTGTCTGCAAAATGTCCCAAACACTAACAAATATCGTCTGATCGGCAGCGTGGTGAGCAAGGAGCGCGGCTACCTGCTGCAGACGCTCGGCGACAAGGAGGTGCACGACTGGCTCTACGCCATCAACCCGCTGCTCGCCGGACAGATAAGGTGAGACTTGTGGACAACACACATTTAGCTGAAACACCCCTCTTATGGGTCCTTGCTTGGTTTACTTACTAACTGTTGGGGGTAAAACTACCTGGGCCCCAAGTCAGCTAATTTTAGAAAACTTAAATCGAATCGTAATTGTGTCACAATAGTCTAATTTGACATATTTTTCATAGAAAATGTGTCAACTGCTAATTTGACACATTTTTATGAAAAATATGTCAAATAAGACGATTGAGACTGTTAATCGGCTAATTTGACACATTTTCTATGAAAAATATGTCAAATTAGACTATTGAGACTCAATTACGATTCAATTGAAGCGTTCTCAAATTAGCAGACTTGGGGCCCAGGAAGCCAAGAGGGCTGAGGTGGTACCACACACCAACAACGGCCTGCCAATAGGCGTGTTGGTAGCATCATAATTCGTGGCGAATTCTTATGTCTTCAAATAGAACTTTGGCGCTCTCTGCATGTCAGATTACATTATTTCCACGTGGTGCGGTCCGTTCTCAAAACAAGGCCTTGGTGGAAATGGGAACATATGCGAATTCGAAATACCAGTTTTAAAATATTTTGCTTTCTACAATGATGAAGAATTCACAATGCTACATTTGAAAAAACCACTCAAAGGGCAATGTCGCCTGGATTATCCAAGACAGACGGGTTCGATCCCCGCCTGATGCTAAGACTGCTAGAACTGAAGACCAAAAGTCCAATAAAATAAACCAATGTAGCCTGCCTTATATTCTGATTCGCGGGTTTTATTTTTCTAGTATTAAGAAATAAATCCTTTACTAATAATATTTCACTTCTTGAATTGGACTTAAGATTTCATAATTTATTTGTTTTTGTTGGTTAAGACAACTACTTTTAATCTTTTTAACACTTAGTATGGCAAGTAAATACTTTGAACTTATACTATGTATATTTATGATACAGTCGATTTTTTTATGAATTTAGCGCAATTCAACGAATCTAATCTAATTTCGATATCACTGTCAACTTTTTATAAATTACATAATTACCTCCTAGTATTTAAATGCGTCGATTTTCTTCAATAAAATCAAATTATTTTATGTTCCAAGTTGTGCAATATCATCAGTAAAGGTTGACGATACCTTACCTAGCCGCAATCACACTATGATCAGTGTGATTTGCATTGCATTGTGGGCAATCCGCACTGAGCCTGCGTGTTGGAGTATGGCTCGTTCCAACTCATAGTTGGGGTGAGGCCTGTGCCCAGCAGTGGGACGTATATGGGCCGTTTATGTATGTAGTGTGATTGCGGCTGGTCCCTTGGCCCCGTCAATATACACGCATAAAGGTGTGTCCCCACAGGTCGCGGTCGGCGCGGCGCGGGGACAAGCCGGCGGCGCCGTCCGCATGAGACAACCTCACTATGGAGTCTATCCTCGTTTTTTAAACGCGTCGCTGACACTCGCCCCCCGCGCACAGCTAGCATCCCTCACAACACACTGACAGCCAATTAGGGTGAACTTGTTAACGGACGAGTAAAAAATAAGGACGAATAATAGTAAAGAATGCAGAAGGGTTACAACTTGTAAAAGTGGGCTCAAAAGCACACCGTCAGTAAGATAAAACAGGGCCGCTAATGTTCCATCTATGAAATTGTGATTTCACATAATATGGTATGTGAAATGGTGCAAGGATAATGACACACAATGAAAAGTGTCACGGTGTTTTCTTTCCTGTTTACCCATTAACAACATCACACACTAATAGGCTCGCCCCCTGCTTCACTCTGTAGTACAGACCATTGCACGGTGTCCTTCTTTTTTACTGGTCCGTGCTTGTAAAGTACGATTTTACACAATGGCGCGTTTTGAAGCCTCAATACCTATTTCGACTGTTTGATAAGGCCGTATGAACCTATTACTGATAGACTCAGACTTCAGTACCTAAGCTTCAGTTTCATATTTCGACCCAATGCGCGTCGTTTGGTGTAAAAGTACTTAATTCCCTTACTACCGGGAAAATTCAGTTGACTTAGACAGATCGACTGCTGAGGCGCGGTTTGGAGCAATCGTGCTAAATGAAACTTTATAAATGTACGACGTGCCA
Source organism: Udea ferrugalis (assembly GCA_950022985.1). Classification (NCBI taxonomy): domain Eukaryota; kingdom Metazoa; phylum Arthropoda; class Insecta; order Lepidoptera; family Crambidae; genus Udea; species Udea ferrugalis. The sequence goes on along the minus strand of OX465532.1, from coordinate 4,345,279 downwards.
AGCAATGGTAAACAACTGTTAAGTTCTGTTTCGCAGTATTCTCTATGAGAACGTCCGCGGAAACACGTCTTGTGCATTTAGCCCGATCGTTTCGTGACTAAGGCTGCATTTCCACCAGAGATGTGTTGCGAGGAATATGTTTATAAGAACATAATCGCTTCATTGAGAAAGTAGGTAAATGGCGGGATTCCATTGTTTTCCTCGCAACGCATCTCTGGTGGAAACGCAGCCTAAGCCATCTGAAAGCTAAGCGTGTACTGACAGTAGGTCTGTCACCTTTTCCAAGCTAACTCTTTGGCTGAAAATATGCATGTGTGAAGCCGATAAATATTTTAAGTCTGACATCAGTTCTAAAAACAGAAAAAAGGGGAAAGGGTTTACCTACCTACGCTTAGGCTATAAGAATGTAATGTACGTTTTGCAGTCGCTTTTGGTCCTCTAGTCCTCAGAGACGTGAATATGGGTATAGATCATGACAAAATACAATTATTGTTTGGCGTATGGTTTTTTAAACACACGGATTATGAACATTACAATTACAAATTCACGCTGTACGTTGGAATGTAATTAATTTATGATTATTATGATCAATTATTTAATATAGTTGGGAATGTGACATCCCAGAGAGCATTTTTTATCTTTAGAATGAAGTTGGCAACATCTTATCGTGGATGTAGGTAATTGTTGTTGCTATTGAAAACATTCATTAATGTCTATCGGTAAAGACTTTCGATGCGCAATATATTGTATGTACCTACATAGATTAGAATTATAACGAACATCTCCTATGTTTTGTACATACAAGGTAAAGGTATGTGTTAATATCCCTTAGAGAAATCTAAGAGTGTGATATTGACTATGTGATGCGTATAGGTATGTTACATAAATATTTAGAGGACCATAAGCGGCTCCAAATCGTTGTAGAAGAGGCATCATATCCGTGACTGGTTTGGTGGAAAGTTTACTATTTTGTATGTTCACTTGAACATTGGCTCAGTGATATGAAATAATCAGTGATAACGTATGAAATAATTTGTGGTCCAATCAAGTCTGATTTTATTGACCTTTATTTATAATTTAGGGACCACAAAATATGATATAGACATATATCAGTAATATACGATTCAATTATATTGGCATATCCCCAATTTTATAAGCAGTAGGTGTTGAAGCCTGCATATGATGCCAAATAATATAAATATTTTATGTTGATGACGTATTGATCATTTTCCATATTCAATTATGTATTTGAATGTCAAATGTGAGTAGTTGGGACCAAACCGGTGCACTGATCGGAAGCGGGGTAAAGAAATGCTACTATTTACAGCTAACGAATTTTAGCAATTGGAACAATAAACATGTATGAATTAATAGTTACCATTTTGGCTGTTTTAGTGTCTAATGCGGGATGCTCGTTGTTAAAAACCTCTACAATTACCTTATTTATTGTATCATTATGTTAATGGCGGTCTTTGGATCACGATGTTCTTGTAACTACGTAGATATTAATATTTGAATTGTTGAACAAAAAAATATACGGGGAAGATTGAATATTCCAAAATATGTAACCGGTTGATATTTATGAACATTATTATTACCTTATGATGTCTTTACCATTGTTAATGAATGTTATCAACGCTTTATCATCCCCTTGCTCGTGGTGCAACGACTCTGACTCAGGGATCGCCGCGACTTGACATGTAAGGGCGTGTTCAGGTTAGGCCACTTGCGCGGGAGTTGATTTGCCCCTTTGTGAGACACTCATACCATAAATCGTGCTTTTATTACTCCCACGTAAAACGCCTTACCTGGACACGCCCTTACTAATGACGAATGTTGCGCACAAATGTAATAAGTCGGCGATGTCTGATAGGCTCCATTTTGTATGGCAGGATTAAAGAATTTACTATGATTCGTATTGTGAAAAGAGAAATCATTGAAAATACTATATAGGTTTTCTTCTAATGTTGGATACATTATGTAATTTACCTTGTATATACGTATGACCCGAATGGTAGGATAATTATATTTTGAGGCTCAAAAGGCCAACTTGAAGACGCCGATAGTCCGATTCGTATGATGTCGTACGTAAAGTTTCTTTCAACTTTTAGTATTGATTGTAAATACATAACATTAATTATAACATTGTAGTTGAATATAGACTGTGCGTTACAAACAACGCAGGACATTTTTATTATATGTACTCAATTGTAGTTCAGATTATATGTTTTGATGTTTTCTTAATAGTTTCGGTTATTACAAAAGATGTTTCAACGGTTTGTATAAAGTAGGTTAATGGATGTTACTGGCGTAGTCCATCATCGTTCCCTGTCTCCGGGCGTTCAGTCGACGTGATGTGGGATTCTGATGGTCCGATTGTGTATCTAGTCACGTACTCTCTGTGTAGGTTTATCGTATTTGAGAGTAGTAGCTCCATAGTTACATCAAGCTGTGCTACGAACAATCATATAGTAGTTTTTACATAGTCGATCTACATTCCGTTAATTGCAATACAGGATTCACAAGGTCACACAATATTTATACAAAATACATTTACGTCATTGTAGTTAGTTAATGTATGTGACGGTAGTTTTATATGGATCATAATATTTATGTTACCTTTTATTTACCAACAGTCTGTTGTAAGTCCAAGCATTCTTGAATCTCGTTACCGCTTGATAAATGTTGAATAAATAAAATAAATATATCGTCACTTACTATCGCTTTTAGGTGACTATTTTCAATTCGTATAAATGAAGCGTAAATAGTTATATTTATGACAACATTGTAAGCTTAAGTGAAGTTGTAAATATCTTAACTATTTGGTACTTATATGGGTTACAATACAGATAACTTGACTTGCTTTCTTCTGTTCGAATCCAGTCACCAGCTTACACACTGAAGTAGACATAATACTCGGCTAAAACTAGGAAATATCCTGATAATAATTTAGCATAGACTAAAATAAATAGATGTAAGATCAAAAAGTATTATCCAAATTTAGACATGCTGTGTGTTATAATATTTCTTAAAATTGAAATTATTACAATTATTGTCGTCGAGATTATGTGGATTGTATAACTTCCGTTCGTATGAACTATGCTAACGTTTAGTTTCTTCCAAGTAACTGAGGTCATTTCAGCGATGTTTCAATGTTAACAAAGTTATGAAGCTTATGAATGTCCAAAAAAAAACTTATTGTATAGAAGTACGTCCTCTTTTCTCTCAATAATAATAGCTTATTTTATTTAAATCTCTAATGTTTTATATTAAAAATATGAAAGAGTGAAGAGATCTCGCAAAAATGACACTATTTATATACTTTCCTTTTCTAGTCATTTTGTATAACATTCCAAAGCGTGTTTACTATTTATTATTTCCTTTTTTCAAAATAATAGGGTAATGTATTTTGCATAGCAAAATGGTGTTTACGTAGTTGAATAGTTGGCTGGAATAACAAGATCACAAGTGAGTATGCGGTGGATGTTAGAGATGATTTGTGAACTGTTTATTTTATTTATTAATTTTCGAATACTTCGTTTGCAAAGTATGTTTCGTTGTTATATTTTTATATTTCTAAAAAAAAATGAAAATTTAAATTAGAGATTACAGCAGAGGCTGGTATTATATTTTTATAGAGTATACTGTATTGAGCTATACCGCTATTTTTATAGGAGTAGCTGTTGTTTTGTGGTTATTTTTCGTTTATTTGTTCGTATCACGGTTCTCGGTAGTTTCGGCGATGTCTGCTGTTTGGTTTAGTTGGCTTCGGCGGCGGCTGCCGCGTTTGTGATTCGATAGTGATTGTTGATTGTTGGGCGAGAATGATATTAAAATTATATATTCTATATATAATTTATGGATTTCATTCAATTTATGAAAATAAGAACAATGTAATGATTGGTAATATTACTCATTGCTCTAAATGTACTATCAAAATATATTATACACAGTGTTAAAGGTCATAAATAAAATGCTTTGAAAATTTCCATACCATTGTTTCTTTTTACCCCAAGTAGACACTTTCCCTGAATAAGCCATGTGACAATACACAACAGAGGGCCCGTGAGTTTTCGCTTGAGCAGTCGCTAGCTTCTGAGTAAATTACTTGTTAAGGTTTTTTTACAATAGAGGCGGAAGTAAGTAGTAACAAAATTTACATAATGACATTCAAAACAGCGAGAACTCATGGTAGACCCTTTGTCTCTTGTGTGTAACTTGTTTTGGTATCATCTGGCGAATTACCTAGCGACATGAATAGCTGAACACAATAGCAATTTGACGAACGGTTCGGTGTACCTAATGGTTCAGAGGTGGGCTATCGTGGTTGCGGGTTCGAACCCTGCTCAGTACAAACATTTGTGTGCATGAACATGCCTGGTGGTAGTGGTCTGGGCAATGATATTATGGAGTAAAAGAAGCAGATAGGTTGCCTAAGTGCTGAAAAAGTGGCACCCGAAAGCTACTGTCATCTTATAATTTTCGAATCGCCCTTGTAAAGATCTCTATTCATGAGAGGAGATTTGTAAAAATAATTGGTTGTTTGTAAAGTAGGTTTACGATCGAGATGTTTACGTGATAACGGCATTTCACGGAATGACTGGCAGCGCTCGAGATGAAACGGGAGATCGGTCCGTCTCTCTCTCGTTATACCTGCGATCGCGCTCGTGAGGTTTTGGTGTGACACAAGTTTCTGAACATGTCACCCGACTAAAACGATTTAAAAGACGTTATCACGTCAAAAAAAAAAAACTTAAAAGTCATTTATTTAGCAAAATAAGCCTGGAGAGTATTCTCTGTAAAGTTAAAATGAAATACAAAGTGGATTGTTTTAAAAAGGAATTTATTTTGCCATATTATGACACTGCAATTATACAATCCTATTTTACATTACATACATACATTTCGTACAAATACACATAATCAGTTCGATTTAACAATATAGGTATAAATAGAGGAGTAATTATAATTTCCTTACAGTAACAATAAAAAATACATCATTAAATAATTGCATGGCTAAGTTAATAAAAAAGATATTTCCTAAATCTACACAAAATAAATTGTTTAACAAAAATATAATTATCTATTCTGCTTAGACAAATGGATGTTTTTTTTGCAAGAACCTAACAGTAATACAATATTTGGGCATATCGTATCAGGACTTCAACAAATTAAAATATGTGTAACTGCGTGTATGTTCGAAATATATTATCAAACTTTTTAATTTTTTAGTACGTGCACGGTATACTTGCTTTAAAACAGGAGTCTGTATTTATTCGTTACTACAAAAGTCAAACCTGTACCTTCTCAGAAATAAAGAAAACAGTCAAGTGGATCAAGTGGATGGAAGTGATAATTACAGTCAAGTGGAATTGTACTTCGTATCGTCCGCGAGTAGGTGTGTGTGCACTTACATTACTAAACATCGACTACTCGACATCGACCGGAAGCCGAAGAGTTACTAGTTCTCAAACGTGGGTTTGTATAGAAAAACAATAAGTTACGTTTTGTAGTGCCAATCAACGCCGCCCGGCGGCATCTGGTGAGCGCCAAAAATATATTCAAATGCCATTTTGACTTTCTGGCGACTTATTTCATATATTTTTGGCGGCAAGCAGTGCGAAATGCTCATGGCCAGCTTTAGAGAATTTTCTTCACGTTTAAGCCTTGGATGGTGATTGAAAATACCTTGACGCAAAGTAGTCTTTTGATTGAAGGCAAGCGCAATCGTCTAATGCACGGACGGACTACCCGATAAAGCTAGCAACAATGACAATGTCGAACGTACCTGTAATGTCGCATCCGTGTCGTATGAATAATTGAACAAATCGAGTAACGCAGCGCGCTATTGAGGCCTGACCCGTAGCTGGCGATGAGGTTAAATGGTACTCAAGATACAGCTTACTGTAATCAGTCGACTATATGCTCCATTCGATGGCATTAGCAAACCGATTCAAACGCTTAACCTAACCTTACCTAATATCACTTCACGAGAACGGGTTAAGATTCTTATCATAATCGTCATCATCTGCGAAGGGGTTAGTCGGTTCGTTTGCCTCCTCCGCCGCAAACGGGTTCTTCGCTTCATCGTAGGTTTCCTCCTCGAAGGGGTTCTTATCGTTGGCGATGGCGGAGGATATTTTGGGGGAGGCTTCGGCGCTGGAGCAGACGTCCATTTTCTGGTGTCGCGGGGAAGCGAGGGGGGAGGTCTTGGCGTGGACGCGCGGCTGCGGCTCCAAGCGGTTGATGTTGGCCTCGAGGCTGGAGCTGTAGCGTTGCTGCTCTAATACGCGCATGCGACCTTCGGGGACCGGGATCACGGAGGTGCCTTTTGGAGCTACCTGTTTGGCTGCTGCTGCTACGTAAACTGAAAAACAAATTTGTTTTTTGTAGACTTTTTCGAAAAAGAATAATAATAATAATAATTTATTTATTTCTTGCCACAAAGAGATATCAATCACATTAGTACACATTTTTACTTAGCAGATGTAATAATTCAAGAAATTTCTTTGTGGAAAACTGATGCCTAAGCTAAGCATGATAATGCCTGTACATCAGGACATCAGGTTCCCACCTCTCAGATTCGTGTTGTAAGATTTACATAGTATAACAATGCTAACAAAACAAAAGTAGGTATTTGTAATCTAAAATATTGTTGGAACACGGCGCGCGCTCGTTTATGTTTGAGTGGATGTGTGTGTGTTGTGTGCGTGTGTGTATGTGTGTGTGTATGTGAGTGCGTGTGTGGTGTGGTGTGTGCCCGTGTGTGTGTGGTGTGTGTGCCCGTGTGTGTGTCTTGTGATTTGGCGTTTATGAATGTGCGTTCAAACTCATGCTAGGATAACTAGACGATCACTAAGACAATATTTGAATGACACGCATATTTGAATAGGGCATGTGGACTGTGGGTCAACAGTGCCTGGGGCACGAGCCAGGAGCAACGCGCCGCCCGGGGACGAGAACTGCCAAAAATGTTTAAAAAGACATTAGATGTCACATTGACTTTTCAGCGATCTGGTGGATTCTGATGTCATTCGTACATTTTCAACAAGTTCTACATGTTGCTGAGCGGCGCATGTAGATCATGGCTAGCCCCCCAGAAGCGTAAGCAACTCTTACAATCCGTACTGAGTCCACCCATACTTTGGTGAACATGTGTCGTATGTAATGCTGATGTTTAATTTATTTTTTAGTTAACTTTTGAGATACCCTGAATCCTTTTTCCTAAATCTCTGTCAATTAATATTAAATTGTTTTTTTTCGAACAGAGTATATCGCTTTGTCTTGCAATTAGGCACATTTTAAAAAATTATCAGTTTCAATTTTTTTCTAATAGTGATTTGCAAAATATGGGTGTTAGATATTGATGGAATACAGAGTGTGATGTTTCATCATACTAAGCCTACATAAACATTCGGCATGCAAAATGAGTACATTATACCTTGCTTGGCCCACAGAGGTTAAACCCAGAGCGTCGTGGCCCAGTGGCTAAACACTCTGGCTCGGAACCCGATGATCCCGAGATCAAATCTGGCTGGAACACTTTCACTAACTTTGTGTTCATTGTACAATTTGCGGCTAACTCTCCGGTGATGGAAAACACCGATATACAAACCCCAGCAACCCGGATAACGGCGGTAGATTCGCCCCTTACCTAACACGTTGGGTTCAAATTCCGTCGGCGAAATGAGGGCTTCTGGATGTACCGTTCACCATGACGGCAACAATCAGTTTGCCTCTGACTAACCCGTTTGGGATATGGTCGTGAGGGTATTTTATGTTGTAATGTTATGTTATACCTTGCTTGCTCTGGCCTTCCTGCAGCCTCAGCTTGGCCTCAGCGCCGGGGCCGAAGCCGGCGGGGGCAGGGGCTGGGGCCGGCGCGGGGGCCCCGAGCGGCGCGGGCGCGGGGCCCACGGGGGTCGCGTCGGGCGTGTCATGGCCGCTGGTCACCACGGTCAGCTTGTTGAACAAGCCGCGACCGTAGTATTCTGATACTACTGCGTAACTGGAAATAAATAATGTCAACTGTATTTATTTGTAGAATTGTACTGGATGCAGGTGAAAAACAGGGCTGCCCTGGTTTAGGCTCCAGTCGCACAATTGTTAAGAAATAACTTAGATGTTAATAATTTTCCTAAAAAGTACATAGTTTACTTTTGTGTGAAAATAAACATATTTTTTTACATCCGGCCACTTGGAAAAGTTTTGGAAGAACATAGGATATGCCTCGCTGTAATGATAAATACGAGCAAAATCAGTCGCTATTCTGATTTACGTTCATTCACAGCAATAAGACACCCTTAACATATTATACAACACTCGTGTCGCAGCCAGTTGGTTGCACCTCATAATTTGAACGCTTCAATCAGATCCAGCTTGTTATTTAGAATGTTCCTTCCAATTTAAAAATCATGTCACACAGGCAACAGTAGTTATTGTCAATTTAAGTACTCTTTTGATCTTATTAATAACTTTTAAAAGTGCAATCAACCCCATTATTAAATTAACTAAATCTAAAACAGATAAAATACTTTTAATCAAACAATAAATTCACAAAATAACACTAAGATGAGATAGTGTGTAAAGAGGAAAAGTTGGGTACATGTGACTGTGAAATTCTTATCATGTTGGTGCAACTGCACCATTAAAATAAATAGAGTACGCATTTTACGACGACAGTTTTCAAACTTTTATCGACCTATTACTCAGAACTAAGAATTAACTGCATGTAGATAGCAACGGAATTCGAATTATAGTTATCAATATCGATATGACTATTTCATAACGGATCTTTTTGTTTCCTATATTGATTAATCATATTGTCATAAAATAATCGTTACTTGACAATCAAAAGACAAGAATATATCACAATACTTACAAATATCAAGATTATCACCAAAACTAGTGCATCATAAACGAATCATCATTTTGTTTTTGAAAAAAACAACTAATATCCGGCATGAGTCATTACCATAAGTACCAATATAACTTTTAAGACAACGAAAGATAAGCTAATCGTTCGATTAAAAAAAATATTGACAAAATACACACTCATACACTTATGAACGGCAACACATCCATCATTCGTATTAGCTTAAATGAATATATTTACCCCTGATAAGGATCTTCAGGCGCGGAGGGGAAGCACCATGAGAACGGTGGTATCATCACTGACTTAATCTTGGTAAGGTCCATCGCACGCGCAGGTCCTTCAGTACATATGGCACACGACTCGCGAGGTTAACGCCGCGAAGTAATAACACTGATAAGAGCCGCGGTAGCAAGGTGATCCGTTGCGATTCGGAACACGCGATGCGATTAGCAAGGTGGATTTGTGTTTATTGAAAATAAAACTACGTGTTGAATTTTTAGGTGAAGTAAAGGTCGGTCTAACGTTTGTCTGTACTCATGCCCATATACTGCAGGGCAGGGACCATTAACACTGGAAGACAGTTATTACAACAAATAATGGATTAATACCTGCCAATTCACAATTACCAAACTTGTGACACGAGGTAATGTAACTACACTGAAAACCCAGACAACATGCTACAAAATAGGAACGTAGGCTTTTAACTTGACAATATTATGATTTGTAACTACACAATTTTTGTTTTTTTGGTGCTTTTCACAAGTTGATTATTACTCAAACCTCAACATTACTTAGCAACTTTCAAATACTAGTAGCAACAAAATAAAAATGATCAAAGTCTATAGTTGTCAGCACAATTTTTCTCATTTATTGTGTTTACTGCACGCAAAACATACATTCATATTTGTACCATTGTAAACAGGGTTCAAAGTCGATCGGGGTCATTTTCATTCACCTGAGACAACACAAGATATAAGTTTGTGGTAATTGTACCTATTGTTTCTCAAGTCATATTTGAACAGTGTTCCAAAGGCGTTCCATTTTCATTGCGGGACGCGTATATTTTTATTTTTCTACAACTGACTATTCATTTATTGCATTGAAATAGGATGGAATAGACCAGTTTTTTACACCCACTTGATATCAAATCAACGACAAAACAAATAATAAAGAATTAACATACCTACAGCAGGACTGCAAATTAGGAGAAAATTTGTTTTTTCTAATAAAAAGTTCGAGTTTAGTCTCAAAGTAATGTTTTCTGTTCTGTTATGGAAACCACAATTTACGATATCTGTTCCACAGACTTTAGTACGTCATCATCATCAATTAAATAACGTCCATTGATGAACATAGGTTCCCGCATTGTTTTTCAGAGCGGCCGGTTGTAGGCGGCCTGCATCCACCGACACCCCGCGATCTTTATGAGGTCATTAGTCCACCTTGCAGGTGGGCGTCTCACGCTGCGTTTGACCTCAAATGGTCTTGACTCTAGGGCTTCCCAGCCCAACGGTCTTTCACTTCAACCTGCTAATACGCGACCATAGTTATTGTATAAAGAAAGAATGAAAGTTTTTATTATGTTTTTGTGTTTCCCAAGTTGACGCTGTGTGTGTGTGTGAGTACTCACGGCTCTTGTTCGTTGTGCAACCGCGCGTGCAGCGTCTCGGCCGTCAGCGCCGGCTGCGGCTCCTGGCGCGCCGGCGTCGAGCACAGCGGACACTCGCGCTCCGACTCCGAGTAGCTCTGGAAACAGCTGGGAAGGAAAACGTATCCTTCAATGGCTTTTCATTTATTTAGCTTAGCTATATAGCTAGCTCATTTATTTAATAAGGCCAGGGGCCTTATTATGATCTTTTTACATCTCAATTTAAGCTCAGTTTACGTCTTTTCATTACGTAATATGTATATATGCAGCTCATAAGCTTGTGACTGAAACTGTGAGGTTATAAGAGATTGTAATAATGCCCCAGACATGCGTACAGAACTTTGCAAAGTGCGTACAAGTCAGACAACTAACTTTCAGTTAACATACGATTAATGAATTTCTCGAACCTTAAGTAATATAAAATACTAGCGACCCGCCCCCGCTTCGCACGGGTGCAATAGGATGTTATTATACATATAAACCTTCACTTGAATCACTCTATCTATTAAAAAACCGCATCAAAATCCGTTGCGTAGTTTCAAAGATTTGAGCATTCAAAGGACATAGGACATAGGGACAGAGAAAGCGACTTTGTTTTATACTATGTAGTGAATATATTGTACAGAAGTGCTGCATGGTATAATGGTTATATCGTAGAATTTTGCGGTAATACTATCATGGAAACTCAAAGTTCCTGTTACAGCAACATGTTCATCAAAATCGAAACTGTGACTTTGCGTCAAAACGAGCACTTCTCACCACTACGCTAAACAGGTCCAACCAAACAAACACCGGAAACATGTTATCAACTAGTAGATAATGCCTATAGACACTGAGTTCGCTATTTGTAATTTTCTGTGTAGTTAGATCGGGCTGGGTCGGGAATCGGATGGGTGACCACTGAGCACCTCGACCTAAAAGTCATGCATGATTCTTTCATCTCCCTGCTTCGGAAGGCGCGGTAAACACTTTGTCCCGGTGACATCGCTGGACGTCGTAAGGCCTAGTCGGGAGGCCTCAAGAAGACTTGATAACATCTGACAGTAAGGTTTATTTATCAAAACTTCCAAGTTAGGCCAGTGTGATGTAAAAAGTTTTTTACTGTTTCTGTTGTGTCAAAATAAACTCAACGTACTGCTGATGGAATGAATGCTGGCACAAGAAGTGTACAGTGGGCAGCTCGAGAGGCCGGTTGCAGGCTGCGCAGCGCGAGCTCTGGAAGGTGACCGGCTCGTGCTGTATCTTCTGGATTTGCGCTTTCATCTTCTCACTCTCGCTGCGGTACTTCTCTGCCAGTTCGTGCTCGCGGGTGATGACGTCATTCTCCGTCTTGAGCACGTTCATTAGGTACCTAAGAGGAGATAAGTTTAATGTGTCGTTAAGCCTAGTCAGAGGCCTTAGGGCGGCTTGATAACATCTGACAATAAGGTTGCTCACTAACCTTACACCCCTCCAACAACCCGCACTGAGCCCGCGTGTTGGAGTATGGCTTGTTCCACCTCATAGTTGAGGTGAGGCCTGTGCCCAGCAGTGGGACGTATATAGGCCAATTATGTATGTATGTTATTTTTTCCCACTTATTCATAAAAACTTAAACAGTTCTTATAGAACACGATAACTTTTGTATCGCTTTGTCACTGTCATTCTTGTTGCTGCCGCCATTTGCGAGTAAGTGACAGAACACGTCAATAGCTTAAACAACGCGTTAGCGTTGCGTTCGTTTTTATGAATAAGGGGGTTAGTTGATGCATTTTTAAAGTGGTGATACGGTGTACGATTTTCACAAAAGCGAATGCGGTTTTTCAACTACTTACCGCCTATTCATAAAAACGAAAGCAACGCTAAAGAATTGTTTAGGAAATTGACGTGTTGTGTCACTTACTCGCAAATGGCGGCAGCAACAAGAATGACATTGACAGAGCGATCCAAAAGTCAAAGTGTTGTTGAAGAGCTTTTGAAGTTTTTATGAATGAGGGGGTTACACTATGACTGCATTTTTAGGGTTTCAGTTCATACGGAGGAAGTACATGAGTGGCGTTCTGCGGTTTCAAGTCCCACCTTTAAACTTCAGAACTTTCACACGATGCTTTTGTGATATTTTTTTCATTACACTCAGAAGCATATTCGCTTATTCGAGCCCAACGTGGTAAGTGGTGAGCCTACTGTTGCTCGAGTTAATGAGGCTCTTTTGACCAATGATATTATATTTAAATGAGGTAGATAGGTTATGTCAGAACTGATGTAAAGTCGAAAATTGTCCCCTGGCGTACGGACCTATAATTTGACCGTGTGAACAAGATAGTATCTATATACCTCTTTTTTCATTATAATATCATTGCTTTTAAGACAGTGTATTTTAATATCAAAAAGTTGCTAAAGAGAACAAAAAACATAATGCTATTGTCAGGATTCAACACGGGCTTCGTGCTAGATTGCTAAACGTCGAGCTACGACACTTTATTTGACAACCGATTTAGTGTGATGGTCGACAAGTTAGATAAGTTAGGTACTATACCAAAGGGAAGGGGGTTCGATTCCCGCATTGTTGCAAACATTTGTGTGCATGAACATGTCGGTTTAATATGGGTATTTCCCATGTATATTAGGTATGTATTTATGTATGTATGTACCCCATAACAGTATCCCATAATACGAGCTTTAATTAGCTTACTGAGTTGAATAACGGCCAGGGATATTTACGAATTTTCGCATTTCTGTCAGAACGCATTCATAATATTACCACGGTAATATTTCCTTTAACGTGATATTAGTAAAATATAGATTGTTGCCTCATACTTGCGAACATCCCCAAGAGTGTAGGTAGGCGTGCTGGCCAGGCAATCGACGACTAGAATGGGCGACAGCAACTTCTCGCTATCTGCAAAAATGTTACAAATATCCTAATTAATGCAAAATAGACGTTTTATCATTATATCATTATCTGCCTTGTTTTCGACTAGTATAAAAATAATTTAATCGCAAAAACTAAGCGATACGATCTTAGCCCGGTTGTTAGGTTAAGCATTAATCTTGCTTTATCAGGTTTTTAATTGTTTACGCAAATTGTGTCTATTTATCAATAATTTATGTTTTAAGTACCTACAAATATTGTAAATAGCTATGCTTAAGGAAAGTATTAAGAACAAATGAATTAAAAATTGCTAACACGAGTTTTTGCATTATTTACAAAACTCATGTGGATGATTGCTTGATCTTCATCTAGGTCTGCTGTTGATTGCTATATGTGCATAGAAACAACGGTTTTGTACATTTTTTAACAACTACGAGGTGGTGTGTTAATATGTCTTTTGCTTGGGGGTTGTGAGGATAGTGATATCAAGCCGCCCCCAGGTCAACTGTTTAAGGTTAATTCAGAAGCACGGACAAAAGTACATCACTCATTTTCAGTCAGGGTGGTCAACCATCCCATTTCTAACCCGTTGCGTCACCAACGGCGATCGGTGCCGATCAACTGAGCCACTGGCACCCCGATCACTCTGAAACCTAGCTAAAGATAGTGCACATCACACGTTTGTCCTCACCAATGACTCGCAGCAGCTCTGGAAGGCAGAAGGGGGGCGGCGGCCACCAGAGCACGTCCAGCCACAGCCGCGGGCACACCGCCCCCCTGCGGCGGCACACGGCCAGCGCGCCCTCAGCGTCGCCGCTCCGCATGTGCAGGGCCACATGCGCGCGCCAGCTGCATCAAACCTGTACTCACCAATGACTCGAAGCAGCTCTGGCAGGCAGAAGGGGGGCGGCGGCCACCAGAGCACGTCCAGCCACAGCCGCGGGCACACCGCCCCCCTGCGGCGGCACATCGCCAGCGCGCCCTCCGCGTCGCCGCTTCGCATGTGCAGGGCCACTTGCGCGCGCCAGCTGCAACCAACATGTACTCACCAATGACTCGCAGCAGCTCTGGCAGGCAGAAGGGGGGCGGCGGCCACCACAGCAAGTCCAGCCACAGCCGCGGGCACACCGCCCCCCTGCGGCGGCACACGGCCAGCGCGCCCTCAGCGTCACCACTTCGCATGTGCAGGGCCACTTGCGCGCGCCAGCTGCAACCAACATGTACTCACCAATGACTCGCAGCAGCTCTGGCAGGCAGAAGGGGGGCGGCGGCCACCAGAGCACGTCCAGCCACAGCCGCGGGCACACCGCCCCCCTGCGGCGGCACACGGCCAGCGCGCCCTCAGCGTCGCTGCTTCGCATGTGCAGCGCCACTTGCGCGCGCCAGCTGCAGCAAACATGGGAATAAAATTTGAGATTATGCAATAATAATGAATTTTCGTAAGGACCTAAACCACACATATGGCCTAATTTTGAAGAGCTCGCAGACGAAATTAAAAAAAATGTACGAGTAATAACACGTACTGGTTTTTCTGCCACTTGTTTGGTTTCACTCGCATACTCTAAGAGCCGCTATGGTCTCGTACAGTTCGGTTCCTGTGATGAGCTTGCTACAAGCCGTGCTTGAGGAGTTAAAATCTAGACGAAGTCTCACCAAATCTACTCGCCCCCTGTCTGGCAACCCACCACAAGCCATAATCGGTTTCTGGCAGGAGAGGCTTCCCACTATTAGAGCCTGGAACGTTTTTCCGAAAGCCCTTCTTTCTTCGACCTTCACCTAGTTATATCTGCGAACCGTTCATAGGAGAAAAGTTCTGTCGACGAAAAGACTTTCAATGAAATGACTGTAGAGGAAACGATTCAGACTCCCTCTAAGTATCTCATCTGTCACGGCGGGCCCTCTGGAAATCTAACCACAGGCTACAGGCCTGGCAATTCATTGAAGTTACAACTCGCAATGGCTGGCCTAAAAAACGCTTAACAGACTGCGGTCCAGGCTTAGCAGATGCAAGGACAGATGGGGGCATATTGATAGTCTGGGTACGCATACTCATACGATGAGTGCATAAGCAGTGCCCCACCCAGACTACGAGTGTCCTACTATAGCGCCCTAGTGTGTCCCACCCAACGGCTATAATACACGGAATGACATAATGAGCGCCAATAAAGATGCAGCCCAGTAGTGACAAGTCTGCCGCCGCATCTTGTCAACTCAAAGTAAACTAACCAATCACAACAACGCATCACGTCGGAATCAGCGCGGCAGGCAGCACTGATTCCGACGCGGCCGCTGCCGAGTTCGGAATCAAACCTCTAGGATTACCATCGACACGCATTGAAGAAGCTCTGTGAAATGTATGGAAGAAGCCTAACAGTGGTAACTGGGTAATAAAATTGTAGTACCTTCAGAAAGTCAGAGCAATCCTTAGTAGGATAATCAACAAACTATTTTTCAATAGATAACATTATAGCTATCTGATATGTACTATCTATATTTTATAGGATTGAACGTAGTATCTATGAGTCATATTTTTCTATAAGATTAAGAAAAATGAACTTTAAACAAATGACTCATTTTTGTGAGATATTGTACTTCGGACCAATAGATTTGAAAAAAAATTGAATAACAAGCATTTGTTGTATTCAAATTATCTCCTTAATCTCAACTTCAACTTTTTTTGAAGTGCAATAAAGTACAGTATGTTAGGTGTAAGTAAGTTAGTCTTTTATTTACTTTACATATGTGTTGCCGGTGGATGGAGTTTATTTTAAAAAATACGCACAAAATTGATTACTCACTATCCAGACAGAAACCCGAATTCACAAACGTCAATCAACGGTAAGCACGCGCTCAAGCTCATGTTGTCCCGTAAAATGTCAATAGATCTGAAAGGGACAGCTACACTTCTAAGGGATGCTCAACCTTGATTTGCGTTTGTGAATTCGGGGGTTATTACTTTTATCGTCTTGTTTTTCTAATCATCACAATAAACCATTTGAATGGAACCTACCAACCTATAGGGTTCATACTACTATAATGATACTAAATAATTCATCATCGATGTACTCTGAGGGATGATAAAGCTCATTCCTAACTTAACTGAGGAAAGTTTGATCTCTTCAACATTCAAACGCGACTTCACTATTCAGACGCTAAATGAAAATTAAACTTAAAAGCTCGCCACTACGTCATCACTGACGCAAAACTACGAGATTGTCATTAATAATCTCTCTTAAGGGTAAAGCATGGGATGATTTCCGTCATCGCTGACGTAACATAACGAAATGTTTATTAAAAATATATTTTATTGGTGAAGCTGGACATTAAACTGAGTGACTTTGGACTTTATGTCAGACAAATAAGGTTCAAAATATTGGGTTTGAAATACAGACAAGACCACTACAACGTACCGTCACAAACTTCCTATCAACAATCGATTTGGTCAGAGATATCGCTTTGATAAGGCCTAATAAAACACCCATTGCCACATTTTTTTCCATTCTTAATGCAGATAACCAGTATAATAAGACGTTTTTCCAGTTAATTGAGACGCATTTAATCTACTGATATCAATATCAACCGATAACAAAGTTCGAGCTAAGACAAAGATCATTTTTATATCACTGATTGAACTTATATTTAGAACAAAAAGGGACTCCCCGATGTTTTCCAGACGGGTAATATGGATGTTTGCGTTGTTGCTGCTTTCGATCGACGCTTTAGCAAGAACGACTAACGATTTGGAATCGAGTTCTTCTGGCGAGTACGAACAGTTGGATAGGAGAAGACCTGGTGGTGGAAGTGGCGGCGGAGGATCTTCCGGAGGTGGCAGCAGTGGCGGAGGATCCACTGGAGGTGGCAGTACCGGCGGAGGATCTACTGGAGGTGGCAGTACCGGCGGAGGATCTACTGGAGGTGGCAGTACCGGCGGAGGATCTACTGGAGGTGGCAGTACCGGCGGAGGATCTACTGGAGGTGGCAGTACCGGCGGAGGATCTACTGGAGGTGGCAGTACCGGCGGAGGATCTACTGGAGGTGGCAGTACCGGCGGAGGATCTACCGGAGGCGGCAGTACTGGCGGAGGATCTATCGGAGGTGGCAGTACTGGCGGCTCTACCGGAGGCGGCAGTACCGGCGGCGGATCTATCGGAGGTGGTGGTACCGGCGGAGGAGCTACCGGAGGTGGCAGCGGAGGATCCACTGGAGTAGGCAGTGGTACAGGCGGAGGTCAGCACACTTATCCCCCGTCAAATGGATGGTCGGGCACGAGCTACCGCCCGCCTCAAAGCATACAACATGGCGGTCAAAGTTTCCCAGTATCCCACACAGCGCCTCCAGCATACGTGTATCAGATCAGGGACTCACGGAGCAGATACAATCACCTACTCACCGGCCTAGCGCTGTGGAACCGTGGAAGACTGACCCACAGAAACCAGACCCGCAGAGTATTCAATAGGAGAGCTAACGAAACCTGCACATTTGAAACAAACAACGGTACTAATACTGCCGGCGGACAAAGGGGTATTGAGTGCAAAATAATGTCTAGCTTCATTTGGGAGTGGGAAGACGAAAATAACTCGACCAACCAAGGCGGCAATACCAGAGGAATCATCACGCCAATGATGAAGAGCAACTCTATCATCGATGCGATGGACGATGAGGGAGAGACTATAGTCGCGGCTCCTGGCATGACTTGTTATTTCACCCACTCATATAATGACTTGAATAGAGATGAGGAAGTGCCATGTACCTTGCTCCAACAATATACTTATAGCTCCTGGAGTAACACTAATGGCGCCGAGCGATTGGCACCTGTTTTGATGTTATTAGTATTACAAGCGGTGTTATTCAAACTGTCATGAAATACACTTTAAAACAACTGGCATAGCAATTTTTCTCTACAGGTAAAACATATTATGGTGCCTACCTGAAACTGACATGCGTTGAGTTGTATGAGTATTCATTAACGCAAAAATGCATAAAAATGCACAATTGGACACATTCCTGCGCTTATGTCGAATCCATAAGTTCATCAATTGCATGAATGTGAATACATATTAATTAACATAGCTTTATCATTATTATCAATGTATTTTATTGCTTAAAAGTATTATCTTTCGTGTCATAAACCTCTGTAAAATGTTTTTTATCTTTCTGGCAATATTTTTTCACCAGAAAATGACAAAGCACAATTATTTGATTAAGGTCGAAGAAAGTGTTAATGGACGGAAGAAGTTTAGATAATCAACTGTTCATTTTATAACACCGAAATAGTTGTGATTAATGATAATTTAATATAAATTTTCAAACTATAATATATTTTATTTTCCTCCCTTGCTAATACTAATATGTGGCTTAAATGATTAAGGCATTAATAGCTTTAACTAATTTATGTACACTAATGTAACTTACCATAAGCTAGTACTTACTAAACTTATTTTCTAGAGACAAGATTATAAAAATACTAATCTAACTAAACTTGTAAGATTACTTCAAATAGCCATACTAATTATCTTTTACACATTAAGATAAAACATTCTTGTCCTTAAAATATTCGCTAATATTCGTTTAAAACAATCAATATTTAATTCTTTCAGTTTATCAGGAAAATGATTAGATATTTTTGGCACTATCGTAAAAGGTACTGTTGTTGAAAATAGTATTTCCAGATGTAGTGAAGGAGAATATATACAAGAGCTGATAAGTCGGACCGATGACGTGGAGTCCTTTAACGTGTTCAGCGATGATAATCCGTGCTGTCGAGTACAATAGGTACATGTCTAAGGTATATAATAGGCATGATGACTGTATTTTTTTTTTGTTTATTATCGAAAGACCTTACATTTATGTAAACAATCCTCAAAGAATCACTTCATCTGGATCAATACCACCAGAGATATCACAATTTGAAATGCACATTTTTGGACTTGCCCAAAAACGCTCCATACAAAAGTGACAGCGATAGTGACGTCACTGTCGCTTTTGTATGGAGCGTTTTTGGGCAAGTCCAAAAATTGTGCATTTCAAATTGTGATATCTCTGGTGGTATTGATCCAGATGAAGTGATTCTTTGAGGATTGTTTACATAAATGTAAGGTCTTTCGATAATAAACAAAAAAAAATACAGTCATCATGCCTATTGTTCCGAGTAGAGATTTCGGACAGTATTTTTTTGGTAGGCGACCATTTTGAGGGTTGATTTATATGAATACCAAATAGGTAAATGAAAATTATAACAAATTGACTGAATCTGCCGACAACGAGGTTCTGAATCAGCCAGAAACAGATCGAGTTCGGATTTGCTCGTCAGGCACCCATTTAGGCATATTCCTCGGACACATTTAAAGACGGGGTGATAGAAATTGATGAAAGTATTAAACCAAATCTGCATGAATCTTATTTACATTATTATCCTATTAATATTAAAAATGCAAGAGTTTGTAAGTATAAACTTAAGTCCAAGCGGACGATGTCGTGGGCCGCAGCTAGTTTTACGAAGCTTAACGTTTATGTAAAACAAGTTAGTCTTGGTTTGGCACTTAGGACTTCACTGCGCAGATTGTGGGGCATTATCTTATTTGACATCTGATAAGTACGTTTAGACCGCGATTATATATTATGTAGTGGATTAATCGAACCCATCATTGGTCAATTAGGTTACATAATACTGATGGTATTTCATGAAATATTTCCTTGTTCATGAACTCATATCTAAATCATAATGTGTCACGGTTCGGCGTCCAAGCGGAAGAGCACTGAAAAAGTAATCGGTGGCCAAGAGTTCAATTCTCAGAATAGGCTTTGCCCAAGTAACATTTTGGGTTTTAAAAAGGTTTTGAAAAGGTTCTAAAACCTTTGTATGGAAATTTTCTCGTAAGTCTTACTAGGCTCAGTAACGTTAAATTAACCTTATATTAACCTCCTGTGTGCAAAAAGGGCCCACGTTTCAGAACCATTCGGAGAGCTACAGCCAAACCTGAAGCTCAAATCCAGAACCTTTCGAAGTATTTGCACAGAACCTAAATATAACCTTCACAACTATAATTTAACGTTAATATAACCTTGTAAGGAAGCCTTTAAGCTCTCAATTAGTAACTTGATTTAACCCTATCACAACCTAAAACGTTTTTCATAGACATGAATAAATACCTTTCCAGGACTCTCGGGTTTTAAAATGTTTCTGAGTAAGATTTTTTTACACAGAAACATCCATTGTGGACTTGAAACAAATTTTTAATGGCGCCATCCTACCGTTATACCAAATTACAAAATGACAGTGTTAAAAATTAAAAGTAAAGTCAGGATAAATGGAAAAAAAACGTGCGGCCGGCACTTCATCGTGAAACTTTAGGTTAATAGTGCTGTATACGAAACGGGCCTTTCGTAAGTTTAGAATTTCGAAGATTTTTCAATGAAAAAAATAATTATGAAATTAGGTAATCGCATTAGAAATAAAGCTTTAGTTTATTTGAAAAACATTTATTTTAAACTTTATAGCACACGATACCTAATGTTGGCTTAATGAATGAAAATATTGCTTTTTGGTTAGGTTTTTTTTATTTCAGTGAAAAAAATATGGCCGGCGTAAAGAAATTATTAGAAAGCATTAGACTAACCTAAGAATAACCTTTCCAGAACTGTAATAGCTGGTAGCTCTTAATTTTGTCCAAAATAAGAGCTAAAGGTAAATGTGCGGAGCTAATTAAGATTACAAAGCTTTTTCCGTTATAATATTTAGCTATAAGGTTATTCCCAAGAGTAGTTCAAGACTTCCCGGCCGCGCCCGAGCACAAACAGCTTATACAGGCTGTATTTGTTGTGTTAAAGTGATTATTAAGCTTTATTATGATAATATTTATGAATAAAAAGATTATGAGAATTCTTTCAAAAGAATTTATTTTTATGGGCATAAAGTTTGTAGTAGTGGAATAAACACAGTATAATCATTGCATGAAACCCTGATCAGTTTGCATTTTATGTCTGACAATGGTTCGTGCAACTGTCAAAGTGGCAGTAGAGCAAAAAGACGTTTTTGTATGAATTTTGTAGAGAATTCATAATTGAGGACGAATAACACACAAATTCCCGGGTGATGTGTTCCAAATTGCAAAGAAACTAGAAGCCACTAGTTTCCCCGTGATGAGCAACTTAAAAAAATGTGGCCCAAAGCAATAAGGAGAGTAAAGTTCGAGCCTTCTATTATAATACCTCAAACTCTTTAAAACTAGGTAGTATGAAGTTTCGTGTTTTCATTACTACTAAAATGATAAAATGGTTACACACTGGCTAGTCTAACATTTAATAAACTTAAAAGCAAGTTCCAAGACCTTAAATTGAAAAAATAAGAAGGAATTCATGGAACACAAATTTCCATTTAATTAGGGCTGCTTTCCTTCCACGGAAAGAGGCGCCTCTTTTTCTTAGTTCTTCTTTCAACTTGCTTCTTATTTTACAAGTGGAATACATGTTTAAAGGTGGGGAATTATTAAGAAATGGGGCAATTTTTATTGTTTATCGCACTGCCACAGATGAACAAGGGTTCATGCTATGGTGCCGCCATCTAAGATTAGCTTTCACTTGGAGGCCCCATTATAATATAGTTTCATAAGACATTAAATCATTTTAATTGACAGTAGATGCAGTGACACAGTAAATATTTAGTTTAGATGAATCTATTGGCTTCAGAGATTCTTTCGTACTTTACGTTGAAAACTTCCGCTCCGTTGTTTCGATATCACCCTGTATCGGTTCATGGAGAAGTCACGGAGACAACTGATAATTTTTAGAGATGCCTTTAAAGCTTTAAAATATTCTTGTAGAACTGTAAACATGCCTTTAAATTATGAAAATAGCTTATTGGTTTGGTTGTTCACTACGAATTCCTAATTTGTTTATTTAGGCAACTCTCATAAAGCCTAAAGGTTAAAATTGGGTTTAAGAAATAGCTTTTAAGCGATTTCAACATTTCATAACTTTATGGTTGCATCAAAGTTTAAATTTAAACCTTCAGGTCTAACTTAAGCATTTTGCTAGCCTTTTTAGAACCTATTCAGGAGATTATGAAAACTATAAGACCCTAGGATTATATGCTCTTGAAACACAAGTCAACATAACGTTAATGTAAACTCTTGTCAGTGGCTCCGAGGTTGCAAAAATAAACAATTAGTTTTAAAACTTACTAATCATTCTCAAGTACTTAAAATGATCAGATAGCATAACGTTAACCTTTTTAGGACTAATATAAAACCAAAAGGCATTTTTTACAACCTAGGCCCGAATAAAATGTTACTTGGGTGGTTTATTGCAGAATTTGATAGGAAGTAAAATCATATAGGTAATATACTGACTCAAACTCAGAAATAAATGGATAATATAAAATAGTACGCAGTTTGAATATAGGTACTTCATTTGAAGCAACTGTTGACGGTAAGATTATTCCATCCTAAGCATGGGCTGTTACAGAGCCAGCACTACAGCGAACCTGGAGTTATGGCAAGGCATTTTATAATGATTGCCCATCCTTTACAAATCTTTTTTTTGTTAGAAACAAATCCTACTGAATGCGAAAGTTTGTATGGTGGATCTGCTGTGCTCTTTCACGTAAAAACAACTGAATGAATTTTAATAAAACTTTACAATAATGTTGTTTATACATCTGGATAACACAAAGGGCTACAATTTATATAAAAAAAAATTTTTTTTGCTTCATTCCACACGGACGAAGTCGCAGGCAGCCGCTAGTGTATCATAATGCTAAGGGCCAAATTTTTATGAACGAGTCTGAATCATTTATCGTAGAGAACACTATTCTTTTTTCATCATGGATAAATACGCCCGCGCACGCCACGATATTTTACGAGTTTAGCTACAGTTTAGTATTTGGTGCACGTAAATATCCTTCATTGACTTACTTCTTAAGACATTTTAACGATTATTTTAAAAAAACCCCCATTGACGTTTGAAGGTAATTACGAAAAAGTCGTAGTTTTATGTCACTCTATAATGCCTATTTCAAAAACTTTGCAACACCTTGCTAAGTCACCCTGTATAGTTCTTAAAATATTATCTTCCAAACAGGCAAAAACACCGATTAAGGTCGCGTAAACCCAGTAATGAGCCAGTAATGAGTCAATAGTTTATGAGCTAACAATTAACGTGAAACGCTGACAACCCAGCCGGTAAATTGAAGTGCCAATGGGCAGGGTACACACAGGGCACAGCGTGAAAAGTAATTGTTCTAAGCGCAGAAAACTTCAGGAGTGGATACTTTTGATGGCAAAAGAATATGATGCAAGATGAAGTGATAAAGCAGATTTGCATCAGCTCTGGAAATCCATAGGCATTAAAGACTGCTTACATGTGCTGTACGCGACACATAGAAATCGTGGTATGAGGTGAGGCAGCATTAAAATCGAAGGCACCTACTTTGTATTAAGCCTATTTGACTGACTACCGCGTTTGGGAATTGGGATATAGTCGTGAGTGAGCATACTAGTATGCAATGTAATGCGGTAAATGGTTTGAGCTAGCGGAATAGTTATGAATAAATAATTTAAGTCGGTCAAAAACTGTCATTAAGAGATCTTAAAGTCCATGCATATTCATGTCAAACCTAATTATATTGAAAATAAGAGGATTGATTAACCAAGAGAGAGAGAGGGTCCTGGCACGGAACTGGTGTGGTCTCCTTTGAAATCTGGGATACACTTTGTGTTCATTGTAAAGCCAACTCTCAGATGTTGAGAAACACTGACATACAACCCAAGCAAGCCGGATATCTACTGTAGGCTCGACTTTTACTACGTTGGGTTTGAAGCTCGGCGTTTTAATGTTAAGTTCGCCAGTGCGCCAATAATTAGTGTGCTACCTCATTTGGGATGACGTATTTACGTATGTTTTACTGGACGACGATATGTGACGCGCTATGGTAAGATAGGCGGCCGGAAATGGTCTAGCATAATCTGGATAATGATCACATAAGTAATTTATGCGAAACTGTAAAAGCTATCTATGTGATTCACAGAAACAGTATTAGTTATCTTTATATCGATTAAGAATGGATATATAAAAAAAATCGCGCCTCTGATAGTCAGTACATCTAAAGATAGCTAGCAAAGTCATTGCTTGGACTCTAAGAAATAGTGGTGCTGGAATTAAATTATTCCCGAAACTGTGATTACTAATTAGGAGTTTTTTTAAACTTAGATTCTAGTTAACCAACTCAACAATATTCTTAATAATAAACTAACAATATCTTCCAATATGAATAGATCTGTTTTACAAGTAACTTTGGCGATAGTGCTGCTTGCGACTGGTGCATTGGCAGGGATGATTGGCGATTTCGATTGGAGCAGTGATGACGACACCCTTCAAGCAAGCAAGATCTCCTCCAGAAGACTTTACCGGCCACCTCAGAATATCGTATATGGTGGTGTAACCTACCCGGTGTCCCAGGCGGCCCCACCAGCTTACGTTACACAAATAAGAAGCTCACAGAGCAGATACAACGTACTTTTGACTGGACTAGCGCTGTGGAATCGAGGACAACTCGCAGCGGCAAACCAGACTACAGAGTATGACAGAACCAACGAAGCTTGCATATTCACACTAACTAACGGTACCGCTGAAATAAGGGCGATCGAGTGTAGAATAATGAGTAGCTTCATTTGGGTTTGGGAGAGCCAGGGCGGTATGGGCTCAAACACAGCTAACAACTCTGCTCTTATTCCTGCGATGTCAGATTTGGGACCATCTATTTTGGCGAGCCCAGGAATGACTTGTCACATCAGCCGCCTGCCCCAGAGTATGGCCGTGCCCTGTGGCCTGCTGCAGACATACACACAGAGCTCTTGGACAAATGGGGCTGAGCAACTGACTCCTGTTTTAGTTTTGTTTGTTCTTCAAGCGATATTATATAAATTAGTATAGAGCATTATAAAAATATATTTATTTATTTGTATTTGGTTGTATTAATTTGCAAACTTATTGCGCAACAACAACTAACAACAGCCTGTTTCCGCCCCATAAAACGTGAATATCCAAAATATATGAAAAAAAGTGATTAAAATGTTGTCACTAACTTCAAATGACACTTTTACACAAATAACAAAAACTTACGTAGAAATGTACCCCACATTTCTACGTAAGTTTTTGTTATTGTGTAAGTAAACCTAATCTAAGCTGAAGTTATAAAATAAAGCTAGGCATCAAATATAAGATTCACTTTTAAAAATTGCTACTACTAACTAACTAAACAATTTTTGACATTTATTTTTAGTAAAGGAGAAGTAACCATTGTTGTTCTCGAACACATTTCAATTAAGAGGAAAACTAGGTTTGGATGTTATTAACCCAATTCGCTGAGTTGGGTTGTTGGCACTTTTTCTGGAACCGTTTACAAAAATTGGAATAAGTGACTTTAAAAAAACAGTGTTTCTAGACTCATTCGTTTTGCCTGTGCCGGATTCAGGTGAGGCGCGAACTTAAAATCTGGCTGTAACATTTACTTTGTGTTAATTACCTATTTGACTAATTAACTCGTTTGAGGAAGTGAATAATAGAATTTAGTGAAAACAAATGTTAGCGTCCCCGTTTGTTACGAATTCAAAACTTCAACGAATTCCCGCAAGAAGCGTCCGTTGAAAGATGACAAAGTTTTTAGACATACTTGCTGAGTGAGACCCTGGTTCGAATCTCAGCGATGGATTCTTTTTGTGATTTATGACCGTTTTTTAATTTTTCCAATTATATTCTGTTTTTCTATACATAATATAATTTATCACACGATGATTTACACTGAATTGTAAAAAAAGCAAAATTTCGAAGAGCGCCATCTAGTGACAGAGCGACCTCAATGCTACTAATTTAATAACAAGTTTACTGTGCTATTAGTTAGACAACTAAGTAGTGGCTCCCTAGGTGGCATTAGGAGTCTAGATTCAAATAAAACTTAAAGTCCTACATTGATTGAATAAAGATGGAGGCTTCCTCGAGCAAAATACTACCGCAATGTCAAAAATGTAACAAGAAAATTATAAAAAGAGACTACATATTATGTGCAAATTGCCAACACTACTATCACCTGGACTGTACAAGCATCAGCGAAAATTTCTTTTACCTCATGGCACCAGAAAACCGAAAAATGTGCCAGTGTGACCAGTGTAAAAAGTGCTTTCAACCTGTATCAGCCCACCAAGTTAATATCCCAACTCAAAATTCCTTTGAGTTGTTACCCGATGAGGACGTTGAAGGTATGCATGAAAACGAGTTCGTCACACTACGCGATAAGAAACAACAGAATTCCTTTCATGATTTGACAGCATCTTTTTTATCTACGCATGAAAACTTTATACTTGATAAAACTATACAAAATATATCGAAAAATAAGGCGGAACAAGATTTACAAATTAATGAAATGAAGGAAGAGATTAAAAAATTACATGAAAAATTAGAAAATGCTAACAAGGAAATCTTTAATTTAAATTTGTCAAATACGAAGCTAACGAAGAAAGCTGAAGAACATGAAAAAATTATCCAGTCATACAAAAATATGTACATTCAGAGCAAAAATAAAATAAATTTGGGTATGTCTACACCTTTAAAAAACAGAAAAAAGACTGCGTTACGCAGTGCTACAACTGAAACTCTTATCAGTTCTTCATTTTTTTTTTTTTTTTTTTTTTTTTTTAAGTAGGGGAAATGCCTTACGCATACCCGTCCACCGGGGGACGGACGGGTTATGTCGGACTCTCCACTGGAAAGGTGGTATACCAGTGGCCCTACCGACTAAAACCCCTACTACCCCCTCTTATCGTCCGTATAGTGGGGGAACACGGTGAGTAGCGCGAAGCCTGTTACGCGTTCCCCCGGACGGAGCCCGCCTGACGGCGGGCCGGAAGCGACCCCCCCATCGTGAGGGGAGGCCAGAAGGGACAGCCGAGGATGTCAAGCCGTCCCTACCAGGCAGCGGTGAAACCCGTGCAATGCTGGCGGCGGCACCCCCGTACCACGCGCCAGCTGGCCACCGTACGCAGGCCCTACTGGGCCCGCAACCACGAGCCACCCAAAGGGCGGCTCCGCTGCCGTAACCTTCGGTACGGCCCCGCCGGGCCGCGACGCACAGGGGGGATCAGCCTCGGATCACTGGCCCCCACCAACCGGTTGTGCGCCGCGGCCCCAACCACGCGCCTCAAGGCGCCTGCAGGCCCCACTGGCCCCGCATCCCCACGTCGCCCTTACGGGCCGCAGCGACCCTACTGGGCCCGCAACCACGAGCCACCCAAAGGACGGCTCCGCTGCCGTAACCGGCGGTACGGCCCCGCCGGGCCGCGACGCACAGGGGGGATCAGCCTCGGATCACTGGCCCCCACCAAACGGTTGTGCGCCGCGGCCCCAACCACGCGCCTCAAAGGCGCCTGCAGGCCCCACTGGCCCCGCAGCCCGTCGCCCTTGCGGGCCGCAGCGGGTGGGTGTCCAGTCCACCACGCTGCCACGCCTGGGTTCTCTTCGCTTCCCGGTGGTGCCCCTACCACCGGTACTAGGCCCCCTCGCCACGCCGAGGCGAGAACCCGTGAGGGGGATCAGTTCTTCATGTAGGAACCCTGATAACAAACCAGCTGAAAACTTCACTGCAACGCCATCTAACGATTGCCATGACCTAACAGTCAGTAAAGACAATTTCAAAAACAAGAAGCCAAAGTTGTGCCTAATTAGTTCCATTGAACGCGATAATACCTCGAGAATATTAAGAAAACGTTTTGATAAATTCGAAATGTGCCATTACCGTACACCAGGAGGCGGCACAGCTGCACTGCTGAGCGGGCTGAATGAAAAACTAAGAGACTTTTCTTCAAATGACTACTGTGTAATATTAATAGGGGAAACAGATTTTAATTACTCCAAAAATTATAATGATTTTGTACTAATGATAAGAAAAGCCCTTTTGTCCATTCAGCATACTAATGTCATATTGTGTTTACCGACTTATAAGTACTGTAACTTCGCTAGTATTTACAATACCCGAGTAGAAACCTTTAACAATTTAGTTCTCCAGGACAATATCATCCACCAGTACTGTTTTATTCTAGATTCTAACAAAAACCTTGAGTGCTCATTTAGAATGTTTACACGATATCATGGCAAATTAAATAGTTATGGGCTAGGTGTGATTATAAATGATGTACTTGAGCAAATAGGCACCATAGCAAATGATTCAATACAATGTGAAGATCCTATTGTAAATAGCTGTAATAGTTCTAAAACCTTCAGCCTTGACTGTGAAGCGAAGCAAAAGAAATCTTCCTTTCGTGCCTAAACACTGTACTATTATGTGCCAAAACATTCAGTGCCTAACCAATAAGGTAGATGATTTAAACATTTTTTTAACTGATTCTGAAATAGATATTATTGTTATGAATGAACACTGGCTATTGCCCAGCAATTATCATCTTTACACGTTGGATGGTTATGACTTGAGAGCTAAATACCTTCGCCAGAACCACATACACGGAGGAGTTGCCATATTCACACGGAAAAATATTAAAAGTAAAGAACGAATTGACATCCAGTCCTTTACAGTTGAATTCATAGTAGAATTTTGTGCCATAGAAATAACTGAACACAATTTATTAATTATCTCTGTCTACCGATCAGATAGAGAGATAGAAACATTTTTTACACAAATGCAAGCTTTATTAAATCACATTTCAAAACATTCCTTAAGTAAAAAAGTTGTTATTGCTGGAGATTTAAATTTAGACGTTACAGTCAACACAAATCACTCACGTCGGTTAGTGAATTTGCTCAAGACCTCGGGTTTACGTTGCTTGATCAAAGTACCTACTCGTGAAACTCTAGCAAACTCTTCTTGTATAGACCAAATTATAGTTAGCGGAAACATAAATATAAAAACTGATGTTAAAAGTTATCAACTGTCGGACCACAATACGTTGATAGGGCAAATTGCATTGAAAGAGTCCCTGTGCAAAAACGAGGTAAGATATAAAACTAATAAACGAATGTTTAGCGAAAATAACATGGCAACGCTCAAAAATGAGTTGAAAGAAATTAACTGGTATAAGATCCTGTCTCCGTTTGATGGTGTTAACACTAATTACAGTAAATTCCAATCACTAGTTAAGAAATTGATTGATGTACACATACCTTTGAAATCCGTTACATTAAAAAATAACCGAAAATCAAAATGGATAACAAAAGGAATTAGAAAAAGTTGCTATCATAAACGTGTACTTCGTTTTCTAACTACGAAATACGATAGTGAAACCTTAATTGAATATACTAAATCATACAGTACAATATTAAAAAAAATTATAACGAAAGAAAAAAGAAAATATAATATTAACAGGCTTAAAACATCTCACAACAAGTATAAAGTGATGTGGAATATGATAAAAGAAAAAACAAAATCAACAAAACAATTCAAACATGAAAACGTAACTTTAAAAATACAAGATAAATGCGTGTCAAGTCCATCTGACATTGCTAACACATTTAATGACTATTTTTTAAATATTTGTGCTAGTAGTAACAAAATAATGCCCAATACTATTGACAAAAGCTTCCTGTCAAACTCATTTTACTTAGGAGGTGTTACTGAGATAGAAGTTAAAAACGCTGTACTTAGTCTAAAACGAAATAACTCTTGTGGGCACGATGATATTCCGGCGAAGGTCCTAGTATTCTGCATAGATGAGTTCGTACCACCATTAACGATGTTAGTTAATCAGTCCTATTCTGAAGGTGAATTCCCGGAAAGTCTGAAAATGGCTGTAATAAGACCAGTCTTTAAAAAAGGTGACAAAACTAGTGTCACAAACTACCGCCCCATCGCCCTTTTACCGGTTATTTCAAAAGTTTTTGAAAAGATCATTTGCCAAAGAATATATAGCTACCTTGAAAAATATAACGCATTCACTAATAATCAACATGGGTTTCGCAAAAATCACTCGACAACTTCAGCAGTATTTGATTGCAATTTTGAAATCCTTAAAACATTAGATCAAAACCGGTGTGCTGTCGCTGTTTTTATGGATTTGTCCAAAGCTTACGACCGAGTTTCCCATGAAGTTTTGATAAGTAAAATGGAGTCCCTAGGAATACGCGGCCAAACCAAAAAGTGGCTTACTTCTTACTTGAGTAACAGAAAACAATTTGTACAAATTACTCATTTAAGCAAAAAGGGAAATGCACTAGAGCAAGTTTGTTCAACTACAGAAGTTGTTTCCGGTTCCATACCGCAAGGAAGCGTACTAGGGTGCTTGTTATTTCTCATATACATCAATAATCTTCCCTCTGTAGTGTCCCATAAACTTATCTTGTTTGCCGATGATGCAACTCTTTTGATTTCCTGCGAATATAACGACATAAACACTTTACATAATTTAATCAAAGAGTCACTCAAAAAAATTGTAACACATTTAGAAGAAATAGGCCTCAGACTCAATTTTGAAAAGACTAAAGTAATGCAGTTTCGCCCACATCAGAGACCGGGCTTATCTCTCTGTGTACTACACGATAACAAGAAGATCGAGGAAGTAAACTCATTTTCTCTGTTAGGGATAATAATAGACTCTACCCTATCTTGGAAAAATCACATAGATGCAGTAGTAAGCAAATTGAGCCAATTCTCATACGCATTAAGGGAACTTCGTAAAAGTACAAACGAAGAATGTGCCTTGATCGCGTACCACAGCCACGCCAGTGCGTGGATAAGGTATGGAATTGCGCTTTGGGGCAATGCAACCGACGTACAATCTGTTTTCATAATGCAAAAACGCTGCCTAAGAATAATTACACTGACAGCACCCAGAGACTCTTGTAGGCCCGTATTTATTAAAAAGAAGATTCTAACGGTCACTTGTATTTATATTATTGAATTATGTCGGTTAGTTAGAAAACATACGCAATATTTTCAGAGAATAGGCGACATGCCAACCCGTTACACATCACGCCGCCAAAATGATTTAACCTTACCTTCACCACGACTCACTCTACTTAAAAATGGTTCTTATTACATGGCCATCAAAATTTATAATCATTTACCTAATAATTTAAAAACCCTCCAATATAGTAATTTTGAAAAAAATCTTATAACACTACTCCTCAAGAAGGCTTACTACAGTTTAAAAGAGTACTTTGAAGAAAAGTTTTAATTTTTTAATTTTATGTTTTTTTTATATACTTATATAGGTTCCTTTTCTTCTTTTGATATTTTGCTCTAGTACCTATTTACCTAAATCTATTGTGTTATTATTGTGTAAAAATTGTGTATTATTAGTTTTCATATTTCGTTTTTAGGATGTTCCTTGCTGGACTGGACTTAATACTTAACTTAAGTTTTTAATGTTTCTTCTTGTTCTTTTTCATTTTGCTACACCCCTATGGGGTCATGTATATTTTAGTTTTATACTTGTATAACTGTAAATGTATATGGTGCAAATAAACGATATGAATATGAATATGAATATAGTCGTAAGCGCATGTAATTTAACGTAATGCGGTGAATAGTTTGGGCTAGCGAAATGCTGTTGATACTTAAATAATTTAACTCAGGATAGGAAAATCAGAAGAAGACATTCAGTCTAGGTATCAGGCGGGATTAGAACCAGCGTCTCCGCTAACCGGGCGGCTGCATAACTACTAAGCTACTGAGACCCCACCAGACTGGCCGAATCTTTCTGGTATATGTTATCACCATAAGCCAGTGTTATTCCATCATCAACATATAACAGCATTTAGGCTTGGCTCTTACCACGTTGAGTTCAAATTAGCTAGCTAAATCTTACGTTCACCATAACGGCAATAATCGCTGGTAGGCACACCTCGTTTGGGATAACGTATGTTTGAATGTTTTACTAAAGAACGACGTGTGACGCGTTATGGTACGATAGGCTGCCGGAAACGGTTGAGCATAATCTGGGTGATGATCACATACAAGTAATTTATCTGGTTCAAAGAAACCGCATTAGCTATCTATAGATTATGGAAGGATATATAAAAAAACGCGCGGCTGATAGTCAGTACATCTTAAGATAGCTAGCAAAGCCATTGCTTTAACCATAGGAATTAGGAGTACAGTTATAAAAGTATTTTCACAATTGTGATTCCTTTGGGACTTTTTTTAAACTAGAGTCTATTCAACTTAACAATCTCCTTTATAATAAACTTACAATATATTCCAATATGAATAGATCTGTTTTACAAGTAACTTTGGCGATAGTGCTGCTTACGACTGGTGCATTGGCAAGGACGATTGACGGTTTGGATTGTGGCAGTGATGACGACACTTTTCAAGCGAGCGAGATCTTATCCAGAAGAGTTTACCAGCCGCCTCAGAATATCGTATATAACGGTGTGACCTACCCGGTGTCCCAGGTTGCTCCACCAGCTTACGTCACACAAATAAGAAGCTCACAGAGCAGATACAACGTTCTTCTGACTGGACTAGCGCTGTGGAACCGAGGGCGACTCGCAGCGGAAAGCCAGGCTAACGAGTATGACAGAACAAACGAAGCTTGCACATTCACATTCACCAACGGCACCGCCGAAGTGAGGGCGATCGAGTGTAGAATTTTGAGTAGCTTCATCTGGGAATGGGAGAGCATGGGAGGTATGGGCTCAAACACAGCTGACAACTCGGGTCTTAGCTTAGCGATGGCTGATTTGGGACCATCTATTTTGGCGAGCCCAGGAATGTCGTGTCGATTCAGCCGCCCGCCCCAGAGTAGGACTGTGCCGTGTGAACTGCTGCAGACATATACACAGAGTTCTTGGACAAATGGTGCTGGGCAGATGACACCTGTTTTAGTTTTATTTGTTCTTCAAGCGATTTTATGTAAATTCGTATAGAATATTACCGTCGCGCTCAGCAGCCTACCTGTCAGCTGCCTTTTCGACGGTATCTGTTTCAATATTGAGTTTCGCTGACACGTCGTGGTTCTGCTGAGCACGTCTGTCTGTCGCCTAAATAAATTAGTTAGGGTATGTGAAGAGTATGCTTATAATGTGAGAAAGAGCAATATCATAGTGTTCGAGACAACCAGTGCTAGGTGGTTTTTAATGGGGAACAATAAACCCAGGCAATTTTCAATTGGCCACTTGATCAAACTTCTTATTTTATAACTAAGCAACGGGATAATAAGATAGTCTCAAACAAACAAACTCACTTTTTGAGGACTTGTATTGAAATACAAGTCCTCAAAAAGTAAAGCGTTTGAAAAAATTGAAGTTAAATAATAACCACCATACTGAGTTATATTTAGAGTGGCTTACATAGAAGATAAATATTAGCTCAAAATAACATCATTTAGATGCGCGTTGATGTGGCTGACTTAGTAATTTAGGAGGCAACTTAGATTTTTAAAGTCGGATATTGACATTTAAAAGAAGTTTTAACCGTTTTTAATTAATAAATTATGAAAATATATTTATTTCTTTGTATTTGATAGTATTTTTATGCAAACTTATTACGCAACAACTATAAACAACGCAACCGCTAACAGCTTAAATGAAACCATTATTCCCACAAAACCTCCTCCTGTTTCCGCCCCATGAAACGTGAATATCTAAAAAATATAAAAAAGTGATTAAAATGTTCCTGTTACTAACTTCAAATAAGACTTTCACACTAAGTTAAGGTACATTTCTATGAAAGTTATTGTGTAAGTAAACATAATTTAAGCTAACGTTATAAAATAAAGATAATGCCTAGCATCAAATAATAGATTCACTTAAAAAATACGGTTATTTTAACTATTTTTGCCATTTGTGGAGAAGTAACCATTGTTGTTTTGGAACACATTTTAGTTAGGAGGAAATCTAAGTTTCGATGTAGTATTAACCCAATTTGCTGAGTTGCGTTGTTTGCATGTCACTCTTTCTGTAACCGTTTACAAAAATTGGAATGACTTTGAAAAAACAGTGTTTCTAGACTCATTTGTTTTGTCTGTGCAGGATTCATGCATCTTAGGACAAACAAGAGATGTTGTAACATAGCTCACTTGCTACAGGTCTTGCTTGCCTATACTGCCGAAAACCGTTGACTCGATTT
Source organism: Udea ferrugalis (assembly GCA_950022985.1). Lineage (NCBI taxonomy): Eukaryota > Metazoa > Arthropoda > Insecta > Lepidoptera > Crambidae > Udea > Udea ferrugalis. The sequence goes on along the minus strand of OX465532.1, from coordinate 4,310,838 downwards.
CCACTCAAGATACACATGCATGTCATAAACATCACCTTGTGCCAATGCCTTGTCAGATAATAACTACTGTCGAGTACCTAAAACATCAGTATTTGCATCACCTTGTGATAGGGTTTTTTATCTACCACATCTGTAGATAAAATTATCGAATCTCGAGGTAGAAAACTTTCACATTTCAGTTATCTTTTTCTTAAGCGAAGATATGTTGTATTTTTATGAAGATGAACGACGCAGTTGTGTTTCCTCGTCAATTGATATGGATGTGCGTGTTGTTATTGACTAGCACTTTAACACGGACTGAAAATGAACCCGGAAAACTTGGTGGAGCTGGAAGACCTGGCGGAGGCAGCAGCTTTATCGGCGGGAGCAAACCCATCGGAGGTGGTACTACTGGACAGCACACTTACCCTGTCTCAAGTGGGTTGTCTGGCACCAACTACCGCCCGCCTCAGAATATACAATATGGCGGTAAGAGTTATCCCGTTTCACAGCCGTCGCCACCTGCATACGTCTACCAAATCAGGAATTCAGGAAGCAGATACAGCAGTCTCCTCACCGGGCTAGCTTTGTGGAATGCTGGGAGACTGGTCACGTCTCATCACGCTCACAGAGAGTATGCGAACAGAACTGAGGAGACCTGCAAATTCGCACTGACCAACGACACCATGGAAGAAAGGGGTATTGAGTGCAGAATTATGTCTAGTTTCATTTGGGAGTGGGAGGAGCAAGGTAATCAGACCTTAAGCAACAATACTAGAGGAATGCTACAGTTTACAGAGGAAAGCGTGATCGATGCGATGGTCGACGAAGGAGAGCCTATAGCGGTGACTCCAGACATGGTTTGCCATATCAGTCACACCCTGAATGCTGCGACAATGAGCGAGGAAGTCCCATGTGGGTTGCTAGAGACATATACACAGAGCTCCTGGAATGGTGCAGAGCGATTGACACCAGTTTTTGTTGTATTTATTCTTCAAGCAATATTTATTCCATTATATAAGTAAGAGTTATAGCATTCATTAATTCATAAATTATTGTGCTGACACTATACATTTGTATTTTTAAAATATTCACTTATGTATGGGTCATTAGCTCTTGCAAATATTCAGTATGTTTTATTTTTTGCTAGATCATTTTACAAGGTACGAGTTATTTCATTCGTTTTCAGAAAAACAAAAATATTAAATTATACTAATGTATTATATCTTTTATTACACTTTGATTTGAACATCCGAAATTATAAGTGAGCAAAGTTATAATAAAAAAATAAATCTCACTGGACATTATTCCACACAGCGCCATCTAGCCCCAAACTAAGCAGTTATATGCTTGTGCTGTGGGATATATTCTTGTAAATACGTACTTAATATACATAGGACACATCCCAGACCAGTACAAATAGACATGTTCATTGCACACAAATGTTTGTACTGTGCGAGTATCGAACCCGCGACCACTGGTGTAATAGCCCACTTCTGAACCATTCCACCAAATTGGTCGTCAAAAGTGATATTAAGGTGATATTTTTACGGCTATAAAATACAAACTTTTGTGAAAATTTTAAAAAGCAGGAATTCCCGTGTTCTATGTCTCAGTGGCCCTTCTTATATTCAAGGCTTTCTGCCTCCCACAGTTTAAAAAGAGGAAATCTAGGTATTCAAAACGTACATGCCGATGACAGGTGATTTTAAAAATAAATATAATACTGAAAATATTCAGCTTCACCGTGGATCATAAGAGAAGTTGTAGTATTAAACAATATGAGATACATCTAGGAGAAAGTAAAATTTCTACATATTTTTTTCTATATAACGACATTGTTTAGTTTTTCAACAACTTAAGCAGCTTTTATTAATGGCTTAGTAAAACGTGTCAGAAAACCTACTTCAAATAAAAGCATGAACTAAATATCGATTTTACATGTCACTTAATAAAGTAGCGTGTGTGTTTAATGAATACACAATATGCTGTCAAGGCCCTTTACCGTACACACGTTATATTCGATTTTTAGAGACGTGCAACAGTTAACTAATTTAATTAGTTTTTTTTGTCTTTTTCACAACTAGAACCACTTGGATCGTCCCTCTGCTTTCACGAAATTGAATTAGGATAATTGATTCTGAATAACTACATTCTTAAGTTGGTACATAAACGATTGACCTAAATATCTCGCAACAAGACAATAAAACGCCGAATCCGAAAACATATTCCTTTAGACTGTACGTCATGTCGCTTTAGTAACCACCTACTTATCCTACCTACCTATCCCTAATTAAATATTGTGCGACCATGTTTGTGTGTAGAAGCCCCATCTATTTTTACCGTTATTTGCGTGTGTACTAGCCTCGATTAAGTTGTCCTTAGCCTGCGGGGGATCCAGTGAGGCGACGGGGACGCGCGGCAGCCTGCCATGTTTACGCGGCGCACCCCATGACGTCATACTGGGACCGTGCGTGACGCCGAGCAGTCGGGATATCGTCCTCGGCGACACTCAGTCGCGGTTTGCGTTCGCGCGCGGGATAATGTGGACGCTCATTCTGTTATTATTGACAGCCAGCGCTTCAGCGAAAAAGTTCGGCGGTGGCGGTGGAAGAAGCCAAAGCACTTCACACTCTTATCCACATTCTAATACCGGATATTCCGGCACCGGATCGGGAGGGTCACACTCGTATCCTCCCTCGAATGGATATTCAGGAAGTAACTACGTTCCGAAACAAACCGTACATCAACAACACAATACAAACTACGGACACAAAACGGAGGTTCATAACCATTACCATAATCACCACTACAGCCCGCCGCAGCAAGTAGGGTACGGAGCCCACAGCTACCCTGTATACCACTCAGCACCCCCAGTGTACGTTTACCAATACAGAGATTCTGGGAGCAGATTTGGTACTTTATTGACAGGACTAGCCTTATTCAATCTAGGCCGAATGACAGCCGGTTCCAATCATCATTATGACGCGAACAGAGAATACAGGGGTAATCCTGGAGAGGTTTGTAAGTTTGGAATACGGAAGAGCAATGGCGATTATGAGGAGACGCGAGTGGAGTGCAGACTAATGTCGAGTTTTATTTGGGAATCATCGCCGCAGCATGTCAGCGACCAGCCGAGCGAGCGGAAGACTGTCACTACCACAGTGGTCAATGTCACGCAGACACACGGCGAAGGTGGGCCACAATCGGACAACTCTACCACGACGGTGACAGTGACTAACACGACTGTAGTGGACGCTTTGCATGACAAAGGGCAATCAATACATGTGACTCCTGAAATGACATGTTACCTCATCCGCACAACAAGAGATGGGTCGTACATGAAGAAAGAGGTTCCCTGCGGTCTTCTACAGACGTATGCACAGACTTCTTGGCGCCCTAATAGTTCCGATCGTATTACATCAATTTTTAGTATAATCGTTATACCAATATTTTTCTTTCAAGTGATGTAAATGTTTTTCTATCTTGTAAGTGATGTAAATGTTTCAAATTTAGACTAATTTTAGAAACAATGTATATTTGCACATTTTTTTATAAATAAAACAAGGGAGTGAGCTACGATTTACCATTTATGAATATATTTTTTATTTTACTAATAATGTGAAATCTGACTGGATCTAAATGGATTTGCTGACCACAGGAAGTGGCGAACCTGATAATAATAATCGGTATTTCATTCACACCGAATGAAAACAATACCGGTACAAATCCTAACATAGGTAGGTACCTATAGTTGTTTGTTGTACTTTCGATGTTTTTGATCCCCAAATCACACGAGGAAAACCACATATTTGGAATGGGGACAATGTCCTTTTGACCGGAAATCATTTCCACAAGTTCTCGCATGTCGTGTATCAGATATTCACAAAGTTTAGTACCTATGAAATCGACTAAGCCGCGTGTTGGGCGCAGGCAGTGACACACTTTTAATATGTTGGTGCACGCTATGTTCGAAGTACGAACAAATAATTATATCAAATATTTTGAAAATTTTGTATTACCTGCCCCTGCTTCGCACGGGTGCAAAAATCGAAATCCGTTGCGTAGTTTTAAAGATTTAAGTGAACATAGGGACAGAGAAAGCGACTTTGTTTAATATTATGTAGTGATTATTGTGTTTTTCAGTATGACCTCACTTCACCTGATGGGAAGCTTGGTGATTTCTATAACATGTATTTACGTCATTTGCACATTGAAAACAATTTCATGAATTTAGTCCTACTATATTTCTCTTCTCCCGATGCAACAACGACAGTCTTTATACTAAGCAACAGTCCAATACGCAGACGTCAGGGAGCTAATGACAAACCGTACAGTCGGATTTATCGATCGATTTATGACGCCCACTGAACAAAGGTCTCCCATAGATTAGATAGCTTTCTAGAGCGGTCGGTTGTAGTCATCCTGCACCTAACGAAATCTTGCGACCTTTATCAATCAGGGCCCTAATCCTGCTAATTTTAAAACGCTTCATTTTAATCGTAATTGAGTCACAATTGTCTAATTTGACATATTTTTCATAGAAAATGTGTCAAATTAGCCGATTAAGACTCACTTAGGATTCAATTGAAGCATTCTAAAATTAGCAGAACTGGGGCCCAGGTCTGTCAACAACCGCGAAAGTGGGCATCACTGGAGACACTGCAGCACTGTCCAAGTCTCAGCCGAATCGAAGGCTTTCTGATAGTCCACGAAGCGTATGAATGTTGACTTGAATGGTTCTACGAATTTCCTCATTCCTGATTCAAAATCAATACTGTCCGTGGGAAAATAATTAATCTCATTAACTGCTGACTAGTCTGCTAATTGCCTCGCTGCTAGCTATTTATATCGAATGAATTATACATAGTTGCTGGTTAGACTAACATCCAAGAGGCGTGGCAATAAAAACTTATTTTTGAGACTAGACTAGACAATTAATTTCAATTTACTGGCTGGCGAGACAATGGGCATTTGACTTTTAACATATTGATGTGAGTGTGTAATGTACAGTGGTAACATTGAGATCAACTAACAGTCGAAAAATTGGTATGTCATCTAATACAACAATTCAGTCATGGATATCTAACAATGTTTATAAAGTTTTTTCAAGTTTATAACCCTACACCACGACAAAAATTACGTTGTAATAACCGTCGATCAGCGTAGTATTTATTGTAATTATTATTGCCGTTATTCTGTATTTTTGGTGTCATTTTACGATCAAAATATTTTGGTCGTAAAGCGTTCCCTGTTTCGAAGGTGTTCCAATTATTTCCAATCACAAATAGTCAACTGCTCTTTCGACGGTAAGTATAAAATAAAAATTGGATTACCTTCGCTTTGTAGGCGTCAGCTTGACGTCACCATTCCATGAATTTCATAGAGTATGTGTTGTGTGCTACAAGTAATAATCACGATGACCTTTCCGATGTTGTTTTCTGATTACATATTCCCTTAATTACACGATGTTGTCTTTACAGAGTAAGTTTTTCAAGTGGGCGTGGTAGGGTAGGCCAAATTTTTTACTATAAGGAATATCGAAAAATGGTGAAAGGATCTGAAAACCAGAAATCGAAAAATGCTGAAAGAATCTGCATAGAAAATGCTAAAAAAAATATAAAAACAATGCTCGAAGGAGTCTCGCGACCGATTTAAAAAAAAAACGTTTTCCTTGGCCGGGAATCGAATCTGTTGATTTTGGAAAAAAAAGGTCACCTTATGTTTTTATGTCATCTCGTCGGTTGTTCAAACGAGACTGCCTGCCTATGAGCCAATATTTGCCATTCGCTGGAGTGATGGCTCAAGTCGTCACACCATCGTTTACGGGGCCTTTCTCTACGGCGATGACCATCTGTAGGGCGCCATTGGATGGTAATATGGGCCCATCTATCTGGATGCATCCTGCATACATAGCCTGCCCAGTTCCACTTCAGTTTAAAATTGAGGACGTATTCAGTAGTTGCAGCCTTTGTAACTAGTACAGACAACAGTTGTAACTTTTTATCCACAGAACTTTAGTTGAAGTTTAGTCAATAATCTGCTTCTGCTGTTAACTGCACATGAAAACCTAATAATATAAAATGAAACACTTACAGCTTGTTTTCTTCGTAGAGGTAGAGTATGCCGGCCTTGAAGCCCAGCATCTGGCAGATGACCAAGGTCTGATCCTTGTCGTAATTCGCTTCAGGATCTCTTAGGACCTTCATGACCTTGATTGCGTACTCAGCTTTTTCGTTGTCTTCCGATTTTGCCCTGTCAAGATAGAATGGAATTGGACGGTTGATTATTATTCCAATAACTAGATTATAACAGCTCCAGGAGAAATTGTATAAACATTGCAATGTTGGTAAATGAGGTGGTTGAGAATGGTCTTGTAACATTTTTTCCCTTTTGGTTTAGTCGGCGGCCTTAGGCTTATTAATCATTGATATGTTTTGGGGATGTGAGGAACAGGGTGTTAAGTTCCTCATCCACCATTGAAAATGGAGGATCCTCCGACCTGACGGGTGTTTTGTCTGGTGGGCTACTGCCCGGCGGTTGTTGTTGGGTTCTTCTATCTTCAATCGCTTCGAAAATTTTGATAGAGCGTTTTAGGATTTTTGGTGTAAATACTTTTTTGTCCTATTTTCACAATAAATTGATTTTCACTTGTTTTTTTTACATAACAAAGTCGTTTAATTTATAATACAATAATATAAAATGTGTATATCACAAAACCCGTTACTACAAGCTCATAAAACGTGTTTTGTCTCACCACACATGTATGTAGTGCTCAATGAGCGCGTTGTAGACCAGCTTGGAGCAGTGGAAGCTCTCGGAGTTGCTCAGGAACATGTGGATGTGGGCATCTGGTAGGGCCGGTCCAGTGTAAAGGTTTGCTACAGGCCTGTATCTATGTATTGTCTCACCACACATGTATGTAGTGCTCAATGAGCGCGTTGTAGACCAGCTTGGAGCAGTGGAAGCTGGCGGCGGTCATGTGCTCGAGGAACTCGATCAGTCTCTCGGAGTTGCTCAGGAACATGTGGATGTGGGCGTCTGGTAGGGCCGGTCCAGTGTAAAGGTTTGCTACAGGGCCTGTATCTATGTATTGTCTCACCACACATGTATGTAGTGCTCAATGAGCGCGTTGTAGACCAGCTTGGAGCAGTGGAAGCTGGCGGCGGTCATGTGCTCGAGGAACTCGATCAGTCTCTCGGAGTTGCTCAGGAACATGTGGATGTGGGCGTCTGGTAGGGCCGGTCCAGTGTAAAGGTTTGCTACAGGGCCTGTATCTATGTATTGTCTCACCACACATGTATGTAGTGCTCAATGAGCGCGTTGTAGACCAGCTTGGAGCAGTGGAAGCTGGCGGCGGTCATGTGCTCGAGGAACTCGATCAGTCTCTCGGAGTTGCTCAGGAACATGTGGATGTGGGCATCTGGTAGGGCCGGTCCAGTGTAAAGGTTTGCTACAGGGCCTGTATCTATGTATTGTCTCACCACACATGTATGTAGTGCTCAATGAGCGCGTTGTAGACCAGCTTGGAGCAGTGGAAGCTGGCGGCGGTCATGTGCTCGAGGAACTCGATCAGTCTCTCGGAGTTGCTCAGGAACATGTGGATGTAGTCGTCTGGTAGGGCCGGTCCAGTGTACTGAAGGTTTGCTACAGGGCCTGTATCTATGTATTGTCTCACCACACATGTATGTAGTGCTCAATGAGCGCGTTGTAGACCAGCTTGGAGCAGTGGAAGCTGGCGGCGGTCATGTGCTCGAGGAACTCGATCAGTCTCTCGGAGTTGCTCAGGAACATGTGGATGTGGGCGTCTGGTAGGGCCGGTCCCGTGTACTGAAGGTTTGTATCTATGTATTGTCTCACCACACATGTATGTAGTGCTCAATGAGCGCGTTGTAGACCAGGATGGAGCAGTGGAAGCTGGCGGCGGTCATGTGCTCGAGGAACTCGATCAGTCTCTCGGAGTTGCTCAGGAACATGTGGATGTGGGCGTCTGGTAGGGCCGGTCCAGTGTAAAGGTTTGCTACAGGGCCTGTATCTATGTATTGTCTCACCACACATGTATGTAGTGCTCAATAAGCGCGTTGTAGACCAGCTTGGAGCAGTGGAAGCTGGCGGCGGTCATGTGCTCGAGGAACTCGATCAGTCTCTCGGAGTTGCTCAGGAACATGTGGATGTAGTCGTCTGGTAGGGCGCGGTCTACTTCGCGACTGCGACCGGTTAGTGTGCCTTCGTCTACTAAGGGTTTACTGCGGGGCCGGTAGTCTGTGCAGAGCACTGCCGACAAGAAATTGAATTAATCTTGGTGTTTGAGATTGTGTCGTTTGATCAGAAAGAAAATAATATTTAGTGTCCAATCAGTTAAGTTCTTATTATATTTATTGACAAGGCATAAGGGGTTAGGCATATACTGCCGCGGCATTATGGTCTCCAACTCCGAGTAGCGCTGTAGCGCTGAAACTAAACACGTCGATTTCTGCTTCAGCCAATGGTTGGCTGGCAAAAATTGCCTTTAGCTATTAAATCTTACAATTTTCTTTGAAGAAAATAAAATAAACAAAATAGTGAGAAGTGACGGTTTTTCCTACTTACTATTCAATTTATTTATTTTTGTGGCGGCTTACAGTTTTCTGACGTTCAAGAATTTTGCATCGTACATATTAGTATCCACCGTTGCAAAGTATCCCTTCCGAGCCTTTTCTCTGCTACCTATAGTTCACACGCCGAATGATGATCCCTATGACGTTTCAACTGACAATAGGCTAGACGACTGTAATTTTTTCTTGTTTATTATCGAAAGACGTTACATTTATGAACGCAATCCTAAAAGAATCACTGCTATAGTATTAATACTACCCGAGATATCACAATTTGAATTGCACATTTTTGGACTTGCCTAAAAACGCTCCATTCAAACGTGTCCTTTGACGACATTATGACGTCACACTAACGTAGTTATAAGGAGCGCGTGAGAAGTTTGTACGACAGCTATATTAAATATTGCGTTTATGAAAATGGTCTTTTAACAAAATTGCTTCCTAATAGTCTCTGTTTGAAAATGGTATTATTTTTTTACAAAATATGTATACTTTTGAAATGGACTTGCCCACCCAACTTTGAAGGCCTATTGTGGCTTCATACTGAATCAAATTTTGATTGTGGTTTCACAAATCCATTTGATTTTAATGATTTTATTTGGTAAACATAAAATAACACGCAAAATGCATCATAGTCGTCTACCCTATTGTATTAGTGATGCGAAACAATTTCAAACCATTTCGTTAAAGTTTTATTTTTTAAGGCAAATGTCATGTCATTCAGCCAGGTCATTCAACATAATAAGCAAATTCTATTTATTTTGGAAAAAAAATTACGCGCATTGATGGACATAAAAAAGTAAGTCTTACTTTATTTTACTATACTTTAAGTGTTCGAAAGAATAAAAAAAATCGTTTACAAGACTGGGATCGAGATGTACAATACGACAATATCATTGACCAACCGTTAATAATAAACGTCACGGATAGCTGCAGTTCAGACTCAGATTTTGAAGCTCCGCTTGAATCTGAATCTGATACAGGGTATTAGATTCAGATTGATATAAATAAAATACAAACTTAAAGCATTTGTTAAATTTTTCCAACAAATTATCGATAGGTATTTGGTTTATCGATCCCTTCTTAGTCGATAACAGCTTGACGATGTAACTTTCGCAGCACTTAGCATGTACATTTGCATTGAGTTTTTTTCAATTATTTGCGAACATTACGTAATAATTTTTTAATATTCATTGTCATAAGATAAGATAAATAATCTTTATTGCACAAAAATACATTTTACAGGGTTTCGGTAAAAAGAACGTGATTTGTACAATTCAGGCGGTCTTATCGCTACAAAGCGATCTCTTCCAGACAACCTTCGGTAGAGGTTTTTTGCAGGAACCAGAGAGTTGGGCTGTGCAAAAAAAAAGATGAGCTAAGGAGCATAATAATAAGCAAATAATATAAATAATTATTAATATGTAACTAACTACTCATATAGGCGATATAAATGAAAATAAAAATAATTAACAAATGATCATAATTTACAAATGTACAGTCAACAGCACATCAGGTTACCCCATTTCCGTTTTTTCTCTCGCTCTTGCCAAATGTCATTTCTTTGCAATAGAGCAAGGAGGACTGACCGGAAATGGGTAGAGTGATGTGCCGTCCACCGTACACAATTATGATTTTTCAATGGACCCCTAAAGGATTTCTTGGGACAGGACGTCAGTACGCCAATGTTAAGCACTAACGAACTATCATAGGGATCATCATACGGCGTGCGTAGTATAACTACTGAACATAGTGGAAAAACTGGCTTCATGAGTCAAAAACTGCGTAAACTTTTAAATAACAAGGCCCGTACTGCGAGTCTCTCTGGAGGCGGTACCACACATGTCTGGGTAAATTTACGTTCAATAAGAAGCATCGCTTATAGGAATAATAACAAAATTACCCTTGAGCAGTTGCGTGCTCTCCTCAGGCTCGTGTTGTATAAGCCGATGGCCGTACTTCTTCATATAGAGGTCTGCCTCGTCAAACTCCAGCTCGTGCATATAGTCCAGAGCGCGCCGGTAGTCCTTCTTGTCTTCCAGCATCAGCTTGAGGTACCAGTCGTGCCGTTTGTGGATGGCTGCCAGGGATAAGGCGTCGTCCACGCTCACTTGCCGGACTACCTGAATGATTCATTCATTACATTTACATTACATTCATTCATTCATCATCATTCACCTAATCTAATCTAAATCAGCCATGAGGACCCCACTGCTGGGCAAAGGCCTCCCTTCTCCTCTCCACGCGCGTGGACCCCTCCCAAGCAGTTTCGACGACCTGGTAGACCAAGGCGCAGATGGCGTGACGAGCTGGACGCCTTTGCAGGGGACTGGCCGAAAAAGGCCCAAAATAGACTCGCGTGGAGGAGGGGAAGAGAGGCCTTTGCCCAGCGGTGGGATCCTCATCATTCACCGCATTCATTAAATGCTATACTACAGTAAACCATACTACAGCTACAGCTATATTAAAAAAAAAATAACTTGAAATAACGATGTCTATGTCAATCGTCATCAACCTCAACCTCAACACAGGATAGCGCAACAATGTAAGAAGGGTTTTTTTTCGAAATCAACATAGTAGATTCCTGGCTGGCGACGAGCTACTCTTACTCAATGGATTGCTTCGTTTTAGGTTTTTGACGTAGCGAGTGGAGGGGATACGGACACCTTTTCCCGGCAGTGGGACAAAGCAGGATCACAATAATAATAAGTATGCAGTGTTAGTTTCCGTCAAAATCAGCCTCGCGCTACTATTGAGCATTTTCCTACATTACTCATGGTTAACAGGGTGTCCCAAAACTTAACGTCAAGCGGGCAAGGGGTGATAGGATATACCGGTTCTGAGAAAAATAAGGAAAAAAATCGGCATAAATCACCCCGTGCCTGCTTGACGTTAAGTTTCGGGACACCCTGTATAGCTTTATTACAATATTTGAGATTATTTTTGACAATTGTAAGGTTACTGTTTGAATGAATTCCAAATACCTTGATGGCGACATCGACGTCAAAGTCGATGGCTTTGTCCTTGGAGTTGATGAACTCCTTGAGCTTGCCCTGCTGGTCGTGCTGGTCTATCTTCACGTAGCAGGTCAGCAGCAGCGTCGTGTGGTCTTCCGTCGCGTACCCCTTGCGACAAAACACACACGTTCATTATTCAAACTAAAAATATTTATTTAATAACGTGATTACACCTGATGGAAAGCGGTGATGAAAGGCTTAGTCTGGGAATGACAGACTTCTTGAAATGACTACATGGTCTATAAATTACCGATTCTTGGAACGACCGATTCTCTAATTGACCGAAAACAGACACCGGCAAAGCGTTCTATAAAAGTTTTGACGAGTCTTCTGGCTAATTTTGATAAATCTATAAAAAATCCTTGATCATTACTCTACACAGCGTCATCTAGGCCGAACCAAGCAAAGGTAAATGAACAATGGTAAGGTAATAGTAAACTATTGGGGCTAGACAACGGTTGAAAATACTTTAATACATTTTTAGTACATAGGAGACACCCAGGACAATACAAACAGACATGTTCATGCACACCAATGTTTGTACTGAGATAGGAGCTGCGCATTCTGGAGTAGTTGCTAACATCTTCGGAATCAGTCTTTAACCAATGATGGTGATGATGTTATTATTATTTTTTAACATTTTCCATGCAGTATCTTTATGAAAGATCCGAAAACCAGAAAAAGACATTCGGTCTACTTTTCATCAGGCGGGAATCGACACCGCGTCTTTCGCAAACCGGGCGACTGCACTTACCGCTGTGCTGCCGAGACCATGAACAGACCGGCCGAATCTTTCTGGTATATTTACCCTATGAGCCAGGGAGATTTCCATCAATTTTATAAGTAGATATACACCTTCAACCAAGCCAAGTAGACCGAATGTCTTTTTCTGGTTTTCGGATCTTTGATAATGATAATGTTTACCTTCTTGTGCAGCTCTTCCAAGTACAGCACAAGCGGCTCCAAATGCCGAGACTCCAGGTACTTGCGGATTACGTAGGACGTCTCGAGCCAGCCGATGGTCCTCACGTACTGGTCTATCGCGCCTTTCAAGTCTCCCTGTACAACAAATTCATCACATAATTATTGTGGTATTTTAAATAACCCTATCACCTTACGCTTACGACTACTTACGAAGGGCCGTAATCATTACGGACCGCATGGTAGTGATACAAAACTAAACAATTTTTGTTTTTTTTGTTTGCAGGATGTTCTCGTTGTTTTCTTGTAAAAAGTTTCTGTCACATTATCGCATACGAAGATACTACTATTCTTCTTAGGCATATCTACAAAAATGATTTAACGCGAAAATATCTGTTAAGACAATTTATCGGTGACGAGTGCCATAGTCGTTGATGTTGCAACATGGCGCAGATGGTGACCACGTAAATCACCTTTGGCCGATTTGGGATAGGACCCATAATAAATTAATCATACCTTGCTATACAAATGGTCTCCATATTGCTTGTATATTTCGGTAAGTCCTTCTACGTCGTAGTGCTGACTGCTGGCTATCCGTATGGCGACGTCGTAAAGGTTCTTTTTGAATAGCAACGACAGCTTGGACTGCAGATCCTTCTCTTCGAGGTAAATTAACTCTTTGTTCTTGGTTAGGAGGTAGAATGAGCCCCATTCGGTGATCACTGCATCTGTTCAGACAAGAATAGTTAAGATGAGAAGGGGGAGACACAATAATCTTTGATGGATGTTCAACGGAAAGATAGCCGTAAATTATATAATGAACACAAAGTAGGTTTTAGAACCAGAAATTGAACCTGAAATCACACGGATTTCGAGCCAGAGTGCCCAACCACTGGGCCACGACGCTTTTTTTATACATCTGTTGTTTAGCATTCAGTGCTATATTCTTATCAAATCGACTCCGCTAACATTAGTTGGACCTTACAGAAAATAACAGATAGTCTTGAAAAATCTGTCATTTCTGTCTAATTACCTGTCATTCAGACAATCTGTCATTTTCCGTCAATAACCTGTCTTTTTCTGTCAATATATCTATCACTTTCTGTCAAATATCCTGTCATTTTCTGTGAAATCAGCTGTCATTTTCCGTCAAAAATCTTGTCATTTCCTGTAAATTACCCATCATTTTGGTGCACACCCGAATGAAAGTCTGAGTTGAAGCAGAGTTTTAAACTCACCAATAGCTTCAAAAGTCTTCGCAAAGACGATGAACTTGTTCTGTATGTCGAGTATGGTGATGTGGTGCGCCTTGGGCGCGGGCGCGGCGCTGGCGGAGGCGGCTCGTGGCTCGTTGGTGGTGATCACCAGGGACGAGCGGGACCAGCGCAGGCCCGGACCCAGTAGCTGCCATTTACTGTCTAATTGCCTGTCATTTCATTTTCTGTCTAATTACCTGTCATGTTTGTCTAATTACCTGTCACCTTCTGGCCTAATACCTTGTCAAATTTGATGTCATTTTCTGTCAAATATGCTGTCATTTTCTGTCAAATATCCTGTCATCTTCTGTGAAATCAGCTGTCATCTTTTGTGAAATCAGCTGTCATCTTTTGTGAAATCAGCTGTCATTTTCTGTCAAAAATCTTGTCACATCCTGTCAAAAACCTTATCATATCCTGTCAAAAATGACATTTTCTGTCAAATATCCTGTCATTTTTAATGACATTTTCTGTCAAATATCCTGTAATTTTTAGTGAAAAATACTGTCATTTTCTGTAAAATAATGTCAAAAATCTTGACACCTGAATGAAAGTCCGAGTTTAAACCTAGTTGACATTCTTCACACTCACCAATAGCTTCAAAAGTCTTGGCAAAGACGATGAACTTGTTCTGTATGTCGAGTATGGTGATGTGGTGCGCCTTGGGCGCGGGCGCGGCGCTGGCGGAGGCGGCTCGCGGCTCGTTGGTGGTACGAGCGGAACCGGCTCAGGCCCGGACCCAGTAGATGCCATTCACTGTCTAATTGCCTGTCATTTGCTGTCAAATGATTTGTTGAATCACCGGTCATTTTCTGTCAAACATTCTGTTATTTTCTGTCACTCATACTGTCCATTTCTGTGAAATAAGCTGTCATTTTCTGTCAAACATCCTGTAATTTTCTGTCTTATATGCTGTCATTTTCTGACAAATTTATTTTAATTTGTCGATTTTGCAGAATCAAATGTCAATTTCTGTCATTTGTTGTCAAATCTCGTGTCATTTTCTGGTAAAATTGCCTGTAATTTACTGTCAAATGTAATTTACTGTCAAATCACCTGTAATTTTCTGTCAAACCACCTGTAATTTTCTGTCATATCACCAGAAATTATCAGTCAAATTGCGTGTATTTTTTTTAATGAGCTGTCTTTTTTGCAGAATCAGCTGTCTATTTTTGACATTTAATTTTGATGTCAAATCACCTGACATTTTCGGTTGTTTCGAATTACCTATCATTTTAGTATGTAACCTATAATATTAGTGCACATCCATATAAAAGTCAGGGTTAAAGCAGAGTTTCACACTCACCAATAGCTTCAAAAGTCTTCGCAAAGACGATGAACTTGTTCTGTATGTCGAGTATGGTGATGTGGTGCGCCTTGGGCGCGGGCGCGGCGCTGGCGGAGGCGGCTCGTGGCTCGTTAGTCGTTATCACCAGGTACGAGCGGAACCAGCTCAGGCGGACCTTCTCGCCTTCGAGAGCGTAGCAGGGACCCCGACCTTCTGTTGTGTAACAGTATATAGCCTGAGGAACAGACATTTATTCATTTAAATATGCTTTAATCCACACAACGCAACCCAGCTAGCCCCTAACGAAGAAAAGCTTGTCCAATAAAATTGTACATACGAAACACCCAGATCAGTACACACAGACATGTTTTAGCACAACATATATGTAAGTACTGCGTGTAAATCAAAACCTGCGAATTCTCGTGTAGTAGCCATCCTTTTAATTATTGCGTCAAATTGGGTGTCAAATTATAATTAATTGCTTATTGATGCAACTGAGATCAGCTAATAGACGTGCATGCGGCTCACTAGTGATACAAAGGTAATATTCTTTATTGCACAATAAATAATAAATTGCCGTGAAGTACTGAAGTTTACAGCAGTTCACATTTTAGCCTTATCGTTGATAGCAAACTCTTCCAAGAAACTTACAGGTAGAGGAAAAATAGTAAGAAGGGGCAAACTGTGCCTAACATAAACTAAAGGTAGAGAGAACTCAAAGGTACATGTTAATTGTGTTGACAATGGTGAAGGTGGAGGACAGTGGGAGGAAAAGAGGGAAAGAGATAACTTTTTGTCTCTTTCACTTACGTCATTGATGGCGACAGTGAGGCGATGGTTGTCGGCGAGCACGCTGCAGCCGGGCGGCGCGCCGCAGCTGTCTAACGTCACGCAACGCTCCGTGTTCAACCAGTACACCATCACGGAAGCACGGGACACCACGAACAACTTGTCTGCGCCTCTGTTGAATAAATACCATCGCTAACAATGATTTCATAATAAAAATAGAAATATCTTTATTTGCATAAAACATGGTATTTAGGATCTTACAAGTCAACAAGTTATAAAAAATAGTACATTCATATTTTGCCAAATTGTCATAGCATGCAAAATATTTAATTAAATCATAAAGACAGCTCAGCCAATAATTCATTTCGAAAAAAACCCTGTTATGGTATAAAAAATGTATGGATTAACCTCTCGCGTTCCGTGAAACTAGACATAATAGAAAATCTTTTGTATGTGGGCGCGATATCGCATCAACGGGACGTGAGGGGTTAAGCCATTGAAATAACTTACTCCTAAAATAGGTGGATAGGTTAGTAGTGGTAAATAGTGGCACCCGAAATTCGAACGATTCGTACACCTCTGCAAAGCATTGACTGTGTTGACAGTCTGAGACGACACTTCGCAACATGTTGGTATCTGTCCCGTTCACGCTCTAGTAAATAATCGCACAGTCTTGTTCACACGTTATAAAACGGTCAAATTAACTAACGCGAAGTCAAAAGTCGTACCCCGTGGACAACTTGTGACTTCGCGTCAGTACTGACATAACCTAAATACGTACTTTTTTTATTGTAATATCATTAATCGCTAAAGCGTATGTTTTGGCGTTCCAAGCATGCAGCATGTGACAAACGGGGTTAAGGATTTAATACAATTTTGCACTAAGAGGTCAGGATTTAATGTGGTTGTTACTCACTTAAATGCTAATCCTGTTATGGGGCTGGTACCAGAATCAGGTAAAGTCTTCATTTTTCCACTGCGCTGTCTGGCTATGTCACCGCGAAATAGCGACACAGACCCATCTTGGAAACCAACGGCCAATAGGTTCTGTAACATAAAATATTAAATGCGTATTGAGATCAAATTATGTGATGTAGCAAATGTGTTAGGATATATCTTCAACAGGTATGAGGTCTAGTTCTCAATTTATTTTAAGGCGTTGTCCTAAAACAACGCGATAACGCGATTATCGCAAGACTACACGATGCGACAATTGTTATAGCAAAATCTAGGTGTCCTTTAGGACGTGAATATGGGAACACGATCGCCAATCAATATGAACATGCTTGTGCATCGCTACTCAAGCGCGGCTGCTTCGCTACAAACGCGGTATAGCAATCGTTTCAAACGCGCGTGTCGTGATGCATTCGCTCAACTCGCTCAAACGCTTTTACTAAAGATCTGAAAACCAGAAAAAGACATTTGGTCATATTGGCATCAGGCAGGACTCGAACCCGCATCTTTCGCAAGCGCATCCGCATCTTTTCTTTTTTTTTTGCGAAATGCTTGTTTGTATTGCTGCCAAAAGTCACAATACACAAGACCCTCGTGATTTGATTTGGGGCCACATATATTGACGACTCATCTCTCACTTTACCGAGTTGCAACAAATGATGCTGATGACCCAAACAATACCTTTTTAAAAATAGAATACCTTGTTGTCGTGCACAGCGAGTGTGGTCGCAGGCGTAGGGCGCATGTGCGAAGGCACGGCGCGGGACACTCGCACACAGGTTGGGTTTCCATGCCGGTCGTTCCGGGACCAGTCCCACACTTTTATCAGAGGATTTACTCCCGTTTCGTCATCCTGCAAGGGAAAGTTTATTCATTTCTCAGTATTTTGCAGATAGGAAACATCATAGAAATCATCATTCTTCTGTCTGACCATGTAGTGGACTGAGAACGAATAAATCTTGGCACTAAGACCAACACTATTACTTCACTTTTTGGGCAATAAAAAACAAATAGTGGTGACCAAAATTAACTTAACATTGATTACTTAGGTTTATTTACAAGTCATTATTATTGTTTGCATATTATTTTGTTACAATATTAACAAAATAGAAAAATAATGTTTTTTAATTTCCACAAAAACAAAACAAGTAAGTAGTAAAAAGATATGGCTGTATTTTATGTGTTGTTAAAAACATTTAATGAACTTACACCAATGGTCACTAAGTAGGGATCGTGAGGCAACTGCTGGGCTAGAGAGACTGTCAACTCATATGCCTTGAATGATGTCACTTCCCATGAACGGGTGATAAGATGTGCCCAACCAGTCACGTCACACAAGATGACATGACCGTTGCCACTTGTAGACACTGTGACATGGGTATCCTGAAAATGAGTAATTGAATGTATAATTCTAACAAATAGACTTAAACAGTACATTTAGCATAGCATTGATCATAACTATCTCTGAAACAAATGTAAAGGCACACTCTTCTACACTCAACTGTTCCTGTCATCCTGAACAAAAAATTCAGAACACCACACTTTCTATTCGAAGTGGCTTACTAGTACAACTACAGGTTTTGCAGCAAAACAATCACTTTGACAAACAGGTTTGTGTTCTGTGCTGAAACTACAGCTGATCTTCTAGTAAACTAAGGCAATGAAATTTACCTGTAAGCATTCTGCAATCTTGCCTTTGTCGACATTATTATGTACGTCGAAGAAGGTGAACCGCCGCCACTAGAATACCAAGCAAATATTATTACAAAAACAGTGTTAAATTTGAGTTTATTTTACTGATATGAGGAGGTATTCAAATGAACACTTGATAGGAATAAAAATGTTCAAGTTTAAACATCTACTGGTAGAAATTTAATAAAATATCATGAGAATGGGCGTTTATCAAATTATTCCATAAAAAGTTACTGAAAAAGCTGGAACAACATGAATATACATGAAAAATTGGCTGAAGACAAATTTAGACGTACCTCCAAAAAAGCCATAGCGATAGCTATCCACTATACACTAATTAAAATAATCAGTAAGCATATTGACATAATGTTAATGGATTTTATAGGTTTCTCTCTGTTTTCCTCTTTTTGTTGCAATGAAACGCAATCAAGAGCTCGAGCGATTCATCGAACGTCAAACAAATGTCAATGTCATATGTCATCCATTATCAGCTGCGCTGCGGTCCGATTCCAAGAATAAACCATATAACCTTAATGCACATTTATGTATTAAAAAAAACGGTTGTTTATATGGTTTTTCATTAAAAAAACGTTTTTAAATTGTAGAATTCCTTATGAGACTGAAGCTCGTAGCACACTTAGCAAGCACGGTAACTGTGCGGCTCCAACACGTAAGTAATCACCTTAAATTTTACATTCTAAGGTACACTTGTGTTCCAAATAAATGCTCTTGTATAAATTTTCCCAAATGAATTGTGGCTGAGCTTAGTTAGTTTTACAAGTCTATCCGAGGCCCATGAGTGACATGAGTTTTAGCGCCGGTTAATTCGCAAAATGTTGCGATTCCTACACTAAACGAAATAGGTACCTATTTGTGCTGGGTCTTGTTTACGATACGGTAATTTAGTTGTTTGTCGACCTTTCTTTTGGCCCTAAGCGTTTATTGCCTTAAGCTATTATTGAAAAAACAAACAAATTGACAGTTAAATTAGCATTTAATTTAAACCACATCGTCAATATTCTCCCTTTTCGCTTCCTCCACTCAGAGACGTCTTTTTTGTGGCCACCACTGTGGCCTGGTTGACCAGTTTGTTCCAGATTGTCTCTGTATTGTTGATGGCTACGGGTACATTGACATCGACTTCTATCAGCGTGTACATCGGCTTAAGTTCGATATTGATCAGGGTGTATGCGAGAGTTGATAAACCATCAATAAGGTTTAGTGGTGATGATGTTTGGATTGTTTGAAATCTGTAACGAAATTTAATTAATGTTGAATATTTTTGTTAAAAAGAGCAAACAAGGATAACTGGAGAAGTCTTCTTAATTAACCAAATTACTGCTAAAATGTACACAAGAGACGGTGGAATAGAATCCCCCCATGAGTTCTCGCCTTGGCGTGGCGGGAGGGCTTAGTACCGGAGGTAGGGGAACAACCGCCGGGTAGCGAAGAGAACTCAGGCGTGGCAGTGTGGTGGACTTACCACCCACCTACTGCGGCCCGCAAGGGCGATACGTGGGGTTGCGGAGCCAGTGAGACAGGCCTAAGGCGCGTGGTGTGCGCAACCGATTGTGCGCCGCGGTCTCCGCGGCGCACAATCGGTTGTTGGGGGCTAGTGGGTCTCCCCGCACAGGGTAGATCAGCCTCAGATCACTATGTGATGTGCTAGCGGAGCCAAACTTTGGGTGGCTCTTGGTTGCGGTTCCATTAGGGTCTGCCTACAGTGGTAGCCAGCGGACCGGGGTGCGGGGGTGCTCTAGCTCGTATTTCACGGCGTCCACCGTGATGGCGGAAGTGCCTGCGTACTTCAGGCGCTTTCGTGGCCTCCCCGCTTTGTTAGGGGGTCAGTTATTGGAGGGGCCTCCGTTAGGGGCTAGCACTGGCAGCGGAGCAGTGCGATAAATCTATCGTGGATCCAGCTTCAAAGTCATAGTGCCACGGTTGGGTGTCGTGTGTGGGGTTTTAGTCGGTAGGAGTCCCACATAACCTCGTTGTCCCCCTATGAGGATTTCCCCACAAAAAAACCAAGAAGGAAAATGATAAAAATAACACCACATTATTTAAATTTTTAGATTAAATCAGGCCTAGATATAACTATCGAACCTGAATTTATTTAGTAAGTGCTGCACTTAGATAAAATAATGATTAATATGTTAACACCTAATTACCTCATTTGGTTAGCATTGTCGTAGTTCTTCGGATGCAAATATTTCCCAAAAGTCATACTCTTTGTTATAGTATGATTCGCCTGTTTTAATCTGCAAATTCACATATCATTTGAATTCAATCCAGTAAACATGTAGATAGTTCACCTGCATTAGATATGTATGTACCTAAATACATTCATTTTTCGTAATGGTATCAGAATTGGCAGTTTCGTTGACTGAGACTCAAAAAGCTCCCGATCTTCTACGAGTTTTTATGGTTACGCAGACGCTTGCAACTCCGTAAATTACTTACATTAGATCAACCTATAGCATTTCGTTCGAAAAGCTTCTAGTCTCTAGTGAATAGCAAAGCAACTACCCACATTCCATTCAAATAATTGCCGCAACCGCAGCGACTACGAAGCACTCTGGGTAGAGATCGTCTAAGCTGAAATGACGCGCCCCTCCACCGCGTTTACACAAACAAAGAGTTCTTGCTTCTGAGCGTAGAAGCAGTGGAGGGGCGCGTCATTTAAGCTTAGACGATCTCTAACTTCTTACATACCTTTTTCGCAAATCATCATACACGGCCTCATTTCCAGCATACAAATTAGAAAAACCATTTACGTCGGAAAAATGCTTCGGCCTGATAGCTACGACACCACCGAGGTCCAAATCGTATGACCTGAAATTATATTGGAGTAACCAATATAAAGGGTAAATCGAGTAGGAGTAGATGTAGCACGATTAGTACATTGCGAATTTGACTTTTAATTCCTGTCATGGACATTACTAACCCCGGAATTCACAAACGACAATCAACGCTAAGAACGCGCTCACGCTCATGCTGTCCCTTTCAGCTCCATTGTCATTTTACGGGACATCAAGAGCTTGAGCACTTGCTTAGCGTTTGTGAATTCTGGGGTTAGGTACTTATTTTAAAATTACCATACTTGACACGAAGCAATAAAGATTAAAGTAAAGTAAAGTAAAAAAATCATTTATTCATGTAAGCTTATTTACAAGCACTTATGACACGTCAAGACAGAAAATCAAAATGAACAAAGTGACTCTACCACCGGTTCGGAAGTTGCATCTATCGAGAAGATTATGATTATGGCAATATTTTGTGTTAAGAGTGTTTCTCCGAAATTGCGTTCTTTGTCTGATTCATAAGGTAATATTTTTTTTCATATTTAAGCTTATAAAACATATTTTAACGAAAGATGGTAACCTAAGAAAGACTGTCTGAAGAAGGCACACTTTTTGAAAAAATGGTTTCCGAGATAATTAACTTTAAAAATGTTGAGGCCATATGAATCAGAATCTGTGACACATGAATCGGAATTAGGGATAGAAATGAAGTTGTAGTTAGGCAAATCAGTCAATAATTTATTAAAATCACATTAAATGCACATGATGCTTATCATAACACCTTAATCTAGTCAATCACAGCTTATGGCACATGACAATATCAATCATCACAATATTAATGATTCTCGCATTTTCACTCGTCATACATTATACTTGTCTGGATCTTTCCTTATGTTTTCCATCCTAATACGTTCTCCAAGTTCTTCTCTCTTTTTTCTTTCTCTAGATAGTACTGGTGGCATTTCTGTGTACTGTACTATAAAAACAAAGATTACAAATTTATTAATAACTAGCACCCGCACGCGACTTCGTCCGCGTGGACTCAGCTGTATGTGAAAAAAGATTTTCCCGCTTTTCTGTTGAAATTTTCCTGAATTTTCTTTGCTATAAACCTCACGGAGCTCGAGACCTTTCCAACGAATGCAAAACCTTGGAAATCGCTTCGTGCGTTCTGGAGTTATAGCGTCAGGAAGGAAAACCCGACTTATTTTTATATAGTAGATTGAACTTAAAAATTTATTAATAATTGAACTTAAAAATGCCTTTAAATAACACTGTCTCAATTTTGACAACATGCAGGCATTTTATTGTTCTCCTTTATTTTATCACCTAGACGAACGGAGTGTAATACCAATATACCTATTAGTTTTAATTTCAGATATTTCAAAATATAGCCATCGATAGATATGAAACCCCTTTGACGTTATTAGGACTGCTGCGACACACGTAAATAACATTAGGTTCATATATATGGAATGCCTTGTTACAGGCGTAACGTGCCGCCATGGTAACTTTTCATTAACAAAATGTGTGAAATTTAGATTAATATGGTATTTTTACCATATGAATCAGGCACATATTAATCATAATTTTACCCATTAAGGTCGATAAATCATCGCACGTATTTAAATAAAGATTGCTATTTATACATAGGTTTCTGTTCCCCAATGGCATTATATTTCCCGCAGATTCAACTTTGAAAACCAACTACCTTAATTATAAAAACGAACATACTAATCAGAAACACAGGTGTACCAAGGCTATATGAATCAGATATTTACCTTTATATCTCCGCGACAAAGCAAACCAGCCACACGTTTCGTTGCGACCACGTCAGCCGAGCCACAGGCTACCACCAGCGCGGGGAGGGGTCGCCTGATGTTTCGTATTTAGCTGGGTATGTTAGAGTGATGCGCCGGAATATGAATCAGACTTTTGTGCCGGACACTCACATATTTTTTATTTATAAATAAACAATCGTAAATATGAGTACCATTTTTTTTGGTGTAAAGAAACAACTAATATTCTTTCATCATAATGATAATTTACATCAATTTATCAGTCTGAAACAATGTTATCGTTACTAATGTTCAAGAAACTGGGTTACGGACACACCATATTAGTCAGAAGAACTACTTTTAAATATTTTTTTGAAATATTTATAAAGATATTATTAAAAAAAATAAACTTGTGCAAGATAGGCAATAGTCTGAAGTATGTTATAAAATTAATTGCAGACTGATTTTTCATTTAGTTACAAAATAAACCTCAAGACATCGAAAATTGAGGGTCACTCTCAACCATCATACCCGATAGGTAGTTATAAATTGTTTATAAGTAATTAATTAATAAGCGAAATACCTATCCCTGAATAGATACTTGTGTCCCCACGGTAATAGAAAAAGGTGCCCAAGAACATACTTGTTCCCAACTTTTGTAACCAGCTGGTGTGGGTTCCTAGAGCAGTGGTAAAGGTTGCGAGAGTCTCCAGGAAGGTAGTCCGGTTCGTGGAAAACCACGCACTGCCAGCCGCCATTTTGTTTTATCCGCTGGGCCTCCGAGAAGCCGGCATTGTACAGTTTGCCGAGATTCAACGGGAGGGTCGTGTTATCTAGATTAGAAAAAAAAAGGGTGAAGCTTTGACCTAAGTAATTGCCTAGGTATTTATATTGCTAAGACATTGTTTGCCATTTTTAATAGGTACGCCCAACGGCCAGACATGCTACCCAATTTAAATCATTACTTACTCCATGCTCTATTGCAAATAAAAACAGGAATGGTTATCTACCTATCCTAAGAGCCGTTGACTGTACATAAGCAGTGTTTTTATTGTGCACTAACAATATTGTCTACCTATTTATTTATTTCTTCTTCATTGCGCAACAATGAGATTGGTACAAATGGCGGACTCAATGCCATGAAAGGCATTCGCGATGGTGTGTAGGTGCCTAATTAAATCTGCTATGTGCGCCAGACGGTAAGGGCTACGCCTCTTGGCGTCTTTTGCTTTTCACCGGAAAAACGAAGGTCGTCCTGCGACAGGGCTGTAGTTAACACTCTTTTACAGATTAATGCCACTACGTACTAAGTACGTTATTTTGTTACATGATAAACTGGTGGTGATTGTTTCAAAAATTACAAAAGATATCAACGGGACGGACAAAATAATGGAACTATAATCCGCTCACGTTAAGGATGTAGTGACTTTTAAATTTAATTCAATAAAATTTTAAATTTACTCCAGCAAATTGTATTCTATTGGTAGACCTTTGCGTTCGAAAGGTTAAACCGGTCACTGTGGACTTGACTTTCTAATTAGGAACGATTTGATTGGTTAATTAGGGGGCGTGCTAGATCGAACGACAAGTATGATATTACTGCATTCTTAACGGGAACCG
Organism: Udea ferrugalis; assembly: GCA_950022985.1. Classification (NCBI taxonomy): domain Eukaryota; kingdom Metazoa; phylum Arthropoda; class Insecta; order Lepidoptera; family Crambidae; genus Udea; species Udea ferrugalis. The sequence continues at coordinate 4,286,149 of OX465532.1, read as the reverse complement.
ATTACAGTAGCAACGTTTCGTATTCAAATAGGAGAGTGGCGACCTAACTTGCCGGATAATAGTGAGATCTACTTTCTTAGAAGATAAGTAAAGTTTAGTGAATTCCTACTAACACTCTTTTATCACGAAAATTTGGTAATCCAGTTGTTGCTTTATCAGGACTGGGTGCAATGAATATAGAAATTCAAGAACTTGTGTCTTCTGCCCTCTGAAACAAAACTTTTTTTTAAATTTATAGTGGTCTTCAAGATGACCTCACCAAAACCTCACCCTCCACCTGATGGGAAGCAGCCGTGAGGTCCAGATATGGGGTTGACAAGCACAGTAATGGACAACTACTTTGCTGGTCAAATTTTGAAGGCTTGCATAAATGCCTTTTCACGCCCCGCTAAGGTCTTCCAGGTCAACTTCCAGGAAACTTCCAGGTCATCTTTATTTTACCCTCAAGAAGGTTCTACAAAAGTCTAGTTTATACAAAAACTAGCGACCCGCCCCCCCGCTTCGCACGGGTGCAATAGCATGTTATTATACATATAAACCTTCCTCTTGAATCACTCTATCTATTAAAAAAAACCGCATCAAAATCCGTCGCGTAGTTTCAAAGATTTAAGCATACAAAGGGACATAGGGACAGAGAAAGCGACTTTGTTTGATTTGTTGTAGTGACGACACTCAGATGGCTAGCAATGAGCAACACGTGCTGCCCAGCGACATGTAAGTAACAAGTAAGTAGTAGGCGCCAAACAAGTTTGGAATGACTTATTACAAGTCGCCAGGTCGGCAACAATTCGAAATAACATAACTTATTTGTGGCGGCTTTTTGTGGCCCGTGTGCAGCGTAGCAAGTACCTATGTACGTTTTAAGCACATTCTACACGTCGCCGGGCGGTGTGTTGCTTATAGCAGCTAGCCTCCAGACCGACCCCCTTATTAACCCCCCGTAAGCTATTGACGTGTTTTGTCGCTTACTCGCAAATGGCGACAGCAACAAGAATGAAAGGGACAAAGCGTTACAAAAGTTAACGTTATGATAAAGCGCTGTTTAAGTTTTTATGAATAAGGGGGCGAGAAGGAACCTATAGGATACGGATTGAGGATATATTATTTCAAACATCTTGAAAATGTCTAAAATATCGAATACCTTAGAGATAAAAGTAGAAAATTGAGAAAAAACCTGTAGGGGACAATAATAGCCACATTCTGCCTAGCATCACATTCCGCCTCTTTGTAAATACCCCCCATTTCCAGAACAGCGAATAATGTTTCGATTGTTTCCAAGCTCACAGCCTCCTCGATGTTAATAGGACCTACAAAATAAAATAACGAAACTTAAACTAACACACATTTTAAAGACTATGTATGTATGTGAAAAAAGATGTTCCCGCTTTGAAAAAAATTTTCCCCCCTTTTCTGTTGAAATTTTCCTGAACTTTCTTTGATATAAACCTCACGGAACCCGACACCTTTCCAACGAATGCAAAACCGTGGAAATCGGTTCGTGCGTTCTGGAGTTATAGCGTCAGGAAGGAAAACCCGACTTATTTTTATATAGTAGAAGAAGATTAAGAATAGGAACTAAAAACCACCTGTATAGGTATGTCCCACTGGGCACAGGCATCACCTCACTATGTCCAAAGGTCCGGCAAAGTGTTCGAAGGCGTGCTTTGTGAATTCGGTATTTATAAAGGGGTATTACTGTATTTTACTATATTCTTACCCAAGCCCGGTGGATTATAAGGACAGACCACAGGCCCTTTTCTTATTCCGTTGTAGTAATAGAAGTTACTGATAGAGCTTTGTTCACGGTAGTCGCCGTCGCTATCGGCTCCAACTGTTGACGTTGTTTCGTTCGCCTTTATATAGCTTTTACATGACAGACGGTCTGCCCATACCACAGGCCGTGTTACTAGGAGTTTGGTGGCGAGCCTGGATGATTGGGAGAAGAGGGAATTGTTAGGTTGGGTTGAGTCCCACATTCCCCCGCTCTCCTACCCTGGGAGCGGGATAGAGCGTATACTCCGCGTCAAAAAAGGGCCTCGTCCTGCAGGCGGTGGAGCACGAGCGTTAGGCCTGAAACTGCGTTACGCGAACGCTGGTGCGGGCTTGTACAAAAAACCGCCTGTATGAACGCAGATTCAGCCCTAAGTACCGCCAGCACTGTCCGCTGGCATCCAGGACAAGGCCTTAAATATAAAAAAATGGAGCAAAAATGTTTCTTCAATGTTTATTTAAGTTTTCCCGATCGATCGACTGAGCAGAGAAAAATTAGCGTAGATTATAATCATTATAGTTGAAAACAATTATAATACCTCGAAATAAAACAACTTTACAATTATAATAATTTGACAATTAAGTACCTAGTGCTTGGCGTGCAGATGTACCTGAACGCTTTAGACTAGAACGTACCCAGCCCTAGGCTAGCCTAGTTGCCGTGCTCGATAACCAGGCTTATTTCATGGAAGGAAAGCACTAGCTGTTTAAAATTCTATTGAGATTTAATTATCACTAAGTAAGTTCGCAAATTACGAAAATTGATAGTGAGTTCTCTGACAGGTGAAGTCGAAAATCGAAAGTAGTTTACAGATTTTAGGTGGTCCTTTATTAGGTATTTTCGTCTACCGATCACTAAAGCCACTGGCGACTTTGTGCATACTTGGTAACCGCATTCGAATATAATGCCTGAGTAATTATACCTATTTAAGTATTTAATATACCTTGGAACTTGGCCGTTTTGTCGACTGGGTGCCTCCAATTTCAGCGCGCGATGTGACGGAGATTCGTACAACCAATAGAACAAGTAATTCGTGATGTTTAGTACTGCCGTAGCGAAAAAGAACATCATTACCATCTTGACCGTTTGGGGATTCATCGGTTACCGATAAAAGTTAAATAAACTCTGGTTTAAAACTAGATTTCTTACATGGTTCTGCAACTCGGAAAAATACATAAACTGTCAATTCCGGCGCATGCATTACTGTCAATTGGTGTCAAAATCTGAAGCAAAACTCTTTAGCGATAAACTTAAACAACTGAACAAGCCAAAGCAAACCCCTTTTAACGTTCCGTATACAAGTTGTTTCAAAAATACCCCTAAAGACTGAAATGGCATATAAAGTGACGAATGAATCTGAAATAGTAGGTGTTGTCCCTTTTACATATCTTTAACGGTTTCTGTGTTTGCAAAAATGACGATATTTATTCGATTTATCGATATAAAACATAGGGGCGTGAACAAAAGAGGTCGCTCCTGGTCACTCCCGGTTAGGGTCAACTTGGGTCCATGAACCCAAATTAGTTCTGGGTGTTTCTATGATCGATGTTTTTATTTCGCGTTATCATCATATCAGCCGAACGACGCCCGCTGCTGGGCATAGGCCTCCCCCAAAGATCTCCACAACGATCGGTCCTGCGCTGTCCGCATCCAGCGGCTTCCCGCAACCTTGACCAGATCGTCGGTCCACCTTATGGAGGGCCTGCCCACGGAACGTCGTCCGGTACGCGGTCGCCATTCGAGAACCTTTCCGCCCCAACGGCCATCGGTTCTCCGCGCTATGTGTCCCGCCCACTGCCACTTCAGCGATGCAATCCTTCGAGCGATATCGGTTGTCTTAGTTCTCCTGCGGATCTCATCATTTCTGATTCAATCAAGCAGGGAAATACCAAGTATCGCTCTCTCCATTGCTCGCTGGGTGACTTTGAGCCTTCTTATGAGACCCATAGTAAACGACCACGTCTCACTCCCATATGTCATTTTACTGGCAACACACACTGGTCAAAGACTTTCGTCTTGAGACATTGAGGAATTTCGGACGCGAATATATGCCGGAGCTTCCCGAACGCTGCCCATCCGAGCTGGATTCGACGAGAGATCTCTTTCTCGAAGTTGGACTTACCTAACTGGACTGCCTGTCCCAGGTAAACATAGTGGTCAACAACTTTGAGTGTAATGTTCCCAACTTTAACTGGAGGGGGTGCAACATGGGCATTGAACATGATTTTCGTCTTGTCCATGTTCACCCTAAGACCCACTTTTTGGGAAGCATTACCGAAATCTTCGAGCATTATGTTCAGGTCTTCCAAGGTCTCAGCCATAAGAACTACATCATCGGCGAATCGTAGGTGTGTTAGGTACTCGCCATTGATGTTGATACCGCGTCCATTCCAGTTCAGAAGCTTGAAAATATCCTCCAACGAAGCTGTGAACAATTTCGGAGAAATAACGTCTCCTTGTCTCACGCCTCGCCTGTAGTTGGATCGGGTTAGAGTTCTGGTTCTGTATTCAGACCGACATGGTGGCGTTCTGGTATAGGTACCTTAGCACCTCCATGTACCTGTAGTCTATTTGGCACCTTTGGAGAGACTGCAACACTGCCCAAGTCTCAATCGAATCAAAGGCCTTCTCATAGTCCACGAACGCTAGGCAAAATGGCAAGTTATACTCTTCGGTCTTCTGTATAACTTGCCGCAGCGTATGAATGTGGTCTATGGTACTATAGCCTTTTCGGAACCCGGCTTGTTCGGGAGGTTGGAAGTCGTCAAACCTGCGAGCGAGGCGATTCGTAATGACTCTCGAAAACAACTTATAGATATGGCTCAGAAGCGATATGGGTCTGTAGTTCTTCAAGAGAGTTTTGTCACCCTTCTTGAAAAACAGCATCACATCGCTCCTGCCCCATGCCTTTGGCGTTCTGCCCTCGAGGATGACAGAACTGAAGAGCGTCTGGAGGACCTTGAGTATCGGCCGACCGCCCGCTCTCAGAAGCTCTGTTGTGATTCCGTCATCACCCGCCGCCTTGTTGTTTTTAAGCTGCTTGAGAGCCATCCTAATCTCGTACAGGCTGACGTCCGGGATATCTTCGGTATAGTGTCGAGTAAGCTTGGCTCTAGGGTCTATAGCCTTGCTTTCAACCGGTGTTTGAGTGGAATACAGCTGTCCATAGAAACTCTCAATCTCCCTCAGGATTTCGGGTGTTGACGTAATGATGCTACCTGCCGCAGTTTTCAGCCTCGTCAGTTGGCTTTGCCCAATAGACAGATCTCTGGCGAACACTTTGGAGCCTTTGTTCCGCTCAATGGCCTCTTTAATGCACTGGGTATTAAATTGGCGAAGGTCACTCGTCAAAGACTTAGATATCTGTCTATTGAGTTGCCGATAACGATGGGCATCCGCTGAGTTCTGTAGCCGCATTGCGTTTCTCTGATCCATGAGTAGGAGAGTCTGGCTGGAGAGTTTCTTTGACTTTGGACGGCGAGTTTTAAAGTACTTGGACCCCACCGTACGGACAGTATCCACCACCATGTTGTATTGTTGTATTTCGCGTTAATTTACTCGAAATTTAAATTAAGAGCTACGACTGTAAGAAATTAACAAGTGGCTCCTTTCAGGAGTTTGTATCACCCCCTTCAGTTATTAGGGGTATTTTTGTAACACCCTGTATAGTCAACAAAAAAAGGTCACTTTTAGTTAAGCCAGGGGTGGCATTCCAACTAACATCACTTCACATCTCATTGCTTCACGCATACTTCAATCATCAATACGCTTCTCTTTGAATTAGTGTTTTCTCTCAAATTGTATGTAAATAATTAAAAAATGTTATTTGGCTCAGTTCTCTTCTCTCGAATGACCACAGTCGCAAAACAATTGAATTTTAAAGATAACTCACCACGAGGGTCTCGAGTTTTGGCGCCATCCGGGATACTATAGCAGTTTCGCCATATCCGTTGTCTGTGGCTCAGTTTAGAGATTTTTGATAGTACCAACTAAAAACACGGGCGACGACTAGAAAAATAGTGCAGGTGGTGAGGTCTTCAGAAAGCACGGTTCATCACTCATTACATAAATAGAAAACCTTGTCAACTCGACTAACAACAGTTGGAAGACCTTACTTCGCCAGTGGCGCCAACTGGTGAGCACAAATGGTAGTCTCCAATCCTTTTAGCCTTTACCCGTGTGTGGTAGAAGCCACAGGCTAAGTGTGCACTCTTCGTACGGTATCACCTTATGTCAATGCACCAACTTTAATTTTCCAACAGCTACTTAAGTTATGGTTGATATCAGCCTAGTGTGGCCTAGGGGTTCCACCACACAGTAGGGCTATCCCAGGATTCCCAGGCGATCCTGAATACCTACTTCAAACGAAACTTTTTATGAAAAAGTAGGTTCAATTGCAAAAAAAAACTTAATTGTCAAAGTCATTAACGCGTCTTTACCGTCAAAATATTTGAATGTCATTTTGGTATTACCGCGTCTCATGTATGTTTGTATATTTTTTTGCTAAATTTCCATAGTAAAATGCCGAAATACCGTAGGTTTAGGGCAACGACGCCTACTCGGAAACCAAAACGGGGTAGGGATAAGGAAAAGGACGGGGGAGTAGAAAGGTATGTTAACATCGTTCAGGTCAAGAACCTATCTACCTTTAAACGGCCTAGCCTTTAAGCGCGATTATAATGGCGGCTGGTTGAGACGCAAAGGGTCGCAGGCAGGCCCGCCGCTAGCTGTTTCGCCGCCCGCGTGCAATACCAAAAATGCCGCCCTTATGGGTTTTAATAAAAAAAAATAATTAAATATTTATTAATGAAATTGATAAGCGGAGCGAGCGCAATTTTTTGGTTTAGAATGGACTGGATTAGGCCGATCTATTGGCTTTTAAACATTGGCGTACCTACCTACCTATTAAAACCTCACCTCATGCGGCATTGTGTCGTTGCTAAGACTAATCGCCATAAGCGCCAGCCCGAATAATGCTGGAGGAGCGTCTTTTAAGAAAGTCAGAGCGAGCGAAGCGAGCCCGAGTTTTTTATGAGTTGAAATAAGCCTTTTTTTAAGATATACAATTGTTTTTTACGTTGCCTACACTAGCTTGAATTAAACTAAACTGCTTTTAAGCTGTTTTTATAGCTTTTCATTGAGGAAGCCATGGTTGTTTTGGCAATTCAATTCACGGCCAACGGGGCCAACGGCTCCTGTAAAGAAAATAAATAAAACGTACTAGATTAGCGCGAGCGAAGCGAGCGCGTTTTTTTAAGCAAGTGAGGGGGTTCACCCGTCATGGAAAAAAATATGAGTAGGCAACTTGTAAAACCTTTTGGTGGGGTTCCCTCAGGCGCTTCAGGCGCAAGGCCAGCGACGCCGCCACTGGCGAGGTGCGAAGCGTGCATTATGAGAGCTATGCTCTTGGGCAGGTATGGAAACTGCGTGAGCGCGTGAAACTGTTTTATCTCTGTGTATGCATAAAAACCTCAATTAAAAGAAGATAACTCGAATGAAGCAAAGCTCTGATTCTATAGTAAAATACCCTATATCCTTAGTTACGGGGGAGAAAACCGTAAACAGTAGAACATGGGCATTACGCGAGCGAAGCGAGCGCATTTTTTTTGGTTAAAATGGGCCTGATTAAACTAACCAGTGCGTAAATAAGCAGCGCCGCGGCGGTTTAAAGTGTTTTTTTGCATTTATTTGCCGCCCCTAATATCTGGCCGCCGTAGGCTCCAGCGCCTGGGTCTTAGGCTGGTTTCAGAGTCACGCCATCGCGACGGGCTGGCAGCGCCCGCCTGTTTCAGCATTCATATCCCCCTTGGCAAGGCGTCACCCGTTTAGGTAAATTCACCACTGCCCCTAACATCATCAGTCCCGTTTTCCATAGGCTGACAGAGACGACGATTAGTGTTGTATCTTGGTTTTGACGGATGCCAATAGATGACGGTGTTATCTCATTCGTTCAGATGTTTTTACATGCTACGACTTATTATTTTTTCCTTAAAACAAGTACCTATAAATTAGCTCAATTTGCCGCCCCCTGTGCGTGCCGCCCGCGTGCGGTGCACGCGTTGCACGCCCGCTTGCGGCGGCCCTGGTCGCAGGTTGATTCCCACACCAGCATAAATGTTTGATGAACTAGATAGGTAGGTATTTGTGCTGGGTCAGGGGTGACCCTTTGTTATTTCTGATTCCCATTTCGTATGGCAGAAACCTTTAATTTTATTCATCGAATTATATTGTATCTGTAAGGCTGCCCATCAAATACCAATTAAAGTGTTAACGTTTTGGTAGGAATGCTGGATCTAGCCCGTTTAACTAAAAAACCTGTGTCTTAAGATTTTTCCGGAGTGCTATATACCGACAACCGCTACCGTGCTGATGCTGATCAACTAACGACACGCCACCACTGGGTCCATACAATGTTCTTTCTTGAAGATCTTTGCACATCCTCACCTGTCTTGCCGGGCAAAGAAATACCTTACTCCCATTAAACATGGATGATTTTCGTCCCACAGAGTCACCCTGGCGTGTTCACCAGCACCCTCTTGGTACCTACGACGGACAGCCTGGCGAGAAAGTCCACCCCTGATGGGTCTACCTCGAGAACTCGCAGCCGGCCTACGAGCGTCAGTCCACTTGAGCAGTCGACCAATTTTTGTCTTCAAAATGCCACCCACGCCACTTTCTCAGGACGGAATCGCTTGTCTAAATTTTCTCGGGTTCTAGTCTGTCTTTGATAAGCCAGATAATAATCTTGTCTTCTTGATTGTCGTTGTAGGGTTCAGTGATTGTTGTTGTGATTCAATTAGACAAGAGTATCTACCTCGTGATTGTGATGGCTAAATACACTTTTTACCAAAAAATATTGTCAATTTATTAATTACCTAAAAACGTAGGTAAGTGTAATGTTAAGACCTTGTCCAGGTGTAATAAGTGCGAGTGAGAGCGCAATAGCGAGATACCTCTTCCTTCTATTTCCGTCAATTTCAACCCACGCGTAAAACGCGTCAACTGGACAAGCTCTTAGGTTAGCGATAAACCCTTATTGTCACTGTCAGATGTCATCAAGCTGTGCCGCAGGCTTCACGGCTGATATTTTGCATCATCGGCCAAGTCCAACTGCTTCACGTGCTTTGCGAAGCACGGATATTACCCAAAATTACCGTAATGATACTGGCTATTGGGAGTCGCTCGTTCAAATCCGGCTCGAAGGGCCATGAAAACCTACAGGTCAGATTGAGAGCTCCCTTTTTTAAATTATTTCACTGTGGCTGTTTATTAGAAGTAGGTACTAAGAAAAGTTCCCTAATGAGCTCCAACAATAAATACAGTGGCATCGCACTATAATTATTAAGTAATCGAGGTAACCATAATGTTACCGAGAGCTGAAGGAAGGTTTGTTTTTTTTACGCACTTCCTTTTGGTTCAAATCGTATGAACCAAGTTTGAACGTTAAACAGGAAGGGGGTTCCCCTGTCGACACCGAAACACAGACCGTCCGTAGGAACTTCACAGGCCGCTCGTCCACTGACTGTGACTTTTTCTAGCGATGCAGATGCAGTGTTTACCTTAATATAGTTATTTACGTATGGGCCAGTGGATATTAACATTAAATTCGCAAAGCACGATGTAGTGCTGCATTTTTGGTATGTTGTTTGGATCAGTTAGGGTGATGTAAATCCCAATTTGCAACTTCGAAAAAGTTGTGCTCGCTGCGCACCACGTGATAAACTGCGAAAATTTTGGACTTTTTTCACTTTTTGCTCTTAAAGTCATAAACTATGCGTTTCCGACAAGTAACATTCACTACACAAATGAAGGTTATTAAATTTGCGACAATTTGAGCTTAATTGCAGCTCTCTAAACCTTATAACGACTAAACTGTGGCTATTCGAAGATGGTTCGTTTTTCCTGAAATATTAAAATTAATGCCACGTTTTTTTACAATTAACTCTGTACTGTCACCTTCCTTGAATGCCAGCCGACACACAAAGCAGACTCCCGGTGGAACCGACATTTTTATGACTATTTAGCCTGACTTCGTTCGCGTTAATAAGATAATAGTTTTTTGGCTGCTCCCCTGTGTTAGGCTACTTCCAATTACTATCTTGTGCGAAAATCAAAACCAAAACATAAGCCCGAAGGCATTTGTTTAGTTGATGGGAGTTTTAGCCAGTTTACACTGTTACCGCCTTCACCGCGTGGGGTACTCCCAGCTTATGTTTTGATATGCATATTGTGAGTGATTCATGTAAAAATGTCGGTTCCACCGGGATTCTGCTTTGTGTGTCGGCTGGCAATCAAGGAAGGTGATAGTACAGTGGTAATTGTAAAAAAACGTGGCATTAATTTTAATATTTCGGGAAAAGCTGACTTATCTTTGAAAGGCCACAGCTTAGTTGTTATAAGGTTGAGAGAGCTGCGGTTAGGCTTAAATTGTTGCAAATTTAATTAACTTTATTTATGTAGTGAATGTTACTTGTCGAAAATGCATAGTTAAGACTTTTAGAGCAAAAAGTGGAAAAAGTCCAAAATTTTCGCAGTTTATCACGTGGTGCGCAGCGAGCACAACTTTTTCGAAGTTGCAAATTGGGATTTACATCACCCTAACTGATCCAAACAACATACCAAAAATGCAGCACTACATCGTGCTTTGCGAATTTAGGGTTTTTTAGTGTCGATTTCTACTGGCCTAGTAGCCTTAAGTCCTTGTGCATGTTTTTAAAAAGCATTGTAATGTAATACTGCTGGTGAACCTAATAAATAAAAAAAATAAAAAACAGTCGCGCGTCAGTAGCGCTACAGTCGCGAAACAGCCACAGGACGGTCAGATTCAGTCGCAAATAGTCGCAATGCCCTTCGAGGTGCCCGTGGCGCAGTTGTGACAGTGATCGGCGACGATCGCTGTTGTAAAGCAACACACGCCGGGTCGGAAAAGGGATGGGCGACCACCCGACCGAAATTTAGTGATGTGTATTTCGGGCATCTCCGTGCTTCGGAAGACACGTTAAGCAGTTGGTCCCGGTTGACGTCGCTAGATGTCAGTCGTTAGCCTAGTCAGAGGCCTTAGGGCGGCTTGATAACATCTGACAATAAGGTTGCTCACTAACCTTACACCCCTTTTTTTTTTTTTTTTTTTTTTCGTGGGGAAATCCTCATGGATACCTCGCTGCCCGGGGGAACGACGAGGTTATGTCGGACTCCTACCGGCTAAAACCCCACGGCACTCGACTGTGGCACTTTGGCGGCGAAGCTGGATCCTACCGTAAGTAATGCCGCACTGCTCCGCCGCCAGTGCTAGCCCCTAATGGGGCCCCCTCCAACCGACCCCCCAACGAAGGGGGGAGGTCACGAAAGCGCCTGGAGTACGCAGGCACTTTCGCCGTCTCGGTGGACGCCGTGCAATGCAAGCCAGAGCACCCCCGCACTCTGGCCCGCTGGCACCCACTGTTCGCAGACCCTACTGGGCCCGCAACCACGAGCCACCCAAAGGGCGGCTCCGCTGCCGTAACCGGCGGTACGGCCCCGCCGGGCCGCGATGCACAGGGGGGATCAGCCTCGGATCACTGGCCCCCACCAACCGGTTGTGCGCCGCGGCCCCAACCACGCGCCTCAAGGCGCCTGCAGGCCCTACTGGCCCCGCAGCCCAACGTCGCCCTTGCGGGCCGCAGCAGGTGGGTTCCCAGTCCACCACACTGCCACGCCTGGGTTCTCTTTGCTTCCCGGTGGTTCCCCTATCACCGGTACTAGGCCCCCTCGCCACGCCGAGGCGAGAACCCATGAGGGGGAACCTTACACCCCTCCAACAACCCGCACTGAGCCCGCGTGTTGGAGTATGGCTTGTTCCACCTCATAGTTGAGGTGAGGCCTGTGCCCAGCAATGGGACGTATATAGGCCGATTATGTTTATGATGGCAAGCGTTTAGCAAACGCGTTGAGTCGCCATAGGGGACTTCGCCTATAGGAGTTAATAATACTGACATTTTTTCTTACATTTCTAGCAGCCACATATTGTAGAAATAAAACAAATAAAAATAGTATTATAAAAACAAACAATATATTTCATAAAACAAAAATTTTGACAAAGGAAAACTAATGAGTGTACATTAATTATCACCTTTCTTTAAGTAACTCAATGTTTCTAGATTTCCTAAGTTTGTCTACATATTATAAAGTTCATTACAAATGGATGGCTAAGCGATTTACTAATACAAAGTAAGTAGGTACATTATAATAATCTTGTCTTGATGTTATAAATAAAAAAAATCCTAATTAAACTGGGTAACAATTTTCTTGTATCTATTTTCTAAGTATTTCTCAGGTTCTACTCTCTAACAAAACTGAACGGACTTTACATCTTATTATCTGTGTGAACTGCATTTTATTAGTTTCATGAAGAAGGTATATCCTTAACTATTGGTTTCACATAGGTATAACTAATAATTAAGAATTATGGTAATTAAGAATCTTTTCCTGTCAACGTGGTCTGCTGGAAGAAATCTCTTTTTAGAGATAAGCTCACCTGTACTTTTAATCTCCCTATTGTCTGTTCATTTCCATTGTCTTTTTGTGTACGAACTAATAAATAAATAAATAAATAAATAAATAACATTTACATAAATATGCAATGAAACGAAAAAATTTAGAACAGGTGAGTAAAAATACTGAACTTTAATGCTTTGTTTTATTAAACATGATTATTAATAATCATTTTCATTATTTATGATTAATAATAACTTTTATTAAATTATTGCATTTTAGTTCCTCGACCAATTTTCATGACTAGCAATGCCACCTTTCAGCATTTTTCCTAACCAGTTGGTTTTGGAAAAAAAAAACTACCCTGTAGGTATTATTACCTACGCTATATCGTAGGGGTAAGGATTTAATTCTGGGAAGTAACATTAAAAAAACGTTTTTTTGCGTTTTTTTCCAATACCATGAAAAAAGTACAAAGTCTAGACAAAACTACGAGACTCCTTTCAGCATTTTTCCTAACCGTTTGGTTTTGGTAAAAAAAAACTTCCCTGTAGGTATTATTACCTACGCTATATCGTAGGGGTCAAGATTAAATTCTGGGAAGTTACATAAATAAATCGAATTTTTGCATTTTTTTTCCAATACTTAGGTACCATGCAAAAAAGTACAATTTTGAAAGAGAGTACACCTCTTTAATTATTTGAGTTAGGTTTGGTCAATCAACAATTTATTTATTTTATATTATGCTAAAAAATTAACCAATTAAATTGTTTTATGTTTTTAAATCGATCGAATTTAAGTCGACAATAAAATTATGACTTACTTTCATCATCCACAGTTAATAATGATGAAACGATTATTTCATCAGTATACTTAGCTTAGGTATTTATTTCATAAAATGCGAGAGGATTGTGAGGCAATTTATCGCTATTTATTTGTAATTTAATATCTGGTTATCTCAGTCCCTAAAATATAACAAGTCTAAAGGCGTTGTCCTTATTCAACGCGATAACGCGACCATCGCGCGATCACACGATGCGACGATCGTGTTATAGCTAAATCTGGGAGTCCTAATAGGACGCGAATACGCGATCACAATCTCCCCGCTCACTATTCACTAGATAGTGACTTTAGTTCGTTCGCGTTAGGAATCTAGTAATTTCAAACTTGTCCTTCGATCTCGCACATCCCCTAGCCAATCGAATCGTTCCTAATTATTAGAAAGCCAAGTCCGAAGTGATCGGTTGAACGCATACTTTCGAACACAAAAGTTGTGGATCTGACTTTTTTTGTGTGCGAAAGAATTAAATTTAAAAATCACTGCATTGTTATCGCTACCTATAAATCAGTATGTTTCATCGTCGATTAGTACGACCGTCGCATCGTGTGATCGCGCGATGATCACGTTATCGAGTTGTATTAAAACAACGCTAACAACTAAACTCGCATAATACTGCGGCCATATGGACGCGTTTTGAACCTAATCAAAGACTTGTTGGTTGACAGACAGTCAAGCAATAGCTTGTTATATTTAAAGGACTTACTTGCTTATCACGCCAATTCTTATATGATTTCATAATTGGTAATTGTATAAAAGTTCTACATAACTATAATGTCATTGACTTCATTTTTATTTAAATATATTATGAGCTATGTGTAAAGTTAAAATAAATTAGTTGCTACGAAAATATTTCATGCAAAAAATAAATGTGAAATCTTACAAAACTGTAATTCATAAAAATAATACACGTAAATTTATATATTTAGGGTGAAATGGTAAAACAATGGTGGTAATAGGTTACAATTTATAAAATCTACTGGGTTTTTCAGGCCAATCCGTAAATTGCATATAGAAATGGCTTCTCGTAACATGTTGTTACAATATTGAAATAACATTAGATTTACTGTGATAAAATCGAAAATGAATTATTAAAAAGCACCAAACCAGATACATTTTTAAAATTCATTTAATTCCATAGGTAATCTCCACTTGTGAAAATAGCAGCCATGATGCCTTGAACTGATATAAAACTAGTAAAATAATGCATTAATTTTGAAGCCTAACTTTACTTGAAGGGCTGCCTTACTTTAATTAACGTTCATAAATCGGTTAGAGGCGGTAATTCAGACGACAGTGGCGCCTCTTGCAGTTAACAAATAAGTTAGCACTCATAAAGAAAATTCTTTGTAAAGATTAGATTTAGTTCTAAATTCAAATCTTGCACTTAAGGCAAATGATAAAATGTTGGAATGCAATGCACAAATACTAATAAGTTAGTAAAGAAACACAAATAATTTCAAAAGCCAGTTACAGAAAGTTAAGTCGTTTTGGGTTTATATTACATTTTTAAACATTCTTCCAGTTTATTGACAGTCTGGTATAGTTTTCGTGTTGTATATTAATCATATTGCATGTTTTGTAAATCGATAAAATAACTACTAATTCTAAATATAGGCCAACCCAACAATAAAACACTGCTCAGTAAACAAACCATTTCAGAGTATGACTCTTCATTTTAAAAGGAATTTCAGTTTGCATTTTGGCGTTAAATTTTTTTTTCATAATACAAAATAATACTGCATTTCGCAAATAATTGCTAACAAAATGATAATAGAGTCACTAATATAAACGAATACAATAGCAGCATAAAGGTGCGTGTTTTAGAATACAATTTGAGCAGTGTATTATTTCCTTGCACTATTAAAAAAGTTTGTATCACAATGTATCCCTAAAAGCTAGCAAGTAAAGAATACGTAATGACTAAATATACGTTGTAAGAAAGAAGATTACAGGTCACTGCAGATTCAACTAAGACGACGGCTAGATATTGGGTTTAGACTTTAGCAAGCTTCTCACTAACATCACTTCACATCTCGATGCAGCCATGCTATTCTGGTTGGCGCCAAAACGAACTTCGTGTGAGTTGTCTTTGAAATTCAGTTTCTTAGCGACTTTAGTCGTTCGAGAGAAAATGACTAAACCAGATAACATTTTACTATTATTTACATAAAAAATAAGGGGAAAATACTAATTCAAAGTGAAGCGTATTGATGATTGAAGCAAGTTTGAAGCACCGAGATGTGAGATGATGTTAGCCGGAATGCCACCCCAGCATGCTCACTCCAATCTGCCGTTCTTAGGTTATAAATTGTGTAAACTAAGTTATAAATTGTGTAAACTAAGTTATAAATTGTATAAACCAACACGACTTTCTTTTATAAAAACAAGGATAAACCATATCAATGTTTAAGTGAAACCTCCAGAGACGTGTAATAATCTTAGTTGTGATTTTAGTATCACAAAAAAATCTAAGCAGGTATGACAATGTGTAAAATCTATAAGTATTTAATGGGGTTTTTAATATTTAGCACAGAATAAAATATGGATATAGTTAGCAAAAATTATAATCAAGGATTGAATAAGGTTAAATTCTAAATTATTTGGATTTTCCTAACCTATCTACAGAAACTTTTTACAAACCTACACCTAATAAGTACGTTCCATACATTTTTATTTATAAAATACATAGTTTTAACATGGTGTTTTAGAATTATAACATTGAGTCTGAGTTGTAAAAAAAGTTACAATCAATGTTGAATAAAAAAATAAAATTCATTCAAGAAATATTGACAATAATTTACAATCGTACACAGTGATTAGGCCGCTATAATAGGTAGGTAATAAATATTAGGTACAATCAAGCAGAACAAATAGATTTCCATTAAAAAGTATTACCACTCAAACCTACTGATATTGTATTTGATTGTGATTTCAAAAAGAAACAGTCGTAAAACGCGATTAAAATAAAAAAAAACAAGACGGTTTTAAATTATTTTTGTTAGCTTTTTGTGATTTTATCTTGATTATTTTAACAATAAATAAATTATCAACTATATGTGTTGATTATGATTTTAGACAACTTTTCTATTGATAAAAATAAGATGCAACTGATAAACAAACACCATGAAAAAGATAGTGGTTTCAACAACATTTCACTTCCTTTTAGGAATTTAATATTCCTCATTAACAATCATTAATTATATTGTCATTATCCGTAATCTAAATAGTTTATGGCCGTCTGTACAATTGAAACACCTACTTTAGAATTTATTGATTTTTCTAACTTAGAACTTAGAGCAAGTTGTTTCATTTCATTAACAAACCTACTTACAGCATTTAAATTGACCAAAGTACTTAACATTCTCTTATCCCCTTAGTTGATAATGAGTACCAAACGATGACTAGGATAGAGGCGCCACCTATGTACATATTTTTACAACCTCTGCTTAGCATAATTTAATGTCTGTGATATTTATAATTCTACCAATTTAATCAATAAACACAATTGATAAATTTCTTCATAACTAGTTAAAAGCAGATGAAACAACTCCCTCAAAGTGTTACAAAGATATAACTGTACTTACATTAAATGTAAAAATTCAAACATTTCGTAATAAAAAGGAACAAAAACTTAAAAAAAGCAAACACTCTATAATTAATTGTACTAACGACTAGCGATGCAAGTAAAAAATATATTTTATTTTATGTACGCCAAAGTGAAGTTAATATGTTATCTGCCATTTTAGCTGCGTTCATCGCTTACCAATGAAAAATAATAATATAATACTTGTTTTCTTCGTATGAATTTGCAAAGCCCTACTTTTGATAACCGAATTCAAATCTCTACATAATGTAGTCATTGACAAAGGCCATGATATAATATGTAGGTGACAACAGAACACTTAATTAATATTCTTTTCTAGACGTAAAATGAAGAATTACTTTAACGGACCATCACCGTGAATTCTGACGTGATTTTAAGACAAAATAAGTCAAATCGAAGTGATAATATTCATAAGTAAAATACGATTTCAACATAACGATACGAGTCGTAGCGCATAGGCATGGCATGCAGTTATTAAGTTGGACTCGGACATCGAAATAGCTCCGCGCGGCTTCTGCAGAACGAAACAAAATCTGTGCACATTTTTAACCTTACTTCACTTTGGTTCTCTTTGATTGTTTCTTGCGCTATTCAGTCCAAATCATACTTTAACATAGTATTTAGATTACAGTTTCATTACCTAGAACGCTTGCCACCTACAGTTAAGTTTTGTCTTTTGAACACACGTCCAACACGGAGATCTCTCGGTAACCACACAATTGAAATATCACAATTCTCACAGTCGCTACCGGTAATCGCCAAACAACAGTTTGGCGAAATATGTCCATCAGCTGTGCTCGTCGATGTTCGCCAGGATGTGGGTGTACAGGTGCTTCTGGGTGATCTGCACGAGCTGGTATTCCAGGGTGGACAGGCCATCCTTCTGGAACACCTTGCTGGTCTGAGATAGCAGCTGGTACCTGGAATTTGAATGAAGATTTTAACGGTGGGAATGATTTTATACAGTCAACAATTTTTGCCATAAACTGGATGAGAAGAATTAGGGTAAAATATAAGGCTCATGTTGCGAGAATCGAATGGCCCCGTTGAGGCATTCATTGTGAGTGAACCATCTTAGATAATGATGAAGGTGAAACTTTTGCACTAGGTAATTGAGTCAACTTACCTCTTTGGATTGGGTGCAGATTTCTTGTGATCTAACATGGCGTATCGTGCAATGGACATCTTGTACCGTGCTATGTGGTAACCCATTTTTCTTAACCTGTAATCAAAATATAAGATCAATGAACTACTTACAAAATTCAATTAATGAACATTCATTTCTGATCAGACTATTGATAACACTGTTTGTTGTTGTATGCTGAATGCTGATCAAATGACCATACTATTTTTAACTGTCAAAAGTTTTAAAAACCTGTATTACCTGTATGACATGTCATCGTCTTCGCCACCCCATCCCCAGTATTTGTTAGAGAAGCCGTTGACCTTCGTGAACTGTTCTAGCGTCAACGCTGATACTCCACCAAATATGTCTTCATATGGCAATCTTGAACAAATTAAGGAAATCAGTATAAGTATTTATGAATTACTGTGTCCAAGGCTTCACTCGCGTGGTCTGTCAAAAAGCCAAAAAAAAAAAAAAAAACAAAAAAAAACCTTGAAAAAAAAAAAACTTGTGAAAAGACAATTAGTTCATCGGGCCTAGCATGCGCAACATCGACAAAATAGCCATCTCCCCCTCTTTCGCTCGAGAGAATCGAAGGGCGTGACTTGACTTCGTTGCTTCTCGACAGTGCTGCCATATTACAGAAAAAAAAATTAGAAACTCCATTTTTTTACTGGTAACACTTGTAAAATTTATTCACACAAAGACTCAATCAAGAGTAAGTAAAATATTTTGTTACTGCTTATCTCATAACAAAAAATAGAAAGATTTTGTTTTTAGATTGATTGTGTGTTTGAGACGAAAATTGGCCGAGTATTTCGACTCTAAAGTAAAAAGCAAGCACGCGTGCGCCATCTGTCGCCACTTGCCACAATCAAGTTGCACACTGTTATCTCAGTTGCTTTTTATTCACATAGCCATTCATTAATAAAACTTGTGTTTATTGAAGAAATTGATATGTGAAAATTACTTTTTAATTATGAATGGTATAAAAGCAACCGTAATAGGGTGTTTAGACAACGCCTATCAAAGTTTCTTTAATTGGAGAACTTTTAATTTCGGCTTAGCGGCGCCATCTGTGAAGATTACTTTCCATATAAAAGTAGTCCGGTCTTGTCATTTTATTGTTGTTGAACCAATATTTGTAATGTTATCTTTAATTATTGTGATGTGATGTGACACCGAATGGGAGTTGGGTTGTATTGCGGCCCCGTTTTAATTCACTCTAATGATGGTAAGCAAATTTCAAAAATATAATGTCCTTTTACTCCGAATTCTAAAAGGTTATGTCGTATCGTTTTAGCATTGACGTGTATTTTAATCCTTTTCTTTTTTTGACAAAGCTGCACGCGTTGTATTTTAATAGTTTCGCATACAATTTCACTCGTCTCGTCACTTCTCGTCCACCCTTCCGATCGACGAGTAATTAAGCCAACAGAAATGTCAAAAATCGATAAATCCGTGATAAAGCAGTGGTGCCATGTTAGGGCTTGTCGAGAAATCCGTATTTTCCATACAATATTTCAAATCTGACATTAAGCGGCCATGTTAGCAACAGAAGAGAAAATTGAGAAATGGCTGCAGGGCGACCTGTGATTGGCTATTTGCTCTCTCGGATTTACTCGCGGCGTGCATGCTAGCCCCGCAGGTCATGTCCCAGGAAAGGGATTCTGTATTTTTATGTGAGGACCAAAGTTTCATTAAAATTGGTTCAGCGGTTTATGCATGAAAATGTTCCCGAAAACATGAAAACACTTATTGTTACTGAGTTTGATTTGCCATAACGTTTTCTTCAGAACTTTATTGGTCGTTTCGTGCCATCAAAAGAAAATCCGTTGCTGAAATTGTGGGTTAAACTCACCTAAAGTCTAGCTTATCTATTGAAGCAGACATGTGCCTTGGCTGTCTCGGGCAGGAATACGTATTGCGAAGGTCCAGCGGCAACAAGTCTATGTCGTGGAAGATAAAGCACTCCCAGCCTCCAGGACGCTGCTTCTGGCTCTCAGCGAATCCAACGTTCATTAGCTTAGCACGGTTGAATTCACTGTTACCTGTCAATTGAACAAGGTTTAGACAAAATATTTTTTGGTTGTATTAGGAATAACTGAGAACCTAGAACAGAACCCTGAGTAACCTTTTCAAAAGATGAAGAAATCCATCAACTGCTTTTATCGTTTTTAAGCAAGGTACGTAATATGCAGATAGCATGCAGAACCCTAACACCATCAATAACTATTAGCGTGACGAACCACACATTCGAAAGCTTTGAATAAGTTAACAAAAACGCCAATGACGTTATGTGCTAAAGATGTGTTATACAAGTGCAACCAGCATCAGCAGTAGTCGTATCAGTCTGACAACTATGACAGGAAAATATTTTTGAGGTCTAACTAAACACACCGAAAAAACACTTATTGGTGGTTGGCTTACCTTCTTGTTCCACGATGAAGATGCCGTACTCAATCTGCTGCTTCATTAGGAATGGATGCATGTGGTTTAGGAATATTGCTAAATGCTGCTGTCGATCCCTGAAAATAATTTAAAAGCAACGTTAACTAAAACATTAAAAAAGTCGAGTTAGTTAATAAAACTCAAGAAGTTCTGAACATATTTTTATCGTTTTTGTTTTGTTGAATTTTTTTTTTCAGCCCAGAAGAAAAACATTTAACAAATGTCAAAGTGACGAAATCAGGTTAAAGATAATCTTCTAGAAACTTACCTGAAGGGAATGATAATGGCTACTTTGTGCCTGGCAGTGCAGTTTGGCGGGGCGAACCGGCCGCCCCATTGGACCTCAGGAAACTTCTTCTCGACCCAGTCTAGTTCTATCTCGGTTTTGTTTACGGGAACCGGACCTGTAATATTGAAGCGAATGTCAAAATTAGCAGCGAAATACTTTTGAGACTTTTGCGCTATTCCATACAATTTAGCCCTCTCACGTTTTGTTGAAAATACATGTTACATTGGAATGCCTACATCTGTAAGGGGAAATGAATTATGGTATGAGATACCATGCAGTTTACTCACCATAATCTGCCGGTACATTATCGTCGCAAAGAGGTAATACAGACTCATTCTTCTTTACGTCTGGATTCTCTGTTGTAGCGTTATTCTGTATACTTTCTATAATCTTAGTGATCAGCAAAGAAGTTGTGTTCTCCGCGTTATCTTGCCGCGTCATATTTGTTAAAGTCGTATTGGTAACAGTTGCGTTTGCAGTAATGTTTTTGGTATTTGTATTCTGGGACTGGTCGGAGGTAGTAGGTAGTTTCTTTGGCCACGTTGATGCTAGCTTTTCGCTAACTCTGAAACGTACGAAATATACTTTAATGGATAAACAAAGAAATGGCCTAACCCCCAAAAAAGTAGCCATGTGAAGCAACAAGTTTAAGCTAAATCGGAATAGGAAATAGGTGACGAAGATAAGTCTTAGTGACATTTGGTAATGGGAATTAATGTACCATACAATCGTGATCGGCTGGGACCAACTGCTTAACGCAGCTTCCGAAGCACGGAGATGCCCCAAAATGCATCACTAAATTTCGTTCGTGGTGATCCAGTTTTACAATGGCGATCGTTGCCTATCCACTATTACAACTTAGCTAAAGGCACCTAAATAAATATATTATTTGAAAAATTACCTGAGTGCCGATTGCGTGGTGTTGTAAACAGGTTGGTAGAGGTAGGACCTGAGCGGCGAGGCTTCCCAGACGGTGCCGTAGAAGTACTCCAGCGCGGCCAGCGCCAGCACGAACAGAAACAGCAGGCGGAGCGCGCGCGCAGCCCGCCAGCCGCCCCCGTTGGCACTCGAGCCCATCAACGCATGCGCCACGCCTGCAACCGATCAAAATAACGTATGACCATAGTGATTGAAATGTGAGATCATCTTACCAATTAATACGAAAAAAATTCTGCAAATAGTAATTTTATTCAACAACTTGTGACGCGACTGCGCACTTGTGATACAGTCACCGCGCCTACAACCCACAACCAACAATCAGCAACAGACTTCTTTTAGGAGAAAAATATTATGAATTGTAGGCCTAAAACGATCCGCTAACGTTTTGGTTATCGAAAAGTAAACGATGCATTTTTATTAAAGACACTGGAAAAATAAAGTATCGTTTACATTTCGATTACCAAAACGTTAGCGGTTCGTGCTAGGCTTACTGATGGCAAATAAGAATAAGTGCAACGCACATGTCCTGCGAAAAGTCGGTCAGAAAAGGAATGAATACGGCCGATTGGTTATCGGTGTTACAAAAAGTCAGCCGTGGGCGGGCAGCGTTACGTGAATTAGATAGCTGTTGTGAATGATACATTATCGCATCGGGTAAATCCTGTATAACACACAATCTTACAAATCTCATAGATTTGTGAGTTTTTTTTTATGGGTTTGCGTTTGACCTCAGACTCACCTGATTGTCTATTAGGAAAAAGTAAAGATATTGCATTGCTGATGAATGAATACATGAGTTCGTTTTTCGAATGGACTTGCACTTGAAATTTGATGAACTTGTAAACAACTCGGGCATAAAACCGATCTCTCCCAAACAGCCCACAGAAAGAGTAAAATAGACAAGAAGTGTTAGGCAAATGCACAAAAAGTAACCAAATTATTGGCAATAAAATACATAAACGTAGTTCTAAAAATAATTTCCATGTCATGAATAAAACATCTTCATTTCAGGCAAACATTTTACTCTACTGCCGGTGTTCAAGAATAATAAATATTGTTTTCAGTTACAAGTTTATTATCACGTCACATAAGTTCACCTTCAGGAAAGGGTTAACCGTAAAATGTTTAACATTGGTTAAAAACATTTCTGTGGGAATTTCTTTGAAGTTGGCAAACTTTCGGTAATATAAAGAACTAAGTATATCCTGATGTATAGAATTAGCTAGAAAGAGCTGCCACATTGGTGAGGTTGGTAGTGATAATATGTATATGACAAACGTTTGTGTTTGATTTTGTTTTCCGATACAATTTTTTAAAGTATTTATTCAAAAATATCGAAGTGTGTATTTCAGTCCCTAACACTCGAGAGGTAAAGAATTTTTTCAACAACTTCTCTGGCAAATAAAATCGTAATAGTTAAATGGTAACATAATGAACTATTACAAGCGATTACCGCAGCCTATGAAGTTATGTAACACCAGGCCATGAAGCTCGCATTAAAAATCTATAGAGCGTGTGGCCAACCAGCAGGAAAACACGACTCTGTCTGATTTAAAGCAATACGTAGGCAGAGATGTTTCTTACTAATGGTATTTACTTTAACCAAAATTTAAGGAGCCTGATCCCTCGATCCCGATACCGTTTTCCAGAGAAACCTTTTACACGGGCGTTTCACTATATATTAGGGAATTTTATGTTCGGGTTTC
Organism: Udea ferrugalis; assembly: GCA_950022985.1. Lineage (NCBI taxonomy): Eukaryota > Metazoa > Arthropoda > Insecta > Lepidoptera > Crambidae > Udea > Udea ferrugalis. Next base: position 4,262,952 of record OX465532.1, on the reverse strand, counting down.
CATTTCGATCCCTTAGCCGACAGGTGGTCTTATGTTGCAAACTTTGTTGGACTCGTTACGTGTAAAGGAATTTAAACGGGATTTCTCTGTCAAATCCGGATTTGAGGTTTAGACAACTTCGAGGATACAATCCCTTTAATCAATTTTAAGCAACGTGTACCATCTTAAGCTTCATTTAAACTTTGACGGTTGCTAATGGACGAAAAAACATTTATAACGTACTCGCTGAACAAGAGGAAAAGAAACAAAGAGTGAGAGTGAAAGAGAGTGATGGTAAAAAGATAGACAGACGGAAAAAGGAAGTTAATATGAAACAGGGTAAATAGTTAAAAAAAGTTTTCCTTGCAAACACTTATAAAATCACACTTTCAAAGTACCTACCAGGACACACACTTCTGTAAATTAAACTAACCAAAAGTAGATTATACAGATACTTCTAAAAAATACAAGTATCTATCGAAGTAAGAAGTGGTTATTTTTTATCTTTTTTGCTCTTTTGCTTGAATATAGCAAAGTATAGAAACTAGCTATAATGCTGATATTTAACAAATGTGTCATTTTAAAGAATCCGTGGGAATTGGATCCCCATCCGTTGACAAACAAACAAACATAAAAAGCACGTTTCACGGCTTTGGTTAACTGTGTGTTTTATGGAATCCTTTACGTGAATTGTGGGTAATGGTTCCAATAAATAACATTTTACTTTTTATGGCATTATATTTTATGCAGGCTTTCATGATATAGACTTTTACGACAAAGCTACCATTTTTTAAAAAACCCTTTATAAAAAGAGACAAATTTCATCAAAAATCGTTTTCATCCTATTCAATGTTGTAAAACAACAATAAATGTTCTGACACCAATTTATTTATTTTATGTTAAAAAAAATAAAGAAAGCTTTTTTGCTATTCCAGCCAAAAGTGAATGATGATGTACAAAAACTATAAAACGTGGCACTAAAATACGTGTGAACTCATTTGCGTTCAAAACCTTAAACCTGATACATGTTTCAGTAGAAGGTATTACTTTTATAGCACGACTGAGTTTTTTCATGAAAATCATATTCATTAGGTCTTGCCTTAAACTTGACTATTAGGTGGCTGATTTTTTCAAAGAGTAATAAAACAAAACAAACCTTAGGTTGAGGAGTGGATAAGGAAGGCGCCCGGTGGAAGTGTCCCATCTCGTCACCGGACACTGTTACTCCAGGAGCTGAAGACACCTTTCATGATCCTGGAACAAGCAGAAAGTACAATTAGCACAGACAATCTCAAATACAAAGCGCTGTCGTTCAAACTTGCCAAAGTGTTAATGGAGATTTAAAATCAGGCTTATTTCACTAACAACATTTTCGGATAAAAAGTATGTTTTGTCTTCATCCATTCCAAGATCATTGTACCTACTATTATGTAGAGCAGCCTACAGAGTTGAATGTGGATTCAATCGAGGGCCGCAGATACGTCACCTCTTTTTAATATTAGAATAGACCAATAGATAAGATAAATATCTGACAACCATGGTTTGGTGTAAAACTAGTGTAAGTATTTGATTTAACATTGTTGTACGTACAAGCGTGTTCCGTTTTTCTTGAGCTAAGATAAAAATAGTTTCATTTCCACAAAACAAGACAGTTTAGCAAATAGACTTTCGAATAATATCTGAAAACTACATATTTAAAATTCAGAGAAGGATTCATGTAAACTAATAAGACACAGGTTACATCTATCAGGACTACTTCTACTTTAAATGTTAACCCTTAACCACTCAACACCAGCGTTAACAAATAGTCATTTAAATTCGCTCGCTCGTGTGTTATACAAATAGCCAGCGTTTGCATCGGAATCGACGGGCTCGCATTATCGGTCATTGACAAATGTACGCGTAATGTAAGCGCGGGTCCGAATGACCCGTCATGCGGAAAATGGGCAACCCTTCCATGAGCGGGGTATTTTCCGAGACTCATTTGTTATATTTTGGAGATCCGGCCTTTTAAAAAAGGAACGGATACGATTTTATTTGTTTTTATTGTTCACGTTGTTGTGGACTCATTTTGAAGCGTGCATGATTTTGTAAATGTTTTTTCATAATTTATCATGGAAATTATTGCTCTAGTTTTTGTGAATTCCTGAAGTGTTGATGAAGTGTGTAACGAAGTGCCACACGCCACTTACTTTCAAGCTTAAAAAATAAAAACATATAATTTACGCCAATCAGTAATCAAGTTGTGTGTCGAAAATCAAGTAATTTACATTTATTTACTAAGTGTTTCTTCGTTATTTCCATTCCTATCACTGTAAAGGAAAAAACTGGTAAATACTCCAAGACGCGAGACCAGATCGGATTATTAGAGGGGTGTGAGGTTAGTATTAAAGTTTAACTTTACTATCAGATGTTATTAAGCAGTCCTTAAGGTCTCCGTCTAGAATCCACCGGTAGAGTGCCTACTCGGGAGAGTTTTCGGGATACCCTAGTAAGTCACTCCTCCGCTGCCCTCCCCCAAGCAGCGGAAAGAACGTAAATGTAATGTACGGAAGTGCCTGAAAAATACATCATAAATTTCGATCGAGGTGGTCTCATTTCGAACCAGCGTGTGTTGCTTTACAAAGGTGATCACTGCCACAGCTGCGAAACGGGACCCTCCAGAGGAAATGATATTTAAAAGTGGTCGATATGTTGCGCAGTGTCAAACTGTCAATGCTTTGTTCAGGTGTTTGAAGTTTTGATTTCGGGTGCCACTTTTTAGCACAAGTAACCTAAGTCTTTTTCATTATAACATAATTGTCCAGAGTATAGAGAACAAATATTTATTCCTTAACAGAAGGTTCTGCCGTTGACTGTACTAGCTCAAATACGATTCCGTACCTACCCAAATAGATTCCACAATTTCCACGTGATTGTTTCATTTGTATTGATGTAAGACCTTTGTTCCAACTAAAGCATTGTTTCTCAGCCGGTATCGCACCCGGCGGGTCGTCCATGGCGATTGTATTGTTTGTTTTATTGGGAGAATAAATAATTATTCCTTTCATTTATTAACGAGGGTATATTTGGTGAAGATATAGTAGGTATACGTGAAAACAAAAAGCTATTAAGTCGGGTTCCAATTAACTTAGCTTAACTTAGGATTTCATTTAATTGATTCAATCTAGTAAAAGAAATGTGACATTAAAATAATTTGAATTCAAGTAGGTACTCATACGGTTTTAATTCAATAGTGTGTAGTAGAGTAAGTACTTTAGGTTTGATTTCCTAGTTACCTAGTAATTATGGACTTTGAAGCTAAGCGGGATTCTATCCGAAAAGTCGAGAGGCTATGTCCCAAAGGATTGTTTTACAAGTGTTCGACATTCGTATCTGAAATGTCTTTGTAAAGCTCGTAGCACACTAGGCAAGCACGGCAACTGCACAGCACCGATCCAGCAATAATCTTGCCATTCTTTGAACCGTAAGTTGTGAGTGGTACAATATATTTTGCAATAATGGTACGAGAAAGCCAACGGCGAACTGTCAGCGCGCTCGCCGCTACTCTACCACTGAACTTGCAGCTCGTGTCCTTACAACTTAATGTTCAAATTTGAATGGCAAGATAATTGCTGGGTCGTAGCCGTGCAGTTGCCGTGCTTGCCTAGTGAGCTACGACGTTTACAAAGACATTTCAGACATGAATGTCGCCGACTTGTTAGGCAATCTTTTCCACGGGACATAGACTCTCGACTTTCACTCGACTCACGCCTCCAATCCGATAAACAGTCGAAAGCTCGACGCAATTATTTTCTCTTTTGTTTACCAACTAATCAACATTGTATCCTGTTGTCAACAGATTGTTTACCCACATCAAACGTTTTCCTTGTATTTCTCGGAGGTATGACGCACTTACGAATGTTTTTTATCAAAGCCTTTCTTTACAAAAATTCAACTGTAGTAGTTCTTTCTAGGTCCACTAGTCTTGGTATGCTGTTCTACTCTCAATTATTTGTTACTAATCTATTATGAGAATGAACAAATAGGTAAACGGCTTCATTACCACCACGCTTAAAAACTACGTTTATCATAAACTTGGGCTATTTTAGAAAAAAATTAAGCAACTTGAGATGAAAACCATCACCGAGGCGTATTAAATAAATTGAGTAATACTACGAGTATTAAGCCAACGCTAACTCATTTGCTTTTATAAAACTACTTTTTAAATTAACTTTGCGTGTATATTTTTTTCTATCTACTTCTGTGAAATTGCCTCGTCCATTTGCTGCGAAAAACTGGAAAATATAAAATTATCTATTTGAATTTTTCATTTTAATGGGTTTTCAGACGTTCTACAGCTCGTCTAATCCCTCTGCGTCTGCAGTAATAAAATTATTAGTACTCAATAGGAGGGACTCGAGTTTTTTAGCCTTGTCCAGTTTGCTGCTTTTTAGTATGTTTAGATAGCTTTTAAGCCCTAGCGACTGGGTCTAATTATGACTGCGGCTCGAAAAGTCTTAGGCTTTAGACTTTGCACTGGAGATATAGAAAAAAATGGTAGTTGAGTTCAAAGAAAATTCGTTCTTTCAATCATAAATCTACGTAGAATAAGATAATACTTTAGTCAACCACTTTCTGCACGTAATGCACGCACTCATACGGGCTACAAAACGCGGTCACCTGTCACAATGACAGGCGGAGGCATTTTTTGGCGCTCAAGCTGCGTTTCCACCAGAGATGCGTTGCGCGGAATGTGTTTATGTATGTGATTCTATCCCTCCATTTACCTAGCTTCGCTCAATGAAACGATTCCTTTGGTTCTTAAAACTCATTCCTCGCAACGCATCTCTGGTGGAAACGCAGCCTTACTCTTGGAACTGATTTCTTTCCATTCCTTCCATTCTGGTTCTCAAACGACGCAAGCTTTCAAGGCAGACACGAGCTATTTAAAGAAAGGCTTGGGCAAAAATCATACTTAAAGTCTTTGTTTGTGCATAATATTGAATTGTTGAAATTTCCAATTACTCGTGAGTCTTTTTGGACTCGACCATTTTCTGCCACTGCTAACTTTAGTGTATTGTTCTTATTTTATCTCAAGGAGAGCATACGTTAAATCAACTTGTTAGAAAGTTTTTCAATCAACACCGAAAGTTTCACCAGAGTTAGGGTTAAGTATTCCAATTGCAATCCCAAATCGTAGATGTTTAGTTCAGATAACCGAATGGGTATATTCCCCTGACTCATTTTTCACATTGAGATAAGGAAGGGTATATTATCTAAAACAGGCCTAGGGAGGCTGTGAGCGAGGGATACGGGGCAAAGTGGAGCCACTTTGCTGTACACGACGTGTAATCTGTCTTGTGATGTGCTTTTACTTATTCACTCTATTTTTTGATCTTCTTAAACTTCTTTAAAAAAATAAGAAAGATCTTTTATAAAAGAAGAATGGGTTAAAAAGTAAGAATTTTTATCAGTATATACATTTTATTTAAAACTATAAGTACTTTCAGATTGGATTCAGTTTTATCAACAGTCAGTGTTGCAGATGGGATCCACGAGTGATACTGAAATATTATAGGCATTATGAATTTTCAGCAACAAATCAAAGTTCATATAATCATTGCTCTATGTAGTAAGCCCCAGGTTTTAAATAAATAAATTATATACACATGAATCCTGCTAGGAGGCATTGGAATTTAGTGAGTATCATTTAGTGATACGGAATTGATGAAGGTCAAAAACAATCAAAAGTTTTAACAAACACTGCCGTTGGTATTTATGTTTTACTATTTTCAATTTATAATACTCATAATAGCGCCTCAACTTATCATCCAGACAGTACTCTCAGCCAGCACCTGGCATTACCTGCTGGAAGTATTTTTATGTTTCTGGAACCCGAATTCACAAACGACAATCAACGCTAAGCACGCGCTCACGCTCATGCTGTCCCTTTCAGTTCTATTGTCATTTTACGGGACAGCATGAGCGTGACCGCGTGTTTCGCGTTGATTGACGCTTGTGAATTCGGTAGTTAGGTACTCTTTTCCTAAAACTACTTTAGTAAGTTTTTCTCCATTGTGAGACTTGAATTTGAATAATAAACGCTTTTCTTTTTTATTAAAGGGTTCATACGCTGAACTAAAATATTTCCCTGCCTGTTCATAACTCATAACTAGTGCTCACAGTGACCTAGTAATTTCTGAACACGTATGACTGTAATTACGTCAAATTACCCCCTAGGTACTCAAGCCGGTCGACGTGCGCTTACACGACGCGGTCGCTAGCAATCTAGAAGATTGGTGTTAATTAAAAACAGGTCCATTTAATTACTGAACTCAATATTTTAAGGCTTCGAAAAGAATATTTTTAGCTAAACCTGCGGCATAATAATTTGGTAATTGGTAAACATTCTTGGATTGTTCAAATTCACAGTTATGGAACTGTCCCGGCGGTGATGTACGCTGTCTTAATTAGCTAAGGATGGTAAACAACAATGACAAGCGGATTAATCTCAGACCCCAAAGAACTAATGAAAAAGAGGTTCGCCTGAGTTCAACTCACCCTTTCAAAGAAGTGTCTTTTTAACAAACGCTGTGTTTTCTCAACTTTCGGTGGTATAATGGCCAAGACGAACATCTTTATTGAAAAAGATGTGGGTTCAATATCGACTAGAGGTAGCGACTTTTTCATCATGTATTCTACAATGATGTATGCGGCTGATTTCACTTGAAGCGATACAGTTAAATATCACTACATAGTATAAAACAAAGTCGCTTTCTCTGTCCCTATGTCCCTTTGTATGCTTAAATCTTTGAAACTACGCAACGGATTCTGATGCGGTTTTTTTTAATAGATAGAGTGATTCAAGAGGAAGGTTTATATGTATAATAACATCCTATTGCACCCGTGCGAAGGGGGCGGGGGCGGGTCGCTAGTTAATAATATATCTTATGATACAATGCACATAGCACAGGGTTGCTAACCCCCCACCTGGAATGCTTTCCAAAGTATGCTGAAGGGCGTTTAGCAGTAAATCGACTACTAGTAATTACGCCCCGCTATGTCCCTTCGTATGAATTTATCACCCTCTCACAGGTTATTAAACCGAGCGTTATTTACAGGGCATTTTGATGAATGGAATACAAATTTACTGCAACTTCTCTTGATAAAAACATCAGTTGAAAAGAGCGTAGGTCAATTCCTGTAATGGAATCACTTGTCAAGTTCCATGCGTCCGCCATATTTGCTTCGATCTTTTGACAGCAGTTTAGACAATTATTTACACATAAACGGCCTATATACGTCCCACTGCTGGGCACAGGCCTCACCTCAACTATGAGGTGGAACAAGCCATATTCCAACACGCGAGCTCAGTGCGGATTGTTGGAGGGGTGTAAGGTTAGTGAGCAACCTTAATGTCAGATGTTATCAAGCCGCCCTAAGGCCGCTGGCTAGGCTTACCGACTGACATCTGGCGACGTTAACCAGGACCAACTGCTTAACGTGCCTTCCGAAGCACGGAGATGCCCAAAATACACATCACTAAATTTCGGTCGGGGTGGTCACCCATCCCATTTCCGACCCGGCGTGTGTTGCTTTACAACGGCGGTCGTCACCGATCACTGTCACAACTGCGCCACGGGCACCTTAATTATTTAAGAAAAGGAAAAAGATAGAACTCCAGAGCGCAACTGAGTGTTTATCTGTGAGTCTGTGATGAGATCTGTGTGAGTAAGTGTTTCCGAAACCGTTTAACTAATTGTGATTTTGTGTTTTTATTAGAAAGGTTATTTGATGGAAAGTTTTTATAGTTTATATAGATATGAATCAATAAAATATGTGAGGCTATCTAATTACTTAAATATAACATTGCAGGAACATGGTAATCTTAGCCTGATGATGCAGCATTTGCGTTTACCTATAGTTAATTCCCTGTTCACCACTGTGTACCCATGTACACCACTGTAAATCAGAATCCAATCAAAATATTTCCTTTTCATTACTCATACTCTGAAAGTAGGTCATTACTGACCTGAGAAGCGGGCTGAAAGTAATACTTTTCATCCCTAGGGAGAATCACTTTCAACTGACATCTGCCAAATTATTAAAAAAAAACTTAGTTATTTTTCACATATCTATTGAACCATGTTCCAACTTTCTATACAGCCACGATGTAAAATTGAAATAACTTAAAGTTAAGTATTGATTAGAGAATGTATATTTTATAAATAACTTTATTATAATTCAGTTTCAACAATTTCTTCAAAATAACTAAGCTTAGAGCAAAATATTTACCAATTTCCCAATGAAAAAAATAAAAAATAATGGCTGAATAGTGGGCCCACCACAAATAAAAAAAACAAACAAAATAGGCGGGATAGCGCCAATTCGATCTTCATTTATTTTTATATCTTTTTCTTTGGCTAATTCATGTTTTATTTTTACTTTCCTTGTATTCGTAATGAAAAGCACAGTGTTTACCTCGGATGAAAGACTTATTTAGTCCCTCGAACTATTGGCGCCCTTACTTCGTTCCGGGCGCCAAACCCCGTCTCGGGACTAAATAAGTTACTTTCACCCCTAGGATAACAATGTACTATTCTTCATTATTTTACCACATTCACATGTTAAATAATTACACGTTATTATTTCAGCAGTGTATTAATTTAATACCGAACCTCTTGCTCAAAAATTAAATAGGCCATCGCAAATTACCCTGTTGAAAAAGGCTAACGTCCCTTCAATATAATAATGCCTGTCCAGTGTGGGTGTATGGGTATCCATACATGCCTTCATGTGCAAACTCTGTTGTGAGTAAGCCTATTACGGAGCTTCGTGGGCCCGTGAGGCCTGAAATCAGATTAAAATATTATCGCCGTTTCATTTCTGAAACCGCACATCCACTCACAATTTAGGGTTTGTAATCTTTCCTTTTGATATAAAATACAAGCATTGGTACAACGGATGGATCGCACGGGTAATCCGTTTGTATAAAACGTGTTTTGGTTTTGGTTTGGTTTAGAAGCCTACTTTGATTGATATAATACTTATTATGGTAGCGCATTGTAGTTAGGCTCAAGCACAACTTAGAGGTACATTTGAAGTCTGCAACTTTAACGTAACTTTTATTTTAACTTATCTCAACTCAAGTATTTTTTGAACAAACAAATGTGCTCCTTTAATACAGCAAAATGATAAAAAAAACAAATTTCAAGCCTTGACCCTACATCACTTTACGTGTAAAAAACTCTTATGGAAACTCGGTTGTTTTAATATGGACTTAACAGAAGTCACGAATCTGTATTTTGCCGGATTTTCCTAATTCAAAAGTAACATTGGAAAGTGAAGTGAAAACACAAGCAAAGCAATATCGCTGGTCATTAGGAAAAGTTTAAGTGTCTTCAAATTGTGTTGTATTTGAGTTCGACAAAGGATTGCGATAATGGACTTGACAAACGCTGAGCGGGCTTAGGAAAGTGCCTTTTATTGAAATAAACCAACAACATTTCTGTGAAACTTTTGCATTAGAGATGTTACTTCATTTGTTTTCCGTTTGTCATGATTGCAATCAAGCTTATAAATAAAATGTTGGAACATTTTCCATGTGCCAATTCTCCAATAAATTAGACATAGTTTTTCGTAAATTATAATACGGTAAATAAAATGATATCCGAAAGCAAGACACCAAAGTATTGAACATAAATCTAAGCAGATAGTGCTATAATTTTTGTACATCTTCTTGAAAATAACAACCAAATCAGGTTTGCTACAAAACTAACTCGTGAACTGATTGTTTGTGAAAGATTTGTTTTCGTCTTATGAATCAATCAATCAAATCAATCCAGTCTGGGTTTTCCACCTTTCAAACGGTTCAGGATCGACATACTTGTTGGTGGTCAAATGTTTTATTAGAAGTTTTTATTAGTTTTGTCCAATATGAGATAGCAAATAATAGCAATATTATCCACAGCCAGTGCTACTGTTTTTCCTATTTTTGCAAACAAACATTTTCCGCTGGTTGGACCTACAATCGCGTTATGTCACAAAGCTTAGTGCCCGGCTTCTTTATGTACGCTGCGCAGCCAGTAAACAGTGCAACAATTTGGATTAAAAGAGAGACACAGTGAGATTAGGCGATCTCATTAATTGCAGAGCCGCGAGGGGGGTGTTTCTTACGATTTTTGGACGTTTTCACATAAATATATGAAGACTCTTTCAACATACTCTCACGACTATATCCCAAAACAGGGAAGTCATAATCCTATTGACGGTTGATATCATGGAGAACTAAACATTCACAAGCTTACACTCCAATGAGTGAATTTGAACCCAACGAGGTAAAGAGCGGTCTTCCAGCGTTTATCTGGGCTGCTTTGGTGTCGTTTTTAATGCGATTTTCCTTCACTGGAGAGTTAAGTAGTCACAAATGGCATATTGAGCACCAACTAGGTGTTCCGAACCAGAGTGCGTAACCACTGGGCCACGATTTGCCGTACTTCTTTTCATATATGTATGTATGAGGAAGTCTGAAAATTAATTAATGTTATTTTTCTTTTCTTCAACTTTTTATCAAACATTGCGAACATTCAGGTTGCGGTAAGGGAAACGCCTTTGTGCCCCTCTCTCAGTCTTCGCAAATTTATTCATAAATCATTCTCATAAGTTCTCAAGGGCTTGGTGATAAAGAAACTCTCGAGTGCTGTTGCAAAACTTTTAGAGGCCCTAACAGTGTAACTTTTTATAGGCCTCTTCAGAGGTCCAACGGTCCAATAGAAATAAAAGGGAATGGAAAATACGATATGATCAATTTCGATATACGACATCAGTTTGTAACAATCCCTTCCTTGCGGTGCGGTCTATTAAGCAACACTCTGTATTATTCCTTTTTTTAGGTTTTTTCAGCATGTGAATTTGATTTTGGATTATATTATTTATTATGTAACATTAGTTGGTGAGTTTTGAGCTCGCGTGGCCCTGAGTTGTGTTGATTATATTATTTGCGGCTAACTCTAAATGCTTTTGTAGTGGTACATAACTTTTCGATATGTTTACTATAAGAGTGTTTAATATTTTATGTACTATGTGGTAAATGAAATAACAGATGCATATTTCGAATTTAGTATGATTCATTCATTCATAGTGCACACATCACATGTTGAATAGACAACCCATCAATTAGACAACAACGACAAAACTAAAGTTATTTAAATTAGATGCCTAGTTATCAAAAGTTGTGATTAAATATGTTCCATCATATTAATAGATATCAAAACATACAAAGCATTTCCTGGACATAATTCACAAATAAAATTCACAAATAAATAAAACCCGAATTAAATCAGTTAGCAAAAACAACCATCAGCCTGCGAAAAAATAAACTGCTGTAATGTCGCTTAAATTGTTACCCTCCATTAAAATAAGGGATGTTAAAAAAATATACCACAAGAAATCAGGGTTAATTAGTTTGGCACGCCTACAGTTTCATCTGCATTGCAGTGGGTAGGGGGTGGTACGGAGTAATATGAAATAGAGATGACGTACACAAACGCATATAGAGCAAGTACAAAGGGGGTACGTAAATATTCGTACATAACACACATTCACAACGTTACTATTATTTTTAGCATTTTCCATGCAAAATCTTTACTAGAGATCCGAAAATCAGAAAAAGACATTCGATATTGATAACATAGTCATGGCTTTATCATCTTAATCGGAAGTTAAATATTTGAAAGAATATTTTTTCCGAGAGTTGAAGGTGTATCTGCCTTTAACATTGATGGAATCACCCTGGCTCATAGGGTAAATATACAAGAAAGATTCGGCCGGTATGTTTATGGTCTCGGTAGCAGAGTGGTTAGTGCAGTCGCCCGGTTTGCGAAAGGCGCGGGTTCAATTCCCGCCTGAAGCCAAGACCTAATGTGTTTTTCGTGTTTTCGGATCTTTAGTAAACACATTCACAACTTTATTGCAAATAGGCCGACAAGTCAGTCGTCTTCTGCCGTTAAAGTTAAGGGAATACTCAGAAGGCCCACATTTTGATGATCATGATTAAACCCTACGTGGTGAATGGCAAGCCTACCGCTGTTATATGGGTTACCTGCATTTTGTACGTTATTATCACCGTACAATCATCACTGACGTAACAGATATCTCATACATATCATTATGACATTGATGCTATTACTTACAATGAAATTATAATAAAAGAGGTAGATAGGCTATGTCAGTACTGATGCGAAGTCAAAAATTGTCCACTGGCGTACGTACCTACAATTTGACCGTGTTGTAATGTGTGAACAAGGTAGCATGATAGTATTTACCAGACTGTAAATGAGACATATACATGTTGTGTCGTCTCAAACTGTCACCACTGTCAATGCTTTGCCCAGGTACACCAATAGTTCTGATTTCGGGTGCTACTTTTTTAAGCTCAAGTAACCTATCTACCTCATTTTTATTGTAATATCATTGATAACTTAGACATTATTTTTTCTACACGCCTGTCTCCAAACTAAGCAAAAATGTACAAGCTTTGAGTACAAACCGATTTTCATACCGACAATGTATCAAACCTACACCGGATACTACTTATACAGAGCCTTTAAAAACAAAACAACAGCGCTCCACAATAACAAACATTACATCGCGAGAAAAAATGAAAACGAATCCCACTCGTTCCCTCCCTTAAAATACGAGATGTTGAAAATTATTTCACAAGAAATCAGGGCCAATCTAATTAAGGCACGGCTACCCCCACTTTTATCGCATGTCTGTGATCGTTAGGTTTTTATTATCCTGTGGGGTCAAAATTTATGGTCGCAGTAACGGTCGGTTAGCGCCTCGGGCTAAGATTGAGATGTTAGATGACATGGATTGATTTTTTCCTGAATGTTGGGTTATTAAAAGGTTTTTAATTAGAGGGCTGGTATTATTCGTTCCTTTTTCTACAATGTTTTTTTTATTTCAATTGCGTTGTCAGCATCAGAACCTGATGACTTTTCAGTGTCCAAGAGCATTTATAAAACAAACTAACGAAATCCTTAATGCACAGGGCACAGACCTCAAATTAACTATAAGGTGGTATGAGATATTCCAACAAGCGGGCTCAGTGCGGATTATTAGAAGGGTCTGAGGATAGCGCGGTACCTTGTTGTCAGATGTTATCAAGCTGCCCTAAGGCCTCCGTTTAAGATTAACGACTGACATCTAGCGACGTTAGCCGAGACCAACTGCTTACTAAGCCTTCTGAAGGAATAGGCTGCCTGAACTAAATTTCAGTCTAGGTGGCCACTCAATTCAGATCTGGTGTGTGTTGCTTCACGAAGGCAAACGTGGCCGATCTTAATATTATGGCTTAGCCACAAACCCCTTTAAAAAGTAGAACAGAAAATATCTTAGCTGTTTGAGAAAATCCATTCTAATGCTACAAAATAGAGTCGTATGTTGTTTGTAGCATCACGCAAATGTGAAAAAGTAGGCTTCTGAAACCAGTAGAAGTATTTAAAAGCGCCTTTTGAAATCCAGTAACGCCAACGTTACAAAACTTCATGCTACATTAAGAATTCTTACAAAACCTTCTTTCAAAATGGCACTGCTTTTATCCCATTGTTCATCTACGTCACATTATTTCAGACAAAGTCTTTAAACGTTATATGAAATGTTAATCCAGCTCTTTAAGCGGAGATTACCCAAAGAGTGGTATAACATCAGCGAATTAACCAACCATCTCGGTTTTGCACCAGCTGATTAAATGTAAATTTTTTATTCAACGAGAAGCACAATGAAAGAGTCTTTTGTCTTTCGCGGAGTTTTTTTTTCATTTGAAAAAGGATGGTTGAGCCGAATTTTACAGAGATGGGTTTTAGAGATCTGTTCTGTTTTGTGAATGTGGGAAAACCTTCAAACAATTAGATGTAATTCGGAGCGAATTATAAAGGAATAAATATCAAACACTGAGATCTTTTGAGTCTAAACTAAGCAGAGATTTTACTATGAAGTTAAAATTACTAAAGTACGTCCTACAGCTGGGATCAGGCCTCACTATGAGGTGGCTCAGTGCGGGTGGTTGGATTGGAGGTGTGTAAGGTTAGTAAGGAACCTTAATGTTAGATGTTATCAAGCCGTCTAGCTTCCGAATAGGCTCGACGACTGACATCTAGCGACATCTACCGGGACCAACTGCTTATCGTGCTTTCCGAAGCATGGACGTGCCCGAAAAATACATCACTACGGTCGGAGTGGTTACCAATACAATTTCCGACACGGCGTATGTTGCTTAACACCACTGTTACAACTGCGCCACAAGCACCTCTCAGGTGCAGATGTTAACATAACATACATACATAATACAGACAGAACCCTTGTCTTCCAGTTCCAAGTCTGCCAATCCACCTATCTTTATTAGCGCGCTCGTAAAAGAGACTCGCATTCCGGGGTAGGTCAATCAAGGGCGGGATACGGGATTCCGGGATAAACGTAATCCCACCTGTCTGCGGGCGGGAGTTGCTGCAGATTATACTGTATACTGCGGGAATGCAACGCAGAGGACAATTTGTAGTAATTAAATAGTTTGTTCGAGGAGTAGGAAAAGATTGAGGAGTTATAAAATAACTTCGTTGTTAGTGATGAGGAAGTTACTATAGTAGACAATGGCCATGGATTTCTGTTTGTATCATGATATTAGGTTCTATGGCTAGCAACAATACACAAGAGAATAAAACTGAAAAGTATTAGAGTTACGCAGTAATAAAGGGACGAATGAACGCCTTTCACACGTATCTGCCCCCATTTAACCTGCCATTGTTAGTTTTTTGTCACTTGGACCTTTACAAGACGGCTTTACAAAAAAGGTCATAGTTGCCAAAGGTCTACCTTCCCAGTAATTGTATACTGATAGTAATGAAATTCTCTGTCCCATCCCTCTGGTATTGTAAGTCCAATTGACCCCGCGCATTATTCGTCCTTATCGTGGGTTTTGTTTACCCCAATGTACCCAATCTAATATGTACAATAGGCGAATCACTTTCGTTTGTTTGTGCGCAATATAGGAAAGCTTATTGCCTCTTTGACTCAAAGGATTTGTAATGAATCAATTATGTATGAATGAAAATCTTGTAACTTTTTGACAGGAGAAGGCGAAAAATTAGGAGCTGACGATAATTAATTATCATACTTTCGATTCAGTTGTCTACGATATGCCAACTTAATTTCAGCAATATGATTAATATGTAATAATATAATTCATCGTATCATGATTATCGTCTGTAGGAAGAACAATAGCACCCTAAAGTTCACCCCCTACAGCCAGATGGACCGATGACTTAAAAATGGTGGTGGAATCGGACTGGGCGCGAAAGACTCGGAACCGAGAGTTGTGGCACACCTTGGGAGAGTCCGGCAGTGGCAAATATGTTGATGATGGATATCTGTAAGAGCTCCAGATATATTGCAGGTTATAACAATTAACGCTTTCCATCAAGAGGGTATTGCTCTCTTCTCTATGCTAAACATTACACTAAAGCACAAAATTTGAGCAGCAAAAACAATAACCAAACTTGAATGACCTTGTTAAAAGTGCCAAAACCCACTTCGAACAGCGATCAACGAGCACTGAATATAAATGCAAATTGGCTCAGGCATCCTTGAGGCCCTTACTTAGATGATCTCCAAAAACTTCCCACTTATATTAATTAGGGTCCTACAGACCCCGCTAATCCCACAATCATGCGATGAATAACGGAGCTGTCCTTTTGCCGAAGAAACGAGGGTTCATTTTGATGTCATATTAAAAACGTATTACGCAGCAGAAGTGGGGTAGGCTTAGAATATCGCTGTCGTTAATATTTTAAAAATAAATCAGAGGCTTTTTCAAAGGCATTAAAGCTAGCGGGAGCAAAACACCGACTTTGAGCAAGTTGAGCAAGCTGGCAGCGGGCAGGGTACATAGCGTGAAGAAGTCTATGGCCATTAGGAAATTTAATAGCAAACGCAGAGTAAGACTCTCATCACCAAGGTAGACAAACGAACTGATGGGCAGGATGGTGGCTTCTGTTTAATTCGAACTCTAACTTCTGTGTCAACGCAAGCACAAGAAACAGCAATTTGCGCCACATATTTTCAGCTCTCAAGTTAATCAAAACTTGGGGTACAGTCCAGTTCAGTCCAGTCTACCTGGAATCTTGAAATTCACAGACACCAACTTTAACAAAACCATTGTAAAATGGGTCTTACGTCAACAGCATAAGGGGCACCTACATAAAGGTTGATGTGAGCGCCTCTGTACATGAAGCAATTGCCCACTTGATAAAAACATCCTGTATAGATACCTAAATATAAAGTACTTGAACCACAAAATGCATCACTAGCTAAACCACTTTACCAGACTCATGCTTTAAAATGTCGTGACTATAATCTTAATGGCTTCCATGGTGACACTAATGGATCCAGTGATGGATGCGATTTAGTTTTATTTCCAGCGCTCATATCGCAAACTTTACATTAAAGTTTTATTCCGCTTTGGAAGCTATTTTCCAACATCAATAACTGGTTACAGGAGAAAGTAGATCTCAAAATGAATGCCAAAAACGAATCTTTGCAGAGGTTTACCTGTATAACAACAATCTAATTGTGAAGGTGTAGTTGGCTACATCAAATACATAATAATATGACACCATAAACGCATAATGAAAAAATGCATCGTGATTGCATTAGCACAAACCAAATCACCAAATAAAAGCCTTTGCGTCCCACTGCTGGGCCCGAGCCTCACATCTACTATGACCGGCTCCAAACAGTCGTTTTATAAGCCTCTGGTCAGAATGTAGCATCGTAGTTACGTGTGTAGCTAAGAAAACTACGACGCTAGTATTAGAAGATCCTACTAATATTATAAAGGCGAAAATTTGTATGTCTGGATGTGCCGTGTTGCTCTTTCACGTAAAAACTACTGAATGGATTTTAATGAAACTTTACAATAATGTTGCTTATACATCTGAATAACACATAGGCTACAATTTATAAAGGTATTGTGTAAATTGGTGAAAATATCAAGTAAAATATGAAAATGTACGCGGCATCACGTGGTATGGCATGACAGTTGATGACAGACGGCTGCTGTCATTAGCGTAACTATGGGTGCGTTCCGAATTAGAAGGGTTTAACATCGAAATAACATTTTGGCTACAATTTGTACTCGCTGGCTGAACTAAATTCCACTCGGACGAAGTCGCGGGCGGCCGCTTGTATTTATATATATTGGGAACATAAAGTGACTGCAATCTGTCTGTATACCTTTTGTGAATAAATAAATATACTAAATGAGTACCATCAAATTATTAATATAACAGCCTGAGGAACCCCATTGTGTACAACTGATACGAAGCAGACGTCGTAGTCACGTGTGCTGCTACGAAAACTACGACGCGAGTATTCGTAGCAATGTAACTGGCTACGAAGTGTATGCTACGTGAGATTAACAACTACTAACAAATAAACAAGGCAGAACGTTAGCGATCGTTTACCAAACGGGTAGTCAGAGCCACACTGATTGTTGCCGTTATGATGAACAGAACATTCAGAAGCCCACATTTCGCCAAGAGAACTTGAACAAATCGTGGTAGGGGGCGAGCCTACCGCTGTGTTTTCCATCAACGCAGAGATAGCCGCAATTTGTTCAATGAGCATAAAGTAGGTGTTCCGGCCACTGTCAAACTTGGTACCATCGGGTTCCGAGTCAAAGTGTTTAACCACTGGGCCACGCGTTCTCAGATTCAGACGATTATTATTGAAATCGACCGGAAAATATGAGCTTTGGAAATGATAAAATGAAATAACTGAAATATAGTAATTAAAAACCAAAGAATAAATATTTCATTCGAATATTCGATTTTCCTTGAAAAGTGACGGAATACACCAGAAAAAATAGGCTAGTCAATTAAGGTTTCAATAGCTTCATTGAGAGAGTAGTCGCTCGGTTTGCGCAAGACGTAAGATCAATTCCCGGCTGATACAAAGTTGTTTGTAAAGGACTTCCTTGCGGACTGGTACAGATTTTCAATAGGATATAAACTTTCCAGAAACTGGTCCTGAATACGAAATTTATTAATTGCAATTAAAATTCTAACATCTGTTTAAGTTGCAAAGAATTCTGCATCTTTTGAGAAAAAACGTTGAATTATTTCTGAGGCTAATAATGAAAGGGAAAAAGTTGGATTAGGATGTGAATACATAATGAGGCTTAAGTCTGTCGGCGGAAAGTTCTTTATCCCCCCAATTCTAGCTGACTTTGTGTAAATCTAAGGTATTATTATGCTTGATAAATTGAATTTGTTTGCTAGACGACGCGGTTGCAGTTTCAAGTCTACGAATAAAAAAGAATTGTCTTTACATTTTGTTCAGGAGACTCCGAATGAAGCAGTATGGTGAATAAATAAATTAACCAATTAAGCTTGTACTGTGGGATACTAGACAACGGATACATCATCTCCATCATGTCAGGCGAACGACGCCCACAGCTGGGCATAGGTCTCACCAAGGATCTCCACAACTATCGGTCCTGCGCTGTCCGCATCCAGCGGCTTTCCGCGACCTTGACGAGATCGTCGGTCCACCTTGTGGAGGGCCTGCCCACGGAACGTCGTCCGGTACGCGGTCGCCATTGAAGAAACTTTCGCACCCCAACGGCCATCGGTTATCCGCGCTTTGTGTCGCGCCCACTGCCACTTCAACGATGCAATCCTTCGAGCGATGTCGGTTGTCTTAGTTCTTCTGCGGATCATAACGCTATACGGTATACCATGCTAGCAAGCATTCTCCAGGCACAGGTAACGCTTATCGACTTATTTCTCAGTTTTTTTGTCATATCCTTAAACCGCGGCCTAGAGTAACATAACTTTTTCGTTTTACCTTATTCAGCCATTAGTTCGAAGCAACCGCTTTTTATGCTTCAGAAAAGTAAAAGCAATCGCTCAAGTCGTATCTGGAGTAAATCTTTCCATTAAATAGGAGTTATCAGAGAAAAAGTTTAATTGCCCTCCTCACTGTGAGATTTGGACTCGAGGGCCGGAGGGCCGGAGGGAAGAATTATAACTTCTTTAATGGTATTTTACCTCAGTTTATTCGTATTAAAATATTTGCGTACGGTTGCGGTTTAGGCAATTAAATTTTCGGACTTCGGGCGGGTTAACAATTTATATTTGGTATTTTTTCAAGTTAACAACATGAAGGTATGATGAATGTATTTGTTAGAGTTTAGAGCATTTTACGTAAGGGCCGATTATGTATTTTTAGATATTTGATTGTAATTTAGTGCTACAACAAATTATTAATTTTGATTATTAATGTAAAGCCCAGTAATTAAACAGTCTGGCTCGGAACCCGTTGGTCCCGAGATCAAGACTAGCCAGAACACCTACTTTGTGTTCATTGTACAATTTGCGGCTAACTCTCCGGCGATGGTAAACACCAATAAAACTCTAGCAACCCGGTCAACTGCGGTAGGCTCGTCGCTTAACACGTTGGGTCCAAAATCCACCGTCGAAATGTAGGATTCTGAATGTTCTGTTCAACATGACGGCAATAATTAGTGTGCTTTGGACTAACTACCTATTTGAAATATGGTCATGGTTACGTATTAAAATACCTAAAATTGTTTTAACTATTGTCGATTCAACTACGCTCGACTCACCTAAATTCATAACGTCTAATGCTCGACTTGCCTAATGCTTAACTTAAATAATTTTATTTAAACTAAAATCGATTGCACTAACGATCAATTAATCTAATGGTTCTTTGATATAATGGATGTTTCAAACATGTATAAAATACCTAATCTACGACTCGCCTACTAATTTTCATCCTCCTCCAGCCTCGCTCCTCCGCGCCTACGCGGGCTTGAATTGCACTACAGGGGTAGGGCAGACAAGACTACATGGAGTCGGATTTGCAGCAATCCGCTTCTGTCAATACCTTTTACCTACTATACTATTTAAAACAACTACCACTTATGTATTATAAATATAAATGGTATAATCATCGAATAACATAAACTTATTTTTTTAAATCTTATGATTGTTTATGAATACACACATAAATAAATAGGTACACATTGTTAGAGATCTTAAAAAGTGCTTGGTTCAACGCAAGCAGCAATAAATCAGGCAAGTCGTTTTTCGGGTTTAAAAAAAAAATAACCACGAAGGTTCAAGGCGGGAGCTTCGCTGCGCTTCGCTCCCGCCTTAAACCTTCTAACCTAATCTATCCGTGTCGGTTTCGCCCCGACTCTAGTATAGGACAGACAAACATACCCATTACCTAGTTGTTATAACAAAAACATTTATTTCATATGAATGTTATATGAAATGCTATTTAGATTAAACAAAATTACATCAAATGAGCTTTATACTAAGTAAAGTTTATATTAATTGTTGTTAGGCGTACTGATTGTTATCTTAAATGACGTTAAATCATATGATGTAATAAATAAAATGAATAGTATGTTGAAGAAAATTATTTAAAGAGTGGTTATACCAAATGTTCATAATATTTCATGAACGTTATTGAAATGAAAATATATCAAATGAAGTTATATGAACCAATACG
Source organism: Udea ferrugalis (assembly GCA_950022985.1). Taxonomy (NCBI): domain Eukaryota; kingdom Metazoa; phylum Arthropoda; class Insecta; order Lepidoptera; family Crambidae; genus Udea; species Udea ferrugalis. The sequence continues at coordinate 4,242,390 of OX465532.1, read as the reverse complement.
CACCCCTTTTACCTATTACAGATCGTAGGTGAACCAACCGTTAGATTAATAGACCGTTAGATGAATAAAGCTTAGATGAATAAGGTTTAGATGAATAGACGTTAGGTGAGTCGAGCGTAGGCGAGTTGTCCATTAGGGATTGCGTTTATTAGTTATTATGAAATTATAAGAAATGATTAGTAGTTATATCAATCATTAGGCCAGTCGAGCGTAGTTGAATCGACAATAGTTAAAACAATTTTAGGTATTTTAATATGTAACCATGGTCATGAGGGTATCTTAAGTTATTATTAAAGCAATTTCATTAGCAGTTTCACCTCATATCTCGCTCGACCTGCTGGCTCCGCTCTGATAAAAAGCCAGTAGCTCGGGATTTTTTCACACACATGTAGATACCTTCCTGCTATGACTGGCATCACCCTCCCATCATTTTGATTGGCACATGCCACTACCATTTATGCAAGCTGCGAGTATACGTTATTTCGCTTTTATTAAATTAAAACCGGGCGTTAAAATTCCAACCACGCGAAAGGTTTGTTGTTCAAATAACTTTCAGGAGCGATTAATTTTGTAAATTTAAGTTTCTTTGCCGCATTGTGCGGACCGTGGCTAGTTTATGGTTCCATTAACCAGGGATTTGAATCGGTTTAACCAGCTGTTACCGGCAGTAATTAAGGCGGTCTTTGTTTAAACGAGTGAACGTTTTCTGCTTAGGCTTAACGATACAAAATCAAGATAACGAGTTTGTTATTATAGAAAGGTGGTATTTCGAAATTCGACACACACTATAAACGTTTCATTAGAAATCGATTTTAGGATGAAGATTTAGATTGAATTATTATTTATTTAAACGAACCCATTTATTGTTACTAATGAAAATACAACCAAACCCGGTGACATTCAAACACAGGCTACAAAAAACATTATATCATTCCTCATTTAACCCTAATACCCGCTACGAATATATTTATGTATCTTGTTTGTATCTTGAATATATGTATATTATCTTATCACTTATCACCAATGTCATATTCAAATTCCACCTGCTTATTGGCAAATAAAAGAAACGAATTTGTATTTGCTTCTGTTCACCTCTAGGTGGACTACTCACCCTGTTCTTATTTGCCGTCATAATGTAGTATGTTATTCATATTATCTGCCAGAATAGTGTTTTGTACTATAGATGACATTTAAGTTTAATCTTTCTTTCTTCTACACTACTGAAGCTCCAATAAAGCATACAGAACACTGAACAATGTCGTCGGTTTTTTCCAAAGAAACTGTCCTCGCTCTGGATAATGCCTTAAAAATAGATCAACCGGGAAAAGTTGGCGACGGGGATATTGATAAGGGATAAAAATGTAGTGGGAGTGAAAGCCTCCTTACTCACCGTAAGTTTGCCCTCAAAAAAGTTATCTCGTAAAAGCCAAAGGGTTTCATCATACAATTCCGAGATCAGAGTCATATTTTTAGATTAAGAGGAGGAAGTCGGTCACCCTCGTTGATCTAGTACCACCATTAAGCAGGCATTATTAGGGGAAGGACAAGAAGTAATATTTAAAAAGTTATTCGGCTAAGGCAAAACCTTTTTGTACAGAAAAACCCTTGTAAAAACTGCCCGAGTAAGAATCAGCGGACCCCTGGGGTTTCAGGGTCGAAGTTATAGTAGTATAGTAATAAAGATAACACATCAAAAGTATCGAGACTTGTACCAGGAGCGCCATGTGCTCTACCCAATGGTCAGTATTCTTTGAAGAATACTGCTTGACACATACCTCAACTCAACTATAAGAGCTCAGTGCGGATTGTAAGATGAGTGTAAGGGTTACTGATCAATCTTGTTGTCAGATGCTATCAAGCCGCTCTAAGGCCTAAAACTAGGCTCACTTACTGACATCTATCGTAACAAAAATCTCCGCCTCGAGTGTTTCACTACATGAAATAATATTCTCACGTTAGTCGCCGGCTAAATACGAAATCCGCATACGCAACAATTAATTAAGCGCTCCAATACCGCTGCAGCCTGCAGCCAGTTATACCGACGGGACTTAATTAACTTGGATACTGGTTCGATTCCCGCGCAAGGCACAAAGGGAACGAACGGCGGCCATTGTTGCCGAAGACCAAAGAATATTAGAATATTCAATCACAACTCAGTTCTGTTGCTAATGAAATGGACTACGATGCAAAACTATTTTTTAATGTAGTTTTATTTCTCTATTGATTGCGAAAATATTGAGGGTTTGAAAACATTGATGGGAAAGCTCTGACTTGTAGGTGGTTAACATGAGCAGAATTCTGCGGATATATTGGCTCTCAGTAGCTCAACTGTAAACATTGGAATTAAATCTTAAATGCATTTTGAAAATACAACAGGTAACTTAATCAGAAAGAATGTAGGTGATAAATTGGGATATCTTACTAAACCGCATTTTTTTTATTAACAAAGATGACAATTAAGCATTGGAATGATATGTCTGATGGAAAGCGGTTACTGCAGCTCAAGGCATCTTTAACAGTAGACACTTGCCTACAGCCAACGTAAAAGCATACAAATGCCTTTGAAAAACTCTAGATACTTTAAAGCTTAATGGAAAACCTCAAACGGAAGAGTTGCTGACAAAAATAGCCGCAACAAATGCCTCCGTCATTTACTGTACCAATGCGACATAATTAATTACTTAGCGCAGTTTTATGCGAACATTGTCCCTTGTATACTTATCCTACAAATATTATAAATGTCAAAGTTTGTATGTATAGATGTGTCATGTTTCTCTTTTACTAAAACTCTGAATGGACTAGAATGAAACTTTACAATAACATAGCTTATACATCTGAATAGCACATATGCTACAATTTATGAAGATATATCACTTTTTTTTAATCTGAGTCTACGCGTGCGAAGTCGCGGGCGGTCGCTAGTTACAAAATAAAAACGGAGAATGTTTATTGCATACTGTTTTTTTAAAAACAACTACTTACTACGAATTTCGTGCCATTTTCGTGCTCACCACCTGTACTATATTAGCTTGTGGTTCATCTCATCTCGTAGTATTACCTTTATTACATTACTGTATACTTAGCATGTCTGCAATTTTAGAAAGAAAATACAATTGCAGGTCTCAACAAAAATGTTCTTCTTTGTATTTTTTCTCTGTATTCTGTATACCTTTCCATATTTTTTTTATTTTATAGATAGGAAATACAGGTAGTACCAGGCAAGATTCAAAGTTGCATTATTTGCAAACCGGGCTGTTAACATAATATTTTGTTTGACAGAGACAGCTTTTATCACATCTTATATTAAACTAAAATATTTTAAGGTGTGGGAAATACTATAATGATTAAGAAGTTGGCTACTTCACCAGAGGTCGCGGGTTTGATCTCCGCACAGTACAAACATTTGTCTGCATGAAAATGTTTGTTTTTATTAGTTTCGATGTTTCCTATGTATATTATGTATGTATTTACAACAAAAAGGTAAAAAGTAGGTATGTTAATCCGTTGTCTACTACCCCAGAATACAAGCTTTAATTAGCTTACTTTGGGGCTAGACGGCGCTTTGTGAAATAATGTCCAGGGATGTCCAGGAATATTTATTCACGCTGTTCTTGGAGAGATCAAAGTAACAGGGTTTTAGGAACAAAAGCGCGGAAGTCGAGTTCCACTCCTAAGCCGTTTGTGACACAAACGAGTCAGCATAACGTTTCTATACTAATATTATAAATGCGAAAGTTTGCATGTGTGGATGTGCCGTGTTGCTCTTTCACGTAAAAACCACTTGATGGATTTTAATGAAACTTAACAATTATATAGATTATGTATCTGAATATCACATAGGATACAATTTATAAAGATAAATTATATTTTTTTAGCCTATGCCCACGCAGATGAGTTCGCGGGCGGCCTCTAGTTTGTACAGAGGCGCACACATCAACCTTTACAAAACCATTGCAAAATGCGTCCAATGTCAGCCGCCTAAGGTGCTTATGTAAAGGTTGATGTGTGCGTACATACAGCACGAGCGAAACGGCAGACAAAAACTAGTTAATCTTAATGACAACCTAATTAAAGTGCTTATAAATATGTCAGCGAGTAATAACCTCCAAATTGTCGTAATTCATTCGGACACGCGTCGACAATGTCGTGTCCACACGCCCAATAATTATACACTTAGGAAACACGAGGCGATAACGCACGAAGCTATGTAAGTTAATATTTAGGAAAAGGCTAGAACATTAATTAAATTCTATTTAGTGACGAAACTTCTTCTTATGGTACCATCGGATATGGAGGTCAGCTATCATTAGAGCTATTCAAAGAGCTATTCATCTGGTGCTCATGTTGAACCAGATACGCAGATTTTTAAGCCATGAGTTACCTCTTCTTCCGGGTTTTCTTCGTCCTTGGATCTTCCCTCGCATAATAAGTTGGAGTATCTGATACGTCGTTCCTCATTATGTGACCCAGATATTCTAATTTTCGGATTTGTATGGTCTGTAACGAATATTGACCTTAAGAGCGCCATCACACTTCCGGCGAAGGCGTTCAATGAATTGTATGCGAAGCGCAGACGCTAAGCGTCGCGTTGTCGCGGCGTCTTTGCTAGACCACATGAGTACGCGGCGTGTGCGCCACACATACGTTCATCGAGCGCCTACACTACACAAACGCTAGTGTGAAAGCGCACTAAGCCGAGTGCATTTGAATTCGTACAAAACTGAGAAATATGAATAAGTATTTACGAATAATCCCACTGTCCAAGTATGAAAGCTTAACAACGGCTTACTACAGTTCAAAGCTTTTCTTCGAGAGCATACTATTGGACATAATGCAGCCATTAAGCCATTTCGACACTAGTTCTCAGACAATATGATAACTCGACGTGATTTTTCACCTTTATTATTCAAACAAGGTAGGTAGTCCCTGCAGAAATAATTTCTAATAATATGTTCGAGAATTAGGGGGTTTATTCGAGGTCTTTTAGATTTTGGAGTCTTTTGGACGATTTATAGATAATTTCGTCATTTTGTAAGAAAACTCGTATCTCTTTAAGTAGCAAATTTTTGCAGAACCTATAATCACTTAGATATTATGAACACACAGGAAAAATTGTGAAATACACTATTTAAAAAGTTTTGAGGAAATAAATTTCAGCTGGATTAAACTTTGCTGGCTACTTGTAGTTCCTCATATAACACCACACATCCGGTACAGCCGCTGCGCCGGTGGCTAAAAGTACACTTTCCAAGCTTGCATTAAACGGTAGAGCTTAATCTTCCTAGTAAAGTAATAGGGGGAAATAAATTAGTAGAAAGCTCACTTTTGCAATCTAAAAATTAAGAATTATTTTACGGATTACATAAAATAATTCTACATATTTATCTTAATAATAATACAAAATGAAATTGGTCGGAATTTACTCGTATTTTCTTGTCTTTGTTAGACACTCTACAGTTAGTCAATCAGTTCATTTTGTACAGTTATTGTTTTAAATTAGTTCAGTGGTGCAGTGGCTCGGAACTCGGATGGTCCTGAGTTCCAGTCCGGCAGGAACACCTACTTTGTGTTTAATGTAGTAGTTGCGGCTCTCCAGTGATGGAAAAAACAAAAGAAAACCCATGCTAACCGGATAACGGCGAAGGCTCGCTCTTTGTGGGTTGACTTCAAAAACATTTGGCGAAGCGTGGGCTGCTGAAGGTTCCGTTCAATGACAATAATCAGTGTGCCTCTGACTATATACCCCGGTTGGGAAATAGCCGTGAGCATATGTGCAAATTTTAAATACAGCAACTAAGTAATTTAATATTTCAGTTTAGTCACTAATTTCAGACTTACATGCTACGTGTCAAGAGCCTGAAACAGACACTTACAAAATTACACAGTCCGCTTAGTAATTACGACTGTTAACACACTACGTGCTAAAATAACACAACTCACCAAGGTTTGTACAAAAGTTTGGTAAATTCAGAACTTTACAGCGTATTTCAAAAAATCTTTTCATTCTTATGCAAATTTAAAATGAAAGGAGAAAAGTCTGAAGCTTTCCGCGGAGCTTTTGTAAGAAAATGTTTTTGGAGCTACTTCACCTTTAGTTTCCATAACTTGTATAAGTTGCTGGCGGGCTGATAACAAGCGTATTTTCCATCGTAGTTCTGACAGAATTTCCTGAACACATTTTTTCCTAGATCATGCTTGCAAGAAGTTTTCCCTCTTGAAGAATACGTAATAGGGAATAAAAAATATGAATTAAAAGGGATTGACAAGGTTCTTTCAAAATTGTTCACTAATTCCTTTTTGAAAGGTAAGTAGAAGTTGACCACTGCCGTTAACTTAGAGCCCACCTATTTCTATTAATTTCTCTCTACGGATAAAATCATCGAACAGCGCAGGCATTTTTCGAAAAATAAACAAAACCTTCCAATTGGTTTTATAGAAAAGACTGCATATACTAATTTTATAAACATTAACTAAGGAAACATAAACACAATATGCCTTCCTCTGTTTCAAATGAAAACAATGATTTTCTTTTTAAACAGAAATCTTTTGTCTCGCAAGACCTTCGAAATCTTTTGTAATGATTTTATTTTCTAAGATATTTGGCATTTTCTTTCAGGATTTATCAACAATGGACGAAAAGTTTAAAAAAAACAAATGACTTAAGCAACACCTTCAATATCGTTAATAGCTTCAAGATCATTACTTGTAAAACCTACTGGGATGAGTCGCATTTGGCGAAACAGGAAGGACAGGACATCTAAGAATATCAAATATTGAGTTTTTTTCAATTCAAGGAATGTAGTACATTTTTCGTATAACTCTTCGGTGAAGAAAACCCTGATAAATACCCAAGCAGCCCGGCCAACGGCGCAGCATTAGACTCGCCCCTTATCACATAGGGTTCAAAATTTGATAGACAAGAAGTGCTTATGAAGGTTCCATTCACCCTGACGGCAACAATCAGAGTGCCTTGACTACCCCGTTTAGTATAAAGCCCTGAGCTATAGTACAAAAAAACAAGTAGGGCAACTTTGCCACCGAGCGAGCGATAATTGGTGTCGCTCTTAATTTCTACGCGAGCGGCAGCGGCGCGGGCGCAGCGAAACACAGCAGCTTGCGGACTTACGTACACGACGTACGCCTTGGCTGCGAGTGCCACGACTGGACTATCGTTAGAGCCTGTTCACACAAGCGTTTGCTGGGGGATTTCACGGCGAGGCGATCTCGCCACGAGAGCGCGGCGTTCGCGCAGCGTACACGCCGCGATTTCGCAGCGATAAGATAAACGCCGCGAACACGCAAACATAACTACATGTTTAAGATAATTTGTATCTGGGAGACGAAGCCAGGTTATTTCACTTTCAAAAGGGCATGGATTACACTGAAGATTGTTTTTGAATACGAGGATGACTGTATTTGTTCCGTCAGTGTTTCAGCCCCAGTCTACGGGCACGTTCTATTCAATTGTCTTTTTAATTGTATCTGTCGGCCGCAGGCAAGTCAAAATTATTCATTGAGTTCTGTTCCAGTTCACGAATCTTGAAAAGGTTATTTATAACATTGCGATACTCTAGATTGCTTTTAGAATATATCAAGGTCGTCTCTTATAATTTATAATTCAGTTTCATTCATTTTAAAAGCGACTGTCGGATTTCTTCAAGTTCACTGTTCATTACATTTCCAATTGATTCAAAAATAACAACTACCTCGTGACACTCATTTTGATTGCAGTTGTATTTAATAAGTAATTATTGCACAAAATAGAACAAATTGTGGACTGAATGCTAACAGCATTAACACTACACTAAACAAAAAAAAATCTTCTAAGTTTTAAATCAACGCATATACTCGTACAACAGGATAAATCCTTATTTTTAATATGCTCTTAACATCATTTGAAAAAAAAAGCATCTGCGCATCCAAGTTGCAAGCGTGTTTTTTGCTCACGTCGGCGATTTTTTCGTTCATATTTTTAAGTAATGGCGTATTTCCACCTGACGCGCTCGTATGATGAAAAATTGACTCCCACCTGAGTCCGGATTATGAGATATATTTGTATAAATATTCACAAATATAAATAAAGAATAGCCTCCCACCCTGGTTGGAAAACTTATAAATCAGCCTTAAACGGTTTTCAGAAATAAACGAGTAAGGTATGCCAGGGTTTATTTATTATTTTTTATTCAATTCTAGAGGGGCTCTGTAGTATTGAACCTATCTGCTAAGCTGTGACTCGTGGGGTTCGAACCCAACCTTCAGCAAACAATCACGTCACGCACAGTAATTATTTTCTTTTCTAATTAAGAAATATGAGATAAGATTCTAAAAACTTTATTGCACACCAATTAAACAAAGTAAAAGCAAATTTATTGTTTGTACAAGCAAATGTAAGACACATACTTAGTATTTAGGCGTTAATAGGTGCCCTCTTCAAATCAGTCTCTTCTAGACGTAAACCAACAGTCGGAAAACGAAAACCTACATCGTGTCTTTAGCTATGAGCCTATTGGTTCAAGAACCACCTTGTTTATGTGCTATTAACTTTCAGAACATCAAAACAAGAAGAAAGCTATGTTCCAAAACAGTAGCTCATGTATATGTAACGTTTTCAAGAAATGTTGTGTTCTCATTTATATCTGGATTCGGCTAAAGTTCACGTTGTTTTGGCAGGTTTTGACAAGTGCTTCGCTAAGCGCGAATCTTCCGGTCGAAATTGAACAGTGTTCCCTCTGCCAAAATATACGGCCGAATCCGATGACCTATTATACGGCCACTAGCATTTAGACTCAACCGAACATGAAGTTTTTATATCCGCAACGCGACATGAATCTTCGACCGATGGTACGGTTGTGGCATAGCAAAAAAGTGTTTCTGTGGACAATATTTGAGAAGCTAGAATAAAGTCCCTTGGTCGACTTCAAACACAGTGGCTAATCTCAATGTGATTAACTAGTATGAAGGAGATATTTTCACAGGCGTGTGCGCAATACACAGGCACGTAAAGAAATATAAACTATTACCGTGACATAGGTGCTTAAGAGATCGACATGACTGAAGTCAGGGGCCGATATCTTACTTTCAGATACTAGGTTTCAGAAACCTCCACTGCCCTTGCCAACTCGAATCAACAACTCAAATAAGAACATGTTTTTCTTTGTTTCCGAACCCACACCTCTTCTACAGTCAAACGCTCTCATTGCTACACCACCAAGTCAGTAATCACTGAAGTATGCACACCGTTTACTTTGTCATTCCAAATTATTCGTTAATTAAATTCTACAACTGAATATACCACGTTAATTAGTGAATACTTAATCTCGCCTGAGATGTATTAGGAGCTTCGGGACATTTTCTGAATCACTTTGATACACCTCAGCTGAATGAAGAGGCGTACAAAGGGGAACACGTATAATTAGCAACAAAAGTAGCTGAATACTTCAGTACTTTGTTACATAAACTTGGTCAAAATTGTTACACGATTACAAATTATGTGGTTTATTAACTGATCTTCGTGCTTCGGAAGGCACGTTAAGCAGTTGGTCCCGGTTGACGTCGCTAGATGTCAGTCGTTTAGCCAAGTCAGAACCCTAAGGGCGTCTTGATAACATCTGACATTAAGGTTGCTCTCTAACCTTACACCCCTCCAACAATACGCACTGAGCCCGCGTGTTGAAGTATGGCTCGTTCCACTTCATAGTTGAGGAGAGACCTGTGCCCAGCAGTGGGACGTGTATAGGCCGTTTATGTTATGTTATGTAACATCTGCTTAACCAATGTGACAAGGTACTAAACTGGGGTCGCGAAATGGCGGACCGCAATCCGGATATGGAGTTCCGATTATGAGATATACTTGTATTTTTTATTCAAATAAAGAGAGGCTCTATAGTAGTGAACCTATCTGCTAAGCCGTGATTGTACATTAACACGTTGATCTGTAATTGTTATCTGTTCATTTTTGTTATGATTGGTGTCCAATTAATAATGTACCTATAGTCCGTTCGCGTTAAGAATGCAGTAATTTCATACTTGTTCTTCGATCTAGCACGCCCCCTTTCGCATACTTTCGAACGCAAAGGTGGTGGATCTGAGTCTTTTTGTGTGCAACAGAATTAAATTTAAAAATCACTGCATTCTTAACGTGGACGGATTACACCTTCTTGTCTATATAAATATAACTGTTTTCGATGTTTGGTGACATTACGATATGGCCAAGTAACTATTTAGTTGAGGAAATCGATAAATAGGTTCCTAATTTATTATTGAGCACATCATGAAATGCCAGCTTATTGTGACCTGTCTAGGCTTATCATGATCGGCCCAAGACAACGACATTGATATCGGTATGATAGGTATTTCTACATATTGCTCAGGACTGATTTACTGATAAAAAAGCTCCTTAAATGTTAAAATAAAGATGAAAGCTTTCGATATATTCCTTACCCTCAATATAAAGAGGGTTATCTGATGTTCCTTTGGGAAATATACAATATTAAATGGGAATCTACCTACTGTTACGCATCATTTTCACTTTTTGCTATCTGTACTTAGGTTATTTATGTTTGAAAATAAACAATATTTTTATTTATTTTATTTTCAGCCTATGCTGTCCCACTGCAGGGCAAAGGCCTCCCCTCCCACCTTCCACTCCTTGCGGTCCAAAGCTACTTTTGGCCAGTCTCTGAGATGATGGTCGAGCTCATCCCGCCATCTCTTTCTGGGCCTGCCGTGCTGACGCTTTCCGCTTGTGGGAACCCAATTGGTCGTACGGTTCGCCCAGAACTCATTTGTCGTAACCCCTTCATAACCCCTTCCCACAATATGAAACAATATGTAAAGGATTTATCATTTGCTGTTTGGACTTAACTGTAATTCAATTATAGCTTATCTTGTATTTTACAGGCTCGTTAATTACGTCCGGCCTGTCTACGTTGTTTTTATTTATTTATTTTAGATTACGCGAAGGACAATGCCCCTTAAAATATGGGCTACGGTCTGGATTTGTGTCAATAGTATATTCATTAAGACCGTTTAAACAACGATAAATTACTATCAACAATCCCCCTTTTTAGGTTCGATACCCAAGTTTCACTGCTTTAAAAAAATGATCCGTCAATATATACTGACGGATCACGATATTTATTGGGTAGTGTATTGACGGATGACAATATTTATCGCTGGATTTCCGGAAATCCTTGGTCTGATCCCAGATCCTGGCTCAAGATAGTTCTCTTGCGTGTGGTGTCGCTGGTCAATATTTATCGCGTTAGTACGCAGCGAGATATTAATGGTGTAGGGTGTGCTCTGATCCGATCCAAGATACATCAGTAAATATCATGATATTTATCACGATATTTATTGACGTTCGCCTAAGATGTCCCAGATCCCAGATTAAATTACTTAACCTAGTCGCTTCGTACTCGTATTATAATGCGACAAAATGTTTTAGTTTCCTCGTTAGCGGCGAAATTGTACACTGTGAACTCTGACAAGGCCGTTTCTAGGAGGGTGCCACCACTGATTATACATTCATTCATTTCATGTTGGAATCTTGTGTAAGTAAGTGCTAAATGTTGTAAAGGCTTTCGTCACATTAGCGTTTCCTGATTGAGCCCTTCACACCAGGGTTGCACAGGCCCCACTTCAACTATGAAGTGTTGCGAGCGATCTACCTAATGTGAGGGTGTTAGGCTAATGATAAACCATAATGCCAGACGTAATCAAGTCGCCCTAAGGCCTACGACGCTTAACGACGGGCATCAAGCAACGTCAGCTTGATTCGACTTGTCGGGTGTCGATGCCAAATTTTGAAAAAGAATTCTAGTAGCAATGAATTTGAGATGAAACGGTTCACTCTTGTCGGTAACCGATTTTCATATTAAATTCTCCAACTGTTTGTAATAGGAGCTCGACACCCGGCAAGTGGAGAAAATGGTAAGCATTACGCTCTAAAAGAATGGACTGTGACTTTATTTACATCACAGCTGAACAATTCGACAACTTACATAGAAAATACGTGTAAATAAGATTAGGTTGGATTTTACATTTACATTTACGTACCCAATTTCTGAAGTATTCATGTTCAATTGGTTAAATATTTGAAGTAGTGTAGAATTACCTGAAAGCAAAGAAACACATATCATTAGTTACAGAAGCTGTAAGCTTAAATTTTATAAAAATGAACAATTTGTTATTAAAAAGTCACCAGTAATTTACCGTGTAAGACTTATATTATAACCGTCAATTTGATACCTAATTTATAGACTTTTTATAGATCACATGCTTGTTCAATTTGTCGTTTCAAAACATGCAAAACTCCCTCACTACCTCTCTGCGACGTTGATCATAACATGGATACGCCATGACCTATTATTCCGGGACACAATAACTGCAATAGCTAGCCGTGTCCCGTGTCCCGAGCAATTGCACGCAGCCGCACCTGGGACGCTGGAGCGGGGCCAAACTTAAGTCCGCAACGCAGATATCGAGCGAATGGATAATACAGCTTTCTGGTATTAAGTATAATCTTTGAAAATCTTACATATTATCATGAGCTTTAGCTCATAAATGTACTATTTGGCAGATTAAACAGAAAAGACACGATTTAAAAAAAAACTCCTTTTCGTATCACGTTTTAGTTTCATAATATTTTTTCAAACAGGCACTTCGCTTCCGTGAATTTTTGGAGTAGTAAAGTGAGTTTTGATTTTGAAGAATGTTACTTACTTATATTGAACGTATCTGAAGGGCCAATAGACATAATTTCTTACGTTACAGAGCCTATTTTTTGGGCAGAAGTTTTTGAAATACAATGTTTATTTCATGCTTTTTAAATTTAGACTATGAAATCCCATTTAATCACCTCCCACGACCGTAATCCGTGCCGTACTCCACTAAACCTCGTTATATTTAATTAACTTTTTCCCGCGTAGGATTTGGAATCAAAATAATCAAATAATGCACAGCCATATTGTATTATGTTTTGTAATTTATCCTCTCATTTTTCAAATAATTAAATCTTCAATTTACCCTTGCGACCACTGATAAACAGGTTGGAGATTGAGACGAAACAGACCAAAGACAGCGATTTTTTAGTTAAGTTGGTATAAGAGATAAAGCGCACAGAGAATACTAAATAAGTAGAGTATGCACGAAACCACACAGCTTGGAACACAAAAGCGTAGTCAAAGCTAGTCGGTACAATGTCTGGCTGACAGATAAGGTTCTTACCCTCTTAATGCTATTGTACAGAATCGTCGGAGTGCAGTCATCTTATGATGCAACCGTAAGCTCGCTAAAGAGCTGCCCGTTATTGAGCACAATGCGAACAGTAAGGGAGTGAAAGAAAGAAAATACGTTTGTTTGGTACAGTACGCAAAATGTAATGAGTGAAGTAAATGAACATATTGCTACAGAATTTCTAAAGCGATACTACATGAGCTTTTAGAGAAGAGACTGAACAACTATTTGTTAGGCCAGAATGTATCTACTTAGAGCACATCAGCACTTTATGATCAAGTGAGGTTGTGGTCGAACGCGCCTACTCAAACTAAGTTAGAAAATGAATGATATAAGTAAGTAACTCGAAGGCGAAGTATTATGTGTCTGTTCTTCAACTGCTTAATCATTTCGAAAGAAATTCGAAAATAGTACATAGTTTTATTAACGTAAAACAATCAACAAAGACGTCGAAATATAACCAGCTTTTTCCGATACTTAAAATGTTACACATGGGCGGATTGGTCCCAGGAAAGTTCACAAGTGACTTAAATATTGAAACTATTTCAAAACGTAAGTCATCTTTCTGACATAGGGTGGAAGACATTTAAAAGTTTACTTAAACACAGACAGATAATGCTTGTTTATACACAGCGTTAAAACTGTGCTGAATTACTAACCTAAAGTGCCGAAACTCCTCTTATCATTTCCAGTAAGCTGCGGCCTGTGTCGCATAATCTGCAATGCGTTAGCCTGCATACCTCAGGTCACTCACGACGGTATGCAGTCTGAACCATATTTCGGCATCTAACTACTCGTATTCATGCCCAGATAGTTAGCTGCTAAATACCTCGCTGAAGTCTGTGGTACTAGGCTGCAGATATGTACTTGAAAACGAATGGGCGTAGTATTTGGGATGTTTTTTTGATCACTGAAGAAATGACATGTCTTACTTACGTTAGAATGAACCTTACAATAACCGTAACAAAGTATATTTTAGACTGAAAAGGTACTTATGCCAAACACGAGTGAATCGTAGACCAATTACCAAATGCTTGAAAATTGTTTTATAAACAACACTTAAGAACTTTTTGCCCATCTGATTGGTATTCAACCCACTATACTTACAAGACTTTCCTCAACAATTTCCAAACTTACCTGAAGCTAAGTGAATTATACAGGTTGAGGCCACGCAATGTTTATCTGCATCGATTGGTCGAGCAAACACGACAATCTGGCTTTGGTCAGATAAACACCAATCTGCTGATAGGCCGTGTTAGTCACACATCACACATACCTTCACAACCATATTCCCAACGGAGTAGTCAGAGGCACACTGATTTTAGACGACCCATTAAGCACAGTGGCACGAGGGCCGGTTGCGACTCAAAGGGGCAACGAATTCGAATAACGCCCCATCCAAATTTTGATGTTTGTTGATGAAACAGATAGACTAAGGGTGTTTGTGGTATTTTCGTTGTTTCTGATTACTTTAACATAAGGGAAACCCTTACCTTGGGATCTTGGCAATTTATGTGAATTTGTCTCATATTTACATTTATTTATTGTTTTCTCTGCGCGAATTTGAACCCACAACGTGATAAGGGGCGAGCCTACCGCCGTCATCCGGGTTGCTTGGGTTTTTATCAGTATTTTCGTTTTAGTTCACCACTTTGCCACGACGCTCAGCGACATCCGCTACGTGACGCTGGTTTATCTGCAACGATTGGTCGAGCAAACAAGACAATCTGGCTCTGGTCAGATAAATACCAATCTGCTGATAGGCCGTGTTACTCACTCAGCGACGGTAAAAGCCCGGAACGAGTAGCACGCTAGTGCGTCGTGACAGACGTAGGTTCAGTATCAGCAGGATATTAATAACCCAGGTAGGATCAGTATCTTTTTAAAGCATGAAATAAAGTAGCTTAAGTTTTAGGATTTCAGTTTGTCTTTCGGAAGAGAGAGACATGCCCTAATTATTACTCGAGGAATGTTATGCCAAAATTTTTTACTATATAGAGCAAGCAATCAAAAATGGTCATTTATGTTATAATGGGCTCCTACTGTTGACACATAAATATACCAAATGAATGTACAAAAAGTCGTTTTCATTGTATGTTTTACGAGTGTTCAATAAGCAATTTAAGAACAAATCATACTGTGGTAGTGACATAGGCTAATGAGGATGAGAGACTAAATCCAAAAAAAACTTTTTTTATAGTATGTTAAATAAAAACCCTTGCTTTGTCAGGAAATACTTAGCTTTATACGACTTAAAGCTTCACCGAAAAGCATAAGGAATAATTAATCGAGGATATAGCAGATGTTAATTTTGCAAGATAGATAAACTATCTACTTACAAAACATCACTTTGCAATTTAGAGGCGCCCCATTCCGGTTGAATTACTAAGCAAACTCGAATACTCCATTACACCGATCCACTCAGATTTGATTAGAGACGACTCAATGGCGTGATGGATGCGATGAACGCTTAGCAAGTTTTAAATTTAATTGTGTGCTAACGGAGAAACATGGATGGTTAGGAACGGAACGTTTTAGCGAAACGTTGTTGGTTACATTCATTTAATTTTGTAGTCTTCTTAAAGTTGAGTGCCTCAAAAGAAGGGTTGTTAAGTTATTTAGGCTCTGAAATTGTACAGTTACGAGTACCTACTCGTGACTAAACCTTCATCTTCGAGGGTTAGTTATTTCTTTTTCAAACCCTAAAATAATATGCATGCTGCATCCCTGCATGCTTGCCTGCATGCTGCTTGCTTGCATGCTGAATGAGCAAGGCGAATCCGACTTGGCCGGGATAGTTACTCGTACGAAGGCTTTAGTTTATAAGATAAAATGAAACTGCCCAAATGACCTTATTTGGGCAGTTTTATTTTATATTATAAACTGGCCATTTTAACTAGAACTGGTTTCATGCTCACTTTTCAAAATTAGCAGGGATATTCAAGCAAAATTGCTTTACTTTTACTTTGTTGTATCACTTGTATGTACAGTCTGTTAGAGCCTTTTAAAAGTAGGCTTACTAAACTCGTTATCCGCGCCCTAACTGATAGATAAAAAGAACATACAAGATTAAGATCTTCTATGTTCTTTTTATCTATCAGTTAGGGCTAGGGGGTTAGTTAGGAACTATTGTCCATACAAATAATTCCTGCCTATAACACAGATTGCGACACTGAAGCGACAGTCGCCATTACGAGTACTTGACGTTTTCATAATATTTACCATCTCTCGCTGAATCGACTATAAAAACCGTCCCCAAAAGTAAACGAACTCTCAATCCTCATTAATATTCCCAATAGAAGATGATAGGTCTTTTGATTATTCAGCGACCCTTTTAAGGTGCTTAAGTACTATAAATATTGAGATAAAAAACGAATTAAAGATAAGCCTAAGGAAACTTTAGAACAAATCTCCTTTGGAATTTCTTTGGATGACTTTATTAAAATTAGTTAAGACTTATTGTGCCGCCGGCTGGCACGGAGGGCGATATTAAACGAATTTTGATGAAGCTTCAAAATATATTGATTAAGATTTAGAAGCAAAAACTGTAGCGAAATTAAAGTCAATTCACAAGACCAAGAAACAGTTTATATTTCTGTTATTTAGTTATTACATTAGTAAAAAACTCAGTCAAGTTATCAGGTAAGGCGGGATCGGAACCTGCCTAAGCTGCTATCCGGGCGACCGGTCTTTCACATAAGCTACCTAACTGGAACTGTTTGGTATGTGTAGATCAGCAATTGTTTTTGTGATGTGAAGATGATGTATTGGTAAATTATTATTTTTGGATAAATATACTTACTCGTAGTTCATCAAGTAAGTACATTTACGATGATTGTCATAGCTTTTCCGGTAGTTATAATAAATACTAACAGTGTTGAAGGGGAATGGTCTCTTGGTTAATTACATTGTTATTATTCATATTAACTAGTTTTTAAAAATAAAAACAATTCACAGCTTGGCTACTTCTGATTAAATGCATGGCATTTCACGGAATGTTAATAAAAATAAACATGATAAATACTAACAGTGTTGAAGGGAAATGGTCTCTTGGTTAATTACAATGTTATTATTCATATTAACTAGTTTTTAAAAATAAAAACAATTCACAGCTTGGCTACTTCTGATTAAATGCATGACATTTCACGGAATGTTAATAAAAATAAACATGCAATAAAAATAATAATTACATTACACAATTACAAATAAAACTTACTGCCATGTTATAAGCTATTGATTTGCTGCCATGCCGTGGTACTAATCTTGTTGTTAAAACTTGAAGAGGCCGATTAGGAGACCAGCACTTGTCTCATTTGGTTGGTAGGAATCTAAATATCAGAGTTAGGAATAGAGAAAATAGGTTTTAAAATTTATTGATTCCCATCCGATAATTTTGAGGAACAAAACTACGGTGTGTCGCAAGGCAGCAAACTAGGACCATTTTATTTAAAATTATTTTCAACTTGATGAAACAAAGCGTACTTACATGGAAGAATGCTCCGGACAGGAGCTCTGCCCCCCGGGCCAGGCTCTATATCATCCAAATATTAATCGTAAAACGTAGAGCTGTTGAAAACAAATTATTCACTTCAAGTGCGGATACCCCATAGATCCCTATAATGGTTTCCTTTCGGGTAAATTGGATGGGAATCCAGTTTGGCACCTCCGTGCGAAAATATTTGCACACCGTTTTAGGCTATTTTTCATGGAAAAGGGTGAAATTGGTTTTGGTGGATTTCACGGCATCGTTTCCATTAGGATTCGTTTGATCGCTTCATTTTTGGCGAATGATGAATTGGAGTGAATGTGAGAAGGGCTCCAGTTTAGAGGTAGTGCTTGTTCTATTGTTAAATATTTTGCGATTTTTTATGCAGTGATCAAACACACAAGGCCACTTTAATTCATATCCTTATTTGGGTAATTATTGTTGTTCTGAATTAGATTAAGTAGCTTGACCCCAAACCCTTAAAACCCCCTTCTCTAAAGTTTACGCAGATCTTGTGCTTTAGAAGGACTAATATAAGTATTTGGATTACATTGCAGATACTAATTGTACGTGCCCACACAAACAGACAGGATGTAGCCTAGTAGTTTCTAGTGACCCTTACAAAAAACTCCATTCAAACCGTATGCCGACACAAACCTCATGAATAAAGAGTGATTGTGCGCGGCAGAGGAGGTTTATTGGAGTGGCGTTTGAACGATCTCTTTTGACAGTGTTTTTGATCAAATGTCGCCTTAACTCTATGTAGATTACAGAGAGTTGGTTGCAATTATAAAGAGTACGTAATGTACTGTGTACACTTAGGCTGCTTCTCCGTTAGCCTAAAAAAGTAATAATCCTTTCTCAAATAAGAGAGCTTGCCAGAAAAGTATAAGAAACTGATGACATTGAACGGGAAAATAATGGTTGTAATCGAATAATGTGAATAGAAAATTAAATGGAAGATTTAATCAAAGAAGTCGGAGAACTTGAGCGTTTTAACAATTGAAGTATACGTTCATTTGATTTTGATGTTATGAATAATACTCGTACATTAGCAAGAAAAAATATTATGGTTTCACTTTCATTTGTACAACTTTTGTACAACCGACTCCTTAAAGTATACATTTGTGCTTACTGTAATCCGTTGTATTTGATAGTCGGAGCAATAGTGACAAATACAAACGCTTAAATTAGTGTTTGAGAAACATTATCATAACTATAACAAATGCAGTGCAAAAACTATAAGGCGTTGCCATAATACAACGCGACAATCGCACGAATAAGCGATGCGACCACTTACTAATCGACGATCGAACATATTGATCTAGTCTTAATCTAGTGGATCCAGATTTTATTACGAGTATACTCGTAACACAATCGTCACATCGTGTGGTCGCGCGATGATCGCGTTGTATTAGGACAACTCCCAAGAAAGACTCCAAAAGCACTTTCAACATAAAAGCAAGACATTTGCTTTTAAATAACGTCATATTCTTGTAAATATCCTTCGTAATTTAGGATCCATGAATAACAACTTCCTCCTGAATAATTTAAGGAGTTTCCGAGGGAAACTCTGTGTCATGGACGGGATTATAGCGTTGGAAATGAACCGCCAAAGGTGTTATTATCGGTCGTATCGGAAAAATAACGAAAAGCTTTTGATACACATCTGAATTCAAATTACAAAGACAGGGCCAGATATGCTTTGTTTTGCAGACTTCTTTGAATAAAATGCCAAATTTAAAAAGAGATTCTGAATCAGACTGAATAGTTATTTTTTATTATTTCGCCCGTCTTTTTCTTATCATGTAGCAACATTCGACACATGGATTTAAGGTTGCAAATAATCGCATGTGGTCCTTCGAGCCGGATACTCATCTGCTTACAGACAAAGGCAAACACGAGGACTTTCACGTACCTACGATATTAAGTGCATTCCTCTCAAAAATCTGTTTATCTGTCTGTCACATTGTAGCTAACCCCAAACAGATGAACCGATTTCAATTGATCGAGAATTTTACTAGCAATATTTTAAGACTGCTACCTAAAGCGATGTATATCCTCGTATTTTTTTTTTACGTAAAAATTAAGTAAACGTAGTATTAAATTACTGAGAACTTGCCACTATTAAAAACAAACTACATACCTGTTGCTATCGACCAAAGCCAAAAACATAAACCAATTGAAGCAATTTGATCAATTCAAAAAGTAACAAATTGAATATAAAACAAGCTTGAAACATGTTTCAGCAGTTGATTCGAAATGAAATATTAAACGTGAAAGCATCAGTGGCATCAGCATTCATTTTGAATTGAATATGAATATGTTATTGGAATCTGAACGATATTTAAGTGCCAGGAATGTGCGGAGAGAAAATAGTAGGTTTAAACGATTTATTTCAGCGATCATTGAACATATGCGTATTATTCATACATATTTGAGCAGGGAAAATAAATGCCCTACCCCATAGATTTCCAGAACGGCCATATGTAGGTGTCCTATCCACAGAAATCTTGCGACAATTATCAGGTCATCCGTCTACGTTACTCTGTAAATGGTCTTCATTTAAATACCATCAGCAACTTATATCAAATCTGGTCATCCCTCCAATTCAACAGTTTTTAACCCAGTACCTTTTTGATAGCTGAAAATCAGTATTTTTGCGTTTCAGAATATTGTTCACACCAAGCCTTTTCTCCATTTGCCTCTGTTGCATATATCCTCATTTATGTTTTGTTGTTTATTGCTAGCTAGCTTTTGTTTTTAACTACCAGCTGATGCCAACGGCTTTGCACGGGTGAAGTCGTGTTTTAAAATTTTCATCGACACCCAAAAATGTGAAAAAAAATGATACACCTATATTTTCCGATTTTCTACCATTCTGAACCTTTTTTTTAATGTAGTTGAATCAAAAAGAAATAAAATTATCTCTGTTTTGGATTTCTAAGAGCTAGGAGTTATTTAGAAACTATTTAAGAAAGGGTTCTTAAGCCAATGAATCTGCTGGTCACCTCCGGTCTGTGAGAAACGAGTTTTTCCAACCGAAAAAAGGGGAGAGGCTTTGCTTCTCAGACCGTGTTTGTCCCAAAAACAATAAGACAAGAAAGAAAACCTTTCACCCGCCCTTTGTCACAGCATTTTATTTGACACGTTCTCAAGTGTAGCACAAAATTTTATTATCCCAAATTCCTTTGTTCTTTGATTTTTAATCTCTGGCAAAGTTGCGTTGCGAGTTTTTCAAGCGTGTGCACACGGTTTAACATTTGCTTATGTTGCTCGTGAAATATTATGAACAGGGTTTCACCCGTGTGCACGCGGCTTTGCAACGGTAGGGTGAGGTAAAAAATTACGAGTTGAAAGATATTATTTTGCAAATCTGTGTGAGCGTTTTGCTCGGTCTTCTCGGTAGAATCAACATCTGAAATGTTAGTCACGTTATGTTTATTTATGGCCATAAATTTTTTTTACTTACATTAATTTAAGATTTTTCTCTGAATTTGAGTATACTTTTTTACTCTTGTTTGGAGTTACAGAAAGTGTTTTTATTGTTATTCTTATCGTAATTGTCAATAGTTGCTTAGGTTTTGTAGTAATTATACATTCTCAACAAGGAGTTGTTTGATCGATTTAACTTTCAATATTTTTTTTCTATTTTTTTTCGAAGTTTATAAGTATACGAACGGACAAAGGCACATCACGTTACCTACTTCCGGTCAGTCCTCCTAGCTTTATTACAAAGAAATGTCAATTTGCAGGAGCAGGATAGAAAACGGAGATGGGTAACGTGCTGTGCCGTTGACTGTACATATATTTATTTAGTTGGTTCTATTTTAGAATGTCACTTAGTCTAAATCCATACTGAAATCTTAGAGCCGAGATCGTAGGCCTAAATTCGGACACTATGATCAAAACTTGATTCAAACTGCAGCTTTAGCTGGTGTTTGCTAGAAATTCAATATTTTGACGACTTTTCATCATAGTTGGATTTTAATTAATATCTAAGGCGATATTGCAGCTTTGATACAACTCCGCAATAAGATAACAAATACGCGGTTCGAAAGCGGGTCTTCACAAAGATATTAAAGAAAGGCCTTTTCTGACAGTCCGAATGCCACGCGGACGAAGCAGCAGGCACAGCTAGTCAATTTAATAAAATTCTCAACTGCTTTGTTACACAGCTCAAGTCTCACTCAAGACTATTAAAAGAGTGTTGTAAACCCTTACAAACCCCATGAAACAGGCTAAGAGCCGTGCACCTTGCTTTCAAGTCGTTTATTCGGGTCGTTTACGGTATATGGGACCATTTATGACCCTCTCCTGTGAACTGAACATCGTAAATTTGAAATCTGTTGTTTACGTAAAAACTGCATTATTACTGAAAAGATTTATATGACATTTTCAGTATGGCAGGAAGGTGTGTGTTGTTTATTAGGGAATAATAGTCGCTGTAGGTATGTAGGTAGTTGGGTTGTGGTAACAAAATTTTAAATTTTGGTTGCGATGTGGCCTGTCACCGCTTGCACGGTGTCGATGGTGGTCACAATGTGGTCAGTATTTCCCATATCGTTGAATTTGTCTGCAAAATGTGGTCCATGTATTATACTATCAAACTACTAACTAAGCAACTAATTTTCATATTAATTAACAACCCAACACGTGTTGTGGTAACCCTTGAAACAAGTTACTAACGGAAACCATTGGAGCAATAATTTGGAAACAAACAATAGCAATATTAAAGGACAAACCCCTGCCGAAACGTCTTCTGGATCAATAAATCGTAAGAATCGTTGTCCCAAAAATGTCTAAGTAAACGCGGAGTTTGCAGTCTCTACCACAACCCCAGATAATATATGTTTACCACGGACATTGTACAAGGGTAGTGAAAACAAATGATATCGTCTGAATGACTGCCTAAGTAAACGAATGTCGAGTATTCAAGAATTATCGATAGTACAACTGGGCACATCAGGTTCCCCATTTCCACTTTTTTTCTCGCTCTTGCCAAATGACATTTATTTGCAATAGAGCAAGGAATACTAACCGGAGATGGGTAGCCTGTTATGACGTTGTCCGTACTTCGGTTACAAAGTCGGTATTTTACATCCATCTTAAATGTAGCCATTTTAGCCAAAACGTGAAACCTAAATAACTTATTTTCGTTTGGGGATCACTTGATCTACCGTGTACGTAGTTTGACAACGATTAGTGTTGCTGTCAAGCTTAATCCCACATAACCCCACCTCGGACTACTTGCACAAGACGCATTCACAAATCTAAAATCATCCGAAAATAATTAAATGGCTGCAAGAAAACATATTTTTCATAAAAAATAATATCCTGAAGAAATTTAACGACCCGTAAAGGAAATCAAAAGTGAATCATTACTTTTTTACATAAAAGAGCTACTTAAATTTGTGTCCACGCGCATCCGTTTAATTTCGCCCGCCAGTTTAATTATGCCCAAACTGGCTTCTTGAGCACAGGGACGGATCGGGGAAGACTTTAACTTTAACCGACTGAAAAAACCGCAACTAACGATTTCACTGAAACTATGCGTCTCATTATGTGGTGGTGTGGTGGTGCTTTTAAGCACAAGTCCCAGTTTCAGTCGAAGTGAAAGATAAGGAACAAATCTCAAACTCGTCAGCGCTGGGGTGGAGTAATCCGAAGCAAACTTCGTAAGTGGAAATTCATTTTCGAACAAGGTACCTACTTCTAGAGTGCATTTGTGGTCACCTAATACTAAAACCACCATAATTTTTGAGGAGTTCAATATATTTTTCATGTGTCAGTTCGGAATTTTAAAAAAAACCTAATCTGGAGCTAAACATACTTTTAGAAATAGTACGGCTATATACCTCCCTACATAACTTAAGATGCTCTTCCCTCCTTAAATGTTCGATCGTAATCGTAACAGAACGGGGTTCCTTCCTTCCGAAATACATATGCATGAAACGGAGAAAGTGGCCTTTTCCCCTAGACCCTTGTCCGATTCCGGCCCTGTTTGTAACGCCTCGCAATTTCATTTCCCTCCTTTAGGTTTATTAGATCATGTAGGCGCTTAAAATTGGCGTAGTAATTAGGTAATTAATTGTTGCGGGCGAGATCTGTTGTTTGCGCCGTGACACGGGGGTGATTAAGCGGACACGACAGACGATTTATGGCAACAGGCAACACCGGTAGAGAAATGAATGGCCAAGTACTGGCAACTAAAGCCACTGTTGTCTCCCAAATAGACCGGCCGCACTGGCTGGAAAAAATACTGGCAGCAAATTTGTTCGAGCAATTTTGTTATTAAAAAGTTTTGAATTTGTTTGTTTTTTATTTATGTTTGCGGCTTTGGAGTG
The DNA here is from genome assembly GCA_950022985.1 of Udea ferrugalis. Lineage (NCBI taxonomy): Eukaryota > Metazoa > Arthropoda > Insecta > Lepidoptera > Crambidae > Udea > Udea ferrugalis. Next base: position 4,218,321 of record OX465532.1, on the reverse strand, counting down.
CTTTGTTTTGAGTATGCAACGTGACTATTTATTTTCACAATTTTACTTTGTCCTGTTCCGGTAGAGGAAATAACGATATCTCATTGGTTGTTTTAAACAGAGTTTCACAAAGCTCTGGCCAAATTAAATAGGTTTTATCTACAGTAACAAAGGAGAGACGCTAACTTTACCAAAACAGAAAACGCCTGATTTCCCCACCGTTTCAAAGTTTGTGGTTTTAAACCGGAAAACCGGTATAATCAATTGCCCGACCCTCACCCGAAGGTATTACAATCTTTTAATGGTTCATCGATCAGACGACAAAGGTCTTTGAGGGGTAATACATTAGGGAGTCAATTTGTTGAACGATGGTGTTTGCAGTCACATACACCTTACTATTAAGGGTAATTCAAAGCGAAGAATAGTGTTGTTGGTAGGTAGGTTGTCGTATAGGTAGGTATAACATAAGCTAATGACTATATTACAAAAGTGTTGCCTGGGACATACTGACGGCTGTCGTCATCGCGAACAAAACATTTAGAAGCCCACATTTCACCGGATAGTAAGCCGCAGGTTGCATCAATTAACACCAAGTTAATTGATGCAACCCGGAGCCACAGTACTTAACCACTGAGCTACGACGATCCCGATAAGTTGTAGTAAATTAATATGAATTGCAACTGACAGTTCAGGTGAAACACAAAGACAAAAAATCTTCAGTGATGTTTATTCGAATCAATTACCGAAGTTCTAATCGGGATATAACACAAAAGCGTCTTTAATATCTTCCCATCTGCGTCACATCAAGTTTAACGCCTCGCTTTACAAACTCCTTAGACTTAGTTAAATATGAAGTTTGTTCGCGCCTAGAAAGAGCCTGTCGTCCAAAATTCATCGCGACCCTGTTTTCTTGATGATAATGTATTTCTGATGTTTATATTGATTCCAGTTTGTTGAATTACTCGGGACCCTCGGGGGCCCTGGGGCCCTTCAAGTATTTCAACTTCTTCTGTCTATTTACATTTTCGTGTCTGTCAAACTCGTTAGAAATTAATTACTCACTCTGGAATGGTTTCTGGTAACTTTTTGAGAGAAAAGTAAAAGTAGCATTACATTACTTAAAAGTTATTTTAAGAAATCGGTACATACAACAAAAACGAATTCCTATTTCCGTTGTCACGCTTATCAAATTATTTTTTGTTTCCTAATACTTTAGGTGGTACTTACGGAAGAGAAAGTTTGGAATTTTAGGAAAAACCCCTTATGGTTGACTGGTAGAGAATGCCTTTAGGCATTAAGTCCGCCAATTGTACTTGTTTTCATTGTGCAATAAAGAATAAATAAATAAATAAATGAATAAAAACGTTAAGACACAGTTACAAATGAAAGTTCGCTATGAAAGCGAGATGCAGATGCGAATAATACGACAGTAAGGTCAAATAACGGTATAAATAAACTACTTACTGATTTTATTCATGATTGTTTACAATGATATTTAAAAGAGGTATAAATACGTTATGTCAGTACCGACGCGAAGTCAAAAATTGACCCCTGTCGTACGTAGGTACCTATGATTTGACCGTGTGTACGAGATAGCATGATTATTTACTAGAGCGTCAACGAGACAGATACATGTTGAGCAGTGTGGCCTCAAACTGTCAATGCTTTGTTCAGGTGGTCAAAAGTCCTGATATCGGGTGTCACAAAAAGTGCCACGTATTTTGGCTACATATTTTTATCACAATACTAGCTGTCCCAACAGACTTCGTTCTGTTGTCAAACATTTAGTGTCACGTGACAGGTAGTAACATTTACTAAGAGGAAACTAAAATTGAGATTTTTTCTATATTCCCAGCATTTTCTCATGATTACTCACCTTTTAAACCTTCCCTCGACCATTACAAATATTTCAAAACCAAAATTAGCCAAATCGGTCCAGCCATTCCCGAGTTTTAGCGAGACTTACGAACAGCAATCCATTTTTATATATAGAGATCATTGCTTGTTTATTTGTATCTTTGCACATAAAAATAAGCAGACATATTATTTACCAGTCAACCGCAAGCCGACGCTTCATTGCAAGTCCTCCGGGATAGATGATTGCAAGATAATAAGCATAAAATATGAAATAAACTCGTTCAGTTGATATAAATGATGAAATTTTGAACGGAAGAACCGTAGGGAGTTTCATATTACGCGGCCGCCTTTATGCATTCAAATGGCTGTTATTTTCATGAAAGTAGCATAATTTATAATTCAGTCGAAGGGCGATGTAAAAACATAGTTTCCATATCCTAGAATATTCATCACTTGAATTGAGCAGACAAAATAAAGTTCCAGACTATTGCAATTAAACTGGTGTACACACTAACCTAAGAATACTACATAATATACCTAGCAAACTTTAAGTTGTAAATCCTTTAATCCTACCACTAAATCCGAGATCTGTTCATGAAGAGACTAGCTCAGAACAAGTTAGGATTCTTTATTGCCGACCAAAAATTACATCAATTGACAAGCAATTATTACAGATGCCTTTTTAATCATGTGAATCTACGATTTAGGAGACTAACCCCCGAATTCATGAACGACAATCAGTGCTAAGCACGTTCTCACGCTCCTGCTATCCCTTTCAGTTCTATTGTCATTTTACGGGACAGCATAAGCGTGAGCGCGTGCTTAGCGTTGATGGACGTTTGGGAATTTGGGGGTTTATCGCTACGAATTGATCTCTTCCAAACAATCTACACCACAACAGTACATAGGTAGTAAACTAAAACGCTCTTGTTGCTTAATTCACAATTAGAAGCCATTTAATTCAGGAGGCAGTGGTGGAGAAGTCCGCCGTCTTAGTCACGGACAAACTGAGGTAGTCGGATTTAAGTTCTACTGGCATATTGCCAGCTGACTCAGGGTTGCCAAGTCGAAGAAGTCTTTTTGGTTAGTAATTTGAGGAAAGAAGTCGACCTCTTTTTTCTTACGGCAAACAGAAAATAAAATGGAAGGAATTAAAGTGACACCTACTTTGTGTTCATTGTACAGTCGAAGAATGAAAGGTTGACCACCCTAAGATCTGTTTTTGCTTGCTCAATGATGACATTGACAGGAACTGTTAATCACATAAAGGAGACGGATACTCTTTCCTAGAAACCTGGGCCAGAATGTAAAGAGATCAAAGTTATGCCGATTGCTAAAGGAACATAATACGAATTTTTCCTGAAAATTTTGCCATTATTGACAATCTGAGAGCTCAGATATTATTAGATTTTGATTAAGTGAGGTTATGTTACTTTTAATTCTCTTTACTGCGGAATTCGCCCATGGTCACATAACTGCGTTTACTTACTTGTACCTTAGCTCTTTTGAGTGAAGTTGAGTACCATAATAGCGAGTGTCCAATGAATACACTGCATAAGCCACTCAGTCTATGCGAGTACCAGTGCATGGGTAGGGAATGGGGATGAATTCCCCGGTCTCAACCCGCAAGATCTTTCGATGCACGCATGTGAACGCACATTGAAGATAAACGCCTGAGGTTTTCTTGGGTAGGTCGCAGGCTGCAATCCGCAGTATAACATGCGCGCGTCACCTGCATCTTACGAGTTTTTCGCAAACGTGCATTCGTGGCGCGGCGCATAGATCTGGTAGGCCTAGCACGAACCGCTAACGTTTTGGTAATCGAAAAGTAAACGATACTTTTTTTCTTACATATACATATAGGAAAAAGAAAAAAGGTATCGTTTACTTTTCGAATACCAAAACGTTAGCGGTTCGTGCTAGCCCTACTGGAAGGGGTTTAGTCATAGATAAAGAGATGTAGGTAGGTACTTGAATAAAAAATCATATTTTATTTTTCAATTTTTTTATTCATTTTCAATTATAATTAAAATGTCATCTAAAAGCTGTGCAGGTGGTACTACATTGTCTTGGTATCTAGCCCAACTAAGGTACTATATTATGCTCATGATGTGGGCGCAGCAGCCGACAGTTCGTCTACCTACGATGCAGTTACAATAATATTGCAAGATTGCTTCTCTACCTGTCTGCTGTGAGCTGTCGACTAAAATATATACAAAATAAGTTTTTCTACTTATATGTCTCGACTGAATTCGTCCTCTCAACGACCACGAGGTGTTTGAAGCCGACAGCTCTCTTATTAGGCTGCTGCTAACTCCCTGCACACTTCTATCACAAAACCATCATTAATTCTAACATGCTCACCAAAATAGGACCGTGCCTGCTTGATTTGGTATGTTCCTAACAATATCAATATTAGTTCACTTAGAGTAAGCTGGGGAAAATCATTAATATTGTCATTTCCAACCGTGATTTCTTCGAAATTAGCCCGACGTCTATTATAATGGTTGGAAATAACAAACCCTGCTAAATCGTTTTCCCTATGCATATTCATATTTATTTGTTCGATAATTTCCATAGCATCAACACGATCGACGATGCGAGGGTTGAGATTGATTGATTGGGTTGATCGTTGAGAGGATGTTGATGGGCCAGAAACCATATGGACAGCAGCTCGGTCTGCAGCCACCCAACAAGTGTGGCATATGTGACTTTCTGCTTGCACCTAAAGAAAATATTAACATTTATTAGTTTAAAAAACATAATAATAAATAAAATTAAAATAACTGTATCTACAAATTCATTAAACCAGAAAACTTTTTTGTAACTGAGCTTTATTTCTCTGGCACATTCAATCAGATAAGAAAATAAATAGTCAAAAGTGATAGAAAACATTTAAAAAGAATTACTTACAGTTCGAGGAATGATCCATTCTTGTATTACATTATAAATTCTTGTTTCACGAATTGAGTTGTTGTGGAGTAAATGATGGACTCGTGATGCAAGAGAACGTCCACAGCGGAGGCACACATTACGGTGGCCAAGTTGTTGTTCATTTGAAGGTCTCTGAGCTAAATTCCAACCAGCATTGCAAACATGATCACTGCTGTTCACCTAGAAAATTGTAATAAGTTAAATGTAAAACAAAAAAACACGATTTTGTTTCACTCTATAGGGAAATACTTTTCAATGCGTTTGAGATACTTTTCAAAAGGTAGGAAGAGAAAAACAAGATGCGCGAGCCTTTGCAGTGCCTAACACACAGAGCTATTATGTATTTTATTAATAAATGGACGGAGGTTACTTACAGGTTGGGGTGCTCGCCACTGACGAATCACTGACAATATCGTTTCATCATTTAAGGCTCGCCGGCCTAGTGTATTACAGCGATTAGTCGCTATACCACAGTTTACACAGTGATCCATGGTGTCCAATCGAAAGGCAGGCCAAAATCCAAATAACGAGTCCAAGTCAGTCGTGCAGGGAAACCTCAAGTGTCCGGTAGGAAAGCAAAGGTTTACGAGTTTAGCAAGATCAGAGTAATAATAGAAATAAAATAGTAGAAATAATCAGTGGTCAGTGATTTGTGAGGATATATCAAACAAACGAAATCATACTCAGAACGCACAAAACGATACGAAACGAGTGCCTGATCGATTTTTGTTTTGTCAATCGATGTCAGCTGTCAAGTTTTTTTGGTAATGTTTTTACGGCTTCGGTGTCAACAATACAGCCAAATCTTTAGTAGCTGTCAAGATCTAAATGGCACAGAGTAACAAATAAAGCAATCGATTTATTGAATTGAATAATGGATTTTATTATTTTACCTATTTTCAAGTACTTTGAAATATATTTTGCTATTATAAATTATTTTAGGTATCTATCTTGAAAGTAATACATTGAAAGATAGATTTAAAAAATAGTTAAATCACAATAAAGTATTTGACTATCGTAATCGATAATCGATATGTTTTTTGCACATTACTTATTTTTAGTTTTCTCTTCATCCAGATTGCGGAATAACCTGAGTTTTTGTATTTAGTTAGAGAAAAAATACACCTTTTTTTTAAACCCTGTCCCAGTCTATTACATTTTGGCCCAGAAAACCCCGTCTCCTAACTAATAACTAGTTTTTCTATAAGGAACTTCTTAACACAATTAAATCAAGAGTAAAAAGGGCGGGAATGAAAAAAGTTTTTTTTTTCAAGGCACCGGTTTGTTTGCATTCAGCCTAGTAAAAATAAACTATTTTGAAATAGTAGTTTTCGATACAAGTGCGGAAAGTATGTCATTTTGCACGAGTCTCGAGGCATCTTGGCCCGAGCCGGGAGGCGAGGGTCAAGACTCGGGACGAGTGAAAATGACACTTCCGCTCGTGTATCGAACAACGTTTTTTAATACATTTGCGAAAAAAATAATATCAAACCAATGCGAATCATTAACACAATTAAATCATGAGTTAAAAGGGGCGGGAATGAAAAAACTTTTTTTTTTCAAGGCACCGGTTGTTTGCATTCAGCCTAGTAAAAATAAACTATTTTGAAAAAATATGTTAATGAAAAATAAACAACATTAAAAACGATCAATAACCAAAGTATATCGTGACAGTCGTGACTAATCGTAAATAAAGAAAGCGGGAATGAAAAACTTAGGATTGACAGTATTTTTTTAACAGGGCATCGGTTGTATTCAGCCTAGTAAAAATATAAGAAGTAATTTAATTGCATTTAAACATGGAAATGCAATAAATACCTATTATTTTATTTCAAGTATTTTTAAGTGAAACTCATTCATACTTACAAATATCCGGCCATTGTTAATACACAAACAGCCAACTTTAAGTAAACTGTTTCAGAAATTTAATTGTTAATAGTTACTAAATAACCCTTTATTTTGTCAATTATGCAATTGAAATATTTTTAATAACATTATATTCCCAGTTTTAATGCCAAATAACGTATCAAAATACAAAATTAAGTGATTGAACAGACAACCTCTTTGGTAGGATGTATGGATTTTATTAACATTATAAAAAAAAAATGGAAAAGTAAAAAGCACTAGTGCGGAAAAACCAACTTTCCGCACGCTAAACAGCTACGAAAAGTACCACTTTTTGAGCAACTGTATTAAAAAAAAATGTTAAATACATTTACTTATGTACGAAAAATGAAAAATAAACAACATTAAAACACGATCAATTACAAAAGTATAACGTGACAGTCGTGACTTATCGTAAATAAAGAAAGCGGGAATGAAAAACTTAGGATTGACAGTTTTTTTTAACACGGCATCGGTTGTATTCAGCCTAGTAAAAATATAAGTAGTAATTTAATTGCATTTAAACATGGAAATTCAATAAATAACTATTATTTTATTTCAAGTATTTTTTGGTGAAACTCATTCATACTTACAAATCTACGGCCATTGTTCATACACAAACAGCCAACTTCAAGTAAACTGTTTCCGAAATTTAATTGTTAATAGTTACTAAATAGCCCTTTTATTTTGTCAATTTTGCAATTGAAATATTTTTAATAATATTATATTCCCAGTTTTGATGCCAAATAACGTATCGAAAAACAAAATAAAGTGATTGAACAGACAACATCTTTGGTAGGAAGTATGGGTTTTATAAACATTATCAAAAAAAATTGGAAAAGTAAAAAGCACTAGTGCGGAAAAACCAACTTTCCGCACGCTAAGCAGCTACGAAAAGTACCACTTTTTGAGCAACTGTATTAAAAATGAATTTATGTGAAAACCGGTCAACCTTTTCAGTCCGCACAATTTGCGGCTAGCCAGTCTTGAACTCGGTACCACCCAGAGTTCGAGACAGATTGTTTGACCACTTGGCCACACTTGCTTTAGTAAAAATATATGCATGGGTAATAACTAATAAGTTTTGCGAAAAAAGTACGTAGGTATAGGATTGTTAATTTCAATAACACTGTAGTATGAATAAAACAAAAGTGCTTATTCTAGGACTTTTTTTTTTTTTTTTTTTTTTTTTTCTATGGCTTCGCGCGGCTTGCGCATTTAGCCAATGTCAAGTTATAAGCGAGGAAACGGATAAGGAATCGAAAAAGACGGATAACGGATATTTACAGTTATGGATTAGGATCAGGATCAGGAGAGTATAATATGAATAGGTAGGGTATAATAGGATAAGTAGGTATGTTAATAATTATTCTAAATAAATACATAACTATTTACAACATTTTTACAGTTTTATGTTGTTCAAATAAATAAAAGATGAAATATATTTATAAATGGAGAGATCGTTCGAAGAAAGTAAAGTCATGTAATTTGTGGGGAATGGGACATGAAGTGATAAGAGGTTAGTCAGAAAGGAAGATCGATCAAAGTCAGGGCACGCAAAAAGAATGTGATTGAGATTTCCTGTATCTGACCCACATTCACAAATATCGTCGTCTACAATTTGAAGCCTGGCAAGGTGTTCAGGTGTACAAACGTGCCCAAGTCTCATGCGTACCAAAGAAGATGTTTCGAGCTTGCCAAACTTCGCTTTACAAAACCAAGGTTTTGAAGGAATCGTTGGTTGAATTTGAGCATAGTGACGGCCCTTTATGCTTTTACTTGCGTCCCATAGCTCTCTCCAAGAGTCTTGGAGATCAACTCTGGGTAAGGCTGCGAGATCATGACAATAATTTTTATATGGGAAAATATCTCCACACTGCACTGCTTCATTGGCCAGCTGATCCGCTTTCTCATTGCCCTTAATGCCACAATGACCTGGTATCCAAATAAATACTATCGAGTAACCATTTTCATAAGATTTGTGAAGTAAATGTTTAATTTCGAAAATTACAGGGAAATAGTACTTTGATTTGAACGGAAATCTGCTAAGAGCCTGCAATGCACTCTTAGAGTCCGAACAAATAACTGCTTGCTTCAATTTCATTAAGTGGATATACTCTACTGCTTTAAGCAGGCCAAAGCATTCGCCTGTGAAAACCGAAGTCTCCGGAGGAAGTTTAATTTTCTGCACAATGTTGAATTGTGTGTGGTAAACACCTACACCAACGCAACCTGAAGCTGTATGTTTAGATGCATCGCTATAAATAAAGTGATAACCTTGATATTCTTGGTCTGCAATATAGTTGAAATTAACGTTTGCATTTGATTTATCATCGGCACACTTATCCAAAAAGTTATAATGAACTTGAGGAAGGTTAACAAGAGATTCAAAATTATAACTAAACAGAGGTAATCGGTTTGATCTATGAGTTGGAGAAGAAATTGAAACAAATTTTTTATAACTGTTGACTAAGCAAGGTGTTGATTTATGTGTCCAGTAGCTAGAACTGGTAATAGCGTCTGTTAAGCATTTGAGTTTTTCAACAAGAGGGTGGTCAGAAAACTGTAAAGCACGGAAAAAGAATTTATCAGCTAAAAATTGACGTCGTAAATGAAGAGGAGGTTCTACACACTCTACTTGGAGTGCATTTATCGGATTGATTTCATAGCTCCTACTATGATACGTAACGCTTTTGATTGTATACGGTCAAGTTTTGTCATAGCCATAACATTTCCAGGTTCCAAGAGAAACACACCATAATCTAGAATACTCCGAATTAATGCATTATAGAGAAGCTTTAAAGACTGAGGGTGGGCGCCCCACCAAACACCGGATAGGCATCTTAACATATTAATAAGCCGCTCACATTTATTGACTATATAGCTACAATGCGCTACACCGGTAAGCTTGGAGTCAAGACATACCCCTAAAAATTTGAAATGATTGCGAACTGGTAAAAGATTACCGTCGTAATAAAGTTGAACAGGTGGAAGTCTTAGCTTTCTGGTAAAAGGAACTGCAGCACTTTTAGACGCTGATAATTCTAAGCCATTTGAGTTCATCCATTGCTTGAGAACCGTAAAGGCAGATGTTAACACCGTGCATGCATACTCAATTGAAAGGTCTGTGCAGTACAATAACAAATCATCAGCATACTGTAACACTTTTACTTGGTCACTAATGCCAAAAGTTAAATCGTAGGTGTAAATATTGTATAACAAAGGGCTCAAGACAGAACCTTGTGGAAGCCCTCTCCAAACGAGTCTAGTTATATTATCAGAATCAGAATTCGGGTTAGATATGCTAACAGTACGAGCTTCTAAAATATTCATTATGATGTTGATGATTTTGATAGGCACTCGTAAAAGACAAAGTTTATTTTTTAATATGGATAATAGAACACTATCATAGGCTGAGTTAATGTCTAAAAACACAGCTACAACAGATTCATTAGACGAAAAAGCCAACCTTATATCAGTAGTAAAAATACTCAGACTATCCAAAGTACCCCTACCTTTTCTAAATCCATACTGCGTAGGAGCTAAAAATCCTTTATTTTCTACATACCACTCTAATCTATTTTTAATTAAATGTTCCGCTAGCTTCAGTAAGACGGAAGATAAAACAATCGGACGGTACGCTGAAAGCTCAGTCGGATTTTTATTGGGTTTTAGAACTGGCAACACTATTTGACGTTTCCATGATGATGGGACGCTGCCAGAATCTGTCATTTTTTTTTTTTTTTTTTTTTTTTTATTTGGCTTGGCACGGCTTGTGCATTAGCCACGACAAAGGTTGGGAAACGTAGTCAAATGAAAGGAAAAAATCAGGATTAATTTGGGAAGGATCAGTAGGTAGGATAATTATACAATACATTTAGACATTGTTAAAAAATACATAAGATATAAGTAACTGTTTATTTATTTAAATTTTAATGTCATTAGTAAATAAAAAGATAGATAGTATTTTATAAATATCATAATTATTGGTAGATAAAAGTTGAGTTATAGATACAGGAAAAGGTACTCGGAGGGAAAGGAGTGAAGAAATTAAGATGGAGCGATCATAATTTTGACATGCAAAAATTATATGATTAAGATCGCCTATATCAACACCGCATTCACACATGTTACTTTCAACTATACGCAATCTTGCTAAGTGCTCAGGAGTGCAAACGTGACCTAGCCGCATACGAATTATACAAGAGGTGGCTTTCTTATCTAGATTCATTCTCGAGAACCATGGTTTCGTGGGAATAGTCGGTTGGATTTGTTTAAAATAACGCCCTTTGAGCTGACTACTTTCATCCCAGTTATCTTCCCAAGATTTTAAAAGAAAACTCTTAGGCAGATTAATCAGATCATGGCAGTAATTTGTATAAGGATAAAGGTCCCCACAACTCACTGCATCACGAGCCAGTTTATCTGCCTTTTCATTTCCTGAGATTTTACAATGGCTTGGAATCCAAGCGAAAGTAACATCAATTCCTTTCAAAGAACATTTATGCAGTAGTTTTCGACATTCAACAAGTATAGGATAACAAGTGTTTGATTTGAATGGAAATTTTTCTAAAGCTTGTAGTGCACTTTTAGAGTCAGAAAAAATTATTGCTTTTTTTAGTTTCATTAAAATAATATATTCTAAACATTTAAAAAGTCCAAAGCATTCTCCTGTGAAAACGGAAGTTTCAGGGGGTAATTTAATTAATTGGTTTATTTTATATTGAGTATGAAAGACTCCGACACCTACATGACTGTTTACTGAATGTTTTGAGGCATCACAATACAAATGTTCACAATTCTGCCATTTTTCCTCAAGAATTCTATTAAAATTTACATTAGCACCTGCATCACTTTTAGAAATACCCAAATTAAAATTTATTTTTGGAGATAAAATAAGAGCATCAAAGTTGGAGGTGAAAATAGGAAGATAAGAACATCTATAAGTAGGGGCTTGGAGAGAACAAAACTTACGGAAACTATGGACAAGGCAAGGGGCTGTTTTATGTGACCAATACGGTGAACTATCTACTAAATCTGATAACTCCTGTAGTTTGGTATGTAATGGGTGATCAGAAAATTGTAAGCAACGAAACAAAAACCTGTCGCACAAGTACTGACGACGAAGTACTAATGGAGGATCAACGCATTCTATCTGTAACGCATTATTAGGACTTGATCGCATAGCTCCAGTAACAATTCGTAGAGCTTTTGTTTGGACCACATCTAGCTTCCGGAGTCCAACTGCACTACAAGGTTCTAAAAAGTAAGTTCCATAATCTAGAGTGCTCCTTATGAGTGCATTGTACAAAAGTTTAAGGCAAAATGGGTGAGAACCCCACCAAACTCCAGCCAAGCATCTTAGTATATTTAAAAGACGTTCACATTTAGCTGTAACGTAATAAAAATGCGAAAGACCTGTTAATTTAGCATCCAAGATCATACCTAAAAATCTTGTTTCGTCTTTGACGGGAATAATAGAATTGTTAAAATATACAGAAACTAAAGGCGGACAACGTTTCCTCGAGAATAAAACTATCGAACTCTTAGGTACAGATAAACTTAAATTATTCTTATTTAACCATTCGTGTAAATTTTGTAACGACAGAGTTAAAGAAGTGCTTAATTGTTGAATGTCATTACCAGAAATATAAATTAATAAGTCATCCGCATATTGAAGCACATTAACGTTATTCGCAAGAGTAGATTCCAGATCATGTGAATAGATATTAAAAAGTAGTGGACTTAATACCGATCCTTGTGGAAGTCCTTTCCACAACATTCTAGATTTCGTCTCACCATTTTGTATAACGTTAATGGAACGCCCACACAATATGTTTAAAATAAAATTAACTAATAATGAAGGAACTTGTAGTTTTAGCAATTTTTCTTTGAGAATAGGTAACGTTACATTATCGTATGCTGCAGTTATGTCCAAGAAGGCTGCGAGTAGTGAATGATTACAGGAAAAAGCTAGACGAATATCAGTTGTGAAAATGCCAATACTATCCATGGTACTTCTACCCTTTCTGAAGCCATATTGACTATTACTTAATAAACCTTTACTTTCTATGAACCATTCTAGTCTATTCTTAATTAAATGTTCGGCAATCTTAATTAAAACGGATGAAAGAGCTATGGGACGGTACGAATTTGGATCATCAAAAGGTTTGTTGGGTTTTAATAATGGAATTATCTCTTGTGACTTCCATTCTGCAGGAATGTGACCTGTGCGCATAATAGTATTGATTAGGGACAAATAATACATCAGACCAGAATCATTTAAATGAGACAAGAAGGAGTATGGAATTCCGTCATTACCAGGGGCAGAATCTTTTACATACGAAAGAATTCCTTTAAGCTCACCAAGACTAAATGAACAACTTAATTCTGATTCATTAATAACATTTTCTAAAGGTAAATCATTGCAAATATTCTGAGGAACAAATGCTGGTGCCAGTTTGTCCAGAAATTCCTCTAATAAAGGTTCATCAAGTTTTGGTGGCAAAGGATCTTTATACACTGCACGGAATCTCCTAATGTTTGACCAAACTATTGATGCCGGTGTGTCTGGAGAAATAGTATGGCAAAATTTTCTCCATCCCTCCCATTTCTTTTGTTTTAATAATTTACGCGTACTACGAGTTATATCTGAAAGTTTGTCGAAATTTTCTACTGTGGTATGACTACAATAATCTCTTTCTGCTTGTTTTCGTTTTTTGATAGCATCAGAACACTCTTTGTCCCACCAAGGCGGAGAAGGTATTTTTCTATTACGACCACCTTTAATAGGAAATACCTCGTTAGCTGTTTCTATCAATAATGAAGCTAATGCGTCGGCACAAACATGTTCGTTATTTTCTTGGACATTAGGTAATGACAACATTTTTTGTTCAATTTTATCTTTGTATAATTGCCAGTTATCGTTAGATAGTTTATATTTCATACGGGGAGATTTATTGAATACGGGTTTATTTATGGTAGGAAAAGTAATAAGAATAGGAAGATGATCACTTCCAAAAGAAGAAGTTAAAGTAGACCAAGAAAGTCTTGACGCTAAATTTGGTGAACAAAAAGATAGGTCAGGAGCGCTGACACCTTCGTGTGGTTTAGTACGGCGAGTAGCATGTCCTGAATTTAATAAACATAAGTTGTTTTCATCTATCAAATCTAAAACTCTATTGCCATAGTAATTTGATCTGGAACTTCCCCAAGACGTGTGTTGAGCATTGAAGTCTCCCAATATTATTACAGGTCTGGGTAAGGTCTTTATTAAATTTTCAATTTCATCATAAAGCAATGACGAAGGGTGAGGTATATACAAAGAAACAAATGAAATATTATTTACATGAACAGCAATTATTGAAAAACCATTACTATGATGAGGAATGGGAATATGTACAAATGGTAATGAGTTATGAATAAGTATAGCTACTCCAGCGTAACTATCAGCCCGGTCTTCTCTAGCACAAGAGAAACCAGGGATTTTAAAAGTGGAATCTGGCCGAAGCCAGGTTTCTTGAAGGGCAATAACAAAAGGGTTGAATTTATTGATCATAAAAAATAAGTCACTTTTCTTATTCTGAATGCTGTGGCAATTCCATTGGATTACTGATGACAGCTGATCCATCATGGTTAGCACTTTCAATAACAAGATTCTTCTCTGGTAAGGCAACGTTGGACGGTGAAGATGATGTACTATCATATTGAGAAAAAGAGTTAATCAATGCAATTATTAAATCTTTGATTGGCAAATCCTTTAAGTAATCAGTTTGGACTTTTATTTTTTGATCATTATTTAATAAATTTTGGCTAGGACCAAATGGAGTATTGAAGTCCTTAACCAAAGATTCGTGTTCAACGCGATCATAGCCTTTAACGGGTTTAGGAATGGATTTTGGTTTAAGGAAAACTGTTTTATTGTAAGAAATTTTACTGTTTTGATTTGAGTTTGTCAGCTTATTTGGTGAACTATTCTGACTTACAGTTTTATGCTGTAAAGGTGCAGTTTTAACAGTATCAGCATATGACATGGAGACAGTTGGATGTAGTTTTGATGCTTCAGAATAAGTAATACAATTTTTGGCCATAGTTTCTTTAATGTTCTTCTGTCTGAAGAATTCAGGACACTTCCTGCTAGTAGCTGAATGGGGGCCAGAGCAGAGGCAACATTTAATAAACTCCTCATCTACTGCACAGATTTCACCGGAGTGAGCTTGACCACAATTATAACATCTAGGAGTGGAACGACACTGACTTTTAATATGCCCATATCTACAGCAATTAAAACATTGTATTGTTGGGTAAATGTATAAACTGACTGGAATAGAGTTATAACATAAATATATTCTAGGTGGCAGAAGTTGCCCATCAAAAGTAAGAACTACTGTCTCTATCGGCACATATTCAGTTTTACCATTTGATATATTTTTTCTGTTTAGACGTCTAGCTTTAAGAACTTTGCCATAGCCCAAAGGCAGTGACACATTTTCTACTATCTCATCTTCGGTCCAATCAGTGGGAACACCCCTTATCACACCCTGACGGGTTATATTAATACCTGGTATGAATGCTTTGTATTTATTTGTTTTCAAAGTATTGTTGTTTAGGAACACATTGGCATCTTCAAACTTCACAAAAGTGATTGACAAACGATCTCTGGTAACCTTTTTCAGGCTGCCATTGACAATATTCTTGATATTATTCTTTTTAAGGAAACGGCCAAAGGATATAGGGTGAAGGGAACGATTATCATTAGGAGATGATGTTTCTTTTTGGATGTGAATAACATATGGTCCTGAGTCAGAAGCTTGATAAAAGATCCTCCCGATAGGAGTACGGTTTTCTTGGGTTTGCGATGAAATTGGTGCAGTTGGAGCAATAGAAACATTTTCAGTGTTAATTGGTACAGTTGAAGCAACAGTGTCGTTTTTGGTGTTGATTGTTGATTTAGGTAAGTTAGTACTGTAACTATGACCACATTTACAATCAAATTCGTCAGCCAAGCCTAGCACAGAATCAACTTTATGATGTCTCCTTCTTCTTCTACAATGTTTACATCCTTTTTTAGAAGTGGTTTTCCTACGTTTGAATTGATTTTCATAACTTTCCGAACCGGACGTGTCATGAAAAGAACTATCCATATTTACAACGTTCATACCATCATTTTCTAATTCAATTGTAACAAAATTAGACGCCTGGGGGATCGTTCCCCCAGGGTCGTCAGGTTCGTTCATGGATTACAATATTAATGTAAATACACTTACCAGATGATGAAAAAATACACTAACTAAGAATAAATACACATACAACTATTAAAATATGTACAACACTCTACTCAACTGATCCCTATTAGTAATTAATTAGTTAAATTTCACAAAAGCCAAAAAATGTCGACCGCTCAGTTAGACGTTTCCCGCGCTTTTCCGAATCTGTCATTGAATTAATTAATTGTAAATAATAATTGAGGACATTATCACTAAGGTTTGAAAAAAAAGAATAAGGAATGCCATCATAACCAGGAGCAGAATCTCTTGTATTACTTATGGCACCTTTTAGCTCATAAAGGGAGGAAGGAGTATCTAACTCAGAAGGGTTATGCGCAATATTATGAGTGGAAGTTATTGGTGCTTGTAAAGTAAATAGACTGTCTGAAGGAGCATTTGGTACCCATGGGGGCGCCAAATTATCCAAGAATCCCCCAAGAAGGCTACTCGGAATTTCTAAGCGGGAAGATTGCGAGAATCCAGATCTAAATCGTTTAATATTACGCCACACTATTGTGGATGGTGTACTGGGTGACACTGAAGAACAAAACTTTCTCCATGCCTCAAACTTTTTAATCTTAAATAATTTTCTTGTTTCAGACATAATACTGTTTAAAATAATAAAGTTGTCATCAGTCATACTAAGCCTATAATTTTTTTCTGCAACTTTTCTTCTTTTTATTGCAGTGGTACATTCCCCATCCCACCAAGGGGGAGAAGGAATTTTAGATTTTTGATCATGCTTCTTAGGAAATGTGTCATTAGCAGCCTCTAATAAAACTTGAGCCAGCAGCTCTGCACAGTGGTGCTCATTACCACTAAAAATTTGTGGCAGTGAAGAAACCTTCGATTCTACTTTTTTCTTGTACCTATCCCAATCGCTCAGGTTATTTCTGTTAGGAATTCTATGCTTAAGTAGAGACTTATATTTTGTTTTTTTTCTACTGTTAAATGGTAATGAAATGAGAATAGGAAAATGGTCACTTCCAAATGAAGAAGATAGCATATTCCATGAAAATGAGTTGGATGGTGAACAAACAGCTAGATCTACGACACTATTAGCTTGGTGTGGCGCAGTGTAACGTGTAGGAACCCCTGTATTAAGAATGCATAGGTTCAGATTATCAAAAATGTCCAAAAGTTTTTCACCCATTGGATATGTACGGGAGCTGCCCCAAGATTGATGTTGACAATTGAAATCACCTACTACTAAGAAAGGTTTGGGTAATGTAGAAAGGATACTGTAGACTTCATTTAAAATAGCAGGAGAGGGACGAGGAATATAAATAGAAACTATACAAATATTAAGAGCATTAATTGCCAAAATTGAAATATCTACACTGTGAGTAGGCAAGGATATAGGAGTAAAGGGGATAGAATCATGGATAAGTACTGCAACACCGCCGTACCTATCTGGTCTATCTTCTCTAAGGATGTGATAACCAGAAATTTTAAATATTTTGTTGGGATTGAGCCATGTCTCTGACAGAGCAAAGACAGAGGGCTCATATTTGTTTAATAAATAAGTCAGTTCATGTTTTTTGTTATTTATGCTTCTACTGTTCCATTGCATTATCTTGGCTTGAGGAGCCATTGGAAAGAATTTGCATGCATTTTTCAATAATAGGAGCAACGTTGTTCGGTGAGTGTTGATTTGATTGTAATAAGTTTAAAAGGGCGAAAATTATGTCGAGTACAGAAGGTTGATTAGAAGGAACATCAGGTTGACTGCTGAAGCCGCAACCATTGGATGGGTTAGGAAAGCTGTATTCTTTCAGTATAGCATTGTGTGCATCTTTGTCATAACCTTTTGAAAGTTTAGGTGGTGGACGGGGTTTTAAAAATTCAGTTTTTTTATATGAAGTTGATGGTTGTTTTGTCGGACCATGAGTAAAAGTTGGAGATTTATTTTGTTGGCTAGTAGATGGGCTAGAAGATAGAGTATCTGCAAAAGATTTGGAAACTGACGGGAAAAGTTTGGTAGCCTCAGCATATGAGATAGAATTCTCTGCCATATGAGTCTTTATACGTTTCTGTCGGTTTAGCTCAGGGCAAGCTTTACTATTAGCATAGTGGAAACCAGAACACATGCAGCAAGATGCTTTATCTTCTGTAACTGAACATGAATCACCAGTGTGAGTATCAGCGCATTTAAAACACCGGGGTTTAGACCGGCATTGAGCTTTTGTGTGTCCATATTTGCAGCAATTGTAGCACTGTATTGTTGGGTAAATATACAGTTCCACAGGAAGAGCATTATAACACATGTAAACATGTTTGGGCAAAACTTGTCCATCAAATGTGATTTGTACAGATTGTGATGGTTTCCAAGTAGGTACACCTATGACTAAAACCTTGTAATTTAACCGCCTAACTTTCAGAATTGGACCGCAACCTGTTGGAACAGAAATATTATCTATGATTTCCTCCGGGGACCATTCTGCTGGCACACCTTTAACTATCCCGTTCCTTGTCACATTAAAAGTTGGAATGAATGCTTTTAAATTCTGCCCTTCTAGGTTTCCTTGCGTCAGTAAAGAATTGGCATCATTGAAATTGGAAAATGAAATGGTTACTTTATTCCGGTTTATTTGTTTTACACTCCCGTTAATTACGTTCTTAACGCAGGTTTTTTTAAGGAACTTGCCAAAAGTTACAGGGTGCAGTGTGGAGGTATCGTCAGGTGAATTTGTTTTTCTTTGGACATGCACAACATAAGGGGCTATGTCTGATTCGGTATAAACCTTCCTGCCAACAAAAACAGGAGTAGGAGTTGAGTTTTTAAGTACTTCAGTGAGTGGTGGGTTGGGCGGCAACGGTACCAAGGGGAGTCCATCGGAGCAATTGCCGTCCGAGGCCCTAGACTTTGATCGATGCTTTCTCCTTCTACTACTCTTATGGGTACGTTTGCGTTTTACCGAATGCAAGGTCTTTGCTGAAGCGTCTGTTTCAGTATCATCATTATTGTCGTTAGAGTAGATCTCAACATTAAAGCCAACTGGTGGGACTGCGGGCAAAGGATCCGGAGGAACGAATTCCCCCGGGTCGGGCGGCTCGTCCATAATACAACTTATACTACATAAAACTTACCAATAATACACCAGAATAAGATAAACACTAATACAAAATATATACAAAGTAAATTAGACTCAACTGATCACTGAAATATTTAAATTAAATTTAAAACCCAGAAAACACTCCCGCCACGAATCACGTTTCCCGCGCTTTTTATTCTAGGACTTTTAATTAGGCTCAGTGACATTACATAGATTTGACATAAAGTTAGAGATTTTTAGAGGAAATGACAGATTTATCCGTCAAATAACTGTAATTTTACAAAACCTAATTAAAAGTCCGCGTATATGTATACATAGTTACTTAAACCCATACTTAAAATTATTGTTTTAAGGGTCCTGCCAACCTTAGTGCTGTGCTTCTGCTTAAATATTTAAGGTGCAGTACGATTTACATAATTTGCGTTTTCAACGCCGAGTTTTAAAGTTTTCTGCAAATGTCACATTTCTTTTCGTACTTATCTTGTAAGTCAGCGCCAAAGCAATAAAATCTTACTTATCTTAAATCTTAATCTCTCTAATCACGAAGCATTAAAATACACGATACGAGTATTTTAATGTTCACATGCAATCAATAATACTACTCGACAAATACCCTCGACATAACAAGGTAAGGCCATTTTTTTTTGTTTTTAGCTGAAACGTACTCAAGTGTGGTTAGCACTTAAGATTCCATTTGCAAGCAAACAGTCTTAAGAATACCTCCGTTTATCAAGCTTTATCTACGAAAATAACTCACAATACATAAGTTTTATACATTCTTGGCACAAGAGACTAATGTATAAATAAATCACGGTTATTCTTGCTAATATATCATAAAGTAATATCGGCACGAGAGGTAATAAGCGACATAAATCCCGAAAGGGTCAAACTCCGAGATAAAGTTCAGACAGCCTTGGGGCGTCTGCTGTCTACCTACGCCAGAGGTTCTCAAACTTTTAAGGGCCACTACCCATTTTGTTGAAGAACAATTAGCGATTCTTAATAAGAAAATTATTATTTGTAATGTTAAGGGGAGACCTTTGCCCAGTAGTGGGACATCGAAGGTTTAATGAAGTTTTACAAATTCAAAGTTAGTTTTAATTTTGATGGTCCGGGTTCGTTCACTTTTCACAGGCGCAAATGCCGAGTTTTTAAGTAACTACTAAGTCATTGGAGGAAGTTCTTACAATGGCACGTCTTTCATTTTATTTGTTTGTGGTACTCCACAACGTTTTTTAACGAAGTTCATATTTCGCTGTCATAGACCGTTTGAGCTATCATAGGTCACATACGAGTGGCATATATAATCAGAGTTGTCTTCAATCTATATGACCTTATGAGTTCATAAGACAATTGTACACCTTCAATAAAAATTGACAAGACTGGTAAACGAAACCAGCATTTTCGTAAGAAGTTTCAGTAATCGGAAGCGATAGCGAAATTACCTATTATTAAAATTGAGAAAAGTCAGGCTCATTTCAATTTTCGTTTTAGTATTCTAAGGAATATTTAACGGATTTCTTAATTCGCCTAAATATTTTAAGCCCAACGAGCCCCGGCAGCTGCCCTGTAAAGTTCTAGCGCCCACTGGGGGCGGTGACAACCAATTTGGGAACTTTGGCAACACCCACGCTCCAGAATCTTCATATTGATTGGAATTTGAACTAAAGACAGTTTTAGAGGTTTACTAATATATTTTGTCAAAGCTAGTGAAGTTATTTCAGGCATGCTTTGTGATGTTTAATACTTCAGGCGCTGAACATATTAGAAATGTATATGGCGTTTGCCATCAAATGAACTCAATGACGGCAGGCAGCGGTCAGTGTGCTTTTTCTGTCTACGCCGTTTGCGATATTATTATAGTCGAGAGCATATGTATGTAAGTCTAGGAGTAGTTATTTTAATCATTATCACCATCATCATTATGAAGTCCCAAGGAAAATCTTATAACTTAACTAACTTACAACCACGTAATTTCCAATAACAATATGCTCATTAAAACCTAAAACGTGCAAAATTTCCCAGTTTCGACAGTTGAACAAATTAACGCAAAAACTTTTTGGGAATTTGGGACGATTTGCCTTTTATTCCATCTCTCTGTTCTTTTCTGAATATTTGTCGGCAGGGACGCGACAAACGGGACTCGAACTCGAAGTTTTATTAAAAACACATCTGGCGTGCGAGACTGTTTCACACACCCTCAAGATACTTTGCCGCGATCGTATCTCGTGCATAGAATATGAATTGCAATACTTAACAAATTTTGGATTAGACTGATAGATACAATCCTTTTAAGAAATATACCAGAGCATATTCAAAGGGCAGAGTAAGTCAGTGGTGTTTACTTTTTGTAGCAGTAATAGGTTTAATAAAGATCCTCCACTCGCTGAAATGACGACAAGGAAGCTTTAAAAGTATAGCTACACCACAGACTTTCTTATTATTTTTTGCTGTGAATCTTTAAGAAGCCGAAGTCTCGGTTTGCACATCTAATACACAGGGTGTTTCAAAAATACCCCTAAAGACTGAAATGGCATAGGAAGTTAATGAATCTGAAATAGTAGGTGTTGTCCCTTTTTTCATAACTTTAACGGTTTCGTTAAAACGTACATCAAATGTTTACAAATATGACGATATTTATTCGAACAACAAAGGAGGTCGCTCCTGGTCACTCTCGGTTAGGGTCAACCTGGGTCCATGAACCCAAATTAGTGCTGGGTATTTCTATAATCGATGTTTTTATTTTACGGTATTTTACTCGGAATTCAAACTAAGAGCTACGACTGTAAGACGTGACAAAACACCGCACCAAATCCATATAATATGCCTGCTTTTTTTGAAAAAAAACAATACAATGTTAAACTTACTCATCATGCTACCATACCACCACACCAATTTTTTTTCCACCTTGTTTAAATGTTTCAATCCGTTTTTCATTTAAATTGAAATTGGAACGCACACTCAAGCCGCAGCTTTTGGATTTCACGTCGCGTTCCGCGTATGAATCTAACTTTGTCATGGACGCGATTTACGAGAGGAATAAAGTTTGAAAGAGCTTTCAGATTCGTCCTGTGACTGAAGTACCAACAAACAGCGCTTATAGGATATAATATGTTGAAAATAATTTCTTTTCTAAGAATAATTGTAAATCCTTGACAAATTCAACAATTGTTCTAACTAGCCCCAACCTATGCAAAGCATGTTTATTTTTTATTTTGTGAGTACTAACCTCCTCATTCATAAACCAATAGAGTAAATTTGTGTATTTATTGCAATTATTTCTGGTTTGGCCATCGAAAAATCTTCTAGGTAGACTATCTATCTAGCCAAGGTAAACATGTTTTAAAAAACCTAATACCATTGCTTACTTGAAAGCGAATAGAGTGCTACTGCAACATTTTCTGGTTCAACTTCGTCAAAGAGCGATGCCCCTTGCAATGACACATACCTGGAACAAAAATACATTATAACGTTACGACCTCATTCATTTCGCACCGGAAAGATATTTTACGATCATTGTTTCATTAAGTTAAGTTTGATGGGGAATCATGCTTTTATCTAAGTGTTTTATCTAAGTGTAACCCTGACACTAAAATACTTTACATCTTGTGTTTAGGGTCAGGTGATAATGACGTGTCAAGAATGATGTCTGATGAATGAATGATGAAACACAAGAAAAAAACATTCTGTTAAATAGCACCCCACATAATCTTGACTTTGAACTTGAATAGAAAGCCGAAAATATTTTATTTCATAGTTGGTACCTCTAAATTGCAAATGGCGGTCGCCGAGCCAAAAGCTGTGAGACTGGCTGGCGACCGCGTAATGTTTCCGAGATCTGCAGTGCGTAAGTTTAACATTAAGGTTACGCAAAGTAGTAAACGTTAAAAAAGCAAACTGCTGCATAGTGCAGACAGTGGAAGAAGCTTAAAAGCTTCCGTGGGTATTAGAACTCAAAAGTTTCAAAAGCTTCAAATTTGTTAACTATAACTGTGAAATAATACATTATTTACTAGTGTTGTTTCCCACAACAACAACAGAAGTAACAGTAGTTAGTATAACTGAGAGTGTGCAGTGTTGAAGTAACAATATAATGATGGCTTTTGCAACAAAACTTACAAATAAGTTTGTCTTACTAATGCATTATCTTTAATGCACGACTCTGAGTGCGACAATTAGGACAAAATCATCTTGCTATGACCGTCTCCCGTTTCAAGGCCTGTTAGGCCTAGCAAGAACCGCTAACGGTTTGGTAATCGAAAAGTAAACGACACTTTTTTTTCTTTTTAATATGGCTTTAAGAAAAAAAAGTATCGTTTACTTTCGATTATTAAAACGTTAACGGTTCGTGCTAGGCCTACTGTTTCGAACACCTGAGCTGAGCGATGGTGGTTGGAGCTGTGTTTAAATCAACCAATCAGAAAGCTGTATTTGGGTCACATAATGTGATAGGTTGTTCAAAATACAGCTGCATTTTCGCTCCTCTCAGTTTGGTGAAAAATGGGCCTCATTCCAAAGAAAACCCTTTTAGGGTTTTCTTTTTGTTATGATTACTCGACAGGTTCTCATTTTTAAATCCTACTCAAGCTCTGAAAAGACCATATAATTTGGAGATCATTCAATGAAATCATGTTACAAAAAACAACAACGAAAATAACAACCATTTTATTCCGCAATAATTTTCTGATTGCAACATCCGAACTTTAATGGGCCATATATTATGACGGCAGATAATAAACAACATCAGAATATTATGTAATTTATTTTCAGTACAGCCAGCAGGCCTAATAGCTCGTAAACACGGCCTATGGCCTATTTTATTCAACCATTTGCGTTAATCACTGTTATCGGGATGTGGCAGATAATTTTTCATTTTCTGTAAATGTTTGGAGATATGAATACAAATGATTGAAAATATGAAGTGTTTTGGAAAGTTATTTAACTTATTTGTTACAGTTTGCACTGGAACTTTGGCTTAAGGGGTTCTGTAGCTTATGTAAGTAACTGAGAAAAATTACATGACATATCAAATATTGAACATGTGATTTGGTGTGGTCAAGAAGTTGGCTACTACACCAGAGGCCGCAGGTTCCAGTATGGCTCGTACAAATTTCATAGATGAAGTGAGGCCTGTGCCCAGCAGTGGGACGTATTATATAGGTCGTTTATGTTATGTTGATAGCATAAAATGCTCTAAGGTCTCCTAAAGTGTCACAGTGGTGTGAAAGGTTGGGATTTTTTTGCAAAGTTTCCTTAACCAGTCGCAGTGTGACAGGTTACAGTGTTACTCGTTGGAAACAAGCGGCGGCCGCCGTGGAGTTCGTCCTCATGGACACCACCCCCTACACCATCCTCCTAGGGGTAGAATTTTCAAAAATCTTTCCTTAGTGGTCTATTGCATCGTGAAAAGAAACCTTTTTCAGCTGTTTGTTGACGGTAAGACTGATAATCTGTCAGGTTTTCCTTTCATAATATCGAAGATAGATGAAACAATATTATTACTAGTCAGTCAGACAATATTATTAAACCGTTAAAAGTAATTAATTTACACGGTGCAGACAAGTTACTGCGGAAATTTAATTACTTGATGGTAAAGTCGATAGTTGGGTACATATAGGTGGCATCAAAGCGTGTGTGATCAATTTATTAATAACGATGTAATATTATTCCACCGGTGGTTAAGAGTTTACTTATAACGTTACGGACCTTGCCAGGCAATTTAGAACTTAATATTTCTGACAGGAGTGACACTTTGGTTGCCGTCATTTTAATCGACACATCGGGACTTCTGATAGATTACGGATGGGTTATCACGCTTTCCAATTGACTAACAACTACGTAGAATACGTAGATTCTATTCACTAGAATATTCTAGACTGATGACCATGTGCTAAAGTGAAGTGGTGAAGTTTACCTCACGTAACTGTCTGCTTAAGTTTACTAAATTTTTTTTTTGTTCTATTTCATTTCATATCCAATAATTATTAATATTTTCAAAAAGAGCGAGTAATGTAAAAATGAAGAGTGACTTTACATCACAATGCAACTTTTTTACTTATGTTGACTAAATTTAGCATATGCCATTTTTAAGTGACGGTATAATTTTGCTCGTTTGTTTACTTTTATGTTACAAATACCTATTCGCGAAAATAAACGCTCAATTTCCTTCAGAAGATTCTGTGATTTTCCATTCTTCCGTAATTACATCGAAACACGCTTAGAGAATAACTTCTTTCATTGAGAAAATCTTTCTCCGATATCATGAGATTGGAATGTTTCATTAAATCGTACAGAGCCATCAATCATTTCAACAAAAAACCTTTGTACAAAGACTTGGCAAATATATTGCATCGGACGAAGGCAGCTGAATGAAGAGATTACGGGGTTGGACAGATGTATGAACGTATACGAGCGAACTTTTGTGATTGGATTAGTACGTTAAACTAGTATTGAGTGGCAACGATAGGGGTATAGTTCCCGTCACGTACAAAATACGCTGGGAATCTAACGCTCATCAATTCAAGGTAAATCTAATTCCAAAGTTGCTAGTATTATTTATTTATTTAAGGTATACTAACAGATTGCAGTCATTTCATGTCCACTGTTTTGAACTTACTTCTGAAAGGCCTGACAGCAATCCAAAGATTGTTACACAAGATGATTTGCAATGATTGCTTAACTACTTGAACTAATTCACTTTTGAAACAATTTTGATTTTACTGACTGACTACAGTAAAAATAAAAAACATTACCTGAAAACTAGCTGAAGCTTAAAGGCCTGAAGATAGCTGATACAGTTCTCTTAAATAAGGGGAAGCTACCATTAAATACATCTAAGTCCTTGCTCTGACGCGACAACTTATTGTATGATCGACACAATCTGACCAGGGGGTTATAAACGAAGTATTGCTTTTGTTTTGTTTGGTTAGTTGTGTAGAGGTGCCTGTTGCAAAGTTGTGAACGTGAATTAAAAACGTTCGCTGTTGTAAAGCAACGCTGGATCGGTAGGTATGAGATTAGTGACCACCTCTATCGAAATTTATGTATCTTTCGGGAATCTACGTGCTTCGGAAGGCACTAAATGTCAGTCGTCAAGCCCAGAAGGAGGCTTTGGGGCAGCTTGACAAGATCTTTTTTTTTAAATTTAAAATGGGTTTGCGTTTGACCTCAGTCTCGCCTGATGGTAAGCGATGATCTGACAGTAAATTAAACATTATAACATCAGCCTTCGTCGTCCGAATTTCCTATAGCTAAGAAAGCAATGACGATGATAATGATGATGATAAATTCAACACCTTTTCAGAAAGTTTAGGGAATCAGGCGTGAAGCAAACACGCAAACAAGCAAGAGAGCATACATGCTGCATGCATGTCTGCTTCAGACGGGTTTCGCGTGAAATTCAAATAAAACTCAATTTTTCATATTTTAACTCAAATAAAACGTTTGCAAACTCAACAGCAATAACTTAACTTACATAACAGAAGATTTATTATTAGGAGCATGTAAGTTGAGCTAAAATCTGACAGGATTTCTCCTTGCACTCCGGTTGAGTTTTCATGAAATATTTTCCCTCCGATGGCTGAGGATTTTCCGCGGCACGTTTTATTTCCAGATTTATATAAATCCATATCACTAAAGTCTAACCTATCATGTCTTAGTTTGTAAGCAATTAGAGCATTGAAAAATATGAAGGTAGTTGATAACTAGGAACCTTCATATTTTTTTTCAGTATTAAGCTTGAAGAACTCGTGACTCTAAGGGTGACATTAAAAGACATTGCATATCAAATTTTCACATTTCAATTGTAAATCATAGTGTTCAACACTCAAACCTTCGATCGAACGTATGAGACCGAGATATTCGTTTTCGGAACAGCGTTGTTCGCGACTACATTATTCTAGTCCAAAAGGTTTCGAACTCAGGAGGCAGTGGAAAAAAATGGTGTTTCGAGTTGCAGCAAACAAAATAACCTATAAATCACGAAATCGTAGGTACCAAAAAAACTACAAAAATGAAGTGGAAGAGTTTTCAAGTATGAAAATATTTTGACACCAAAGAACCATCCAAGTACATTTAATTGACCAGCCTGGGTGCGGCCAGTTCAAAGTAATTGATGTTTTGAAAACTCATAGTCATATTTGTTACGGCGCAGACAAAGGAAGCTTTCCACTTTCCGTGTTCACTACCAATGCTTAGTATCTTTTCCACCTGAAGTTCCTAACAGTAATGTAATCTGAAAATATTATGCGCCTGTGAATTCAGGAATCGATATCGCACCTTCAAAACTCAGAACGAATATCTCGAAATATTCCGCACTCCAGTAAATCGAATTTGGCGTTAAAATATATTGAAAATGGCGCATGATCGAAATAACTCAGCAGCTTTCATTTTATTTTATAGTCCAATAGCAGAACGCTCCGTTGTTAATATTCAGTGATGTTCAGTCTCTACATCGATTTCTATCTAATTTATAGCTACTATACTTAAATGGTATTAACGCCCACCCAATATTACTGAGCCGAGAAAGCTGAAATTTGGAACATAGCTTCGTGGAATTTTTTGGTAGGGGCCCAAAAATATATTTACAAACACAATTTTAATCAAATAACCAACACTACATACGCTAACGACACTTTCGAAACGGGATAGTCAGAGAAACGATGATTGTTACCAACATGTTCAACGGAGCATTTAGAAGCCCACACTTTTCTGAGCGAATTCAACGAAATAATTATTGAAGTGCCAGATTGCTAGGGCTTTTTAATCGATGTTTTCCATCACTGGAAAACAAGCTACTTAGAAATTTGAACTTTGACTTTTTTTTCTATCGAGTGAAGTTTAAGACATCATGTCACTAATTGCAATTTTGACTAGATTAGATTAAATAATTTTAAAACATTGTTTTCTATGTGTCAGATAGTTTTTAAAAACGCTAAGTTCCTGGCCTTAATTAAAAAGTAGTGGCATACAAAACTATACCTTCACATCCCTCATATTCGAGGTGAAACAAAGCATCCCAACAGTGTGGTCACCTCTGGCGTCCGTTCGTCAAACCATAGACTTCAAAGGACGAGAACAAAAGCATCCATACCTTTTGTCCCGCTCTCGTGTCGAGTTCCTGTCTCTCAAAATCCTTAAAAAATTGGCTTGTTCAATCACTGACACCAAGGGAGGCTTAAAATCGCTTTCAAAGCATTATTTAAAGACCCGTTAGCGCAGTGGTTGCAATCTGAAGGACCGTGCGATTCATTTTTATTTCTATTAACAAACATTTGGGCTGGGTCTGGGTGTTTGTGGCATCTTTGTTCTGAAAAATATGACGTGGACGTTAGATATTACAAGTAAAGCAAGCGCAGTGCCTTTCACTATAGTCGTATTATTGATCGATAGTTAAGCATCACCATGACGACCGAATTTTGTTATGATGTAACGTCTGGGTGTACCCTGTGTAAGTTTTTTTTATGTAAGAGGGAGCAAACGAGCTTGAGGGTCACCTGATGGGAAGTGATCACCACTGCCCATGGACACCCGCAACACCACCGGCATCGCCGTTACGTTGCTTAAGTAAATCAAGTATGTATTTACAAAAGCAATAGTATTTATGTATGTCCATTATATTGTCTAGTAACCCATAATACAAGTTTTGTTTAGTTTGGGGCTAGTCGCCACTATGTGGATTGATGTCCAATGATATTCATTATTTATTAATTTACAAACAAAGAACCTACTAGTCGATTATATCGATACAAAGGAAATCGATATCTTCAGACTACATTGATAGTCGGTTAGATGGCGTCACATCACTACTTACTAAACCAAAACAAGACGTCACCATTAAGTAAATAATAAGTCTAACTCAACCGCACCACTAAAGAGGGAATAAAAACAGAAAGAGCCCTCCTCACTTTATCAGGAATGTTCGAGAAGATTTATCCCCATTGAGGGAGGAAACATTAAATTTTTGGTTTAATCACACTAATAATGATGTATGGAGGAGACAATGAAGAGAGGGATAGGAGGGCGTTCGCACATTCTTAGAAAAAAGCTGACGGTATTTTTTTGCGTTTCGCAACGGGAAATTTGTGTGTCTATTATTTCTTCAGAAAGCTTACTTTTTTATGGGCAAAATGTTATTAAATGGTACCTACTTACTTAAAATATATAAGTAAGTATAAGCATAAGTCACGGGTTCGGTTCGTGTACATAAACATTTTTGCTATGTTTGATTTAGCTCAGGTGGTTTTTGTTTTTAATTTTGTCTTAAGTGTCACCGTATTTGCCATTATCTTGTAATTTCTCTACCTGTAGGTAGTTTGGAAGAGACCGTTTTAGCAAGAAGTCCTCTTAAAATGTACCTCAATTTTTATATACATTGTTTGATGCAATAAAGTATATCTGATGAGTCTA
Organism: Udea ferrugalis; assembly: GCA_950022985.1. Lineage (NCBI taxonomy): Eukaryota > Metazoa > Arthropoda > Insecta > Lepidoptera > Crambidae > Udea > Udea ferrugalis. Next base: position 4,188,938 of record OX465532.1, on the reverse strand, counting down.
GAGTATATTTTCCAACAGAGGCAACGATAAATGGAACTAGGATAACGTACGAAAATAAGCGAATCGTTAATTAATTAACTGCGTCTTTATTTGCTTATTAAAAATACTGAAGAATTATGGATTCAACAATAATATTTACTAAAGGAATATTTATTACTCGAAACGGAAATGAGCAACGGAGAATACAAATGGAAAGTCAACATTGTTCGCTCTCTGATTTGTAATTAAATCTGTTAATAAAATCGTGAAATGACAGAATGCATTGAATTATTAAAATATTCTTAATATTGGCGTACAGTCAGCACATCAGGCTACTCATTTCCGTTTTTTTCTTGCTCTTGCCAAATGTTTTTTTTGCAATAGAGCAAAGAAGACTGACCGGAAATGGGTAGCGTGATGTGCCGTTGACCGTACTTAACACGATATTTGTCACAAAAGCCGCTTTGGTATGCCTTCATACTATGTAAAAGGAGAACAACCACGTCTCGTACAAAATATACCCAAAAATGAAAGTGCCGGCCAGACGAAAATTATACTGGATTCTTATTGAAAATGACGCCCTGAGGATTTCTTACTAGGACAGCAACCATCTACAATTAACCCTTAGACTGCTATTTCCGTTTGAAATTCTAAAAATAACATCAATTCTCTGAATAAATAAATTAATGGATTTCAGCTTGTGAGGTGTCGTTAGATTCGTCTTTACTGTGAGAGTAACACTGGGAATATCAAAATAAAAAAAAAACAAAATGGCGGATTTTCGGCGCTGAAGTCAATGTTTTCACGCTCTGCAGCCTGAACGACTAGGCGGATTTTGGCTGGAGGGGTTAGATTTGAATTTACTGTGAGAGTGACTCCAGGTATGTAAAAATAATACCTTTTTTCAATTTCTTTCATTTATATATTTTCTTAGTTTTATGTACCCAGTGTTACTCTTACAGTAAATCCAAATCAGATGACACCTCTACAGCTAAAATCCACCATGCCGTTCAGGCTGCAGAGCGTAAAAACATTGAATTTAGCGCCAAAAAATCCGCCATTTTGTTTTTTTTTATTTTGATATACCCAGTGTTACTTTGACATAAAGACGAATCTAACGACACCTCACAAGGTGAAATCCGTTCATCCATTAATCCTGGGAAACAATAATATTTCTTTAATTTGAAACTCAAGTAGCAGTCTAAGGGTTAATTGTAGACGGTTCTTGTGCTATAAAGAAACTTTCAGGGCGTCATTTTCAATAGGATGCCAGTATTATTTTTGTCTGGCCGGCACTTTCGTTTCTGGGTACGAAATGGTTGTTCTCCTTTGCAAACCAAAAAATTAAAAGTACACACATACGCTCACGCATGGTAGTCCCTAATTGTTGCATTGTTGCCGTCATGGTGAGCGGAACATTCAGAAGCACACATTTCGCCGATTTGAACGGAACGTGGTAAGCGGCGAGCCTACCACCGTTATCTAGGTTGCTTGGTATTTCTATAGGTGTTTGCCATCACCATAGAGTTAGCCGCAAATTGTACCTCAGGACCCAGGTTTCCGAACCAGAGTGTTTAAAAACAAGGTCAAGATGCTCTCTAAATTAAACGTGACTTCATCATAAATGGTTTTTAGTGGAAGAGATTGCTTTTAGCAATAAGATCGCCTAAATTGTACATTGGCCCTAAAATGTTTTTCTTCTTTGTTAATTTCTCTGTTGTGTTTCTTATTATAGTTTATTTGAATGGTGTTAATAAGTGATAAATAAATTCAACATTATGAAATCGGGACGTGTAAATTGCGACCCTGGCAACACTGTGCAACATCACGAAGGGTCGTTGTTTGCGATAAGACTGCATTCGTTCACACAATGAATGTCGGGAGCAAAGCCTTGAGAGAACTACAAAGGGAATAAAACACGTTTTTCCGTTGTTTTAAAGCGTGTCCCAGGAAATTGTGCAGCTTCCCTGTTTTTAGGATTGCGTACTTAAAAGGTAAAAAAACCCTTTTACTAAGCGTCCGCTGTCTGTCGGTCACCAGGCTGTATCTCATAAACCCTGATAGCTAGAAGGCTATTTTTTTTACAAATTAAGTATTTTTGTTGCCGCTTTAACAAAAAATACTAAAAATAAAGAAATATTCAGATGGGTGGGTGGGGAAATATTCCTACAATAAACGTGAGTTTTTTTCGTATTTTGGCCATACATTAATAACGGTAACAGGTAGACGCTTGAAATTTTCACAGAAAATGTAGTTGTATATAACCTTTCAAAATAAACAATTAAATAAAAATAAAGTCAATAACAAAGGGTGGCTCCCACACAAAAAACGTAATTTATAAGCAATTTTTTACTCGATGGTACGGAACCTTTAGTGAGCTAGTCCGACTCGCACTTGGGCGGTTTTTATTCCCGCCCACGTTGATTTATGGGCTTCAATGGGCGGATTCCTATTGTTCTACTGTTGCTTGTTTCAAGCCTCAATAACCGTGCGTCAATTACTTAGCAATTCCATTATTAGTATTAATACTCGTACAGGTAAATAGCTAATAATTAATTTGATTTCATTGATCTAGTAGGTATTTCTCACAACTCCGAGTTATATATATACAGTGTGTTTGGGAACCGGTGTCCGACCCGTTAAGGTGAAGTTATATGATCTATTTTATGAATAAATCCACCATAATTAAGCACTCACATTATATGGTATTTTACTCACATTATAAATGCGAAAGTTTGTATGTATAGATGGATAGATGTAGATGAAGCTATAATTTATAAAATACACACATCAAAACTGTCTAGGGATATCATAGGGATATCATTTTTCAAATATTTCATAAAGTTAAGTTTGTTTAGAAGTTCAGCATTATCTTAGAATAACGCGAGGACAGAGGCATAAAATAAAGGTTAAGAATATTACAAAAAAAAAGTTTGATTTTGCTACAATTTCGGCACCTTTGAAAAAAAAATCTGTCTTTTTTTAACGTCCTTACGATTGTACAATAATGCTACTACAATGAATTTCTTTATACAATCTGAAAGGGCAGATATAGCAGTTTCTGTCTTTTAAAAATTTCTACCTTGGTATCCATATTTTAATTTTACAGCCTCCCAAATAGCTATACTTTGTATGAAAATGCTTGAGATATCTCTAGACACATTTGAGCAGTGTAATATCACTTTTATTTTTACAAAAGTTCACGGGGACGAAGTCGCGGGCGGCCGCTAGCCAGTGATAAAGTTAGCTTTGGTTACCGTTCGAGGCATACGAGTAACTCGTGCGTGCAAGATCATGGAAAAGAAAAACACATTTAAATTTGGAGACTCCACTCATCTTGAAAAGTGGGCATTTAGAGAAGGTGAACATTTTGGGAAGTGTTAAGACGTGCACATTCTGCAAAGTGCACCAATCAATCATTTCTGCGTCTTGCCCGCCAAATTTAATTCCAATGTAAAACCGACTAACCCTCTTATTCAAAAACTTGAATTCATTGCTGCAGCATTAGTTTCGCGATTATAGTCCTTTCAACAATAATAAGAGGGACAAAACTTTACTGTTGGTATTTAAAGTTGTACACCGACATCTTGAGATTAAGCAATCATAATTTCAAGTGCCATCACTGGTAGAACATTAATCTTTCTATTTATCGTCTAAGCACCCACTTCACGAGGGACATTTCTGTTGCCACATGTTGAAACTCAACGTACTCATGAGTCATGCCACTTCAAATAGAGTTAGCGCATTTGGTTTTTTACTCCAAAAATTATCTCGAATGAACTACTTAGTGTATGTATATGGTCAAGAAACGGTGTTGTTTGCTTCAGTTCTTTGAATAAAACGAAGTTGAAGTGGTAATTTTGGTCTGCAATAATTCGTTTTCTTTACAAGTACTGATAACAAAGCTCCATTTATAACATAACATACTTACACTCATGATTAAAACGAAAACGGGCTACTCAAAGGCACACTGATCTTTGCCGTCATGGTGAACGGGCCATTCAGAAGCCCAAAGCGGCGGGCCTTCCAGGATGCTTTTTTTGGGTGTTTGTCATCACCTTAGATCTAGCCGCAAATTGAACAATGAACACAAAGTAGGTCTAGGCTAGTCTTGAACTCCGGTCCACACGCGTTCCGAGCCAGTGTTTAACCACTAGGCCACGACGATCGTCAAAATTGTTTTGTAATTCTAAGTAGACGTTATCAAATTATGTAATCTTAAAAGCCGACCTTTCGTGCAAATGTAACAGTTACAGTACTTCAACCCTTCTACAGGTGTTCGAGGTTGGATTGGCCTGACCTTTGCATGTGAGCTGCTAGTAAAGTAAGTAAGTAGTTCCGAAGCCCTGCCGGCTGGCCAATCCAATTGCCCTATATGCATATTTAAGTGGACTTTAAATAGAAAACAAGATTACTCGCTCGCAAATACGTTCAGACGAGTCGTATTGAATAACTGAATAACTTCGTGTTTGTACCAATCAAGTTACGATTTTAAAGGTTATTTAAAGAGTTTTTCTGAATGATAATATATCCCAATTACCGAAACGGTGGAGTCAAATGTGTGGTAGTTTGGAAACACACTGCTGCTGCCGTCATGGTGCACAGGAAATTCAGAAACCGACATTTCTCCGAGCGAATTTGAACCCAACGTAGTAAGGGCGATTTACCTCCGTTATCTGGGTTGCTTGAGTTTTTCCTAGAGTTACAATAATCACAAATCTGATCCAGTACAAACGCTTTTGTGGTGAACAGGTATATTTTTTCATCACCCAAGAAATAGCCGCTAAATGTACAATGTGTGTGTTCTAACCAGACTCCTTGCCTCCAGGCATTAAGTCTGCCAATTATATTTTTTTGTTCAAAATGCAATTTGGAATATATGAAATATCATTAAAGTCAGGATGATAGGAATAACAGATTCCTTGAATGGCTATTTCAATAATGAAAATACACAAAATTCTATTGAACCCATCGACAAATTAGTTCTGCCAACATCAGCTTTCGATCAATGGAAACATACAATTCAATTTATCCGGATATGAAATGCATTATCCGTATCTATTGGAGTAGTTCCAATGGCTGCGATACCTATTGGTTCAATTAATATCGTTACTATACGTCCTCATTTACGAAAGTACTCGCATATGAAAAAGTTTAAGTATAGTAATAATAACTCACAGGTAAATTGCATTTGCTCTTTAGGTATTGATAACATTTAATGAGTAAAAATCTTGATAAGTGATAAAGATTATTCAGTTCAAAGCATTACTTAATTCATTTTCTGTTTTGTTCCTGTTCCTATTTTGTTCCTGACTCATGGTTATTGGCATGACAGGCTGGCTACCCATTTTCGGTCATATGACCACAGACCAAATTACCACACACTGACTTCTCTTATTATTATGATGTTAAAAAGGTGACTTCAAGACAGAATATGGTGAGAAAGGCCAGTAATTGCATGACTTTATTATTTAAAATCTAATAAGAATATAATTTAATCGAATATTTTAATGTTATCTAATTTATCTTTAAAAATGTGGCAGGCAATAACTAAAAAATCTACATCGTGGCCCTTACTATCATTGTTCTTTGATTTTTAGTAACCTGACCCGCTGGCCTCTGTACACGCGCAGTCACAAGCCCAATAAAATTGCTACTTTACCTTGGCCAACCATTTTCGATTGATGAGGGTGTAGACGCGACTTAATCTCGTTGAGTCGAGATCAGACTGATGTATTTATAGGAAGGGATGAAGGGTCCTGGAAGCCTTTAATAATATCACAATTTAATAATAGGTATTTCCACGTTACGCTTATAGGAAAATAGTGTAAAAATAGCAATCGCTATTGGCCCAGGAGAGGGACCAGTGGATAACCACTCTAGGTTGTCCTGAAATCAAAACTGGTTCATACCATTCTTTGTATTCGTTGTGAAATTTGCAGCTTACTATCCTGTAATGGAAACCACTGGAAAAAAATACATTTCGAAAACAGATTGTGACAGCCAGACGCAAAACACAAGTTCACAATGGAAACGTTGGTAGGTACTGGATCGGATTGGATCGAACCAAGCACGCTAACGGTCACCCGATAGTTTTTAATTTTATTAACTAACAAACCTGTTACATGTTATCTTCATTGTAGCATTAGGTATAATGAATTATCTTCTTACTAAAGATAGGAAACCCAGAAAAAAACATCCAGTCTTGGGCTCAGGCAGGACTCGAACCAACGTCCACATCCTTGGTGGTTGCAATTGCCACTGTGCTACAGATACCATTAACAGACCGGCCTAATCTTTCTGGTAAATTTCACCTGTAAGCCTGGTTGGTTCCATCAATGTTTAGGCATATACTTTCAACACTCGATAGTAACATTATTGCAAATGTTTGACTTTCGATAAAGATGTAACTAGCTTTTTAATAGGTTTTTTTTTATTTTAACATTAGAGATAATGCATTAATTAAAGTATTTCCCTGGGTATCCTATCTTTAAAGCTGCCACGTTTCAAAAGTGCATTTAAATATTGCAGATTCACCCAGTTAAACTAAAATGTTCGATAATCCGCTCTAAGGGGATGTCCACGTCATAAAAGGAACATGCAGCATTAATACCAGCTTTCTACCCTCAGCAGTTTCGTCTGGCTGAAGCTTAGTAACGAGTCGGTGGGTCTTACTCAAGTTCTATAGGTAGAAGAGAGACAGACAATTGAACGGAAAACTAAGAAAACCTTTCTGCATTTTTAACGATTATGTAGACGTTTTTCGAACTCGAATAAAATTCATTTGAGTAAATGCTCAGAGGCGTCGTTTTCAAACGAATGTCGTAATCTTGTACAACTTATGAAATTTAATCAACTTTTCAATTCGGTGTCGAGATCACTCTGAGTATTTTTAGCTTACTTTAGAAAGAAGAAATTTGAAAATGGAAAAAGATAGAAAAAAAGTGAAAAAGAGAGTCAGAAACCATTGTGATCTGTTTAATTTTTCTAAATTGTTAAATTTTGAAAACCAAAGACAAATAATTTTGAAAACCATAAACAAATACCCAAGTATCTATTCTCTTCCTTTTTTTTTCTTTGTTTGGCTGTATTGGACCATTCCAAAGTACTCTCAACGCGTCTATTTCAATAAAATTATTTATTTTTTACGACATCATGGGATCACGGCATCATAAAGCCACGTCGACATCGGCGAATTCGGCGATTGATGGCGGTGCGGACGCGGCCTAATCTCGTCGACGGCTGATCGATGCCCGCGGCCGCCTGATGTATGGCGAGGGGATGCCTGGATTTGGATTACCAGGGGAAGGGAAAATTATGGGAAAATTGACTTTTTGGGAATGCACTGGCAGGCACTTGAATACTTCCAAATTGAAAAGGAATGACAATAAGTTCAACTTTAGCACACTTTACGCGGAGACACCATGTTAGAAAAATATGCATAGTTAAAAAAAAAGCTATTGTTGATTCTTCTTCTTTTCTATTCTCCACTTACTCTGTGACAGTGGCGCTCTTAACAGTGCCGAAATATCGGAAACTCCTCACGAATAAGGTATATGGTAACAACGCCGCTGTTAAGGATTTTAATAACTACTCTTAGTTAATTTCATTTTTGAAGTTTATTTATCGCTTAATTTGATACATGGATGGACAGAACGACCAGATTATGATGAGAAAGCATTGTACTTTGCGGTTAGAATTAAGCGGTATTTTAATTACTTCATGGTTCTTTGTTTACGAAAAAAATGTTATTAACGTGGTAACGTATAGAAAAAAAAACATCTGTTTACGGTGGCTGGACTAAGAGTTGGGGAAAAATAGAAAAAGTAGTAGTAAACATTTACTTCTGTGGGCTTACACTTAAGAAAGGGCAAGGTCACTAAATCAGTTGGGTACAATCAATCATTAGAAGTGAAATAAACCTATAAGAACGACGTAGTCTAGTACATATATCAATGTTTTCTCGGGGCAAGGCACATATCGAGAAGTAATGGGCTGGTCGCAAGGGTAGAAAAAAAACTTTTTTACATGACAGTGCGAAAGAACTTGTTATACCAAACCTCTCCTTACCCGAAAAAACCAAGCTGAGAAGAAACGAGAGCACCGATAATACAATAACAAACGCAACGTACATCGCTCATCACCTCGTCGGTGGCAAATGCACAAACCGTGCGAAGCCAGAAGAAAAAAAAAAGAACTTGTTCAATACGTGAAACTATGAATTTTGCCAATTAAACTACATTTTTACTACGTGACCAAGAAACGATAGTCAGACAACATACAACTATTTGCCTAGTGTGAAAAAAACAAGTTGAAATGCATCGTTTTCTATCGCATCGTTTTCATTATTCATACAACAGTGGGAGCGTTCGTTTAGGAACTTTAACATCTGTCTAATAGACAGGGCTTTGTGGGGTCACCTGACAGCTGTCAAACTAGCAGAACTGCTAAGCTGTGTGGTGATGTAAATCAAACAGCAACCCTTGTTAGTGTCGCTTATGCGTCGCATTTTGACTTCTTTTGTTTTATTTACCTTGTTAATATTTTTATTGTTTTACGATCTTGTCCAGAGGCCAGACTACTAAAAAATACTAAATAACGAAACATAATGTTATGAGATGAATCTAGGCAAGAAATAATTTTGCCACTTGATTGATTCTGAGAAGTGAGAAGTTCTAAGAACTTGATTCATTATTCTGCTGGGCATTGCGAAAAAATATTGCGAGTTCACCGTGTTTATCTGTATATCTGTGGTAACTATTTTGGATAAATAACTGTTATTCTAAGGCGACCTAATCGAGTGTGCCCTTAGCTACTGATTAGGAAAAAAAATGCTTAATGTTGGAGCTTTTTTGTTTTGAAAAATATTTCAAATTATTTCATCATTTAAATGTAAATTTATATATGTTGCTACGACTTCGTTAACTATACCCAACTGGCGCCAAATACTGTAAACACTCGTAATTTACAAGTTAGCGGTCTTTTTGCGATTCAGGCCGGCTGCGCGACCCGGGCCAACTTCGGACCGCCACCCTGCTGGGGATAAGTGATAACACAATTTTATTATTGTGACATGAAGATGTGTTTAATATTTATTGATTTGTATTAAAATGAACAAAAAGCATTGTTGAAAGTTAAAACATTACTGTAATGTTTTTTTCTCAGACCAAAACCCAATTTTTTTCATGCACTTTACCTTACGCCAGAAGTCAAAATTTAAATGTAGGTTATTTAATTTTGCGTGTGAACACATCCAAACTTGGACATTTATAATATTAGTAGGATGCATTGTTAGCTTTATGACTTAGAAGGAATTCCGTGGAGGACTCAGATATCAATTTTAAGATTTAGCAATGTTTGGTTACGTCATTGTGATTCTTGCCTCCCATCGACATCAAAGTAAATAGAAGCCAGCTATTATCAAATTAAGCTAGCAAGTGGAACATTGCCATAGCTATGAATTCTCATTGTTATAATTCACCATTTCATATTGCCGACGAAATAGAATTACCACTCGAATTGATAGGAAAGCTTTGCATTTTAATTGCTTGTAGGGTTGTGCAGACTCGATAATGGCGTTTAATATTTATTTTGTGTTGCAGAAATGAATAAATTAGACTATAGTCAATTAGTGCACTAGATTCAGAACTTCGAGATAAAAAATATACGAATTTTGGTTTCTAGTTGAATTATTGTGACCTTACTTAAAAACAGAGCCTGAGATTTAGGCATCAGCTAAATAGATAAATATTTTTTTGTACAAAAAATAGGTATCACGTTTACGATTACAGAAACCAAGTACGTACATTTTTTTTGAAAATTTTGCTGGTTAAATTGTTATTATTTCTTGGAGTAGTTTTCAAAAATATATGTTATATTTTTTACTGAAAAAAGATAGATTAAATTGGAACACCTTTTCCTTTTTATAAATTATTTATAAAGCTAAATATAAGACAATTGTTGATAGGAATAATATCATTGTCCTATAACATCGCCGATGATATAATTTCGTTGGTAAATTCACGCTTGCAGCCCTAATACTCGTATCAAACCAATCGGAAGATAGCAAAGGGCATACTGGTCTACCCTCTACCCCCCACCGGCACTTCGCCAGTCTCAAACAAGTCGCTGAGCGCTCCTCAAATAGAACTTCTGTCTCCTTTGTGATTCTTGCGCTCTTCAACAGAATCTATCCTTTATTCCTGAAGGTTATACATGAAGTGATAAAAGTGAATGTATCACGAGAACAATCTTATACACACTGGTTTTAATCATATTGGTGATATAAAGGCCTTGAAAGCACCGTTGAAATGGTATTTTTGTACGCCGCGACAACTCTATCCACACTATTCCACACGTAAGGTCAACGACGATAGTGCCTATGCACTTATTAACCTCGTCACATTCTTTGATAAATTTTTTTATTTAGTAAATTCCTTATTGCACAAAAAAGTACAAAAGGCAGATTCAATACTAAAAGCATTCTCTACCAGTCAAAATTGGGTTGCCATTCAACTTTGTAAGGAGCTGTCATAGCCACTATTTGAAATTAGTAAAGTGGTAAGGCACTATTGGCGCTGACTGTACCACAACTACACTACATTGCAGCGACAAAAAGTTGGACAACTCGAGGATAGTTCTTGCAATTGCGTTGCGGTAACCAAACCTGTGGGGAAATGCCTACCCACGTGTTATAATCCTGGATATGGTGTGGTTGTGATAAGTGTGAATGAATCTTAATAACGCAGGTGGATAAAGTATGTAAAAACTGATAAGTGTTTGGTGGTGATGGGCCAATGATTGACTGGTAGAAAATGATTTTAGCATTAGGTTCGCCTTTTGTACTTTGTTGTGCATTAAAGTATGAATAAATAGGTTAGTGGTAAAAGCTAAGAACGTGAACGTAACCTTCTATCAATGCAAAACTAGACGACCGAAGTGGTTATGTGTTTTGAGGGAGGAAAATACTTTTTAGATAAAACATATGTTATGTCATGTTATGTATAAAAAGTCATCTAATTTGGCGAAAGCCAAACCGAAACAAACAGACAGTAATTTGCAAAGCAGCCATTTCTATATAAAACCGTATCTATTGTGATAAAATGCGGTCAGTTTCGGCAGGGGCGGGGAGGGTGGATGGTAGAAATAGTTTACCCGTTTGGTATTCAAATGAGTCCACCGCTGCAGGTGGGTTAAAAGTTTTCAATAATGTGTATTATTAGGGAACTTTGATGTCTACTTAATAGCAAATAACGGCAGTTTGTTTTATTTATGTTAGCGTAAAATTAGGTGGAAAGACAGAATAGTAGAACTTGCCTTTACGAATATCTAATAAAATAAAAAAACGAGAGCTTTTAACTCGTGTTTAGTTGTGTGTTTTAAATTTAAAAAGAAAACAGTAACTATTTGTAGACTAAAGTACTTTTATCTTATCTAACTATGTTATGTTGTTAATGCACATAACCAGACTGGTAACATTAAATATGTAACCCAAGAGATGGCTATATAGTGGCAGAAACTACCAGAATCTTACCACAGACTTTTTAAATGTTAAGTGATTCTCAAAAATTGTGGGCTTTAACTTGCCGTAAGTTGTGTTACCTTCGTGTTTCGAAGCTTCCGACCTCATTCAGTGAATTTACCTGAAAAAATAAGACACTTTAGTTAGAAAAAATCACGAAAGTTACATGTTGAAAGCTACTTTCGCAGTCACAAGCGCTGAAAATAGAATGTCACTTTGTATGCATAGAAAACTTTTGTGCGAAGAAACTTCGGTATTGTACGGAAAAGATAAAAATGGGACCAGCACGAGAGGAGCACTTCTTTATTGTAAGATGTATATAGTATGAAACTTATGTTTTGTAAATGAGACTGGTCCTTGCGTTCTATTTATTATTCACAGTTATCTCGATCTAGTAAATGAATTTGAAATTAAGTTATGGTTGATTCGTCTAGGTCTTATTTTCACTTTAGCACGCGTTTTCTGCTAATTTGTCCTTACCGATACATTAAGACAAAAAAGAGGTAACCGTTAGTTGAGATACTTTAAACATAAACCGAAGTTAAACCACGACGAATCTAGAAGAGAAGAGAAGGAATACTTTGTGAAAAACAAATTCAGTTTTACTTAATGTTTTTTCTTTAGTAAGGCGACCTACTTTAATACACACGGTACATCCTAGTGACGTCAAGCATGTAATTATTCGAGGAGACGACAACAATCTACTCATACCATCACATAACACAATTTCCATATATCACGAGGAAAATGGGTACGATAATCATGCTTCTTACTAAATAGATGTCGGCTATATTTCACCAGTCACATATGGTAAACAAAAACACTTCCACACTGTCTACATAGTTACATGAACGAAATAATTAAGTGTTTATTGTTGTTTTTTGACTACGATAAACATTCCCCCGTAATTCATTCATGTACCGAAACAACATAAAATGAAGTATTTGGGTGAAAGATATAATTGAATGTTATTTTGCACCACCAACAGAAGTTCTGTCTTGCCTAATTATCTTGACCGGTAGACAATGCTTTTAGCATTATATCCGACTTTTGTACTTGTTTCTGCATTCAAGATTAAATGAATAATTCATTTTACATTCATTTACATTGCTTTTCTTCGTACTATACTATCACTCCCTCCTGATCAACTGAGCGTTGAGTGGGCCTCACGGAATCAAATCTCTCACTTAAGTACTAGTCAGTACCTAAATGAGAGAGAGACAGATCAATAAAATCATTATCAAATTTACGAGCGACCTTTGAAACCATCAATCAATTTTTATGAATCATCAATTATATCGGATAGTATAATATTAATATAATTCAATGGCGTTAATAGCAGCATCGGGATCGTTTCAGTTCATAAATTTAATTTGCATCAATAAATCGATTTGTTAGATTTATGTGAGGGCCAGAGGGAGATGGCAGTTATCAGTGATTAATGTGGTGATAACACCATGGGACCAGCCTGAATGGTAGGCCTTTGGTCAGCTGATGACAGAAATAATGTATTTATTGCTAAGGACCATATAGCCGACAAGTGGCGCCTTGATTAAATTGAAGATCATATCATAGAATCCATTCAATTGCCGGCAACAGGGTTGGCTTTAGGAAATTATGGATAAAAAACAAGTAAAGAGCTAATAGCTTGTGCTACCACGGTTACTGTGCAAGCAGATCATCATCGTCATGAGGATTCAGTGTGCAAGACGAAAACGCAAACAAATATTTATTCATTTGTTAAAAACTGTTTTTATTTTGAGTCTATGTGCCCCAGCGCAGGGCAAAGGCCTCTCCTCCCACTTCACACTCCTAACGGTCCAAAGCTTCTTTAGGCCAGTCACTGAGATGATGTTCGAGCTCATCTCGCCATCTCTTTCTGGGTCTGCCACGCAGACGCTTTCGTTTCTGAGAACACAATTGGTCGTGCGGTTCGCCCTGAACTTATTCGCCATGTGTTAAAAAATACTTTAACTTAAAATCTAAAATGTTTTAATTGCAAAAGTCAGCCGTTTGACAGTTTTGGCTCCTACCTTCGTCTGTGGTAGGAACAGATACTGAGAGTGGTGAGCGTAGGATGCATGTCAGAATTGTACCAAGTAAAAAGTACGACAGAAAGTAAGACGAAGTACCAAGTAGAGATTGATAATATATACTGTGTAACTGTGAGTATGTTAGTTCATTAGAGAATTGACTTTAACGAAGAAGCCGATGCTGCAGGTGTAACTTAAAACTTCCAGAATGAAGTTCTGTTTCATTGTGACCTCATTGTATAGAGGACAGGACGTAAATTAGAGCGCCACCTAGCGGCGAGAAGGAAATTAACGTCATTTCCTGGACTGCTTTGTGGCTAAAGTGTTCAGTCACGTGACAAGAACACGTTTGAATTCGAAACATTGTCAGTTTCGCGGACAAAGGCGGACGACTGTAACTACTTTGAAAAAAGCTCTAGCCTGTGTTATTGCCTAAAAAAAGTACTTTTGGTTCTTTGCGAGAACGCGACTGGGTTGATTGATCACTTTTTAACCGACTACATACAAAGAAGAGGATATCAATTCGACTATCAGCCAAAACCTGCCAATCTCTAGAGTCGTTTACAAGGTCATCACACCATCGCTTTTTAGGCATTCCTCTTCGGGGTCGTCCGTCTGTGGGGAGCCATAAGGTGGTGATTCGGGCCCATTAATCCGGGTGCATCCTGCAAACATGACCTGCCCACTCCCAATTCAGTTTTGCGGCTTTTAGGCCAACGTCTTGAATCCCAGTTTTGGCGCGAATAGTGGTGTTTCGGATTTTCTCGGTGCGTTTGATACTTAGCACACTCCGCTCCGCGCCACTCCGCTCCGCTCCGCTCAAAGGGCTATCCTTTGAACTCCGAGTTATCTTTAAAATTCAATTTCTTCGGGAACGTAGTCGTTTGAGAAAAAATAACTAAGCCATATCGCATTTTTTAATCATTTACATACAAAATGACTGAAATACTAATTCAGAGTGAAGCATATTGATGATTGAAGTAAGCGTGAAGAACCGAGATGTGCAGTGATGTCCGCCGGAATTCCACCCCAGGTATTAACGTGAGACTACGTTCAAGTTTCCATTTATAGATAGTATATGATTAAACTTAGACTAAGTCTGTGTTTAAAAGAAAAGAAAATGTCATTACCGTGCGAAAGAAACACGCGGGTGACATTGAAGATAGGGAAGCAAACAGCTGACTTAACATAACCTCGGCCTTGTATAATACCACAGATTAAATATGTATAAGCAGATGCCTGTCTCCCAACAACGACTGTCTCTTAGTAATAATTGTTGCTAGTTTTTTCATTCGCTAAAATGTTGCTGTTGTTGGTTGGCCACGGATAAAATGTTGTCTATCAACAATACTTGCTGAATTTTAAGGAGCGACTTGGTATCAGGAACTAAATAGCTTTCCGTGAAAAAAATTTTTTTTTTTCATTTTTCATCAAGTGGTTTTTTTTGAAAATATTGGTAATTTCCTTCATTCATAAAAAATACGCCAATACGATATTATTGCACGAGTTGAACTGCAACTGTATGAGTGATCATTATTGTGCGCGAAAATAAGCAAAATCCTTTATTGACTTAGTTTTTAGGATATTTTGTAACATTTAAAAAAACACTACATTTAGGAACAAATTAGATGAAGACGTACTTTTGTATTGTTATATTTGAGCTTATTTAGAACTAGCAGCCGCCCGCGACTTCGTCCGCGTGGACTAACGTTATCGTAATTTTAGTAAGGATGCCTATTTTTTTTGAAAATGAAATATAGCCTATGTCACTCAGGAATGATGTAGCTTTCCAACAGTGAAAGAATTTTTCAAATCTGCCAAGTAGTTTCGGAGCCTATTCAATTCATACAAACAAACAAACAAACAAAAAATCAAACCTTTCCTCTTTATAATATTTGTATAGAAAAATAAGAGTTTTTGTCGCAGTTCATTATCTCTACCGGGTGCGGCAATTGAACTGTCCGCCTCCTTGTAACTATTTTAAAATTCGAACTACTGAATCGAACGCGGCAAAAATTTGAAAATATAATCTGTGACACATTATCTATGTTACTTCAAAACTATTTGGTCGTGAGAAGAAACGTTCCAATTTTAAAATAATGGATTTAAAACGCAATTCAGTGATTGCTCTTTATTTGGAGGGAAAATCGAACATCGACATTCGTCGAGCGCTACCAAATCTTCAATTGAACGAAAAATTTGTGCGTCGTACTATCCAAAGATTTAACGAGGCTGGCAGTGTTAAGAAACGCTACGGGGGCGGTCGACGCCGTACTGCAACGGCGCCAGCAGTTGTCGAAAAGGTGCGACATCGTTTACGCAGAAATCCAGAGCGCTCAGCAAATCAGCTCGCCCAGGATCTTAAGGTGAGCGACCGCAGCGTTCGTCGTATATTAAAGGAAAAGCTTAAGGTTAAACCATTAAAAAAAAACCTTTCGCAAGAACTCACTGCTTTGCAAAAGAGCAAACGGCTGGCTCGATCAAAGGAGCTGATTCGCTTGCTCGACCCTGGCGAGCTTCCCAACTTGGTATTTTCAGATGAGAAAACTTTCTGTGTTGAGCAGTTTCTTAACAAACAAAATGACCGTGTGTGGTTGAAAGAACGTGTCAGCGATCATTCAGATGAACTGAGAGTCACTCAACGACAAGGAGCCGACCAAATCATGGTATGGGCGGCGGTGTCCGAAAAAGGACGTTCTCCGCTTGTTTTCCTCCCAATGGGTCGCAACCAAGTCAAAATAAATCAACAAATCTATCAAAATGAAGTCTTAAAAACAGGATTGATACCGTGGGCACGCAAAACATTTGGTTCGGAGCGTTGGACGTTCCAGCAAGACTCGGCGCCATCGCACAGAGCAACTGGGACGCAAAATTGGTTAAAAGCGAACGTTCCTGTGCTGATTGACCGAGATATGTGGCCGTCGTCTTCGCCCGACTTAAACCCTCTAGACTTTTGTATTTGCGGTGTTTTACAAGCGAAGGCCTGTGCTAAAAAACACACATCAATGGAGGCGCTCAGAACTACTCTAACACGAGAATGGAACCGTTTAAATGACGACGTTATTCGAGCAGCCTGCGCTTCATTCAGAAAGAGACTCAAGCTTGTAGTGCAGGCTAAAGGCACGGACGTAAAAGAAAGGCGGACGCCATTTCGTCGAATCATGAGTGAAGGATACTAGCACCTGACAGTCTATGGTGTGTGCGTGATTTGAGGGATGCCATATAAATCATTAGTTTCCCTATAGTTTACCTTTTATTTGAACCGGGTTCATTAACTTAAGTCCGATTATGATTTTTATTATTTTAAACATCTGACAGAAGGTTTATCACTAACCTTACACTCATCTAACTATACGCACTGAGCCCGCGGGTTGGAGGATGGCTCGAGCCTCCTTATAGTTGAGGTGAGGCCTGTGCCCAGCGGTGGGACGTATATAGACAGATTATGTTTAAATTTATGAAATACAAGCGGCCGCCCGCGACTTCGTCCGCGTGAACTTAAGTTGAAAAACTAAAAGCAATATCTTTCTAAATACGCGCTATTTTCGATTGTGTCTTAATTCGGAACGCACCCATAGTTACGCTAATGACAGCAGCCGTCTGTCTCTGTCATCCACTGTCATGCCATACCACGTGATGCTGCGTACATTTTCATATTTTATTCTTAGATTTTACTTGATATTTTCAACAATTTACACAACATTTGTATAAATTAAATATCCTAAATATAAATAAAATAAATATCCTTGGACATTATTCCACACAGCGCCATCTAGTCCCAAGTAGGCTAATTATAGTCCGTTATTATGGATACTAGACAACGGATAAACATACTTAAATACTTTTTCTTTTGTAAATACATACTTAATATACATAGGAAACACCCAGACCAATACAAACAGACATGTTCATGCACACAAATGTTTGTACTGTGCGGGGATCGAACCCGCGACCCTTGGTGTAGTAGCCGACTTCTCAACCAATTACACCAAGACGGTCGTCCAATTGTAGCCTATGTGTTATTCAGATGTATAAGCAACATTATTGTGAAGTTTCATTAAAATCCATTCAGTAGTTTTTACGTGAAAGAGCAACACAGCACATCCAGACATACAAACATTCGCCTTTATAATATTAGTAGGATCGGAGCCGGGAGCTTCAGAATCATAATGTTGACCTAGCTAACATAATTTTTATGACCACTGTGAAAGAAAAGAAAATACCTACATGTTACTTTATGGGAAATGTTTTATTTACATAACATTATTAACATATTCTGGTGTGTCTGTGTTGATGATAAATGTTAACTTCTTACCAGTAAGAGGAATTAAGAGAATCCGTTTATGGTCCAATAGCGCCATTAATCAACTCTCATTAAATTGTGTTAAATATATAACATTAAGAAGAAAACCCAATGTACAAATGATTATACTGTGGGTTGAGCCCGCGATCGCTGGTGTAGTAGCCAATTTCTTAGCCATCTCACCAATCGGTCGTCACGTCGTTTACCTAAGAACATTGTCCAATAATACCAATACCTGCAGTATAGGTGAAAAAGTGCTTTGTGTTTGCGTTTCTGAAGAGTTTGAAAGTAGCTGCAATTTAAAAAAATAATAAGAATAATAGAAGCCGCCAAATAAATTATATATATGAATAAATTATTATATAAAATAACAACAATACAATGTACCATAAAACTTACACTTTTAGGAATGGCATGCGTAACCAAACAACGTACCCCTTTAGCTGTAGTCACAAAATCTATATCATCAAAATGTGCACACGGTACTGACAGATGAGGGGTTCCAAAAGTTTTCTCCTCTGCAGTTTTGAATAATTGAAACCCAGTCATCTCGACGATTTTTACTACTAGGTAACGTATTAAAAATAACGCAAGTGTTATTTTATATTAATTGTTTCGGTTTTATTATTCTCCTTTTGAGATACGGAACCCAAAAAATGGTAAAATTTGATTTTAGAGTCACAAATGCGACAAATACAGATTACCCCTCATTCAGGGAAATTTTCCCATCAAAAAAGTGGCAACACTGTTGTATTTTGCTTTAGAATTGTCAACACAGTTTTTAAATTTATTTAGGAGAAAATATAAAGAATAATCATAATTTACCTGTGATAAGTGATTCCTTGTGATTTTTCAAGTTTATTCAAGTAGTTTTTACAAGATTTCACCACACAGACGGCATTTTTAAATGAATATTGTCGGATGCAACGCTCGTGTCATTCGCGACAGCGCGAATGACACGAGCGTTGCATCCGACAATACACGGGGTAAAATGGCGTTAGATTGTAGCACCTAGTATGTTTGTGTCGTGTGCAACTAACGAAGTTGTTGTACCTTGCTAGCTTCACATTTTTTTAGTGTGATGTTCCGTCCGTCTTTCTTTTACGTCCGTGGCTAAAGGCGGTTGTATTCCATTAGAATAAATAAGAATATAATTTTAGACGTTTTATTTTCATATGTAAAAAATATATTAATAAATATTCAAAGTAAATAAAAATATTTATTTTTTTAATATGGACAGTTCAATTGCCGCACCCGGTATATATATAAAAAGGGATTGCTGTTCGTTAGTCTCGCTAAAACTCGGGAACGGTTGGATCGATTTGACTAATTTTGGTTTTGAAATATTTTTAATGGTCGAGGGAAGGTTTAAAAGGTGAGTAATCATGAGAAAATGCTGGGAATATAGTAAACATTTCAATTTCAGTTTCCTCTTAGTAAATGTTACTACCTGTCACGTGACACTAAATGTTTAACAACAAAACGAAGTCTGTTGGGACAGCTAGTTCAGTAATAGTTAATAATTTCGCGAGACAGATTGCAAACTAACAATAATACGGTGTAATATACGAGTATTAAATGCAAGGCTAAATGACTAGTATTTTTCCTCCCTTGACGTATAATAATGGTAGAAAAGAGCGGGAAAAACTTAAGAAGGGGAGCACGTCAGGAAGATAAATCTCTAATATTACTCTTAACTAGCAAATACACTAACCAGAGGCGGATTGGATGAGGCCGGGCCGTTTTCAGGCTAGCAGGATTTAATATAGCTGTCGAACAAAATTCTTACGCGCTTTTTACAAAAACAGTGAACGTGACGTCATAATCACAGTTTGTATGAAGCGTTTTTGAGTAAGTCCATAAACGTGCATTTCATATGGTGATATCTCAGGTAGTACCTATTGATCCTTGTACCAAGCAGACTGGATTGGATGAAGCTGGGCCGTTTTTAGGCTGGCAGGATATTCAAACGAAATAGTGACAATACAATATTAAATTTTTCAAATAGTTTCATTTCTCATGATGTTTTGTATCAACGAATTGAATGAACAACTAGGTAGTTTATGATATTTCTTACATAACGCAACATAAACGCCCTATTTATGTCCCACTACTGGGCACAGGCCTTACCTCAACTATGAGGTGGTGCGAGCCATACTCCAACACGCAGGCTGGAGGCCAGTGAGAGACCTTAGTGACCAATGTTATCAAGCCGCCCTAAGTCCTCTGACTACAAGTGTAAATTTATTATGTGTGCTTTCCCATACTCAAGTACTTCATCACTTAGTCAGAACAAGGCCATACATGACCTTAATATAACTTTATATAACCTGACGTGTCGTCACAGTGACATAACTTTATTTGATACAAACTCATTTGTATCTTACTTTAGGTTAACTGAAGATACAATGTATCTTCCAATTAGGACTAAGAAAAAACTGGCTACCTTGTTAGCTTATAACATCAACGATGCCGCTTTTGGCAGTACTTTTTATTCTTATTTTGACATCAGTACTAGTACTAATTTACCGGTTTTACATAATATTTCTACAGCAGGGCCCTGTTTAAACTAGGACCTAAGACAACAGCCAAGCCCAAACATCTGAATGTTTTTCATCAGAATATTCAAAGCTTGTCTGGCAAAGATTTAGAAATTGAACTATTTCTAGAAAATCAGGGTATAGATATTTTATGTATAACTGAACATTGGCTAACTGAAGCCAACCATCAGTCTTTTGTAATAAATAATTTTAAATTGTCAAGCGCCTTTTTTAGGAAGACCACTATTCATGGTGGCTCAATAATTTATACAGTAAATAGCTTGAAATGTAAAGAGCGCAAAGACATAGTAGGCCTGTCAGTAGAGCGTATCGTCGAGTTGTCTTGTGTGGAGCTTGACGGCTATGTTGTGGTTAGTGTGTACCGGCCCCCTAGAACAAACTTTGACAAATTCGAGTCAGTCATGGAGGAAGTTTTAGGAAAGTTAAACTCTAAGGCTAAGTCTATTATTGTGTGTGGTGATTTTAATGTGGATTTATTAGGTACCTCAATTGAGCGCAACAGATTAGTGTCTTTATTTAAATCGTTTGGATTAGATTATCAATTTCAGGAACCTACTAGAGTTACAGCTACCACGGCTACTTGTCTGGATAATATATTTTGTGATTGTACTCCGATAAATAAATCTATTGTGTCCGTTTTAACATCAGATCATTGCGGACAAAAGATAACATTTTTAGATAAGGCTCTCACCAAGTCTAATCCTGCGAAAATCATTTGTAGACCAAAGACAGGACATCGCATAAATCGTTTTAGGGACCGTTTAAAGTGTAAGCTACCTTGCATTGTTTATAAGCCAGGTGACTCGGGAAACCTTTACAAGATTTTTTTTGAGTGTGTTAAAGGTGAGTTTGATGCTAGTTTCCCTCTAAGAAAGGTGACTCGTAAAGCTCAGTCAAAGTTTTCTGAATGGGCCACACCCGGAATTTATAAAAGTAGAAATAAAATGTACGAGTTGTATGGCTTGAAAAGATACAGCGTTGATCCAGTTTTTATTGAGTACGTTAGAAAGTACTCTAAAGCTTTTAGGAAAGTATGTGCAATGGCCAAGGCATTACACATACGTGATAAAATATCTAAGTCCCAAAACAAAATAAAAACCACTTGGGACGTGATTAATCACGAAACGGGTAAAACGAAGCATCATGATACCACATTTTCTTTGAATATTAACAGTAGAATTATTAAATCAGATGCAAACATAGCTGAAGCTTTTGAAGACTACTTTTCTAATATACCCGTGGTCACTACAGCTTATCTGAATTCATGCCCAGCTAAAGCAGAACAGTTGTTGAAGGACAGTGTATCCTGTAAGGCTGATGTATTTAGGTTTAAACACATAGATTCACTTGATGTTTTAAAATCATTTAAATTAATTAATAAAAAGAATACCACCGATCTTTGGGGTATCTCAGTAAATATTATTAGTCATATAGTAGATGTTCTTGCTCCGTACCTAGCCATAATTTTTAATGACTGTGTTGATGAAGGAGTGTTTCCAGATTTAATGAAACACAGTAAAGTGATACCTCTTTTTAAATCAGGCAGTAAACAGGACCCTGGTAACTTTAGGCCCATATCTATCGTGCCAGCTTTAAGCAAGATTTTTGAAAAGATCATACTAGAACAACTTTTGAGTCATTTTCATGAGAATAAACTTCTACACAGGGAACAGTACGGATTCACTAGAGGTCGTTCTACTACAGATGCTGGTATTGCGCTCGTGAAACACATCTTCAGGGCTTGGGAGAGTGCTCAGAATGCTCTTGGTATCTTCTGTGACTTATCCAAAGCATTCGATTGCGTCGACCACCTCACTCTCATACGTAAGCTCGATTTTTATGGTGTTAAAGACACAGCGTTGGACTTAATTACTTCATATCTTGGTTTCAGAACTCAAAAAGTCGACGTGAATGGCACTTCATCTTCCGGATCACTGCTCAAAATGGGGGTTCCACAGGGATCAATTTTGGGCCCCTTTTTATTTTTATTTTTGATATATATAAATGACCTACCTTTTTACGTTAGAGACCTTTGTGACATAGTTTTATTTGCAGATGATACATCATTAGTTTTTAATGTCGATAGAAATAAAGATAATTTTGATGACGTAAACAATGCACTTTCTAAGGTTTTGCAATGGTTTACAACCAACAACCTTCAGTTAAATGCAAACAAAACTAAATGTATTAATTTCAAGTTGCCTAATGTTAGAAATAACCACATTGATTTGAAAATAAATAGTAATGATATGGAGCTTGTAGATTCAACAGTTTTTCTTGGAATGACGATAGACTCTAAATTACAGTGGAGCCCTCACATAGACAAGCTTTCAGGCAGACTTAGCTCAGCTGCTTTTGCTATAAGAAAAATAAGATCTTTGACAGATGTAGACACAGCTCGATCGGTTTATTTTAGCTATTTCCACAGTATTATGTCATATGGTATAATACTTTGGGGCCAGGCAGCAGATATACAAACCATATTTATTCTTCAGAAGCGAGCCATCAGATCCATCTACAAGCTTCGTGCACGGACCTCGCTTAGGGATATTTTTAAGGAAGTTGGGATTCTTACTGTGGCTTCTCAATACGTTTATAATTGTATTATATTGGTGCGAGAAAATATTAACCTCTTCACTAAACATAGTGACATACATGACAAAAATACGAGGAATAGGAATAAAATTGCGCTTCCATTATTCAGGTTACAAAAGGTTTTAGGTTCCTTTATGGGGCAAGGTATACACTACTACAACAAAATTCCAGAAGCAATTTGTAAGTTACCATCACATAGGTTTAAACATCATATTAAAACTGTCTTATTAAAAAAAGGATACTATACCACAGCTGACTACCTTATGGATAGGAACGCCTGGGAGTAAGCTCTCAGCTCGACGCGGACTCCAATTAGCCATTTTGTAATAATTATACGGATTCAACATAATGATGTGAACCAACCAAACATTTTTTTTCTTTGAATTGTATAACTGGATGTGAATCTCAAAACTCCTTTTTTATAATGTTAACCAGTAGTCTTTTCTTAACAATGTTGTTAATTGCTTTTAATAATTTACCATTATTTTGTGCACTAACCATTTTCTTGAAATTGTATAACTGTATGTGTATCTACTTAATAATAAATTGTAATTTACTAACGGATTATTGTACAAAACATATTGAAAAGAGTAACTGCTGAGTTTCTTGCCGGTTCTTCTCAGTACAGAAACAACTTTCCGACACCGGTGGTTGAGTCACATTATGTTTGTATACTGTGTATTTATTTATTATTTCTATTATAGTATTTAAGTCTATTATTAAGTGTATTTTTGTTTGTTTGATTAAGTTTTTGACGATTTGAAAGCACTTGTAACAGGTCTATTTAAATAAAGATATTTCTGATTCTGATTCTGATTCTGACTAGGCTTTACGTCTGACATCAACCGGGACCAACTGTTTAACGTGCATGCCTTCCGATGCACGGAGATGAGATATATATTTGAATTTTGGCTATCAACGAATACCTATGTAGTTGTTGTTTCATCGAAAAATTACGGAGGTGTCAAAGTTTGTCCTGTATTAACCCCCATAGACGTGAAACCAACGTGAAACTTCTTAGTTTACGTCATCAACCAAAGGGACTACCGAATGGTTCTCCCATGTGACCATTGGGACCAACAAAGGGTTTCAGGCAGTAGTTCCACTATGCGACATTTTCCTTATAAAAATGACTCTTTAACAAACACAATTCCTTACTAACTTTTATTTATAAGGAAGTATTACAGTCTCTTTGTGTTATTTTCAAAACAAAAGTTTTTTAAAATATGTTAAGAGATAAAAAAGGGTTCCTTTGTAGTGTTCCACAGCTTTGATAAATTGACTTTAGTATCAGTTTTATCAGGCATCGCCTGAAAATTATACAGTGATTTAGCAAATTGTTGTTGCGAATTAAAATGTTATAAGCTGAGCTTATAATGTCAACACGCTTGGCGAATTCAATTTGAAGCACCACTGACATAATTAACTTCGTTAATTATATCATTCATTGAAAACGGAAATGTATTGCAAATGCAAATATTCATACCATTTTGCAAAAACCTTCAAATATGGACTACATTAACCGCCCATTTTCACAGAGTAAGAAAGCTTCAGACGAGAAAGTTAAAAAGAAAAGATTTTTCAACCCAAAGAGAGCATCTCAAGTGCATAGATACAAGACTTCAACGTTACAAAGAGTAAAGGAAACGCGAACGCAAAGGAAATTTCCGAAGGCGCCGGGTCAGGACTCAGGAAACGGAAGTTGTACCTATTGACTTGTGAACATGGGAGGCATTTCTAATGGACGTCAGTGATGCGACTCAACTGGTTTCGATTAACAATAGTTCAAATACAGGTGTATTGAATGATGAAGAAAAACGGTAGGACTATTCTAGGAGAGAAAACAATTGAAACGGAATAAAAACTATTCCGGCCAGGACAATAAACAACATGAAGGAAATTATAAAAATGATATAGGTCATTACTCGCAGTCATAAAGGTCTAGGCTGCACATGAGTCTTCTCGTAAATTTCTAGAGGTCCCTGTTGCAGGTCTTCAGTCTCCGTTACCACCTAGAGCTTTTAGTCAGACATATTTAGTGATATTGCATGTGTGTGCGTGTGTGTTGTGTGTTTGTATTGTTGTGTGTAACAAGGCAACAAGGACTATCCTTGTTTTAATAATTCTTATTTGGAGAACTGTAGAGCTGACTATTACCGATGTTTCCAGTTGATACTGGTAACATTAGTTATTAGTGTAAGCACCCATATTTTTTCATAGCCCTGATAACCTGATATAGTACAAAGACTAATTAATCACGTTTGCTACACTAATAAGGTAGCCTTACCATTAATAGACTTGAAGTAGATTTAACCCTTTATTTTTATCGATAATACATTATCGAATGTGACATCACTAGAGCGATCCGCTCCGGCCGAGCGGCCTGCAGTGTATTATTGGATTTGTCCGGCGTTCGACATGCAATTTTCGAAATAACTTCGTTAACTTTAAGCTCGTACTTGAGTTAACGAAGAACAATTTAACACGATGACTAGTACGTTTGAGATAACTTTTATGAGACCATTTCCTCTAGACATTTATGCTTTTTGAAAATCTCTAATGTTATTTATTTTAAAAATGTTATAGGTTTTTCTAGCTCTACTGTATTATTGCACCACCTTCTAGTGTCGCTTAAGGGGATCAAATTCTGTGAAGTAATGTAAGAGCAGACGGCAACAGAAGGCAACGACAGTGTTTTTTAATTTCAAATATCATAAGGACGAAAACGCAAGCAGTTATCATATAGTAATTAGTACACATGCGATGACATAGTCAGAATTCAATAAAATACGAAACGAATTCATAATATTATTCGTACTTTCTAGTAAATTGTAGTTAATTGCTCGTCTTCAACGATAGTAGATACTTGAAGGTACGTTAGTGTGCACAAGACAGTACGATTATTTACTAGAGGGTAAACGCAACAGATACCTTTTGCGCCATGTCGTTTCAATCTGTCAACACTGTCAATGCTTTGCTCAGGTATCCGAAAATTCTGATTTGGAATGCCACTTTTGTAGTACAAGTAACCTATCTTACTTTTTGTATAATAATATCATTGATATTGGCATAATACTTTCGGATGTACCTTATAAATGGACCATGCTGACATCCCGCAAACATAACAAACCAAGTTGTTTTATTTCGATCACAAACCAAATTATTTTAATCAAATTGCATGTTTATCTACTTGCGGTTAACCAATTAACGAAACATGGTTTAAAACTGTAAATCATGACGTTTCGGTATTCATGCATAAAATATTGTTGAAAATAGTTTTTTGTACGACCACAAAGTGAATTATCGTATGCCAGTATTTGTTTTGGCGACATTTATGCAGATTTATTTTAAATACAATAATCGGAATTTGTTTGTTTGGATGCAAATACTCGTACCGTTCACCTTTCGGAAAGCCATAAATAACACAAAAGTCAGGCATTTTAGGGAGAAAATATTTTTTCTTTTTTTTTTAGAGAGTAAGGTAGACGGGACTAGTTTAATTCAACAGTTGTTGAACTATTAACAAACCTTTTGATGAAAAATTAATAAGAGGAATGTATCGCTTATTATTTATAAGAAACTATATTCTGTATTACCACTACTATTACCGATTGGTTGACTTTTCTCTCTACTAATTGGCTGCAAGACGGTGCAACAAACAGCATAGATTTGATATAAAAATAATTACATACAATAATAAATAAATAGATCCTAATAATATTATAAATGCGAAAGTTTGTATGTGTGGATGTGCCGTGTTGCTCTTTCACGTTGAAACTAAGAGATGGATTGGAATGAAACTGTTCTATAATATAAATCTCATACATTTGTAAAAAATCTTTTTTTTTACTTAAGTCCACAAAAACGAAATTGGGGGCGGACGCTAGTATTTATGTAAAAATAAGTATATGTTTGACTCATAATGAAGACAAAATCAGTAGCGACGGTAGAGCAGAGCTCGTTTAGGCGACCAAAGATCACGAACAAAATCCGGCCCTGGAGAAAACGGTTAGACTTATTATAACTAAGGGTCGTTTGTCTATACCTATATCTCGACTACCTAACAAGGCATGTCAACTATGGCACGTCATACTCCGGTCACGTCGCCAAGTTTCTATAAAGCGAGGCCCCTGTCGATCCAAGTAATGGACGGGTATTACGTCACGTGGAAAATACTTTGATATATTACCTTATTCAACCTGGGAGGAAGATGGTGTATAAATAATTTCATAAGCGAGAGGCATCCTGTTGCAAATCCAATAAACTTGCTGTTTACACTGTTTTTAAAACAGGGATGAAGAAGACCCATGAAAAGATATAATTTAAAACTCACCGAATTGAAAGAGGCTTTAGCTAGAATGTTAAATACTCGTGGGTAAACATAAAGTGGTTCCCTACATGAATGTTACAACTCAGGCAGTAAAAAATACCCCTAAGATTACGCAAATCACAGGGCCAATGAGCCAGTCAAATAATAAAGTGCTTTGATACTTAGTGATAATCGTGGCACAGTGGTTAAACACTGGCTTAGTAGAACCTGTGTGGTCCCAAATTGAAAGCTGGCCGAAAGTCATACTTTGTATCCATTGTACAATTCGCGGGCTACTCTCAGTGAAAAAAAACACCTCTAAAAACTCAAGCAGCCCGGATAAAGCCGGCAGGCCACTTAGAGACCCTTCATACTAGCGTTTTTCCAGCGTAGGAGTTTAATGAATTGTATGCGCAGCGCACCGTGCGCCACGTTAGGTTCTTACGCTTGTTTTCACTACAGTTTCATTTTAGGTTATATTGTTTTAGCATTAGGTATAATGCATTATCATCTCACTAAAGATAAGAAAACCAGAAAAAGACATTCGGTCTTGGCTTCAGGCGGGAATCAAACCCGCGTCACTTGCAAACCGGGCGACTGCACTAACCACTCTGCTACCGAGACCGTTAACAGACCGGCCGAATTTGTCTAGTATATTTTACCTGGCAGCCAGGTTTGTTTGACCAATGCTTAGGCATATATCTTAGGTAACAACTTAACTGTCCCATGAGTAATTTAAGACTCATGACAATGGATTTTCTATTCGAAGACAAGACCGAAGAAGTATTTTTCTGGTTTTCCTATTTATTTATTTATATACAGAAATACAAACTTACAACTATTAGGCATGTAGGCCAACACGTTTATATTCTTAAAAATAAAATATATATCTAATTCTTTATTATTATTATTATGAGCCTGTAGTGTCCCACTGCTGGGCAAAGGCCTCCCTACCGTTTCTCCATTCTGTGCGGTCCAAAGCTGTGATGGACCAATTTTTCAAATGGGAGTCCAACTCATCCCGCCACCGCCTTCTAGGTCGGCCGTTTTCTATCTTGGGGTACCCATTCGGTCGCTATTCTAGCCCATAGCTCCGGCGGCATGCGGCAGACGTGACCAGCCCAAACCCATTTCAACTGGGCAGCCTTTTGGGAAACGTCAGTAACTTTTGTCTTTGAGCGTATGATGGTGTTGCGTATGCGGTCTGTCAATTTGACACCGAGAATACTACGCTCCATCGCTCTCTGACATACCTCGAGGGCGGACCTCTGACGGTCTGTCAAAGACCAAGTTTGGGCGCCGTATGTGAGGATGGGGAGGATGCACATGTCCATGGTTTTGCGTTTGAAAGATAAAGGTAAATCGCCTTTCATTATGTGTTTCAAGGACCAATAGCTCCTCCAGGCGTTTTCAGTGCGACGTGTTATTTCCTTATCTTGCCGCGCCTGGAAAGAGACTACTTGGCCCAAATACACGTATTCTTGGACATATTCAACCGCCGCATCACCCACATCAATTCTGCGCTGGACGCTGTTGGTCATTAGCTTGGTCTTTTCCATATTCATTCCATATTCCAATTCTTATATCTAAATATTCCTATGCGACGAATAGTGCCGCACTTTCGCTACAATGAGCTGCAAAGAATCAGCGAATACATCGGCATCGTGGACTTCCCCAAAAAGTCATTGAGCAAATGGATAGCGCGGGCTGTGGGGCAGTTGCTAGCATGCTTAGTGCCTATCTTTAGTAATTTCATATTCCAGAAAACACATAAACAGATCCCTCTGTTATCTTTTTTTTCTCACATTCCCTGTTGTGCCAGCTTGGCTCTAATTTAATGAACACCATCAATCATATTCTACTCGATATAATCTGTCTTAATAAAGTTATTTGGCCTGCATACATAAACGCCATAATTAAACTAATAAGTCATGACTCGGCAAAGTTGCGAAGTTTTCTACCTACATACTTGTAAAGTTGTTCGGCTCAGGGCGCTATGAAACTTTACACGTCAAAGCGTAATATAAATAATTCTCGTTAGGGCTGTCGTAATATCCGTAAAGACTTCGTTTTATGAATTTAACTAGAGACCCGCCCCTGCTTCGCACGGGTGCAATGGGATATTATTATACATATAAACCTTCCTCTTTAATCACTATCTAAAAAAAAAACCGCATCTAAATCCGTTGCGTAGTTTTGAAGATTCAAGCATACCTACATAGGGACAGAAAAAAATACTTTGCTTCATACTATGAAGGGCGGGGCACATAGCTCGAAGGACTGATGGCCGTTGGGGCCGGAAAGTCCTCGAGTGAAGACCATTCGAGGCCAAGCGCAGCGTGGGACGCCCGCCCGCAAGGTGGACGGATGACCTCATAAAGGTCGCAGGGTCTCGGTGGATGCAGGCCGCCTCCAACCGGCAGCTCTGGAAATCTATGGGGGAGGCCTATGTTCAGCAGTGGACATCATGTGGCTGCTGATGATGATGATGATGATACTATGAAGTAATGACTGTCGTCCTTAAAACATTTGTGCAAACAGTGTCATATTCTGCTTCCAAAAAAACAAGATTTTTAGTCTTGCCGCCTAAAAAATTACTCTGAGAATTAGTACGAAACGGAGCAGGCCTCCAGAGTATTTCGCGTTACGTGAGATAAACTAGCAAAAACTAAAATAATTTTGAGAAACCTATTTAGGTAGCTGTCGAAATACCTACCTCCTTTGAGGGGGGGGGGGGGGGGGGGGGGGACGGTGACATCATGTTGAGCGTGGTCCTTTTGATAAATGTTATCATGCCTTACGGCAGTGCCTCCCCTTCTTTATGCTGTTAATTTTTATATACATTTTGTTTTTTGTTTGTTTTTCATGAATACTCATTGTCTTTTTAAATTTTTCTTCCGTTTGTTCTTCACAAATACTGGTTGTTTCTATCTAATTTCTTTCATCTTTAAAACATTGTTAAAATGATTCCGCTTCTATGAAAAGGGGAGTAAATATATGTTCTCATATAACGGCTGGCAGCCCTCCCCGGCTGCTCTGAAACGCATTTATCTCCAACGTGAAACTTAAATCATGCCCAAACTTTATTAGTACTTGCTATAATATATTACGAAGTCTGTTTCGAGCTGAATAGGAGTTTAGTACTGAAATTTAGGAAACGAGGAATTAATGTGCATATTTATTAATGCAGCTTTGATACGGGATACCTATATCTATTATGAAATATTTTTTTACGTAAAAGTACAGTTCCACTTTAGTTAACATACTGGATTGAAGCTTTGTGTTAGCAACGATGAGATTCGATGAGACGAAAACCAGCGTTATAAATGGAAACCCCAACCCAAGTGTTATACATTCTAACGCTTAGCTTACACGTTCAAACATCTGAAAACCAGAAAAAGACATTTGGTCATGTAGGCATCAGGCAGGACTTGAACCCGCATCTTTCGCAAACCGGGCGACTGCACTACCAATAATGCTACCATTAACAGACCGGCCGAATCTTTCTGGTATATTTTACCCTATTAGCCAGAGTGATTTCATCAATGTTATAGGCATCCACCTCTAACACTTGGAAGAAATATTATTTCAAATATTTAACTTCCGATTAAGATGAAAAAGCTATTACTATGTTTTTATTATTGTTTTTAGCATGCAGGTGTGTTCAGATCTTTAGTAAGTAAAGATAGTGCATGGAAAATGCTAAAAACAATAATAAAAACAACGTTCAAACATATTTTATCCAAAAGTACTCATTCGTTGGTGTCTATAACTAAAGAGAGTGACCTACTATAGCCTTTGGAGGCTCAGACCGAATCGAGAACATGTTTATGCATGAACGGCCCCGTGTTATCTACGACTGGACAACGGACTGGGACCCGATTTAAATAACGTCTAGGTCGCAATAAACGTGAGTTAAGAAACAATAAACAAAGTTAAGATAAGATAAGATATAATTTATTGCACAAAGAAAACAATTACATTACAATGCTTACAGAGATTTAGATGTACAATGTAGGCGGCCTTATCGCTAAAAGCGATCTCTTCCAGACAACCTTCCAGTAGAGAAAGAAAAGGCCAGAAAAGTAGATGTGGTGGTGCAAAGTTCAAAGAGTAGAACAGATTACAGTAAGTGCAATGCGTTCTTGAGTGGAGGTCTCGTTTTGGCCAGTGAAGTTTGAGACGCCTTTCTCAAGGTGTAGCGATGACGTACGAAAGGCTGCTGGTAGGATAGAGATGGGTGGATAGGCTGATGATGACGATAATGCAACAAAGTTCAAGTAGATATAAGATAGAGACGTTTTTATTAACAACGACGTTGACCATGAAATACCCTGTTTTATTAGACTAACATTTTAACGAAAAAACGATGTTTTCTGATGCAGTGCAAAAGGTGTGTGTTAAGTGCATAAAAGTATGAAATTCGATGATTTGTGCGGAACTGCCGATGTAAGGGAGCAGTTATCGTACGATTAGTCATTTGAAATTTAACTACCCCAAACGCACGACTACTAAGTCCGACAGTAGAATAGCAACCGAATATATGTGGCAGCTACCAGTACAATTCTTATTTCAAAGAGCGCATTAAGTAACAATTTTCTTATTTTAGAAACGCAAACGTTACTTTTCATTAATTCAGAATATTCCCAGCATCTATACTTTACAACACGTAGAGATGGGAATCGTCGACATTTGCCCGGTGTTTGACAAATTACTTCCCACGTAGCTGTCATTTGAAGGACGCTACGGGATATCCAATAGCGCGGCTGATTTCAGGCTACTTTTGATCATGCTGGCAGCTTTCAAAGAGGCGCAGTGTAATTATAATGTGTTGGATAGTCGTAATCGGCTTTCAATGTCGTAATTTGTAAAATTGTATTTCGCAATTATTGAGAGCTAATTATAAATAAAAAAACAGGTTGCATGGTGAAGAAACGTATTCACTCACATCTCCACCAAGATCTTGAGATTTTACACCAAATAAAGCATTAGTTAAGAGAGCGATTGACCAGCTCAATAGCAACTAAAAAGAAGTATTTGAAAGAAAGAAACTTTATCAGACTGTTTGTTAACCTCACATTCAAATCTGGACCTCACGGCTGCTTCCCAGGTGGAGTCAACTAAGAAAGCACAATAAAAATGATCTTCATTTAATATTAATAATATTATATTTTATTATGTCATTTTCTATGTAATTTTGTCTCAAAAATGCATATTTTTGCGTCGTTACAGCTAAATAGCTTGAATCTCTTATCCTTTTTCTCTAAGCACCTGCGTTGCTAAGGCTATTTTTCATGATCAAGGTGTCTGACAAATTGTTTTCCCGTATCTCCTCTGAGGGACGCTATCGAACTGCCCGACTGATTCAGGGCGACGTTTATTGTAATTGGATTGGTTGTTGCTAACGTTTATACTTTTCTTATGTTTGCTGTGCCCGAAAAGGGCGACTAAGTTATAAGTCTCAAAATATGTATCGTCCAACTATGTAACACTTAGTTTCGCAAATAAATACTTTGAATACTTTGAATACTTAACGTTTGTGCCAGATCACACTAGCTTTTGTTGGGCGATTTCACGGCGAGGCGATAAAGCTCACTCTCGCCGCGACTACATAGAAGTATTTAAAAGAAAGACAAAAATAAACTTTATCAGACTGTTTGTTAACCTTACATTCATATCTGGACCTCACGATTGCTTCCCATGTGGAGTGAGCTCAACTAAGAAAGCACAATAAAAAATGATCTTCATTTAATATCATATTTTATGATGTCGTTTTCTATGTAATTTTGTCTCAAAAATGCATATTTTTGCGTCGTAAAAGCTAAGTAGCCTGAATCTTTTATCCTTTTCCTTTAAGCACCTGCGTTGCTAAGGCTATTTTTCATGATCAAGGTGTCTGACAAATTGTTTTCCCCGTATCTCCTTTGAGGGACGCTATCGAACTGCCCGACTGATTCAGGGCGACGTTTATTGTAATTGGATTGGTTGTTGCTAACGTTTATACTTAACGTCTGTGCCTGTTCACACTAGCGTTTGTTGGGCGATTTCACGCGATAGTTACGCGATTGTTTCGCGATGATATAAACGCTGCGGGCACGCTGCAAGAACGCCGTGACCTCGCCGCGAAGCCCGCTTTGAATTTGACTGATGGATGAGGCGTTCACCCGCCGTGATACCGCCAGCGGCTTCGCGGCGAGTTCGCTGCGAGATCGCCGAGTTCGCTGCGTTCTCGCGGCGTTTTTTTATCGCGGAACTATCGCGGCGAGGTCGCCACGCTAGGTGTGAACAGGCTTTTAGGCAGAGGTGTTGGTCTGTGTAACATAGTGGACTGAATATTGTCAGTCATCATTATGTACAGACACCTTCAGATTTAAGTGACCCATCTAAGTAGCGACATCTTCGCGACATAGGTCACTCATATTCCCAAGGCAGCATACACCACAGTCCCGCGAAACTGTCAGTAAAAAAAAACATGTTTTGATAATTCAATACACTGGTTGGTACAATGGTTATGGTTGGTTGGAAATGGTTGTGGTTATCTATGACAATGCCAGAAGCCGTTGGTTCGTTCCTGATTTGTTTATTTTTGTGTTTTTATAGGTATTTCTTTCTGAGCATGTATGTAAACAGTACCGATAGGAACTGCATATCAACTTCTGACTCATTAAGCAGTAGCTTTGTCAAGTTCGAGGTCTGATAATCTTGGTTTCTTTAATTTGCAAATTGTATGGCAAATGCAAAAATTGAATGGTAATTGTATGTATTCAAATGTAATAATAATTGTTGTTATTATTTGAGGCCAAACGCAGAGGTTGACGGACGACTTGATAAAAGTCGCGAGATTCCGGTGGATGCAGGCCGCACGCAACCGGCCGCTCTGGAAATCAATGGGGGAGGCCTATGTTCAGCAATAGACTTTTTGTGGCTGCTAATGATGATGATGATGGATATTCAAATGGAGATAGTAAACCTGCGTATTTAGTGCGCTACGATAATATTAAAAAATTGGGCCAATCTTCTTTTTCCCAATATTAATAGACTGTTGGCATTGCATGCTTTTGCTGATAAATACTGAAAAATAAAGTAAAGCAATAGGTAACTAAATAAATATCAAGCTTTGAAATAAAAACCCAATGAAATTACATTTGTTCAACCTGGATTTGCTGCTTCATGTTTATTTTAGATTTTATTAAATGTTGCACTGCGAACGAGGTTAAACCCGTCGAATAGAAATTGTATTTTAATATTTTTTTACGTTGTGTAAACTGA
This sequence comes from Udea ferrugalis, assembly GCA_950022985.1. Lineage (NCBI taxonomy): Eukaryota > Metazoa > Arthropoda > Insecta > Lepidoptera > Crambidae > Udea > Udea ferrugalis. The sequence continues at coordinate 4,154,368 of OX465532.1, read as the reverse complement.
GCACAATAATTAATCTTTACGTTGCTTTGGCACAGGACGTAACCTGAAAAACGTAGAGGAAAAACAAAAAATGAAAACAGTCGTTTATTCTAAAAAACAAATTTTGAACCAATTGCTTTTTTAACAAATTCAACCGTTGTTCACCAGACATATGTATCTGATATGTTTGTATACTTGTGTGTTACATGTTTTAGTGGAAAAAAAACCTATTTTGATGTTGAATAAAACCTTTTTTATTTCCCAAAGCAGCTTACAATACCGACTTCCAATCTACAAAAGTGATTCCACCAAACATCCCAACTTCCTAATCAGCAGAATCTGCATCTTCCAAATTTACCTTTCATTCGAACTTCGTGCGAGAATGTCTCTCACAAGCGGCGCTTCACGTGCAGATAAAATTGTATCGTCTGCTTTGCCTGCTCAGCCACGCACTATCCCCCTAATGGGGAAAGTTCTCCACAATAGCAGACGACGGAGCCAAGGAAGTACTAATAAATGTAGATTGGGATTGAAGATTTGAAAAACAGGGAGAGTCGTGGCCCAGTCGTTAAACAATCTGGCTCGGAACCTGCCTGGTTCTGAGTTCAAATCTGGCCGAAACACTTATTTTACGTTGAAATATATTCATGAATATTTAATGCTAGACATTTTGAAACCTGAAGCAGAAGAAGGTTTGCAAAACTTCACCAAATATACCCATATCCCTAAAGGTAGTCCAAACTAAAACTTTACGAGACACCACTTTATTAGATTTTTGATGAGGGTTATCTAACGCGGGTAGGCTCGCCCCTAACCAAGTTGGGTTCTAATTCCTTCGGCGAAATGTGGGCTTCTGAATGTTCCGTTCACCATGAAGACAACAATCAGTGTGCCTCTGACTAACCCATTAGGGATATGGTCTTGAGGGTATGTCTGTTATCTAACGAAAACTTGTATAGACGGGAATGAACCCTGCTACTGTGCCAACTCACGCACAAAGGAGATATTTTGGAAATTACAAAACGACAGACATTCAGCTAAATTGCCACCACTGTTAACCGTTCGAGCCACCGGAAGTCAGTCGAATTGCATCAAAGTTCCCGAAGCCGTCTTACTAACAAATCTTAGTCATTTACATGTGGACCCTCCACAATGTAACCACCAACCTTTACTATGGAAATGAGATGGGTCGAGTTACTCGAGTTAGTACGAATAACCGATTCAAAGGCGTAACAGAGCAGAGTCGAACCCACGCACCTTATGCAAATGTTGTAGTTAAAAAGCGCCGTGCGGATTAAATTTCGACGAATATGCGGAAATGTTTGAATGTTACGCAATAACATGTACAGTCAGCCAGACCAAAAACTTAATACTGTCACAAGCAAATACAAAATCAATAATCCCTTTCTCGTGCATTATTTCACATAATGAACTTTTGAATCACTACACATAAATGAGTTTGATATAATTAATACACATAAATAATACTCTACCACCGGCGGCGTTGGCGTTCTACTGAGAAGATACTCACCTGGTGTTTTTACAATCCAATTTGAATGATTAATGATTTATTTAAGTGTGTCTTCATGTTGATGTGAGCGATTTATCATATAACTAGCGACCCGCCCCCGCTTCGCACGGGTGCAATAGGATGTTATTATATATTTTTTTTTAATTTGCATCTATAAATGATCATCACTTGCTTTACATTTGTCAAACACCTGGCGAACCATACTATTGAAGCCAAATTGTGGTTCTATTGAGGCATTCGTAAAGGAGCTGACTGGGGGCTTAGTTCAAAGGTTGACGTATGAGCCAGGCTTCGTTCTGCTCACTAAGCGGAACTCTCAATGCAACATAGTGCCTACAATGTAGTGTTTCGGATAGGGTTGTACACCCAGCGACAATAGTGCCTGTGCACTTTTTAACCATGGTCACATTAACTGTAACAGAGGGGGAGAGGAAATAAGTGGACTGTATTATATAGGGAAATAAAAGTATATTATATAAAAGCAAGAGAAACCAAAGTTATGATAAAACGGGAATACACATAAGTGCCAAGTTGCAGACCAAATTATAAGTGACAACTCTAATGTCAAACGGCAAAATAAACAAATGACAACTAAATCTTTTATACCTCAAAGAAGTATTTACTCCGTAACATTACTATGCGTTCGTTGTTATAAAACTTATGAAGAAGTTATCAGATTAGAGAGTATGACAAAGTACTTAAGTGACTATGCACTTTTGGCGCTGACTGTACCAGTAAGATCGTTTAGGCACCTACGTATACCTTATTGCATGATCGTACATTAAGTGTCTCTTATGTAGACAGTGGGGTTGGTCTAGAGGATTGAGACCAAAATTGAGATAAAACAGTAGACAAAACATCAATTGGGTGGGAAGGCCGTTCTATTATTTTTGTCTTTTTCAGTGAACAAAAAAGTAATATTAACATGCCTCGTACTTACATAACTCAACAAATGCTCCGAAAACGTATGAGTGAAATAAACTTACATGAATGTTCAAGCTGTGATTTGTGTAAAAATAATTTGTACCTGAAACAAACCATGAAATAATTCATTAGCCAAGAAACACAATTCCTAAATATAAGTGGCCTGGGCAGCAGGAATTTCCCACAGAAATGGTAATTAAATACAAGTTTTGCGTTGAAGCCGTGGTCCGAATCATAAAATATTTACAAACTAAAACGGCTGAAAGAGCTTTTTCCATAGCAATTTAACGAATAACAAATTCACTGACGTTATCACAATAAATCGCGTAGCATAAACCGAATATGTACCTACAATTATGTTAATTAATTTTGAAGCAATTAACGATGACAAAGTTGGTAACACGCTATAGCATTTATCAGTTTGCAGATTTTTATTACGTGTGATTCATGTAACTTATTTCGGAGTTAGCGATCGCGCAGGTTTTAAACAAATATACTCTAAATTGCTCTCAATTTTTGGCCACCTAACTTCATAAATCTGTATGATAAATCCAACTCTTTACTATGCCGCGTGCCGTCCATCCTAATATTATTACCAATGCGGAAGTTTGTAAGGATGTGTAAGGACAATTTATTCAAATTAATGTAATTTTTTTAACCGAAGTCCACGCGGTTAAAGTCGCGGGCGGCCGCGAGTTATCAGTTTAATATAAATTGTTATTAAAGACCGGCAGCGATGAAAAGCTCTTCCCTTCTCTACCAGAACAGCTCAATTTCTAATCAAATCATAGCAATTTTGCTCTAAAACACAATTGTTGTGAGAGGAAAATGGTGCCGTTAGTGACGTCATTCATAAAGTCACACCGCCTGCCGTTAGCTCTCATCAATGCGGGACGCGTTTGAGGGGTTTAAATCGCTTTTAGCAAATTTCGGACCGCAGCCCAAATAGGACATGATGCAGCTTAGCTTCGGGATACGTTTGGAAAGCTTGACAATTTGTGGGCAGCTACAATCTAGGCAGAAGCGAAAGCAAACGCGACGTTCTAAGGCCGGAAATCATCCGGATTTGGCCAAAACCCAACTGAGGTTGTACTTCTTCTTTGTCGGTATCACTCTTGACAAAGTGGTCGTGGTCATCACTTCAAGCGTCTGTGACAAGCTACACGGCGCCACTCTTTAAAGATGGCTGTCGTCTTCTTGCATTCATATAGAGATGATGAGTCTTTCACTGCGGCTTTTATCTGGTTTTAGTGTGAAGTTGTACACTTATTTACCTCCTTTTTCATAAAAAATAATGCACCGCTGTATTATTGAGGTAGCAATTGACGTGTCTTGTCACTTACCCGCGAATGACGACAGCGACAAGAATGAAAGGGACAAAGCGTTACATAAGTTAAAGTGACGTTATAGCGCTGTTCGGGATTCTGTGAATAAGGGGGTTAATATTTCAGGATTTATTGTGGAAAAAACTCAGGTTATACACGAAAAGCGTATCTAAAAATAGACTAAAAGATTGCAACAAAGTCACTCTCAAAGAGATTCGGTTTAAATATTTATACTTCCAATGAAAAAGAGTAGCTATCTAAGTCTCACGGTGAATAGAAACGTACATAATTGAAACGCAAACACAAAGTACAAGATCCTGCTGCAAGTTCGCTCTTGTTACACGAAACTATCATAAATTCATGTACAGTTTTAATTCATATTGGTTCATTTAGCATCTTAGCCCACTTATACATAAAAACTTAAACAGCGCTTCAACAACACGTTAACTTTTGTATCGCTTTGTCACTTTCATTCTTGTTGCTGCCGCCATTTCCGAGTAAGTGACATAACCCTCAATTGCTTAAACTATGCTTCAGCGTTGCGTTAGTTTTTATGTTTATGGGTGTTCATGTATAAAGTGAAAATGTAAAGGTTGATGTGAACGCCTCTGTACCTGGGATATTGACGTACAAAAACTTAGTTAGAAGCACTTAATAGAAAGAATTACTTAAATTGCATTACAGTTGGAATCCCGTTTTAAGTTAGACTCAACTCAGATATTTACTACAAAATGACAAATCGCATGACTTGTTTTTTGGCTTCTTATTTGTTATTTTTCTGGACCTTCACTTTTGTTTCAGCATGATCTCGATGCGGTAGAAAAGCTTCCAGTGGGCTCTCGAACCAGCTGGATTAAATCCACGCACTGTCGGGACGACTCAATCCTGACGGGTGAGCCGGTGACAAATGAAGGCGCTGCCTGATTACATGAGTGATGATTCTTATTCACTTTGTCTTAGATTAATGTACCAAGTAAACCTCTTGTTAGTGCTTCTCTAAATAATAGCTTTGGGTAGTGTCTGGATCTTTCTTGCGCGAGTATCTTCACACACTTAGACCTGACCTACGTGTATTTTTTTTCAACTAGAATTATGCACCGCCAACTACTTTCTTGTCTAGCCCAATGGTTAGACAAGAAAGCAGTTGAATGATTTAGCATTAAGCGCGCATTTTGTGATAGTTTACCTGCATTTAACATTAGAAAAAAACACAATAAAAATAAGATTTATTACTTTTTCATTTAAAAGACGAAGCGCATGTTCCCAGCCTCCTGTTTTTTAGATTCTAGTTTGTTTTTGTTGTTCTCTGATCCTTCACTTTTGTTTTAGCCTGTTCTCGATGAGGTAGAAAAACTTCCAGTGGGCTCTCATACTAGCTGGATTGAATCCACGCTCTGTCGGGACGACTCAATCCTGACGGGTGAGCCGGTGACAAATGAAGGCGCCGCCTGATTACATGAGTGATGATTCTTATTCACTTTGTCTTAGATTAATGTACTAAGTAAACCTCTTGTTACAGCTTCTCTAAATAATAGCTTTGGGTCTTGTCTGGATCTTTGTTGCGCGGGTACATTCACACATTTAGACTTGACCTACGTGTTTTCTTCATAATTCTGCAGCCTTGGGGCCGTCCATTATGACATGATGATGTTTTGGCCTTTTTTGATCGCCCTTGGTGATACATGGAAAGGTTAGCCCTTTTCTTGTCTAAGCTAATGACTGACTGGTAGATAATGTTTTAGCATTAAATGCGCCTAATAAACTTGTATAGTTTATGTATTCAAGATCGAGCAAATAACTAATGTTTAGTTGAGTAACTCTACAAAACCAATATTAAAAGCATAGAGCAAGAAGTATCGGTTTTGGTGTATAAAAATATGAAACAGCTGATTATGGACAAAAATCAACACGCAATTCGCGTAACTTTCTTGTATGAAAAGTTAATAAATAATAGTCATATACGCTTTGACAGAGCCGCAAGTAGGAATGAAATACGTCTTGAGAACAACAAACTCAAAGCGAGAACGCGAAGTTACGTCGCGATTCATCTGCTAAGTGTAGGTATCGATGGAAGTTGGCCAACAAGACTCGGATTCGGCCGCGTATGAGCAAAACCGACTAAGTTTAAGAAGATTGACTTCTTTTACTTATCGATTTTCAGTCATTTAATTTTACGATTTGATTTTGTTAACGATATTTTTTATTCCGGTAGGCGCCATAACTCACTTCACTCGTGGTGAGTTAACTTTAAAATTCAATTTCTTTGCAACTGTGGTTGTTTGAGAGAAAAGAACTCAGCTAAATAACATTTTTAAATTATTACATACAAAATGAGATAAAATACTGATTCAGAGTGAAGCGTATTGATGATTAAAGTAAGCGTGAAGCACCGAGATGTGAAGTAATGTCCGCCGGAATGCAACCCCAGGCAGTCATCTGATCACAAACTCACCTGATGGTAAGTAATGGTATGATCGGCAATACGAGTAAGTACATGTCTGGCAAGCATTTGCTGGCAATAGTGATTTGGCTTTTTCTTGTAGAGATCGACGTTATAATGTTAAGTTATCAGTCGTTAAAAATGTATCTCATATCAGCTCCTGAATCCTCTTTTAATACAGTCCCTGATTATTTTGCTATCCATTTTATCGCAATCTATATTTCATGGTTATTGTTCCACTAAAGTGAAATGAAGCTTTCAGCTTCATTTAACGCATAAAAAGCATTGGTGGCCCCAGTTTTTGGTACCAGCGAATGTTTTTGTTCTTAAAGTTCGAGTCGCCTGGTGTCTCCTCAAAAAGGGTGGTTTTTCGGGGTGGACCTCCTTTGGCTACGCCACTGGTAAGCATTTACTAATTAAGCATTTTGCTCATACGCGACTCGGGCAGAGAAGACGAAAGTTTGCAGCAAGCAGCGAGTTCTCCCAACCCCCCACTGGATTGTGCTCTGTGTCAGGGTACGGTTTGTCGGAGTTCCAGCTCTAGTATTGACTTAATGTTTACAAAACTACATCTGATAGAGACACAAATTAGAACTTGGACTTACTCCAACTCAGTCTATCTAGTAACACTGTTTAACTAATAAACTGTTTTGTTACTCTCAGTTTTGGCTGCCCGTAGGCGAATTTAGAGCTTTTGCCTTATCGCTGAAACAGAAGGTTCGTTTATCTCAGATTAAGCTTTTGTGTTTACTCTGTGTTATTATTATCCTTATTATATTCTTGTGTGTACCTACTTATAAATATTAAGGAGTGTCTGCCTATCTGTGTCACCCGTAGTATAAACACTGCTTAGTTCGGGGTCAGATAATATTAGTTTGGAATCAAATAATTTTACTAGAAAGTATTATACAGCGCGAAGCAATGTCACATCCATTTGGAGGTTAGGATATAAAACTGGTTAAAAAGAAAGCAAAATACCAATGTTTAATATTTTAAAACCTGCTGAAACGCAGCTGTGTCTCTGAAGAAAGCTAATACTTCATTCGCAATATAAAAAATATATTCATAAACTATTAATAAATAAGTACCATTGGGCGCAATCCGGTAAGTTTCCGCAAAGACATAACGAACCTTTTCAACAATAATTCTAGGTTCGTTATTTAAACAAGCCTTACTATCTAGACGTTGTTTGTTAACTTTAACTGCACTCCCTGAGTCTTGTTAACGATATTTCTTCAAACGGTAAAGTTTTCCGTCTTGACCACCGTTCAAAAAGCCATCCTTTTCATAGCAGTAGTCTGGGCGAATTTCATATTTAGAGATTTACATCTTCTCGTTTTAAAATGGGGGATCGTGTTTCACTAGGATGCTCTTGATAATTGAGTCTGGGCAAATATGTAGGTAAGAACAAGATTGTCTATAAACTAGCACTATCATCAACTAATGATTGGCTACAGTCTGTCATGAGACCATAGGCAAAAGTATTAGCATGTGCAAGAATTACAAAAGAGTTGTACAGTCCTCATAATAACACTGCTGTCTGCCTAACTAATGTCTTTAATTTTGTTTGTTTTAACAGTGCAATGTCCAAAATCAACACGAGCCGAGATTTTTTCTTTCTTTCATTTTAAATGTTTATCTCAAATAGGTAGTTCTACTGTTCAAATGTTGGTTCCGTAGTTGCAGTACCTTAGCTTATAAGTAGCGTTAAAATTTAGTAAGTCGGTTATTCCCCGTCGTCATCGTCCGATGTCGCCTTAACCGACCAAGATGACTATAAGACACTTAAGGGATTGTATTAATTAACACCCCCTGTCGAACGGACGGCAAGATAAGGGAGGCTCTAATTAGAAACGATTATTTTGAGGTATTCTGACGTTGATGAAACTCTAGAGGATGATAACAAGGGGTGAGAAATTAAATGGTGAAATAAAGACCAAAGTTCAAGGTGAAAAGTTAGGTAACGCAGGCATCAGTATTTTTCTTCGTTTATACTTAGTTGAAATACATTAAACATTTAAGAATCCCGACTCAAAATGAATATAATCTGGAAAAAATAAAACATTTTGTTGAAATTAAAAATAGAAATATAGATATTCAAATTAAAACACCAGGGAGACTTTGCGACATGTGGAAGTTGGTCATATCCTTTCATGGACTAGAAGGGGGTTGATCTTTATATGGCTGAGCAGTTATTTTAAACAAAGTGAAAACATTTCTGCTTGACACATCTTTAAAATATTTAAGTAAATGACAAATCTACTTTGAGTGAGTGATTTAAAGTAAAGAAATAAGGAAACATTTATGAATAAATTTTGTAGATGAGAGAGTCAGCTGTATAAATAAACACTTAATAGTTTATTTGATTTATTTAATGTTATGTAATTATACTTAAGTTTATATTTAATTTTTATTTCTACTCTGATTACTTTTTTGTGCACTTGCCTACCCTTCTCATCAACTCTCCTCTACCTTTGGGTTGTTTGGAAGAGATCGCTTTTTAGCGATAAAACCGCCCAAGTTGTACATTTACGTGTTTACTTTATCTACTGGCCTGTAATATTGTTGTTGTTTTAGTGTGCAATAATAGTACATTGTTACCCCAGGGGTGAAAGTAACTTATTTAGTCCCGAGACGGGGTTTGGCGCCCGGAACGAAGTGAGGGCGCCAATAGTTCGAGGGACTAAATAAGTCTTTCACCCGAGGTAAACACTGTGCTTTTCATTACAAATACGAGGAAAGTAAAAATAAAAACGTGAATTAGCTAAAGAAAAAATGAGGAAAATGAATGAAGATCGAATTGCCGCTTTCCCGCCTATTTTGTTTGTTTTTTTTCTCTGGCCGGCCCGCTATTCAGCCATTATTTTTTATTTTCATCATTGGAAAAATGGTAAATATTTTGCTCAAAGCTAAGTTATTTTAAAGAAATTGTTGAAACTAAACTGTAATAAAGTTATTTTAAAAATATATATTCTCTGATCAATACTTAACTTTGAGTTATTTCAAATTTTACATCGTGGCTGTATAGAAAGTTGGAACATGGCTCAATAGATATGTGAAAAAAACGAGTTTTAAAAAAAATATATTTGACAGCTGTCAGTTGAAAGTGATTCTCCCTAGGGATGAAAAGTATTACTTTCAGCCCGCTTCTCAGGTCAGTAATGACCTACTTTCAGAGTATGAGTAATGAAAATGTTATTTTGAACGGGCTGAAAGTAACACTTTTCATCCCTAGGGAGAATCACTTTCAACTGGCAGCTGTCATATTATTTTTAAAAAAAACTAGTTCTTTTTTCACTTAACTACTGAACCATGTTCCAACTTTCTATACAGCCACGATGTAAAATTGAAATAATTTAAAGTTAAGTATTGGTTAGAGAATATATATTTTTTAAATAACTTTATTATAATTAAGTTTCAACAATTTCTTTAAAATAACTTAGCTTTGAGCAAAATATTTAACATTTTTCCAATGATGGAAATAAAAAATAATGGCTGAATAGCCGGCCGGCCACAGAAAAAAAAACAAACAAAATAGGCGGGAAAGCGGCAATTCGATCTTCATGAATTAATTCATGTTTTTATTTTTACTTTCCTCGTATTTGTAATGAAAAGCACAGTGTTTACCTCGGGTGAAAGACTTATTTAGTCCCTCGAACTATTGGCGCCCTCACTTCGTTCCGGGCGCCAAACCCCGTCTCGGGACTAAATAAGTTACTTTCACCCCTAGGATAACAATGTACTATTCCTTACTCACTTCCCAAACCCAAAGCGTAGCCTTCGACAAACGACAGCTCGTTTTCTGATTCAGCCCTGATTCGCTATTATCACTTCAATAAATCCACCCCACATTAGGGATCGAATGCAACGCAAGGGTCTTTGGTTTCCAAAACATTTGTGGGAAAATACGATCCTGTTGGCCACAATTGCTTAAGTCAATACCGATATGGTATTGATTTGGGCTCAATGAACATATTTGGAATGTAGGTTTTAGATACTGTCATCGAATAATTATAGGTAGACAAAGTATTTTCTTACCACAAAAATTACAAGCTTTTTTAGTTATCGTGGGGAAATCCTCATGGATGCCTCGCGGATCTTTTACCGACTAAAACGAACCAATGAAATGATCATTATCGCCACCAGTCATCGGTAAACATGACAAAAGGGAGAAGGTAGAAACGGTTGAACAGTCAAAGTAATTTTTACTTTACTAAAGTTACTATGACAATGATTTGGAAGCTGTTTAACATTGTAACAGATAGGAAGCCTTCAAAAACAAACCAAATCATTAGTGAAATGCATACAATTTTGTGTGTAAGGATAAACGCTGTCTGCGTAGTATAATGCATTGTTCTTCAGTAAATGACATGCGCTGTCTGAATCGCACTGCTGACTCGTGACATCGCGCAACGCGGCAAAAACCAGCCCAAATCGAAGCAAGGATGTCAATAGCCGAATTAATTAAGAAATACGATTCTACCTTGCTCATTTCCATTTAATATTTTCCTCCTATTTCACTTCATTTGGAAAACAATAATCCGTGACACGGTAAACACGGTACAAGGTAGATAGATACACATTTTTTTACTAAGTAGGTACACTTGTTTAAGATACTAGTTCCTACTCATTAACCAAGAGACCATAACAAATGCACAAGATAGACTACCGTATTTTATAGTAAATAAATCTAGAGTATTTTATAGTAAATAAATGCGTTTTGCCCTAATGTTTAACCGAAAACAACAAACAAAACCTCCAATTTACGATACGAGAGCGTAGTCAAATGCCTGGCTCAGCAGAAAAAGTTCTAGAAACCCAATCCTCATTCACTTAGCTCTGACTGAGTTATTCCCAGTTTTCCCTATTTTGTTCCGGCGTTAACGGTCGTCAGGGTTGCCAGCTAAGTAATCGCGAATCTAAATTGGCCGACTTAACGTTAATGAAGGTGGTTTGATTTAAGTGAATGTTATGGTCTCCCAGCGGCGGTGTTTCCGGAGAGATACGACATTGGGGCCTTCAAGAAAAAAACGTATTCCTTCCTAAAAGACAAGCGACACAGCGGCGGCACCAGTGGTGTTGCGGTTATCCATGGGCTGAGGTGATCACTTCCCATCAGGTGACCCTCAAGCTCGTTTAGGGAGCAAACGCTTGCATAAAAAAAAAATTTGGCGTCCAAGATTGAGTTAGACTAATTACAAAGACTGCCAGCATTTGCAACGGACTTTTGAGTGGTTGTCTATTAGTCATGTATATGCATGAAGCGATTTGTTGTCTTTTACAGTGTGATCAGCTAATGAGTGAAACTCTTTTCAATGGTCTTTCAAAACAGCTATAAGGTTATCACCAGGTGACAACTGGTCTACTTCAAAGAGCAGCTGTTCTTTTTTAATAACGTTAATAGTTTTCAACTGATTCAAATAGTTTTCAACAACTGATCAATGCTTATTCGCGCAGAATATTTTCCTCGATCAAGCGAAACGACAAACATACGTAAAAAGAAAACGTTTGCATAAACTCGCTACCAGAGGCGTCGCCACGAATGCCATAGCAATCCGCGTTAACTTGACCCATGCGTTCGTTCAGGGAAACTCATACAAGACATTTTGAACTCCTTGTCTTAGCGCCCGTGTGCAATTTGCACTTCCATGAGGAGGTAGTTAAGAAGACAAAAGCGGATCAAATTCTTTTTTCAAGCGCCGGCAGCCCTAGTAATCGTGCATGTGTTGCGGATAAACCATGAACTTAGTTTTGCTTGTATTTGTTTATAGGCGATAAGGGTATGGATTTATGTGGGAACACACGACCGCATCTTCTTCTGTTATGTTTATTGGCACAGCCATTGCCGGAGTAAGTGAATTTACTCGAGCAGTTTAAGCCGTGTTTAACTTTCGATACAATTTTAGATCGTTTAGTGATACTAATATTGTATTTAAATTTCGCAGGATTTTAGTAATTGTCGAGGACTATGCACAGTCAGCATTTAAATATGTTACGACTTTCGAACGGATGACGGAGAACGGAACATTCAGAAGCCAACATTTCATAGACCGACTTTGACCTCAACGTGGTAAGGGGTGAGCGAAGGCGTTGCATTTTCATGCTTGTGCTAGACTTAAACCTTCATACAAAGGACACAATCTTGATTTCCACAATCTTATCTAAATTGTTTGAAAAAGGTTAATAACTGACTAGTTGTGCAGGTTATACGCAGACATAAAAGACAAACAAGAACATGATTTTGTGAGTTACATTCTTCAAGCTCATACATGCTGGCAACATAGAACCCTCTTCCTTGAGCCTAATTTTTATAACTCATCTCAACCTCAAGTAGGCGTAGTTTGGGCAAATCCTTGACTTTTATGCCTCAAGGAAGTTAGTCAAGTACTCAATGAGTCGTTGGCACGAACGTTCCCTCGCGCCAGTGGTCCGATCTCTTGGGGAACCTTTACCGAGCGTTTGACGTTTCGAATTTAGTTATTTATTTTTATCTGTGGTCTGTGAATTTCTCAGTGCGTGTACGTTCAATATAACTTAACCTCCTCCATTTGAGATGAGGTTTTGGCAAGCACCCAAGCCGTTCCTTTTTTTTGTTCGTATTTCACAGCTGTTTTATACCGCTGGTTGTATGAAGATACACACTGTAAAATGGATGCAAAACGAAATACGTAAAGGAAATCTGTAAAATAATGGTAGTAGTTACGTAAGTAGTTAACCAAACAAGTATCTACAATGGTTAAGTAAAGAACCATTTCAGTAAGTAATGCAAGAAACTATTGGCAAATAGGAAAGGTCCAATATTGATTAATTAGACACAAATATTTAGGCACTTAAACCATGAAAAAAACATAATCCTTTTCCCAACATTTACGACACATCATTCACACCCTTCTCTCAAAATAGGTCTTGCAATATGTGTAGTTATTTCCCACATTATTTAACATACGTGACAATGGACATGAAGTCATTACCCCGACCCACTCAGGCCGAGGGTTTCCTCGGAACGTCCTCAGTCTGGAGGGGCCTCCGAGTGTTACACGAGAGCCGTATCAAATTACTGAGGAAAGTGCCTCCTCAAAAGGGAATCTGGGCTGAGCTAAGTATACAGTGTGAAGATGTCGTTTGAGAAATCTGTGTCTTTTCTCAAGGGCTAGTAAGTTTTTGGGAGAAGATACATTTGTTTCTTGTGACTGACATACAGAATACGGTTAGTTTTATCTGGTTCAATCAATTAACTGCATTTCTGTATTTGCAGACAATTAATGTGATGAATTAGAAAAAGTATTATTATAACTGAACAGGCCAGTTCACGATGTTACTCTTAAAAAGTACATGCTATCACTGCAACAGAACATCAATATTAAATATGAAAGGAAGTCGAAAGTGTTGTTACACAATTTATAACTCAAAAACAGCTGTAAATTGGTAGGGTGGTAGTTTAGAACTAGGAGACTTTTTATTCCATTCGACGGCGTTATTCCTGGGTTTTATACCGGTCAAACAGAAAGGGATCGTCATTTTTATTGGTGCTCAAATATTGTCTTTATCAAACTGTCACAGAAATACTTTTGTTGGAACAGCTAGTCTATAGGTAAGTACCTACTAATAATATAAAGCTGAAGAGTTTGTTTGAACGCGTTAACCTCAGGAACTAGTGGTCAGAATTAGGTGGACCTTTTTGTGTTGAATTGTGGATATATTGAGGGAGGCTATAAAAGTATCACGGTATAACTTAAAGGAGTCCACGCGAGTGAAGCCGCGGGTAGCCACTAGTTGAATTATTTGGTTTATGAAATTTAGCTAGAACTGTTTAGCTGAACATAATATAAAGAAATAAAGTGAAAAGCACTGTCGTGTGTAGTGGCGACAACGGTTAAAGGGGGCACGTTCGGCGTGATGTCACGTCGGCTACACCAGGCAGATGAGGGGTGAACTGCCTGGTTTATTAAGTAAGTAGTTTTATTTCCTCGTATTGCATTATTTTATTCTTGCTATTTTAAGAGCGTCGTGGCCTAGTGGTTAAAGACTCTGGCTCGGAACCCGGTGGTTCCGAGATCAAATCAGGCCGGAACACACCTACTTTGTTTCATTCTACTATTTGCGGCTAACTCTCCGGTGATGGAAAACACCGTTAAGTAACCCAAGCAATCCGGATAACGGCGGTAGGCTCACCCCTTACCACGTTGGGTTCAAATTCCCTTGGCGAAATGTGGGCTTCTGAATGTTCCGTTCACCATGACGGCAACATCAGTGTGCCTCTGACTAACCCATTAGGGATATGGTCGTGAGGGTATGTATGTATTTTAAGAGCATCTTACTATTGAGGGCACTTTAAGTGCACTGGTTGACGTCATTAGATGTCACTAGTTTAAGCCTAGTCGGAGGCCTTCGGGCAGCTTCTTGATGTCAGAGAGTAAAGCTAGAAATTATTAGAGCAGCCACAGGCTTGCGGAAGACGCAGGGTTTAGTTCCGTTTGATGCCTTAATTAAGTGATTTTTATCTCGGAATCATTATTGCAAGTGTTAGATTAAGACTCCTCAACCTCATTCAGTTGGGCATGTTCCCAGCAGTGGGACGTACAGATCGATAATAATTATTATTATTTATTGGGGCTCTATTTTTACCTATTGTACACCAGTTATCTGCAGCGAATTTATACGCTTATTGAATATAAGTATTGGAAAGACGTTTTCCATTTGCATACGGTAAGCTGATTCCAAACCGTTCCGCCTTTAGCATAACTAAATATTTTATTTCATGGTCCATATCCCGAGTTACCTATACTTCAGTTCGAATAAAAAATACGGGAGGGCAAAAGTCAGTTTTTACATACGCAAAAGACCTCACAACTCCTGAATAGGTTTCGCTCTGAATTCCCAAATTTAGACGAATTCTTTTTGATGTAGGTATTAGCTTCTCCTCAAACCTTTGCCTTGTGGTACACACTGTGAGTGGGCAGAATTTAAATGAGTATCTTTTAAGAGGAAACACCGCGAGCATTGCTTTTTATTTTCATACTAGCTGACCTGACAGACGCCGTTCTGTCGAGTGCGGCGGTCCAATGAAAAAGGAAAATGGGTTTTGACTTTATTTCGGCCAGTTTTTCCAATTTTTCTCTTCGTATTGAACAGTTTTCGGACTGCAACGAGTATTGGAAGATGAAAAAACCAGTGGTCCAGGCGTTCCCAATTTTTGTGCTCAGTAATACATTGAACGATTCATTTTTAGTAAGGATACATCTAAAGCAGACCGATTTCATATGCTTAACATAAGTTCTTGTCTAGAACACTTGAATTTCATGATTAGGCAACTAAAAAAATTACCTAAAACCAAACTGCAAGCAAGTCTAAACATCACGTAAGTTTACCGAAACTATGAAAGTTACGCTAAAGAGTAAACCCCTCGGTGCTGACACGTAGAGTTCTAGTTACATCTAGGTAGAGTGTCGGTGACATGTCGTGCAAATGTGCTACAAACTCACAAAACGGGACTTTCTGAACACGTTTACTCTTAAGTGAACTCGTGCTCACATTTTATTTACAGGAGTTGTTTGGATTTAATTTCCAGGATGAGAAAGTTTCTGAAGAAATTCAAAATTAACATACAAAAACAAGTTAGTAAGAATGAAAAAGTAGCATTGAAGTATACTGTCAAACTGTACAAACTCGGGGGCTAAAACAGCAACATTTTAGATGATTCATATTATGAATCATCTAACTGACGTTTCATCTAGACCGCGGTCCGTTTCGAGTCAAAAGTGAGTAACAGCGCGCTCACACGCGTCCCGAATTGATAAATTGTATGAACGTGAGCGACGTCAGCGCGCTATTACTCACTTTTGACTCGAAACGGACCGCGGCCTAGATGAAACGTCAGTTAGATGTTTTCATAATATGAATCATCTAAATGTTGCCGTTTTAGCCCCCAATATCTCAACCAATTTTGACAGTTTTTTATAGCTTAGTTAGGCGCGCATTTGACCACAATTTCACTTGATCGTAGGTGATGATGTGGTCTTAGGAGTAGAGTAAATTTGGTAGAGATCGTCTGAGCGGAAAGGACGCGCCCCTCTACCACATCTGCGTAAACAAGAGTTCAGCTTAGATGATCTCTACTATATAATTTTTCTCCTGTATGCTCATATTAGTATTTGTAATAACTACCACTGGCACTCTGTGTGCCAGTGGTAGTCTTTATACTGTGTTTTTTTTTATTGGACACCACACATTTCATTCTTATGATTGTGTTCAATTGTTGGATTAATAACTCACACGTCACGTCCACCGTCTCCAAAAAGCGCTTTACTACACAACAGCTTAATTTTACCGCTTAAACTATTTCCACACCCATTTTCGAGTTGAAAAGCGTGAGATATTTACTCATTTAAATTCCGAGCCAAGGCATCTGTCCGAAACAAAAATGAGTACTTAGACTTAAGTAGTATTTTATAGGCGGGTTTAATCCCAAAAGACATTATCTAACAGGCATCCCCGTAATTGTAACGTACATTATGCGCTCGGTTCAAATTGTGTCCGGATTAAGCCTGCTTGCTACTGCCAGCGCAATTCTTTCGTAGTCAATGTTTTTTTGCGAAGCTATTTATTATGGAACGAATCTATAACGTAAAAAAAGTTAATTGATTTGAAGTTGATTTGAAATTAACTAAGCCAAAAAATCTGAACTGAATTAATAAGCGTAATTATCCTTCTAACCGATTTCGGTTACGGCGACCACTTCACCTAACTATGTATATTGGCACCGCTCATGCTAAACTGAATTAGTTAAGAGGCAGTTCACCATTTTTTTTATTGTGGTCTATTTAGAATGTAGCGTCCCAGTAGCGTATTCATTGGAGGGGCAGGCTTTTGTTCAACAGTGGGACAACATAGGCTAAATATTAGCAATTGATGGTTCGCTTGTTCTCCGCTAACAGTGTGCGCGGGATGAAGGCGGGTTGTAAATCTCCCGATCTCATAAGCAGCTCCTTGTGCGGAGACGCGGCACAGATCTGGCGTTCCTACATCTGCATTAGTATTCACTTACCGAGGCAGTGAACTCTCATTCAACATGCCTGTATGAAATGGTTTGGTATAAATAATAATTTATCGTTAGATATATGTTTAGCAGAATTTGGAGATAAATCACTTAGCAGATTTTGTACTATGAGTGTCAGGGGTTTTTTTAGTTATTTTTACTTATTTTAACTAGCTACCTGTAAATTTATCACTTTAAAAAAAGATGATCAGATTTTTCAACGGCAGTAATGATTTTCTTGAATCAACAATCACCTTTCAAACATAAGTACCTAGAGTCCGTTCGAGTAAAGAATGCAGTAATTTCATACTAGTCCTTCGATGAAGCACGCCTCTTAACATTTTTTTTTACCACTCAAATCGTTCTTAATTAAAAAGTCAGTCCACAATGACCTGTTAAACTCATACTTTCAAACGCAACGATTGTGGATCTGAGTTTTTTTCGTTTGCAACAGAATTAAATTTGAGACACACTGCATTCCTAACGACTATACAACTAAACCAAATTGAGTTTGGTAGTAACGATGTCATAGACATGTCGTCGGATGGTCAAAATGGGAACGAATAGGAGAATTAAAAAAGGCACAAAATCTTGTGTAATTTAAAACACTTTTCATTCAATCAGTCAAAAAGTATTCATTCATGTGCACATTTTAGAAGCATTTATGGCACGACAAGGCAGAGAAAAATACATTTAGCTAAATAAAGCAAAAAATAAGCTATTAATATTAATAAAAATATCAGGAAAAAACCGCCTTGATAACTCAGCGTGATCCTTGACCCAGTAGATGTTTCTGGCTAAGAATGCAGCATTGTGAATGCTAAACTGCAGAAAAATTACATAATATCGTTCATATTCTCCACAGAATTCCTTACATACCTGTTATAATTGCGGACGAGCAACAGACACGAACTAGTTCAACAACTAGTTGACTAGTTGGAGACACTCTTCGGCACGCGCGAGGCAGGTGCAATTTTGCGGAGCACGTTGCTCATGTCAGCGCCAAATAATACTTTGTTTATTATTTTATTTAGATGAGACGCTGCGAACGTAATAATCTAACATCTAATTACATCTAAGACAATTTCCACTTACCACTTGCTTTTTATGTAAGAGGGAGCCAATGAGCTTGAGGGTCACCTGATGGGAAGTGATTTCCTCAGCCCACGGACAACCGCCACACCGCTGGTGTCGCCGCTGCGTTGCTTGTAAGGAGTTGTCTGCCTTTTAGGAATGAATACGCTTTTTCTTGAAGGCCCCAAGGTTATGGTTCAAACCACTCAGAACTACTCACTCCACTACTCATCTTCATAATTTCTAAAGTATTTTATAGGACCACTGATTCACTGTCGGTAAACTACTTCATAGTGGATAAGCTACCTCATAGTTGAAAGGCTGCTTGGTTTTCAATCTCGTGCACCACCATATTTTCTTTGCTGGGTGTCATCTAGTGATAGTGTCTCTTGTTACTAGGCTTGCTATGTGTGCCAATAACTTCATGCAATAAGTACTATTCTTGCCTGGCAAGCTAAATAGGTCTTCTCTTTTAATTAAGTCCCTACAGTTTGTAGGCGTACACTCGTAGATAAGCCTCATATTGACATGTCTGAACTAAACTGTGTTCTGCAAGTCTCGCTGGAGTTGCGAACTCAAATAATAGTTTCAGTTCGCAACTAGTAGCGGTAACGACAGCGAGAACAGGTTAATGAGAAGGGAGGGTTGCGTCACAGTATAAACCATACAGTAGGCTATCTAAGTCCGCCCGCCGAGTTATCAGCCTAGCGTGCACACAGACACGCGGCACAGCCCGTCCGTACTGCCACCTTCCTATGCCTCACTATTTTATGCTAGCGTGTGCGAGATATCGCGACACGGCGCGCGCGACGCGCACGCACACATTCAAACCGAGAGTGGCACGTTTGTATGTAGATGTTCTACTGTATGGTTTATACTGTGGTTGCGTCGTTGAGGCTAACGTTTGATTTGCTCTCGGTGGTTACTGTAATCTGAAACCAACTGACAGGTTAACCGATATGAAGGGAAAGTAACGGCCTCAGCTTAAGGGTAGGTATTGCAGATAAGGCCGCACATTTTGTGATTATTTCGATAGCCATGGCGATTTATAAAAATACTCTTAAACGTGTGGACGTTGTAAGTTGCCCCAACTGAGGTGGCAATCATTATATTATGTGCATACAAAATATGAGAATTAATGAAGATGCATGGAAAATGCTAAAAATTATAGTATTTTTTTTTTAAAATCTTGAAATACCATCGATCCGTAATAATTAAAATATTTTCAAACACAGGCGAAGCCGCAAAAACTAGTTATAAATAAAAATTAAGCACTTAGCGTAAGCTTAGTTTTACATCGACTAGGACAGGTTCGGTTATAATAAAGCAAGCATTATTATTTTTATGCAGTGATTATCATTGCGTATCCATCGTCTATATTTTATAGTTTTTAAGGTCCCGTTTTTACCCTTTGGGTACGGAACCCAAAGAACTATAAAACTAATTTTAAAACAATAAAAAAAAATTTAGTCCAGTTTGTTGCATATTAGTTCCATTTCACAAGTATGTAGGTAGTCTATGCTACTATGTTTACGTCGTTGTCTAATATGTACTTCAAGGTTGAGGATCTATGTCAGTGAACTCGCCTAGCGAGTTCGAGGCATTGCAGAATAGTTTTTTTCCTTTCAAATATAAACGGGATCTCCACACCCGGCCCACCACGTAAATCTTTAGATTAGTGTATATTTAGTCTATACTATAATTTTAAGCAGTAAATACGGATGCATTTTGGAAATATTAGCGAAAAACACTGAACTCGCCAAGCGAGTCGTCGGCACTGGAATAAGATTTACGTGAACTCTCCGGGCGAGTCGGTGGCACTGAACGTGTTAAGTTAACAAAGTGAATGAACAGTTAGGAGCGACAATGCTCAAGTTAATGAAGCGTGTGTCATGTGACGTCATTCGCCGCCGACAGCTGATCCAATCTGAAGGCTATTTCGGCGGGAAATTGGAAATAGCAGCTTAGTAAAATCTTATGAGCCTGGGAGCTTTACTGTAAGTAGTTTTGACGGAAAATGTTTTCATATCCTCAGGCTAATTGGATCGTCCCTGAATTGGTAAAGAGAAAAGTCCTTTTAAAAATAGAGATATGTTTTGTTTAACAATTTATCGGGAAACGAGCCCGTATCTTTCGTCGTATCATAACCATAGTGTTCTTCTGGTTTAAATAATTCTCAAAAACATTTCATCGCGGTCAAAAAGCTGCAAGAGTTATAAATAGACTCAAGTCTTAACTTTCCAACCTCAAAATACTAGGTGGCGAGTTATATAACGAATTAAGTTAACAACGTGAATGAACAGTTAGGAGCGACAATGCTCAAGTTAATGAAGCGTGTGTCATGTGACGTCATTCAGCGCCAACAGCTGATCCAATCTGAAGGCTATTTCGGCGGGAAATTGGAAATAGCAGCTTAGTAAAATCTTATGAGCCTCGGAGCTTTACTGTAAGTAGTTTTGACGGAAAATATTTTTGATATCCTCAGGCTAATTGGATCGTCCTTTGCTTGAAAAGGCAAGATGACCTTTTAAAAATTGAAATATGTTTTTATTTAACAATTTGTCGGGAAACGAGCCCGTATCTTTCGCAAACCGGACGCCTGATGCCAAGATGACCGAACGTCTTTTTTTCTGGTTTTCAGATCTTTAGTAAAGATACTGCATGAAAAATGCTAAAAACAATCATAACCATAGTATTCTTCTGAAAAAAACTGCAAGAGTTAAAAATAGAAACAAGTCTTAACTTTCCAACCCTATAATACTAGGTGTCGAGTTAAATAACGAATTAAGTGAACAACGTGAATGAACAGTCAGGAGCGACAATGCTCAAGTTAATGAAGCGTGTGTCATGTGACGTCATTCGGCGCCAACAGCTGATCCAATCTGAAGGCTATTTCGGCGGGAAATTGGAAATAGCAGCTTAGTAAAATCTTATGAGCCTCGGAGCTTTACTGTAAGTAGTTTTGACGGAAAATATTGTTGATATCCTCAGGCTAATTGGATCGTCCTTAACTTGGGAAGGCGAAATTTCCTTTTAAAAATTGAGATATGTTTTGTTTAACAATTTATCGGGAAACGAGGCCGTATCTTTCGCAAACCGGACGCCTGACGCCAAGATGACGGTACGTCTTTTTTTCTGGTTTTCAGATCTTTAGTAAAGATACTGCATGAAAAATGCTATTAACAACCATAACCTTAAATAGTGTTCTTCTGGTTTAAATAATTCTCAAAAACATTTCAACGCGGTCAAAAAGTTGCAACATTTATAAATATACTCAAGTCTTAACTTTCCAACCTTAAAATACTAGGTGTCGAGTTAAATAACGAATTAAGTTAACAAAGTGAATGAACAGTGAGTGAGGAGCGACAATGCTCAAGTTAATGAGGCGTGTGTCATGTTACGTCATTCGGCGCCGACAGCTGATCCAATCTGAAGGCTATTTTGGCGGGAAATTGGAAATAGCTTAGTAAAATCTTATGAGCCTCGGAGCTTTACTGTAAGTAGTTTTGAAGGAAAATATTGTTGATATCCTCAGGCTAATTGGATCGTCCTTAAGTTGGATAGGAAAAATGTACTCTTAAAAATTGAGATATGTTTTTATTTCATGATTTCTCCATGTTTCAGTTCGTTCGGACACGTTTTCTGTAGGTTGTAAGGACTTTTACTAATTTACTTAGTTTCCTTTGCTTAGATTCTTTAACTGATTGGGTTTTTTTTTTTATTTTAAGCTAAGAGACTGAGACAATTTTAACCAACCACTTACAAACTATAACAAGACAAGATCATAATTATACTCGTAGTATGTTTCAAAACATGATTACATGTTACAGCCACACTAACAACATAACATACATAACATAACATACCCTCACGACCATATCCCTAATGGGTTAGTCAGAGGCACACTGACTGTTGCCGTCATGGTGAACGGAACATTCAGGAGCCCACATTTCGCCGACACTAACACTAACAACACATCGTTCAAATGATTTAATTTTGGATTTTTGATGGAATTTTCAGCTGACGCATTTTAGTTCGGAACGAAGAACCCTTCACCACCCACAAAGCTTTTGGACTAGACCAACATAGTAAAAATGTATCTCATGACGATTTTTCAAAAGCTTTTTATGTAATCACAAATCTCCAAATTTTTTTCCAATTTCTCCTTTTTCAGAGGTCTGACCTGCAATGCTATGCTATCACTGGTACTGGCCCGCATGCAAGCCATTCTAGTCTGATAAGCATCGATGCGACAGTAAATCTAAATTATATGAATAGGAAAAATAACAGTATTTTGCCAATCATACGGGCATGTGTAAAAACAAACCAATACTATATTTTTCACGAAACACGTTTCAGAAATTAGATAGAGCGTAACACTAAAGTAACGAACGCCTTCGTAACGGTAGCGAAACGGCAAAGCCAGACATTTTGACGGAGATGTAGAGTTGATGACGACAGGGCTGATCAGTTAGGGCGTGGAGAATCAGGGTAAGCGTTAGGGCCCCTGGAATAAGTGTGATATTTTATACTTGAAAAATTTCAAATTTTAGTACTCATTTTATACTTTTTGGAACTCAAGGTTAAATATTGAGCACATACGTGGAGGGTGCAAAACTTAGGTCAGGTTGTCTGAACCACCCCCTCATGAGTTCTCGCCTTGGCGTGGCGAGGGGGCTTAGTACCGGTGGTAGCGTCCAACCGCCGGGAAGCGAAGAGGACTCACTCAGGCGTGGCAGTGTGGTGGACTAGCCACCCACCCGCTGCAGCCCGCAAGGGCAACACGTGGGATTGCGGGGCCAGTGGGGCCTGCAAGCGCCCTGAGGCGCGTGGTGGAGGCCGCGGCGCACGCCAGTGATCCGAGGCTGATCCTCCCTGTGGGTCGCGGCCCGGCGGGGCCGTACCGCTGGTTGCGGCAGCGGAGCCGCCCTTTGGGTGGCTCGTGGTTGCGGGCCCAGTAGGGCCTGCGTACAGTGGGTGCCAGTGGGCCGGAGTGCGGGGGTGCTCTGGCTTGCATTGCACGGCGTCCACCGAGAGGGCGAAAGTGTCTGCGTACTCCAGGCGCTTTCGTGGCCACCCCCCTTCGTTGGGGGGTCGGTTGGAGGGGGTTCCATTAGGGGCTAGCACTGGCGGCGGAGCAGTGCGGTATTACTTACGGTAGGATCCAGCTTCGCCGCCAAAGTACCACGGTCGAGTGCCGTGGGGTTTTAGTCGGTAGGAGTCCGACATAACCTCGTCGTCTCCCCGGGCAGCGAGGTATCCATGAGGATTTCCCCACGAAAAAAAAAAAAAAAGGATTGTCTGAACCATTTTTTTTCACATAGTAATGCATTACTGAATTGTAATTTATCTTCGAGTTACTTAAATTTAAAAAAATATTGATTTCCAAAATCTACGATGATGTTAGTTTTATTTATCGACATAAACATATTATGTCGGTTGTCAGAGATCTCCCCAGTCCAAGAACGTCAGTACAGCTAGTCACTGATATTTTAACAAATATTAGCACCAAAGGACCCTTTTCACCCCAATTTGACAAGCAGCCCACTGTTCAAATTAACCAATTCTGCCAACTTTTACATGTTTGTCTAACGTGTGCCTACCACAATGTTGCCAACAGTTCAAAATTAAATCCACTGCTCTTTTGATGTGTGTAACGTGTACGCCACGCAGTGAAATTCTTTTCCAACACATGTTTTTAGCGAAACTGCACAGTATCCCCTTGGCGGTAGGGTAGAACTTTGGACGGGAGTGTCCTATCGACACTACGGCAACAAATATTTTGTAGCAGAGGGTTGTGACATCTGAAAGGTGGAATAAACATTTACGACGATGGGAAACGTATTTGATCGAGTGGATCTGAAGTCGATGTTGATTTGTGGTATTCACACAAATATTGTGGTGAAGGCGTTATGGGAATTGGTATTTCATTTATGCGTAGAATAATATCACAACCGGGATAAAGGCTCGCTTACTACAGTGAGTTCGAATTCACTCGACGAAGTATGATTTCGTTTACCTTGACGGCAATAGTAAGCGCGGCTTTGACTACCACGTTTGAGGCACAGTAAACAGAGAACAGTCAAATATCTATATACAAACGTGCCCGTCTCGGTTTGAATATGTGCGTGCGCGTCGCGCGCCGTGTCTAGCATACAATATGGGTGAATAAGGTGGCGGCAGTACGTACTAACTCGGTGGGCGGCCTTAGATAGAGATTAAGTCATGAGCGTGTCATGTTTGTGAGTAATGTACAAGATTCAACATTAAAGTTTGGTTTTTAAACGAAACAAACTATTCAACTTAAACTATATTAGAAGGTACACATTAACAAAAAAAAACTTAAGGTTATTGATAATTTCAACCTTCCAACTCAGACGCAGCAAAACAAAACACTATTCAAATTTACTCGGTCCGAATTCTGCTAACGCACCAAATCCCGAATCAGCGAATAACAAATGACCGCTGGAACGGACGGGATTAGACCGGGACCACGCCGTTATCGCCGGGATCCCGGGAAACATGCATTTATCTTTAGGTCACGCAAATCTGTCCGGTATAGCCTACCTTTGACATAATAGTACAAGGACAATTTATCAATGGAGGTTCCGAATCACACACACAATGATTTTTTTGTGTGTGTCATATGTACAGAGGCGCACACATCAACCTTTACATAAGGGCACCTTATGCGGCTGACATTAGGCCCATTTTGCAATGGTTTTGTAAAGGTTGATGTGTGCGCCTCTGTACATCAAAGTTTTCAGAGATTTAGGACGAAACATTTAGGTGGCTTTATCGCTAACAGCGATCACCTTCAGACCTGCACCTTTAGGTAGAGAAACAAAAAAAGGAAAGCAAAAAAAATTTTTGTTATAAAAAAGACGTATGTATGAGTAATACTATAAGTATTTTAGCTGCCAATTCTCAGACCTAACAAACACACAAAAACAATTTCATAAAAATCGGTCAAGCCGTTTCGGAGGAGATTGGGAACAAACACTGTAATACAAGAATTTTAAATAATATTAGATTAATATACTCACATATACATACGTAATTATAGTAGATACAATTCGGTGTGGATTAATTATACGGTAGCAACAACGTTGAACTCGCGCACCATAAATTCACGGCATACTTTAGGCAAAATCAACTAGGTATTATTTTTTCAAACTTATTTTAGACACAGAACAAATAACGAATTATAATTTATTTTGACCTGATTAAGGGAAACTGCTAATTGAAACATGTTCAATCAACTCCGACCTTTTGTTGATTGAATGAGGTGAATTGGCACCTGGTTGAATCATCTTGTGTTGTGCTAAAGACAATGAGGAGGTTAGATCTACAGCCAATAATTGAAATTGGAATCACAATGGAATACCAGACCCTTGTGTTCGACTAATTGAGCTATATTGAATTCCGTTAGGTTAGGTCAATCCACGCTTAAGCGCAGGGATTTAATGAAAAACACATACAAACATACAACATAACCAATATGCACTTGAAGCAGATGAGGGTCACATTTGCTTTGGGTACCATTTTGGATCCTCATTACGTCTTTATCAATATTTACTAATTTTGTTTATTTTTCGATTTAGGAATAACTAATGGAAAAAACAAAAAAGTGTGGGGAATTCAATGCGGTTGAAAGTTTGAAACAGAGCGTTATAGGTCAGACGATCTGACTAATCAATGGCGTCAGTCTAGTGTGACGTCAAAGTCTATGTGTATGTCACTGTCAAAAGCGCGACAAGGAGAAGAATTCAACAATTTGTAGGTTACATTATTTATTACATTGACTTGCGTGACGTGCGCCATAATGGCGGGCGTTTGAAACGCCTGACAAAGTTTATCTTAATTAATATTTTTTTCCAAAAAAGTGCTGAATATAATTTAACAGTAATAAAACGATATAAACTATTTGAAAAATATATTAAAAAAATACTGCATATTCCCTATTGAATAGTTTTAAAGTTAAGACCAATTAAAAGTAAGCGCAACGAAACTCGCATCATCGCGAATGTTTCATTTGAGTATTTCGCGTAAAGTTTTAGCGTAAACGCGAAACCACTGAACCTGATTTTGATGAACTTTTAGTACGCACGCATTAAGCTTGAACTACGGGAATGAAGCTATACGTTATTATGTAAAAATATTCGATTTTAGAATCCATCCGCTTATTTTTTTGCGAATAAAGGAACATAGAACTACAAACTTTAGTTGATTTATATACCCTGGAGAGTCGGCAGCAACAACCATTAAAAATTAAAACACGACTAAAAGTGACGATATTTTCTGCCACACTGTAAAAAAAATGTATCATGTTACATCTCATGTTAAACATGTTTAATAAAAAGCAGTTTCTGTGACATAGGTAGGGATACGGGCAATATTATACTGATTCTAAAAAGTTATGCTATTTGTGGGCAATGATAAAAATACTGTGCGATATTTGAATTTAAAGTATGAGGAAAATCGTACGCGAAAACCGCGGTTTCGGCGCTAACCTCTGAATTCACAAACGTCAATCAACGCTGAGCACGCGCGCAAGCTCATGCTGTACCGTATATGTAAATAGAGCTGAAAGGGACAGCTATACTTCTGAGGGATGCTCAGCCTTGATTTGCGTTTGTGAATTCAGGGGTTAGCGCGTGATTTGATCTAGATAATTTCTCGCCATATCATCTTCTTAAGATTGAATAATGAAGCTTGTCTAAATGCATTCGCAACAAGCCGACCAAGTTAAAGTACCTGAGCGAGTATATAAATTCAATTTAAGCGGTTTTACATTACGAAGAATATCCCAAGACGTTAGATCGTCTAACCAGACTGGGGGATTAGGGGATTACGGATTAGGGGAACCTTCACTAAGCCCGCTAAATAAACAGATTACGGAGTTTAGATATTCACGCTTTGTTGGGTGAAATTAAAATGTTTTTTTGTACGATCGCTGATTTAGTGGACTGGCAATGTTCTTTCTGCAGAGAAGGAAAGGATGCGATATTTCAGGTAGGATTGACCCTTACCACGGTTTGATTTTTCTCGTCGAAATGTGGGCTTCTGAAAGTTCCGTTCACTATAACGGAAACAATAAGTATACCTCTGACTACTACCCCGTTATGCTTATGTTTATTTATTTATTCTTTATTGCACATAAAAAGTACAAATGTATGTTCTACAAATGGTACGAGTATGTCTGTACAGAGCGGTCCAATATGCCTGAGGTACATAATGTACTGTATGTAATGCATTTAAGAAAAGCAACCTTATCAGTACATACTTAAAATAGAATTACAGTTATTTTGAGTACTTACTTTATTAGCACACAATTTTGATGCTAGCTGCATTTGGGTACCTACTCTTCAATAGTTCATATTTGTCGCGCTAAAAAAATAATTCGCCCGCTAGGCATTTGACAAA
Organism: Udea ferrugalis; assembly: GCA_950022985.1. Classification (NCBI taxonomy): domain Eukaryota; kingdom Metazoa; phylum Arthropoda; class Insecta; order Lepidoptera; family Crambidae; genus Udea; species Udea ferrugalis. Next base: position 4,126,634 of record OX465532.1, on the reverse strand, counting down.
CAACAAATTTGATTTAAAATGTGCCAAATTTTAAATCAAATTTGTTAAACGATAACGAGAAACGCGTCCGGTTTGTTCTGATAAATTAATAATCCTAGTTGATTGTTCTGTTCCGTATAAATATGTAACTATAAAGGCCGCATAATTGTTATCAAGTATCGTTATGGTATTAACTAAGCCAGTTAATTTGAATGAGAGAGATATCAGATTTATTAACATTGTTATATTTGTTTAAACACTTTGTTTTATTTTAAATCTAAATTTGAGTGCGATGGAACACGTGTGTAAGTAAGTTCAAATGACAATTTAGAAGCTCAGGTCTTCTGCCAAAAGCGGATAGGAGTTAAATCAGGGAAATTTAGTTCTGTAATTAACTATACTAGAGTTAATAAAGGTCCCCAGGACAGGTGCACTCAAGTTGAATTTCATCGTTTGGAAGTAGATAGAATATACATCATTACAGAATGCACCAAGGTCTATATTCTAAAACAACACTAAAGTTTGAATTGACACTCAAATATAGATTACGCCTAGCCACAGGGTTAAATCTCCATTTGAGTTTGAATCAAGTTATAAGCGTCGTTTCAAATAGGCTTACACAGTTTTGCACTTAATACAGAAAAAGTTCTTTTCGGTCACTTTCTCCCTGTTTCAGGAGCTGACATGTCATTAGTTCCTCGTTAGAGAAAATCATGACAGTCAAGTTGATTGTTGTGAGACTAATTTTGTGGAAGACGCTCTCTCAATTAGTTGTGATTCTGTCAAGCGAATTTAGCTCATATGTCTAATGCAGGCTTAATTATTGAGGATTGTACTTTTTGAGACAGCAAATACACACATCAAAAGTGTCTAGGGATCAACATATATTTTTGCAAAAACTTTTCTCCTGATTAATATTAATTAAAATTTTCTTTAAGGATTCATCAAATAAAGTGTTTTCGTTTATCTACAGTGACGATAAACCAAGTCACCTTTGCATTAATAAAGAAATTTGCCATTTTCCTAATAAAGGGATTTTTGACATTTGAACCACTAACATTAAAGTTCGAAAAAAAGACTGAAATAACAGTTTTCTTTAAAATTTTATTGGGGAACTTAAACAATTAATAATCCGTGTTTCTACCGCGAACACTAACAACCCAAGAACATCGGTTCGGCATACTCAAAATGAGTTCATCCAAATCACGCTGTGGAATGGCCGCCCATGTTCGTTGCAACAACAAGAAAAGGTCTTCTTGCGACTGGATACCCTCCATATTCGGGAGAGCTCTTCTCTGTAGCATATCCCATGCATGTTCAATCGGGTTCAAGTCTGGCGACTGAGCAGGCCAGGGCAGATTGATGTGAGCTGCGGCGAGAGTCTGTCTTACAACTCTTGCGGTGTGCGGTCGTGCATTATCATGCATTAACTGAAATAAGGGTCCGATTTGCACTTGTAGAGGAACGATGACGTCTGATACAATCGTCGCAGCATACATTTGAGCGTTGAGGTTGCCTCTGATCCAAATCAACTCGGTTCTTCCGCCGATCCAAATACCCGCCCATACCATGATGGTTCCACCACTGTAAGGATGGATTTCCTGGCAGGATTTTAATCGCTGTTGGCGTCCAAGGGTTCTCCAGTGTCGTGTACGTCTTGTATCCGGTCTCATACCAAAACGAGACTCATCAGAAAAGCACACGAAACGCCATTGTTCTTCTGCCCAATTTCTGTGTTCAAGAGCCCATTGATATCGAATCCTACGATTGTGCATTGCTATAGGTGGTACCCTTAGCGGTCTTCGGGAATGAAGGTTCACTTCATGCAAGCGGTTTCTGACTGTTTGGTCGCTAATTAAGTTCCCTGAAGAGTGATGAAGCCTCACGGCTAACATCATGGCGGTTATTGTTGGAGCTCTTCGAGCTGTGATTTGAATGTATCGGTCTTGTCTTCGTGTGGTGCAGCGATACCGTCCTCCATGGCGCTCAGCCACGGTACCAGTACTTCGGTAACGTGTCCAAAGTCGACTGATAACACTCTGACTTGTATTCAGAGCTAAAGCCACAGTACGTTGCTGGGAACCAGCTTCTATCATTCCCACGGCTCTGAGCATTTCTTCCCTGCTAAAATGACGTCGCCGCTCCATTATAACGTTTTAATCAGTAGTAGGGAAACAGTTTAGTAGCACTAATAATGTCTTCAATGCGTTGTATGTTTTTATAGGGAAAATATTGACAGCTGATTTTCATCTTTTAGTCGATTTTTATTGACAGTTCCTATTTCAAATTATGAAATGCACCAAAAAGGATCCATATAAATTTATAAAATCATAAATTTATTACAAAGCCACATCTCAATCTCAAGAAATCCGCATAAAAATACTTGATCCCTAGACACTTTTGATGTGTGTATAATAAGCAAATTAATATGAGACAACATCACATACATTGCTTCTAATGTGAGATTCGTCCTAATGTGAAGTTTTTCCTCGTGTTATGGAAACAAGAAACAACGCCTTCGTTGGTACTACAAACACCCAGACCCAGCACAAATATCGGTTTCGTCGTCTGCGTCGACGTCATCCAGCTGATATTGATGATGATGGTGATGAAAAGATGACGCACTGGTCACTGTTACCCAAATCGGTGAGGAAGATTATTACTTGCCCAAAAAGAGGCGAAGTACTTACGTAATAAACTGACGACAGGGAAGCACCAACGTTTATAAATAAATTACCTGAAACAAATATTGTATCGTTAGTAACTTTGACTTTAGAAACCAAAACAGGATGAACGTAATATAAAAAAAAACATAAAAACGCATATAGCGCTTCAACAAGAGATTAACTTTGTATCGCCTTGTCTCTTTCATTCTTGTTGCTGCCGTCATTTGTGAGCAAATGGGTTCACTAATGTTTGACCAAAAAACGTTTAACAAATGATCATTTGACAAACAACGTTTCACCAAATATTCATTTGGCAAACGAGACATTTGACAAAAGTATCATCTTACAAAAACTCATTTAACAAATGATCATTTAGCAAACATTTCATTTGTTAAATGTTACAACTAACAAAAAATCAATTGACCTATTTTTATTTCACCAAATAATACGTTTCACAAATGAAGCTTTTGTCCAAATGTGATGATTCACAAAACAAATCAATGCAAATCGTTTTAGGGTTTGAAAAAAAAATAACCACGAAGGCTTAAGGCGGGAGCTACGCTTCGCTCCGCTCCCGCCTTAAACCTTCTAACCTAATCTATCCGAGTCGGTTTTGCCCTGACTCTAGTATAGGGCAGACAAGTATCACGACAAGTCAGCGTTTACCCATTTCTTATTGACATACCGTTTTTCTTCAAACCAATAAAACGGCATGCCCGCTCACACTCTTCGGCAATTTGGGCTTCGGGATTTAAAAACTAATCATTTGTCAAACGTGGTTTTGGCCAAACGTAGTTTTATCAGATGATACAGTTGTTAAGTGTACATTTTGTGAAACGTTTTTTTGTAAAATGAAAATTTAAGAGTTGATCATTTGGTCAAGTGAGTCATTTGTGAAATGATTATTTGTAAGATGATCAATTGGCCAACCGTTTTTTTGCCAAACGTTGTTTGTCAAATGTAATTTTGCCAGATGTCTTTTGGTCAAATGGCAGGACCCCGAGCAAATGACATAACACGCCAATTGCTTAAACTATGCTTTAGTGTTGGTGGGGGTGCAACTTACAAAGCTGCGGATCGTGGATTCGATCACCTTTTAGAATATACGTGAATCTCCAGAATTATGTTGTGTACTTATTCAGAATTCATATGAATAACATTCAAAACTGGGTGTATATTGTGTTTTTTAAATTGTTATTGAAACAAACTAGATTTCTAACCTTAGCTCAGAGACAAGTGTTTAAGGGCACATTGCCGTTAAAAATCTGAAGTAGGACGACTTGATCTCAAATACCACTAATAATTTTTTGAACCTTTATTAACCCTGGAATAGAGCTTTTTGATCACTTTCAGAAGCTTTTCCGAAGTTGCTTGACTGTGATCAAAGCACGATCGGAAGCGATGAACATTTTCTAGCAAATCGAAGCATTTGGCACCGAAAGCACATTTCCATTTTAAGTACTTGTATAATATCCGCTCCACTCAGTGAGTTTTGAAAGCTTTAGTAAAAAAACGAAACGGCTTAACTGAGTGTTTCCAAAAGTTGCAACTGCGAGAGCGAGCGCTTCATTACTGAACGATTTAACGTAAAATATAAACTGTTGGAAGGTTTTGTGCAAACAGAAAACATGGACTAAGTATTAATTGTTTTATTCTGTACAGACAGTTGCTTTTCCTAAATACTTCAAACATATTCGACCACACATCATTCTGATGCTTTCTGTACTCCCTTTTCCTAAAACTGTCTTTGCATATCTGCCTGGCTGGAACCGCAGTATGTTTAGGGTTTAGGAGTGTTTAGAAGCTAGAAAGGTGCAAGTGAATTAGTGGTGAGTGACAGTCAGTTTAGGTTCAGTTTCGATGATCGAGAAGATGAAATTAACTAAGTATGACTAGTTTGGCATTTTAGAGTTTGTTGATCGTGCTTTTGGAGCTACATCTATCTCGCCACATAGAAACTAAAACCCTGAAACGCGCTATCAAAATCTAAGGAGCGATTGCGCATAGATAAAAGAACCCGGCTAAAACCGTCGGGCAGCAGGATCCTCCCTTTTATATGGTGGATGAGGAACTTCACACCCTGTTCTTCACATTCGGTTCCCCAAACAGGCATGGGATTGAACGACTTGGTTCCAAGAGTTGCACAATGTGAGAATCAGCACTCCCTTACTGGAAGGTTTAACGTACGAGTGAAATACAAAATGTTGCGAAGTTTTTCTTGCGAACAGAAAACATTGTCTGTTTATTTTTCCGTTTACTTAAGTTCATCATTAAATGAATTCAATAACTAGAAATTCGCTCAAACCACCCCACGTAGTTAATGAACGGCCTCTTAAGTATTCAAACTTTAGTTGAAATAAACATTTTAAGTAGTTGTCAAATTCAATTAAACATTGAAATCCTCTACAGAAATGTCGAGTTAAAGCAATGAAACTTGTTCGAGAGCAAATCGAAAGAGTTTTAAAACTGCAAGCTCTTTTCAGGTGTTAAGAGATGAAATTGGAAAAGTTGTAATTACTATCACGGAGCTTGTGAGATGGAACTTTGTTTAATTAGCTGAACACTTTGATTTATAAGTGTTTCTTAGAGCTTAAGATTTTTCTGATTTAAGTGGATTTACTAAAGGTTTTGCAGATATTTTATATTATTAGGATGAATCGAATCATTGAGTTTAAATCCAGCCGGCGAAGGGTAGGCTTCTGCATGTAATGGCGACACATGGGGTTGCGAGCCCAGCGGGGCCTGCAAGCAGCTCGTGGTTGCGGGCCCAGAAGGGTCTGCATACCTGCGGGCCGGAGTCCGAGGAAACTCAGGCTTGCATTGCACGGTGTCCACCGAGACGGCGGAAGTGCTAGCGTCCTCCAGGCGCTTTCGTGGCCTCCCTCTTTGTTTGGGGGTCGGTTAGAGGGAGCCACATTACGGGCTAGCACTGGCGGCGAAGCAGGGCGGTATTACTTTCGGTAAGATCCAGCTTCGCCGCCAAAGTGCCACGGTTGAGTGCCATGGGGTTTTAGTCGGTAGGAGTTCGACATGACCTCGTCATCTCCCCGGGCGGAGAGGTATCTAATAGGATTTCCCCACGAAGAAAAGGGTTACGTCAAAATTCAACTTTCAAAAATTTCCTTGTTTTATGATTCGATCGTTTAAAGCAAAAACCAAGCACCAAATACTTATCTCAATGAGTTAACAATGAAAAGCCAAAACAAAAACAATATGATAATTTATGCTGTTCTCCCTTCAGGTGACCTCATTGTCAGGTAGTATACCAACCCGAAAATAGTCGAGATGGCATAGATAGTAAACAATGTCATCATCAAAAACACGTGATTGTCAGTCGAATAATTAAAACTTTGTTTTGTAACACCGGCCTTTCATAACTCTAATCTCATCGATGAATCGTTTGGATTGTTTAACAATGTCATCAAAAAACATTTCCTCTTTAGATTAGTTGCTACAAATACTTAGGTATAATATCTATATAATAAGAATGTTATAAGAATGTTTTTTTGTCCTAGTATTCGATATTCAATCGGTCGGCAACATGCTGTTATTATAACCTTCCATTCCATTCACAATCATCCAGTAATACTCCCCTTTTAGCGTCAATAAAGCGGGTACCTACCATTGATGAATCCATATACCTTAGGGTGTTTTTTCCATACTGGTTTTAATATAGAAATATTTTAGGAAAACTGCAGAGCAAGGTTTGAGAAATAAATATGGTGTGAACTTCGAAAGCATAATTGCAGCCAAAATGTCTTATGGTTTTGGGGATTGGACTAGCCACAACAAAACATACAAGACAAAATTTCCACTATTAAGTATTTAGAATTCTTCCAATTCGTATCTGCAGGCTTCATAATCCAATCATAATAGCAATAGATTATTATATTAGAATTGTACCTTAGCTGTCGCTGATATAATAAAAAACACACAACCACACTTCTTGCCAGTTTTCTACTAACATAACTTAACATCCCAACAAAAGTAAACAAGCACTGCCGTTCCTAATTCGCGAAGTGTGCTCGAGGAGAAGCGAGCCGGAAAGAGAGTCGGGTGGAGTGGTCCTTGCGCGCAGGCTCGCGACTGCTTCATGAAATATTAATTGTATTTGTAGGTAATTAGGTTAGCTTTTCGTTTGAATTGCCATAGAGGTTGGCTTTAGTTTACTGCAAAAGTTTTTGGTTACTAGTTACACTAGTACAATATGCAATACAGAAAAGCTAGCAAAAGCTGGTAAGCTTTATTTATTTTTTTATTCTATTTATCGTTCTGGACAAACGAATAAAGGTAACCACTTGTTGAAGCCGTTATGACCTTTCTTACAATTTGCGAATTTAATTAAATAAACCAAATACTATCATGTAAAAAAGTCGGAGTTTGGTACCGATAGCAAAACTTCGTTCCCTATTACCAATATTTGTTGCAAAAACCACACAATTTTGATTGGGTTATTTTAGAAATAAAATAAAAAACTCTTATATTCGGGGGACCTACTAGATAATTATCTAAAATAAACAGATAAAATAAAGGCACTCAAAAAGTGAAAAATATGCTTCTAACACTAGTTTGAAAATGCCTGAAAAAACGACTCATACAACTCGTGTTAGCTTACATTATCTCCCAAGTCCACCAGTAACTCAATACGGGGTTATCCTCTAACAACCCTTATTCCTCCAGATGATGAAGATTAATTGCAACCCCCCTCCCCATTTACCTTTACAGGAGGTCGTTAAGGCCCAAACACACGCCGTAATTGCTGCTAACCGTTTACATAATCTTAATGGCTTAAACTGTTAGGGTAAGATCATTATCTAGTCAAATTATAGGTTGCTATGACCTTGTAAATGTTTACACAAAAAACGGGCAGCTTACTAAGGCTGCGTTTCCACTAGAGATGCGATGCGTGGAGTGTGTTTTTAAGAGCCAGTAGATTCGCTTCACTGAGCGAAGGTAGGTAAATGGAGAGATTCTATTGAGTCTTAAAAACACATTCCTCGCATCGCATCCCTAGTGCAAACGCAGCCTAAATGAACACATGATACTGCCTTGTCATTTTTCGTGTCAGGATTTTCTCGTGGTTTATATTTATGCATTTTTGTTCAAATGTTTGCTTCATTAAATTTAAAACATTTCGCGATGATGTATTCATTGTGCACTTGCTTACCCTTTCTGTCATCTTTTCTCTACCTGCTGATTGACTGTCAGAGATTGCTTATAAGACCGCCTGAATTGTAAATTGAGCCGAGGATGTCTTACTCGTAGTCGTAACATTGTTGATTTGGTGTGCAATAAAGTGTTTCAGGTTTGAAGAAATTTATTTTTCTTAAAAACTAAATAAAAAAGTCCACTTAAAATGAGATATTATGAAAAAACAAAATTAATAACTTTATATTTTCCTCTAGGACACTCTAATGTTTAAACTGCGTAAGTAGTAAAGTAAGCTAGTAAGTAAGTTACATAAGTTACTGTGTGTATATTACTGTCATAGTAATTTAAACTACTATATGTACTACTAAACCATAATTATCATCTAATCTAATCTAAATTAGCCATGAGGATCCCACTGCTGGGCAAAGGCCTCCTGTCTTCCCCTCCTCCACGCGAGACTATTTTGGGCCTTTTTCGGCCAGTCCCCCCTGCAAAGGCGTCCAGCTCGTCACGCCATCTGCGCCTAGGTCTGCCAGGTCGTCGGAACTGCTTGGGAGGGGCCCACTCTGTAACTGCTTTTTGCCCACAAATCATCCGGCATCCTGCAGACGTGTCCGGCCCAATCCCATTTTAATCATATTTTTTTTAAATTTTAATATTTGCACAATTTAAATTATTTAGCGATTTCAAATAATCTGGTAAGCCTTGGATAGAATAATGATTCCATTTACCAAAATCGAGCTCCGAGTAAGATTACCCAGGGGCCTGAGGATCACAAACTGATTTTGTAAATCAATTTCGGATTACGACGATTTAAGCCTCTGGGGACTCAAGCAGTGTGCGGTTAACGTGGCCTTAGCGACCATACCCCAATGGTTTTCGCCTTGTAATTTTTTTTCGCAGGGTGAATGCCGCCTACCCGAGATGTTTTGGGTCGAACCTGTGTCTTTATGCATACCTGTCCACCGGGGGGCAGACGGGATATGTGAGGCTCTCCTTCTAGGAGGGGGGAACTACTTGACAAGAAGCTACACAGAGGCATATCCACTAAGCACTCCACGGCTTCCTCTCATCGCTCTTAAGTGAGGGAGTGTTGTGGGGCGCTAGCCAGTGGCCCTGCGCCATAACAACGGGACCCTGAACCCTGAACGGGACCCGCCTACATGGCGAGCCAGGCGGTTCCTCTCCCTGGATTTCCAGGCAGGTACGGCCGAAGACGCCGAGCCGTCCATCCCAGACCGCGGGCATCCCCATTCCACGCGCCAACAGGCCTCTACATCGGAAACCGCCGGAACGCCTAGAAAACTCGCGGTGGCAGACGGCGTGTAAATGCCGTCTGCCACCGGGAGTGGCAGTGGTGGTGGGACACGCCACTGCCAGTGTTGGTGTATTGGAGCCGCGGTGGCTAGGGCTCAGTGAGGCTGCATTGCTGAGTGCAACTAAGGAGATAGATGCTAATATAAATATCACTGGACATTATTCCACAAAGCTCCACCTAGCCCTAAATTAAGCAACGAAATGCTCGTGCTATGGCATGCTAGAAAACGGAAAAACACCCTTTTTTTTGTAAATACATAATTACCATAGGTAACACTCAGACTAGTACAAACACACATGTTCATCCACATAAATGTTTGTACTGTGCGGGGATCGAACCCGCGAGTAGCCCACTTCTGAACCATTACACGAAACCGGTCGTCAAATATGTGTGTGTAGAAGATAGTGACTAGCGCCTGGCATCGGTTCAGATATTCACAAAGCAATGAATGTTCAGATATTAATGGTAACTTGGTTGGGTGTTAGGAACATATTGATTGTGGAACTGATCAGAAGATTTTGGTCACCTAGTCTGCTACAATATATCTAATGGCGACTGTACTAAGAATAGATGATGACAAATGGAAAGCCAATGTCACGCAGAGGTTGGAACAAACTGCAAAATTACGTCATTCGATTTTGATTTTTACGACAAAAATTTAAGATACAAGATAAATTGAGGAAAGATCTGCAGCTTGTAACGTCTTATTTATAAGTAGGCGAGGCCACTGATCGATGGCAGAATGACTATCCAAAATTTCAGACATACACAGTAGGTTTACTATGACTTTTCGTGGATAATGACATTATTTGTACAGATTATTTTTTGTTGTTTAGCAATATCAATGCTGTATCTTTATTAAAGATAGGAAAGCAAAAAAAGACATTCGGTCTAGACATTAGGCGGGGAACGAAACAGCGTCTCCCGCTAACTGTGCGGCTGCTCTAACCACTTAGCTACCGAGACCCTAGCAGACCAGCCGAATCTTCTTTGTATGTTTCAAGTCAAGCCAGTGTCATTCCATCAACGTTTTCTAACTGCTTGAAGGAAATATTTTTACAAATATTTCAACTTTCGATAAAGAAAAGCTTGAACATTTTCAATGCTGTATCTTTATTATTTAGCTAGCGACCCGCCCCCGCTTCGCACGGGTGCAATAGGATGTTATTATACATATAAACCTTCCTCTTGAATCACTCTATCTATTTAAACAACCCGCATCAAAATCCGTTGCGTAGTTTAAAAGATTTAACCATAGAAAGGGACATGTACACAGAGAAAGCGACTTTGTTTTATTCTATGTAGTGATTAGGATTTCGTACAGCGCCTCTAGCGTATAGCAATGCAACTAACGTAATTCCACAGCAATCGCTTGCAATTTCCACACATCCCTGCGTGTATGCTTTAGGACTTAGACCGGCTCATTTGTTAGGGACCCTGCCTGCTAAGCCGGGAGGTCGTAGGAATAATCTCCACGCAGGACAAACATTGCCATTGAAACTCGTAACACTTGTGCTAACCATATTTGGTTCAGACGCAGAGCACAGTGCAATGGTATGCTTAAATGGTGCATTTCACAAATGGTGATCTTTTGAATGGTTTGCTTTGCTGAACCGACTCCCAAAACAAAATTAGAAAAAGAAGATTTAGAAAATAAGCCCAAAATGAAAGAATGGACCCATCTCCAGTCCCACTAATCTAAAATATACTACAGCTGATTGTGTTACTGGAAATTGAAATTCAATCCAATTGAAATCTTAAACAGCTCATGAATCGCAGCTAAGGTTTGACTTTTGAGCCTGACAGGACACTTAAACCCTTTTTGGCATTGCATAAAGTTGCATTTGTAATGACACTGGCAGCTGTCAAAAGTGTATTTCTTACATAAATTGGACTATAAGGCGCAGTATAAGTTATTAAGGGTAAGTTGCACCATAGTAGAAGTTAAAGTTAAAGTTAAAGTTTTTGTCAAATTTGACAATTTGACGTCATTTTTGCTTACCTGACCGGTACTTTAACTGAAATTTTGATGTTTGTTATTGTTAAAGTCAGATGGTGCAATCCACCCTTAATCTATAACAAACATGTCTGAAACTATCTTAAGATTTTTTAAACAGAGGGTGATTTTTATTATTGTTTTTCACTGTTTAAAATAGAGTCGTTGTACTTAATATGTTTTCTGTACTCAAAAGTACCTTTTTATAAAATCTCCAATATTCACTTATTAGACATATTTCCTTCAGCCAAATGATACGTGGAAAATGTTCCGAACATTAATAAAGAGCTCATGTAATTTAATATATAAGTCCCTTCGGGCTTATTTGCTAAACTGGGGGCGTAACAGGCAAATAATGAATAGTCTCCGTCTTGTTACAAGCGTCTTTATTCGGTCTCGTCAAGGTTGATAGTTGTTTGGCTGGGAAGTTGCTATACGCCCACCAAAGTGATTAGTGTAACGATGTTGTTCTGTGATATTAGACAGAATATGGAGTAACGTGTCGATTTGCTGGTTGATAGTTTATCTATCACGCGTTTGACAATGAGACGGTGACGTCATATGTGGAATGGGATTTCTGAACGTTTAATTACAATTCGGTAGTGTAAGTATAAATGTAGTACGGTAGTAATAGTGACAGGGAGTAAAACATGTACAGTCCTACCAACTTATCTGTGAAATGGCGAAAATTGGAACTACGACCGCCATGTTGAAATGTCATTCGATTGTCCGTTTCAACAATTTTTGAGTACTATGGTTGTTTTATTGTGATATTTCGGAATTTATGAAGTTGAATATGCCGAAAGCCATTAAAAGTGATGCTCAAAACATTATTCTCAAGGTTGAAACCATTTTTAAAGAAGAAGCTCGGTCGAGATCTCCGATTATTCCATTTACCAAAATATACAAACGAATTTCGGCTGAAACAGGTTAGTGTTGTCAGCTTTATTTTTATAAATACCTTTAAACTTAACCAAATATTTAAGTCCACGGAATATTTGTATATATTCTTACTGTAGGTTAACGTAACGGTAACGCACATCTAAAAGGTCACCTGTTAAATGGGTGAGCCAACTAACCTGCCGGTTTTTAAATTTCGATGAAAAATAAAATCCTATGTTTCAGGTGTGAGTCAAGTACTCATTTCAAAAATAGATAAAGAAGGGCTTGCAGCAGAAGACACTCTGTTACTAAAATTCGGACACAAGGCAAGGATAGAAAACGCAAAAGTGGAATCATACACGTTGATGATTTTGACATGGGAGTTATACGGAGGAGAGTTCATGAATTTGATTCTGCCAAAAACGAGGTGCCTACTGTTAAAAACCCTCTAGAGGTTTTAAAGACGGAAATAAATTACACAGGACAGCGATGATGATGTCGGTAGTGCAGGCTCATCTAAAGATCATAATGACTGTAAATGTGGTTTTTAATAAATCATTGTAAAGCAAATTGTTTTTTTTATTACATCCATTAGGTACTTACCACTGCGAATTATTATTAGTATATCGTTGTTAGGGGTTAGGTACGGTCTTAACTAAATGCTGCAAATAGTACCTGGTACCTGATGCAGGGAGGGTACATGAATCACATTGAATGAAAGTTTTAAGTGTGAAACATTTAGTATGATTGTTAAGTTTTCCAGATTCTAGTTTATCTCTCTAGTAACTGTTTTAGATATCAAACCTTAATATCTGCAGGATTTCCAATTCACTGGATCACTTTCTAAATAAAGCCATTTAATAATCCTGAAGGACAACTGTTTAGCGTACCTACTTAACTGCAAATTAATTTGTATATTTTATTTTTAATACATAAATAATTACAATACTTAATTTTATTACTTTTATTTAATACTTATTTCATATGAAAAATTACCTACTTGTAAAACTCACTCAATTTTAGGCACCTTTTATTAATTAGCAACACTGAATCGACGGTGTCGTCCTCTTTCAGTTCACAGATAAGTTGGTAGGTCTGTAACTGTGTTAACAATGTCATTATAACAACATTATGTACCTTTAAAATGGAGAATTAACCTAACTTAAAAATGATGCTAACAGATGCTAGCCACGTGTGTGACTTCACTACAAATAACGTCAAAATCTAAGTTGAGCAACTTTAACAAGTACAGCTGTCTCCTTCAGTTCTATAAGCAATTTAAGGGACGGCATGAGCTTGTAGGCTTACTCAACCTTTACTACATCTTACCACTTACTACGATCCTGACATACCTCCTCCGCTTCTTCCACTCTCATTAATCATTTTATACGTTCTTGAAAAAGTTAATTGGGATAACATTTTAAAAAATGTGTTAAAAATGTGTTACGTTCACCCATCACCTGAGGCGCCATCCACCATAGAGGCACAGACGCCATACAAATCTGCGTTAAATTGCTCATAACGTTCGATTGAGATACTCGCACTAGGCACTCGGGTCAGAGAACGTCTTGGAATTGAATTTGATTTGTAATTAAATGGTTTCCACTCCGTTATCAATGGCCATTGACCCAGCCATCCGTCACACTGGCCGCATTGAGGCCAAGCGGGGCCAATTGCGGCCACATAATATATACGAGTATAGACGGCCTTGACACGTTACTCTATTAGAGGTCCGGTGGACCCACGCGTTTGACCAATCAGACGGGTTTGCGGTCAAATAGTCACTAAATCATCAACTGCATACCAGCATGGTATTTTGCAAATTCATGGACACATAACATATAGGTACATACCTTCACGACCATATCCCTAATTGGTTAGTCAGAGGCAGACTGATTGTTGCCGTCATGGTGAACGGAACATTCAGAAGCCTACATTTCGCCGTGGGAGTTTGAACCCAACGTGGTAAGGGGCGAGCCTACCACCGTTATCCGGGTTGCTTGTCATGCCCTTGACCTTACGTCGCATTTAGCAAAACGTCTCTTAGCTTATCTAGACAACATCTTTAACATATCACTTACTTTATTTCGTCTCTTTCTTTATTAGCCTGACACTATAAAAGCAAGCTTAAAGGAAAAAATATTTTATTGTTTTAAAGATGGAGACAAATTCAACCAATCAATAGATATGAAAATCGGTTCAGCAGTTCTCGAGTTATAAGTTTTGTAACAAACCAAACTTTGTTTTGTCTTTCAAGTTACATTCCGTCGTTGTTCGGCACCGTTTCCGATATTCAATAATAACTCACAAGTAACTACGTCGTCAAAGTTACCAGTTAACAACATCATACAATGTAACCACTCAATGAGATTTTAATAACATAATGAACGTTCCACATTATCAGTTAAAATGAAATTTAAATTAATTATACCGCGGCGTATTATCGGAGTAATTGATAAATCGAACCAAACAAGACCTTTTGTACGTGAACCGAAAGATTTTATCGCTCAAATTACAGTAGTTTTCATAGTATCGTACTAAATTACAGTGTTGGGAAATATCTAGTAAAGTAGAAATATTATAACAAATGTGTTTTAGGATACAGATATTAACTTGCTATGTTCAGACTAAAGATCTGAAAACCAGAAAAAGACATTTGGTCATGTTGGCATCAGGCAGGACTCGAACCCTCGAGTGTTAGAGGTGGATGCCTATAACATTGAGGAAATTACCCTAGCTCATAGGGTAAATATACCAGAAAAATTCGGCCGGTCTGTTAATGGTCTCGGTAGCATAATTGGTTAGTGCAGTCGCCCGGTTTGCGAAAGATGCGGGTTCGAGTCCTGCCTAATGCCAACATGACCAAATGTCTTTTTCTGGTTTTCAGATCTTCAGTAAAGATACTGCATGGAAAATGCTAAAACAATAATAAAACTGCTATGTTCTGTTGCAATTTAGACCGAATTAAACGCTTTGAGGTCAATCACAAAAATAAAATTAAGTCCTCCGTGCTCTTTTGCAAAAATATGTCCTTTGGCAAAAGCAAGATACAAAACCGGAAATGGGTAGCCCGATGTGCCGTTGACTGTACATATAAGGCCTCAAAGACCAAACTATTCTTTAGTTTGGTCTTTTAGTTAAAGTTTGCAAACCAGATAATGTAAGTCATTTTGTAGACGCCTGTCAGCCTAAGCGGTAGTTCTTCAAACAATTTGTATATTAGACTAAACTAACAACTAACTAACTCTGGATGTTTCAGAGAAGGCACACACTGTTTTTTTTGTCTAAATGTAGGTAAGTACACAAAAGATACGAGCTGAGTCTTTCAATATTTGTCTAAGATTATTATTGCAGATACACAAAATACTCTGACAGGTGCGCAGGAAGTAGGTTACTGACAAGCTGATGTAGTTGTATAAGATATTTCAAAAAGTAGTTCATTACTAATGTAACAAATGACAATTGATGACAACCTAAAGGATGGGCGGACTATCCTCAAAATAACGAGGTAACTGCAGAAAATAATAAAATCTCTGAGATGGTGGATCTATGGTGAGAGGTATCCTTAAGGATGAACCTCTTGTCTACGAGCAGAGCGATGATAGATCTGGTCACGTGACCACAAGGTCTGTTTATCCCACACTGCGTTTGCTTCTATGGACTATATCCCAGAACTTTTCAATAAGACGCCATTCAGCCATCAGTTATCCGTGCTATTTGACCTGGCTTGGCCCACTGGCACTCTAGCTTGCTTGGTTGCATTCCGGCTTACATCACTTCACATCTCGGTGCTTCACGTTTACTTCAATCAGCGATACGCTTCACTTTGAATTAGTACTTTCCCTCATTTCGTATGTAAATAATTTCAAAATGTTATTTTCCTTAGTTCTTTTCTCTCAAACGATCATATTTGCAAAGAAACTTAATTTTAAAGATAACTCACCACGACCGAAGTGAGATTTGGCGCCAACTGGAATACCATAGCTGATGGCCTACTGCTGCCTTATGTCCTAAAATCCACATCTGTTTTCAGGCTGCGAGACCTAAAGGTAAATCAGCCGAAGTTTCAGGAAATGACTTCCAAGTATACGCTTTAATTTTATCCGCCCCATTAATGGTTGAAATTTTGCAAAATTCCATAAATAATGGCTAGGATTCTGTGGGAAAGTGGCCTACGAAATACACTGCAAAAGAGTAGCGGAAAATTTGGAGCGCCGAGAATCGGCGGTCGCGAGTAGTGCTGCCGGATTCGATTTGAAGGAATCGGAAATATATCACGTAAGTTATAGGGGAAAATATCGGTTTATACAAGCCCATATTTCACATCACAAGCAACGCACTCTAAATCGAGTTATACTCAGAAATGTTACTCGTGTTACCAAAAGCGTCTTGTACTATGCAAAAACGAATTCAGATACATATTTTTTCGAACTAAACTACACACTTTTAAATCATCAAGCAATATGCGAAGTCGTAAAACATAAAACCGAAAATATGTAATTATCAAATCAAAACAAATGACTAACGAAGTAATCTTGACGGAAAATATAATTCTCATATTTTCTCTTATTACTTGGTAAATTGTGCCGGTTAACAACATAGGTACCTACTTTACTAAACTAAAACGATTCCCATCATGCTTAAGAACCATTTGATTGCAGAAAATGTATCATATGTTACAAAGTCATACAAAACTCACTACGCAAAATTTCAGGGCTTTTTGTGAAACGTACTTCGGGCAACTCCGATTGAGTATTATATTGAGGTTGTGGGGTATTTTATATTTTTATCCGTGCTATCTTGTCTAAGGTCAATGAAACGACAGTTGGCAATTATTGATTTTGATAAATTATATAGATTTTAAAACGTTAAAATAGTCTATGAAAACTATGCCTATCCTGCTCAAACTTGCACAGAGTATAGAAAATAAGTCATGGATGTAGTATAATATCACTGCAAGACCATGTCCTTCCTTATTAATGATCAGTGAATGAATATTTTTCGCGCTCATTCCGTGCGAAAACTCCGTTAAAAACGCGTCGGATTATAGTGCTAAAATGATGCTAAAATGATTAGTTTGTGTGAATTATCCTGCAATAACATGGAATGGTAAGCAATAAACAGTTTTAAATCTTAATATGGTGCTTTACGTAAATAATTCCTAAAAAAAAAATTTTTAACCAACATTGCAAAAAAATTCGCAAGTGTCGCTTGCGAATTTTTTTTTTTTCTGAAATAATAATTCACTGGTAGGAATGTAGTAATTACAGAAACTTTTTTAAATACGTATTTGCATTAGAATTTGTTTTAAGTTGAAATGGGGTGCTTTGATTAAAGTTACAATTGTAAACATACCCTTTTTAATTCCGCCGCGCGCGGCGTCAAAATAATGTCAAATATTTAAAAGGTTGTGACTTGAAAAAAATGTATGACGAGGCGTGTTTTTTTAATTAATAAGGGTAGATTGTTTATTCAGTAATCATAATAAAAACAAACACTTTCAAATAATGGTATTATTTAGCACTTTCCTTCATTTATGTACAGCTAACTCTAAAAAAATTGCTCTCCCCACTTTTAGCTACTTTTAACTTCAAATTAACAATACATTGCAATTGAAACTGAACCAAGTCAAACATAATCCTGTTAGATTATTTTGTAACCATTCCAACAATATATGGTTCATCTATAGTTCCCATACAAGATTTCCGAGCTATCGGCATTTTAATAGGACGCTGCGTTAACGCCTGCGGTAGCGCCGGTCACGTGACTTCACCCCGACAGAATCCTTGACAGGACTATTGAGTAGCCATTTTGAATCTTGACAGCTGAGGGGATATTGGTCCGTTTATGCAGCGTTCTAAATAAAAAAGTAACCCAAACGGAAGTTTGCGGAGAAACCGGCAAATCCCAACACTAGCACTGAATCGTGGGGGATGATGAATGACCCCCCTCTACCCTACCTCCCCACTTGAACCCGAGCACCCACTCGGGTCGGCCCTCTTATCTATTGTTTGCGGAGAACTGCAGTACACGCTCATGCTAAATCCGCACATTCTTATTCCGAAAGCAATAGAGTCCGCAATCCAACTGCAGTACAATCAGAGTTCTGCCGCGTATGCATTTTGCAGGCTCGGCCCAAATTCAAACAAGGATTAAAAGAATGGCATTGTGATGTTTTACCCGAGCTGTGACGGAACTGGAACACAGCGATTTATTATTGGCTGACAATATTGGTTATTAAACTCGGCCAATTAGTTGCCAATCAGTGTGCAAAAGGAACAGGCACAATATGTATTCCACCAGTGAACGAACTAGCATGGTCAGTTCTGGAGTTCAGGTTTTCTTTTCATTTTGTTTGTAATAATAATTGTTTTATACGTAAGAAGCAGCAAAATCTCGGTCCCGATCAAATGCGTATTGGAGCGTGCCACAAAGAGCTGTTGGCATTTCGAGAAGTTAGCATTCGGAGCTGAAACAGTCACCTAACCTTTAAAAATTGGGACGTTAATGTCACTTCAATGATGTCCCCATTAGGGACACTCCTCTCTTAGTAATCGTACAAACTGAAGGAACTTACAGCTAGTAATAACATTTTAAATCAATCAATAGCAAGAACTGACGACCGTCTTGGTGTAATTGGTAAGAAATCGGCTAATACAGCAAGTACAAACATTTGTGTGCATGAACATGTCTGTTTGTATTGGTCTGGGTGTTTCCTATGTATATTAAGTATGTATTTACAAAAGAAAAAGTATTTAATTTTGTTGTGTGGAATAATGTCCAAGGATATTAAGGATAACTTTAAAAAAAGCCCTAGTCACTGGCGCAGGATTGTGACGGTGTGATCAACTCTGATTGACGCTTGAGAATTCTACGGTTAGCCTTTCTATTTAACTGAGCATTAGGGAATTTATATAGATAAAGATAGCTAATGAACGCTGATGGATGTAACATACGTAATGTATAAAATTGTAGGCCATTGTAACAAGCCACAAATTGCTGGTCCACCGATGTCGAACACGGTTTTGTTAAATGCGGTATTGTTAGAGCATTGTTGTACACTGACTGGCAAAAATGCGTAATCAGACGTAATAATGCCGAAATACATTTTGAGGGTGATGTTTTCGAAATTTACAAGAGAAGTTAAAAAAAAATTACAAATATTTTGGGAAACTACGGAACATTAGGACACACCTCTATACAAAGCTTTTGTTTCAACCTTACAATAATCCTTACCGATTACAATTAATTAAACAGATTGTGTTGTTACGTGATTAATACGGTCTTCAAGCTTTATGGTTGTTACTCAACTAGCTATCGATTTCATCGATGATGATTAATTAATCGTTTATACTAGCGAATGTTTGAAAACGACATTTTCGTTAATATTTATTATAAATCGGTTTATCGATCTATTAAGATTTCATCGATAGTATCAATCAAAAAACAGATACAGAAATCATGATCCGGTTGCCTACACTACACCGCTTACTATAATATAATATGTTGTTTCTGGCCATGACGTTTTCTGAAGAAATTAAATGCATTAATTATTTATCCTTGTATTCCTCACACCAAAACTTTAACATTCACGTTTATCTACTTTCTATGATTTCAGTCAATATCTACAAATGTCAAGACTTAGCTTAATATGAAATCGTGAAAACCTTCTGGATCTTTGCCCTCAAGCTTCGTCCTGGACGCTAGCGAGCGGAGCGGGCGGTACGTGAGCACACGTAGCCCCAAACACACCGCTGAACACCTTCACACAAATCTATGAAATCAACTCAACACACACGCGTGTCGCGTCGCCCGCTTTGCCCGCTTCGCCCACTCCGCCCGCTTCGCTCGCTTCGCCCGCTCCGCCCGCTCGCGTCCAGGACACGGCCTAAGGATCTTTGCCCATAGGGATCAGAGTTCGGATTTGCGAGAGTCGTACGTCTTTATGACTTGTTTTACTGTTAATGAAATAGGCTTTTCATGTGCTTCCATCACGTGCCTATTTAATGTAAGGGGGTACTTATAGTTAATTGGTCTCAAGGCTTGCGTCTATTAGTGCCGGCTATAGAATCTGAGTAGATGAAGTCATTTAATGAATGGATTCCCAAACTTAATTTTCGCACATGATGACCGATTTGGTATTTGTGTAGAAGTTTGATCCCCGCACAATTACAAACTTTCTTGTGCATGAACATGAACGTGTAATGTGCCATTATACAAAGCTTTAATGAAATTGCACTAAAACTTTTAGGGGTAAATTCTGGTGCTTCAATACAGCAACTTTTCTACGAGACCAACATTGAATAAATAAATAGTAAAACATTGAAATCGAAAAATAACATTGTTAATGACAATCGGTCTTGGCTTCAGGCGGGAATCGAACCACCGATTCCCGAGTCTTTCGCCACCAGAAAACCATACTAGAAAGATTCGGCCGCTCTGCTAGGTTCTCGGTAGCTTGGTGCAGTCGCCCGGTTAGCGAAAGACGCGGGTTCGATTCCCGCCTGGAACCAAGACCGAATGTCTTTCTCTGGTTTTCGGATCTTTAGTAAAGATACTGCATGGAAAATGCTAAAGATAATAAAAACATAAAACATTGTTAGGTTAATAACAATGTAAAATAACATTTAGGTCATGTTAATATATTTCAGCTGACACTGTTACAATTTGCAATTCCAATCTCAGTAAGATACAGTAGACTAAATGATTCACCGACATGTAGATTTGAATGACGTCGTTGCGACAAACGTTGGCGCGAAAATTATTGCGAGTAGTGCGCCGGTCCGAAAAGTCATTGAATCGCTTTTCGGATCTCTAACAGGCTGTTGTTTCTCAAACATGACAAATATTCAAATGCGGTTTAGAAATAGAATGAAAATACATTCTAATGAATAGTTTACCTGGATTAAATTTGTGTTTTTTTTTAAGTGCCACCGTTATGAACGTCCGATTTTTAAGGATAAACACCTAATGGTGGTGATATGATTGGTCACAAGCCACTCTTACCGAAAATTGGTTAAGTATTTCACGGCCATTTCCATGCTTCTGCCGATTCGTCTCAGTACAGAAACACCTTTACGACACCGGTGGTTGAGGCACTATTATTAAGTGTATTTTTATTTGTTTTGTTGACGATTTAAAAGCGCTTGTGGTCATTTAAATAAAGGTATTTAGGCTGACTTGACTTCGACTCTGAAGGCACCTTAAGCAGTTGCTAGATATCAGTCAGTAAGATAATAAGGAACCCTCGAGGCGGCTTGATAACATCTGACAGTAAAGTTCGCTAACTTCAACCAAAACAATTCGCACTAAGCTCGCGATCGAGCAACCTTATGGTTGAGGTGGGGAGGTAAAGGTTGTTCATATTAGTAAATACTAATACGTACGGTTTAATTATTTCGTTATTTTATTTTTTCCATTTATAATGGAAAAAATAAAATAACGAAATAATTAAACCTTACGAGTATACTTATTTCATTCCATTCCATTCTGACGGCTGTCTTTTGGTAAAGGAGCTTTTAACTTGGGAGAACAACGCAATCTACTTGAAAAGTTTCGCCCCGAATTCCGTGTTAGGTAAAGTGACTAACAAAAAACTGGTTAAGTACGAATCGTACTCGAGTACTAAAGGTTCCGTGCATTTGAATACTTCACTCAGTTTCTTAGGTACAGAATGCAATTAAAATATCGTAATATTTCTGAAAGAGTTTCCACTCAATTTAAGCCAAGATGGATGCCTTGGCGCTGGTTTTGTTGTGGAACATTGAGAGGGAGGCGCAGCTTCGAGTAACAATCTTTCGTTATTAAGAGCGGGTTTTTCCGCTTCGAAAATCTTAAAGAACAGTCGTAAAATTCTGAAAAATACACGTTTTAGTTGAGCATCTAATCTAACATAAATAACATGCATAGGTATGTTTGCTTCACACAATCTGAATACACACACACAGTAGAAATAATATATAATAATAATAGATACTTGTCTGTCTACTAAATATTTTAAGACTCGCTTATATTTCTCGGGAAACACGGACTCCAATAAAATCTTCATCTTAGCTTTATGCGTATTAGAAGGGTGCCTACAGTAAAGCGGCAGTCTTCGTAAATGTGCATTTGTTTTTCCATGTGGAACCCTACAAATATTTTTTGTTCATAAGCACGGGGTGAAACCTTTTTGCCGACATGCTCTCACAGCTCCATCCAAGGCGCAAGTTAAGAAAACATTATATCCGGAAAGGTGCAAAATATTATACCAGCCTTTTTAGTTTGCCAGCCAAAAATATATGACGCGTCTAAGATGTTACAAAACATTGCTTTACAAATGGTAACAGCGGTTTAGAGAAACCAAAAACACTCCGAACAAAGACTTCCTTTTTAAAACAAAGAACTGTATGAAATACTATACTAACCAAGTGCAAAATTCAAAATGTAAGATTTTCTAAACAGTGTCCCACTTACAGTAGTCTGGAAACCTTTTCAAAGAGAGAAGACATCATAAGACTCATTCTGTTTGCGAAAAACAAGAGCTCAGAAATATTTTTTTCAATTTGATTTAGGTGTTTTTTTTTATTAATGCAATTGATATGTACCGTATTAATTAAATAAATATATAAATGGAAATTAATAAAGTCGTGATTTCGTGACAATGGTGAATCTGCACATTAAATCCAATTGAATTCATAAAAACTTAAACAGCGCTTCAACAACACGTTAACTTTTGCGAGTAAGTGACAAATTGCGTAATTGCTTGAATTATGCTATGGCTTTGCGTTCGTTTATGAATAAGGGAGTAAGTAAATCATTACAATGTATTTGTTTTAAAAACTTTAGCAAATGTATGTATTTAGAAGTTGACCTTTAAGGTAAACGACCTGTGTGACCTTTACATAATAAGTAACTCAAGTTCAAACCAGCCGAACCCCTGTAAAATGTCGTTGCGTACTCGTATTTAAAAAGTAAAATACCGAAAGAGTTCATTGTATCCTTTTTCCTAGCACTCTGAGCAGATGTTTGTAATTGCTTCGTCCACCAAAAAGGGGGGAGGAGACTCGGATGAAACATGGATGGCTTCGAACCAAGGACAGGTGTGTAAAGTGCTGAAAATGTTAAGAGGAATATCTATAAATTATCCTGCAAGAAGCTTTCTGTTTTCCTTGCGTCTCGCTTACGTTTCTCCATGTAAAAATATAGTTTGTTGGACTGGCCCGGAGGCAAAATGGCTAGAGATCTTGTTAACAGTGCAGGAAGTTTTGAGTTCGATTTCTATCCAGACAAACAACCATATGAATGACCCCAAGGGAAGTATCGTACACATATCTTAGAAACTTTTGTTCCGTGTTATGCTGGTTTACTAAAATACTATACACAGTTAAAACAACATCTTGTTTAATGTACTTATTTTGTAACGTACTTGATGTGACACTGTGGAATTCTGATACCTTCAACCCTGACATTATTGGCTGCGACAAAATTTCTTCAAACTACCTAATGCAGACATTATCGTACACTGCCAAAATATAATTTTACTAGGAAGGAACCTTTTCACTGCGGGGTTTTAAACTTTCTCAATTTGAAGAAGCTATTTCTTGAACTAAGCTAAAGACTCGTGTTTTCTAGTCTAGACAAAATAAGTTCGTCACGAATTCGTAGAATCCGCTAACTAGCAAAAAGTTGGTTCGTCATTATCCAAAATAATGAGAATAATTTCTCAAAATAACTATTTTCATTTAAATAAAATTAACATTGATATTATAATCATAACATTTCCCAGCCAGGGATGGAGAATATTAGTATGTCTGGACCACTAATTATGCTATGAACCATCCTTTGATTCCCGGGGGGTTATTACTGGTATCTTCAGTTGCCTTGCTCTGCCGTCCCTAGAATATTACTTTGTGATAGTCGCAGACAAAAAATAAGAATTTCCCGCAATATTAAGCCTTGCAGCGAAGTTTTATTAGAGTTCTTGCACTGCGGTTTAAGTTATATATTCTTACTGGCTTTTGCCTGTGACTTCATCACAACCCACAAGGGATTTCTAATACTAGCAGTTTCGTAAGAAATTCCACCCCCCTTTTCACCCTCTTTAGGTACAATTAGTATCATGGTTACAACGGTTATCGTTGTCAATCCCCTGGTTATCAGTTCTACAGGGTGAATCAAAAGTCAGTCCACAAAATTCAATAGGATGTTCTAGATTTGCCATACATTCATGTAAAAATAATTTGAATGTAAACGTATAAAAATACCATTAATTTTTTAAAGCTGCGACACTGGCCACGGGGAACGCTGTTTTACACAACTTCAACGAATGATGCTTTACAACACACCAGCCGCCTGCCAGACATACCAAAGTACTTTTATGATTCGATTCCGATCAACATATCAATGGAAAAAAACAAACCAATTATTAACCAGGAATAAAAATGGAAGAAAAACAATGCTCCCGATTTTTGATTTGACCTCATAAAATGAATTTGGAACAGTAACACAACCAACCCTAAAAGTTTGTCAATCGTTTTCGGTTTCACTCTGTAGACTATAGTCTACAGAGTGAAACCGAAAACAATTTGTTATAACAAACACCTAGTTTTCAACCTGGAACAAAGAAACAGGAGCAGGTTTAGAAAAAAAGGTAAAAAGATAACTAGTTTGCACTTCCTAGCCTGTGTATTATTTATTCATTCTCTGAGGGTAAACATTTCACTGCGTTACAACATTTTTACGGAAAGCTGCCTAGAGCGACTGCGCCCAACGTTGCACTATACAAAGTACTAACTGCACATGAAAAAGGGTTAAGTCCGCCAGGATTTAACAGATAAGGCAGGTCAACAGTACAGATGAATATTAGTGGGTAGAGTTGCCAGGACTCAAAACGATTCTAAACGTCCACTCGCAAGGTGAAGCTATCAGGTCGCAGGATACCGGTAGACACAGGCCGCCTAAGCTCATTCTAACGACCGATTTGGTGTAATGGTCAGAAAATTTAATAGTACACCAGAGGTCGCGGGTCCAACAGTATCACAGTATGTATGGTCTGGGAGTTTCAGATGGATTTACAAAATAACGTATTTAAGTACGTTTATCCGTTGTCTAGGATCCCAAAGTACTAGGTTTGCTTTGTTTGGGGCTAGACGCTGTTATGTAAACGAATGTCTCATCATATTTATT
This sequence comes from Udea ferrugalis, assembly GCA_950022985.1. Lineage (NCBI taxonomy): Eukaryota > Metazoa > Arthropoda > Insecta > Lepidoptera > Crambidae > Udea > Udea ferrugalis. The sequence goes on along the minus strand of OX465532.1, from coordinate 4,101,475 downwards.
TACCTTGTAGCTCTGGAAACATATTTGGGGGCCTCAACTCAATGATGCCCGTCTTACGGATAATATGGGAACATAAAAATTGAAACAATGAAATTCTCTCTAAGTAACTCCGAATCAACAAATATCAACAAACATTAGCAGTATCTGAAGTCTGAACCAATATACCTTTTCATAATGCCTTCAGCCTTTGGCTAGCCCCTAAGTCATATTTAAGCTTCTAAAATAATTTAATTTAGTTTTGAACTTAGTTTTTGAACGCAACGAAAAATCCCAGTTGTATTGTAAAGTATTCTCAATGCAGATATTTTATCTGTAGTATTGATTCCAAAGTCCCTCCAACAGTCGCAATTGCAAGTCGCCTACGTGTTTCCGAACTCGCGTTCAAAATATTTATACGTTTCACGGAATTGCCGCTTAGGTGGCTCGCAATAAGGCCCATAGTGCCGTAAATATTTTCTACCTATTGCTCTTTCTTTTTTCTTTTCATTGCTTTGTGCGGCTAGAGAAATACTGGTTTTATCGAGCTGTAGAAATAGTGCAATTCTCTACACTGTATTTTATTTACAACACGTAAACGAAAATGCTGCATTGCTATTATAAAAATCCAGGCGCGGTGGATTTCCGTGGTAACCCTATACAATATGCGGACTGAGAATGGGCTATTATGATTATAATTTGGTTGACAGCAAATGCATTTAATAAATTGATTAACTCATTCAATGACTGGCAAATAAACGTGCGGACCGCCTGATGGCATCACTCGCGCGTTGATAGATCTGTAAGAACCTCTGCAAACTTCTCTTATAGAAATCCAATAGCCCATTGAAAAAAACACGGCAGAGACCTGTAGTTGATTCCACATTTCAAGTGTCCAGCAGGATAGCAGGTTGAAGTGGGAGTAGACGCGGCACATATCCCGAAGAACTGATGGCCATTGGGCCGAAAAGTTATCCAATGCAGGCCGCCTACGACCGGCTATCGCAATCTATGGGGAAGGCCTATGTTCAACAGCAAACCTAAGTTCTATAGAGTATGAGGGCGAAAACCCCGTCGAAGGCAAGCTTAGAAAGTTACAGTAATATACCAAAGCGTTTTGCATAACGAAACCCTTTAGGAAACGCCAGTGAAGTTTCTTTTCGAAATGTAGATCCAAGCCGCTAGTCAGCTTGGGTTCGTCTAAACCTGCTTGCACGATTTTCCTCGAGTCAAAAGGACTGAGCTAGTATTCAGACGGAGGTATTCAGGTTATCAGGAGGGGAATCCCATCGTTGAGAGCTCATGGGTCGTTAACTTGTAAAACCTCCTTAGCTACGATCGTTTTCCTGTTAACTTTACTATTTACCTTTAACTAAACCCCGGACAGACAGGCAGATATGGCAAAACCATAAGGGTGCCTTATTTATTTATTAATTGTTCATTGCACAAAAAAACTTTTTTTTGTAAGAGGGAGCAAACGACGAGGGAGCAAACTTCCTATTAGGTGACCCTCAAGGTCACCTAATAGGAAGTGAGCACCTCAGCCCATGGACCACCGCAACGCCGCTGGTGACGCCGCTGCGTTGCTTGCCTTTTAGAAATGAATACGCTTTTTTTTGAAGGCCCCAATGTCGAATCTTCTCTACTTTTATCTTTGTTACTAATCAATAATTAAATTAATACCTTCGTAAATTAAATACAGCTAATATTATACATGATACCGATATGCTTTGTTGATTAAGGAACCCCAAAAACAACACTTTATTACCTACATTTAAAGCGGAAGACACAAGGATAAACTAATAGGTACTCACTATTATCTACTTTTTGAATATAAATACTTAACATCCGTGTGTAAAAATTATCAGCAATGATAATTGATATCTGATAACAACTGATTGTAATTTAAAATGTGTTATTTTTTTAAATATTACGTTATCTTTTTGTTATCACCGTATCACGTCATGTTACTCACTTGCTTTTGCCGAAAACATCAAAGAAAATTTAAATCTTATTTAAACCCCTATCCATCTCATTACTTTTACAGCAGGCCTAAGGAAAAACAACCGTAAACAAACTTTGGAAAGTAACAGACCGGAATATAATATAAAGAGTAATATTTATAACTATAATAGTACGTATTAACATTCATTTTAAACGGCCTATATACATCAGTAACAGTGGGGGAAAAGCGCACAGTGTATTAACAAATTCGAATTAACAAACGCTTTGAATTAGTACACTACTTAATTAATTTCTTTGTAGTAGAACTTCTTGTAGTATTCAGTAGTGTACGTCTCCATAGCAAGTCTAGTCCCGAGGGGCCGGTGCAGTGTGCGTTGCACAGCGAGGTGTATTGTGTCGTCGCCGCAATGAATCTGCAATGAACCCGACGTCATCCCGAAGAATAGCGGTTTTTGCTAGCACGGTGATCGTTTTAGGATGTTTTTTATCCAAAAAAAAAAAAGTAGCTTTATTTAAATAGACCTGTTACAGAGTACTTTTAAATCGTCAAATCTAATTTAACAAACAAAACAAACTTAATAATAGACATGAATACCATAATATTAAATGTAAATGTAAATCCTGTCATCAAAACAAGAGACGATCGTTAAAATTAGTTGTATTTCGTCAAAAATGAGAACTTCTGCGATTTTTCTACGTTTACCGGTTTTTCGGATCGTCCTTTGTTCTCTAGCAGGTAACGTCAATTTCAATAGTCGTACTTATAACTACTCGTAGCTGCAGTCAAATGAAAGATTTTTCAAGAAAATAAGGTTTTCTGTCAAATCGACTGTCATTTTACTGCACCTGATGAAAAGCCCAGAGTAAAATTACTTAGTATGGCAATGAACTAGTAGCATGCTAATTAATCTACCCCGTAGACAGAACATCTTGTAGTATTCCGTAAGCCCGTGTACGTCTCCATAGCCGGCCCGGTCCCGAGGGGCAGGCGCAGTAGTTTGCAGCGAGGCTCATTGTGTCGTCGCCGCTGTATGAATGTTCAATGAAGGTGTCGTCATTCATGCCGAATTATAGCGGTTTTTGGAAGGAGTAGCGTTGTTTTAGTTGTATTATGTTAAATTTAACTTTTACGTTAATGTGTCCTATGTGTCATGTTCATTTCGATTGTCCTATATGGAAGTTATACTATGAAAAAGTGAATTTCTGTAGCCGGACTTACAGCTGTCGACCAAATGACCTGTCATTTTCTGCACCAAATTGGAAGCTCGAGTATAGTTAGTATGGCAATGAACGGACAAACTACCAGTATACTAATAAATCCACCTATTACACAGATCACCATGTAGTATTCCGTAAGCCCGTGTACGTCTCCATAGCCGGCCAGGTCCCGAGGGGCAGGGGCAGTAGTTTGCGGCGAGGCTCATTGTGTCGTCGCCGCTGTGTGAATGTTCAATAAAACTGTCGTCATTCATGCCGAATTATAGTGGTTTTGCAAGGAGTAGCGTTGTTTTAGTTGTATTAAGTGTACTTTTAACATTTTACGTTAATATGTCCTATGTGTCATGTTCATTTCGATTGTCCTCTATGTAAGTTATGTTATAAAAACGTGAAGTTCTATAGCCGGACTTTAAGCTGCCGACCAAATGATCTGTCATTTTCTGCACCAAATAAGAAGCTCGAGTAAAGTTAGTATGGTAATGAACAAACAAACTAAAAGTATGCTAATTAATTCACATCGTCCACAGATCATCTTGTACTATTCCGTAAGCCCGTGTACGTCTCCATAGCCGGCCCGGTCCCGAGGGGCAGGCGCAGCAGTTTGCAGCGAGGCTCATTGTGTCGTTGCCGCTGTATGAATGTTCAATGAAGCTGGCGTCATTCATGCCGAATTTTAGCGGTTTTTGGAAGGAGTAGCGTTGTTTCAGTTGTATTATGTGTACTTTTAACTTTTTACGTTAATATGTCCTCTGTGCCATGTTCATTTCGATTTACCTATATAGGAACTAGGATATACTTCCATACGGAAGTAATGGTTTTTATAGATTAGATTCGATTATAGCCGGACTTTTAATAAGCTGTGGACCAATTCAATTTACCTGTCAGTTTCTGCACCAAATTAGAAGCTTGAGTATGGTTAGTATGAAAATGAACGGACAAACTACCAGTATGCTAATTAGTCCACCTCGTACACAGATCATCTTGTACTATTCCGTAAGCCCGTGTACGTCTCCATAGCCGGCCCGGTCCCGAGGGGCAGGCGCAGTAGTTTGCAGCGAGGCTCATTGTATCGTCGCCGCTATGAATGTTCAATGAAGCTGGCGTCATTCATGCCGAATATAGCGGTTTTTGCAAGGAGCCATGTTGATTTATCAGATTGATGTGTATTTTTTACTTTTAACGTTGACTTGTTTTTCATGTTTTCGTAATATTATTTTTTGTTTTGTAATTCTGTACATGAAATATATTTAAAAAATAACTATCAAGGGGTGATAAGGGATCATTATTGATGCCAAAAATGCAATCAGTAAATTTATGTCTGTCTGTCTGTCTGCCCGCTGTATGTTTGTTATAGAAACAAAAACTACTCGACGGATTTGAACGAAATTTGGCTCAATTATTCTTCATACTCTTCTGCAGGTTACTGTATAGTATACAGTAACCTGCAGAAGAAGGTTGTAGCGTAATGGAAACTACAACCAATAGGAGCAGAGCAGTGAAGGTAAATATTGGGAAAACGGGAGAAGTTAGGTCTATCAACAACTGATTATCAATTGTTTTATTTTGTAGACAGACAACCTGATAATATAGAAACTTTCAAAGTATATCCTACTTATATTATAAATGCGAAAGTTTGTATGTGTGGATGGATGTATGTGCCGTGTTGCTCTTTCACGTAAAAACTACTGGATGGATTTTAATGAAACTTTACAATTATACAGCTTATGCATCGGAATAGGACATAGGCTACAATTTATAAAGATATATTACTTTTTTAACATAAGTCGACGCAGACGAAGTCGCGGGCGGCCGCTAGTAAAAACATAAACTACTGGTAAGTTTTGTCTCTTTAATACTCAACATTTGTGTCATCAGTGCCTTTTTTAGTCGGTATGCCGTAAGTCCCACCCACGGGCTTTCCCCCAGGGTACGTGAAGTCTAAAGAAGATTTTTTACATTGGTCAAAAAACAAAGGTGGGTTACGGCCAGATTTGATCTCGGGACCCACCGGGTTCCGAGACAGAGTGTTCAACCACTAGGCCATGACGCTCTCTTGCTTTGGCTTTACACAAAAACAAAATTAACCCCCGAATTCACAAATGTCAATCAACGTTAAGCACGCGCTCACGCTCATGCTGTCCCATAAAATGTCAATAGAACTGTAAGGGACAGCATGAGCGTGAGTGCGTGCTTAGCGTTGATTGTCGTTTGTGAATTCGGGTGTAGGACACATGCTTTGAAACGATTTTCTAGACGTGATTTTTTTAAAGAGTTACAGAACTGAGTTCAAGAGCAGTTAAAGGTTTCAAAAGGTTTTTTTATGAATGGCAACTCGAGTGATATTTTTGTTTTTTATATTTCGCCAACTTCAAAATGTCAAATTATAACATTTCGAGGAAAATTTCTTCGGTCATAAAAGACATCAAATTATTTTTATGCTTTTCAATTGTCTATCTTTCAAATTCAAATCTAATCTTTTACCTTCAGACATACGAAACCACACCAAGTACCTGGAATCAGATTAAAAATAGGGTTAATTACATCGTTATCGACAAGATAGTAGTTATCAACATTGATAATGATATGACAAAATGAAACCCGACCGGCATTTTTCAATAATAGCACGTTTCCGTGATAAATAGCGGAATTGATAACAGTAACATACCGGAGTTATACTGTCATTGTTGAAAAAAATATATTCATTCTAAAATTTTTATTTTTGGTTAATCTTATTTGGCAATCAGTCGGTCCCGGTTGACGTCGCCAGATGTCAGTCGTTTAGTAAACTGCAGTAGTTTTTGGTGTGCGATAAAGACTGTTTCTGTCTATCTAAAGGATGTCTGGAAGATATCGCTCTTTAGAGAAAATACCGTCGCAATTTCACTTTGGTCTTGGCAGTGTATAACATAACAGTATACTGTTATGTTTTTCGTACAATAAATAACACCTATCTGTCTATATTGTCTATCAAAGGTTCGTGATCCATTGCAAAAACATTCACGATACACATGTAGAGAGATACACGTCGCACTCCTATTTTTGCGACAGCAGAATCGAAAATAAACTTATTGACTATAGGCCAATGTTCAATTTAAAGTTCTAATTAAAGCAACGTTTGCAGGAAATACGAGTAACAATGAACCTAGAACGGCAACGGAACCTAGGAAGGACTGATTCAGGAAATTTCATTAAGTCCGTGCTGTACTGAGTACTAAGAGCATTGCATGTAAATCCAACGCTCTTTACACCCTGCGACTTTAAGAGCGATGCAAACACAGTTGCAATTCAGTATCAATGATGCATCGTGACTCCTGCTTAACACACACGCAATTTTCAAAGCAGCGATGCACTAATGCGCTACTAGTAGTAGTAGTAGGTTGAAGCATCAGTATAGGTACTGCATTGTGACTGTCTATTTTGCACACACACACGCTACTCAAAGCAGAACGGTGCAAAGGAGATACCAACGGGATGCAGTCAGGACAGTGATACAGTCTCGGTCACAGTACAGCATTGATCGCGTTTACATCGATAAATTATTAATCGATACAAACGCGAGTATGGTCGATGCGAATATTTGTTGGTGCCTAGGGTGGCAATGGAATGGAGTAGTGCGACTCTAAATCACGGCTTTTGAGTGGCACGTGTGCTTGAAACTAAGTCGCGGTGCAGTATCGATGCATCGTAAGTGTTAACTATATCATGTTAGCATCGCTGTTAAAAGTCTCATTCATTTCATTTATTTATTCATGAAAGTGAAAAAAAAACATTGAATAAACATATCATGCCACATACTCATTCTAGTTTTACCGGGCACCAAAGTCGTCAACATAGGTCATGCATCGCAATGTGTAATGGCTCTAAAAGGTGCTGCTGAAACAGTCAGTTAATCTTTAAGCGAGGTTTAGAATGTCAGCGCAAAAATTAAAACGCGCAGCAACCGTTCCAGTTCCTTAATGAGAAAATAGACAGAAGTAATGCTAAAGTCGTTACATTTTAAAGCGCTGGGTGGCGCTGCCATCGCGTTAGAGTAGGGTGGCCAAATATATTTATGACACAGGTACTAATTGTATGAAACATAATAAAAATAGATTAGACAATTATGTGTATTTGGAATTGTTTTCGATTCGACTTTTGTACAAAATGTTGCCTGGAAATGCCATTTCGACTGTACAACGAACTATTGTAATTTTTTCTTGATTGAACATTAAGAATGAACAATGATGTTACTTTTATTGTTTTTGTTTGTTATGTACCCAATAAAACATTCTCTATTTTTCTTTAAAATTTGGGAAAATTCGTCCATTTTTTTCGTCAACTTTGAGCGGCTATCGGACGTTTTAAACGCTTGCTCGCTTTACAGAGCGAATTTGAGATTGTTTCTTGTTTGATTATGGACCTCCTTCAGAAATCAGCACGATTCAGAAACCACATCCTGTATAAATACATTCAACCACGCATGGCTGCGTGACCCGATAATTTTAATTCATTGTTAAAGAAACATAATGATGTTTCTTTTAAAACATTTCGAACATTTTACAAATCACTGTAAAAAATACATCTATTTCAGATGATCATCAACGCTAAGTATGCATACAAGAGAGCTCATTTTGTAGTGACCCAAAAGCCTGCCCTGGAAAACTAACTGCAGCGCATTTTAGGGGCTGTTGAACGAACGACAAGAGGAAACGGTTCGGTCGCAAACGGACATTCCGCCCTCCAGAATGACTGAATGAACGATTTCGACCGCTCGCTATGTTTGTCAATTTCCTTACTGGAAGTGGCACGGACGGTCGGACATTTTGTCGCAAATACGCTAAGTATTTACATTATATTTGTATGCTTGTAAATCGTTGCGCTTCTTCCCTGAGTATATTTTTAGGCTTGAGTCCTTTCTAAACCCAGCTACAAATAGAAGGACATATGGGTATTTTCCCCACAAGGAAGTTTTATAAAATCGACAAAAATTTGTTGGTAACAGCCTGGAGGATTGTGAAGAAAAAGTTTCAAAACACGTGCTACTAACGTTACTTGCAGGTTTAATGCAATTTGATAAAAGAAACAAACTCATCAGAGCTGAACACAGTAGGGTTTGTTACAGAACGGAACGATTTTATTTGTTTTTGATTTGTTGAATTAGTCAAATCCTAAAAAAAATATATGTTGAATTTGTCAAATCCTAGAAAAAAATAAGTAATTTTCGTCTCAAATAAGAGACTTAATTTCTTTGTTTATCTCTCTGAATTAGAATTTAGCACCGCCAACAGCATTTTCTGTCGCACCCAATGGTGCACTGGTAGAGGATGCTTTTATCATTAAGAGCGCTTTTTCTACTTTTGCCATAGCCCAATGGCATTAGACAGAACGACTTCTGTCTAGACATAGCTGTATTACAATAAAGAAAGAAATTTAGAGAAGCTTACTTATTGGGTTTATCCAAAGACCTTATAAATGCCTTGTTCTCGTACAATTCGTTGAGAAGCATCTTAGGAAGCTTCAAGAAAACTCCATAAGATTCTTACCGCAGTTGTATTTAATGAAACTAATTATCTTTTTCTCTGACAAGACCAAACTAAATAGAAAATCGGAATGTTCACATTACATTGCATCTGTTCACAGCAGGGACCGTACTGCTGTTCTACCAACATTAAAAAGACAACACGACATTAAAAATTACTCGTTCTATTTTCACATCCAAACAGTCTAATACTTGTTAAAATGTAAGCTATTTAATACCGCAATTTCGACTTTAACTGACTTCGTGAAATACTAAAAGCTATTTCCTCCCTTATTTTGCTGTAGAGCGCTTGTTTAATTTTCTGCTTATTTATATTTTATGCACCACGTCTTATTAAACATTCATATTAGGTCGGACACTTTGGAGCCCGTCTACTCGTACTCTGCGGACTTTTTATGCTAATCTGCTAATAACGCTTTGGAAACCTTTAGGTACGACTTGAGAGTTTCTTAGAATATGCCCGCCACGTGTATTGCCAGTTTAAAATAATATCTACGCTCGACTTTGCGTGCGTAAGAAAATACGAATGGCTGACGATAATTAAAAAAAGGGATGCTGTCTTGAGATTGACTTAAAAGTACTTTACTGCTTATTCGTACAGTTTTATTTTTTTACTAATTGACATAGTTATATGTCTTTCCAGCCAAATATTTACTGCGCTTTGTGCAAGCGAGGGATGAATAAAAAAATAGTGAAATTATTAAGGGTCAATTAATTGGAATAATAGTAAGCGAATATAAGCAACATCCCTTTAACTGAAAAACACTGAAATAGTTCTAGGGGAGGAAGTGATCGGACTTTTAGACCTGTTTTACACCAAAGCGGAGAGGAGTGGAATGCTGCCCTCTTTAGCACGCTTCAATCCTGATATCTGTACGCCTTTGATAGTGGTTTTGTAAAATTCATCATCATCATCTTCCAAACGTAAGCTTCCTCCTCTAATGCGGCCACCTTGCCCTAAACTTCAGCTAGACGCAACTGCCTCTTAGCAGGCAGAGGGCGCCCCCGCTATTTTTATTATTATTAGGAGCCTGTCATTTCCCACTGCAGGGCAAAGGCCTCCCCATCCCGTTTCCACTGCTGCCAATTCTGTGCTTTTTCCCGCCAATTGCGCAAAAATGAGTCCAGCTGGTCTCGCCATCGCATTTTCGGCCTGCTACGAGGACGCCTTACGTCTTGAGGCACCCAGTCTGTGACAGAGACCTCTTAGCACAGAGTTCTCGCGGCATGCGACAAACGTGGCCAGCCCAGTTCCACTTCAGCTGAGGTTAGTTAGTTAGTTAGCGCCCCCGCTAAGGTTGCCGAAATGTAAATGGCCAATAACAAATTGTTTTTTTTCTTATTGAAATTATACTTCAGTAACTTAACACATGGTAAGCCTCTAAGGCGACAGACACACATGAAGGTTATTCAGCCAAGTCAATCTAGCAATGGAACGCGTATTCACAATAAAGACGGTAATGAGCCCGCCTGCCGGATGCGCTGTTATGAAATCTGCGCGTTGCGGCGATACAATAATTAGAGCAACATACAGTTGGGACAATTGAAATACTGTAAATACTTGCAAATAATTAAAATAATACGTGTTGATCCTTGAACAGACTGTGGAGCCAGGTCGGTAGATGCAAGGCTAGTCTGTGCAGGTAGGGCACATTGATGGTGCGGGCAAAGAACGGATTAGGGAATATTGGTCAAAAATGTATAATTTGAAGTCGCTTTTGAAACGATAAGAAGAATGTGTTGTTCGGGCATCTGATCAAGTAAATTTGACTAGCATGCTAGAGGACAAGCTTTTATCACTTGGTAATAATCACCAGGCTGTAGAGCAGCGCGATTAAGTTATATCGAGCTTTTTCTCGCGCCTAAACCATACGAACAGAACGAGATAACGCGTGACAAAATGAGACGTTGTCGCGGTGTGCATCTTATCACGGCAGGTCTTATGTTACATGTTTTCCTTTAAAGTAACTGCACTTAAGAAAACGGGATTCATATAAAATAAATAAATGCATTCATCGTTATACAAAAGCTTTTTCGCGGTAAACAACACTAGCCCACGCGGACAAAGTAGCGGCAAAAGCTAGTCGGTTTATAAGTATTTAATCTCAACTCGATAAATGCCGTAACATTTCCAATTAAGGGAATTTCTCCGACAATTTGTTCAAGTTCTCCGCATTTCAAACCATGAATTCTCCGATGAAAAGTTGGACGGTCCACAAAATCCCGTAATCTTGTTTCGCGTCTCCTTAGATTTTTTTTGCAAATAAAATTTAATCAAACTTTTCCCATTTAGTCGCTGCCAATAATGATTGTAATAAAGCGAGAACGCAGCGAAAACGGGACGAACCTTTGAGCTTGCTTTGGGATACAAAACCAATAAGGATAATGTTAATTTTTAAAAATAAACTGCAATTGATTGATTCAAAATGATTTCAAATTACATTTCAAAAGCTTCTAAAGAAAACTATTTGATTTCCCCATAATTTACAATTCTGAAATACTTTAATATTCTCGTTTACTATTAGTATACACTTTGCGAAAGATACTGTGGTCCCTATACAGATTTAAACCCTTTGTTACTAGTACATTGTGTCACCCTCAAGAAGGTCTGGATACTCAGTCTTCTGGCAACTAATAAATATGAATGAATACATTACAATAATTAAAGAAAGAAAAACCGGAAAAATACATTTGGTCTAGGAATCAGGCAAAAAAGATAGACAGTGAAGATGTAGCATTGATGATGTTAAATAACAGAAAGAAAATCAGAATAGAATAATTTTACTAACAGCACTGATCTACATTTAAAATAAAAATATAGTTCTTACAGTTAATTAATTCTTAACTGACTGATTTATAAAAATATCACTGATTTTTCAAAAGATCCGTCAGGGTTAAACAGAAAACAATGTTATTGCGGTTGTAAAAAATACATTATGACAGGTAACCTTGTTCGCGTTACATATCGCTTTCCGAAGTCAATAGTATCGCGTGAAAACAGCTTATTAGTGGATTAGCGCGGTGGAAGAATCAACAGGTCGTGCAGGCACAGTAAACAAAGAACAGTAAAATATCTACATACATACGTGCCGCTCTCGGTTTGAATGTGTGCGTGCGCGTCGCGCGCCGTGTCGGAACGCGATTTCACGCACACGCTAGCGTATAATATGGGAAAAAAAGGTGGGCTGTGCCGCGTGTCTGTGAGCACGCTAGGCTAATAAATAATTCGGCGAGCGGCCTTAGATAACTTACTGTTATGTTTACTATGGTGCAGGCTTCGTTTACGTTCAGCGAACGTGTAAACACGTGCGGCTTGGGAAATATTTCAATACTGCTACTGCCAAACTTCATTTACATTCCGTTTAATCGGGCAACCCTTGGTTCTGTAGGTGTAGAAGTGAGACCTGTTTTCAGACGAATAATGCTATCATACATATGAAATGAATAGCGGAAATGTATGTAGCAATAATAGTATGTAATGTGCTAGCCGAACGAAGGTAAGTAATCTGCAAGTTAGTTGCAATACGCGAATGATACTTTTGTAATTTTACGTCAACCGTTAGGCAGCACATCTTTTTTAAGCGCGCACACCACAGCGAAAATAATAAATATTTTATACTGAAAAATATAGGTCATAGGAACTGTGCATCTGCATAGTGCCTCTTTACTTTAAATATTATGTTAGTGCCAAATGAACAAGCATTTATAATAGTTCTCATTAGAAAGTTATTTTCATTACCGTGGCATTCGGTGCGACGTCATTACCGCCCTGTCTCGAGCGGAGTTTGTGCCATGCTGATGCGAGCTTAACTTAGTTAGGCAATCTGTTAGTTGCCATACGTGCATAAGATTTCTTTGTGCCAAATGAACAAGCATTTATAATAGCATCTCATTAGAAAGTTATTTTCATTACCGTGGCATTCGGTGCGACTCATTACGGCCCTGTCTCGAGCGGAGTTTGTGCCATGCTGATGCGAGCTAACTTAGTTAGGCAATCTGTTAGTTGCCATACGTGCATAAGACTTGGAAACTTGGCGGAAAACTTGAAGATGAGATTGGTGACTTGAGCTTTTTGTAAAGTGAATTTTACGTTATAGTTAAAGATCGCAGGAAATAAAATCTAATTTCAGAATCTATTAAACTTTTAGACTACTGTCTGTGTCCTGTAATAAACTTATTACATTGACCGCAAAGCTACTAGGCGTAAACGAAACATCTAGTGTTTCGTTTCTTGCATTAAATGAAATCTACTATATAAAAATAAGTCGGGTTTTCCTTCCTGACGCTATAACTCCAGAACGCAGGAACCGATTTCCACAGTTTTGCATTCGTTGGAAAGGTCTTGGGCTCCGTGAGGTTTATAGCAAAGAAAATTCAGGAAAATTTCAACAGAAAAGCGGGAAAATATTATTTCACATACAGCTAAGTCCACGCGGACGAAGTCGCGGGCGGCTGCTAGTAAGGTATAAAAACCGAGGAAGAGCGACTTCGTGACACTAAGACTAAGCAGAATTTTCCTTCGCTATCTTTTGTAATTGTGCAAAAGTTTAGAATATTTTGGAAATTTTAGAAGTATCACTGCATTTACTCAACCTTGCCATCAATAAATAGTAAATTCCTCACAAGGGTACATAAGGATTAGTACGAACTTGCTAGCAACAGTGTGTTAGTGTTTCAATATTGATATGTTGATATTTAAAAGAAATAGTCCACGATTGAATTTGAAAACCCAGTTCTTGGTTATTTTAAATGAAACAAAGCCAATGGAAATGTCAATATCACAACACCTGCCGGCGAATATTAAATATACTATACATTCGAGTCACGTTGGAACCCGTATGTGGACTTCGTTCCCAATTATACTTTTTCAGGCAAATCTACATCCGAAACGTGATATAATTTTTATCATTTTCATGGCTATTTAAATGTTTTGTGATTCATTCCTATGATAAATGATAATAAACGTGTTTATTCTAGATCTTATCTTGCAAATGTCCTTCACTAAAACGTAAGATAAGAAATGAGTACCTTTGCAATATAATTAATCTGCCGGATCTCACATCGATTATATCACCAATATTCATATCCGGAGGCCAACCCAAAACCGTGTTATTGAACGAATGGTAAAATTTTATATAATTTCGGGAAATCGTTCAGGCATGCGCCTTAACTTTTTGTGTGAAGGCCAAAGGATCTAGTATATTTATAAACAAAACTAGCGGCTGTCCGCGTGGCTTCAGATTAAAAAAAATTGCTAAATATCTTTTTAAATTGTAGCCTATGTCCTACTCAGATACATAAGCTTTATTATTGTAAAGTTTCATTAAAATCCATCCAGTAGTTTTTACGTGGAGGAGCAACACGGCACATCCATACAAACTTTCGCATTTATAATATTAGTAGGATAAAGCGACACCACCCATACTGCACGCAGTGTCAGTAGGCAAATGTATCGAGCCACTTTCATTGAGTATTGAATTTATCAATATTTAGGTTCATTAGATTAAATTGTCAGGAGATTTTTTACCTTTCCAGTGCTTCTTTTCATGAAGTATATTTTTCAAAGCAAGACATTGAATAAGTGCCAGTCTATCCAAATACGATATCTGTAGTGGCATCGCGAGTCAGACCACGTAATAGGAGGGGTATTGCCTCCATGCTCCGGCACTCCGGTGTCTAGTGATTTATCATAGCAGCGTCGGGGGACTTCCCCGGATTTTGTCACAGGCTTTACGGACATTTACCGGATACAAGTCGGTGCGTCTCGGTGAAAGTTATGGCGAGGCAATCATATACCTTGTGCCCCTGTCTGTTTTTTGAGGGATGATTCAGAAGCCAAAAAAAAGCTTTGCTTTCGCGCGGCCAAATACAAAAAGTTTAGCTACGAAGAATTAAGGTGCCTTTTTGTGGGTTAAGTGGCTACAACACAGTTTCAACGTAACGACCGAAAAGAAGCACCTTTGCGGTCAGTTTAAGCGGGAAGTCTTTAACCCCCGGAAAGTTAACTATAAAAATAGGTGACCGGTGCCGGTAATCTCATACTTGGTACAGCACAATAAGGATGTTAGCTGCAGCATTCCTACATACTTTCGTTCACTATGTGTCACAGGTTTTTCTTGCTACACTTGTTTTCCAAAACAGACAAAATATCGCCACCTTGAACGCCATCTTGAACAGAAATATAGCCATTTTTGTAGGAAGTTAATTTACTTGTATTTGCTCGTCAGAGCATTACAAAGATGAATTCTCAATTTTTCTTCCTTTTTGTACACCTTCTGTGTATCTTCAGCGCTCAGTAGAGCACAAGTTTTTGTTTTCGCTAAACATGTAATTTATCCTGTAATATTTTCCCAGAAGTTTTTCTTGCTTGTCTGCGCTCGATAGCGCCGACCACTGCGTCTTCATTATGTATTCTATAGCGTTAATTATAAGTTCCTAAATACGGGCGATAGCTTAACTTTAACCATATATCTGTAGCTTCACTTATGTAACAAAATCACCCGATACATCGTACGATCCTTTAAACCAATCACAGTTCTCCCTTCACTTAACACTTAACCTTGAGTTCAGCAGTGGGGCTGGCTCCTCATTATTGTAAATTGTATTTTAAATGTATAAAGTTAAGGTATAATATGTATGTAGCTTAAACTCTTTACTGCTTTACATTCGTAGTTAAAATTAACTCCTAGTAGATTCACTTCACCGTTGGTCGCTATCGCCTAAACATTGTCCTTTGTAACTCTAATAAGTTATTTAATATTATAGAGGATCTAAATCAGCTTTTATTCCTCCCTTTGTTCGAATAGCGAACAAAATTGGCGACCGTGACAGGACTGTTTTGCGGTTTAAAGCGATTTTGGAGAGTTTCAGAATCCTGGTTTATATTGAGCACGAAACGAACCGCGTCATCCACCACCTCAAGTGTCACCGAGGGTCTGGGAGATTATCCGGCCTGCTCCTGTGCTTGGGGCGCTGACGTGTGCGTGTGCGCATCGCGGGTTTCCACCGACGTGTTGGATTTCTCCAGAAGAAACTGTGAAGTCACCATCTGGGAAGACGAATCAAGGTCTCATCGACGCAGCAAGGACTTTCTGGGCGCAGAATATAAAGGACTGCGCTGCCACCTCTCCTGTCTGATTGTCAAGTGAGCCCGTTCCTTATTATCCTTCCGATTATTTCCCCCTTAATCTGTGTATTCAGGGATAAGCTTTTATTTCAACCGATTTAGTGCTGGGTATCGTATTTAAAACCTAATTTTTGCAATACCTATTTGTGCTTGCTACTTCTTGTGTGGTTTTTACCGCCTAAAACTGTGATACACAGGCGCTTTCTTTGCACACAAGCCTAATTTAAGCACGCTTGCATTATCGGCCTAATATCTATTATAAATCAATCTTATTCCGAGCCTTGCCAAGCTATTGCGTTACCTACTCAATCTGCTATACCTATTGCTCGTCGTAAAATTATAAGTAATTTCTCTCAAAACTTACGTAGTTTATAGAGCAATCCATTCCGTTTTGCTTTCACTATCACCTTATCACTATATTTTCGTGCACTACACCCACTTTTCACTTTCGTTCTCTTCATAGACTAGATTAAATCTTAAAATTGCCATAACTGTTACGTGCTTTCTCACAGCTGTTTTACTTAGGACTGTCGCAAATTATTACTAAGCGCATTCCCGATTCCTTTGTTCCTTATCGCTGTGCCCCGTGCATTCCAGCTGAATCAGCGCTGCGTTTCTACGGCCGCGCGCCTGCATAGCTTTGGACGGCGACAGCCCTGCAGCGGCTGCAGCGCTTACTGGTTGCATCCATCACTGCGGTCAGCTGTTTGCCCCGGCTTGTCAGCCTGCGCCTGAGCGGCACTCCGCATCGGGACAAAACGAGGAGCGTATCGTATGCAATTTTAGTTTATTTTGCTTTGATTTCTTAGTCTTTATACCTAACAATGTCTGAAACTGATGCTTCGAAGTCTGAACTGAGTCTTAGGGATTTGTGCGCTAAACGCAGCTCGATCAAAGGGCGCGTAACGAAGTTTAAAAACTATTTAATATCTTTGAGCAAGGCTGACGGCCTTCCGCCGTTAGAACTTATTAAACTCAAAAATAAATTAAGTAAATTCGAGGCATTATTTACAGAATTTGACGTAGTGCAGGAACAAATAGAAGTTATTAATGTCGCCTCTCAGGATGTCGAATTAAGCACGAGAGAATCAATCGAGCAGGATTTTCATGATTATTTAGCTCAGGCTCAGGAAATTGTTAACGCAAATAGTGATGATTTTAAGTCCAGTTCGTCGCGACGGTCGAGTGCTCACTGTTTGGGTCATCATAGCGATGACAACGAAGTGTTGGGGTTTAAGTTGCCGGTCATTAAAATACCTACTTTTGATGGGTCTTACTTCAAATGGCTGGAGTTTCGTGATATGTTTGTCTCGCTCGTCCATGAACGCAAAATTAGGGAAGTGCATAAGTTCCATTATTTGAATTCTTATCTTGAGGGTGAGGCGGCAAGGGTAATTAGTAATTTGGAGGTGACCGATAGGAACTATGCAGAGGCTTGGAAAATTTTATGTGACAGATACGACAATAAACGGCAGTTGATTAATAATCACTTGAAATCATTGTTCGGTGTCGAGTCTGTGCGTGAAACGGATAGGTCATTAAGGTTTATTATCGATCACGTAACTAAGAATTTACGCGCTCTTCACACTTTAGGTTTGCCTACTGATAAATGGGACGTGTTAATTATTTACATTGTTGCGCAAAAACTAGATTCAAGAACTTGTGTTAAATGGGAAGAACACCGGAATTCGCTCAGAGAAATACCTAGTCTTGATGAGTTCTTTGACTTCCTAAGAGGTCGTGCTGATGTTTTGGAGATTGTCAATTCTAGCTCTCAGTCAGGTAAACAGGCTTCGTCATCTATCAATGCCGGTAGGTACAAACCACAGGCTAGGGTCATGCTAAGCACCTCCTCGGGAAGCTCATCCCAGTCACCTCAGTCGTCGTCGTCAAGGTCTTGCCATGTATGTCAGGGTTCGCATTTTGTTTACGAGTGCCCTATTTTTAAGGCTAAGTCTATTGATGACAGAATGCTTGCTGTCGAGTCTTCGAAGTTATGTCACGTCTGTTTAAGGCCAGGTCATAAAACTCAGCGGTGTAGGTTGTCTGGTGGCTGCAAAACATGTAAACAACGTCATAACACTTTGTTACATGATAGATTTTTAAAACAGAACGTCCCTACTGTTTCTCAACCTGTTGTCACTATGTGTGCGTTGTCGTCTACCGAAGCGCTTCTCTGTACTGCCGAAGTAGATTTAATTAACCCCGTCTCTAAAGTCGTTGTTACGGCGCGAGCGGTCCTAGATAGCGGAAGCCAGTCTTGTCTTATAACATCTCGCTTGAGAGATGCCTTGAAGCTGACTTCTCAGGCCTCGGACAGGGACTTAGTCGGTATAGCAGCCATTCCAGTTGCAAATAAAATTGAGCGCTGCGAAGTGCGCCTTCAATCTAGGTGCAGCTCATTTAACGCTTTACTTTCGTGTATTGTGTTGCCGATTATTTCCGATAAACTTCCAACGCGCTCGTTTAGCGCAGCGCATTTGAGTTTAACAGGTGTTGAGTTGGCTGATCCTCAATTTAACAAAGCTTTGGATGTTAATTTGCTTCTTGGTGCGGAATTGTTTTGGAATTTACTCGGATCGGAACAGCGCTCATTAGGTAAAAATAATCCAGTTTTGCGAAGCTCTAAACTTGGCTGGCTTGTCACTACCCCTGTGGTCTCCGATGTCTCGAACGGGGAAGGCTTTCGTTGTGGTTTGGTGCGAAATAGTGATACGGGTTTGGCTGACCTAAACAACAATCTAGCTAAGTTTTGGGAGTTGGAAAAGGTTCCTGTTACCAAGTCGATTTTGACCGAGGAGGAGAAGCTGTGCGAGCAGCACTTTGTAGCTAATACCTCTCGTGACTCCGACGGTCGGTTCATTGTTAAACTTCCACTTCGTGCTGATAGAAATTGCTTGGGAAACTCGTTGCACCTAGCTAAGAAGAGATTCTTCAATTTAGAGTCACGTTTCAGGAAACAGCCTTTGCTGAAGGAACTATATTCTAATTTCATGCGTGAGTACGCTGACTTAGGACATTTGTCTGACTGTGGTGATGTTAAGCGGTCTTCTAGAACAGAATTCATTTTGCCTCATCATCCAGTTCTAAAACATAATAGTGAGTCGACTAAACTTCGAGTCGTTTTTGATGCTTCGGCTCGCACGACATCTGGTGTTTCAGTGAACGATATCCAGATGACCGGCCCTACTATTCAAGACTCTTTATTTAATATTTTAACTCGCTTTCGTTTATATAAATATGTAATTTCCGGTGACATCGAAAAGATGTACCGACAAATTTTAGTTCACCCTGACGATCGTAGTCTTCAACTTGTTTTATGGCGCGACAGTGAGTCTCAGCCTTTGCGCACTTTGATGATGAATACTGTAACGTACGGGTTTTCAAGTGCTAGCTTTCTGAGTACTCGCTGTCTCTGGCAGTTGGGCGAAGAGACTATCGATCCTATCATAAAGGACGCCATCCAGCGAGATTTTTATATTGATGACCTACTGACTGGGGCTCAAACAGAAAACGAACTGCGATATATTCAGCAGTCCGTCGCTGAAGCTCTGGCTAAAGGGAGATTTCATCTTAGGAAGTATCGGTCCAACCTACCATCGGTGCTTGAACACAATCTTTCTACGGAGTCGCCAAGCGACCTGATGATCAGTAATGCAACAAGCACTCTAGGCATTGGTTGGACGCCTAAAACGGATGAGCTTCATTTTCCTATCGAGCCGCCCTCGGTCGACGTCGTCACAAAGAGGTCGATTTTATCATGCACATTTAAGATTTTTGATCCCCTAGGTCTGCTGTCAGTGTGCACTATTAGGCCTAAGATGCTGCTCCAAGAGCTTTGGGCTGAGCACAAGCTAGGCTGGGATGATCCCGTCCCAGACAAGGTTAAGTCTTCTTGGCTCACCTTCGTTAACGGTCTTAGTAGCATCGCAGACTTAAGGGTACCCAGATATATTTTAATTGATGAGGCAGTTCATGTAGAGTTACATTGTTTTTGTGATGCTTCACAGAAAGCGTATGGAGCTTGTGTATATTTAAAATCTATTAACAAGCAGGGCGAATCCAAAACAAATCTACTTTGCTCCAAGTCACGTGTCGCTCCCGTCTCGCCGACTACTGTTCCGCGTCTAGAGCTGTGTGCTGCTGTGCTTGGGGCTGAACTTGCTACAGTGGTCGTCCAAGCTTTGCGATTGAAAATTGACCGCTGCATTTATTGGGCCGACTCGCAGGTTGTTCTGAGTTGGTTGCGCACAACCAGGGGGATGAAAACCTTTGTAGCGAATAGAGTAGGTACAATTAAGGAACTTACTGATCCATGCTCTTGGCGCTATGTCCCCACCGCTCAGAACCCCGCCGATCTGGTATCGCGAGGCATAGAACCAAACGAAATTATTGACTCAGTTATGTGGTGGCATGGGCCTTCCTTTTTACAGCTACCTGAGGCGTCTTGGCCACCCTCAGAATTTGAGGAAGTGCCAGTTTTGCCAGAAGTCAAAGTTTTGTCACTTCTGGTGGGGGATGCTCCTCTCGATCTCTCCAGGATCTCTAGGCTGTCTATTTTAAAACGAGCTTACGCACGCATTTTGAGATGGATTCACAACTCAAAGCGGGAAAATAAAAATAGTAAATTAACAGGTCCTTTTCAAGCTCTTGAAATAGATAACGCTATGAAGGCGTTAATTCGAGTGTCTCAAAAGGACTCCTTTAGTCATGAGGTAAAACTACTCTTTCTTGGTGAGGGCTTGAAGGCTAAATCGAATATCGTTTCGCTTAATCCTTTCTTAGATTCCGACGGAATCATTCGTGTTGGTGGACGTATCGCTGCTTCGTCATATGATTATGACAAGAAACACCCCATTCTGTTGCATGCTCGTAGTCACCTCACTAAGCTTCTCTTTCAGCAAGAGCACATTCGACTCTTACATGCTGGTCCGCAGCTTCTCCTCACCTCGATTAGAGATCGGTTTTGGCCTGTGAGTGGGCGTAATCTAGCTCGCCGCGTTGCTAGAGGCTGTGTTGTTTGTCATCGCTTTAAAGGGCAGCACATGACCAATATAATGGGCAACTTGCCGTCAGAGCGACTTAACCCCGACATTCCATTTTCCAGCGTAGGTACCGACTTTGCAGGCCCGTTTTACATTACGGATCGCAAGGGCAGGGGCTGTAAAATCACCAAGTGCTATTTGTGCGTTTTCATTTGCCTGAACTATAAATGCATCCACTTGGAAGCTGTCTCCGAGCTCTCTAAGGACGCTTTCATGTTGTCACTCAAAAGATTTATAGCTCGTAAAACTTCGTTGCCGCTGCACGCGAAATCAGAGATTTTTTTAAGTTTACGGACAACACAGACTCCATTTTGGACTATGCAGCTCAGCAGGGCATCGAATTTAAATTTTCGCCTGCATACGCTCCTCATTTTGGAGGCTACTTTGAAGCCGGGGTAAAATCTGCCAAGCATCATTTGCGTAGGGTAATGGGGGAAGCGCATTTAACCTTTGAAGAGCTGTGTTCCCTGTTTACACAGATTGAGGCTATCCTCAATAGCCGTCCTCTTTGTCCTCTCAGTCCTTCACCCACAGACCTACAGCCCCTTACCCCTGGTCACTTTTTAATCGGCAGGCCTCTGACAGCGCTACCTGCACCTGCCCTGATGGAGTGCAACGCCAACCGCCTCGACCGCTTCCGCCGATTGGAGCAGATGCGCCAACATTTTTGGAAACGCTGGTCCAGCGAGTACGTGTCCGAGCTGCAACAGCGCACGAAGTGGAAAACCCGATGCAAAGATCTGCAAGTGGATGATCTCGTGCTGCTGAAGGATGACGCCGCTCCACCTCTCTGTTGGCGCCTTGGCCGGGTGAATAAGACGTTCCCCGGCTCAGACGGTGTACCCCGCGTCGCTGACGTTGCCACATCCCGTGGCGTTGTGCGCCGCGCTCTGAGTAGACTCTGCCGTTTGCCGACTGATGATGAAGAGAAGAGTTGAAGACTATGCCATGTCTTCAACGCCCCGGAGGATGTCTGCGCTCGATAGCGCCGACCACTGCGTCTTCATTATGTATTCTATAGCGTTAATTATAAGTTCCTAAATACGGGCGATAGCTTAACTTTAACCATATATCTGTAGCTTCACTTATGTAACAAAATCACCCGATACATCGTACGATCCTTTAAACCAATCACAGTTCTCCCTTCACTTAACACTTAACCTTGAGTTCAGCAGTGGGGCTGGCTCCTCATTATTGTAAATTGTATTTTAAATGTATAAAGTTAAGGTATAATATGTATGTAGCTTAAACTCTTTACTGCTTTACATTCGTAGTTAAAATTAACTCCTAGTAGATTCACTTCACCGTTGGTCGCTATCGCCTTAACATTGTCCTTTGTAACTCTAATAAGTTATTTAATATTATAGAGGATTATTTAAAGTCTAAATCAGCTTTTATTCCTCCCTTTGTTCGAATAGCGAACATTGCTCCTACATGTTTTTCAGGTGTTTCGCTACAGTTTCATAATAAATAAAAACGGAAGGATCTCATTTTTTACAGGATTCCCACTTGTAGAAATGAAGAGCACCTGGCACCTACATTGCGAAGGATGTAAAGCTCAATTTGTCAAGCCCTGCATGCGTAGAAAAAGTAATAGGAAATGCTCTCTTTCATACCTAAGTGCCCATTTGACCGTGTCAGTAACTGTATTGCGAAAGACACTACATCGAAAAACGCAATGTCGAGTGAACATGAAAACGACTTTATGATCGACTGCTCGCTTAATCAGAATCAGAATCAGAATCAGAAATATCTTTATTTAAATAGACCTGTTACAAGTGCTTTCAAATCGTCAAAAACTTAATCAAACAAACAAAAATACACTTAATAATAGACTTAAATACT
Source organism: Udea ferrugalis (assembly GCA_950022985.1). Classification (NCBI taxonomy): domain Eukaryota; kingdom Metazoa; phylum Arthropoda; class Insecta; order Lepidoptera; family Crambidae; genus Udea; species Udea ferrugalis. The sequence goes on along the minus strand of OX465532.1, from coordinate 4,078,782 downwards.
ATAATAGAAATAATAAATAAATACACAGTATACAAACATAATGTGACTCAACCACCGGTGTCGGAAAGTTGTTTCTGTACTGAGAAGAACTGGCAAGAAACTCAGCAGTTACTCTTTTCAATATGTTCTGTACAATAATCCGTTAGTAAATTACAATTTTATTAAGAACACATACAGTTATACAATTTCAAGAAAATGGTTAGTGCACAAAATAATGTTTAATTATTAAAAGCAATTAACAACATTGTTTAGAAAAGACTACTGGTTAACATTATAAAAAAGGAGTTTTGAGGTTCACATCCAGTTATACAATTCAAAGAAAAAAATGTTTGGTGGGTTCACATTATTATGTTGAATCCGTATAATTATTACAAAATGGCTAATTGGAGTCCGCGTCGAGCTGAGAGCTTACTCCCAGGCGTTCCTATCCATAAGGTAGTCGGCTGTGGTATAATATACTTTTTTTAATAAGACAGTTTTAATATGATGTTTAAACCTATGTAAAGGTAACTTACAAATTGCTTCTGGAATTTTGTTGTAGTAGTGTATACTTTGCCCCATAAAGGAACCTGAAACCTTTTGTAACCTGAATAATGGAAGCGCAATTTTATTCCTATTCCTCGTATTTTTGTCATGTATGTCACTATGTTTAGTGAAGAGATTAATATTTTCTCGCACCAATATAGGGGAGAGGGGGGCATAACGGGGACGCTAAGGGAAATAAACAATAAAAAAATTAGTATGGAATATTTTTCTTATCCATTTATTATTTGGCAGTGAATTTGGTGTGGTAAAAAAGCAATTAATATTTTTTATTAAAATTTTACGGAGCCTCTACGAAAACCCCATTGTGCCCCAGGGTAGGGGCAGCACGGGGTACCCAGTTCGGAGCAGTACGGGGTACAATATTTTAACTGGTACTGGTGTGGATTTCTTCTAAATCTGCGTCATCAACTCCGGCACAGGCTGTATTAGCCTGTCCACATCGCTTGCAGGCCACCCAACGCTCCGAAGACTGTCTTCCCTCTACGATAGTTTTTTTTCGCTTGGTTCGTTTGGTTGACTGAGGGGATAGGGAGAATATGTCTTTAGGAGAAGCGTTTTCAAATAAAATTGTCAAATCACGACAAACTCTTCGAATTGGAGATTGGGAAACGCAGATTTCATCTGGCTTAGATGGTCCAGGCTGAGGTTCTGAGATAGTTGACTGTTGATGATTTCTGCCGACCAACGGCTATTATATTTTTGTAATTTCGTACAAACCTAATACAAAACAAATAATATTATTGTAATATTTTCAAATGAACAGACCATACAGGGGCAAAAAGGGTACCCCACTATGCCCCTTAGCCACGTCCCCGTTATGCCCCCATGTCTAACATAATTTAAAATAATTAACGAGAAAAACAATTCAAGGTTGGAGTGATTTTGCTCAAAACACATCAAAACTTAATGTTAGTAGTTCAACACACCAAACGAAATAATTGTAGTAAACTAAACACTTACCTTATTAGACACGTTTTGGTATCGACTCAAAATAATATGAAATGTCGCCGGAAAAAAGAATTAAACGTCAACACGAAACGCGTGCACTGTGGTCTCCGGTCACTGCTGTGCTTAATGTCGATGAGAAATACCATCTTATTGGCTAAAACAAAACGCGCCTAGAATGCGTCGTTACTTGTATATGGGGGTGACCCCGTCGTGCCTCGCGTCCCCGTTGTGCCCCCCTTTCCCCTAATACAATTATAAACGTATTGAGATGCCACAGTAAGAATCCCAACTTCCTTAAAAATATCCCTAAGCGAGGTCCGTGCACGAAGCTTGTAGATGGATCTGATGGCTCGCTTCTGAAGAATAAATATGGTTTGTATATCTGCTGCCTGGCCCCAAAAATCGTCGAACGGAATATCAAATGAACTTCAAAACCACACACTGTAGTTGGTCTACTAAAGCACAGAGTAATAGCATTGATTAAAATATGTAAAAACATAACAAAGACAGATTCAATATTTCTTTATTCAAATAGACCATTACATAGTACTTTCGAATCATCAAGAATCTTAATTTTAAACACTTAATAAACATACACATGATGATGATGTAATCCCGGCCGATTCCGGCCACGGCGACTGTCTTCAACTCCGGTTTTGGCGTTGATGTGCTCGCATGTGGCTCACGTAGCCTATCTTGCTTTTCAACACCCTCGCACATTGCGGGCATGAGAGCATAAAAAAAAAAAAAAACATAAAAAAAAAAAACATACACATAATAATACAACAAACAATACTGAAATACATGTACATAATGTGAGTCTACCACCGGCGTCGGAAGGTTGTTTCTAACAATAAGTCGTTGGACACCTTGCTTAAAAATATCGATTAACAACACCAGCTTATAACGTAACAGTAAAACATATGTAAAGCCCTATTAAAATAAATGTCTGCGGCAAAATGACACGAAAATACACCGCCTTTTACGTGTAAAGTATCTACTAAAATCCCGACAATTGGTGCTAAAGAGAGGCAATGGACATAAACTTGTTCGATACGACTACAACGACCATTGGAGTGCATAGCTTACGAAAATGATATTTAACTGCGACTTAAGATTGTCACAGAAGGAAATAAGCTTGTATTTTTATGGGGTATTTTTGGAGTGTCTTGATGATGTATGAAGTCAAATATGAATGAAGTATACGAGGATGGGTGACCATTCCGACCGAAATTGATGGGTGACCATTCCAACAGAAATTTAGTGATGTATTTTTCGGGCATCTCCATGCTTCGGAAGGCACGTTAGGAACCTTACACAACAACAATCCACACAGCCCGCGTGTCGGAGTATGGCTCGTTCCACCTCATATCAACATCATACCATTCTCATACTCAGGTGAGGCCAGTGCCCAGCATTGGGTGGGACGTTTATGTATTGTATAGGCCGTTTATGTTATACGAGTAAGTATTAGCGTTTTTCTCTTTTGGGTGTGTATTCATTTAGCCGAATAAAATTATTGGACATTATTGTCATTTTTGTTCCTAAGAAGAGCAATAAATCATTAACTGCACCGTTACGTTCAGCATCAAGGCAAACGGTCAGCCTGCCTCTCAAGGTCATAGCACATTATGCCAGCACGCCAACTGCACGGCTCTGATCCATCAATTCTCTTGCCAGTCAAATTTGAACCTTAATAGATAGATAGATAAATTCTTTATTGCACACCAAAACAACAGAAATCAACAGCAAAAGTAACACAGATTGACGTAAAATGTACAATTTGGGCGGCTTTATCGCTAAAAAGCGATCTCTTCCAAACAACCCACAGGTAGAGGAAAATTTACTAGAAGGGTAGGCAAGTGCACAAGTAACAATAATAATGTGCTATGAGTTTTACTACAACGTTTGGGACAAAGTCGCAGGCGTATGTTTTTCTAGAAATAGGCTTGGACTTATGTGTTAACTTCAAGTTATAAATAGATTGTTTACTAGAAGTAAAGTTCAAAGCCACTTAGACCACGACGAGCGACCTAAAGATAGCACTGGCACAAAACACAAACACTGATATTAGCGTTGAATAAACTTAAGTACGAACCTATTTGTTTCTTGAACAATAACATGGCATTAAGATTTTGCTATCGGTATAGCACAGCGTCGTTCAAGTTCTAACACCACTTAAGAATCATTACCATCTATCCTCATCACTCATCATCATCATCAGCTATAATTTTACGTAATTTTTCAGGAGAGACAGAAAAACAATACCGATAGCATCTTCGGTGCCGTTACTTTCTCGTAATTTTAAAGGATTTTATCAGTCGTATCTTGCCTCCTTAGATGCTCTAGCCAACGGCATCAAAATGTCAAAACCAGTTAAGCAATCATGGTAAATCATGTTGTGTGTACAGTCTTTGGATTAAATTGCTGTCTGGCCTTTCAGAAGATATAATGTGGACATGAAGTGACTGCAATCTGTCTGTATACCTTAAAAAAAAACTGTCCAAAAATTACTTTTGTTGTGTTAGAACTTAAACGACGATAGTTTAATAAATAAAACTAGCGTTACGAAATCGTCCCAACCGGACGTGGTGACTTCAATAAAGTCTAATAACGTCTACTTTAATAGGCGACCTGCATCCACCGAAATTCTGCGACCTTTTCAAGGTTTTTCCTATGCCCCTTTTTGATATATTGGGCTCCATGCCATATAATTTCATGCCGATCAGTTCTTTGTGCTAAAATTCCCAATTATTTATCACTTTAAATTGCTTCGCTTCTTCAGCGACTCCGAATTTCCATATTTTTAATATCTCATAGTGAAGTGCAAAGCATAGAAGTCTTTATTCTACATTTAGAATGGTTTGTGTCCTTTGCATTTACCAGAAAAACGCGAAAGAGTTGCACTGACTTTTGAATATTTATCATCACCCCAACGGCTTAATTGAATGACAAATATTTTGATAAATCAAAAGCGTCTAATTTCGGCCCATAAACAAACAAATTGAAGAAAATGAATAACAGGAAAATGCCCCAACAATTAGAAAGCTTGGAGGAGGTTCTCATGAATAGATAATCACCTTTGGCTCTTAGGAGGTACTTTGGGATGTTTAGCGATGCCTACAGATTTGCGAAAACGTCCGCCGAATTCCTTTTTCTTATTTAAAATGGGTTTGCGTTTGACCCTAACTCGCCTGATGGTAAGCGATGACGAGGTCGAAGGTGAAACAGGCTTACTTACCTATCATTTATATCAAAATATGGATAGATCTATAAAACTCTTCAACATTTTCCTCGTTAAACCTCGTTAAAGTGTAACGAGGTTTTTGATTATCCTATTTGGAATTAAGTCGGGTTCGCTTGTTGTTTTTTACTCGACTTCACGACAAAAAGCGTCAAGTTGTTCCAGCTTAGAATCAAAATCAAAATCAAAAATAGCTTTATTTAAATAGACCTGCTACAAGTACTTTCAAATCGTCAAATCTAATTAACAAACAAAACATACTTAATAATAGACATGAATAGCATAATAATAAATGTGAACAATAAATTTACTGTACTTAAATAAATGTGATGTTACCACCGGATCGGAGATAGGATTAGGTATCTATTTATCTATGTACGATGTAACGATGTTTATAGCTAGCCCAAATTTGACTGCTTTTAGAATTTGTCTTTTCTGGTAGTAACATAGACTTAACACTTAAATACCATAGCAATTACGGTTTCAAACGAGAACTAGTAATAGTACCTACATTCAAAAAAAGTATTCCTGCTTACTAGAATTAAAAAAAAAACTTTATAGTGTTATTCACAAAGAAAATAACGGCAACATTATCTGGCAGTCAACAATGAAACTAAACAATATTTAATTGAGACTTTCATTATTTTCGATTACATACCCCGAAAACGTCCGTCATTCAGACATGGATTAAGTGCAAAAGTCGCCGCCCCTGCCAGCTGGCTCGTATTGAAGGGGTGGAATGTTGTCGAGTTCGATTGGCACCCTTCACACGGTCTGTCCACTGTGACGTAAGCAACGCGGGGCGGAAAAATTATAACATTTTCTTAACTATAATTCATCTATTATTTGATTCATTGAATGAGTTTAATTCTATAAAAAGCGGTATAGTTAGAAATACAATATTTGGACCTATGTCTCGAGCAATAGTCAGCTGAGAGAGATTTTTTACAGCATTAAGCCCACCTTTTGAAGAAGACTATTTATAACACGAACTCTTACGTTATAGAGATATCATCGTATGTGTGGTTATTTAAAGTAAAGCAACACAGCCAAATGTAAAAACAAAAAACTCCTAAAAATCTCAACTACTAATGCCAACACACGATCACCCCCTTTTTGAAATTCACGAGATAACATTAAGATAAAATAACTTGGATCTAGTTTACATCTCTGCGTCTTACATGCTTTCTGGTTCTTTAAAGTGTGTTCTTGCTACGACTACATACGTTTGACTGCTAATAAGCAGTGATCACGAAAAGACAAAATATTTTGTTTTGTCAAATAATAAAAAATTTTTGGTACTTCGCTCAGATGCTGCCATTTTTAGAGAATGGAAACCGCGAATCGTCACTTTTATAAAGTTATAATTCCATCCATGTTAACAATTTGTGAAGTCCTATTTCTTAATGCAAAGCCACAAGCGTCTAAACAACAGTAAGGTCTCTTAAAAAAACGTTCAAATTGAATGAGTATCCGCTCCGCTCGTGTTAAATTAAAATTAGTAACCGCTCCGCTTGTGCCACGTCGCAGCTTTATGGAGCTATGCGCTGATTGCTATTCAGTCGCATTTCTAATTTTCACTGTTTCCCTATTCCGTCGCAGCATCCGAATTGGATTTGATGTCGATTTAACTCGATTTTAATCGTTATCTGGCAGTTTTGTTGACATGGAAGCGTGCAATGTACACATCAACCTTTACAAAACCGTTGCGAAATGGGTCTTATGTCAGCAGCATGAGGTGCCCCCACTTGTTCACATGTGTACAATTTAGAAGCTAAGTATTGCCACCCAGAAAAAATATTGATGTGACCAATATTTATGCCTTTCTGGTTGTAATAACCCGTCATATTTCGCGCCCTGGGAGGTCTACTGCCTCTAAATCCTCTCCTTTTTGGTTTGATAACTCGTAATATACCAAGCCTAGCATGGCGCCAGTATGGATGGCGGTAGCCTGTCCAGGGCGTTAAGCTTCGAGACCATCTACAAGGTACGAGTATCTGACTACGGTGATTCGGTGTTGGCCGCAATAAGTTAAAAAAAGTATTTTTAAGTATCATATTATGTTGAGGTGCCCGTGGTGCAGTTGTGACAGTGATCGGTGACGATTGCTGTTGTAAAGCAAAAGTCTTTGTCGGAAAAGGGATGGGTGACCACCCCGACCGAAATTTTGTGATGTGTATTTCGGACATCTCCGTGCTTCGGAAGGCACGTTAAGCAGTTGGTCCTGGTTGACGTCGCTAGATGTCAGTCGTTACGCCTAGTCAGAAGCCTTAGGGCGGCTTGATAACATCTGACATTGAGGTTGCTCACTAACCTTACACCCCTCCAATAATCTGCACTATGCCCGCGTGTTGGAGTAGGTATGGCTCCTTCAATCTTATAGTTGAGGTGCGGCATGTGCCAAGCAGTAGGACGTATAATACATTTATGTTATGTTTGTGTTATATTTGTTAATCCGTTGTCTAGTAACCTTTGTACAAGCTTTGCTTAGTTTTAGGGCTAGGCGGCGCTTTGAGAAATATTTGATTCATCAGGTTCAGTTTTTATACTCAAATACTTAAAATCCTGTAAATAACGCCATAAGATTTAATTCAATTGCAAGCCCAAACCGCAATGACATGTTTTCCCCCGAATCCCACAAAGGGGAAGACTTCGTGCGTACAAAAGGGGACGTCAGCTGCAATGTTCGTCTGCGTCTCGAACGCAGAAGACAGGAAAGTTTTTCCCGCCGAGTTCTAACACACCCCCCAAATGGAGATTTGAACGTCGCGCGCCCCCTAAATTACGTGCTTTGGCCTTATTTAGAAAACGCTTCTTATTTCCGAACGTCGCGTTTACCTCCGGTTCGCTTCCGTAAGCGTTTCATGACAGAGTGGTTAGGCACTAGCTAGGAATCCTTGTGGTCACGAGTTCAAATTCGACTGCAACTCCTACTTTAAGTTCGTTCATATTGTGCTAGTTCTCCTGTAATAACGGCGATATTGTCCCTCTATCACATTATTTCAGTGGAATGTGGGTTTCTGAATGTTGCGTTTATCATTACAGCAACAGTCAGTGTGCAAGAGCTAGATGATCTTGATGTGAGCTCTCCATGATATTTATTGATTCACTTTTACTCACTGGCTGGCTTTAACGGTCAGTCCAGTTGTAAGTGGTGACAATGGTGACAAAACTCCAAGCATAGCTCTCTCCATAGCGCGCTGAACAACTCTGAGCTTGATTAAAAGCCAACAGTTAACCGCTCGAAGTCCCGTGGGGAACGTTGTCCCCAGATTTTTGATTTTGATTTTTTTGTTTTTTTTTTTCAAAATTGACGAATCGCCCGAAATGTAATAGGACACAGAAAAATTGACCACGTCTCAGTGCAGAGGCCTGTGCCCGGCAGTAGTACGTCCTGTTTAAGGCTATAATTTATTTATTTATTCTTACAAATGGTGGACTTTATGCCTCGAGGCATTCTCTACCAGTCAACCACACAGTCAGAGACAGAGAAATTTGTTTGCTTTTACTTGTTGACCTACTCGAATGACAGTGACTTACTTGCTAAGCCAGTAGAGCAATTATATGCAAACTTCCTTCCCGAATTCGGCTGTAGAGAGTATTGACTTGACTATTTAATATGAGTGTCTTTTTCAGTGATACTTCGAATCTCAAATATCGGCATAAGCCGAGTTCGTTTTCATAAGTTGAATGAAATTATTAGAGTATGTTAATGACGCAATAATTTACAGGCAAATTCAATTTGAGTTTACAGGTCTCTCAACTATGATGCGACTTGCTATCAGAATATCTTGACTAAGATATTCTGCGAATGTGGCTCAGTAAAGATTTGTTCACTTGTATAAACTAGAACAGGTCTGGAGATAAGATATCAATACCTTTCTAATTCTGAGTAATACTTGCTGCAACAACAACAAATACACACCGATAGAAGAACATTTTTGAAAACATAAATTGGGCTATTTTTTTTTTGTAAATAATGTTACTAAGCATTAGGCATATTAAAAATTGTCATTAAGCATATTAAAAATTGTTAAAAAATAAATTATTCATTTTTTGAATGCATATTTTAAGAAATACGTCATAACTTTATGAACAAGTACCAAAAAATATGTAATATGTATACCTACTTGGTGTCTTCAAGCCAAGAGTGAATAGGCATTTTCTGCGTAAGTACAATTTTCGGGGCTAGTTTTAATCAAATAATTAATTGAACTGAGTGCATGAATGCATAAACAGTAATCAAAGGTAGTTAAATTTAAACCATTACCAGTTAACATCAAACGCAGCTAAGTAGTTTTCTGAATTTACCAAAAATATCCTAAAGGTCGTCAGAGTCACGCTGTTAACGAAACATTCAGAAGAATTGTAGTTAGGTCATGGTAACGCTATCTTTGTCCTGTGGTATGGGGCATTAGAATACTGCCAAGGTTGTCCCCCGCCTGTCGTAAGAAGCGACTAAAGGGGGGCCCTGGGGTCGCTAGGAGTGGACACGGTGGGGACCGTGTGCCTCCATTGCACAGGTGACTCCGTAGAGGGTGGTATCGCGGCTCAGGCGCAGAATGTCTCTTTCTCAAAATGTCCTCTGGTCGCAAAATGTCCTTTTCGCAGAATGTCCTTTTCTCACAATGTCTCTTTCGCAAAATGTCCTTTTCGCAAAATGTCTCTTTCTCAGAATGTCCCTTTCGCAAAATGTCTCCTTTTATTTTTAACTATCTTTAATAATAATTCATTTAGCAAATCGGCTTAGACACACATCATGTTTGATGTGTATAATATTTTTATAGATATAGGTAAGCAAATAAAATAAAGATATAGTACGAATGATATTTATTTCTGTTCAACCATAATCATAACACGGAAAAAATAATTATACATTGGTATCAAGTCAAAATCCTAAAAAATTAAAATGGGAACACACAAAAAAAATACACATTGTTATCAAGTCAAAAAATTAAAATGGAAACACTTCAAGGTGTTATTTTACTCTTTACTTATAAAACTATTTCAAAAGCTGTAAAAATATAACTTTTTTAATAAATTGTGGCAATGTCAAATGATTTTGTTCTAATTGAACTAACAATGCCCTATACTTTTTATCAAAATAACACCTTGAAGTGTTTCCATTTTCAGTTTTTGACTTGATAACAATGTATATTTTTTTTTTGTGTGTTCCCATTTTAATTTTTTATGATTTTTACTTGATACCAATGTATAATTACTTTTTTGTGTTATGATTATGGATGAACAGAAATAAATATGATTCGTACTATATCTTTATTTTATTTGCTTACCTTTATCTATAAAAATATTATACACATCAAACATGTTGTGTGTCTAAGCCGATTTGCTAAATGAATTATGATAAAAGTTAGTTAGAAATAAAAGGAGACATTTTGCGAAAGGGACATTCTGAGAAAGAGACATTCTGCGAAAAGGACATTTTGCGAAAGAGACATTGTGAGAAAAAGACATTCTGCGAATGAGACATTCTGCGAAAAGGACTTTTTGCGACCAGAGGACATTTTGAGAAAGAGACATTCTGCGCCTGAGCCGGTATCGCCGGGGTCTCGCACTGCCGTCAACACCGGCGGGTGTAAGTGAGGTATAACTCCGAGGAGTTTAGTGCGTATTCCCTTCCCTATTGGGGTGGGTGAGCCCCACACTCCCCCGCTCTCCTACCCTGGAAGTGGGATAGTGCGCAAATGCATTCTTCGCATCAAAAAAAAAAGTTTGAAACCTACTGTGTTTTTAGTCACTAACTTCAACACAAAGGTTTTCGAGACGGCTTAGTTTTATTTTTCAATGCTTCATGTTATTACACTCACACTACTTACTCAATTAACTTCACCTTTAGTACCCATAATAATAGGGATAAAACACAATACCACGTCACCTGACAACAACCTTAATAAGTACATTGTCATATATCCGTTTCTACTCGTATAATAATTAACTTGTACAGCGGGCGACACGTTAATCGTAATATGATGGTCAAAAGTAAATTTCAATACAGTGCAGTTAGTGGCGCAAGGTGATACGTATTGTCAAAGTACATACAGGATGGCCCAAAGGTGTCTTCCATCATCTTTGTTAGATTCCTCACATCTAGGGGTATATTTGGCTAATAGCTGCTGCATGGGCTCCGCTCAAGGCCTCATCTGCCCCTATGGATATCAGCCAATTGTAGAAGTCATTATATCGTTCATAAATAAATATATTTTCGCAGAATAAGCAGTTTTAGTAATTTTAGCTAAACCTGCCGTTGACTGTACCACTTACAGGTGGAGTGTCGTTATTAACGATATCGCGACTAAGCAATATTGTAATTAAACCCTTGAGCTTGTGAATCAATATTATGGCGACGTAGAAGCCCACCATGGATGGAGCATAGTTTCATAGTTGGTGTGCCGACGACGATCGAATATTATTATAACTTTTTTTTTGGGTGAATTCCTTACGGGCACCACCCTTCGGGGGAAGGGCGAGGGTGTGTCCGACTCGTCTGTCGTCAAGGCTCGACACTACTGACTGAACACCCTCCTGCTTCTACGTTGCCATCTGTTGATCGAATTCTTGGGACTATTCGTCATCCATGAATCCGGCATCGGCTATCCCAGACGTGGATAGCCGTTGCCACCCGAGTGCTTAAAGCACATAATACCGCGTACTTAGTGGTCAGCGAGTGCGAGGAGCACTCGACACACCCTCAGGTGACGAGCAGCCCCTGCTGCTGTCGCCAGTAGTTGTAGGCCATTTTAGGGCAACGTCAGACCCGTCAGTGCCCAACACTCTTGCGAGATGTAAATCACATGATGAATATTCAGTGATATTTATTTTATTTAAATTCGAATTCGCTTCAGGCATCTGCCATGAATGGTCACACTGCGAAGTTGGATCCTTGTTGCCAACCGTGTAGCTGCAACGCCGTCCGATATTGCCAACCGCCCAACAAAGTTCACCCCTGCAGAAACACAGCAGAATACTCACGCTATCTTTAAGATCGTTCGCTACTAAATCCTGTGAGCTCCGAGATAGACGCCCCAACTAGCTCCACGTTTACAAAATACTTAAAGTAAAGCCTTATCATCCAGTCTTATCCGCACATAGTGGAACGGAAGCCGCCGCTGAGGCACTGACAACATACCATCTGATTGAGCGCAGCTGTATCAGGTATGTTCTTTATATTCTGAATAGGAAAGGGAGATAATAAAATGGTAACCGGTATTAAACTTTAACGGGGAAACTCCATAAAATTATCGAAATCTTAGTCTATTTTAGTGTCCATTAGTGAGAACTCACAGAACAGCTATGACGTTTCATAGCTGAACAGCTATGAAATTATTCACAATTACTTAACTTACAATATGTTGTTCGAAATCTATAAGAGATAGGTAACTTTTAATTACGTATTGAGCAAGTACGATTTCCAATGAGTTGTGAGAGTGAGTAGAACAGTAGACAATATTTTGCCACACGTTATCTCGTACAATCAAGACACGAGGAAAAATGCGCTACAATTTTGTCACTGTCAGGGATCGAACTCACGACTTTCGAAGTTAAAGGCAGGTTTTCTAACGATTGTTCTTACAGGCTAGTCATAACATAGCCACACTTTTAATAGCAAGGTTATCGCATTTTAATGTAATCAAGCGTTTTAAGGATTCGAGTGCGAGTCACATACTTACAAGCAAGTACTAATGCACAATACACTGTAATTCGTTCCACGAAGCATAAAACAATTGCAAATTTACTACAATATTTCCATAGGTAAATTATGCTAAACTCAGTAATAGCACACACTTATTCACGCCACCATGACCGTACAAATTTAACGAACCTCTTAATTTTACCTACTTTTAACGGAGTTATTACGAACCAAAAAAAAAATTATTAACTTACGTGTTGTACAGTCAGCATCAAAACGAAAAGTGCGTACAGACGAGTATATTAGAAGTTTTTGAGAAAAGGAACCTTATCACTACAGCATTAAGATTAGTGTTTCACTTATTTTAGAAATCTGCTATTTCCCCAGTATCGTAACGATCTTATTTCAATCCCTTTACCTTTATTTCTTGATTAAAATTATCCAATTGGTTAAGTAGTTAAACATGAAAAACGATATAGACACACAAACAGAGTAACTTTCGCTTAACAGTAGATTAATTCGTAGACGTAGGTATGAAAGAAAGTGCAAAGAAACATGACATTCAAGCGACACTGGCCTCAAAATTATCGCATGCATAGGAATCGCACACGAATATTTAGGTAAACATTCAAATCACCGACGGCAGCTGGACAGTGTCCGCTGCGAGAAGGTTGGTCATTATCTTATCATCAGGTTTCCTGCCGCTGTTGATACGGCGGCTAAAATAATGAACGCAACATCCTCTGGCATCCTATGTGACTCGTCACCAGCCGAGGCATCATGACTATTATGACTGAATTTACAAGCTCTAGAGTTTTTTAGGAGTCCTAGCTCAGGGGTTTAGCATCCTCGTTCGGACTCTATGTCGTCGTGGGTTCAAAGGCCAAAACACTACTTTGTATTCATACAATACTAGCTGACTGCCTGCCAGCTAGGGTGAAAAATCCCATCAACGCGCATAATAGGTAGTACCTCAGCTCGCCCCACTAACCCCACAGTTTTTGCTCGGCGAAGTGTGGGCTATTCAGTGTTCCGTTCACCATGACGACAACAAACAGAAACTTGGTGATGGACCTTCATTCCTCTCTGTACTCTGAAGCATTCATCCGATTAAGTATGAACTTCAAGTGTTGTCGCCATAACGACAACAGTGAACTTCCGGTATATAATATTTTATGTCATGTAATATAATGTGTAGTACACTTTTAGACAAATTAGAAAAACCACTTACTTCATTGACCAAAAGCAATAGGTTTAACGAGCATCATAGCAATTAACTCATAATCCACTTACTAACCTTATCTTATCACAAGGAATGAAACGTAATATATTTATTATATATAACGTTATATATAACGAATATTATTATGCGTTTTATTTTGAAACTAGTTATTTGTCTAACGCTTGTTAACTTTAAATTGTAACAACTGTGTTTGAAACAAATTAAATATTGGACATTTTACGTAGCTTACTGTGAACTCGACAAGGCTGCATCCTCTCTCCAATTTTGTTCAATATCTACGGTGAATATATCATGAGACGCGCTTGCGACCAGTGGGACGGTGGTATCACTATTGGCGGCCGCAAAATTTCCAACCGGCGATACGCGGATGATACCACTCTACTGGCTGCAAATGAAAGCGAGCTGGTTGCACTGTTGAGCAGAATGGAGAGAGTCAGCATGGAGATGGGCCTATCCATAAACAGGTCCAAGACAAAGGTGATGGTGATCGACAGATCTGGTAAGCTGGAGCTCAGCGGTGCGATCGATCTGGAGGTTCTGGACAATCTCGTCTACCTGGGCTCTAGCATCTCCAACAGGGGGTCTTGCGAGAACGAGATACGGCGGAGAATCGCCATGGCTAAAAACGCGATGACGCAGCTACAAGTTATATGGAAGGACAGTAACATCTCCCGAAATACCAAGTTAAAACTTGTGCGCACTCTGGTGTTCTCCATATTTATCTACGGTGCCGAAACTTGGACCATGAAAAAGGCCGACCGAAGTCGCATAGATGCTTTCGAGATGTGGTGCTGGAGAAAAATGCTTAGCATCCACTGGACAGCCCACCGTACCAACGTGTCTATCCTACAAGAGCTCAAGGTTGAGACCAGGCTATCCACCATATGCCTGCGTAAGGTACTTGAGTACTTCGGCCACATTGCCAGAAAGGGGAGTGATAATTTAGAGAAACTCATGGTCACTGGCAAGGTCGAGGGGAAACGGCAAAGAGGAAGAAGCCCTCTGCGTTGGACGGACCAGATACGCACCACGCTCGAAACAACGGTCCACGACGCTTTCCACACTGCTGCAGATCGACACCAATGGCGATCAATAATAAGGCACAAGGTGCTACAAAAGAGAGGTCACGACCCCCAGTAACTGGGGTATCGACGCAAGAAGAGAGAGACTGTGAACTAATGTGAGGTCGTAACTTTGGGTGCTAGAGACTGATTTACATCTATTTGTTTATTTATTAAGTCACCAACAAGACTTACACTAATACAATGATCCAGGATTCCAAATCGCAACAAAAACAATGGTAAATGAAGCCTAACTTAAAGATAACAACAGCATGTTAATAGATTTTATCTATTTTATTATTATTTTTTGATCTAGAACATCTCTTTTTTCGTTGGGACCTATTTGGACCAGTGAGGGCCCGCTAGTTGGACGGATGACCTAGCAAAAATGCACGATTTTGGTGGATGCAGGCTGCCTGCCACCGGCTTCTCTAGAGACTTAATGGGGAGGAGGCGTAAGTTGATGAAATACTTGAATAGATAAAACAGCCAAAAGGTTCATCATCATCACATCAAAGTTTGCCCTGGGGTTAGTACCCGCGACCTACGGCACCATAACCCATTTAATAAATACTAATCAGAAAGTAGTAGTCAGTATAAAATGATGAAACACAATTTAGGATCCTATTCAGTCCCTTATTTCTAATCAAGCTTACCAATTCGAATACGACGAGTAGCAGCAAAAATGATTAACGTTCATAATATATTTTCATTAGTGTTTCCATTATCCAGTTAACATGCCATTAGCTACTTCATTAAGGGGTCATGTAAACACAAATAATTAACGCAAATTACTTCGTCATGATAAAGGTGTCAGGTATTTTTGCAGGAATAGAATAAAAATATGACTAGCCAGTCAGGTAGTTTGAACAAGCCTGAACGTCATACATGAGAAAAGCCTAGGCCTTTCTTAGGTACTAATATTATACATGTGAAAGTTTGTATGTGTGGATTTGAATGAACATCTGATGGACATAGGCTCCAATTTATCAAAAAAAAAATTTTTCTTACTTAAGTCCACGCGGACGAAGTCGCGGGCGGCCGCTAGTACTAAGTATTATTTACATTTTATTTAGCTTTTGATGGCTAGCCATCAAACCAGACGAACGGTCACGAGACACTTACACGGAAGGGCATTTTAAGGCAACCGCAGCATGAACGCCAACCAACAAGGTTGAAGAATGACCTGAAATCAGTGGGACGCCTATCTTCAGAACTGGACGTCGTGTGGTTTATGATAACTAAAAAAAGGAAATCCTTACTAACCCCGCAGATTGGTAAGTTGGTAAGTCAATTTGACAGCAGCCAGGACCATAAAGCATCATAGCGCCCGTCCCCAACCACCATGACAGTTTGCGGTCAAATGGTTTGGACAGCAAAAAAACGGCCAAGTGCGAGTCGGACTCGAGCACGAAGGTTCCGTACTATCACCGGAACCAAAAAACACGTTTAGTGTATGGGAAGCCCCCTTAATTTCTTTTTGTGTTGTTATAGCGGCACCATAAATACATAGGTAATAAGTGAAAGTTTCAGCTTCCTAGCTATCACGGTTTGTGAGATACAGCCTGGTGACAGACAGCGGAGACTTAGTAATAGGGTTCCGTTTTCACCTCTAAGGTACGGTACCCTAAAAAGTACTCCAGCACTGTTCAGCCCAACTCAACAGATGTAACCACTTCTAATAAGGCCAGAATCCATCTTAGGAGTTCCCTTCCTGCCACGTGAGGTCACGCGCAACGTCTCGCCACAGTATAAACCATACAGTAGAACATCTACATACAAACGTGCCGCTCTCGATTTGAACGTGTAGCGATTTCACGTACACGCGAATTCACGCACACGCTAGCATAAAGTTGTTTAAATTTAAATATTTTCACTAACAATAGCTCATAAGTACTTTTTGTCACTAATAACCCACTCTATGGAAAGCAATTTCTGAAATAAAGTATTATTATTATTATAAAATAGGGAGGCATAGGGAGGCGGCAGTACGGACGGGCTGTGGCGCGTGTCTGTGTGCACGCTAGGCTAATAACTCGGCGGGCGGCCTTAGATAACCTACTGTATGGTTTATACTGTGGTCTCGCGTCTACGCAATCAATATGCGAGCCGTACTCTGAAGTGATGATTCACTTTTAGCTTCGTGCCATTCATATCATATCACTGTCTGGAACAATTATGACGGTGAGAATGTTACACTTTCTTCGAGGTTATCGTAGAGTTCAAGGGAGTTTTGTCGTATGTTGGTATCGTCAGGATGGGTCGTATGTTGTATGTGAAGAAAAGGACAAGCTCACGCGTCACTTTTTACCGCGTACAGGTAAAAAAGGAACGGTCTTCCAGCGGCAGTGTTTACGGAAGGGTTTCATACCTTTTTGAAAGGCAAGCAACGCATCTCGTGATGCCTGTGGTGTTGCAGTTGTCCATGGGCAGAGGTGATTACTCTCCATCAGGTGACCCTCTAGCTCGTTTGCTCCTCATTTCATAAAAAAGCTAACGGTTTTAGTTAAGTCCGCTGTTCCTTGGTCGATAACTCCCCTGCCTGGCGGCTCACATAATATCTTAGGTGGTGTAGTCACCACCTGCGCAGGCTATAGTTCAGCTGTATTGCTCATAATAAGACAAGTTTGTTTAGCTTCATTCAGGCAATATTAGAATATTCATAAAACAATAATTCAGGACATTTTTGTTCCTCCTTTACCTACTTAATATTATTTTATTTGTTAGTACAATCACTAATTCATACATTTAACTAAATGTTACTTTTACTTACCTGTCATGACACAATTTTATAAACGTTTCAGTGACACAGTCACTTTTACCTGGCTTTTGTATACTTTAACCTATTTACTTACTTAAAAATATTACATTAATTTGCTTAAGTGGCACGCTTGATAGATGATTGATGTCTTTACAAGCCGAAAAAAATAACACATAGATGAAATATCCACTATTCTTCTTCCATAACAAAAGCATCGTAACTAATGTTTAGAGAACTAGTTTGAACAACCTTCAGTGACGTCACGTCTGTGTCATCAGGTGCAAAAGGTGGTAACTGACATTCAAATAGTTTTAAACGCGGATGTTTTGTCAATGATCATTTAATCGTAAGTCATTATTATGGGTATGTGTATGTATGATTATGGGTGAGCACTTAAGCCGCATGTTTTTAATACATATACAGGGTGGCCCAGCGACAGTGGTCCAAAAATTTTTTATAGGTAGAAGACATCATAACAAGTCATTTAAAAACAACATTAGTTCCGCGAAAATCAATACCTTAGAAGTTATGATTTTTTCAAGTCTCTTTTGAAATTTCTCAACTCCAATCACTTAATTCACTCTTGTTTGGAAAATATCGCACTGAATCAGTTCAAATTTGGTAAAAATGTACAATAGTAATGTAGAAACCATATCGCTGCTTTGGAAGAATAGCGTATTATTACCAAATACTACAAAATTGATTTTTTAACACCATTCAACGTAAAATGGTCTGTTTTGTATACTCAGTAAAGATCGTATTTCTATAACAACAATTACCGTCATGGCACCACCGAAAGACTGTTTCCTATTGGTCAATTTGGGGCGCAATTTTTGATATACAGCGTTGTATCGCCAGTTGCAACTTGTTTTTAGAAGTAAACCTTTCGTTGGTTTTCCGGAATATGGTCATATTACAAAATAATACTGATTTTGAGTGAGCATTTATCTAGGACACTGCATTATTTCGACATGTGACACTATTGTTTAGAATAATAAACTGGGACTTTTAGACACTTCTCTTAAACAAAGTATCATTTGGAAGTACTACATTGTTCTACCAAAAGTGAGTATAACTTGAATGTAATAAAATTAAAAATAACTGTTGACAATAAAAAATGGGGATGACGGTATTTGCACAATCAAAATTGAAACGTTTTTCTAGATAAATTATTATCGTCACTGTAGTTGTACTTTTCGTATTAAGACTGTTTCCGATAAAGAATCTGTCGTATTGTTGTACTTGACACAGTATTTCAGAAAAAAAAACAACCCAAAAACGCATTTATTTTTTTAATGACAGATAGCTACCTAACTAATCCAACTAATTATTATGATCTCAAAGTATTCTAGTTAAATATTTAGATAACTTTTTTAAATAACTAAAAACTGGAGACTTAAATAAACTCTGTTTCGTGTTTAGAATTTAGAAAATCCTTGTAATTTTAAGTTAAATAACGGATTTGTGGAAGCTGTCCATGCGGTTGGATCCAGGTTTTTCAAGACTGGCTGACGGAATAAACTGCAAAATCTTTTGACCCACACCTTCGACCTTATGACTGAACGTCTGTCTTTCACACTGCAGTGCCCTGATGACGCTGGTAACTATCGCCTTAGACGTATTTGGTAGTCCTTGCGACACAAAATCCGTGTCTTTAACACAAACCGTGGTTACAGAGATAATCGAACGAAACAAAGGTTCCAAAGTGTTCGCAATGCGACACGAATTCCGTGTCTTTAACACAAATCGTGGTAAAGAGACAATCGAACGGAACCAAAACGGAAGGTTCCGAAGTGTTCGCAAGAGACAAGTCTATTGAGCAGAGTTGGTTAAGAGAGCTGAAGTTGGAGGATGGCAGTGTGGCGACGACGAAAGAAGCGGTGTTGATGGAGGTTGAAACATTCTACAATAAGCTTTATACCTCTATCGCCAAAGCCGTTCCTAGGGTCTTTTGCCGAAAGACCCCAAAGCCAAGCTAACCCGGCACTAAAGATATCCTGAACATCACCCTGTACGAGATTAGGATGGCTCTCAAACAGCTTAACAACAACAAGGCACCGGGCGACGATGGAATGGAATGGGTTCTTAGAGTTCATTATAGGCTATTTGATTCCGTGTTCGAAGGTACAACGCTAGAGGCATGGACCAGAGAAAAGGAGACAACTTGTTGAAGATCTGTAGAACCATCTCGCTTCTGAGCCATGTCTACAAGTTGTCGAGTTCGAGGGTGATCATGAACCGTCTCGCACGCAGGTTCGGTGACTTCCAGCCTCCCGAACAAGCCGGATTCAAAAAAGGCTATGGTACCATTATACCACATTCATGCGCTGCGGCAGATTTTACAGAATACCGAAAAGTGCAATCTGCCATTTGGCTTATCGTTCGTAGACTATGAGAAAGCCTTCGATTCGGTCGAGACTTGGGCGGTGCTGCAGTCTCTTCAACGCTGCCACATTGACTATCGGTACATCAAAGTGATGAAGTGCTTATAGGCGAACGCCACCATGTCAGTCCGAATGCAGGAGCCGAGCAAGAGGGCGATTCCTTTGCGAAGGGGCAGGGGGACCGTCATCTCTCCGAAACTATTTACTTCAACATTGGAAGACACCTTTAAGCTCCTGGAATTGCAAGGACTCGGCATTAACATAAATGGCCAGTATCTAATGGTCAGTACTTTCTACCATCGCACCGCCCGCCATCGTCAGGGTGTTCATCCACATATTCTAGAGCCGCCATGGTCTCGTACAGCTCGGTTCCTGATATGCTTCCTTCCCAGGACACTTAAATTGTGGAACGAACTCCCTTGCGAGGTTTTCCCGATGAGCTATAGCATGGAGTTCTTCAAGAGGGGTTTGAAAAGGTTCTTGCAGGGTCGGCAACGCACGAGTAACGCCCCTGGTGTTGCACGTGTCCATAGGCTGCGGTAGCTGCTCACCATCAGGCAGCCCGCATGCTTGTTTGCCACCGTCGTAGTATAAAAAAAAAAAAAAATGACTCACCTTCGGATTGCCGACGACATAGTGGAAGAGCTCGGCAGCATGCTCGAGAACCAGTCTCCCAGACTCGATTGAGGTTCTCGAGCATGCTCGACAAGTGGGCATGAAAATTAACATAGACAAGACAAAGGTCAAGTCAAACACCCGTGTTTCGCCCACTCCAGTATCTGTTGGAGGTCCGATTCTCGAATCTACGACGAGTATATCTACTTAGGACAAGTGGTTAAAATAGGTAGGTCTAATTTCGAGAAAGAGGTAGATCGTCAAATCCAACTCGGCTGGGCAACGTTCGGGAAATTGCGTATCGTCTTCTCTTCCAACATACCTCAGTGCCTCAAAACGAGGGTCTACAACCAGTGTGTTTGCCAGTGATGACATGGATCTGAGACATGGTCATGGACAAGTCACCCAACGGGCTATGGAGAGGGCTATGCTCGGTGTTCCGCTATGAGATCGAATCAGAAGTAACGAAATCCGTAGGAGAACTAAGGTTGCCGACGTAGCCCAGCGTATTTGCAGGTTGAAGTGCCAGTGAGCAGGGCATATAGCACTAAGAGCTGATGGCCGTTGTTGCCAGGAAGTCTTCGAGTGGAGACCATTTGAGGCCAAACGCAAGGTGCACGGATGACCTCATAAAGATCGCGTGGTTTCGGTGGATGCAGGCCGCCTACAACCGGCCGCTCTGAAAATCTATGAGGGAGGCCTATGATTAGCAGTGGACGTCATGTGGCTTATGATGATGAATTTTAAGTTGATAAAAGTTATGTTATTCTGTTTTGAGATTTTTAATATTTTTTCGGTTTCCAAATTTACAAGATTCAAAGCTACAATCATTACTTAATAAGCTTTAGCCATTTTTAAAGTTTAACACTTTCTTATTTTTCTCAGTTTAGTATGTTCATTCATTGCTGTAAAACCAGTTAATACTTTACCTTTCCATAAAACATGTTACTTACAGCAAGAATTTCTGTAAAACAACGACTGAATTGGTACTGTAACACTATTGATTTAAATAAAGTAATGCTAAGATTTCACAACTCAAATTGTATCAGTGTCACTAAGAAAAACATCGTGAATATATTGTGTTATTTCAAAATACAGCTCTGTTATTAAAAAAACCTTATTTTTTTCTAGTATTTTTTCGAAATAAGCCAGTAATCTTCAAAAGTTTGTCTGTGCTATTTTGTTTTAAGTCCGAGACTTGGTAGTCATTCTCAATTTTTAATACTAAATATATATTAATTTCTAAAAAACATTTAATAAATATAAATTCTAATATATCTTTCGTGTTTTTATTCAAGTCTCATCAACATTTGCGCAGTAAATGAAAAAATACAGCTTCTTGAGATTTTAAAAAACTTTGAATTGCTCTCCTGAAAAATTTACCCATTTTGAGTTACGACAGTATTCATCCAAGGCAGCGATATTATGTGCGAGTTTTGAGTTTATTCTAAGACAATTTGTTTTTTTTTTTTAATTTTCGTCAATAATTTTTCGCCATTTCAAAAACTAATACAATTTTCAAAAAATCACTGCTGCAATGTTTGTGTACTTGATGATTTGTTTATGATCTTAAAAACTGTCCATAAGTATGATAATAGTCTATGCAAAAACTTGAAGTGATGCAACTAATGGAACACTTTCAAAATTAACATCATGTACGGTAAGTCGCTAAAACTCAGAATGGGCCATTTCTGCACTGACCCAATTTTTTTAAAAAAAAGGAGGCAAAATATTTTTTTTCGGATAGAGGGCATCATAACAACTCATTTAAAAAAAACATTAGATGTCGAAAACCAATAGTTTAGAAGTTATTATTTTTTAAATTTTGCGCCTAAGTGGTAGAACTTCAGTCATAAATCACTTGTGTTTGTAAACTATCCGACTGACGAACTTCAAAATGAGTAAGAATAGAAGAGAGTGAAAAAGGATTTGTCTCATTTATTCATTACAATACAATGAGTAATACAAAAGGCGGACTTAATGCTGTTAAGGCATTATCTACCAGTCAACATAAAATAAAGCGAAGCCAATTAAAGTATGGGATTAATTATTATGTCATCCCATATTTGAAGTTCCTTAGTCGGATAGTTTACAAACAAAAGTGATCTATGTCTCTGAAGTTCAACCACTTAAGCCCAAAATTTAAAAAATAATAACTTCTAAACTATTGGTTTTCGATATCTAATGTTTTTTTTAAATGAGTTGTTATGATGCCCTCTATCCGAAAAAAAACATTTTGGCTACTTTTAAAAAAAAATTAGGGTCAGTGCAGAAATGACCCATTCTGAGTTTCAGCGACTTACCGTACATGATGTTAATTTTCAAAGTGTTTCATTGGTTGCATCACTTCAAATTTTTGCATAGACTATTATCATACATATGGACAGTTTTTAAGATCATAAACAAATCATCAAGTGCACAAACATTGCAGCGGTGATTTTTTGAAAAATGTATTAGTTTTTGAAATGGCAAAAATTAAAAACGAAAATTAAAAAAAAAACAAATTGTCTTAGAATAAACTCAAAACTCGCACATAATATGGTTTCTACATTACTATTGTACATCTTTACCAAATTTGAACTGATTCAGTGCGATAGTTTCCAAACAAGAGTGAATTAAGTGATTGGAGTTGAGAAATTTCAAAAGAAACTTGAAAAAATCATAACTTCTAAAGTATTGATTTTCGCGGACTAATGTTGTTTTTAAATGACTTGTTATGATGTCCTCTACCTAAAAAAATTTTTGGACCACTGTCGCTGGGCCACCCTGTATTACAGACAGACTTGATTTGATGTGGTTAGATTATTTGGTTTTGAGATGAAGAAAAGTTATAGTTCTGCAATATGTAGCTTAGTAAGTATGTTATTTATCGTGTATGAATGTCAGGGAACAATTATCATGTTATTAACTCGTACTATTTCTGATATTCTTCAATTATTTGGCTTTCCGATGTAGCTACGTGTATTTCAGTTTTTTAAGTTGTCAACTTTGTTTTATTTATAGTTAACGTTGTTATTTGATTATTTATATTTTGTTCTTTTTAGAAACATTATTCACCTTCTGACGAATTACATGAGAAAAAAATAATCTCTATCATAGTTGGTTTTAGTCGAAAGAGGCTTACCTCTATGTAACGGCACAGCTCACTTTTGCGTTCCCAGGGCTAAAATGACAGAAATATCACAAAAGGTTATCTCCCCTTTCGCCTATTTAAACTAACAACTGATTAATAATTGGTACAAGCCGGCAAACCGATGAAAGCCTATCAAGGCTTAATTAAACTAGTTTTAACTAGTTAACTAATGATTTGAAATCACCAGAACATCCCCTGGCTGAACCATGTTCCCACATCGTTATAAGTTTGACCCGCCCTTTATGTTGACCCAAGACCTTTCTCAAACCAAAGAAACTACATGAAGACACATTGCCGCGTCTCTTGTAGTGATGCGACATGCTCGTTATTGTTAAATATCGATATTTTGGGACAATTTACTTTAAATGTTGACATCGAAAAAACAGACAGCGCAGGACATATCGTTGTGAAGATCATTAGCGGAGGCCTGTGCCCAGCGGTGGGCTTCGTTCGGCTGACATGATGGTGATTGAAAAAACAATTTGCTTCGAAAACAGCGACATTTGTTCTTGTTTAATGTTTACTGACTTACTAATGTTCAATATTTATTTACTACCATAGTTCAAAGAGGATATTAACAAAGCGCTGCATGGATTTAACGGAAGAATAGATTGAAATCACAAATCGAAGGGCAAGCCAATAAATGCGTTGATGAAACAGTCTTTTTGAATTTACCCAAATAGTAAAATTTAGGGTACTTAGTTACCTATTTTATTCTATTATTTAAGTTTGATTGTCTCTCTTCAAACGCATCGTTTACTCAAAACGGGTAGTTTTGCAATAGTTATAAAAACTTAATTAGCCCTTATTTTAGCCCAGACTACGGTGAGCTCTGTTGTAGCGTCGTTCGTTTCATATTTGGCTAGTTTCTACTAACTCTGAAAGCCTTATTATCAAGATATAGTTCTGTACAGTCTTATCCTTACACCATTCGCTATACATCATACTAAAATCAACTTCAATGAAGAAGCGCAACCAGAATAACAACACATCATGTTGTCAATTCCCTGTACAAAAAATTGGTTTCGTCGCCCAATAACATGAATATTCCCTTCGGCTATAACTCTGTTTCCAATTTTCTCGCCCTGACGTGAGGAGACGACAACGACATCCTCTGAATAATAAAAATTATATACGATAACGGAAAAGAAATAAAGCCGGAATCCTATCCTAGGACTTGTTCGATATTCTGAACAAAGGCTAAGACTAGAATTGGTAAATAAATATGTAAGCAGAAGAATACAGATATATTTATTCAGGATTGTTGTTTCTAAGCATATGACACTAATTTTGGGTATACATGGTACGTCAGTAGGTAGACACTGTACGTCAGGCAACTGGCTCCGAAACTAATTAAAGCGGCTGGTGGTCTCTCACGGTTGCTGCCCAACATTGGCGGACCAGACGTGGCTTGCCGCCGCCTGTATACCGGTGTGGTGCGGTCTATGGCCCTTTATGGCGCGCCAATTTGGGTTGACGCGCTTGGTCCCCAAAACCAGGCCCTCTTACGAAGACCTCAGAGGGTGCTGGCCATCCGCGTCATACGGGATTACCGCACCATTGCCTGGGAGGCGGCGTGCGTGCTGGCAGCTATCCCTCCATGGGACCTAGATGCTGCCGTCCTGGCGGACGTGTATCATCAGCGCGCTGAGGCAAGAGCTCGTGGTGAACATCCTGCCGCTGAGGAAGTACAGAAGTGGAGAGACGATTCTCAAACAGCTCTCCTAGAGCTCTGGCGAGGACGATTAGAAAGACCATCGTATGGCCACAGGGCCATAGAGGCAATACGTCCATCTCTGGACGAATGGATTCTGCGGAAGCACGGGGCGCTGTCCTTCCGGATCACCCAAGTCCTAACTGGACACGGGTGTTTCGGGAGGTATCTGTGCAACGTGGCCAAGCGTGAGCCGACGACCGTATGCCATCAATGCGGTCATACTGAAGACACGGCTGAACATACCTTGGCGCAATGTCCAAAATGGCTAGAACAGAGGGCACGATTAAGACAAGAAGTCGGACATGATTTGTCCCTGTCGGCAATTGTCCAGGCCATCACTGGCAATGAGCAATCCTGGGAAGCCTTCTCTGCATTTTGCGAGGAGGTCCTCTTAGAGAAAGAAGCGGCGGAGCGAGCACGTGAGGAGGACCCCATGTCCCATCCACTCCGCCGCAGGAGGGTCGGGCGCAGAAGGCGTGATTTCGATCGCCAGACGCTGCCCTAAAAAGGATTTCTGCGGGTGACGACAACGGGGGTTGCTTGCCACCCGCAAGAGTCCGAAGGTTGGGGGGCGTGCTGAGTGCTCCTCGCACGCCCTGACCACCATGTGGCACCACGTGCACAAAACAAGGATGGGTCCGAAACCGGACGGCCGTTGCCGGATTTATGGAAGACTTTTGTTCCCACAAATCCGAACAACAGATGGCAACGTTGGAGCACCGGGGGGTTTAGTCAGTATTCCCACCCCTACCCGGGGTGGGTGAGTCTGACACACCCCCGCCCTACCCCCGGAGGGCGGGAAGTCCGCAAACGGATTCCCCTCGAAAAAAAAAAAAAAAAAAAAAGGCAGTATACGTCATAGTTAGGACGCACATGAGTTGGACTTAAATTATTAGCTAGGTCAATGTCTCAGACTCTGTTGTTCTTTATTGTAATCAGGCTGAACAAATACTTCATGTTTTAATATAAATTGCACAAATTCCCTGGTGACAGTAAACCCTGATAAAAACTTAAGCAACCCGAATAACGAAGGTAAGGCCGCAGCTAATCACTTTGGGTTCCGACTGCCTTGGCGTAGTGTTGGCTTTTGAATGTTCGGTTCACTATGACGGCAACAGTTAGCGTGCCTCCGACTTCCCTGTTCCGGATAAAGTCGTCAGCGAATTTTATCATCACTATCAACCTATGCCGGTTCACTGCTAGACGTAGGCCTCCCCTAATGCGCGCCACTGCGCCCTATCTTCAGCTAGACGCATCCATCTCCTGCCAGCAGCCTTTCGTAAATCGTCGCTACACCTAGCCGGAGCAGTGTCGTTGTAAAATAAGAACTAATCTTAATAAGTCATAGCAGATTATTCATAGCCATTGTTTAATCTCGTTTCAGTCGCTTAATTCAACTTGATGAAGTTTCACTTCAATCAAGCTTATTATACTCAAATACTAAATCGATAGTGATAAACTGTGTTCACAAGCATTAGTCTTATTCGACGTTAAATCGAAACTGGTGTTTAGTCGGTCGGCATTGGTAATCCGAGGATCCTGTCATTTGGCTTCGGATTATGAACACAGGCGTCCACGTAAACCTTTACAAAATCATTGCAAAGTCGGCCTTATGTCAACTAGATAAGGAGCCCCTATGTAAAGGTTGTACTTAGCTCCGAAGCTATCAATTCATGGATTGACTAAGCGTGGGTTTCAGAATTACAGGAATGTTGCGAAAGGTTCGTCAACAAGTTGTATATTTATAGACCGAACCTTTCTTTAGGGATTTCACAGATCAATGAGTGGGGAAAGCAATCAGTAGAAAGATATTTTTAGGTTCAAATTCGGGTGGGAACTTTTAGACTTTCATCTTATTTAGGCTCTTTAGGGTTAAATTTCATTAAATGAAATATCATTGGACATCCCATTGGATAGCAAACTAGATAACGGTTAAGTATACTTAAATAGTACATTATTTTATAAATATGTACAAAATTAGGTACATTTATATTTTTGGTGACCTTTAGTGAAGTAGTCAAGTTCTTAACCATCACACTAAAACAGTCTTCTAATAACCATTAACAGTAGTTAAATGGAAAATAGTTAGTATCAAAACTACGTGATCAAATATATTCGGTGGTTAATTATATTTACAATGATAACAAAAAGGAACCTTATCATCGACCACAAGATTCGCAAACCCTTCACTTAGATTCTAGTGATACTACAAACAACATACAACTCTATGAATGTTGCATTAGAATTGCTTTTCTAAAACAGTATACATATTTAAGGCTGAAATGGCCACACGATTCTGATGTTGACTGTACATGCAAAAAGATAATAGTCAATGTGCATTTTTTTCATATAAAGTTAGCTAATAAACCACGGAATTTATTGCATTGCTGAAGTTTTGGGAAGAAAATTGCCAAAAACTGTTTCAGTAATTTTCTTTTTGAAAAGATAATACTTTTATCAAACATTTTCATTAATGGAGATACTAAAGTCTTGACTAAAAACATTGTTTAAAAACCTGTAGAGTTCTACAACATCGCGTGATAGGCAGTTTGTTATTTTCAAATTAATTTTCCGCCTTGATATTTATCACAACCTTATCTACTTATCAGAAATTATTACCGTGCAAAAAATACTACTATGCGTACCGAGAATGAAATTGTGATACAATGTGAAAATGGTTTTGACTTGTAGAAAGAATATTATGACGACAGAAAGGAACATACGAATTTGGTTCAAAAACGATGAACACTGAGAGAACACTGGCTAGCAACCCTTGGTGAACACTCAAAATACCGAGTACTTGGCTATTTTAACCCTTAAGTGGGTATAAATGAGAAATCGGATTATTCGGTTACTAATTCTGTTTTACAAAGTATTTTCCGCCACCGAATTAGCAGTAAAATTGGTTGTATTCAATTACAATTTCGTAGTAAACATACTCGTAGTACCTATTACCTCATTGATATTACAGTTCTTGTTGTGCAACTTGAAGAAACGTATTATTACGGCTAGGTACCAAGTATATGTAGATAGGTTTCGTACTGGCACACCCTTTATGGACAAATCCCTTCAATAACATGTACAGTTAGCATCAGAAACCTATGACAATTTTGAGTGGGCAAAGATGTTCAAAAAAATAGGAAAACGTACTTCATTTCTACTAAATTGAACGTAGTCTTTCATTTGTTTCACATTTGTCTGCCGCTACCACCAATATAAGACTCTATCACTACAGCAATAGAATTGTTTTTCTCAAAGGGTAAGTAAAGATTTCAGTGGCCACTATGACTTAACAGTCAACAACAAAACTACACACATCAAAAGTGTCTAGGGATATCTCAAGCATTTTCATACAAAGTATAGCTATTGGGGAGGCTGTAAAAATTAAAATATTGATACCAACGTAGAAATTTTTAGGACACAGAAACTGCTATATCTGCCCTTTCAGATTGTATAAAGAAATTCATTGTGGTAGCATTATTGTACAATCGTAAGGACGTTAAAAAAAAGACAGATTTTTCTTTTAAAAGGTTTCAAAATTTTAGCAAAATCAAAGATATTAGATAATGCTCAGCATTATCTTAGAATAACTCGAGGAAACAGGCATAAGATAAAGGTTAAGAATATTACAAAAAAACGTTTGATTTTGCTAAAA
The DNA here is from genome assembly GCA_950022985.1 of Udea ferrugalis. Lineage (NCBI taxonomy): Eukaryota > Metazoa > Arthropoda > Insecta > Lepidoptera > Crambidae > Udea > Udea ferrugalis. The sequence goes on along the minus strand of OX465532.1, from coordinate 4,049,827 downwards.
TTTTGAAACCTTTTAAAAGAAAAATCTGTCTTTTTTTTAACGTCCTTACGATTGTACAATAATGCTACCACAATGAATTTCTTTATACAATCTGAAAGGGCAGATATAGCAGTTTCTGTGTCCTAAATATTTCTACGTTGGTATCAATATTTTAATTTTTACAGCCTCCCCAATAGCTATACTTTGTATGAAAATGCTTGAGATATCCCTAGACACTTTTGATGTGTGTATGTGTGCCGACAGAGAGGTAAAAAGGGCATGAGCTGTAAGACCTAAGTCAATTTAATACTACAATTGCAGAGCCGAATCTGGTCTGTAGCAGTAAAATATCAAACTGATAAAACACTTTTTTAAAATTCTGCAGTATAAGGTAGCTTTCCATAATAGGTTTACTGTCCACAAATTCATAAGAATAAAAAACCAATTGTTCGCAGACCGTATGTGGTCTGTGGACAGTGAACCTGTTGAATACTTTAGACACATTTGACCACTTCGTACGTAACATCAACATCATTTTGATACTGACTACGTCAATGTTTAAGTAGGTACTTGCTTATTATTTCTACACGTTCCGAAGTGCAAAGAGCCGTTCTAAAAACCCAGTCATATTTAATTTGCTTACACCAGTGACATAATTACCTGACCTACGCTAACACGATTATCGACGTGCGTTGGTGTAACACAACACTATACTTGAGTAGTACAAGCACGCTTATGAATTTCAGCTTTACTTCTTTCCAAATACGGTTCAAATTTAAATGTTGACTGTTAATACCGCTGCATTTTCAAAGTGAAACACATTAGTCTTGCTCAAGTTGAGAATTATTCAAGTCGATGGAAAGTTTACAAACATGGATTTTTCTATTTCCATTTAAAGATAGAAATACTCAATACTCAAACAGTTATTTACTATAAAATAAATCGGGCTGCTCTTCAGAGTTTTGAATATATATTCGTCAAATACGAATATTTCTTTTGAGTGGTAAAGGTTTTCGAGTGGTGCATTAAACATGGATAGAAAACAGCGAAATACACTAGAAAGATTAGGGCGGTCAGTTATGGTCACGACAGCTTAGTGGTTATAGCAGCTATCCAGTTTTACGGCAAACCCAGGTTTGAATCCCTCCTGATTACTAGATCGGTTGTTTCTTTCTTGCCTTCAAATAAAAAGACAGATCAGTAAAATTTTGCTCAATAACAAAAAAAACTTTTCTCACACTGATAATGTAATGAAAATGATTCATTTTATTAAAAAGTTTCAAGTTTAGTCTCTCGTTCTGTAGTCGTCTTGACCTGGGTCACAAACTTTAGTTACCCTCTAAACCCTCTTCCTTGATGGTGGCCCAAACTGACCATTAGGTCAAGATAATAAGAAACCATTAGCCACTTAAGGTTGAACTTAACTACCTGCTGAACCTGCCTGTCTAAAGCTCCCCAAAACATTTAGGGCCTTAATATTAACTTGTGCCTAATTGCACAGAAAGCCCCATGAAAAGGATTTAAGTATGTTCGTCCGTTGTCTAGTATCTCATAATGCGAATTTTTATAACTTTAAGGCTAGAGATATATTTATTTATTTATTTAATCTAAACTCACCGCTTGCTGGACTATCATTACTAATTTTATTAATGCAATTTTATTTTGAACACATGTATTTGTAATATGGTATCAATATTATAAATTGCAGGTTGTAAAGGGTGGCCTTTGGCCTCCGGCCAACAGTGGGCATGGCTTGGTCTAATTAAGTTGTTTAAAATAAAATAGAACAACATACTCCATTCAGGATTATAAAACCTTAACAAAACAACGATAACACACTAAGCAGTTGCAAAGTAGACGAAACATTGAAACACAATGCATTCACTCAGCCATGTTGATAAAACAGTCGGCAATTATAAAGGCAACAGGCACTTCATAGTAAACTTCTTTACGCTAAAACTCATGCAAATAAATTACTATTGTTATGTCCGTCTGGACTGGAATTAGCCATTCAAATGCGTTCACGTAATAATAACCCTTTGTTAGTGTGGCAGGTGAATTATTAGGTTCGCCGTATTACACAACGGCTAGATGCTTCGTATTATGGCTTATCGACTGTATCCAGATTCTATTAAGACGGAAAGTCTACTAAAGAGCATTAAGCGCGCGGTCTTTCATACGGTCGGTCCTACCTAATGTAAGGTAACAGGACGGGTTATGAAGTGCATGCACAAAGTGGTCACCAAGATCTTACACCCAATTAATTATACAGTTCCGTCAAATTTAGCTCCTTAATCTAAAGGATGAAAATAGCAAAATTACACACATCAAAAGTGTCTAGGGATATCTCAAGCATTTTCATACAAAGTATAGCTATTTGGGAGGCTGTAAAAATTAAAATATTGATACCAACGTAGAAATTTTTAGAACACAGAAACTGCTATGTCTGCCCTTTCAGATTGTATAAAAAAATTAATTGTAGTAGCGTTATTGTACAATCGTAAGGACGTTAAAAAAAGACAGATTTTTCTTTTAAAAGGTGTCAAAATTTTAGCAAAATCAAACGTTTTTTTTTGTAATATTCTTAACCTTTATCTTATGCCACTGTCCTCGCGTTATTCTGAGATAATGCTCAACTTGTAAACCAACTTAACTTTATGAAATATTTGAAAAATGATATCCCTATGATATCCCTAGACACTTTTGATGTGTGTATTTCAAAAAAACAAGTTACCTAAGTCAGATGAGATGCACAGACACAGTATCATCAATGCATATCATAGCTGTCTTGAGCCAAAATCAGTAGGCAACTACTTTTAAACCTATGTCTAAAATTTTAAAGGCTATGTCAATCAAGATACTGCAAAGCGAAATTACTGGCCATCATGTAATTCGGCTAATACCTCACTTCGTCTGCAACATATACTTACATACACTCAAGAGTTAAATCACTGATTATTATCCATCTTAACTTAACATTTCAAGTACCTACATCATTTACGATTGCTTATCTCAATCTTCGCTTAGATTCCGTCATTATCTCATTTGCTTACTTCGTGATAAGTAGTTTATGAATTGCAATCATTTTCCTTGAAATAGCATTAGTTGGTCATAGCGCAACGTCTAAGCTTAAGTTATTAAATTAGAATGATATCATACGTACGAATGTTGCTATTTATTTATTAACTAAATAGTGTGTGACAGTAGCAAGTTCTGTATCCATCAATTATCTGTATCTATCAATCTATCACGATGTACTCCGCAATTTCACAAATGTATACCCAGTTTTATATCAGCTTTAATAAAAAACAAACACCCATCTATAGACACCGTTTTTTTTCTTTATTGTTAACATATCTGTCAAGCTTTCCTTTGATGGACCCCAATCCAGCAACAGTGCGTCGTATTACAGTGCCTAAGATGTCACTAACGACGTATCGATTAACCTTCACGCACGCCTACGTCGCGTTTCGTTCCATTGTGTGCTGTCACGTGACAATGCCGCTCGACCGATTATTGCCCACGTCTTCGGAACATCTCCATTGAAACCCTGCGAGGGTTAAATGGAATATTGTGAAGCCTTCACCTTTAATTTAAAATCACGGTTCCTATTATGGAATACCTAATCCTTTACGCGGTGTTTATAGCAGAACAATGGCATGTGTATCGTGACAACGGCACAGTGTCACTCGTATCAGAGGTTTGAGACATTTTTGTCCTTTTAACTATAATGAGGGCGATGAGAACAAATACAAAAACAGTGACATTTTTTTTTACAAGAAGTGTTCATCTTTCTGGCGAGATTCGGTTATTATCTATTAAAAGAATTATAAAGCAAAGAACTATCTGGTATTCTTCTGCTTTTTCAGCCTTAACTCTGCAATTCTTTTTTTTACTTTTTTGTATTGGTGTTTCAAAAGTAAAATAATTTTATAGATTTTACTCGCGATTTTTTAAAAATTTAATTTCATAACATGGCGTTTTTATTTCTGAAGGTCTTGGACGGGTTGGACACTCTACTTTTGGCCATCCAATATTCCAAGACACAGCTTCGTATTTAAGAAAGAAAAATATTGATCACACAAATTATTTTTTTAGGTATATTCGTACGTAGGTCTACATCCACATTGATCCTCGAAATATAAACAAGTATGTAGCCTTTGTATGTAAAACCAGTTGTCACTTTCAGTTCTTAATTTAGATCGACGATTGGGGTATGCCCCAGATTTATTTCCAGATTCTCGATTGAATGTTCGATCAAAAACCGATTTGAATTCGCGGTGTTTATTGGTGCATGCGGTCGTACGAGTATTTCGTTCAAATTCCGCTTGAGTGGTCAATCGCTTTACATTCTTACATGGCTGGTTAAATTATTATTGAAGTAAAGGACTAAGCAAACACACATTGTTTTACATCACCTGCTGGACTAATTGGACTATCATCACATGCGCACCGCGACATTATTTCGCGCCTTTTCTGGCGCCAAAACAGATTTTTCCGCTAGCGGCGCTAGTGTTGAGTGAAGTTTCCAAAATACTAAATTACACGGTTTGTGCTTGCACTATGTAGAGCTTGTCGGACTCTCGGTATGGTAATGAGATAGTGCCTGGTTTTATGTCTGATGAAACCTATAGCCTATTGAGAAGACAGACCTTAACAGGACTAACCTTTTGAAATCGGATTTCCTAGATTGAGGAATCGATTCGTATCGATTTGTAGGTATTCGAAATCGGATTCAAGATTCGTTTTGATATACCGCTCTAAGACCTCGGAGCAGTTGCACTAGAATTCAGTCAAGGTGGTTGCCCATTCCATTCCTGAGCGATCGTCGTGGAGATCCTTTGGGGAGGCCTGTGCCCAGATGTGGGCATCGTTCGGCTGGTATGATGATAATGATGTGTGTTGCTTTACAAAAGCGTTTTAATCGTTGCCGACTTTCTGTCACAACTGCGACACGGGCACAACAGCTCAAGAAATATTTTTGTCACTACTACAATTTAAGAGTTTTAAGACCTACTTACTCATTTTTCTGGATCCAAAAGAGGCAAACGGGACGAGTGTTAAAATTGAATTTAAGGAAACTTTAAATCAGTTACGGCTTTCATAGTTCACAACTGAAAAAGTTCACAAAAAAACGTGTTCCAAAGCAATTATAGTTCGCACGGCGAATGATGATCCCTATGACGTTTCAACTGACAGTTGTAATAGTGATGCGAAACAATTTCGATAAAATATTTTTTTAGGCACATGTCATGTCATCCAGCCAGGTCATTCAACATAATAAGCAATATTTATTTATTTGGAAAAAGATTGCGCGCATTGATGGACAGCCTAATTATATTTTATTTTGCTTTAGTTTAATTTTCATTCAAATTGCATAATTTAAAGAGTTTAGAATTCTTTCTGATTTGAATTTTAAAGAATTCATAATTGCCAGCTTCATGGAAAAATATTCAAAAGGAGGCCACAGACCAACCGTCTCTTTTTTAATTCAGTCTGTCACGTCTTGCCACGGATAGCTGCAGTTCAGACTCAGATTTTGAAGATCCGCTTGAGCCTGTATCAGATTTAGATTGATATAAATAATATAGAAACTCAAAGCATTTGTTAAATTTTTCCAACAAATTATCGATATTTTGTTTATCGATGTGTCCCTTCTTAGTCGATAACAGCTGGACGACGTAACTTTTGCAGCACGTACCATGTACATTTGCATTGAGCTTTTTTCCATTATTTACGAAAGTTAAGTAATATTTTCTTAATATTCATCTTTATAATTTACAAATGTACGCAATTATAATTTTTTCGATTTTTTAATTGACCTCTAAAGGATTTGTTGTGACAGGACGTCTGTACAATGTTAAGCGCCAACGAACTGTCATAGGGATCATCATTCAGCGTGCGTAGTATAGTAACAGTGAGCAGTCATCCAAAGGCGTTTATATCAGGTAGGTAGTAGGAGTAAGTACACCGCTTCATTCGGCACAAGGTCATATAGTTCGAAATCTCAGTGCAAATTTGCCTATGTCATGGAACACACGCTAGACTGAAATAAAGTGCTGTCCGGTAAGCAGCGGTAAGTTCCGTGGCAGATTTCATACTAGTGTTTAACAATTAATGAATTAAGTTGTCTGAGATATGTAGATAGTTACCTATTATGCTGAGTTTAGTCAGTATCACAAAAAAAAACTTTATGCCATTGACCCCTGAATTCACGTTTATCAAGGTTTATTATCCCTCACACTCAGAAGTATAGCTGTCTCATTTAGTTCTATAGACATTTCACGGGACACGCGTGAGCTTGAGCGCGTCCTTTGCGTTGATTGACGTTTGTGAATTCGGAGGTTAGAGTTAGCCCCTAGAAATTACCCACAAGGCCTTAGAAATTTCGTCATACTTGGTTTACATTCTATAGATTACCAGGAAGACCTGTAGCCGACACAAATTAGGCGCCAATTTTTTAAACTTACGGGATTTGGATCCTGCGGGATCCCATAAGCCAATGAGTGATGCGGGATCCCGTTTCGCGGGATTGCAATCCCTTAGCCACACGTTGCGTTTGCCTTCAAACGTCTTCAATTTAAAACTAATCTACCGTAATAGGCATCTTTCCTTCGCTACGTGCGCTGCCTACTGCCACTTAAACTAACTTATCAGCTGAGCTACGATACGCGTCTGCGACTTTAATTCTTATAGGAATTTCCTCATTTCTGATTCGATCTTGTAGCGAAATACTGAACATTGTCTTCTTCATAGCTCATTGAGTGGACAATTAATTAGCCACAAGGTGTAAACTATTATGATCAATGCTACGCTGTTGTCAATACAAGCGGGTAATAACAGAATTGCGTACAACTGATAACATGTGTTTAGCTAAATCGGGCTTAAAAACGGATAACAGCGGCGGTAGACTCGCCTCTTACCACGTAGGGTTATAATTCCTTCGGCGAAATGTGGGCTTCTGAATGTTCCGTTCACCATGACGGCAACAATCAGTGGGCCTCTGACTAACCCATTAGGGATATGGTCGTGAGGGTGTTATGTAGATTGAAAACCGAGTGTAAAGAAAAATACAATTGACGGACTAAATACCTATAGGCATTCTCTATCAGTCAACGATAGGGCAACTGGGCATCTATACCGCACAATCAAGACGATCAAGCAGAAAAGGGCATAGTATTTTATTTTCAGACTTATATCCATAGAGAAGACAATTTGTTTGATCCTATAAATATGGATGTTGCTAACGGGACACTTCATTCAATTACTGAGGTAGTTCATCTTTCAACAATGATTTAATCTTCTGCTAACCTTTGAATTTACAAACGCCAAAGTTGCGCACGCGGTCAAACTCTTGCCGTCCCGTACCGTATCTATAGAACGGTAAGTACCAGCATGAGTTTGAAGGCGTACTTAACTTTGATTGACCTCCGTGACCCATCTTTGACGGCCCATATCTTTAAAAAAAGTCTTGAAGTTTATCACTAACATTGACTGTTCCACAATGTTCATTAGTGCTTTTTTATTGCGAATGAAACGCCCTTTTTGCTTGATTGTGTTATATAACTATATTCAACACCCTACAGTTACAACGACTGACTAAAAGCCGACCAAATGTATTGATTTATTTTTAATCATAACACATGCCACTAGGGAGTTGTTATCAGATAACAATGAGGTTGTCTCCACAATATGCTATGGCCGCACTACCAATTAAAAACTATTATATTAAGCATCAATTTTGTATTTAATTACGTAAAATCAACAGGATAGCCATTATTTCTTGTTGTACGATACATTGATATAACAGCACAGCTCTTTTAGACTATTTTAGCTATTTTAGACACAAACCACATGTAGAAACAACAATAATTTAAAATTAATAAACGACAAGTGCGGTGCAATTGTGTGAGGTAATTCATTGAGAGCCATGTTCTGGAATATTACTCAACCACTAATCTTTACTAACTAGAGATTGGACAACATCAGTTCATACTAAAACATCAGTCATAAACATAATCGGCCTATATACGTCCCACTGCTGGGCACAGGCCTCACCTCAACTATGAGGTGGAACAAGCCATACTCCAACACGCGGGCTCAGTGCGGGTTGTTGGAGGGGTGTAAGGTTAGTAAGCAACCTTATTGTCAGATGTTATCAAGCCGCCCTAAGGCATCAGTCACAACAACTCTACTCAAGAACTATAAGGATTAAGTATCGTTCTAAAATAACCAGGCCTGAGACAGAGATTCACGTTTAAAATTTAACTAAAGATCATTTGTAGTCTATCCAAATATTAGTTAAGGTTGATAGAGCTCGTCAATAGAGGGTAATGCTGAAGTTCACCATACATGCTATAGTCCAACTAATATATGAAAAACATTTCCCTAGCTGTCAGTATCATCAGAAATTGAACTTCATGCAATGCATTAAAAGGGTTCAAGTGTTCTGTCAGGCCCAAAAGTCAAGCCAGAGCTTATGAATCGTATTTTCATTGGATTGAATTACAATTTCCAATTACACTGGCAGCTGACAAAATGTATTTCTTAGATCAGTGGAACTGTAGTCTGTTTCAATCCTGAAGTTGCTAGTTAGTAAAGTACTTAGATACCAAATGATCCCCCTCATGGGTTCTCGCCTCGGCGTGGCGAGGGGGCCTAGTACCGGTGGTAGGGGCACCACCGGGAAGCGAAGAGAACCCAGGCGTGGCAGCGTGGTGGACTGGACACCCACCCGCTGCGGCCCGTAAGGGCGGCGTGGGGCTGCAGGGCCAGTGGGGCCTGCAGGCGCCTTGAGGCGCGTGGTTGGGGCCGCGGCGCACAACCGGTTGGTGGGGGCCAGTGATCCGAGGCTGATCCCCCCTGTGCGTCGCGGCCCGGCGAGGCCGTACCGTCGGTTACGGCAGCGGAGCCGCCCTTTGGGTGGCTCGTGGTTGCGGGCCCAGTAGGGTCGCTGCGGCCCGTAAGGGCGACGCGGGGATGCGGGGCCAGTGGGGCCTGCAGGCGCCTTGAGGCGCGTGGTTGGGGCCGCGGCGCACAACCGGTTGGTGGGGGCCAGTAACCCGAGGCTGATCCCCCCTGTGCGTCGCGGCCCGGCGGGGCCGTACCGAAGGTTACGGCAGCGGAGCCGCCCTTTGGGTGGCTCGTGGTTGCGGGCCCAGTAGGGCCTGCGTACGGTGGCCAGCTAGCGCGTGGTACGGGGGTGCCGCCGCCAGCATTGCACGGGTTTCACCGCTGCCTGGTAGGGACGGCTTGACATCCTCGGCTGTCCCTTCTGGCCTCCCCTCACGAAGGGGGGGTCGCTTCCGGCCCGCCGTGCAGGCGGGCTCCGTCCGGGGGAACGCGTAACAGGCAGGCGCTATTCACCGTGTTCCCCCACTAACGGACGATTAGAGGGAGTAGTAGGGGTTTTAGTCGGTAGGGCCACTGGTATACCATCCGTCCAGTGGTGAGTCCGACATAACCCGTCCGTCCCCCGGTGGACGGGTATGCGTAAGGCATTTCCCCTACTTAAAAAAAAAAAAAAAAAAAAAAAAAATACCAAATGATTTTCTATATAAACGTAAAGTTAATTTCAAGCGTAATTTCATTGTACTCGTATGAGCTAACTGTCACTCAAAGTTTTTTCACGTGGCGGTAACTATGAATTCTTTCGAACAAATTATGTTAAGTTAAACTAAATAATATACTGCCAAACATTCGCATATGTTGATTCTTGCTGTACCTTTCAAAGATGTACAAATACGTGCTATAAGTTATAAGGCAAGCGAAGAAGAATACAAAAATACAACACATTTTATGCCTAAATCCTGTCATTTTTGATAGCTATGTTTATATTTTACAGAATCTTAAGGGAAGTGATATAAAGTACATATAAAAAGGAAGCAAAAGGATGAGGAAGGATGATCTTGGAAGCTGCTTCTGGACAAGGGAGAGGTCAGGTCAGGAGTCAGGATAAGTAACTGGAAAGAAATATGAAAAGGTTAATTATTTAATAATGAATTGTAATGGACGTTTTTTACTTGTTTTATTCTGTATCAATCTTGACAAGTTGTTTTTAGAGAAATTTCTATTTTAATAAACAGCAATGGCAAATAGATAGTTACAATTGCTGACATGCAATTATGACTATTCATTCGACAAATACACACTAGTATTTTGACAGAAAAGACTGTTTACTAAAGAGGACAAGTAAAGAAACGCACTTGAAGTAATTTTACAGTCACAGTTTAATGTGTTAAATATCTTGTTAATACATGGCATAGGTAATTGCTTTATTCTCAGTATTTGCATAAAAATTGGGAGCCCCTGTTTTTAAAAAAATCATCACTAAAAAAACACTGCAGTAATCTTTCAACCAAAAATCTACGACTCCCCAGACATTAACAGATACACTTAACCTTCAACATGCGTTCGCGTCGAGGTTTGAAAATACATGACAGTGACGAATCATTCATGTTTAAGTCAATATGGACTGGCGCTTGCAAGAAAGGGATAGGGCGATATTCTGTTTGAATAAATCATCGACAGTTTTATTTCCATGATAGGTACTTGATGGTTTACGCGACAAATAGAAATTTCCACACAATTCTTTCCTCTTTAGTTGGCATCTCAGGCTGGCCTTGGCCTTGTCGTGTTATTGTGCTAACTTTTCTTTACTTGAATAGTTTTTTCACCAATGAGGAAAAAAAGGAAACCAGCTACGCTATAAGCCATACAAGTTTGGGTTAGCAATTAAACAATTATCGCGACAAATAGAACCGAAATACAATAGGTAAGTATTCGGGCTTTCATTCCAAGAAACTAGAAGCTTTTGGAAAATATCAAATTTCGATCTGGAGACTTATTTTTATTAGATTCCGGAGTTGATCATAGATTTTCGAGACAGAACAAAAAATATTACGTAGCTCACCTAGGTGCTAACGACTGCACAAATATTAGTTAGACGTAAGTTGCACAGGATTTTGTAAAGCGCCTCTAGCGGATAGTAAAGCAACTCGATAATCGTCAATTATTTGTGTAGAATTTCGATAAATTCGGGAATTTCCACAGAGCATTGTGTTAATGAGTAATTACATGGATTCCGGTATAAGTTTAAGGCAACTGTCCATATTTTATTGGTAATAAAAATCCCTTGTTTCAAAACAAAGCTCCAAAAATAAAGATATTAATTCTGATATTATTTCCATCTTGGTTCCAGATCATTATTAGGCAATCTCCTTTCATTTCAGCCTCGCCTAGTGACATCAATGTAATTATCAGAGATATGGCTATCATGGTATTAACTCGGAATGAAGTAATATTTGCTCACATATACGTTCGTTGAGTATACAATGTAGATAATGCAATGATACGAATGCCTAATACGAAAATAGTAAAAAGTTGGTACAGTCGATCACATCTAGATAGTGGCATCTCCAGCGTAAGTTGAGCTCCTATCGCTACGAAATGGCATACATCGTACTTAGTACGAAGTGTTGCCGATCGACAATATACCGATAGCTTTCGATAAGCGATAAATAGTGAGACTAACGAAATAGCTTGGAACGCGTCAATACTATTAAATAAAACCGTGCAATATATTGCACGGTTATCGATTGTACTATTGGCTATTGCATCGTTTCGATAGTTTGAGATATTGAAGCGGCCTGTAGGATTTCTGTGCAATTGACTTTAGACCGTGTGGAATTGTGACTCCTTCTCTTTGCCCTGCAGTGGGACGGAATGGGCTGATTTAGATTTTTCATTTTAGTTAGAAATAATATTTTTGAACAGATTAAGCCTGTGATTTGTTTAAATACATAATATTGAAAGTCAACTAATTGTAGACTGAATACTGAACTTGAGCAGTCCCCCCGAATTCACAAACGCAAATCAAGTTAATAGCATCTCTCAGAAGTATAGCTGTCCATTTTAGTTCTATTTAACATTGTGAGGAACAGCATGATCTTGAGCGCGTGCTTAGCTTTAATTGACGTTTGTGAATTCGGGGGTAAGTATGATGGAAATGAAACATTTCAAATGAAAAGTATGAGTTTGACAAACAACAAATATCTCAATGCAAATCACATCACACTATCGAGGATGCGGGCCTTAGTTTGTAGGTTAATAATATGTTAGAATTTTACTATAAATTAACGGAGACTATTGACGTAGGTAAGTTGATCAGGACTAATAGAGAAGAGACATTAAGCGTTAAATCGTCATAACAACTACATCAACATAAATAGGTACATCAGGTACATAAGCTACGAGCAGAAGGGAGCAAGATTTATACTGTTCCTTTAGGTAACTTGGGTTTTTCTCTACCACCGGTGTTTCTTTATAAAAAAGGTAGCAACAAGTTGTATGATGAACACAAAGTAGGTGTTGATAGATTCAAACTCTGGACTTCCTACCGCTGGACCACGACGATCACACTATAGTCCGTTCGCGTTGAGAATGCAGTAATTTCATACTTGTCCTTCGATCTAGCACGCTCCTTAATCAATGAAATCGTTCTAATAAGAGTCAAGTCCTCAGTACACAGTTGAACGCATACTTTCGAACGCAAAGGTTGTGAATCTGAGTTTATTTGTGTGCAACAAAATTAAATTTTAAAATCACTGCATTCTTAACGCGAACCGACTATAAATGAATGTCGTAACATTTTCTAAGCCCATAACAAATTTGTCTATTCTAGTACAACTGCCGCTAACGCTACTCTAATTGCACTAATCTGGGATCTAAACACAACAACACACAAACTAAAATTGAATTTACCAACTATTGGTGTGACCTACGCTTGGTCAGTGGAAAAATTTGAACTGTCAAGACTGAACGCTAGTGAAGTAACTGAGTAATGGACAATATCCTCGAGTTAAAGAGGTGTTAGAGCGAGTCTCTAGGTCATTCCATTCAATACAATGTAGCGGCAAAATTGGCTTCAAGATCGTTTAGTTTTTAGTTTAGTTCAATAGGGTTAACGGGTTCGTGCGAAGTAGGATTCAAAACCGCACTATCGAGCGAATCGGTAAATTTCTTTTAATTTTAGTAAAAAAAAAAGTAGAGAGAATTTGACGAATCGTTAGATAACGCGGTTCTGAATCGCCCATTTGAATGAAAATAATTTAATAAAGCTACTAAACTAATTGAATTGTTCAATAGGACAATTACTTAGGTAAGTAGAGATCGTCTAAGCTGAAATGACGCGCCCCTTTACCGCGTCTACGCATTCAAGAGCTCTTGCTTCTAAGCGTGGATGTAGTAGAGGGGAGCGTCATATTAGCTTAGACGATCTCTACACATTTTTTTTTGTAGAGCTAACCTTATCGTTATTGATTTGTAATTTAGAGGTAAGTAATGTTAACTACTCACAAATTCAACAAATGCCAGAAAAATACAATATTTTTTTCAATATGAATATAAGGAATACTACATAGACAAATATAGATCCTTAACCAAATCTAATTGGAAAACAACTTAAACACAAAACACCGAAACTGGACAACTTTTAGCGATTAAGTTAAGAGTAAGTATGTATCGCAGGAACTACTGGTTCAATTTGAAATATTATTTTTGTGTTGAGTTCATTTATTGAGGAAGGCTAAGAATTGGCGGGCGGCCACTTGTATGCATAAAGCATCAGGATGAATTTTAAAAATGGTCTGCCTTACTGGGTCATTTTCTGAGCATGGACCCAATTAAGTGTACTCTACCACTTTAACCAATTAGTACATAATATCAGTGGCATCAGTGGCATATTTACCCTGAGACCTGGGCACAAGGTAATGCCATAAAATTATAAAAATTATAAAAGTTGTAGCCTGCTCCAGTCCCTCATTTCATTTCCAACTAGGTATCAACACTCTAGACAATTATTCCAACAGACTGATCCAGCCATAGGATTGGCAAGATCCCACCAAAACCCTGGCTCAGCATGTCTCAATGCTACTGCCAGGGCAAACCCACAGAAACCCTCGTATTCTACCCAGGCATTCTTATTTTTAGGTAAGTAAGTGTAAATATGGGGAATACAAGTTATAAAATTTGTAAATATAGGTAATCGTTTTTACACTCACATACATAACAGAAATTGCCCATATACATCCCACTGCTGGGCAGGGGCCTCACCTCAACTATGAGGTGGATTGAGCCATACTCCAACACGCGGGCTCAGTGTGCATTGTTGGAGGGGTGTTAGGTTAGTGAGCAACCTTAATCTTTAACTCAAATCACTTGAGTAAAAAAATATTACAATTATGCAATAAGGTTCGTTCTGTCAAATAGCTATTAGATATAGACCATTCTGTAAGTCAACATCGTCTTGAAAATACTGTCTATACAGTCAGCATCCTACTACTTTGGGTACTAATTTTCCTATGAAAAGTAACAAGCATCTTCATATTTTCTATGACACTAGTTCTTTTTATAGACTTATTCAGGTTGACAAATATAAATCGCTTGAATCTTTCTTACAGAGGGCTACCTACATCAAAATGACATTCTGCAACTGGCAAATGCCATTTACAGCATAGCGATAAGGGCTAGCTGTGAATGTGTAGTGTAATTCACTCAACCAATGGCCTCCTGTTCAACTAGATTTTTATGTTGATGCCTTCCATGGTGAAAATAATACTATTTTATGACTTAGAACTTTTTGCTTCTTTGTTTAAAAACTTAATAATCATTCAGTTTATTTGTTTCAAATGTTGATACATAATTAATTAAACTTCATTTCATTCTTGACATGTTGCTACCTACCTATTTTATTCTAGTGTGTCCTAATCAAACACAATAAGTACTGAGAAGGTTGAAAGTGTAACAGCCATATTATTATCATTGGGAGCAGAATATTGGATCCATAATATTATTTTGAATTAAATAAACAATATTTTACGAAAGGAAGTGGTTTTGAAAGGTGATAGAGTTACAATAGTATTGCTTTATGGGGAACTAAGAACATTAGTACTAGATTACTCTGTATAATATTTAAAAAATAGTTTAATGTTTTCTGTAAACTGAATTAGATTCACATCTATAATTCTTAAGAAACAATAAGTTCCCCCTTAGTTATGAAGACTGGAATCAAAACAAAACAAGACCAATGTAAATACCAACAGATGCTGAGAGGATTTTCTAAATATAGACCAACGCATGGTGTCGGGCCGATCTTGCAAGTTCAGACAAATAAATCTAGTCCCTGCACTTCTGAACCGTTTCTGGAAGAAATAAGCATCGTCACTTACCTTATGAGTAATCAGCCAATAAATAATGAAGAAAAAACTCCCGAAACGAACCCAATCACACACAAAAAACAAGTCTTTCCAAGAAATTGCACTGTTTATATAATTTAGAATTATGCTCACTTATAGAACGAAGTTAACGACGCACAATTGTATTTTCCAACCGCTATTTTGAGGGAATTCACAATTTATACAGAGAAATTCGGTGAAAGTACGGAAAATCACTCAAAATCGCAAAGATCGTACACAGAAACCAGAAATGTCACCATCTGCCGCAAACCGCAATATCAACTGACATTCATCGACAGCAGACAGAACTAGTGTTGCCACGTTCTAGAATTATTTTACCCGTAAATGAAGAGGGTTAAATGTCAAAAATTTTATTTAGAAAATCACTCAATTGTAATTGAAACAAATGAAGAATTGAATTCAATACTTCGCAAATATAATCAAAACAACGAAGCAATTTTTACAGCTCATTCAATTTTAAAATCAAAACATTTTAAGCTTTAAGAGATGATTGGAAATCACTTTCAGAACAATCAGCATACCAAATTATCATTCAGAAGCTGTAGCCGCTTTTTCTGATCATTGTTTTTTTTGTTGTCGCAGCTTGAAAAAAGTACTTTATGTTGGTTTGCAAATTGAAGTTACCCATTTTTACAAGTTTGTGATAAAACAATTCTTTTTTTATTTAATGTATTATTGAGAAAATAATAGAGATTACAGAGTCACCTCATGATAAATTAATTACTTAAAAGATAATAAAGAGTTAAGAAATAGCTACACTATTTTTAGTCTTGCGAGTTCTAAACATTTTATTCTCCTTCTTTTTGGGTACAATCTTAGGTTCTGGCAACCTTTGCCGCATTACGTTCCGTTTCACGCATCTGCACTTGCTAAGACATTCACAAATAGCATCGACCTCATAGGTCGATGTCAAAATGTGTGTCAAATAGTCAAGTCAAATATGCAAATAACTTTTAATATAAAATATTATTTTCATGATGTGCCAAATTTTATGAACAGTCAACAGCTAATCAAGCGACCCATGTCCGTTGTTTTTCTTGCTCTTGTAAAATGTCAAATCTTCGCAATAGAGCAAGGAGAACTGACCAGAAATAGGTGGCCTGACTCTCCTGTGGCTATTTAGGAATTCGACCCCATCTGCGATTGGTCTCCTCACGTTGACTACCTGACCTGGAAGTCACTTTAAAATAGATAAGATACTAATAGTTCTCTAATTTAAAGGTGCCTCCGCCGCTGTATTCTCTTCTGCGCATGCACATGTCTAGATGGCTACAGGAAATTAAGTAGGTACCTTGGTAAGTAGGAGTAGGAGTCTGTCTGAGATCTTGGTCGGTTGCTCATTAGACGTCTATAGAAATGCAACCGAAAACTCGATTTATTGTCGAAACGTTAAGAAGCAAACCAATGGGTTTCACGAGACAGTCCTGTAATGTACCTATATTTTAGGTGGTTTCGGATTTGCTTTTCTCAGATAGGAACGATCTTGTAGGCCACTCTTTAAGCTCTCCTAGGTTTTGATGCCGAGTGTAAGTGTAGCAATAAGAAGAGCATAGGTTACTACATAATGCAAGTATCTTGTTGACACAAAAAAGGGCATGCGACACGTTATTTTGCGATGTTAACAGCGTAAGTTTGATTTGTTAATCTATAAACTGCACCTCACGGGTGATTCCCATCAACTTAGCTTATCTTACAGTACAGTGTACAAAATAAAATTACCGTTTAACTTATTGTTCGATATTTATTATTCTAGAATTTAAGCAAAGAGTGGAAGACCACCTAAATATTATCCTAGCCACGACTGCTGGAATTCCGTTATGTTTTCCTTTTCGGGATTAACGTCGATCATAAAATGCGTGTATGTCTGGTAGAAGGTTACACCAAGTAATCGGTACTTGACATTTGACAGTCCATCCGTTTTGTAACGTTCCATGGCCTTGTTAGATAACTGTTTCCTGAAATGAAAACAAAAACATAAATACTTACTTGTAAAATCAAATACCTAGCAATTACTTAAATGCAATGATTTAAAAGCGCTTGTAACAGGTCTATTTCAATAAAGATAATTTGAATTTTAATTTAGGCAAGGACCTAGTAGTTTAAGAAGTCCTTCAAATTAGGTCGCAAGCAGCGCCGCAGCCGCGCGACAGCAGCGGATGCCTTTACAATAGGTACCAAAACAGCCGCGCGATTTGCTTAGATTAGAGTGCATCACAAGTCGCACGGCTGCCGCGCTGCTTTCTTTAGCATGGAAGTTAACCGGCTGTGAACCGTGGGCATGTCGCGCTGCTTGCGACCTAATGTGAATGAGCTCTAAAGGGAAACGAGTTAGCCATCATCACCACGTCAGCCACGCCGCGACGCCACCTGGTGATCGCTGTACTGCAACGATAAGTGGACGAAATCCGAAGCAGAGACTAGGTGCAGGTGCGTAACAGAGGCACCAGAAGAGAGAGAGAGAGAGAGAGAGAGAGAGTGGGTGGCAGAAGGCAACAGGCCTCCTGCCTTAGCTTCAAGCAGCCGTCAGTAAGATTCATACTACCAGCACTTTAGTTACACTGACGACTAAGTACATAGATGTTTGATGTTTTAGAAAGGCGGATTCTACTTTTGGAAGAGAGAGACCTACAACAAGGCACTTGGCCTACGAGAAAACCACCATGATGATGATGAGGATGATAAACTCACAACGCCTAAGGGAGCCCAACTAACATTCACGACATAGATGATTCCTTACCGAATAGGATCTTCCGGTGATTTGCTATGAGGTAACATTATATATTTGGCTACGGTTTTGCTGTATCTCATTATTGGAATCCCAGAAGCTTTTATTCTGAAATAGAAATTACCAAAATAAGACTATTATTATTATTTGACGACAGGTTAAGTGTTATATGGTAAAGAAGTTGCACAGTACAAACATGTGCATGAACATGTTGGTTTGTATTGGTCTTGGTTTTGTATAAGTTAAGTGTGATTTACAAAAAAATACAGTGAATGAAAGTTTTTTGTATCCAATAGCACAATAGGCTAGACGGCGCTGAGTCGAATTATGTCCAGTAATATTTGAGTCGACTAGTTTAGAAATCAGCTACCTATCTAACTTTTATTCTGTCTTGTCATCGCTCGACGGTGACACTACTGCCGGAAATACTATTGTTTACTTACTGTCTTCGATTGCTATACTATCCTATCTTATGGCTATAGAGTTAGGAGCACATCACATGTCTATTTGTCTAGTCAATATGTCATGATCTTCAGTGACACTTACCTCCAGAACATATCAGTGTCTTCGCCTCCCCATCCCCAATACAAGTTTGAGTACCCGTTCACCAGCTTATAGTGTTTCAGCAACATTGACGTGACGCCCCCAAAAAGACTTCTGTAGTTTGAACTGCAAAATAATATGAAATTGAAGAAAAAAACTAAGAGTTCTGCTGGGCAAGTCGCCCTGATCATGACTTTTTTTCGCACTGTTTTTTCTGAGCATTAGGGGTAGAAACGCACAATCTCTCGAATCGATTGAATCAAGGACAAGAAACTTTGAGGTGGGCAGCTACATGCTAAGTTATTGGAATATTGAATTGATTAGCTTAATACCCTGGGGTACATTAAGACTCTTTCGTTGTTCACCGTCTCTTACACTATGTAGAAAAGAAATAAAAAGACTGACTTGTTCTGCTTCCCAATGACGTTGGCACTCATATGCCTTGGCCAGGTGGGGCAGGTGTACATGATCTGCGAGCTGGTCGGCAGCAGGTCTACGTCATGATATACCATGCAATCCCACTGCCCAAACTTTTGCGCTTCAAGGAAGCCAGCATTGTAGAGGCGGCCTTTGTTGAACAACTCGTGACCTGGAAGAATGGTGAAGTTTTGTAACCACTGAGAACCCTTGGCTACAAAATTAAATTCAGCGGTTACTTTAAAAATATGGAATGTTCCAATGCACACGTATTTCATAAGTTTTAGACCACTCCCTCCTCCTTACCACAGGCAGTCACGTATACGGGTTCGATTCCCGCCTGACGCCAAGACCAAATGTCTTTTCTTGTTTTTACGATCTATAATAAAGATACTGCATGGAAAATGCTAAAAAATAATAATAACATATGAAGTTTTAACCGTGATGAATAAGTGAGTTTGTTTGCCTTTTTAAAAAGGTTCTGATTTTCATTCCTTTCACATAGTTCGGTCTAAGTAAGTATCTACTTAATTGTTTACTTTATTTATTTTCTTACCACTTTGCTCGACGACGAATATCCTGTATTCTAGCCCCTGATCGATCAAAAATGGATGCATGTTGTAAAGAAACACTGCTAGATTAGTCTGACGATTTCTGTGGAAATAACAAAGCTCATGATTTAAAACTCGATTCTTGATTAAGGCACCCAGATCGCAATTACTTTAATGGAAAACTATTTGGAATCACATGAGTCCACCAGTGCTTAACTCGTTCGTTCTAACAACGAGTATAACGTCCAAACCTCATCTACACGATGACGCACATCGTCCAATCACGTCCTTTGAAAATTATCATTTTTAAGCACAACGGCTGTCAACGTAAAATCTCCGTATATCGTAATAAAATTGGTGGTTTATATTAAATGTGTTAGTTGTAGTGGCCTAGTGGTTAAACACTCTGGCTCGGATCCCGATGGGCCCGAGATCAAATCTGGCTGGAACACACCTACTTTACTATATAAAACCCAAGCAACCCGGATAACAGCGGTAAGCTCGCCCCTTACCCGTTGGGTTCAAATCCCCTCGGAGAAATGTGGGTTCTGAATGTTCCGTTCACCGTGCCTCTGACTAAACCATTAGGGATATGTGGGGGTATGTTTTAAAAGTGTTTAACCTGTATGGTATCAGGATAGCAACTTTGTGTCTAGCCCGGCAGCTGCCCGGCGAGAATAGTCCTCCGGTATAAAGTTTCTTGCGATAGGCCATGTCTGCCGTTAGGTTCCTAGGCTGTAAATTGATATCTAAAAACAAAAAGCTTTCTTTGTGAGTAAACAGCAACAGTAAAAAATAGACAGTATTTTTTTTTATTTAATTCCGTAACACACATCAAAACTCAGGTACAAAACTGTTGCGTTTGAAAGAATGCGTAACATTGTGAACTTGACTTTCTAATTAAGAACGATTTGATTGGTTAGGGGGCGTACAAGGTCGAAGGACAGGAATGAAATCACTGCATTCCTAACGCGAACGGACTATAACTACAACTAGTTAGTAGTTACTATTGTTACTCACTCTTGGTTTTTTTCGGAAGGCAGAATGGTAAGTACTTCCTCGGTATGGGTCCTCTAGTTGTCGCTAAAAGGTAATGAATAACATATTTTTATAACAAAAACATTACTGCTTATTAGCTATTACTAAATAATATAGTAAATAATTACAAAAGCAATTAAAGAGAAGAAAACAAATATGAATTAAGCGCCTTGAAAATAAAGTAGGCAATCGTCAGAATTTTAAAATTAAAATAATTCCAGACTTTTTATAACTACATAACTACCCTTTTTTTTAACCCGGTGAAATGCCTTTACGCACTTCCCGCTGCTTGGGGTGGCAGCGGGGGGGTGTGGGACTCGCCCACCCCTGCAAGGAGTGAGAATACCCACTAAAACAACGGGGCGGCCTTCCTCTGCGCGTGACATGGGGGGCTAAAACGGTAACATTTTAGCATTTCATATTATGAAACATCTAACTGACGTTTCATCTAGGCCGCGGTCCGTTTCGAGTCAAAAGTGAGTAATAGCGCGCTGACGTCGCTCACGTTCATACAATTTATCAATTCGGGATGCGTGTCAGCGCGCTGTTACTCACTTTTGACTCGAAACGGACCGCGGTCTAGATGAAACGTCAAATAGATGATTCATAATATGAAATGCTAAAATGTTGCTGTTTTAGCCCCCCAGGGTTTACCGAGGACTCTCCCAGGGAGGCACTCTACCGGTAAAACCCTGGCGCGCTGTGCCGGTTCCGGCTCACCTCGAGGGGAGTAGTACCTCCCCTCTTACACACCAGCCGGTGTTCGACAGTGCGAGGCCACCCCACACTGCCGTCCTCCTCGGCGTCGCTTGTGCAATGAAGGCACACAGCCCCCGCCGTGTACCAGGCCACAGGGCGAAACTACATAACTACCCTACTCCAACTCCACACTTCAAATTAAACCACGCTACAAATAAAATATGAAATAATATGGTTAACCTGAAAACTTAAGATTTCTTCCCGGAACCGACATTCGCACATAGAAACTATTGTTTCCATCGGAACTCATACGTAGAGTACCATTACCTGTTGAAAAATAATATTATTCAAAAACACATAATAAAGATCTTATTTATTTTAACTCTTTTGTCTTTACTGGACGTTGCTACGACTATTCAAGAAACTGTGCTACGAAGGAAAGAGTATCAACAACTCTACGACGTAGTCCGTAGCGAAGCAGAGCTACGAAGCAATTACCGATTAGGTGCGTCACGTGAGCAGTGTTTTTTTATAAGAGATGTCGTCCCCGGAAAAGTCTAATAACGCTATTTGTGTCATTAAATGTTTCGAACTAAAACAGAGCGAGATTTAATATTTTGTACTGGATCATCTGACCCCCAAACTACGACAGTACACTGAAAGAGTGTTTGGATTTTACTGACGCGTGTTAGTTGCGTTCGTTGCTACTACTTATAAGACAAAGAAAAATTATACAAACTAGCGACCGGGAAACAGAGATTACGTTCCCTTCAAATATCGAAAGCTTGTTAAAAAACGCATAGATAAATAACATACGTAGGTACCTACGTACCCATTTCATACAACTTCTTTGAAGAGGCGGGATGTTGGTGATGATCGGGAGATGCCTCATCATTTCCGACTCGTGGTCGTGGAATCTGCAGAGTACTTCCGCCGCGAGGATGATCAGGCGCATCAGTTCTGTAAACAGCAATGAGATAAGTGACCAAATGTTCGGTTTGTGAAACGTATGCTCCCGACATCGACCTTATAGCCAATAGACTCCTTATGATAGCCAAGACGCTATCGGCACTAAGTCAGACTTGTTCTACCACCAAAATTAGTTTCTACCATATGCGTGAGATGCCAAGCGGCAACGTTACTGATACAATTCTTCATGTTTTAGCTGACTTTGCCAACAGAAACATCGTCACAATAAAATATTGTGCTAAAGTAGGTATTGTTATTAATAATTATCGAAAAAAACTTACGTATCCACTCTTCCTCCGCTCTTTGCTTTTAAAACTATAGGAGGCAACTTAAATTCTTCCGGGGCTTTCCACTTCTTTACAATTTCGTATTCTCGGCTGCTAGCACCAACAAAGATGATGTAGTACAGAGTAGGAGCCAGTACTAGCAAGATGAACCAGTGGCGCCATAAGCCCCGCCGTGGTGGTGGAGAGTCCAGGCATTCTTGTAGAGACGAAGGGGTCCGCTCTCGCCCTTCAAATGCAAGGAAAATAAAAATAATTTTATTTCAAATGAGACCTTTTTTTAGTTTCCTAATTTAAGGTTTCTTCCCAGAATTTAAGCGACACTGCGAAATGGCGCAAAAATTCTCAAAGGGCGTATTTTTTTCGAAACCAACGGGTTCGACACCGCTTGGATAGAGAAAAAGATTTTTTAAATACTGAGTCAGTAAGCACCTACTTATTGAGTGTTGGTGTTCGTCAAAATCGGTTCCGAGACTCTTTCGAGCATTTTTCTATATTCCTTTTACTTAGGTAGGTATTTAGTTTGGGATTTGGCCTACCACGCTCTCTTGATAAAATCCGTTATCTATTACCATTCACATACCCCAATTGTAGTAGTACTAACTACCTTATCCATTATTTACTTAGTTAAAGTAGTTATTGGCACTTAACCGTCGTTAATGAAATCCAAAGTCAAATGGAAAATTTACGAATATTAAGGTATCTTGGGCACAACAGACATTTTACTCAAAAAAAAACAATCTCGTACAATTACTCAATAACCTTTTTCCCATCTCACAACCTATCAGCATACTTCACGTCCACATACATAAATCACAACAACACAACCGTTCACAATCAACCTCACGGCCGCATTATTTTCTTAGAAATTCTCGTAACTGTCTCAAATCGTAAATTCAATTAACCATATTAAGTGCAATATATAGATAACTAAGTAACTACTCGTTGCTCCACTTGACACTAAAAAAAAATCCTTTATTGATTCAAAGTCACGATCACTGTTGTTATCTTTCAATGAATAAACACACTATTTGAAGAATTTAAATTTAGCCGTGCTCTTTCTAAGAATCAATTCTTACAGCTTACTTTCAAACAACATAATTAACTGTTGAAGGCGTGCTCAACCTTGATTGACGTTTGCGAATTGGGGGTGAGTGTGTTAGATCGAAATCGATAACCAATTAATTACTTGTCGATCGTAAACATTTATACA